>BMAU01017801.1:0-1387500 GCA_019973935.1 Trichonephila clavipes | reverse complement strand
AGAGAATCAAGCGTTTTGACATCAATGAAAATCAATTATTCACCAAGTTAAAAAATTCGAATTTACATAAACACATCTTTTGAGCTAACTTTTAACCAGCCAGGAAAGACAGATATAAAAAAAGGCGACAATCAAATATGGTAGAATTTGAATTGGTTCATTGTCAAAAATGTAAATATGCTATGCTCTAATTTGGTTGGTTGTCAACAATGTGTAAGATGTTCCAGATGTGTGGAAAAAAATGTAAACTGTGATATGAGTGTTATGATATAATTTTCACAGCAAGACCACTAACATGCTGACTTTGAAATCTAATTGTTGTGGGGTGGTTTTGGAATTAGAAGTAGCAAGACGGTTAATGTATTTGTGATGAATATAAGCTCTTAAGAAATTAAAAGGGTATTCATGATCTAAACAACATGGAATTTTTTTTATATTATTGTATTAATCTATTTTGTGGGTTTCTAGCTAAAAAATTCAAAATGATATTTCTGTAAATTGATATATGCAAGTTACTATTCCATACATGAATTTTAATTATATGGAACTTAAACGAATTTCTTTCGTCAAAAATGTTACTGACTACATTATTGTTAATAAGATGCAAGTCTAAATCCAAGAATTCCACCATATTAAAGTTGAAGTTAGTTTTAAGGTGCTTGTGTGTGTGAGATAATCAGGGTAGAACGTAATATTTAGTTTGTATTCACTATTTTTACCAAAAATTATTAAATCAGCTATATAACGATAAATCAAGTAAGAATCATTTACAACATGATCTATTTAAAAAAATGTAAATATAGGTTCGCTAAACAATTACTAGCTGGACCACCCTGAGGTAATTCTTTGATCTGTTTATAAATATTCTGATAAAAAAAAATGCAATGGAATTTTCTTTTAATACGAGGTTAACATGAACATAAAATTTTTCTTTTTTCATTGAAGTATATAATTCACATATTTATCATAAATTAACTGTAGAACCTTAATCATATCGTCAATATCTATAGAATTAAAAAGGTCCTCGAAATCAAAGCCATGCATGGAAAAAATTAAGATATCCTTACTAAATCTAGCAATCTCGAAGCTATTTTTAATTATTGCCGTGTTTTGTAAGTTATCAATTAGATTTTGAAGAAGAGATTGTAAGATCTTCCCAGACTTCGTGATATATGTATTGTATCCATTAGTGATACTACGGAATTTTATACGGTTTTTATGAAATTTTGGTGTTAAAAAATACTTGGATATTTAATATTATTTAGATGATTATTCAGTCTTTTGTTCAAAGCTAAAAGACGATTATCATCTTCTCTATTATTGTGAATTGATTTTTGAAATGAATTATTATTTAAAATGTGGTTTCTTAATATTTTACTGTAAAAATATTTACAAATTATGGCATAATTAGCAGAGACCTTATCAACATATGTAATAACGAAGTCATTTTGGATATTTACTATTGATGATTTAAGATCTTTATACATAATTTCATTTTCAACAGTAAAATCTAATTTCCGAATTTCTGTTGCTACATAAGATCTAAATTGATTGAAAGCTTCAATCGGCATTCCATATTTAATTGCAATTTTAAGGTAGAATTTATCTAAATCTTTTATTATTTGTTTCATAACGTTAGATTTATTTTTTGTCATCATCAGTTTAAAACCGGTACCTTTTTACATAAATTTTCTTAACAAATCATCTTTCACGATGCCAAGGTCTCCGGTGACAACGTGCTGATGATAATCATCCATATAGTCCCGATATAGATTGCATTTACATCATTCTGAAGGAGCTCCGAGACTTGATTATAATTAAATATAAATCTACCAAGTTTTTTGTTGTATTTGAAAGCCTTTTTAAAAATAATATTTTTAATAGGAAGAAAGGATTGATAATTTTGAAATATACTTGAAAAATTAATTTTGTTAAAGGATTTATTCATAAATAATAATGTAGAATATTCTGTAGAGTAATTTTCACTTGCATCTAATTTAATATTCATTTTTTGTACTAAATAGTTATTAAGGTCTCGAATCATATGCATACCATGAAAATCCCGAAATTTATATCTGCTTAAAATATCTGTCATAATTTTAATTTCAGTTTTATTTATGCCAAACATAAACGATTTAATTAAGCCTGTGTTGTAGTTATCATGAAATTTAACAGATAATTCTAACATAGAATGCTTGAGGGTTGTCATGTATCTAGTAACTGTTTTTCTACGTGTAGCTCTTGAAATTCTCGCAAAACCAATATTATTACTATTATCAATAGATTTATTAAAATTCGGAATATATAAAGAATCTTCAGATTTTTGTGTAAAAGTTAGTAATACACTTTCACCTTTCCAGATAACATTCAAACCATAAGGATAATATGATCTAAATGAACCTATAGAAAAGTTATCGAACCATAATCTTTGTTTAATATTTGGCACTATTCTAAGTATATGTACAGTTATGTTATTGAATCCATGTTTATTAAAGTGTCCTATCTCAATCTTAGCCTGGTTTTTGCTGCAATCAAATTTCCTTTATCAGACCTATGTTTATATTATCTAATATTGATAGTATTTGAAGTCTGACCTATGTAAGCGAATTTACAAATGTTGCATTTACATATATATATATATATATATATATATATATATATATATATATATATAAATGCGTGTGAGAGTGTGTTAGATTTGTCAAATTTCTTTCTTATTCGATCACCTCTAAAAAACATTGCGTTGTTACTAGGTAATTACAAATGCAAAATATTTTTTTTCTAAAAACATACTTCCGATCTAGCTTCATATTTAAAATGTGTTAAAATTTGAGAATTGTAGGTGCATATTGCCAATTTTAGTGTACTTATTTAGCTTATAAAACATGTGAAGTTTGGGAAATGAGAAGAATGAAAAATAAAACTGATCCCCGCAAATTAAAAAAACTCAGTTTTTGTAAAATAAGCAATGCTTTGTATTTAATTTCGACTTTTTTTGTTCGCCTTTATTATACAAAGCTTTAAAAAAATAATAATATTTTACATTGTGAAATTTTCGACTTTAAATTTGGAACAGGTATTAAGCACTTGTGAAAATTATTTAATGTTTTTATTCAAAAATGTACTTTATAGGAAGTTTTTTTGAGAAATGTGGGTATTTATCCACAATAAAACAATGTCTTGTCCATGCTCTTTGTTTTCTTTTAGAACCACACTATGTTCAAAATGATACGTTTGAGAGAGTGTTCTACCCCTCAGGTGTGATGGGGAAACCTTTGAAATTTTTTTATCTGGGGAGTTTATTACCCTAATCTTTCAGATAATGTAATCAGAACCGTGTTGCTCGAACAAATGCTCCATAAATGATCTCTAACCGATTAAGTTGTTTTTAGGATAACCGATGATATATTTAATTTGGGATATAAATGATGGGGCAAAATATAATATTTGAAACCTGTTAATTCTTTAAAAAAATAAACTCATTAAAAAGTAACATTACTTTGTCAGTTTTTTTTTTTATAATTGCCTCTTTAAATTTGCTAAGCAATCCATAATAAAAGGGAAAAAAAATTTCACTAAAGTATTTTCATTTCTATTTTTGAAGAGAATGTTCTGTAAAGTTCAGGAAAGTCAACCATAACAGTGAGAAGTAAGGACAGAGTATGCTATTAGTAGCTCAGGATTTGACGCCTAGGGTTTTCTTTACGTGATTACCCGTTTACATTTGACACATGTCAACGACTAATTACGTAAAAAAACAGTGTGTCAAAGATATAAGCTACTAGTGATCCCGAACTTTCTAATCTCATTATGTTAGGAATGTCTAACAAATCTAACTGCAAAAAAATTGCTTTCATTAAAAATTGCTACGGAAACTAGGTTACCCATTTATTAAGGGTTTTTTTTTTTTATCAAAGACAAAAAGGTAAATTTCTAAGAAAACCAAGACAAAAAACAACATCACAATAATTGCTATTTTTTAAAATTGTTTTTACACAAGTAATAAATATTATGAATTTTATAAATGCTTCAATTTTACCCATCTATATTTGCCAATCTAAATACAGTATCGGTTATATTACAAGGTGCATCTTTGGTTAGAGATCATTTACGAAATTTTTTATCAAGCAACAATTGTCATCGCTTTATGCTTCCTTCCAAGTTATTGCCCATTAAATATATTAGAGCCAGAATTCCAAGGATTCCTCATCACACACTAGTGATGGAATGTTATCTCAAACATATTTTGAATATTATGTTGCGTTTTAGCAAAAAATTGTGTTATCAAGCACGATTCTTCCTTGAAGATAAGTACTCAATTTTCTGCAAAATCTGATTTTAAAGTACAATATTTGAATAGAAACTTTGAACAATTTTTGTAACATTTGCTTACCTGTTGAATAAATTGGATATATTTCATAACCTAACTTATTTTCAGTTTTTTGCATGAAAAATATTGACTGAAAATGTGCTTGCAAATTAGATTTTGTTAGCACTTTTATTAAAAAAATTAAACATCACATTTATAACAACAGCATTAAAATATTAAATAATTAAAACAAAGTGACAGAAAAAATCTAAATTTATCTTTCAATGCAATGCGTGAGTGTAAGATATGTATATATATATATATATATATATATTTCTTTTTTTGAAAAACGTTTCATTTAATGTACTTAGTTTGAGTTGTGTCAGCAGTTTTAAACGTTATAGCAATAGAAAGATTAAATAAATACTTATGAACCTAAATATATAGGGCAGAAAACAGTGTTTTTGAAATCGAAATTCACACAGTTAAATAAAAGCATTAATGTATACATGTAATGAGAACTTCAGATCATTAATAGGCAGTATATAAAAAGTAAATAACATTATAAATTCTTATATAATATTTAATAAATGAGATTCAACAGGGATAATCTTGTCCAATAGTGAAGAAGTTATAAGAGAATTCTAAAATAAGTTTATAAATATTTAGTAATTTAGAGGTAGAAGAAATGAAATTAATCATTCTTGAATTAGTAAACGTTGTAACAAATTAAAATTTCGTGCGGTTCTTTTGTGTCTAGTTAATTATCTTACGAGTGATTATTAATTCGTTTTAAGATTTAATTCATATTTTTAAAAAGAGAAAAATCTAAATAATGAGTAACAAAATCCAAGCAAAAATATATCAAAACTCTAAAATATAATTGGACGTAATAGTTTTTTTCGTAACTTAATGAAATTTAATTGCGGTAAATTGATTCAAGCCGCAATCCGAATCGTCAGATCATTGTTAATAATTGAAAAACTTCTAAATGTAATTTTGAAGCATATTAAAAAAATTAGTTAAGGAATGTAAACCAATAATTGTACGTTTAAATTAATAAAGGGAATTCCAGTGACTGAATGGTTACTGCATCGCGCTTCCACACCATAGGTCCAAGGCTCGAACCCCGGGCTGGGAAAGGTTGATTCATCCTTTCAGTGGTTCGATAAATAAGTACCGTGCTTGCTTGGGAACCTAATATTGGGGGTTTCGAGTCAGACTAACCACCTGAGCGGAACATCTGCTCATGCACCTCAGGGTCCAAGGTCATGTATACTGATATGGGCACAGTAGGACTTGTTCTCATGGGCTGTCGCACTACTGAGATAAGTTAATTTAAAGAACATTAGGTAAACTTAATCCGTTGACAAATACAGGATTTCAAGAAATATACTTGAAAAAAATTAGCATTTCAATTTTAGTTCAGACGTTTAAGGTATTTTTAGTAAATCATAGACGGAACTGTAGCAGATGAAAGTTTCCACATATATTTTCAGAAGAAAATTGTTGAGTAATGTGTGCTACAATTTGCTCTATTTCCTCTCTTTTTAAACAAGCAACCATAAAAATGAAACAAATCTGTCACATAGCAATCTATAGTAAACAGAATAATTTATCATTTAGTTCTTTGAGTTACGAAAACATGCTGAAAACAGTCAGCATTCAAAATTAAAATCATCCATAAGCAGAGTTCTTATATAGCGCAAAATAACAGTCAAAAGTGAATAAATATATCAGAAATCAAGCCATTTTAAAATGGTAGTAAAGCTGCATTTTAAAGCTGCAATAAGCTGCATTTTAGAGTAATTCTTGCTAAACTTATAACACTTTGTGGCATATAGTCATCTATATCATGCAAATTGATTCAATCTTAAATCTATAATTTTTTTTAAATTCTCAAGTCTTCTAATTGTATAGGATTTGATATGTTTTCAATCATATGCTAAGATAATAACACAGACTAAGTCTTAATTATTCAAGTAATTAAATATAGGTTCTACTCCTTCCAAGGAAATTGTTATTTTTTCTCAAAACAATGACATTCTCATATAATATATTTCTAGAAGGGGGGAATGAATGTATTCGCTAAATTTTGAAGGTTAATAATTATATTTTTCCGTTACAGCTTAATGGTTGATCAAAACTTACTATATTTAACATTTATTAATCAATGTTAGTTATCTCTGTGTAAACAGAAGACTGCGTAACGCAAAAAGATTTTTCTTGTAGCATATTTTTATTTATATGTAAAATCTTATTGGTATAATGATGACACTTAATTGAGTAAATAAAAACTTAATTTTTAGCAATTTAAATAAGGTGATGTAAAATATTTTTTATCATGTTTCCTTAACTTTTAATCATAACCACCCAAGGAAATTAAATCATGCATCCTATTTATTAAAATCCTGACTTTTAAACTGTCGCATGAGAAAATTTTCAATAATGTAACCTTACAGTGAATTGATCATCTGCCTTCGGGATTGGATGAAATCGCTAATTTAATCACTTACCTGCAACATATATGCAGATGTAAATAAGAAAAAAACCTATCATTTGTACTTTCAAAAAGAAAATAAAAAATTATATTTTTTAATGTTTACTGTAAACTGTATAGTATATAGCTGTTAAAAAGCACATTTAAGTTATTTTATTATAGATTTTCTTCAAGGAATTCTTGGTAAATGAAAATAAATTGTTCTTGTAGAAAATGCATGTACATAGAAACCGTGACTCTGCAATCTATTAACCATTTCTGTAGGGCTTCAATTTATTTATTTTCTTCTTTATTTTTTCTCTCTTCGTCACAATCCAAGTTACATTCATAGGTTTAGCTTAGGAAAAGCATTCAAGCCCTCATAATGATATTAGCAGAAAAAATGTCCTTTTCTATAAATATTAGAGCATGAGGGTTGTGTAACCAATCGGATGCATTCAGCCTTCTCTTAATGTGAGTATTGATCCCATTCTATCCATAAAAAGTTTTCTTTATCCTTTCGCTGGGGCTCTATAAACACCACTGTCCCCACCCATGCGTTTCATGAGTATGCCATGTAATCGCCCGCATTTTACGAGATGCCGGAAATTTCCGCTAATGCTGAATAAAGAGGACAAAAAATACCAAGCCCCAGAGAAAAAAATAACACAAGATAAAGCAAAAAAAATGAAAGGGGAAAAGAGGGAAATTTATCTATGCTCACATCGGATTTGTGATTCGAGTTTTTGATTTTTACGAATATATATATATTTCCGTAATACAAATAAGTAAAATGCTTTATTTGGGTTCCATGTCCATTTTTTTCTTAATACAATTTCCGTACAAAGCATTTAACTGAGGATTGAAATAATTAAATTTTTTTCTGAATATTTTTCTGATTACGGTTTTTTTAATGTATTATTTTCCTTTTATTTTCAGTACTAAAATTTAAATGCAGATTTCACTCAACATATTTAGTGCATTCATTTGCTTCGTAGTTCTTAACCACATCAGATAAAATATTTGTTCAGACAAAAAGAAATTAAATATAAAGCAAAATGCAAGAAGAAAAATCTGTCTGCTATATTTATGATCACATTCTAACTAAATATAAATAGCTAATATTTTATGTATGCATATGTAACTCTTCATTTGGTTTGGAAACTTTTTTTTAAGTTTATCGAAACGATTATTATCATGTATTATTGAAGCAATTTTTTCTTATGAACACCATAACCTGATACGCAATAATTTATTTGCATAACTTTTAGTTTTCATTTTTTCTTTGTTCTTGATAATATCTAAAATGTCGTAGAAGAAAAAAAAAGAGCTCCTGAACCAGTAAATATATAATTTTCTGATATTTCCAATTAATGAGCAACAATGTTCATTTTAAATCTTCTTAAAACATTGTAAGCTAATCCTTGCAAAAGTAATATGAAAATTATTTATTTTAATATGTATAATAAAAAGTTAAGAGTCTTCAAAATTTAAAGGTATTTTGTTATGCAATTGGTGAAAGAATTCGAAAGATGAAATCATGTTTAACACAGGATATAAATTAAAAATCTAAAACCATATTAATTTAGGAGTTAATTTTTCAAACGATTATATTAATACATATGCTGTTCAACATTATATATATTTATAAATCCGATTTAAATGCTTAGAGTTTTTTTTAATATTTGTTAATGTCTCATCCATGTTGTGTATGTATGTAATATGATAGGGTTATAAGATGGGGAAATAAACAACAAAAAAAAAAAACTAAGGTCTGTTTACTTTTGTCCTGAGATCAGTCTTACGAGTTGGATGTTCTGTGCATCTCAAAGATATATATATATATATATATATATAAAAGAGTGTTTTTTCCAGGTATAGAAGTTTAAGTTGGCATTACTTTCCAAGATGGCGACCGATTTAAAAGCTGTCAAGTGATTTATTCTCACTTTGGTTTGGCAATTCATCATGAATAGACTCACGCCTGAATAACGCTTTCAAATTGTGCAATTTTATTTCGAAAATAATGGTTCTGTGCGGAATACGTTTTCCCGATTTTCATAAGGGAATTTTGTTTAGCGAGAGATGAAGCGCACTTCTGGTTGAATGGCTACGTCAACAAAAAAAAAAACTGCCGTATTTGGAGTGAAGCTAATCCACAAGTGTATGTCGAAACACCGTTACATCCAGAAAAACTGACTGTTTGGTGTGCTTTATGGGCAGGTGGAATGATTGGTCCGTACTTCTTCAAAAAACGATGAAGGCCAGATTGGACTACATCCGAGCCAGCCTTGGCAGTCATACGCCATAAATCATATTTAAAATGTAATGCCAGAAGATTATCTTTCGAATAAAAAAAATCATGTCAATGGAATAACACATCGTTGTTTTATTGAAATTTAAAGTTCTGTACCTCTAAAAAAACACCCTTTATATATTTAAAAAAATACCTTATACGTTTATAAGGAACATGCGCAAATCTGTGATTTTCTCAATAATTATAGTTACTGTAATTCATATTATAGGTTGTAAAACTCTCATCCGTTAGATGATTGGATCGTAAGGACCTCCAAATACTTCATTTAGGGTGTCAAATTCTGCTCATAAGTGATAATATACTATTTCTGTCCTCGAACCATGGACATAGAGTGAGATTTCCAAACCCGTCTATTTGAAATTTATTATATATATATATATATATATATATATATATATATATATATATATATATATATATATATCGTCTAATTTTCTACAAGCCAGAGATGAACATTTATCAATGAAAATCAAAAAACACAGATACAGTAATAAAACCACACAATAAAGGACACATGAGCAATCGAAATTTAAAAAAATGGATGCTGCTGTGTTATAAACATTGCTGACTTAGGACAGCTTACATAAAAAAATAGATTTATGTAAAAGTGGGGTTCGACATGTTGTGTGTCTAGCCAACCTTTTCCTTTTATGTTAATAATGCTGAGCAAAAACCTATTGAAAATAATGGATAGGAATATCTAAATTCATTACAAGATAGAGGTAACTTAAATAAAAAAATTGCACTTAAAAATTATTGAATAGGAAAAAAAAAACTAAAAAAACATGTTTTCATAGTGAATAGAATCAAAAAGGAAAAAAAAAACTGGCGTGGATGGATACTGATTATATATATATATATATATATATATATATATATATATATATATATATAAGGCCAGGTGTTTGTTATTGTACTGTTGTGCCTAATATTTCCTATCTTGAATAGTTATACTTAGGTTCTATAGATATCTGTGTATATATATTTATGGTTTATTTATATGTATATATATCAATCCACACCTGTGTTGCGGCACCATCGACTCTTAACTGAAACCACCATCATTACCTGTAACTGTGGCAGTAACTGTGACTAACTGATTGCGGCAGACATGTTTGGGGTTGAACTGAGTGCTAAACGTGGTGTAGAGCGAATGGAGATTTCACTAGCTGATGTAAAGGGCAGCCAGCGCCTTCCTTTTTATTCATCTTAAATAAGTGTTTGTGCTGTACCGGCACCTTTTTTAACTAATTAAACGTGTTATTATATGAACTAAGCATTTATCGCATCATTTTCAACCCGAGGTGACGTGTGAACTCTCACTTCACATGGGTGCATGGTCGGTCTTTATATGAACTTTAATAGAACCTTCTATTATGAAAGTTTCAAAACAAACTAAATTACAGATATGTAGATTTTTTATTTTTTTTAAAAAAAAAATTAGGTTGTGCTTAACAGAAATTTAAAAAAAAAAGTTTTACTAAATGAATTTGTTTTACCTGTGTGTTATGAAAAATACGTTAATTATACATTTCAATTTGTGTAGTATGTAGGTTGATTTGATAAATTAGTTTCTTAAATTTGTGATAATTTTCTTACCTTATATTTTTAAAATTAAATTAACATCTTGTGCTTTAAAAATATAGGGTAATTAACAAAAATTAAACATTTTCTGAATGAAATAAATATGTTAAAAGTTTTTAGGAGTCATCAACACCTATTGAATAACGACGAATCAAAAACCATTCGTGGGATCCCAGGAGTGGGATGTTATTTTTTAGTACCCTTTTATAAGCTTCATTTCTATGTAACGGAATCTTTGAATTCCCACTTTAAAATGTCAGATTTATTTGAAACTCCGCTCCCTTGCCCGCGATCGATGACAATGCAATAATTCAATAATTTTGTTCCATTGTCCTGATCAGGATCATCAGGACTAACGATTTCCCACATTTTCAGATCCCATCCCGCATCTGGCGACTAATTTTTTTAGGTTTGGCGATTAATTCCAAATTTGGTTACAAAACGATTAAGTTGCAATTTTCTCTCATTAACTATAAAAAAAAGTGTCTTTTAGTTTTTTTTTTGAACTATAATTTTTTGATAATTAACAGAGGTACTTAACATTAACATGCGATAATGTCATAAAAGGAAACGTAGATCATCGTAACAATCTAACTATCTTGCCCAGAATAAATTAGAAGTTTCCAATTCCGTGTGGAAATAAAAATACACACAGTTTATTTTTTGTAGAGCCTCATGAACTTGTTAAAAAATTTGGAATACTATATACTTATGTTAATGATCCCCTACTGATGTGATACCAACATGGCGGCCATTGATGTTGACGCGTCATTTCGATCGCTTGAGGATTGCTTCGAAAACTTGGAAAACGTGTTAAACTGTGCTGGAAATCCAAGCAAAAAGTTGCGTGAAGATGCAAGAACTTCTTTGGGTAAGTTGAAATCGTATATTTCAAAATCCGTGAATGGATATGCTGATTTAAAAAATAGTGATTTTGTCTCAGCGTCGTTTGCAAAACCCACGTATGCTAGTATCGTGGCGCCATCTATCTTTGAGAATGCGAGTCATTCTTTGAATAACGTTATTGTCTGTGCCAATGAAAATACTTTTACATCTGAGGAGGTGCGGCAAATTATCAGAACGGAGTTAAAAATACAAGTAGGGGTAAAAAAGATGAGGACTATTAATAATAACCGTGTGCTGGTACAATTTGTCTCTAAGGAGGATAAAGACAGATTTTTAACATCAATAAAAGAGAAAAGACAAATACTCTTTTAAAGTGTCTTCTCCGAGGAAGAGAAACCCAAATGTGCTTTTGAAAAACTTCCAAATAAAATTAGTGACCATGATGTTCTCCAACTTTTGAAAGATCAAAATCCGGAATTGCAACAGAAAGTACAGTTATGGGAGGAAACAGAAATTCACGTTTCACTCTTAAAAAATTCGAAAACTCCCGGCATTTGGTTTTAGAAATGAATCCAAACTGTCGAAATTTGTGCCTGAATATGAAGTTCCTGCGAGCAAACTGGAACGTTTGCAAAACCCAAGACTTCATAGCCATTAACCGCTGTTTTAAGTGCCTTGGTTATCACCATAAGGCTGCTGATTGTCAAAATGGCTTGTGTTGTTTCAAATGTGCTGGAGAACACAAGAGTAGTGAATGCAATCTCTCTACTCAGGTTTGCGTAAACTGTATAAGGTTTAATAAGAAAACAAGAGATCCTAATAAAAAGGTTAATGTAAATCACAAACCTTATTCTAGCTGCTGCAAATGCCATCAATTTATGGAGAAACTTATTTCATCCCAGACAAATTATGAATAGTTTTTTTCTCTCAACCGCATTTACGTATTGTGTAACTTAATTTGCATAAATTGAAAAGTGCTAAACAACAGCTTATTTTGAATATGGAAGCTAGAAATATTGATGTCGCGATGGTACATGAACCTCATTCATACAGGGGATCTCTTCCTGGATTTCAATCGTCTTACAGAATTTTATTCAGTTAATCTTTTGACATAATTAAAGCTGCCATTATTGTCAGAAATAGAAATATTTCAACTTTTCTGGGTCTAAATTACCTTGATTACAATATGGTGACAGTGCGTTTGAACAGTAATAGAGTATCCTATTTGTTTGTATCTTATTATTTCGAACTCTTCAAGAATATTGATTTTTGATTTACAAAAAAATTAACCAAATTTCTTCCAACATGCCTATAAACAGACTCGTGTGGGCTATGGACGCCAATAGTAAATCTGAAACGTGGTTCAGTCCCTTTTCCGACTATATAGGAACCAAGCTCGCTGAATTTATTAGTGCCCATAAAATCTTTGTCATAAATGAAGATTGCGGTCCTACATTTTGCGGCTCTCGAGGATCTAGCTACATTGATGTAATTGCAGTTGGAACGGATTTACTGGAAGATGTTTCTTGTTGGCAATTGCCTGCTTATGATTTCTCTCCGACCACAAAGCAATTGAATTTGATATTGCTCTAGATTTCAATTCTCTTACAATAGATGGCGAGAGTTGTATCTTTAATCTGAAAAAAGTGAACTGGAAACTATTTTATGACTCATCTAAATTTTTACTGTCCAGTATTAGTGATCTCATTATCTCCTGCCACAATCCAGAATCTCTACATGATCTCGCAAAGGAACTAATTTATATTATTCTTAATTCTTGCAAAATGTCCATTCCGATTAAAAAGCAGGGAATACACAGAGTTAGTTCCTTGGTGGACAACAAAAATTCGTTGCATGAGAAAACACGTTAATGCTGCAAGACAGAGATGTAAAAATGTCATTTTAAGAGAAATTTATAAGAGTAAATATCCAGAGTTAAGAACTAATTATAATAATAATATACATAATGTGTGGAAAAAAATTATACTTTTGGAGTCAAACAGAAGTTTCAGAAAAGAGTTGAACTCAGTGGAATTGCTCTTCCAAGTGGAGCAGTGACTAATTCTTTTGAAGAGACAATTAATGAGGTTTTCTTCCATCCTTTCCTGATGATTGTGAGAATGCGAATGATGATTGTCACAAGGAAATACAGAGTGACGTTCTTTTTTATACCAACGTAACGGATGACCCACCTTTTACCATCTATGAAATTAATGCTGTTATAAATAAATTGAAGTTAAAAAAACACTTGGCCCTGACTGTATTCCTAACAAAGTTGCCAAGAAATTGCATGAAATGTACCATGATCTCTTCCTAACAGTTTTTAACTCATGTCTTCGTCTCAAGACTTTTACTCGCTGTTGGAAAAAAGCTAGGATTATCCTAATTCCCAAAGTAAATGATGTCCGTGTCCCTAAGTTAGACAACCTAAGGTGTATCAGTTTGCTGTCAACTTTGGGTAAATGTTTTGAAAGACTCATTATCAACAGAGTAGCCTGGCGTTTATACAAAGATACTTACTTCACTAAAAACCAATTTGTTTTTATGCTTCAAAAATGTACGGAGGACGCCTTGGTGAAACTTATTGAAATTGTTTTAAAAGGAAAAAAGAGAAACCTTCATACAAACTTGGTTTTCTTGGATATTAAAGGAACTTTTGATAATGCTCCGTGGCCTGGTATTCTGAGTCTATTAAAAAGACCAAACATCCATGGCAACTTATTTGCCATCATTTCTAGCTTCTTGAAGGATATATCTGTGATCTTATCTTTAGGTCATTCCTCAAAAGAGAAATTTTTGAACAAGGGATGTCCTCAGGGATCCGTTTCTTGACCTTTTCTCTGGAACGCCATTCTAAATGATTTTTTGGAAAAAGTCTTGGCTTTTTCTTCCTTTGAAACGATTGCTTTTGCCGATGACTTTCTTCTTTGTTTCCAGGGAAAGTCTTTTCATGACATAAGCAGAAAAGTGCAGCTTACTCTTGGCGTTGCATCAACCTGGACAAAGAATTATAAGTTATAGTTTAATCATGCCAAGTCAAAAGTTATGTTCTTGGAGAAGAGAGAAAAGAACGCTCTCACTCCCAACCTCACCCTTTATGGGTTTTCTCTTGATTGTGTGAAAGCACTAAAATATTTTGGCGTTGTCCTTGACAGTAAGTTCTGTTGGAAACAACATGTTTTGCATCTTCAAATAAATGTGAAAAAATTCTGCTAGGGCTTAATAAAGTTGTCAGAAATAGCTTTGAGATCAAGTCTAATGTATCATCCCTCATTTATAAACAAGACATTGTTCCATTTATTTGATACGGCTCACAAATCTGGGAATCCGCCTTGAAGAACAAAATACATTGTTGTCTTTTACGAAAAATTCAATGAAGAATTCTTCTCCGAGTTATTTCTGGGTATCGAACGATATCCTACGAAGCTGTGTTTGCTATTTCAGGCTTTCCACCTATCTGCATCTTTATTATCATAAATAATGAATTCAAAATTGCAACGAAGAACTGTACCAATAAGAGTCTAGATGATTCCCTGAGAGTTTCTGAGCTCCCTCATCCTTCTGAACGATTTC
The DNA here is from genome assembly GCA_019973935.1 of Trichonephila clavipes. Taxonomy (NCBI): domain Eukaryota; kingdom Metazoa; phylum Arthropoda; class Arachnida; order Araneae; family Nephilidae; genus Trichonephila; species Trichonephila clavipes. Next base: position 1,372,392 of record BMAU01017801.1, on the reverse strand, counting down.
CCCTTAACTTGGTTAATTACCGTAAAAATATTGAAAACAACTTTCCAGTTGTCTGCTTTACAGTTGGTAGCAAAATCAACACTAAGGTTGGCCTTGCATTTGTTATCTTCCAAGATTTTATTGAAATTCAAACTCGCCAATTTAGAATAAGAGAGGAGTGTAGTGTGTTTCAAACTGAATTACTTTGCATAGCTCAAGCAGTTTCTTGGATCTGCAATAACGGAATCCTCTCATCGAATTTCTTAATTTGCAGCGATTCCCTATCATCTGTGTGTGCCTTAAAACATTTATTCTCAAAATAAACGAATAGTTAAAACGCATATTAATCTCGATTTTCTTCGAAGCAGAGGAGTACAAGTTTTCTTTTCTTTTGTTCGAAGGCATACGGGAATATATGGGAATGAACGTGCTGACTGGAAAAGAAGCGACAAAATTAAGCGATCTGATTCCTATGAGCATTCCAAAATCATATCATAATAAAATTTTTAAAGAAAAGATTATTTCCGAGAGGAATAACTTGTATAAAATTTCAAATAATGCGCATCTCACCAAGGAATTTATTCCTTCTATTCAGAGCCGTTTAAAGGCTAAGCACTTTCATCCTAATTTTAAACTTACCCAGTTTCTAACTGTGCATGGGAACTTTAAAGCATACTTAAAACGCTTCAATGTGTTGCCTACTGACCAGTGTTCTTGCTCCACTGACACAATCCAGGATGCCAAGCATCTGATTCTTGCTTGTACTAAATTCTCTTCTGAAAGACATACACTCATGAACTGCCCCTACAAAAGAACAATATAGTATGGCCTCCTTTATCTGCATTTCTTGAAGGAAATTCACCGTTTACATCGTTTTGTGCATGCATTAATAGCATTTTTCCTGTATTATTTAGATTCTAAATTGTGTGTGTTTGTTAACATTTTCTGTACGTGAATATACATGTGTATATGTGTGTATATATATTTGTATGTGTATGTGTGTATGTATGTATGCTTTATGTTTTTGTTTTTTGAACATTTTTTTTTGTTATCATGTTTTCTTATCTTCCTCATTGTATAATTTTATTATTGATTATCTCCGTTTGCATGTGAGCAATCTTGTATTTAATTCTGTATTTGTTCTATTTGTATCCACTCCATCCCTCTTTTGGTTCCCATGTGTGCCTATATCCTTCTACATGTAAGTTTCATTGTTTTGTGTATTGACTTACGTTTGTAAGCATTGTGTTATACTTGTCGGCACACAAGGAGTCTATCTAGAGTCTCAAAAAATGATCACCTACTTATAAATATTACAATGATCTTACCTTTTTAAAATAAATCGATTTATAATGTTTATCTTTGATAAATAATTTTGCGACAATCCCAACACAGTCATCTTCCCATCAGTTCGCATACGTCAGTAATAAATATTTTGTATACACACAATCAGATGCTAAAATAAAAAAAATCGTGCATGTGCAATTTTTGGTTTTTCTGTTTCATTGATCCTTTTCATTTCTAGTTACCTAACTATTTTTAAATTGGGACCCCAATTGTATCAGTAATTATTGATAGATATATTAAAAATCAAACACCACAGTAGAATAGTATAATACCTTCAAGTTATTTTACTAATTAAGAGGGCCCATAATTTTTAAATAACTTGCTAATATAATAATTGAAAATATAAGTAGTGCAAAACGTTTTTTCAGTTCTATGCAATAAGGAGATTTACTTAAAAAATGGAAAAAAAAGAAGATGTAAGATATTTAGCTAATTGTAATTTACGAAGCCTACTACCAAAAGATGTGTAGCGAAAAATATTAGATTTACCCGGAGACGCAGTAGAATCGTCATACTAAGACTAACACCGAACATCTGGTAAATAACATGCGTGCAAAATTTCTATTTTGTAAAAATAAAAATATATATATATAACACACATTACTCTTATTTAAGTATGGAGAGATATTATATCTGATTATCTTGCAGAAATATAACCTTAATGAAGAATTTACTAATTTGATTTTAATAATATTAAATATGTTTACTGTTAAACTAAACATGTAAACTAAAAATGCGAAGGGAAATGGGCTCAAGTATTTTGTGAAATAAGAAAGTTTTTCCTATATTCTCCAAGATTAGATCCCTTTCTAATGTTAGGATTTATTTACTGCCAGAAAAGCAGCTGCACATACAAGACTTATAATGGATGAATACATTTGGTGTCAATCAATTCAAGCAATCTTTTCGGACGGAATTTATTATCTTATCCTACTTTTATCAAATGCTGTCGACATCAAAGAAACAATAAAACACTGGATGCAATGCACACTGTTCCTTTCGATGAATAAAAACGTACGATATCGTATAAGCCTATGCCAGGGGAACACATTTCCTACTTTTTGCTGCTACCCAATACGAACTCTACCACTTATATTTTCATTATTAGCATATGTACAGTTTCATTAGGCAATTTTGGGGTACAATCTTAATTGGCAGTATTTACTTCATTTTAACCCCAATTAACCCTTAGTTTTCTTAATGTAATTATATGTACTTATGCTTTCTTCAGAAATATATTTAATACAGGAAATATTAAAATAAGAGAAAAAGTTAACAGATGAAGTAAAAATTATACTTCTTTTAATGTTTTATAATTTTTTAATAGAATTTGACATTGTTAACTTCATCAAAATGCAACGAATTAAATGGGAGGGTTATGTTGTCAGAATTGACAAAAACTGCACCAATAAAAATGTTTTCAGTGCCCAACCAATTGGCATACGAAGTAAGAACAGGCCAAATCTTAGATGGATTGATGGCTTAGAAAATATCTCCTAGTTTTGAGAACTAAGAATTGGAGAGCACTAGCAAGAAGAAGGCTGGACTTGAAAAGGCTTTTTGAGAAGGCCAAGATCCACCCTGGGTTGTTGAGCCACTAAAGAAGGAAGATAATTTTTATATCGCGTGCCCTTTTATAAGATAAAAGAAGAAAATTTCATTTTTTTTAGAATTATAAGGTTTTACATAAGTTTATTAATGAATTCAAGTGATATTACTGATGAACTAGTAACTTCCAACCATCAATGATTTATATATTTTTTCTTATCTTCTTTATTCTCAATTTTGCACTTCGTAAGGAACTTAAAAATAACACCATTAATAACACAATATCTAAAAATAACACCATTATTTTACACAGATGGCTCACTCTTGGACTTTGCCCAAGGTGCTGGTATTGGTGTTTTTAGTCACCTCTTCTCCTTCTATTTACATGCCGGCCCTTTGACAACTCACTTTGATGGTGAGATTGAAGCTATACATATAGCCCTTCAGCAACTTGCTGTTCGTCTTCCCCCATTGAAAGAGCTGTAATTCTTTCAGATTCTACTTTTGCCCTTCAGGCTTTGTCCAACTATAATGAGAATAATTGTTTATGTGTGCAGAACTGTAGAGAACTCCTGGGAAAGATAAAAGGAAAGATCGTCTTTCAATGGGTACCATCCCACTGTGGTCTTTGGGGAAATGAGAGGGCAGACTTTTTGGCAAAAAAGGGAATGGGTATCCTTCAGAACTTTCGCAGAGACCTGACACTTCATTCTGCCAAACTGGAAATTAAAAGCAATTTTAGGGAATCATTTCGCCTTACAGCTTCTCGTGTTGCTCGTGATAAGCCTTGGAGTACACTATGTAAGAAATCCCACGGTATTCCAAGTTCTCCTCGTGCTGCTGCTGTCGCTAAATTTAGACTTTTAACCGGACATGACTGCCTTTGTGCTCATCTGTTTCGTTTTAATTTAGTGACTTCACCTATCTGTGTTTTGTGTGACACTGGACATAACATGACTGCCGCTCATTTGGACGAGTACTCTGCACTGAATGATCTTAACTGCATTGTTAAAAGGTATTGGAGAGCCCGTTGCCTAATGACCTGATTGTCAATTGCCTGGCATTTGTAAAATAAATAAAAATAAATAACACAATACTTAAAAATAACACATAATAACACTATTAATTTTTCATATACTTGCTATAAAATTCTGGTAATAATATTTTAATAGTCCTGTGTATGAAAAATTGATTGGAAAAAGTGATAACTCACCCTATTTGAAAGCCAACTCTTTGGCTATTTATATACCACCTGGATTTGAGGAATTTGCTATACGTAAAAGAAAGTACGTAGTTGATTTATATATTTTTGAATACATAAATCAAAGAATAAATTTCTTAATTATAAAATATTATATTTGAAATTAATTTTTGATACATCTGTTAGCGTTGGGAATCTCATTCTTGTTTTCATACTTTTTCTATATATGTTATCATCTGTTGTGATTTGAAAATTTATATAACTCTGATGTTTCTTATTGTTTATTTTATTTACTGATATTTTATCGTTTAGTAATACACATTTTGTTGCAAAAGTTGACATCCTTTTTGTTATGAATCTCGATTCGAGAATTTGGAGGTTAACTAATAGAATTCGAATTGACATGTGTTTTTAACACGTACACGAACACGCCATTACATTTTGTTATTGATTTCATTAGATTTTCGACTGCGAAAAATTTTTTCAATGTTCTAAATCGGGAATATGCCTACACGTGTGCAAAACAGGACGTATTCCAGTTTGTATGTCCCGGTTTTAATTAGAAATGTATTTTCCTTCGAATTGATTATTTGCACTATATTTCGAACACTGAACCATGAATACAAAAGCGGTAAACCAGACAAAACGAAGGAAATCTAATAAAAAAGATTATTTAATATTTAATTGATTTAAACAATAAATAAATTTTCTTAATATAGCTTCCCACTTTCAGTTGAATTCTTCGAACAAAGGACAAAGTTTCATCTTGTCAAATAATTTCTACAAATAAAATAAAGAAGACTTCAGTAAATAACTAAAATAAGCATTATTTTGCGCGCAATTTATAAAGTTACTCTTTCGAAAGAATGAAGTTCAATTGGAACAATAATCGGACATTTATCTACTAGATCCTATGAAAAAGGCACTTCATTAAATAGGGATTAACCAGTGTCTCGTATTTTTACTGATAAGAGTTTGTGAATAACTAATAAGGGGAAAAAATATTTTCAAATTCAAAAGCTTCATTGCAGGGCCAGGAGATTTGAAAGCAGACTTTGGGAGTTTAATGGGCTTTAAACAAAAAGTTCCGAGCTTCAAGTTTGACTGTATTTTGTTTTACATGTATTTTTGTAATGGAAATATTTCACCAAAGGCTTAGAATTATTAAAGAAAAAGTCGATTTGTATTCACTGATAAAAAATGTATTTGTCAAAATTCGTCATTGTGATTAGTTTGTCTTTATCTCGTGTAAACTATATATAAGAAAAATAGTTGCTATTTGGTAAGAATAATTCTGCTAAATCAATTTAATTAGATTTAGCTTATAAATAATGTAACAAATTAATTATTCAATGATTATTTTCGGAAATGTGCTACTTTTTACTATCATTATATTTTTAAAATATATTTAAATAAATTTTGAAATATTAAATGATTTAACTGAATTAAATATTTCCAATGAAAACGTATAAAAAATAAGAATAATTGACTAATGTTCAGTTTAAGCTCCATTTCTAAGGATTAATTGTTCTATCGAAAATAAATATTTTTTTCCCTTTGTATTATTTTTTTCCAAACGACACCGTTTCTCAGTTTTATAGAAAAATAACAAGATACAAACAATTGCATTTATTATATGCATATTGAAAGATGCAATATATTTATTTAAATGTAGTTTTTGGTATGCGTGCAATATTTTCCCAAGTACCTTTTGGCCCTATATGATTGTTAGGGTCCAGCACTTGAATTTTCGAAATTATATTGATTTTCACTTTTTTCATATTTTCTAAAAGTTCAGATATTTATGCTTCAAGTGATTCTTGATATGAGGAAATTCGATAAATGGAAGTATTTTTTATTTATTTTTTAAATGAACCTGCTCCTTGACGCGCATCAAATGAGCGCTGCTAGGAGCACCTGTTCCTCCCCATGCATAAGTTTCTGATTAGCGTGAATCCATTTGATATTTAAAAGCAAAATTTGACTGAATTATTCTTCTCCAAAAGTATATATTTTGGATCTTAAAAGCGAAACAGGGGAAAAAAAATTAAGTGATCGTAACCAGCTCACTGACATTTTAATATCAAAAAGTAAAAAAATATTATGGTATGGCCTATTAGAAATAATATCAACGATCTACACAGCATGAAATTAGCCATTTGAGCTGTTTACTTTCATCTCTTGCCTTCAAACGAGAGCCCTCAACATGGACTGCGTTCTGCGGGTATAAATGTCTGGTTCTAGTTTCAAAAGACAGAAGCTGAATGTAAAGAAAGGCACTATGATCATAACCAAATACACACTTCTATATGAGATAAATAATTAAATAAAGCCAATTTCTAGAGATCTAGGTCAGTGTTTCTCAAACGGTGGGGCGTGCTCCCGCTGGGGGTGCGGTAACCCTGCGAGAGGGGCTCGAGCATATTGAAAATAAAATGTTTAAAAACTAATTTTTGGAATGAAGTAAAACAAAATGCTTTCTGACATAATAAAAAATACACATATCCACTGATATAATTTATTTGCATCATCTGGTGATAAATAAAAATTAAAAGAATCCGCTTCAAACCCTCATTAGCTATCTTTGATCCTATAACCAAATAAAAAGGGACATTTTGTTTGATTTACTGCAATCCCACGATGAGAGATTTTTTTTTACTACGTTTCTTTTAACCCTTAAAATACTACTTTCGATTATCATTTATTTGACCTTCAAACTTACTGGTATGTTTCACTCCGTCTCTTTTTCTTTTAGGAAAGTTGTAAATAACATTTTTCTGTTGCTTTTTTCCCATGTGAATGCGTTTTATGATACATTGATAAGCATATTGAGTACTTTGAAGGATATTTTGGCAAAGATGTATTTTTATGTGTATTCTGAAATGTATAATGCATAATGAAAAACATTTTACACAATTATTTTTTTACAACTGACATCGATATTTTTATATACTTTTAACATGCTAGCGGTCGCATAAGGCGCAGAGTTAACCCAGTATGATGAAATCGTTAATTCTGGGAAACTGTTTATTTGTTAATATTAAATGGGAACAAAAATGAATTTATCACAAATATTCCTCTTTTTTTAGAGTGACAAACATTTTTTTATATTCAAGTTACTAGTTTTGTTCGAGTTCACTGCGCGGCCACTTTTGTTCAAAAATATTTATTATGAACAGGCTATACATTACCCTATGAGCAATTTTGTGGTTTTTCTTACAGTGTTGTATGACTTATAATGGCTTATGAATGTAAATGAGCAGAATATATAAAAAAAGGGCACCTGTGATATGTAATGAAGGAAGTTGAAACTGATCAAGCAATTAAAGAACCTGCTGAAATAATACATATTAATCAAGATAGCGAAAGTAAATATGAGAAAAGCGGTAGACATGAAACGTTTGAGTTGAATTGAATTTTTCAAATGCTGTCTAAAGAACACTATGAAGAAAACTATGAAGCTATAAATGTAACACTTCGCGTTGTCAAAAAGACACAAGGAAGAAAAAAAATTCAAAATGCTGTTTGTAGATCATCCACCGACAGCAAAACTACAATAACGTGAACAAAATAGGACAGTTTTGCTGGAAAATAACGTTCATGTATTGTCAGTGAAAAGTGTCTGTGAATTATGACTTTTATTAGCGGCACGCGCGTTTGGAACATTTTCTTTAGTTTTATTGGATTTTTTTCTCAAATTTTAAAAGAAAAATTGAAAATTACTTTGAAGTAGGTAGGTATATTTTCTTTTAATAAAACTTTTCTATGTAATTGTGATTTTTATCGTGTATAGAAAAAATAATTATAAACTAAATGATAGTTTTAAAACAAACTAAAAAAACACGCTTTTATAGTGAATCGAACTAAAAAGTAAAAAAAAAAGTATTTCTTAAAAGTAACATATGCACAATTTAATACTCATCTTGTTAATTTGTATGGCTTATAATTATGACCGTATTGTAGCGTTAGCGCCCTCCCCCAAAGTGCATTATTATTGTTATGAATACATTATTATTTTTTGGAGGGGCGTTAAAAATTATGATTGAAAAGTGGGTCGCTAGTAATGTAAGTTTGAAAACCACTGATCTAGGTGATCCTATATTATTAAGAAAATGTTTATATGAACAGACTCAGAATCCAAATGAGTCAGTTTGCTATCACTGACCAATGACTCTATATGGTCATTGATTGCAAGTATTCTTTTGTAGAATTAAAATTTCTAAAATTGGAAGTCAATATGGCGGTTGCACAGTTAATTATGAGTCATGTAGCAAAATTAAATGTCTTAGAACATTCTGATATTGATCCAAATTATAACTGTGGTCATGCTTCAAGAAACTAGATGCACGTAAGATTTGTGTAGCCTAAACAACTCAAATTGAGAATTCAAAAAAAGGCAAACTTGTTAAAAATAATGAAAATTGATAGAGTCTTTTGAATGTGCAGAGAGTACAAAAATGCTTCTTATGCTTCTGGAAAGTACTAAAAAGTTAGCTATCAAAAAGTTACAATTTTTTTTTAATTTTAAAGCCTGTTTTCTCAAAATGTAATGTTTTTCATTTTACGTACCTTTTTCTCAACAACTACTTCTTTATAATCTTTAAATTTTCAGTAACCAGAGTGTTAACATGTTTTCACATTTTAATGTAGGCGGAATTAGATAGATCTAGCAAACCTCTTTTAATATGACTTTTTTAAAATAAATTTTTAGGAAAAAAAAATTGGACATTTTTTCGTAAAGATTCGTAATTAATTTCATTTTGAACAAAAACCCTAAATTCTTGCTTAAAGTGATATTTATAGCATACATAACCCAGTGTTTCTCAAACTGTGGACACACCCCCCTGGGAGGCGCGGTAACCCTGCGAGGCTGGCGCGAGCATAATGAAAATAAAATGTTTAAAACATATTTTTTTTGGAATGAAGTAAAATAAATGCTTTCTGACATAATAAAAATATACATTTACACTGATATAATATCTTTTTATCATCTGGTGATCGTCAAAAATAAAAGATTCCACTTCAAAGGCTCCTTAACCATCACTGATCCTATTACCATATAAAAATACATTTTTTTTGCTTTACTGTAATTCCACGATGACAGATTTTTTATAACGTTTCTTTTAACCCCTAAAATACTACTTTTGATTATCATCTCTTTGATCTTCAAACTTACTGGTATGATTAAGTACGTCTCTTTTTTCTTTCACGAAAGTTGTAAAAATTATTTTTGTGTTGCTTTTTTCAGCATGTGAATTAGTTTTATGATATATGGATAAGTATATTGAGCACTTTGATGAATTATTTGGTCAAGATGTATTTTTATGAGTATTCTGAAAGATATAATGCATAGTGAAAAACGTTTCCCTCAGTTATTTTTTTAAAACATGCTACACTTTCCCCAGGAAAAAAAATTGTGATTTTGATTGCTGTGTTGTACCACTTATTATGGTTTAAAAATTTAAATGAGCAGAATATAAAAAAATTGGCATCTCTGATCCCTATTGAACGAAGTTGAAACTGATCAAGCAAATGAATAACCTGCTGAAAAAATGCATATTAGATAGATACTGAAAGTAAATATTAGGAAAGCGTTACACATGAAACGTTTGAGTTGATTTGAAATTTGAAATGTCGCCTAAAGATCTCTATGAAGAAAACTATGAAGCCTTGTCAAAAAGACACATGGGAGAAAAAGTCCAAAATGTTGTTTGTAGATCATCAAACGATAGGAAAATTACAAAAAATGTGAACAAAATATGACAGTTTTGCTGGAAAAAAACGTTCACGTATTTTTAGCGAAAAGTGTTTGTGATTAAGTCCTTTATTAAGGACACGCAAATCTAAAACATTTTCCTATTGGATTTTTTCTTAAATTTTCAAAGAAAAATTGAAAAATCCTTGAAAGTAGGTACGTGTATTTTCTCTTAATTAAATTATTCACTGGAATTGTGATTTTATCGTGTATAGTAAAAATAATTATAAAATAAATATTAGGTTTTAAACAAACCAAAAAAACACGCTTTTATAGTGAATCGAACTAAAAAGTTATATATATATTACTTAAAAGTAACGTATGCAAAATTTAATACTTATCTCGTTAATCTGTACGGTTTATAATTATGATCGTTTTGTAGAGTTAGCGCCCCAAAATGCATTATTATTGCATTCGATACATTATTGTTTTTAGGGGGGCGCGATAAAAATTATGATTGAAAATTGGGTCGCCAATAGTGAAAGTTTGAGAACCACTGACATAACCCACAGTAAAAAGTTTGTCCATGAAAAATAAGTATTTTCTGATAAAAGGTGCATAAGCTTACACAGTTTAACATGGGCTCATATGGACGTACCAGGTCATCTTAAGCTCTATCGCTTCCTTTAATAAAATGTGACAATTTTTTTAAACATAAAACATATTAAAATGCTAGTAATATTTAATAAGGGAAATAAGTAGAAAGAGAAAAAAAAACGAGAATTAAAGAAAAGCATAACCATTCAGAATCTATTGTTAAGACTACCAATTATATATATATATATATATATATATATATATATATTGTTCCCCTTGGCACATTGTACATACACATTACAGGTGAAGGTTGGCAAGCCATAAGACTTGTTTAAACCTGCAATCTCGGCTCCTAAGGCAAGGAGTTTGTTATTGCATTGCTGTTAATAATATTTCCTATCTTGAATAGTTATATTTAGGTTCTATAGCTATCTGGACACACACACACACACATATATATATATATATATATATATATATATATATATATATATATAGGATTTGCGAAAAATAATAATGTCGTTTGTAATTCTAAATATTATTCTGATATTATAAATGATCATCCCAAGCATGTGGTAACAGATAATTTAAATATTATTAAAGATTATTCTCTAAGAGAAATAATGTCCAAAGGTACTAGTTTAGATTAATAATCTCTAATAATAACCATGATATCAAAAAACAAATTTTTAATGATATTAGTAACTTCATTACAAAATTTGCTATTAATAACAGTCTTCCTATTGAAGCTTTTAGTTAATTTAAATGCAAGGTTTTAAATGAATTTCTGAACATTTATAAAACTGATAATGATATAGTTTACAATAGTATTAAAACCAAATTGCAGATATACAAAAGAACCTTATTAGCCTTAATGTTGATAAAGTTCCAGGTAATTATGCAATTATTTGCAAGTTGATTTAAACGAATATGCTAAACAAACGTTTTCAAAATAATACTGCTTTTAAAAAATCTATTTCAAGCTAAAGATAAATTTTTAATCGAATCTCTGCCTTTGCTAAAAAAAATAGATTTATGTATTTTGGATATTAAATTCCCTCATATATTTTCCTAACTCTTGATTTCATAAAAATTCTATTAAATTTAGAGTTATTACGTATAGTTTTAAAATTTATATTACACATCCGGGGAAGAAGCTGTAAAGTATTTTTAAATCTACATTAGACAAAATTGATAACTTTATTATTGTTAAGAATAGTATGAACATTATTAGGTATATGAAAGATAAAAAAAAATATTACTATTTATATCTATGATTTTGAAGATTTATTTAACGCCATAGATAAATAAAACATGTTTAAGATTCTTAAAATATCATACAGCAAATATCTTTTGAATACGATAATAAATAATGATAGATATATTTCTTTTATTCAATTAGTAATAAAAAAACTTAAAATTTTCATAATAATGCTGAAGAAAAGCAAATTAAAGGATTACCACAAGGTGGACAAGCTAGCAACTGCTTAGCAAATATTTAATTGCATTTTATGAAAACATTCGCATTAGTTACGAATATTGTTACTCTTTTAGATAGATAGATGACTTATTTACATTTGGTAATTAAGAAGACTTTGTCCCTAGCTTTAATTATTATCCCCACTATTAAAACCTATTAAAAACTAATAATAATAATGAGTCAGATAACTTCTTGTATCTTCAATAATTTGCTAATAAGGAATATTTTTGATAAAAGAGACTATTGATTTTAACATTATAAAAGTGCCTTTCTGGGGTAGTAACTGACACCTATCAATATTTAGAAATATTATCTTAAATTTTATAAAGGGAAACAATTATTTAGTTACTGATAAAGTATTAAAACACAGTAATTTGATGAAATTTTGCAATAATTGTTTAGAATACAATTTTCCAAGTAAATTAATTTTAAATATATTTCTATTTCATGCTAGATCTATTTTTAACTTAGTTCAATATTTTATTCCAAATTTCTTCTTTTATTTTTTAAATAATTTTAAAATATCTTAACTGCTTACTTTAATTGCAAAATAACTATCGAGAATATAATTATCCAAGTAAAATTATTGATACTTTTTTTATGTTTCATTTTAACTATTCTTAACTTTGTTCATTAACCTTTTGGAGACGGCGGTTTTTGTGAGAAATTGCCCTTAAAGACGGCGCTTCCAGCGAAGTTTACTTCCCCTCTTTTCGTAGCTGATTAATGACACCATACATCGGCGGAAAAAAGAAGCAGGGTAGTCGTTGATACCCCGCTGAATAGTGGGGATGTTCGCGGCTTTGAAAGTCCCTAAACACAAATAGTCTCCCTTTCTTAGGGAAACATGTTTTCTTGAAGAATCCAATGTAGTAATTACTAATGTTTTCAGTACAAGAAAATTCAAGAAATTTTAGCACAAAACAGAGGTGATAATATAAAGCATTTCATAAAAAAATTAAACGCTTATATTATTGTAGGAAAAGGTACAACAAACTAATCTAAATTTAATTGATTTTATTTAAGAAAAAATATTTATATTTTGATTTTCAATTATATTTATTAAAATAGTTATAAAATGATTTAAATTCATTTTTTATTCATATATATAAATGCCGGAATTTGGTACACACCTGGTGTTAAAATTTAAAATAGTCAAATTAGAAATAAGAAGTAAATAATATGATTCTTCATAACTTACACATAATTATAAGCAAAAATACAAAATAAAATAAAAAAGCCCAATTGCTGATCATATTTCTTTATGTTATAATGTAAAGTTCAGACTTTCTCAAATCGACAATAAAGTGAGTTTAAAAGCTCTTACAAGCATCTGCATATCAATAAACATATTGCCATAAATCCTTTTTTGAAACTTCATTGTTATTCAATTTATAATTGTTTTTCTTTTTTTAGAACATGCCAGAAAAATCTTAAAAATTTAAATTCTCTTAAGGATTTTCGTATATATCTTCCATAAAGGAATGATAGATTTGATGTATATAATTGTCATTTTTATTTTTCCATAATCCATTATATTATGATACATTAGAATTCATAGTACTCAACGAATCCTAAGATTAAATCTACATTTTATTATAGCAAGCATCTTTCAAAAATTAAAATCTTTTACTTTGATCTCATTCTTCTTATATATACAGAAAGTTATGATAAAACATTTACTGTGGCAAATATATGAGATGAATAGCAGTTAAGTGTTTCGCATTATGCTATAAAATATGAATATCCTAAGCCTATAAGTGTTGGCCCTTGTTGGATAGTGCGACATTGTAGTCACTACATGTTTTTATTGAAAAATGGTCACGATTAGATGTTCCATTGTGTAGCAGAGCTGATACGCGTAAAATCCAAGTCCTTACGTTGCCGTGGTGTGAAAATAAGAAGTGGGGGCACTAACTCGACTATCGTTCTCGTTACTTGATAGTCATTTAAATAACGAGAGGTCCTTCTTATTACTTTGACCCTAATAGAACTCGTAAATGAAATATTAATAATTTATCAATTTATATATACCTCGTGTTCCTAAAAATAAATTCTTTAAATATACATTAGAAATTTAAAATTATATTTTTTCCAACATTAATAAATTGTTTTCATTAGTAAAAAAAGAGAAAATGCTTTGAATTCTTAGAATACTTGATAGTAAAACGCAAACAATAAGCTGATATCAAAGACTAAATATTATGACTACAAACATATTTAAGTTGCCGAGGAGCTTCATGCATCTCGACAAACTTGTTTATTCAAAAGGATTATATTATTCTTATTTATAATTAATTGTTTCTTTTGCGAGTAAGGGACATATATTGAGACTTCTTAATTTTTTTTCACTTTTTGTACAAAAAAGTGATATTCTTAGCCTTTGAATAATCCTTACTTTTTATTTAAAATTTCAAAATAATTGCATATTATTGCTTAAATTCTAAGATTACGGCTCTGATTTTTGTGTTGTAATGAACTGACTTTGGTATGTGATTTTGTGCATAAGGTAGAGCCAATACATTCCTACGAAGCCAACTCTTTCGATCAACATCAAAACAATTACAAAAACTTTTCCTTCTCAATGCACAGGCAGGCATGTCATGAGTTCGAGCCCAGTACCACAAAAGACCGTCATGTAGGGCAGCGATGCACGTTAAATCTGTTGAGAGCTGAAACGTCCTCCCGTGGTGTGGTGTGGTTGTTTGGAGAGGGGGGTGCCAGCTCAGGTGTTGTCCACGTCACTTGACGATGGTCAAAATTACGTGGTCCTTCGCCAAAAGCCCTCGTGTAGCTGAACAGTGCGACGTTAATATTCACTCAATCACTCTCAACGCACACTCCACAGTCGGGTTACATATAACTGACAACAATTTTTCTTTGATTTTCTTCAAAACGAAGAAAGACTTTAGCTTCAAATATCCCCCCTCCCGCTACGTTTGGACAGTCCCCTAAGTCAGTGCTCCGCAACCTTTTTATGGCTGCGGACCGGTCAACGTATGATAATTTTACCACGGCCCGCTGAGGGTGAGAAACGTTGATTATTTATATTTTAGATTGTTTTGATTTAACAATTTTATTTTAGTTACATTTAAATATGCCTTCAGAATAAAATATAGTTACACCAAAAATAAATAAAAGTGATTTCTGTGGAAAGTTGCGCAAATCCGAGAGAAATGCACCAATTTAAATAAAATGGCAATAGTTTAATGTTCTTTAGATAGCCCGGCACCATTTGATCCGCGGACCGGGGGTTGCGGATCACTGCCCTAAGTGATTGGGCGCTTTTTACCTTATCTCTCAAAATCTAACACAATATCACAAGAGGGTTACTTTCATTCTCCTAATAACCTTCGCAAAGTAGAAGAGGACAGTCTTGAAGAAGGGCTTGGTCGGCATAGTTTCTATTTATCCTATGTACGATAATTTCATTGAAAAAGAAATGCACTCTCTAAAGATTTATTACGGCAACTAGAGGAAGAATAGTTTTCCGGCTACTTGAAAGCAACCTTGGAAGATTTACAAGAAGGCAGATGTGCACTTCTAGGTTTTATTACACCAAAAAAAGGCATAGGATAATCAACAATGACCAAAAACTAAAGCATCGACAATAATCAAGAGGGACAAGCATTCTTTGTCGATATAAAAGATATTACAACCTGCGTTCATGCTCATTTACAAGAACCATCTGATTCTATATTCAGAGTTTCCAAAGCTCAATAGCCTTAGAGCGCACCCGAACACTTTTATCTTTGTACTATCATACCTAAAAAGTGTGACTCACGAATAACTGGACGGAAAAAAAAAACGAACACTTTTTTTTACTTCAATATAACTATCTATTAGACTACGTTCTGATTATATTTATTCTTCAGATAGATTTTAGAGCATTTTGCAAATTTTTTTTGTAATTATTAGTATAAAGGAAACTTACTTTAATTTTTTTTAATCATCAAATCCAACACTGTAGAACTTTCAAAGAATAATAGTATAACAAAAGTAAGGATTTCATTTTTGCTATTAAGGTTTTTGTATAAATCGGGGCATTTTTCTTATGCTGAAGAGCTTGTAATATATGTTTTCTACAAATTTCAAAGAAATGATATCGGATTTAAGAGTTTCTGGTTCAAACACTCAACGTTTTTATACATCAATTGTTATAATAAAAATGTCGAAGTTAGTTTCATGTGCATTTTCTAAATAAAGTCGAAGGTCTAAAATGGATAATTTTAAGAATCTGTAACGAATATTTTTGTAATTTTTTGTTGTAAATATAGTTTCTTTTTTTGTTTTTTGTTGTTTATACACGATTAAAAATAGGCTTTTTTTATGCTTCAATATAATTTTTTCCTAAAAAAATATTCTTCACTAAGCATAACGTAAGATAACAGTAAAAATACGTTTCTGTACAGTAATACATTGTGTAATCTAGATATGTATTATAAATGTGAAAGTTTGTGAGGATGTTTAGCTGTCTTTTGCGGAAAAACAACTGTATGGATTTTAATGAAACTTTACAGTAATATAGCTTATACATCAGAAGAACACATAGACTATAATTTTTAAAGATATTGTGTGAAGTGTCTAAAATATAACGATATTTGTCAAGTAAGTAGGGAAAAATTCTGCCATATCCAAGCCATTCTGGCGTGCGCAAACAAAAAAGCCCCGACAGCATTATCTATCTTTTGTTTGTGAAGAAACCCTTTTTGTTTTGGCTACGCATGACGCTCGCTTCTAATTAATTCCTGTGATCAGCATAATCCCTAATATTTTTTTTATTTCAGAATAAAACTACTTTTTGAAGGGAGAGGTTGTTATAAATCTATCTTTATTTGAATGCATTTTTTATGATTTTATTATGCACATTTGGAAATAAAAAATTGATCTTTTTTCACAATAAATTTATTTATCGGTTATGGTACTTAAAGTAAATAAACTTTCTCTTTCACACTACATCATTTAGACAAGTTTTCAAAATTTGTTTGTGGTTAGTAATTAATTATAACGCTGTAATTTTAATTGAATAAGCGGATATTGCATTTTCAAGTATAAAAATAATTATAATTATTGTACTGTATTTTTTGGAAATAGTTAATATTAACGTCGCACTGTTAAGCTTTTGGTAACGGACCACGTAATTTTAAACCATGGTCAAGTGACGTGGATGACACCTGAGCTGGCACCCCTTTCTCGCAACTACCACACCGCTCCAATTTAGAGAAGGAATATTCTACCAATACTTAGCAGGAATATTCTTTGAAAACGATTTGACTATTTATTTTAAGTGAACGGTGTATACAATTAATTTTACAGTGGAATATCTTTAATTAATTTATTAGCTCTAACGGATTAAGCTTTCCAAAGTAGAGTATTTTGTTTATGTATATCCCTTAATTTTCAATGTAGTGATCCAAAAAAAATATTGTATGAAAAAACATGCAGTAAATCCTAATGCGATGGATAAAGTATTAACGTGCATCACCCCCCTACATGGCGGGTCTTACAAAGTTCTAATAAAGCTCGAGCTATGACAGTAGCTAGGCATTTGCCAACTTGACTCTATCGTTAACATTTCACTATGTTTTTCGTTGAATCGCCATTATAATTTAAGAAACGGCGTTGCTTGCGAATATTGCAATTTTAACATAAAATAAACACAACAGAAAGTAATATTACACTTTCAGACATAAATTATTTACACTATTTTAAGCGTTTATTACACAAAACTTTTAACAATGTGTTACTTTTGCTGAGCAGAGATCAGATCATCTTCCTCATTTTCTAACGCACAATCGGAATCAGAACCATAAAAAATTTGATCTTCTAATTCTGCTAAAACTTTCTGAATCTCATCAGTGGTAAGTTCCCTTTTACATAGAAAATTTTCTTAATATTCCTCCCCTTGAGAGATACATTATGGTTCTCGTTTCGTAATTTCAATTTACTATATTGTCAGGTTTATCAACCGCGCATTAGAAAGTTTCAAAATGGATCAATTTTTCTTTTTTTCTATTATGGGTGAAAATTTCTACTGTACGAGGAAGGTGGATCCAAAAGTATTGCTAAACCCAAAATTGCTGGCCTAATTAAGTGACAGTTTTAGATACAATAGGTTTCCAGTTTAGTCCAAAGACTTTTTTTGAATCTACATCTGTCGTGTTTTATAAACTCCAATTTCTCTTTTCTTTGGCATTGTAGGTTTTAGAACTTTTTTTACTTTCACCTTAATATACTATATATATATATATATATATATATATATATATATATATATATACATACATATATACATCTCAGCTACATTTGAGCCATTTACATGCATTGAATCTTCATTTGGGTCCAGTATCTGGCAATAACTTATTTATTGCACTCAGATTTAGCACGGGCCTTGCAGTTTTAAGTGCAGTTTTTAGGTAAGTTACCTCTACTTTATAATGAATTTATACAATCCTATCCATTATTCTCAATGGATTTTTTGTTCAGTATTATTAACTTAAAGGTTAAGGTTGGTTAGGCACAAAACATTTTCCAACCCCACTTTTCTTATAAATTATTTTATATATAAGCTGTCCTACGTCACAAATGTTTTTAATACTGCAACATTCATTTTTTTATAAATTTATATTTCCTCATATGTCCTTAATTGTGTGTGGTTTTCTTCCTTTCTCAGTGTTCTTCGATTTTGAATGTTTTATGTTAATCTCTCGTTTGTGGAGAATTAGACGATGTATATATATATATATATATATATATAATCATGTTAGTAATTGAATTTCTTTGCAATTCTATAGTAAATGCTTGTGTTCATTAATTTAGAAAAGTTCTGAATTTACGAGAATTTTTTTTTTGTGTTCAGTTAAAAAAATTGAAACAAAAATGATTTCATTTTTTTTATTGCATTATATATTGTCCTTATACGCTATGCAAAGTATTTATATAATGTTATTTTAGAAACATATATATATATATATATATTCACTATTTTTAATAGTTAATTCATAATAATGGAAAATAACAAATTAGATGTATTGAATACTGTAAAAGATAAAGCATGATTCGTAAATAAAATTTTTTTTCTACATTATATTTTTCCTTATTTCATTATTGATAAACGTAATTTTCCCATCATATAGTGATCGAGGCAAAAAATAGTTCACACTATTGTCTGAATTAACGTGGAATGTTGTGTATCATCTAACATCTGAGTTTTATTTTAAATTTAATGGTGTATTCTGTATTATAAGAATTTTCTTAAAATTATTTTATTACGTTTTTTAGCTTTATTATCAACTTATGTTCCATGTATGAATGGAATAATAATATTCTATTCCACATATAGGACATAAAAATGTTAATCAATTCATTCTAAAAAAATTTCATACATTTTTTTTAAAAAGAAGAACAAAGACATTTTCTGATTCGTATCTTAACCATTTTTACTAACATAATAGCTAATTTTTCAAATTAAATGAAAAATAAAGTAATAAAATCATATTCTGAAAAGTTTTCTACAGAAGCATTTTGAGTCATTAATTTATATGATAATATATTGTAGCAATTTTAATGCTATGGGCTCGACTGAGAAATGTATTGAATTTAATGATTTTGTATAATATTCTTTGTAGAGTTTGTAATAATCTTCCATGGAATATCTTTCAAAATTCAAGTTATTGAAGCAGAAACTTTGTAATAATGGGATAATAATACATAATGGCTTAAGTACACTTTCATTTTAATGTACTAGACATACAGCGGACTTAGTTTGCTATGAAATTTATTGAAAGTCGAAGTTTTTTTCCCACTTTTGGATGCGTTATCCTTTTCTTAATATGAAAATGTGTTTTTTTAGAGTTTATAATATAATATTTAATTTGTGTAAAGTTTCTATGATCTTAGTAAAAAAAATACATGCTTCTGCAGTAAGAAAATATAGTTTTATCTCCTACTTTACTAGAGTTATACGTACTTTTCCCTCTAGAAGCACATAATAAAATTTTATAATTTTAATATAATTCAAAGTAATTATTGACAATAATATGCCCCCTTTTCAAACAACGTAATATAAATTTCTGTTTAAATTATGTAGGACTAAGAAATACGAATTTCATATTATACAATGATACATATAATATATGGGATGTCTTTTGAGTTACTAGAGCTATCTTAATATTATATATTTTCTTTTCATCATTCATAGATAAAACACTCATATCTTTAATCAATATTAAACATAGCATTGATTTTACATATAATTGACATCATGCAAGTGGAATATAAGATGACCGCGACCGCAATTAAATAGAGAACATAATTCAGTAAGAACCTTAAAGTTATAATATCTATTATGAAATGCTCAAATAAAAGGAAAACTAGTCTTGTCCACACATATATATCCATACATATGTGTGTGAAAGAATGTGCGCACAGTTTGTGATGTTCTCCCCTTGGGAAAATATCTCTCAGAGTGTCAGCGTGGGCTAGAGGCGTAGGATTAACGAAATAACTAGAATCAAACATTATCTTAATATAACTTTATTAAGATATTCAACTTAAAGCTTTAACAAATTAAATTATAATAATTAATGTGAGAGAATCTACGATGGCAAAATACGCAACACACAATATATATATATTTAGATAATAAGACAATCTAATTCAGATAACTATCAATAAGTAAACCGCCTAATCACTGATTCTAATATTAAATAGTCAATCCTACCTTATTACAGCTTGAAAAATCAACCTAAATTGACTTATGCTCAATCTTGTTTTTAGTTGTATGCACTGGTGTGCAACTTGAATTAAATATATTCGATCACTTATAACTCCTAATCACAGCCACGTAAAGCTCATTCAGACTTGACCCACGATTCCTCTATTGGTCATCAACTAACTGCCAATTTCCATCCACTAACACAAATTGCCATACATTGTCATCTCGTTTACTCTAAGTTTCGATATTTTAAAAGCTTGTTCATTTGCATCTTTCATTCACACTTTACTTCTTGGATTTTGTTGGAAAGATTTGCCATTAATTCTGGCCCAAAGAATCCAAAGGACATGTTAAAGAAAAGACGCGTGAGCCCGTCACAAGTTTAAAATGGGACTATCGAATTCAAGAAACAATGACACTTCATTTAAAACCGAATCAAATTCCTGTATATATGTTACCATCAAAGTATGAAACACCGAAATTCTATAGAATGCCAAGGCATTGTATATATTTCAGGACATTTTTACACAAATTATGAAATAATTCTTATATTTCATAAAACGCCGGTATTATATACAATGCCTAAGCATTCTATAGAATGACGAATGCTATTTAGGCAAAATATGAAAAAAGGTTCTTATAAGGCTATTATACCAATGGAGAGTGCAGTTGGTAGCCTAGTGGTTAGAGCATCGAATTCCTGACCGGAAGGTATGGGTTCAATGCCCGATGCCACCAAATACCCTCCAAGTACACATGGAGTACGTGCTAGTTAAATCAGTGGGTCTGACAGTCTTGTGAGCGGTGGCAGCAGAAACCACGAGTACTGGGGGTTGGGCAATACTTCCTTCCCCTCCAGTCCCATACCTAAATTGTGAAGGTGAAGATAGGTGGTTTCGCCACCTATCGTAAAGAAGTCCAATCTGACTCAGGCTCTGGCAACTTTCATTCCTTCTCCTCGGGAAGGACACGGCAACAAGAACATACCAATGAAGTGCATTCCTAAAACATAAAAGTGATTCTGAAAACTTAACGAATGCCATCGAAAAAAATATTTAAAGTATGTAACGGGGAGAGAAAAATGTACAAAAAAATTTATGCCTTTTTTAATCCAAATTCTCTCTCTCTTATATAAAAATAAGAAATAATAATTAACCTACTTGTTGCAACATGGTAGGTGTGGACGAAATTTTGAAAAACATTTCATAACATTCTTTACGCAAACACAATTTTAATTTTGGTCATTTGATTTAAACATACCATTAACGAATGCTTGGTCTCTTTCACTTGAATAAGCAATTGTAATTTCCCACAGATGTATTTCGTGGTAACAAATATCTCCTATTTTAAGCCAGTTATTAGGGCACAAAGTGAGTTGCAATCTCGCATAAACTTGTTTTAAAATTCCTTCCGAAGATCCAAGTCGAAAGAAAAACCATCTTGCCGACTCATTACAAGTGCCAATATATTGGCATTCGGAAAAATCATTAGTGTCAAAGAATGAGATTCTTATTACATTTTAGTTTTTTTTTCAGTAAGGTCCACAAGGGGGAATGTACAGCTCAATAATATGAGGTGTAACGTATTTCTAATTGATTGAAAATTAGTGATAGAGAGAATTGAATGAATTTTCTAACTGATAATTTTTTCACCATTTAATGACGTCCTTCGTTTCCAATAGTGAACTGAAATTCATAAAGTACGTGGATTAATTCAGAATCCGTGATGAAACACTATACAATACTGACACCTTCTTCAACAGCTTAATTGAGTTTACTTTTGTTTTCTATAATCATCCCATCATAGTGATTCAGAAACAAATAGTCCCTGTATTTCTTCTTAGTAGTCTTTTTGGTTTTTTGTGCATCAGTCATCAACCTCTATTGAGTAGTTTGGGTTAAAAAAACACTTATTTTTGCAGTACTAACTATATTTTGGGCAGTTCTTCGTCAAACAATTGTTTCATGTCTGTAGAGAGAGAGATCATAACTCCTTCTCCAATACTACTACAACTTGCTCCTCCTTTTTCATGTACTACAGAAAGAAACTAATTTTTTTATTGAAAAAATATAAGTAACGTACTTTGACACTCTCGAACAAATTGCAAAGTACAACTGACAAATTCTGAGTCTTAAGCACGTGTTAAAATTCACGTGCATTGCCATGCGATTTTCGAAATTAATAATTGATCTATTTCACACTTTGCCAATTTCTCATTCAGATTTCTACATAATACCTAGGGAATGAGTAAAATATGTATCATTTCATACATTGCTTGCTAGTTTTAGGCGTTATATACAATGCCTAGGCATATTATATAGAATAACGAACGTAATACTTGGCCTGTCAAATATATAAAAAATATTAAAATAATTAATTTTTGTACATTTTTAGGTAGTTTTATTATAAAATGCATTCAAAAAATATTTTTTTCTCATCAAATGTCTAACTTTAATGTAATAATTCAAAATTTATTCAAGATTACATATACATATACATCTGTCTAAAAAAATTCAAAAAATCAAATAATATGCATTTTTCTTACTTACGCATAAAGAGAAGAATAAGTATCCTAAAAGGTCAATTGCTAATAAACTTATAGTTAGCTTGAAAAATCTCTCTATCTCTCTCTCTCTCAAAGAAAGGGCTTGAAGAAACATATAATAATCCAAAAGATAATGAGAAATTTACACCTGAGAAGAGAAAAACCAGAAGAGCAGAAATAATTTGATATAACAACAGGTTTATGTTTCATAAACCATGCTAGATTTTCATATTTCTTTTCTTTCTTTTCTTTTTTTTTTTTTTTTTGCTTTTTGGAAAAGGAACGAGTATTTCCATAAGATATTTGATATATTAAATTATTTTGAAATTCACAAAGTTTTTCATGTTTATATTTGTTGATACAGATCTGTATATATTTTCTGCTTATTCTCTTATGATAAGTATAACTAAAATTGTAAATTGTAATTGTTAATAAAGAAACAAAGCCATGGGTGCATTTTGGCTTATCTTTTCTTTAGTTTATTTCTATTTTTTCCAAATTTCTCTCTTTTCCCATCATATTTTAAGAGTTTTCTGATGCGTATTACAAGTGCAGTAAGAGAAAATTATAGTTTTTGTTGAATTTTACAAGAATAATATTTCGTGTTTCTAGACTTTTACTGTATCAATACATTTAATTCAGTTCTACCTAAAACTTTGATGTAAACACCCAAACTCCTTTCTAAAATGTGCACAAATTAGCAAATTATAAAAGTACTTAAAGGTAATATTTTATATACAATGATTAAATACAAATTTGGAAATTTCACCTGCAAATACTTTATGCAAAGTACACAATTTTACTCAGTTTTTAAAGCCAACGAACACTAACTTCTGCATGAAACACCTTTCTAATGCACAACTCTCGTCAGACTATCATCACGTAACCATTAAGTAACAGTGAATCTCTTAGATTGCGCATCATACACTATCTGACAAAAAGTATTCGGACATCACCTGAAGAAGTCCGTTTGATAGGGAATGCAATTTGATGCGTAATCGAAAGTTGTAAACGTTTTAGTAAGAATCAATTCATATTTAATCGTTTTTGAGAAAATGGATAACATTGATTGATTGATTGAATATTAACGTCGCACTGTTCAGCTGCACGAGGACTTTTGGCGACGGACCATGAAATTTTGAACCAGAGTCAAGTGCCGTGAACGACACCTGAGCTGGCACCCCCTCTCTACTAACTACCACAGCACACCAACAGGAGGACGTTTCAGCTCTCGACAGATTTAAAGTGCATCGCTGCCCTACACGACGGGTCTTTAGTGGTACTGGGCTCGAACTCGTGACAAGGCAAGACACGATTCGATACCTATATCACTCGGCTACCGTGGTTACGGGAAAATGGATGAAAGAAAGAAGCTTAATGCAGGGCTTCTCAAACTTTCAATGTTTGCGCCCCAATTTTCAATCATAATTTTAATAATAATGTATCGAACTCAATAATAATGTTCTTTGACGCTACGACTACAATACGACTTTAATTATAAATAGTACAATTTGTCAAGATAAATATTAAATTTTGCATACAATTTTGTATTTGATAACCCCATGGGACACTAGTAATTATTAAATTTGTACTTAATTATTTTGATGTATTACTGGTCACATCAATACATTGTGCAGTACTGATACATTTGTAAGCATATTAAATCATTGTAAATGGGTATTTTTTTATTATCTCAAAGAGTATTTTGTTTTGATTCCTTTCAGTATATAAACTAATATTTTTTTTTCAAATCCTTATTTTTGACTCTTTGATATGGACGTGTCCACCTGGTAAGATTATCACGCCCCTCTAAGGAGGAGCGCCCCAGTTTGAGAAACGCTGGCCTATTTACTTTGATCGTGACAATGCAGTGGAATTCAATTTTTTTGAGAAACTAGTTTGTAAAATTTCGAACATTCTACAGAAGCACAAAATCCACCGTTAGTGATGTAATTCTGAAATGGAAATGACGAGGGAAAAAAAATGTTGATAAACCAGATGACAGGTCAAAAAATTATTTAATGTAGCCACAGAACTCTGAAATGGGTAGTGAAACAAAACCACGTCCACGTTTGCTGAAATCACTCGGTATCTACAAAATTCTTCAGGTGTTACTGTTAGCACTAGGACTGTTTGTCGAGAATTATTGAAAACCTGGGATTGCATAGCCGTGCAATCGCTCACATCCCCAGAATGCGAAGATTCGTGTGTAATGGTTCAAAGCTCAACATTATTCTATTTTAGACGTGTGGAAAAAATGTCCATTAGTGCTGTTTCTCGCTTTACAATCTGGTCAGCTGGTCATTTGGTTTTGTCATGGGCTCGCTGATAGCTTCTTAAGCTACTAAAGTGTGCCACCTGTAAAGATAAGTGTTGGCAACATCATGTATGGAGTCGTTGTCATAGTCCAAAAACAGAAATATAAATACGTGGAAAATAATTTTGGCAGAAATTATATATACCGGGTGATCAAAAAGTCAGTATAAATTTGAAAAATTAATAAATCACGGAATAATGTAGATAGAGAGGTAAAAATTGACACACATGCTTGGAATGACATGGGGTTTTATTAGAACAAAAAAAAAATAAAGTTCACAAAATGTCCGACAGATGACGCTGGACAACAAAACGTCAGTGACTGTGCATGAAAATCGCGTAGAAAAGGGGTTGTCATGAGTGAGAGAGGCCGTGGGTAGCCTAGTGGTTAGAGCATCGGACTCCAGACCGGAAGGCCTGGGTTCGATGCCCGATGCCACCAAACACCCACGGAGTACGTGCTCGTTAAATCAGTGGGTTCGTAGTCTTGTGGGCTTAATCACGAGCGCAGGGACTGGAGAATATTTCCCTCACCTTCAGTCTAGATGCAGAAATTGTGGAGGTGGAGATAGAGGTCGTGTCGCCATCTATCGTCCCTTCGGGGAACTTCGCCGAGCTAAAATCGTACTGTCACCTGTAAGGTGCTCAAGGCCAACGACAGGCGTACCTCTAGCCCATGCCACGATGAATTTCGTGGGCCTCGATCTGACTGCGTCAGACGGGTGGCATCAGAAAACAACAACAATGAGTGAGAGAATCAGTTGCACCAGCAGTCGCAGCATGTTGACGTTACCTGAAAAGGCACTGTTAGTGAAGCTGTATTATCAGAATGGGGAATGTGCTAGTGCAGCGTTACGTTCCTATCGCCATACGAAGGGGATTCGAAGGGGGTAAAGGTCCGTTGACAAATGCAGCTGTGGCGATAATGATTTCGAAGTTCGAAGCGACGGGTTGTTTAGACGATAGACCCCATAGTGACCGACCGAGCACACGGCGCGGCGGAATGCTGCTGAGACGGTTAGGATGAAATGGAGACTGTAGCAGGTTCGTCTATGCACGGGGAAGTCAGCGCCCGTGCAGGCGCACGTCGCACCGGCATTCCATACACTACTGTTTGGTTGGCACTTAGGCGTACCCTCCGATGCTATCCGTACAAAATCCATCTGCATCATGAATTGTTACCTGGCGATTCCGTGAATCGGAGGGCATTTGCGGTGTGGGCGTTACAAAAGATGACGATTGGTTGAGTAACTTCTTGTGGACAAACGAAGCTTATTTCCTGCTCCAAGGGTCTGTCAACATCCACAACTGCAGAATTCGGGCTACTGAAAATCCTAGAACTGTCGCGGAAACTCCATTGCACGACGAGAAAGTCACGGTATGGGTTGGATTTACCACATCTACCGTTATTGGGTCTTTTTTTCTTGGAGGAAATGCGTGATTCTGGTTTTGTAACTGCTACCGTTACGGGTGAGCTGTACGCCGATATGTTACAGAATCGCATCATCCCCAGCCTGGC
Source organism: Trichonephila clavipes (assembly GCA_019973935.1). Taxonomy (NCBI): domain Eukaryota; kingdom Metazoa; phylum Arthropoda; class Arachnida; order Araneae; family Nephilidae; genus Trichonephila; species Trichonephila clavipes. The sequence continues at coordinate 1,345,449 of BMAU01017801.1, read as the reverse complement.
TGATAAACACCTGCTGGAACGTACGATTTTTATGCAGGATGGCGCTCCACCCCATATTGCTAGATGAGTGAAAGATCTCTTGCGCAGGTCCTTTGGTGATGATCGTGTGCTCAGCCACCACTTTCATCATGCTTGGCCTCCCAGGTCCCCAGATCTCAGTCCGTGCGATTATTGGCTTTGGGGTTACCTGAAAGCGCAAGTGTATCGTGATCGACCGATATCTCTAGGGATGCTGAAAGACAACATCCGACTCCAATGCATCACCATAACTCCGGACATGCTTTACAATGCTGTTCACAACATTATTCCTAGACTGCAGCTATTGTTGAGGAATGATGGTGAACATATTGAGCATTTCCTGTAAAGAACATCATCTTTGCTTAGTCTTAATTTGTTATGCTAATTATTGCTTTTCTTATCAGATGAAGCGCCATCATTCGGACATTTTGTGAACTTTATTTTTTTTTGTTCTAATAAAACCCCATGTCATTCCAAGCATGTGTGTCAATTTTTACCTCTCTATCTACATTATTCCGTGATTTATTATTTTTTAAATTTATACTGACTTTTTGATCACCCGGTATATATTTATACTTGAGCAAAAAATAATAATAATAATTAAAATTATTACAAAACTCTAAGCAGCTCAATCAAAAGTTAGTTATGAATAAACATGAATTAAAGGTCAAAAATTGACCAAAACTTTAAAATGAATTGTGTCTAAAGCACGAATAAAATCTGAACGAAATCGTCTTCCTCTTATTTAATTCCCTAGAGAAATGTGTGATTTTTATTTAAAACTGTATCAACATAATAAACTGCTATTTTTTTTTAAATCGAAGACTATACTTTCTTATTAATCATTGATTATTTAATAAAACTAACTTAATATAAAACTAACTTATAGATTTTGTTTTTATATTTTAAAATAGACAGAAACTAAAACAATGCTTCTGTTTTGAATGACAGAAAATTCGAATTTGAGTAAATTAAATATACATAAGAAATATTAATATTCGAGCTTAATGGTTTGAACTGTTGAATTAAAAGGAAAAATATGCGAGTGATTTGTATATTCTCTAAGACAACTGTATCGTAAAATCAATATACTATATTTATACTAAAAGATAAAAAGATTTATTTTTCATTTAATATTTTTTTCATTTATCATATTTGATCCGACTGGTACAGATACAGAATCTAGTATAAACTTAATTTACTTCCGAGGGAGAAAGGATTGAACATTGTATTGTTTTCACTTTTTCCATTTTCTTGCAATTAAACACAACCCATCGTGACAAGTTTAGGTCTGTAATTAAATTGCTATCCGTGTTAAAATATATTTCTTTTCCTTTTTGAATATACCTTCATATTCTTCCCCCGTCCTTCTCTAATATTTTATAAAGCTGAGAAATAAAGTCTCAATCATATACATATGGATTAGTGCTTCAAACTATATTAAGGTTTGCAATTTAAGTTTAATGAAGATAATATTTTTTTCCTTCAATACCTTTCTTTAAGAAGGGTATCTATTGAAATGGATAATTTATTATTCTGACAAATTTTACTAGTGGATGTTTCCGAGAGTATATAGGATATCAATGAAAGAAAAAAAAAACTTTAAGTATTAAAACTGCAAATATATCCATGAAGGGTTTGGTCAGCGTTCGAGAAATGCCAGGATTACATTTAACTATGTTTTGTAAAGTTTCTAGGTAAATTGACTAGCTGACTTGAGCTTCCAACTACTTTCTATATAATCCCATAGCATAAAAATGCTTAGAAATTATCATCTAGATTTAGTTTCTATTCAGTTCTGGAGGCGTGCTAGTTTAAGAGGATTAGTAACTATCCTTGCACACCTAATACGTTTCGCAGGTGACGGTATCACGTTTTACTGTGGTAACGTATAGGTGGGTACCAATTAGCACAATGTAATATTAAACCCATTTTCAACCCCAGGGGAAGGAACCTGAGCTCCGAAGATATTAGATAGCATCAGGAGTTTTATTTCACGAATTGCATCCTTTCTAAGCAAGTTATCTAGGGATCTTAAACATGCTGCATAATCATACAAATAGACGTTGTCGATTGTTTGCATTAGGAAAACCCACCGATCGTGCCGGGGTGGAACCCATAAACTTGTGCGTACAAGACCAACGCCTAACCAACTACGCGCCACAGCCATCACTCTCACTAATTCTTGATGAACCAGTCGTTATTTTTCCCTAAGATTATCCCTATGCTACGGCATCAAGACTATATATATATATATAAGAGTTCTATGAAATTTTCTAAAAATTCTATAGTATTAAAGCTAAACTCTAATTTTAGAACATGTTTTCATTCAAAACGAGATGTACTAATCATCTACACAAATGCAAACTCAGAAGAAAAGGATGTTCTTGACAATGTACATGACCGTCTAAAGGATTTTGAGCTATGACCCTGGACCAAATTGTTACTTCCAGCGTTTTATAAGCATCCCTCCTTAACCCCAAAATGATTTAAGTAAATTCTGTTTAACTTTAAAATATTCGAACGAATTGTTCATTTATATTTAATTAAATGTAAACCGGTAAAATAAGAGGGGACAAGGATAGCGAGGAAATAAAAACAATGGACTGGGGTGTTGTTAATTATTAGTATTACATATTGTTTGTTGTTTTATTTAAGGTAGAATATCAATTCGCTTTTACATTATTTTGAAGTTTTTCAAATTATCAAGTTGTTTTTAAGTGCCCCTACCTAAAATGTACGCACTCTAAATTAAATTATTACCAGTTATTTACTAGCAGTATTGTTTTTAGCTAAAATGCCTTAACTCTAAGGAAATTTTAGAAATATTTATATGTACATAAATGTTTTTATAAATATATCAGTAACAGTTATATATAAATATTTTTTAAATATATCAGTAATAATTATATAAATATTTTTATAAATATATCAGTAACAGTTATATATAAATATTTTTTAAATATATCAGTAATAATTATATAAATATTTTTTTTATAAATATATCAGTAATATTTATTAATAAATATTTTTTTAGAAAATATACAACAGTTTTAATACACTTTAGTATAATACTGAACATGTATCCAAAGTACAAATAAAAAATTTTCCATGAAAGATACTCGATTTGTGAGATATATAAATGATGCAAAAGACGTTCCAGACGTATTATATATTTAAATTCTTTTTAAGTTCTAATTGGCTGCGAATTGTTGTTTTATCATTTCAAGCCTAGTGCATTCCCCTGAAGCTGTTATCTCTTTTTAGTTTGGCCCCATATAGGCGGATACCAATCGCCGCAGGTAATTTTAACATCCAGTTTCCTCCCAGAAGGCACCTGAGCTCTGACGATGCGAACTTGTAATAGGATTTAATTTTACCAAGGGCACCCAAGACCAACAGACATTCTAGGAATATTTTACATACCGTATAATCATACGGCATAGCCGCTGTCGTTTTTATACATCAGGAAAAACACCTCTGACCTAGACCGGGGCTGAACCCGCAATATTGGGTGAAGCCTAGTGACAAACCAACCCCACGACCCAGCCGCCCCTAGGAAAGTAGATCAACCAATAAGAATTAGAAAATTACTAATGTTTATTTAAATGGAAATATTATGTCAAAGAACATTACAATACTATTCTAAATCTGAACTATGTCTACCAAGGCAATCGGGATGTTTTCGGTTTAAAAAACAAATTCATATGAATAAGAAAATGATCGCGATAAGTTAAAAAATGAGCAGCAAATTTAGAAAAAAAAAACATTTTAATGTTAGTAATAATCAAGTAATCTTGTACATTTAGCCATAATTTAAATTATTCCAATAGTTCCCCTTGTTATTATTCTCTCACAGTTTATTTTAAAAACAAAAATTGTAACAAATGCCCACTTCCACTCATTGGAAGTGTACAAAGATAAGCACATTTCCAATTTCGTATAACAATAATTAGCGTTTTTGAAACACTAATTAGACATTTTATTGTTTACTATACTTGTGTGGGCTTTGAGCAACGTAATTTTGAAATATTTTCAATATCAGAGCATCTCTTGACCCTGCATTTAAATTCTCATTTATTGAAAATATTCAGTAAAAATAAAATCTATGTCAAACTGTTCGAAATAAAAATACTTCATTGTTGTTCTGCTTATCCAACGCATAAACTGATTGTAGAAATATATACTTGATAGATGGCACTCAAGTATACCAGCTTGAGCAGTTTAATATCATGTGTGATCCTATACACACCTCCGTTTCAAGATGCGTACTTTCATTTAATGCACTTTCCGAATTGAACGTAATAAATATACAATCGGAAAATGAGCAAAATAATAATAGGCATACACAACTCTACAGAAAACCACTGATTCCTTACTTTTGGAACAAAACGATAAAAAAACTTATTTTTTCAGATATCACTGATATAAACACTTTAAATAGTTTTATATAGATAAATTGAAGTTAAAAGATAGAATTGATCCACACACACACATATATAATATTAATTATCGAAACACGTTTTTCAATCAATTTCCATTTATTGAATCTGTAATTAAATCAACACATAATTAAAAATTTGGCTTTTTTTTAAAATTAATAATGAACTAAACTTTGGCATGCGACCAGTTAATGAACAAAAACCATTACTTTTTTTCATAATATGCATTTTTTTCTAAACTCAATTTTATTCTCAAACACTATTTGAATATTTCGCATTGATATGCTTCTTTATTCTCTGTATTTAATAAATTATATTGACATTGTTTATACAAAAGTAAATTTCTTAAAATTATTATTATAATGAAGAAATTTCACTTTTTAAAGTTCTTATAATTTTGGATTGCAATATTTGAGTTCTGCAGCAGACCGGAACGAAAGATGAAAATTTAATTATATTTATTTCAAAAATGAAACTGAGTAACTATTCTTACTTACACTGAAATCCTATAGATCAAATAATGCAAAGTCACATCTTTAATTAAAATGGTTGAGAGAGAATTTAAATTGAATTTCGAATTATTCTTCCTTAAAACATTCTTATTTTACATTTTGGTGGAAGCGGAAGAGTGTGTGTGAGCTCAGAAATTAATTTTAAGATAATAATTACTTAATTAAAATTCCTTTTTTTTCTTTTAAAAGTTAATTACTTAAAATAAAGTTGTGGTATCAAGATAGTTCTAAATAAGTTTTCCTTTTCAAGATATCTTGAATGTGTTATACTCCTTACAGAAATATTGAAACTTCATTATACAGATTTGTCTGTTTGAGGATTTTCTGAAAAACGCGAAGTTTTTTAAAACCAATTACTACAACAGTTACATTTCTCAGTAAAAAGAAAAAAAAAGGAAAACAATACAAATTATATATTTAAATTAAATGATACATATGCTTAGATTAATTTAATGTTTGTAATTTTAAAATATAAGTCTAGTAAATGGAATAGGTCATATTAGTTTCTTTATTCGGTCCATAAAATAATACTTAACTATTTGCGGCCCTAAAAGAAGCCCTCGTGTAGCTGAACAGTGCGACGTTAATATTCAATCAATCAATCAATCAATCAATCAATCAAAGTGGCTCTAAATTGTTTCAATATATCAATTCCCTTAAATGAATCACTAGATAAAACAAATGATTAAAATAAATAGATAAAACAACATTTTTTTCAATTAAAAGTGTAATTTTACATTTAGAAACTATCTCTTTTTTAATATTAAAAGTTTATGATTATATAAGTACTGTGACGGGGACAAATAACTGATTTTTTTTTAGATTTAGTACAGATTTTAAAGACATTATATATATTTTTTACTTATTCTACTTAAAACTTATGAAGAATATTAATCATATTTCTTCCAGCTTAGAAAACCAACTGTCTGGGTATAAAAAATTCTGTATTTTATATTAGAAAAATAAAATTTGTTTTATAACTTTTGTTTGAATTGTACTTATGAAGTTACTTGAATTACAAGATGTGTTTAGGATAATTTGGTAATTAAGATGTTACAAGAAATAGTTTTTACAGTTTTTTTTTCTTTAGGAATAAAAGTCTATTTTTGGTTAAAATAAAACCGTAAGCAGTAAACTGCCATAACTTGTTGGTAAATAACTCAGATAAAATTACCTTTCCAAATTATTTTTTTTCAATTTCATATAACTATGTTTAGATATTAGGATGTTTGCTGTTAATAATATATAATGAATAAAATTTAAATTATACTAAATTTTAGAAAAATATTTAATTGTATAAATGCATTAAACTCTTCTATTTCTGAAATAATATACAAATCAGACTAAATAAGTGGAAGTAAATTCGTGTCATTATCAGTATTCAAATAGAGAAATGTAACTTGTAAAATTTGTTTAGACATGCAGGATTCAATAAACCACACATTTGTTTTCTTTTAAACAATGTTAATTAACTTAGAAATAATTTTGAATAATACTTTGAACAACATTTTGTAAGACGGAATAAAATAATTAAATTGCAATTAATATGTTATATATATATATATATATATATATATATATATATATATATTGACATACCTTTCTAGTTTTCTTTTTTTTTAATATTTAAGACATTTTTTTTAACTTTTAAAAGTTTTCAAAATAATAAATGATGCCTTTGAAATGAATGATTTTTTTACCAAATGTCCCCTAAGATAGACAGATATTCTCTTTTATCTGAGTATCATATGTGTTTGACATTCACATCACATGCCATAGCAATCATTTAGCCTTAAACAAACGAATCCTGAAAAGAGAGTATTCTTTTACACTCTGCTGCGCTGTGAACAGGGATCACTGAAGGATTTGACCTGTCATGTACCTCTTTTATTCAGTTTTTTATTTATCACTGTATCCGTGCTTATTTCGATATTTTGATCCATGTATTCAATGTTCTTTACTTAGCCTCGACACGTCAATTTTTTTCTTATTTTTCTTGCTGTAGTATCTATGATGTTAGTGAAGAAAAGGCGCTTTCATTTCATAATGTTGTTATAGTTGAATCATAAATAAGGTAGTCAGCTGAATTTCTATCTTAATAGGATTATATCTTATTGGGGTCCCACATTGGTATCAATACATATATCTTCGAATTCAAATCTTGACCTTTTATCCACACTCACCATTGGTTCTGATGAGACTTTTCGGGTAAAAGACGTTATGTACGTTAAATCTATCTATGCTCTAATTCCTCACATAGGAATGTTAAGGAATCGAAACCGATGTACCCTCTCCGGAATCAACTTCTTCAACTGACTATCTTGAGGAACAGTGCCGAAACTCCTTATTATTATAATATTAAAAAATACTTTTAATTTTGTGATTTAACTCACAGAAAAAAATCTATAAATTTATCTAATTATACATATAAATTATTTTTATAATTAAATTTAAAACATACGAATATTTAATTAAATCTTCAGAAATTTAAAAAATCTATTGAAACAATAATGTACAGTTTTCTTAAAGATACCTCAAATCTTCAATATCGCTCTAACATAGTTTAGTTAAGAAACGGTTACATTTAAATTTAGAACTAAAACAAAAATCTCTATATCCCGATAAGTTTGTAATATATTTTGACTAAAAGCACATAATGAAAATTATTATAATGACATCGCATGCTATTTTGTCAAACTTTTAAATTCAATTGGTGAAGAGTTTGGTGAGCCTGCCACTTGCCCATACGTCATAAAATCTGAAAAAGAAAATAAATAAACTTTTTGAAGAATTTCATAAATTTTAAATAATTTTAACACCTATTATGTGTGTCTAATTATACTTAATGACACTAATGCTAATCTATTGATATTTATCCTACAAAACACATTATTCAATTTTAATTACCTATAATCCGTCTCACACCATTTACATAGATTAAAGATTAAAAATAAATCCGAATGTTCTCCGTGCTTTTGATAAATTTTCTACGTGTTACAATGTACTTTCACAATCGATTATCACTTTTCTGATCCTAAGGATATTTTTCTTCAGATTTGGCTTGGTTCTTAGTTGAAAATTCAAATTTCTTACTTTAAAATTGCTAAAAATATCTTCGACCAAATCCCATAAAATAAAATTTGCACTTCCTTTTTTAAAATATCTGGTTACTGGATAAAAGGTTATTCATTATTTTTATTTTTCAGTGATTAGGTTTCTTTTCTTTTTCGGAGAGTTTTACTAATTATTTAAAGACTTAATGTATTCAATTGTCTACTTTTTTTTCCATTTTCTTTTAAATTAACCCTCTAAGCGTATAGCACGGAAAATTCCGTCAGTGCAGAAATGCTTCGAAAATGCACTGCACGAGTTTTTCTGCCTTCAAGTAACGTTTTCAAAAGCGGATTAGCCGCACTTTTCTGAAATCCTTTCCCCCTTTTAAAGGTTTAACATCTTGAGAAATAAATAGGGACGGTGGAAGCAACACAGCAGGACACTGATAGGAAGTTTTATGGCTCGCAGGAAACACCGTGTTTTGACCCTGGGGCCATTGTAAAAAATCGGGGGGAAATTTCTTTAGACCCCAGGAAGTGTTTGTTTGTTACATCGTATTTTAAAAGTTTTGAAAAGTCCCAACGCATAAGTAAAATATGTTACAATTCCATTTTGGTTTCATATTAATTTGAAACTGTAACAAGTTGGGGCGTGTCAGTGCAATCTGCTATTTTATATAGTTAGACAAATTATCTTTTTAAGTATATTCTTTCCCTTCATTTTTCTTATTTTAATCAAAGCTTTCAGTTTTTGAAACATGAATATTTTATTATAAGATGCCAAAAAATTAATAAACACCAAACTCTTTAAAATTTGAAACCTTTTCAATTTTCCAACCAATAAAAATGAATAAATTTAAACTTCATATAATCATTTGAAACATTTTCTTACACTTTGATAAAAATAATAACGAAAAAAAAAAAACTAATTAAGATTTATTAGTTTTTTTTTTTTTTTTTTTTTAGATTTCAAAGCCCAAGTGTTCAGGGAAGTTTAAGTACAGTGCCTAGTTATATATTGTTAAAATACACCGAATTATATTTGAATTTTAAGTGCTTGAACTTTAGTTTATATCAAAGACAACATGAATGAAGATTTTCACACATTTTTTATAACTTGAATGTTTGAATAAATGGTAAACAAAAATATACGGAAACATTTACAGTAGACATTTATGCATATAAATAAACATAAAAATCAATTTTAAATTCGAGCTATTCAAAAACATTCGAATTATTGTTCAAAAAATATCTATTTATACAAAATACCTCAACATTTATCTTTTTTAAAAGGCTAACTGAATAAGTAATTAAAATCTGGATATTTTTTCAAATCTCGACCGTATAAAGCTAGAAATTTTATGTTAGATATTCCACTTGAAATTTAAAAAAAAAAGCATCGCGCAGTTAAAAATTATTTACCATAAGTTTTAGCAATTGTTTGAGTATAATAAAAATTTCAAATTTTCTTATTTAGCTTCTTTGGTATCTTTTAATATATTTTGAAGATTTCATACAATTCAGTTGAAAACTGCATGCTAAGAGCAAAAAATATACTAAAAAAATGATGAATATACAGTCACAATAAATTCTTTTATAGCAGCAAAACTGAGAAGCTAAAGCCTAGGAATGAAAAATTTTGAGTATATCTGAAGTAGTTTTCGAAATATTTATTTTAAAGTTCAGAAAATTTGTGTGCGTTATGTTATACTTAATACTAATTAAATGGTTAAAATAATATGTTAATATTAGTCAAGTAATCGTTTGATGATATATTCATATACTAAAAAAAAATTATCATGGTCATTGATGCGAATGTCAAGAATTTTATGTAATTTTAAATTCAGACATTAAGATAATGATGTAGAAAATATAAAACGACCATCTAAAATACATGAAAAATGCAGACTGCTATAAAATGATCTTGACAAACAAAAAAATCCGGCATTTTCACTTACTATGGCAGAACCGGCTTAGTCAGGGGCGATCTGGAAAAACAGAGAGAGAACAGTGGTTTTGATGGATGCCGTTCTAGCTTTGGAAGTTCAAGGAAAAATTATATATATATACATTACAAATGCAAAAATAAATCTTTTAATTTTCCATACATTTTTATAACAACGAATTGTGGAATTGGCTTCCTATACATTGTTGTGTTTGACAATATGTAAGGTAACCAACCCTAATTTAGATAGATTTGTACGACTTTTTCGTAACCGTATTCTTTTTAAAAATAATTCGTGCAGCCGAAATACAACTTTTGCACCCTTAAAAACTTATGTACTATAATGGTTAATTTAGATTTATGCAACTTGTGAAATGTTCATAATTAACTATTTCCGTCTAAACAGTTTACATGAAGAAAAAAGTTTGGACTCCCTAATTCATTATGGATTTATATAAGATTCTAAGATTAAATTTTATTTTTCACCGAATAGGTTTGAGTGGTAGTGTAGAGTGCTTCCACACCACAGGTCTTGGGTTCTATTAACGGGCTGGGCAAGGTCGACTCTGCCTTTCATCCACGCTACATTGTGTCGATAAATGGGTATCAAGCTTGCTTCGGGTCTTAACCTTTAGAATTCGGCATTCGCTGAGGTAAAATTTCCCTTCCATTCGGCGCATTCGAATCCGAGCAGGAAATATCTTTCCCCCTCGGGAAGGTCCTGCTTGATCATTTTCTCCCCTCCTGGTATTGTAAAAGGTTCCACACTTTGCAAAGAAAGAGGGAAGGGTTGCCAAATTTTAGTCAGGGATCTTTCAGGAGTACGGAAAATCACAATATTTTGGCGCATTATTATATCAAAATAGATTTTTTAAAATTCTAAATCCAAAATACCCTATTTGAATTGAACGGCCTGTAAATTTTCTAATGAATATTTGTTGTTTTTTTCTTGTCTTTTTTAAGTAAAATCTGAAATTAAAATAGATATTTTCTAGAGTTTGATTAATAGCATTTCAGAAGTACTATGAGAGTAGAACAAGATTTTTATTGTATTCATTGTTTTAGTATAAGAAAACTATTATAGAAAGTTAAAAAAAAAGGGTCTTTACAATATAATCATTTGTATGATAAAATGATTTAAAAGTTTTTAAAACTTTTTTTCTGTAAAATATTTCTTTTGTTATGTAAAATATTTTCATGTTCCAAAAAACAAGTAAATAATCATTTAGCGTTAAATACTAAGATATCATTACAGTTGTGTCTTACGTAAATTATTTTAAAAAGTTGACAATCATATATTACTAAAATATTTGTTCTAGTAAAACGTTAAAGTATTATTTAAATACGCCGAATATTTAATTCATAGCTTCTATAATCAGAGCTTAATGACAACACCCTCTGTGAGTAGTATATTTCAATTATAAACTCGCAATAATATCGATGCTTGCATTTATATATATGCTTTGCAAAATAGGTAAGTAGGTAGTCATGTAATAAATCTGTTAAAATTAAGTGTACACATACTACCTTCGGTATAATTATTGCAGCTTATATATTCAAGTACAATAATGAAAATCATGTTATAAAAAGATCCACCCCATGTTTTCAAAATTATTCGACAGATATTCTAACAGAAGAAAAACTTTAAGAAAATAAGCATAGCATTATTATACTAAATGTTTTATTTCACTCTAAAATAAAGCAGTTTACATATTTAACAACAATAATTAAACCATGTAATAAGAAAAAAATAACTCATCAAATTTTCAAAAATATTCGATGAAATATGTAAAACCTTTAAGAACAACATGTAGGACATTTTTCTAAACATTTTAATTTTCGAATTAGCGCCCTTTTAGTGCACGAAAAAATAATAATAATAAATGCACTCCAAATATTTTGTGATTAATTAGATTTGAGTTTTTAATAACATCGCATTCTATAGCAATATAAAGGCTACTGGGGCTGTACTTCAGAAATCTGACCCTATCACCAAACTTTCACACCATGCCAACATGGTGACTTCGAACCTCGACAGAGGGTTGCGGTAGCCTAGTGGTCCAGGCCTCGGATCATGGCAGGCATGTCATGAGTTTGAGCCCAGTACCACGAAAGACCCGCCGTGTTGGGGAGCGATGCACGTTAAATTTGTTGAGAGCTCAAACGTCCTCCCGTTGGTGTGGTAGTTAGGAGAGGGAATACCAGCTCAGGTGTCGTCCTCGTTACTTGAGAATGGTTCAAAATTATGAGGTTCGTCGCCAAACGCACTCGTGTACCTGAACAGTGCGACGTTAATCTTCACTCACTCGAACCTCGACAGAATTAACAACTGGTTTTATGAATGTTTAATCTTGAAAAAAATATATTAATTTGTTTTTAATTTTTTATTTTACGGTACTTTTGTTTCTAAGAGAAGCTTATATCTTAAATTGAAAGCTTTTGTAAGCATGTTTTTTGAAATATCTGTTTGTGAAAGTGAGTTCTACTTTTTGAAATTTTTGGCTCTCACAAGAGCCTTTTTTTTTTTATTTTTCGTTTTATTTTTTTAAAAGATGTATCAGTTTTAATATTTTGAACTCTGGTCTTTTATTTTTATTGGTTTATGTGTTAAGAAAGTTTTAAATAAATTGTGTGATAATCTTCGAAGCAGTTCTGGTCAATACAAAGAGCCACATTGCATGACTTACAGATTATAGTGGTTCTTTTTGTACATTTTTTTTCGCGCAATAAGCGCTCCTTCTTGTTTTCTTTTCGTCAAATGGCCAATGAGAAAATGTATTATCATTTGTCCTAACTTTTTTGTTACTGAATGCTCTGCTCTGCATTTTTATGATTTAATTTTCCTATTAGAGATGTTATTAAATTCATTCTAAATTCTTTTAAACTGAATTTTGACGAAGTTCGGCATGATTTAAACATTAGAAAAGCATTCAGAACAGCAATATCGATGAGGCTAAAGAATAATTGTTTTGTCCATTTTCTAGTTCGTCTAGCAAAAGAGTAGGTGGATGCCATGCGGTCTCCTTAATCAACATATCCCATATGCTTGTTGTAATCTGCCACAATTTTTGGCTTGGTAGTTGTTAATTTTCTTTTTCGCATAGAGAAACGTCACCATCATTTTTTTTTTTAAATTCGTTTTCGTTCTCCAGTGATTAATTCATTTCGGGGACTGTGCATATTGGTCAGCATATACTTGCCTCTTATCTTTCCAACACAATGCTGTCATTCCATTACAAAATTCCACGGCAACATCACCTTGTCTCATTTTACAAGGAGCCAGATCCTTTGGAAAATGTTTTCTATTAGATCGCACAGTTCCACAGGAGTTAATACATCTTTCTTTTAAAAGGTCTCAACAAAGTTCCGGCGAGGAAAAAGAAATTATCCATAAAGACTTTATGACCTTTACCTTTTATACAATCTGTCATTGTATATACAACGTTATAGGAAGCAGATGTTGAAAGGTTTTCTTTTTTATCTTTACCTAGATATACTCTCATATCATAATTATAGCCAGTGGCATCTGCAATTTTATACATTTTCAAACCCCACTGTTTGCGTTTTTTTTTGGAATGTATTGTTTGAATAACACTCTTCCTTTAAATTTAATGATAACTTCATCGAAAGATAAATTTTCTGTGGGATCATACACTTCTTTTAATATCCTGTTAAAAGAATCAAAAACTTTTCGTCTTTTCCACAATCTGTCGTAAGTTGAAGAATCTCTGCTTTCTTTTAAACTATTATAAGAAAAGTGTAAAAATTTTAAAATCATTAGGAAACGATCTCGAGGCATCATCACTTCTCTGAAAATCAGAGTTTCTATCAGATTATCAGTTGTCCAATAATCCTGTAAGCTATCTTTTTCCATGTGTCCCATCAATAAAATAAGGCCAAGAAATTTTAAAATCTCATTTTTATCGGTTGGTTTCCATGAAGATGCATGCTTTCTTTTATCAGATGATTCTCCATGAAGGTTAAGTAGATAAAATGCATATCTATTAGTTTCTTCAACCAGAACTGCTAAAATTTCGTCTGTTAACATCAATTTAAAAAATCGTTTTCAGTTTTGAAACTGATAGCATCAACTTTCAATCCAACTTTGCTAGAAAATGGCAATACATTTATCATTTCGAGTCTTCTACCTCTTTCCATGCGAATAAGCTATCAGCTTCCTCGTCAAAATTAGCTGATACATCTAATTCAATCTCATTATTTTCCAAAAAATACTATTTTCAAATTCATCTTCAAATTCTGAATCACTATCATCAAAATTTTCTTCATCTAAATTTTTCATCAAATTCTCGATCTCGATTTGTGTGAGAAATTTTCGGGGCATTCTAAAAAATAGAAGGAACAGCAAGATAAAAGAAAAATATGTTGCTCAGACAACGTATAGTCATCGAATGAAGTATATATATATATATATTTTAAAGTCAAAACTTGTTCCTAAATGTCGCCAATGATAAGGAATGCGCAAAATGTTGGCGAAAAATAATCCACCCAATTATGGACAATAGAAGCAAAGTCATAAAACGGGTCAGGGAAAATCGTAAAAGGATATGCAGAAAAAAAAGGGGGGAAGAATTCTCTCTAAATCCTTGGTACGACAGTCGTACCAGCGCCGATGCGAGTGACAAAAAAATTTCTGGTATGCAGTTGTACCGCCGATGTTTAGAGGTTAAACACTGAAGGTCTCTCTTCAGACAAACCACCAAATCGGGACATCTGTTCATGCACCTCAGCGTCCAATGGTCACGTGCATTATGATGAGCACAGCAGTTTCTGGCCCTCATGGATTGTTGTGTCGCTGAGTTTGAGTTTTAAGTTTGAGGATTGCCTCACTTTGGGGATATTCCTTAGATAAACATGTATTTCCACTCATTTGCAATTAAACATTTTTCTTTCAATTACGTTTATTTCAGAAGGAAGTTTGATTTTGCAAATGTATTTGCTTAATAACATGTATATTTGTGCATTATATTAAAATTTTTATCAATCCAAAATTACATGTTTTTTGCTCCTCTAAAACTTTTGGAATTTTAGAACTGATCTTACAATCCATATACGTTTTATAGTATTATACTTAAAAATGATAAAGACATTTTTACGACTGTGTGAGCTTTTATGCCTCGTTTATAAATATAAAAAATGCATTCAGCTACAGTTTTTAAAATGTACTGAAATAAGTGGAGGAATAGGATATTTGCATATTATTAATATTTTTGACTGCAGTAAGATATATTTATATTTCTGTTTTCTTTAAAATTTGAATAGAAGTTGTAAACCATTTTGCGAATAGTTTGATATTGAATATAAACCCATAGTCTGTTTAATATTGTAAAGTGTTTTATTTTGATAACAGCACACATTAAAATAAGGGTCATTTGCAGTTATATGATCAGCTTTAGTGATATTTAAATTTTAAAAAATAGTCTACACGTACGAAAACATTATTTCAAAACCACACACCACATATCATACTATGTCTTCCAACCAGCAGGAAATATTTGTGTATACTCAAAAAATTTTATACAGGATACATTTCAAAATGTTAAAATTGTTTTTAAAATTTTGTATGGATACATTGTGGAACTGTAGGTTAACTTCACTGAACAAAATTGTTTTAAGTGTACTGTTTTGAAAGACAAAATTAATTAGGGAGAACTTTTCTCACAATAGAATTTGTAATGACTGAACTGTGTGAAAATGTAGTTATCGATG
This sequence comes from Trichonephila clavipes, assembly GCA_019973935.1. NCBI lineage: Eukaryota > Metazoa > Arthropoda > Arachnida > Araneae > Nephilidae > Trichonephila > Trichonephila clavipes. The sequence goes on along the minus strand of BMAU01017801.1, from coordinate 1,329,752 downwards.
TGCGACATTTTTCCTTGTAATAAAAGAAACAGAAAGATAAGAAATTAAACTTGAGTAGAATATGGTTAGAAGTACTGTCATGCGCATTTGAAGAAGTATATCCCCCATTTAAATTAAAAATTACTGACTGAATGTATGTTATGTCCATCACAAATGCCGATGTAGAAAAGAAATTTTTATTTAATACAAGAAGTTCGAAAAGGAGAACAATAGAAATGAAAATTTAGATTTTTTCCGAAAAATATTCAGTTAATATAAACATATCATTTATATGATTTTAATTAAAATAAATTAAATTATTCAAATCTTTTTTATGTTATTTTAAATTAAAAATATAATTGAATAGATAAATATCGGCTTTATTTCATAAATATAATCATCGTATGTAATATTTATTGTGTTATTGTTTAAAAATGAGATAGGGCCTTTGCTCTTTTTACCTCATTACTTTTTTAAAAAACAGGAAAGTAAGCGCGTTTTCTTACTCTCATATTCAAAAATGAATACAGAATGCTTTTTTCTGGTTCAAATCGCAATACCAAAAATATATATATATTTTTAATTTTTAAAAAATGACTGAAAAATAAATTTTCTTTGAAGAAAATATCATTATTTTTCAACTTCTAACATACTATTTATTTCATTTTTTTCCTCTTTTTTTTACTTTTCATTTCGTTTTAATTTTACTGTGTCTGAACATATAGGAGAAAGAAACACCTAATTCCACTACGCTTTCAAACAAGATTGCCCAAGGCAACTTGACAGCTTGCTGTAAACGATTGATCTCTTGGTTCTTACTTTACAAAGGGACCGAACTGAGTCATAAAATTGTCCCCGTTCGACCTCCCAAGTTTTTAAAGGGGGAAAGGAAAGCGAATGGCAAAATGAGAGTAAACGCTTTCGGAATAACTTTTCAGGAAGAAGCTAACCAGTCAGTGGGTTAAACTATACTTTCTCTTACCGAAAATGGATTACCTAATTGCTCGCATACCTTGCCATTCTAAACAGGATCTTTATTAATTTATTTCTATCATATTTAACGCACACGCGTGGTCACTCGCGCCTGTTTTCGCTACCGTCGTTACTCGTGGGGTGTAGAGAAGACCCCAAACTTTTAACACGCTTATTTAATTATGAAAATTAAATAAAGTCATTATGATACATACAGGGTATGTATTTTAAGTAATGATAATAAGTCCACAAAAAATAATTTATTAGAGATATCGCTACAAAACTTTAGTAGTCTTCAAAATATGCTCCTTGAGAATGAAAATTACTTCTGCAGGCTGCGTTTCCATGCAGCGTACGCTCCTTGGAAGTCACCAACCGAAACATCCTTCAGTGTATGCGTGTCAGCTCTTTTGACATCATCCAGGGTCCCGCAGAAGCGCCCTTTGAGGACAGTTAACCCTTTAGGGAATAGGAAAAGTTCTTCTGGAGCAAGGTCGGGGCTGTAGGGAGATTGTGGAATTGTCACGATGTCCTTTTTAGTCAAGTGCTCGGTAACCACGAAGCAGGTGTAAAATGTCGCATTTTCATGGTGCAGTTTCCAATTGGTGGACATTTCTGGTCATTGGCAGACATTTCTAAACATCCGTTACAACTTTCGGCACGAGTTTGGAGCAAATCTTTCTCATCCCAAGATCCTCACTGATTATTTTGTGCACAACCATTTTATCCATTCCTAGCTGTTCTGCGATCATGCGAACACTTAAACGCCATTCCGTGTTCAGCAAATGTCGCACACTTTGTTCGTTTTCTGCGGTTCTGCATGTTGACGGGCGACATGCACGGGGCTCGTCCTCCACGCTCTCCCGACCTTCTTTAAACATATTGTGCCATCTAAAAACTCAGCTTGTGATAAGCGTTCCCTGCCGTACGCTTGCCGAATCTTTCCCAGCGTTGATGCACCCGATTTTCTAAGGCAAACGTAAAATTTGATTGCGTAACACTGTTCAATGCTTTATTGCATTTTGAACTTGCACACACTTTTTTGAAGACCTCTACGCCACGCGTGATCTTGCCTCGACCAAAGCCAGCAGGCGACTATGGAGTGAGGCTTTATCAAGGTCGAAGGCCCCACTACCAACTCCAACCGGTCGGAGCGCCTTCTGGCGTACAGCCACGTCAGGACAAAGATATTCTCATTACTTAAAATACAAACCCTGTATTTATAGAGTACAAAATGTTTCTCTTTTTTCAAATAAAATTTTTTATTTGAATGCATACAAATGAGACTAACAGGAATTTAAACTAAACATACTAAATTTTCATTTTAAAACACATAATTTTATATTTTTTTCATAAACCAGTAAAACGTATATACCAGTAATAAATATACTTTACAATTATTGAGATAATGATTGTAGAAAGAAGAAAAATAATATTTTAATCATTTTCCAAACATTCATAGCAGACTGTTTACATATGATCAACTTCTCGCGGGAGTTCTCAGCCCTCTAGACAAACTTTTGAAGGTCATTACATTCCAATCGTTCGAGAAAAAAGATTTGCATCAGGCCTGAATGTTCAATAACCTAAAATGTACAGCTACAGAAAAAAATGTGGTTCTACGCATTCTGTTTAGAATCATGGTAGGATTTTCTTGCTGCTGGGGTGTAGAGAACACCCCACGCGTGTGATCGCGGGTTAATTGCATATTTTGTTGTAAGTGACTCATATATATTTTCGTTTCTTGTTCATTCAAATAATTTTGTGTTTATTATGTATATACAGCAAATATATCATATCATGTATTCATTATTTTTATTTATATATGTTTACATCCTTTCGAAACTTTTCCTGTGAAGTCAAATTTTCCAAATTAGTATTAATCTAAGTTTTAATATTATACATATGCGTTACGGGTGTTTACCACGGGCCCAGTCTCACACAAGCGTCTTACGGAGGAGAAAATTTAATAATTTATATTAATTTCATCTTCCAAGTTTTTAACTTGTAATAGCCCGATCCATCTAGGACTTCGTGTAAATATGTAATTGTTAATTACCCGCATAACGAGATGCAATCATAACTTTATCTCTGAAATTACGGACGAAGAGTATTAAAGCTCTGAAATGCATAACGAACATCATTCGATTATCTGAGCCAATCAGAAGAAGCATTTTCGAAAGTCTTGTACATTTTGAAAAACTTCCGGTCAGCGCTTTGAACAAAAATCGAGATTCTCTGAAAAAATCACGCCGCGCTTTTTATTTGTCATAATTTTAAGTTAATGTCTGCTGCTAGTAGTATTTCCCATGCCTCTTCTACTTTGGGTGTGTTTTACATATAAAAAAAAAAACCAAAGTGTCAATGTATCCAGCTTCCTGCCCCTCATCAATTGTATAAAATTGACAATCATCAAGTCATCAATAAAAAAAAGCCTTTGAACTAAGAAAATTGAAGTGATATATATATATATATATATATATATATATATATATATATATATATATATATATATATATATATATATATATATATATATATATACAAGGTGTATCTAAACTTTGAGGCAAAATTTAAGGGATGATAGTGCACATCAAGGCAAACAATATTAAATAGGAAACTTAGGGTTCCAAACGTCTTCCGAAGGAGATAGGTGCCATTAATGTTTAGGGTCTGAAATTCCAAATGATTATAAAAAAAACAGAAATATAGGTCGATTCGTTAGCGGTTTTCGTTAAAATTATTATTTTTGTTATTATATTCTTGAAAAATAAATTTTAAAGATAAAGGTCGAAAAACATTTATACTGGGTGCTTTAGACTTTTGGAGTAACCAACAACTATTTCTTCAATAAAGATTTAGAACAAAGATTTCTCTTTTTCTAAGAAATAAGGTTCTTACTTGCCTGAACATAAATTTCGTGGGTTTAATGATTTTCTAAAATTATAACATCATAAATTAATCGATGCATCTAATTGAAATCAATATCTGAAAATTATTAAAATAATTTGTATTAATGTATTTACAATGTATGCAATATGTGTATTAAAGTATTTTCATTTGTGTATCTAATACATGTATGACGACTCATCAGTATAAAAACTGTTTTTAAGAAATACCCTTTCTGCACAATCACTTCTCTTATCTTAAGTAGTTAAAATTCCTTAAAACTTAGTGAATTAAATGCCCTAGTACTTTGTTAAGAAAGTACATGCTACGCTTCAGGTGAATGTCCTTTTTTATGGCTCTCTTAGCGACGATTTTTGACTTTCTCTTGACTAAAACACGTGAATAAGAGATGAAAAAGTTGGTATAAAAAGACTCGTTAAAAACTTATCTTTCGTCACACTCAACTTTTTAAAAAAAACTGTCATTTTACATTTATTTTAAGAATGGTCTCGTTTAAAATGAAGTTCCTGTGCGGAAATGCTTTTTTTTAGAAAACTAAGAAAAATGGAGTTTTGTGTTTTAATTTTCTTTTTTAAATTTTGCATCGATTAAAGCATATAAAATGTATCATATCTTGAATAAATGCATTATTATTATGGAAATATGTTTTATTTATTTTTTGTTTCATTACTATCACAGATTAATTTAATTTCGTAATAAAATACTTAAAATATGGAACAAATTTACAAAAAAAAAAAAAAATTTTTCATTTGTGAAATACGTATTTTTATGTGTTCTGACTTTGAATAATACCATTTTTTTAAATTAATTCAATCAAATTGTTTGTCCTTAATGTTGACCTTAAGATAGTATTTATCTGCTTGGTATAATTATCATCTTCCCATTATATTATCCCCCTCAGGGGCTCACCTTCTTTAGGTGAGTACGGGTGTCACAATCCCGAGGTGCCCTAATGATCTTTTCCTTTTCCAAAGGGGTTTGCTGTCTTTGGTAAACACGGGCTTCGCAAACACGGGGTGCCCTAGTGATCATTCTCTACTTTCGGCTCTCTTTCTTGCCATTCAAATTTCCCTTTTCTTCATTTCACGTCGAGACCACAGACAATTATTTTTGAAACACACATGTAAAAAAAAACTAATTCATTTTTTTTAATTAGATTTCTCATTATTCTCGTTATGAATAACATTTTTTTATTCATTTTGTATTGCGATAAATTAGCTCAATCCTTTCTTTATATTTTCGATTATTTATTTTGTTATTTGCATTATTACTTCTTCGATTTCTTTAAATGTTTTGATTATTTTCTTTATTTGTTTTTGACTAGCAACGATAAATTTCCGACCCGCATGTTTGCCGTGTGCGGTGTCCCATAAGGAGGAAAATGTGTTCTGGGGATCCTTTGCATTCCCTTTGCCCGCTCTTCTCCCATATGAAGGGGATCGAAGGCCTAGGGATACCTCTGCGTTCCCTTTGGCTCACGCTTCACTGTAGATGGGTGGCAGGAGTGAGTCCTGTCAATCGGCTGGTGGTACCTCTCTTTGGGTCCCCGAAGAGACACTGCTATAGGGCTAGTGCTGCAGATAAGGGATGTCGGGTTTACTCATTGGATCCTCGCCCTGATGTGGTAGCATCATATTCTGGGTGTACTCCAGGTAAGCGCCGCGCGCGCGCGCGTGCCTGGGTTTTTCCAGATGACCGGCACACTGCCTCCCTTGTTGAACTCCGTGGTGGGTGGAGGGAAGCCAGAAAGAAGGTGTTTACGCGTACTTATGGATCCGAATATGCTGTACGCGGGAAAAGGTCTTATATTACCCACAACTATATATATACCATTGATACTATTGCTACACATTCTCGATTTTTAATTAAATCGCTACCTAACAATGAAATGTCACGGAAGTCTCCGTTTGTCATTCAAAATGATTTAACAAGGATTGGCGGAGAGCCAAAATGCATAAAAAAAAATTACTGTATGGTGATTTACTAATTGAAACCAAATCTGCCTTACAAAGTAATTCCTTCTTGTTAGCCAAAAGCTTTTTTAGATTCTGCATTAGCAGTATGCCCTCACAAATCTTTAAATTCTAGTCGTGGTGTTATCTCCGAAACAGATCTGTTGTGTGCTTCTGAAGCAGAAATCCTAGAAGGATTTGCTGATCAGAGTGTTACCCAGGTCAGAAAAATAACAATAAAAAAAGACCAACTGTACAAACTAAGCATATAATTTAACTTTCAATAACCCTAAACTTCCGACCACAATAAAAGCCGGTTATATTAACTGTAAAATACGTCCGGATATACCGAATCCTCGGCGCTGTTTCAAATGCCAGAGGTTCGGTCACTCCCAAACTTCCTGCCGCGGTCAATTGACATGCTCTAGATGTGCTTCCGTTGGGCATTCTTCCACAGATTGTACTCTAGAGCCGAAATGTGTTAATTGTACGCAGTCTAATCCATCAGATTCAAAATTATGCCAAAAATGGGAATTAGAAAAGCAGATTCAAGAAATTAAAACCAATAAAACATATCTTATTTTGGAGCACGCAAATTAATAGTTCCTCAGCTAACCCAAACGTATGCTCAGGCTACTAAGCCGTCACCTATATCCACAACTACCCAAACAGATCCAAATATAACAAACATACTCTGTCCACCTTTACAATACCTGAAACCCGTATCTTCTGAAAATCCAATGCCTAGTACCTCATCTTCAGTGTCTACCATTTGCACGTCATGTTCATCTACTCAAGAAAATCTACTTCCTTCCCCATCTGCAATAACACCAACAATACAAAGTGAGTCTTTGTTAAAAATACCCATTCCTATTACTACTACAACTACTTCCCCTGGCAATAACCTGTTTCATCTTTAGAAACTGAAACCCGTTCTCTTACAACTCCTAATAAATTTAATGCACTTTCAACTGAAACTCAACCGTTAGATCCCTTACCAGAAACTGTCCCTACTACATCCAATAGTGAACATTCTAATGCACCTGAAATCCCACAGTGTGGAAAATGAAATTCTAGAAAAAAAAGAAAGCTACCAAAAGTGAAGAAACTAGAAATTGAAATAACAATGGCTCCACATAGACCTAGAAAATCAGCATCTGCAGAATATGCAACAAATGAGGAAGACATGATAACTTATGACGTGGAGGAGGAGGAACTTGAGCCAGATCCTACGGTTAAATTCGCACTTAAAGAAAGTCCTACAAGTTATCCTAAAGGATATTTACGCGCGTTAACTTCAACGCATTTCAGAAAAAGTAGGACCTAATTTTTAATAACATGAAATGCTTAAACTTTTTTACAATTTAATTTTTCACTAGCCTTTTTTTAATGCTTTTATTCTTAGAACTTGTCTGACTTGCTTGTTTTTATTGCTTGAAAAAGAGTTTTTATACGTGATTTGAAATTTTAACTTTTTAAAAAACTGTGCTGTCAATATTTTAACACATTTTATCAAATGTTTTAATATTTTAACAAATGTTTGGCGCAGTATGGCCAGATTTGGCTCCTGCGCCATTAAATCTCACATTCACTCACTCACTCACCCATTTTATTACTTTGAAGAAAGAGGGGAAATTATTAGATCGAATGGTGTGAGAGGATGTTTAATTGCAGGAAAATATCTATACCAACTATGTGGAAATTGCACTAATTTGTGAGGTATGAAAAATTCGTACGTGTTTTACCGTAGGCCCACCTTTTTTGTAATAAATGTACTTATTCATTTACCTGATTCATGAAGACCCAGCATTTTTTTCTACATAACCTATGTTTCCAGGCATACGCACAATCTCGTATCACTTCATGCTACTGAAGTACTTTACTGCGATTTTAATTTGGAAATTTGAGTAAAAATATGATATCAAATTAAATTCACAATTACTCCCATACAAGATCAAATTTTAAAACTTTAATAGTTCATAAGATGTTGAAATTTTGTTTAATACTTAATTATATCAAAAATAACAAACAAAGGTTAAATTTGCCAGTACCACAAGTCTGAGTAAGTTCGCAATATTTAGTGATACAAATGTAGTTGTCGACATAGCTCATAAATTTCATCATTCATTAATTATAAAACACCAAACATGAATGAGACAAAATGATTGCAGAGCAGTTTTATCATCCAGGAAAGGAGAAAGAAACATGGAAGCCAAAAATGCAAAAATATCAACAAAAAAAGACAATTTAAATTTAAATTACTCAGGTTGTCGTATTTAAACCTTTTAGTGCTGAAATATTGAAATGAAAATTCGGTATTCACATATTATAAGGTAAACCATTTGTTTTCTCATGAAAATCTGTCACTTATGAAAAAAATACTCTCACACTTCTCTGAGGAATTCATGATATTGCAAGACAGTGTATATTGTTTTTAATAAATATATATCTAACCCTTTGCGTTAGAGGATTTCAATTATATTGAAACATATCCTTATATAGCTTTCACATCTTGATTTAAAATGGACAAAAAATAATATCTTCTTTCAGATATTAATTTGGGTAATAAATTTCAATTCCATAGGTGAAGTAGTTTAAAAAATGTTATTTTCCCCCTATTACTCTTCTTCAATCTCCACAACCATCGTTAGGTGATGATTTCCGTAAAACCCGTTTTCAGCTAATTTCTACTCAATAAAAGTAATCTGCTTGCCTATGTTTTAGATATATAAGCAAAATAATTAAAACATGTTTAATATTTTTTATTGACCAACGTCACCATAATTCTGCTTGGAAGTCAATTTTAAGTATAAGTTAAATTTTAAAAATATCTAAAGTAAACATTGATACGAATTTTTTATAGACATACACTATCGTGATCAATAGTTTCGACGTATCGAATTCCACGCATTTGCGTCGTTCTATATATGTGCTATTATATCGGAAACACATACTTTTTTTCTTTTATTAATATAGATAATACTTAATATACACGAAAATTTAAACTTTTCCCATTCAAAATATATCACCAAATTGACAAATATTATAAAAAACATGATCATTAATGGTTTATAGACTACGGAACGTCAGTGAAATTCCCCGCAAATTTTGGAGCCATGTGATCAAAGTTATGTATATTTATAAGTTACAAATAATTACAAAAGGAAAGAATATGTTTTATATGCAAGATCAATGTGGTATGATGTACATGCTTGTGTAGGTTTCCCACGATTAGCTGTATTTTGCTTCATTCCCCGTCGTCTTTTGATGTGATGTAATTGAATGATGGTACAGTATACAAGTACTGAACATTCATATAATGTTGAAATTCGTCCAAATTACTATTATATAACCTATTTTAGATAATGCAGAAGTTAGGTTAAGTTTGAAAACTAAAGTATTTATGCAGCAATATATATATTATCAAGAGTTAACTATAAAAATACCAATAAAACTAATTATCTGTGGAACTAATTTGATTTTGGCAAGAGATTTAAATCTTAAGCATCTAGTCTAATGTTTTCATTCTGTAATTTTTCGCCCTAACTTGGAAAACTTATGCCACTATTTGGTGGACGAATCCTTAATGTAAAGATGACAATTGAATTCCTTAAATTTAAATCTAATTACGAACTTGCGGTTTTACTTCGATTCATTAAATTAAAAAAAATGCTTTAGCGAAACAGCGTATTCATCAAATTATGTCTCCCGTGCTACACGCACAGTAAAAAGAATTCTGCTGTTTTCATTTGCTTCAATATACATTTAAGCAACACTAAAAAAAATAACTTTTGTGTTGATAATTTTCTCATTTTTAACTTTTATCCAGCTCGAACGTATCGTCTTATTTAAGTGGATATTTTTCTTCGATGGAGTTAGTTGAGTTTTAAACTCAGATTCAATGACAATTCATCACAAATAAAGGAAAATTGACCATTATTTTTCTTTGTGTAAACTTCTTTAGATCAGGGTTGGGCCACTTGTTTTGTCTAGCGATGCACGTTGTAGGAACGGATGTTACCAGAGGACCGCACCTTTTAAACATGTAATTGCAGCCATTATTAAAAAAAGTAATAAATTTTTGCAAAACTAAATAATAGCAGTGTTATTCAATTTATTAATTGTGCTGCTTTCATATTATCTATAGCTGCAAGAACGTTTAATTTTTGAATTACTTCAACAAGACAAATGATCTTTGTCACACTTATCCATCCCCCTTTTTAATGAAATAAGAAATGGGATTGATTGCTGGAATTTTCATCCCAGTATGAAATTTTATGTCAGCCCACCTTGTTGAGTTTTAATTTTGTTGATCTTCTTGCAAGAAAAACTTTGTTCAGAAATTCAATTTCTGTTCAAAATTCTTCATACACGATAAGTTTTCACTTGACACGAATTTGTAAAAGTCAATTAATGTCCTAGTATAAAAAATTATTCTTTACACCAAGTGCGGGCAAACTTTTCCAGGGTACGGGATATTTCTAATGTTTTTAGGCTGTTGCGAACATCCCAGTGGCCTAGGTGAGATCATTCTGAAATAAAATTGTAAGTTTTCTTTTCTAAATACTTGTTTTCGACATTGTACATATGTTTTAAAATATGAAAGATTACTTTTTTACTAAAAAATCAGAAATAACATGAAAATATCAAATTAAATTCTTAAAAAACTGTGAGAGACTGCTAAATTGTGGAAGTATATAATGCAGCTAGCAGAGGACATACAAGAACCGATGAATCAGAAACCGATGTATACACTTAATTTATTCGCTACAGAGTCCCGTGTCATCGTAAGACATGTCATCAACTCTATTCAGTGGAATGTTGGTGTGATGTGTCAATAACCAATACCATGCTATCGAGGGAAGAGCTGATCTCGTAAACATTTACTCTTCCCTTCAGTCGGCGAGTGCGGAAAAATTTATTTATATAGCTGACATCGTAGTAATACATTTTCCCCTCTACAGCGGGAGTGTACGTATTAAGCGTCATCGTGCACTCCCGATGACGATACATGTCTTATCTACACATTTATTGAACTAGTTGCTTCAGTAAAAACACTCGCATCGATTGTGAAAAGCTGGCTTCCTGTTTATTTGGTGTCGGTGTTCCATAAATATGTTCCTTTCAGTAGATGTTCAGTTCCATCTTAGATGTTAGTAAAGGTGGTCACACCAAAATTCCTTGGCTGTACGCCGGTCGATCGACTTAATGGCCATCTCTTTTGTACACCGTGATTTGACTACAGGTCAATAAGTTCAAGCTGAAGTTCCTCAGATACTGTAACGATACCAGTAGTTACTTAATTGTTCGTTTTTTTATAATTTTAAGTATTATTTATTAAAAAAGGGCAACTTGAAAGCGTTTTGTCATCCAAAATGTCCTGAATGGAAATGAAGTTTCAGAAGAACTAAGTGCACCCACCCTTCCAAATTACAACTACAACTACAATACTAGCAATAATGCGATAACAAAGCAAATTGAGTTTAGGCTATCTCTATTTTAAATCCTGATATCTTTAGACCTCGTCCTCCAGACTCTGCAGGGGACCTCTTTGTAGAAACACGTTTAAGTCGTTTGTATTCTAAACAAAGGACTAAAGGGATTCTGTTTTTCTAGTAGTGAAAAGAACAAGACGAAATTTCGATCGTGCACGAGAAAGAATTATCGGTTTAATGTGAAATAGTTTACTGGTTTGGCAGCCCGCAAGGATTCTGTTTCAAACAGCTATTTTCCCGCCTATTTTTAAGATCAAATGCTTCATAATGATATTTCAACAAATGTTATCGGACTATTTTTTAAATACTATGAAAATTATTATTTGTAAACGTTTTTCGCATTAAAAAATTTTTTTTTCCCAACATTTACCAGAAATTTATGTTCTTATTTAAAATGCAATGCTTAATTTAATTTTTTACACGTTTAGAATTTTACTTATATTAAATATGTTTAAATGTAATCGAAACAATTTAAATCTGAGAAAATTCAGCAATTCAGCGTAAAAATAAAATTTTTGAATTTATTTTATTTTTTCTTAAACTAAGTGATTGTGTTCATATTGTGTATGTTCAACAGTTTAGGTTTGATGTGCAATGACGTATTATTTATCAAGTGAAAAACAATTACAGTAAAATACAAAATTTATGTTTATAATGGAAGCAAATGTAATTGTATATAACAGTTTTGCTTTACTGAACTGAATATATCTAATTTTAAGAAAAAAAAGGGACATGCATCCACATTATTATTGCACCTTACTTCAAATCTATTTCTATTCAGAAAATGTTTCTATGCTTAGGTAAATGTTGTAGGTAATGAATTGTCCTAATCCCCTCGGCGTTCAATGATATTATTTTGTCTTTCCTATCCCACCATGTAAACATTGGATTAATTTAGTGTGATATCTTTCCTGCCCTTAAATAATCGTGGGTAAGAATGTCTTTTTATATAGATCATGGTGTTTGAAGGTTACAGAGTCAATCGAATGCCCCGAATATCTCCCTAACGACCAACTGTTTCCACTTTATATATATATATATATATATATATATATATATATATATATATATATATATATAATAAAAAAGCTTATTTGTTTTATTGTCTCACTACGAACTCTTTTGTTTCCACGCATCTGTTTCTTCAATGTGCTTTGTAATCAACCGTATTTTACGAGAAGTTGAGAATTCTCGTTATTGCAGAATGAGAAGAAAATAGCAAAATAAGAAATCCAACTGAAAAAAAATAGGAAATAAGAACAAGTACGATAACAAAATATAAAATGAGACAGTAGAGTTATTTATCAAAGTGTGGAACATACAGACTTGAATTTCTGTGTATTTGTTTCTTTATTTACTTCTGATTTTCTTGCAGTTGTCTAAGTAAAGCAAAGAGTTAATTGCAGTTATTTTTATTGCTTTTAGTTTCTTTTCCTCTTTGATGTATGCTGCACGGATTCTTAACTGGAGTATACTTATTTATACTACTAAAGTACATTTAAGAATAAGATTGTTCTTTGGGAATATTTTTTCTAACGTTTTCCCTCATTTTATTAAGTATGGAAACTGAATGATACATTTCTCTTTTTGAGTAATTTTCCTTTATTTTTCGTTAATTTTATTCTCTATTTTATTTCTTAATATTATTTGTAATATTTTGTCAAATGCACAACAATGCTATTTATCATGACTTCTTACTAAGGAACTGAAAATAATATTTCTACAGGATTAATACATTAATTTCAAAAATCCTTCTAAAGAGAATTTGTTTCATAATAAAACCTAAAATTTCTTTAAAATATTTTTAAATTTTCTGCATCACTTTATTTTAATGTTTATTTTTAGGACAATAATATCCATATTTAAGACATAGCTTTAGAACTAATGAGTAAAATAATATATCTGATAAGTGAAAATTTATTTTGTCAGTAGATTTATAAAATGCAAGGCTTATTTGAAGGATTCCAGACAGCATTTCATATTTCAGATATTAGTATTATTTACGCAATGCCTTGGTTTGGAATGAATCATTTACAATGTGTGTAAATATAATTCCTACTTATTCAATCTTTTAATAAGTGCTTAAAACGTATTTTTTTGTTTCTGGTGCATTAATTATAATTAAGCTCTTATTGATAAAAATGAAAATAATTAATTAGTTTATCCTAAAATATACTAATTAAGGAATAATAAAATATGTTCTTAAGGAAAACAAAATGTAATATACATTTATATTTATAGATAGGGATAAGTTTCATATTTTCTCAAATACTTAAGTAAGTTTCATTGTTCTAATTCGACATTTTATCATTTTCAGGTCTGGAAGAGCATAGAAGTTGAAATTTTTCAAAGTCTTTATTTAAACCAATTTTATTATCTGAACATTTATATTTAAAAACGAACATTTGTAAATGGAGCTAAAATATAGAACGTATTTATTCAAAAACAATTTTCCCTGTACCAAAACTTACTTAAAAACGAAATATTTTTCTAACTTTTATTTTCAGTTAACTAAATAAAAATCTTGTATATTTTATTAGTAATCGTATTCTTTTAAAATATGCAATTGTTGCTCTTCTTTACTTAACATTTTAAATTGATTTTTATAGAATTATCTGTAATATTGGTACTAATGAAAACGGAATCCAAAAAAAATATGCCAAGGTATAATACATTTTAATAAACAATCGATGCTTATTTACAGTTTTAGGACAATAGTCAATTTTTCCTTATATTTTTTTTTCAAAAATACAATTGTTCTGTAACTTTAAGCTGTACCTTCGTTATATTCGCTTGAGATAATTTCGTATATTAGATAAAAAAAATAAAGAATAATATTAGCTCTAAAACCGATTAAAAGCAAACAGGATCTTTGGTATATTCATTGAAACTGACGCTACAATTATTGCTTATTGCAGTACGATATTCCAGAAGATTAATGTTCATTATTGCGTCTCACAATGTTTAGCGATTGTTTAAATCATATACAACTATTGAAATCAGATATGAGTTTAATTTCAATTCCAGTTTCACTGTGTTTCTAGATTACGCTATCCTAGTTATAATCGGGCACACCATATATCATACTGTCAGAGACTTAATAACGCATTTAGCTTTGGTTCACGATTTAAATCAATGGAAGCAATAAGGCAACGATCGATATTTATTTTAATATATCATACGAAGATGATTAAATTTAACATATTTCTCTAGACTGCCTTCCGGAATAATTGGATAGGATCTTTATTAGATTTCTGAATAATAAAATTAAAACACTGAATGTATGGGGAAATCATAATCAATGTATCAGTTTTAAAACTATCCATATTATGAATAGAAAAAAAAACTGTATTTAATATAATACAATAATGAAAATATAAAAAGAGTAAGATTCGATTCTAGTGAGTCATTGTGGTTGTATGTGTCGTAATTCATTGGTTTGGTGGAAGATCAAATATTATTTTTTTTAACAGCTTCTCAGTATTAATGCTATTATCTTACTCAAATAACATTAAGATTTTTAATCTCACTCTGATCGCAGATTTTCTTTTGTTATGATTATTTTTCATTATATGAACAGCTGTAGGAATATATGATAATGATATATAGTATTTTAAAGTAATTCTTATATTTGTTTAATATTTAAATTTATCGCAATGAAAATGGGAAAGCTTTTTGAGAGCTCTCATAAATGAAAATAACTAGAATTAATCAAACATTAATATGAACTACGGTTTATATTTCGTTTTCGTCTATTCCATCGTTTCTTTTCAATGAAGGAGTTATTTTTAATATCGCATGAAGCTGGTCACTTTTGGCAACGAATCTCGCTTTTTTAAACAAGGTCATGTGACCAAAAGGCCCCCTGAGCTGGCACATCCCATTTTCTGAATTTCAGCTCCACGCCCTTGGAAGGACTTTGATCTTCGACAGATTAAATGTCTATCAGCTCCTCTGCATGGTCAGTCTTCAGTACATTATGCTCAATCCCATAGCACATTGACCATGAGTCCGTGACCATGGCTATTAAGCTTTCACTGCCATTTTTAACAACCTATTATACTAGTCTTAGAACGTAAGACAAGTACAACTGATAAACTGCTGCTCCATGAATCATGCAATTAGGGTACGTAATACCTAAGTAAGGATTCATTTCCGAAAGTATTTATTGCAAAAGTATGATCATATTTCGTCACTGAAAATGGATACATAATTTTGGGATATTTACATATATTCAGGTGCTAAGTTTGGCAACGGACAAAGGGATGTTTCGCGTTAGTTTGACCACCTGACCAGAACAACTGCTCATGTACCTCATGTTACAATACGGGTATTCCGGGATACCGAATACAGGTATTTTGAGCTATTTGCATAATTTTGAAATACCGATATTCACAAGCTTAAATACAGGTTTTCGGTATTTGGTAGATTTTTTTAAAAATTGTCTCCACTATATGTTCTGGGATCACCAACATAGGAAAATAGTATACGTTTTTGTTTTTATGTTTCCTAACGGGTGAAATTAATCAGACTGTGACTTTAAAGTTGCATCGTACAATCATGAGAAGGGATAAAATATGTGAATCATCCAAGGAGGTGGGTCAAAACTCTTCTATTTCAGCTCAGAGCGATACTGCACACGTGCAGGTTTCGTAGTCCGATATTCTTATTTTTGAAAACAAGTTTGTAGTTATAAAGAAATGGCGTAATGTTTTGATAGTTTTTAAATTGAGGAGTTTGTTATTAACATTCTATTTGCATATCATACTTATATTTACATATCATCACGATTTTACAAATGCAAATGAAAAAGAAAAAAAAAGAAACTATAACCAATTCAAATTTGATCTAGTTTATAGTAAGTTTTCTTAATTTTTTTTTACCCACAAACCTTATCCTCATTCAGAAAAAAATATGTACAGTTATCGAAGATGATGACACTAATGTCGATAGTGAAAAGGAAATGTCTTTTGAACAAAAATTAGAACTAGCGATAACTAAAAGAAATTTTAACAAAACAAGATACAATACAGAAATCAGCTATATCTAAAACCATTCAACGAAAAATCGATTTATTTGAAAATGAGAGGTTTAGAGGTAAATACTTGGAAATTGTATATCGAGTATTGTTAACAATACCACCAACTAGCTTGTTTTCGATAGCCGGTAATTTTTGCACGTAATTATGTTCCAGACTTAATAACAGTACGATTAATGTATTATATTTTTAAGATAACATTTCAAAAATTTGTAGTAGTACCAGACTGAATAGCGTTATTTGCACTTTGTTTTGTAATTTAAATTAGTAAGATTTTCCTTAACTTTTTTGTGATTTTTATATAGTGTTATAATTTAAAAATTATAACTTAAATTTTTGTAATATTCACACTCTCTAATAAAAATTTTAAATAAAAAAGGGAAAAAAACACCTATATTTTCTTTCATTTCCTAAAACATCTATTACCGGTATTAAAACCGGTACCCCGGTATTAAGATCTAAAAAATATCGAATACCAGTATTGAGCTTTTGGCCCGATATTGCAATCCCTACTCAGCGCTTAAGGTAATTAAAACTGAGATGATAACAGTATGTCTTAAATCTCATGGGATGTTGTTCCACTGAGTGAGAGAGTTAAGAGGAGTCCCCTCTCTCTCTCTCTGATATATCTATATAAATTTTTAATATGTAACAATGTGAATTATGCTATAAATATACACGGAAAATGTAATAAGTTCAAAATGGACAAATATATTTAATATGATATACAGTGTTTTTCATTTCACAAAATGTAGCCTCAGTTTAGTAGAATTAAATATAAATGTGAGTTTGATATGTTTTTATAAATTAACACTAATAATAAGCTCTGATATTAAGTAATTAATGGTAACCGTGGATTTAGAGCTGAAAATCATCTTACGTACTCCTAATTATAGGCAGTGTAAAAAAATGGATGCAATAGCAAAAACGCTTTCACCCGTACTTAACTTAATGTGTTTGAAAATATAAATGGTCGCCATAAAGATAAATAACTAAATGAGAATGTAATTTTTAGTACTATGATCAATGTAAATATGGCTTTATTAGTTATTTTCCATCGATATGAAAACGTATAGAATTTTGACATCAAATATCAATTACATGAAAGAAAAACTTCATTTTTAATATAATCATTCATAAATACAATCATATTAAGAAAATTGAACAAAGTGTTGTACATGAAATAATCACTTTGATGCTATATTTACATGATATAGTTAATTTGTATGACATTTATAATACTTTTTTTTTCAGTACTTCACTTTTCTCAAACTCTAAATCTTAATTTAAATTTTTGCAGTAAGAAACACACATAGAAGTATTTCCCATTTAATGAAGCATTTTCAGACTCAATATATTAAACTTTCCCCTGTCTTTCCGACTTTCTTGACTCCGAAAGTTAAACTTTAGAACTCGAGAGAGAAACGTTTTTTTCCCCTTAATTAATTATTTGGAAACCCCTATCGATAAGAACATCAAGAGCAGGTACATCAGTGCTAAATGAAGTGAGCTCTTCGCAAAATCTAAAAGATAAGTTTTCCATCAGAATTAAACTCGAACTTCATTCTTACGGAAGAGTAATCTCGTAAGGAATGAAGGAAGGAATTTTGCTTTTCTTTCATTCTAAGCAAAGTTTTCATTCTGTTTTCCTTACCCAAAGTTAGAAACGGGTTTGCTATTTAATGTCTGAGCATTCGTATCAGTGATGAAGAGTTTCGAAGATAAGTAATTATTTTACAGGTACATAACTCACTCATACAGATAAAAACATACAAAATAAAATATAAAAAATATATGAGAAACATAGAAATGCCCACAGGTTTGTGAAAATATAATCAAAATGAAAGAAAGTAAATTATAGGAAAATTGAAACTATGAACATATTTTCTCTGTGATATCTGTATTATCTTTTGGATAGATTTATACATTAAAATACACAACTAAAACACTTACATACACATCATAATGTCATTGTTTGCTGTATTAAATTTACTGAGAAAAAATTATTTGTTGTTAAACACATACAAAAAAAAAAGTATATTTTCTGATTAGACTAACGTGGTAGTCTTTTTTCCGCAATTAAGAAAACTATTCTAATATGCATAATTAATTATTATTATTATATATTTAATGACATCAATTATAATATATATTATTTATTACTTCTATATGAAAGTTTTGTATAATAAGACGAACATTTATTTCCTCTTTTACCGATCAGTAATCCCTAGAATGTGTTCCTTTTGCACAATTAATTTAAAAAAGGGGGATGAATTCGAAGTCAAAACATATATTTCGCTTGTCCATCATACTTAAACCCTTAAATATAGATAAGTATTGCTACTTTTACCCATTTTTTTATAATTATTTGAAACATTAATGTGTTTAAGTGCTATTTTGTTACACTCTAAGAAATCACCTATCACCTGGCAAAAATTTTAAAAAACAAGGATTAAAACATAAATTAAAATTAAGAAAAAAATTGCAAGTATAAATATATAATTATATCTTACACTCTTGCATCGCACTTGAAGTTTTAAAAAGTGGATAGTTTCAAATTTTTCGCATTTTTTAAATAATTATTTGATTTATAGCTGTCGTAAAGGTAATATTAGAAGTGTGAATTCTGTTACATAGGTTGGAAGAAAAATTTAACCTGTAAACCAAAATACGTATTGTTCATAAAAAAAAGTTGTGATAGAATATTGTAAAACTCTTCTCCTCAGTGTTTACTTTTAATAATGAAAGTTAATAAATGGTACTTACGTTTTAGATTTTGAATACAATAACAATATTTTGGGACCTATTATGAAGCCCAGTGAATAAAAATATCTATTATCTTAATTCAAATAATATACTTAAAAACCATTTTTTTTTAAATTATCGTAGATCTTTATAAAAAGAGTCTCCTTAATTATATGTTTTTTTTCTTTTTCTCCTTTCTCTTAGGATCATGTACCTACATGATGTTGCTAAATCTGTCTTGATGCTCTTCTGCTCATGTGTGAAGGGTAAACTTTAAAATTCTGTTTTAGATATTTTCATAACTTCATAGTATTTATTACTTCGTTGCAGCTGCTCCGTCAGAAACTTTAAACGACCACTGAACAACGATGTTGTTTATAGGATGGCCAATCATGTGTAAATACTTTAAAATGAACTGCAGAGAAAGCAAATAAAATGTAAAAATTCAAAGTTTTTATTGATCTATTTGTATTATTTTTACGGTCTACTAATATTTGATAACCAAACCTTAAGAAACGTCAGTAAGCTAAAAATCTTGAAAATAGATATTTTTTTAGATTTTGATATTTCTAAAATCTCTAATTCATGATCTTCCAAGTGATATAAGATAGGAGCTATTTTATCTAGAGATTGCTAAAGATTAACATTTTGCTAATTTTCTCTCAAATTACCGTCCAGTTGAATGACGGCGCCAGTCGTATAGTCATTACAAGGACTTCGATAACGGACAAATCATCGGTGCGCAACGTATGGGCCATTCAATTTCTGAAATCGTCAGACAGCTAGGCTTTTCATGGTCGACAATGTCATGAGTATACCAAGATTACATGGATGTTGGGAAAAAACTGGCGATCGGGCAAACTGCAAAGTGCAATTAGCCTTGACATTGCGTGGTGAGAAATGGCAAAGGCGTATTGTACGTAGTCATCGAAGCTATACATTAGTTTAAATTACCACCCAGTTGAATGACGATGCCAGTTGTACAGTCAGTAAACGGACTAGGCAACGCTCGCTTCACTATAAGGGTTTAAGGTATCCGACTACTTGCGACAACTTTTTTTTTGAAAAAAAAAGGAGATATGGGGATTTTTTTGTGATTTTTAGGTTTATTTAGTATATTTTAAGTTAAAAATCAAAACATTAAAAAAAAAAAAAAAAATATTATTATTAAAATGGGAAAAACTAATAAAAATGTACAAAAAAATTACATAAACGGGGCCCGCTATGTACAAAAATTTTATGAACAAATTCTCAAATTTTCAATTTCGATGTCTTACTTTGTTATTCATGTTTGAAGTGACCTTCAGGATGAGAGATATTTTAATTTTTACAAAAAACTAGAGCACTTTATCATAGTTATTATATGAAATTGCTGTAAAAACAGTGATAATATTCACTTAAAGAACTGTAAATTTTGAAATAAAACAGTGATTGATAAATCTGAAGATCAAAACACTTCTACTGTAATGCTGAACATAAGCAAAACATTTCAACCAATTATTTTGAAAACTTTTTGAGCAATCGCTGTCTCAGTTTCAGTTTTTCGAAAAAAAACCCATTTCCAGTAAAACGCGTTTTAAAGTTTGACATCTTGTGTAATGCTATGGCATCTGCTTTCAGTAAAACGCTTGTAGTTTTTGATCTAGTGAAGGAAGAATAAAGGACTTGGTATTGTTATCAAGCTAATATGTCTTTTAAAATAAAATCATAAAAAAAAAATGTCAAATTTTGAAAAACAATCATGATTTTAGAGTAGTCGGATACCTTAAGGAGCCGCCAACTGAGATTATCATTGATCAGTGTTCGCTATCGGCCATCACGTCTTGCCTGAGTAGGAAAGCACAGATACTAGAGTGTAGAGGACTGGAAACAGCATGGAATGAATGATGAGTCTCGATTCCGACCACTTCACGCCGACGGGAATATGAGAATATGGTACCAGGATCATGAAGCTATGGTTCCTGTATGCCAGGTTGGAACTGTATAAGAGCATGGTGACTTAGTCATGGTCTGGGGTGTTAATTGTGGCATTGTGTGTACCAACCTGTCTCAATGGAATTAGATTCGTATAGTTGGAGAGATCACTTCCATCCGCTTATGCTGTTCTGTTATCCACGCGGGAAGGGAGTTTGCCAGCAAGACAACTGTATTTCTCACAAGTCACGGTTAGCTATTGGCTGGTTGGATACCTGACTTTCTGTCATCAATTGGCCTCCTAGAAGCCCAGACTTAAATACTATAAAGCATCTTTGGAATGTGTTGGAACAAGGTGTAAAAGGCCATTACACATCACCAAAGAAACTTACTGAATTATGGGCAGCTTTAACCAATACTCCGCAAGTCATTCGCGTCTATAGTTTACAGAAATTTGTTGAATATATGCTTCAATGTGTGACAGCCATTATCAAGGCCATAGGAGGCCCAACTCGGTACTAGGTAGGTATCCCTAAAGCAGTGGCACTTCAGTGTATATTGATTTGATAAGGTTCATGTATAATGCTTAGGTCGTGTCATCAAACTGATTTGAAAAATGTGTACGAGATGGTAATATGAGTTATATATATGCAATTTAATTGTTCTAAAAACTAAACCTAATCGAAAATTTTACTTATTTAAACTTTCATATGAAAGACGCAATATTTTCGTTCAGAAAGTTTCCGTCAAATATTTGTGATGTTTTGCATAAAGTCCAAATGCCTAATTTTGATATAAATAAATAAAAAACAATTAAATTAAATTTATGGTCTAGAGAAAGAAACTTCACTTACAGCTATTTGAATCATATTTACAATATAAAATCTAATGTATCATTAATTATTTGAAAATTTATGCTCGGATTTTTCAGTAACTTTTTTATAAATATATGTATTTTTCATCGGGTATGGTGATACTAAATAAATATCATCTCACTGATCGATTTTTTTATGTTCAAGAGTTTCTTTACCATATTGTTCAAAATGAAATATTATGATGAAATAAAAAAGTCCATTTAAAATGCATTTGTAACTAATCAAAACATTGTCCTATATATCATTTTACCTTCCCTTGTATTTATCATTCACATTACTAGTATATGCATTTTATAAACAAATTTTCTTACGCAGTTTGAAAACTTTGTACGCTGTTTCTTAACTAATGTAAATTAGTGGAATAACAATTTTAAGTTACATTTTAGGTTATGAATTAAATTTTTAAATCTATCAAGGAATTATCACCAGCTAATTGTTTAAACTTATCAAAGAAATGCTCTGATACGCTCTAACAAGGAAAAAATACGCTATTTTTTTTATAAAATTGTATTTGTTAGTTAAGCAAAAGCAAGTAATATATAAAAAAATAAGTAAATTCCTACTTAGATAAACAAAGAAAAACTAGTTTAGCTACTTTTATTAAATAGTTACATTTAATGCAAATATGTAAAAACATATGACAGAAACACAACATTAAGCGGTAATTCATTTTTATGAATTATCTTTTAAAGTATCGTATTGTCAACCAAAACAATCGTGTATATAAAATTTCAGCTCAACTGAATGCTTTAAAACGTTGAGAAAAAATCATTTTCAAGTTTTCACACAGGTAGCCAAAACGGTCGCTAAGTTGCCAACGCTGCTGTATTCGAAACTCTTTAAATAACTAGTTTTAATCAATTAATTTTTGCTAATTATAATTAAATTGTTGTATTGTCATTCAAAATAAAATCATGTACATTAAGTTTCAGCTCAATTGAGCGCTTTAAAATGTATTTTATTAACGATTGAAAATTCCACCAAGATAAAAATATAAATAAACAAATAAATATATAAATATATAGAGAGTGTGAGTTAATAGTAGGAATTGAATAACTGAATCTGCACTGATTTATATATCGTTTTAGTTTCTTAAATTTTATCAGTTCTAGTCATGTAAGTGTTTCTTGTAAAATTTCAATACACATCCTAGAAAAGAAACTCGCTCAATATTCGCATATGTTACACATAATCAAAAATCCTATTAGTTTATATAATCAAATTTCTTATAAATGCTAAAGAAGATTTCTCTTACAACCATCAAATCCGGCGTATAACGCGCACTTTTAACACAAAAAGTAAGATCAAAATTAACGGGAGCGCGTTATACGCCGGGTATAAAATTGACGTATTTTTAATATAAAAAAGGATGATGATATAAAAAAATTACACTTCTACATACGTCTAAATACGCAGTTTATTTAAAAGAAATGAAAACCATTTGAACTTAAAGAGCGTTAGTTGTAGAAATATATTTTTTTCTAAAGCTTGGGATAATACCTCGAATAAAGGACTTCAAAACATGAGAGCATTGCGCCCGTACATTTCAGGTACTCTTCATAAAAAATATGATAGTTATGCGGCGGTGCAAGGTTATTTACCGGATTTTACGGTACATTCATCAGTCATGTTTCTCTAAAATCTATCTTTGAAACTAAAAAACATGTTCACTAAATGTTTCAAAGAAAATCTCTAAAATATGCTGGTTCTAAAATTATATTTTAAGAGCAATACTGAACATGCTTATAGCAAAATATGTAATATTCAAAGGAGCTGTTTATTAAATTTCCATTACTTGCTGAAAATTATTAGAAACTTGTATAAATATATGACTTACTAGAAAGAGAACGTGAAGTCTCGAAGAAACTACGAAGAGGGAAACAACGATTTTCCGCATGGGATAGAGGGGAATTCTGAATATTAAATTCCAAAACATATTTTTTCAGGCATTTAACTTGCTAGAATATAGTAACAGCTTTATAAGAAACAAAATACGTTGAATGTATGAAATTTATTTTAGCTCGGTGGAAATGGATTACTCTACTTTAAAGATTTTTTAAGGATTTTATTAATGCTATTTAAAATTTATTGAAATAACTTTATATAATTTATTTTAAAATGAATAAAAATTGTTAAAATCTCACTACAGTTGAATAAGGTTCTTAAAAGTTTGTTAGGTTAACAATCTTATGTATGTATAATTATGAATGCATAATTTAGCAATAAAAATATTACAAAGTGTTTTTACGTATCATAACTTAAGTTTTGTTTCATGTATGTTGTTCTCGCTCTTAAACATTGATATGTAAGAAGAAATATTGCTAAAAAAGGGTTTAAGAACAAAATAAAATAATGGAAATCAAATGAAAATGAATTGAAAATAACTTAATCCAATTAAACTTTCGATCATGCATGAGACAACCACCAATGGCAGATTCGTGAATTTCAAAATATATCTCTGATCTGAAACAACAATTCAAGAATTATTGTTAAAATGTACCGGGAGACAATATTCAAAAGATTTTTTTATCATTGCTCAATCATTCATTGCTGAGAGAAAAATACACCAATTGCAGATATCTACATAAAATGTTCAGTCTTGAGCCAATGATGTCCTGTATTGTTTGAGATTATTGTTATTTTGACGTACGAAGTTAACAAATGTACATGTGATTGTCAAATTTTTCTTCTTATACTCTTTTTTTTCCCTAAAAAAGAGGAATGTATTATTTTGACATGTTTAACATAATGTCTATCATTTTTTTAATTAAAAAAACCAAATCAGTACAAAATCCTTAAAAGATTCATGAGTAACATGCTTAGAAGGCATTATCGGACATTTACTAAATCAGTGACCTTCAAACTTTCAATACTGACGACCCAATTTTCAATCACAATTTTTATCGCTCCCCCTCTAAAAATAATAATGTATTGAATGCAATAATAATCCACTTTTGGCACTAAAGCTGCAATACGATCATAATTATAAACCGTACAAATTGACAAGATAAGTATTAAATTTTGTATATGTTATTTTTAAGTAATATTTTTTTTTTTTACTTTTTAGTTCGATTCACAATAAAAGCGTGTTTTTTAGTTTGTTTTAAAACTATATTTTTTTTTATAATTATGTTTACTATAAACGACAAAAATCACAATTCCTGTGAATAATTTAGCTAAGTGAAAATATACTTACCTACTTTCAAGGATTTTTCAATTTTTCTTTGATAATTTGAGAAAAAAATGCAATAAAACTAAATAAAATTTTCTAAATGTGGATATCCTTAATAAAGGACATAAATCACAGAGACTTTTGCTAACAACAGAGGAACGTTATTTTCCAGCAAAACTGTCATATTTTGTTGACGTTTTTAT
This sequence comes from Trichonephila clavipes, assembly GCA_019973935.1. Lineage (NCBI taxonomy): Eukaryota > Metazoa > Arthropoda > Arachnida > Araneae > Nephilidae > Trichonephila > Trichonephila clavipes. The sequence goes on along the minus strand of BMAU01017801.1, from coordinate 1,304,497 downwards.
AGTTTTACTGTCGTTTGTGATGATCTACAAATAGCATTTTGAACATTTCCTTCCTTGTTTCTTTTTGACAAGGCGAAGTGTTACATTATGGCTTCATAGTTTTCTTCATAGACATCTTTAGGAAGCATTTGAAAATTTCAAATCATTTCAAACGTTTCATGCCAACGCTTTTCTGATATTTACTTTCGCTATATCTTGATTAATATGCATTATTTCAGTAGGCTCTTCAATTGCTTGATCAGTTTCAACTTCCTTCAATAGGGATCTCATATGCCCATTTTTTAATATTCTGCTCATTTACATTTATAAATCATAATAAGTCGTACAACACAGTAATCAAAACCACAAATTTGTTCATGTGGAAAGTGTAGCATGTTCTAAACAATAATTGTGTAAAACGTTTTTAATTACGCATTATATGTTTCAGAATACTCATAAAAATAAATCTTAGCTAAGTAATTCTTCAAAGTACTCAACTGCCTATCCATATATCATAAAACTCTTTCATATGGAAAAAGGCGAATGAGAAATATATTATATTTACAACTTCCCTAAAAAAACGGCGGATATAACCATACCAGTACCTCCTGACTTTCAGGAGAGGGGTCCTAACATTTTACGTTGTGCCACAGGTAAATAGATAGAAAACATTCCAGTGGCATCAATGTCATTGAAATTCATACACTGCATAAAAAAAAAGATCGCACATAAAGAATCGCCCAAAAATGAAATATCATAAAAGAAGAGACCACACAAATACAGGTTCTACTGTAGGTTACGAAGTTTTGTATCGAGGTTGAAGGACATCATTACAAGATCCATTGCTAAAAATATTTTATCACTGCAATGTTAATAAACAGTGAAAAAGTTCTTCATAAAATTTAATTGCTTAGTCAAAAAAGAAAGTGAATAATTAATATAAATTTTCAATGTCAGTAAATACAAATTAAAAAGACAATGTTAATGTAAAAAGGGATGTAAGATCAAAAACAAATGCATGATATATTTTGTCTAGCGTTACACTTCTTTATAAATTTAAAAACCCAATAATATACCTAAGTTTTATTATTTTAAAGCAATACACATCATTTACAGTAACTTTCATTGAATAAAACATTAAAACATCTATCAATTAGTTTGTGCTATTTTTTAAAATATTTTAGCTTCCTCTACGTATTTATGTATCTAATTCATTTACGAATCATTTTAGCCATTAGATTTTAATACGTCATTACTTTATTGTTTGAAACTGCAGTTACTATTAAAACTATTTAACAATTTTATACAAATATTATCATGAATGTAACAAGAAAATTACAAACTAAATATTGATACGATATTATTACTAAATATTGATACGGTAAATAATAATTTCCCTCCCGTTACTGTCTGTTGTAAAGATCCTTTAAAATGGCTTATAACACATTTCAAATAAATATAGATATATATATAATTCCAGTAGTTCTAGGTATAAAAGAAACTAATTCTTAAAATTCCATCAAATAATTTCAATAAAAACTTAAGACTGAAAGCAAAAATTATATTTTTCAATAAAAGACATACAATACCTCAAGAAGTATTAACGCCAACGCATTCGGTGTAGCTTATTATAAGATCAGAATGATATAAGTATATTAACGCAAGAGATGATGTAACAATGTATCAGATGAGATGGAAAACTTTCAACACTTATTAAATTACATAAAAAATGTCATTTCTCTATGGATTATTAAAAATATTTTCCTTCGCAATTCATCATTTAATTGCCGTCGTTGTCTTGTCCTTCTCGAAGGGAAGAAAGGAAAGTTGATACTGCCTGAGACAGGTGGGACTTCAAGATATATGCTTGTCGTTGACCGTGGCCTTCAGCATCATGCAGATGCCAGTACGATTTATCTCGACTCCAACTCAATTTATACAGAAAAAACCCTGGGAGAGGTCAGGAGGCCTTCCACCTGTCTTCCCCTAACAACAACCTCACAACAGGACTTATAGGTCGACGGCTTTCTGGAGTACTCCCGTGCCGTGATGGCGCAACATATTTGCAAACATCGATTTCTTCTTCGGGATTTGAACCTATCCCTATGGCTATGAAGTCAGAGTCGTTAACGCCTATACCGAATAGGCGACTTCTTTAATTTCAATCATTTAATTAGAACAAGCATATACTTAAGGAAATATATGTATACAATCACGTCCGACTGACCACCTCAACGGAACATCTGCTCATGCACCTCAGGTTCCAAGGTCACATACTCTGAACTGGGTACAGTAGGCCTTGGCCCTCATGGGCCGTTGTACCACTGAGTTCAGTGAACTATATATAAAATTAATTGAAAATATATATTTCGTTAGAATCAGTTCATAAATGTAATTAAGAGGAAATCAATTTCTACAAATAAAAATAAATTTTTGTCCTAAGAAGGCAGACAATTAAATGTTCAAAACATGCGTAATACATTTAGAAAACATAGACTTTTTACACTGATATATATATATATATATATATATATATATATATATATATATACATATAAAAAGCTTTTAATTATGTTCTTTATTCTTGCAATTAATTGAAAAATATTTCATGTGTTATCATAAATTTATATTACTCTGTTTCTTAAAAATAACAACTAAATTGATGTCTAAAAATATTAGTTTAATTCAGCTTTATCATTATTTTCCTGTGAATTTTCATAACTTTAAAAACACAACTCGTACTTATAAAATGAATATAATAAGTAAAAAAAAAATTATATCATATTTGTTAAGCAGTTATTTTAAAATTAAACAACTGTTTATAATATTAATCAATAATAGGGACAGGGAAAATCTTTTTAACGTGCATCTTATTATAATTTTAAATTTTATTTAAAGGGCAATAAACTTCTTGCACCTATACAATAATTTAATAGTTTGTTTTTCTTTTGTTTTGTTTTGCTTATGCAGTGGATTTTCACTAACAATTGTACAAAAGATTAGTTAAAAAAAGAAAGTGTTTGGTCAGCGAAGTGTAAAAAGAATGAGTAATTTTAGAATCTAATATACTGTTTAATATACTTGATCCACAGTTGACTCATAGTCTCAGAGAGAGAGAGAGAGAGAAAACATGATTTTAAATATAAAACATATTTAAAAAAATAAGAAGGATATTATGCTGATTATCTCTGAAAAATCAACGAAAAGAAAGGAAGTGTATATCAGTGTACTTAATGTTATGTTTAAGGAGAAAAAAAAAAAAAATCCCATATATATAAAGGTTGTTTTTTTAAAAGTATAGAACTTTAAATTGCAATAAAACAACGATGTATTCTTCGATTGACATGATTTTTTTTTATTCGAAAGATAATCTTGTTTCATTAAACTTTAAATATGATTTCCGGCATATAACTGCCACGGCTGGCTCGGATATAGTCCAATCTGGACGTCCAATTTTCGATGACTTTTTCCAACATTTGTGGCCGTATATCGGCAATAACACGGCGAATGTTGTCTTCCAAAAGGTCAAGCGTTTGTGGCTTATCCGCATAGACCAATGACTTTTCATAGCCCCACAGAAAATAGTCTAGCGGTGTTAAATCACAAGATCTTGGAGGCCAATTCACAGGTCCAAAACGTGAAATTAGGCGGTCACCAAATGTGTCTTTCAATAAATCGATTGTGGCACGAGTTGTGTGACATGTTTCGCCGTCTTATGGGAACCACAGCTCCTGGACATCATGATTGTTCAATTCAGGAATGAAAAAGTTAGTAATCATGGCTTTATACCGATCACCATTGACTGTAACGTTGTGGCCTTCATCGCTTTTGAAGAAGTACGGACCAATGATTCCACCGGCCCATAAAGCGCATCAAACAGTAAGTTTTTCTGGATGTAACAGTGTTTCGACATACACTTGTGGGTTAGCTTCACTCCAAATGTGGCAGTTTTGTTTGTTGACGTAGCCATTTAAGCAGAAGTGCGCTTCATCGCCAAACAAAATTCGCTTATGAAAATCGGGAACAACGGCAATCTCGTTTTGGGCCCATTCGACGAATCTACGGCTTAATTGATGATCGTTTTGATGAATTGCCAAACCAAACTGAGAATAAATCACTTGACAGCTGTTAAATCGGTCGCCATCTTGGAAGTAATGCCAACTTAGACTTCTATACCTGAAAAAAAACACTCTTTATAAATGCATTTCTATATATATATATATTGATTTTTTTATTTATTTTCTTCGTTTATTTTGTTCAAAAAAATTTGAAAATTCTTAAGATTCCTTTTAAATATGTAATATTTTTTCCACTATTTATGTAAAATATTTTTTTAAATGCTTTTGGATAAATTATGAAAAGCCATGAAATATTTCGCCGATGTTAAAACTTTTACATATCCTTAAGCTTCACATTTTATATTAAAAACAGGTATATTGATATTCACAAAATATATCTGAAAGATAGTCCTGAGAGATTATAGAAGTAATGGAATAACTAGTGTAATTTCTTGCAAAGACCGAAATATTTTATTTATATAGATAAACTTTTTATTTTTAAAATTAATTGAAAATAGTCAAGAGTAAAGAATATTTCTTACTCTAATAAACTGAATGCAATATAATTTCAATTCGGACTTTTATGGGTAAATACCACCGTAAAACTTACATTCATGCGACTACTTATTCGTTACTTGAACGAGATTTTACTCGTGTAAAAGTATTCTATAGTCAGTTTATATATATATATATGTCAGGTTTGAAAAGTTTAGGTTCAAAATTAAGGAAGTAATAAATGAAAATAGAGCGAACTCTTTACCATCGCGTAAGGATTTGTGAGTAAATAAGCCTGTTAAAAGGAGCAACGAGCGCTGACGAAGGCGAACGCATACTAGGAAAGACTTGGCTGGTGTCTCCTCGCTGCGACGTTGTATTTGGTAACACCCGGTTGCGCGGCAAAAGGTCCGCCATGTTAGATTATATATGATGAAAGCGTAATAAAGTAATATTGTGAAGATGATGCCCTCTTAATTTTACCAGCAGGCCTGGGGCCTGTCATATATATATATATATATTATATTGGAACCTTTATTGATCCTAACTAAAAATTTTTCAGGGGGCCTCAGAAATAAATTTTTCATTAATTTTACTTAATTTTGGTAGGGAAAATAAAATAAAAATAAAAACTTTGTCTTTGCCATCAAGATTTTAAAATCCCTAAAAACGGAGCAAAATGAGTTTCCATATTTTAAGTAAAAAAAAATGTTTCACAATAATAAAATATTTCAGTTTCATAATCCAAATAATAGTTTGTATAATTGATTACAGGAGTAACAGTTAAATTGGTTTAGAAGAAAAAATAAGCATTTAATTAATAATTAACAACTCCAAAGATATCTGATTTCCGTAATTACTAAAAGTTTGTGACTAGGAGCTACTGTGTCAAATTTCTCACAGTGATATATGCGCCTAATTTACTTCCGCGACTTTTGCGCTTATCTTTTAATACAATTATTTTTTTTTCTTATTTTTATATTAATGTAATGTCTTTTCTCAAGGTGTTTATTTTAGACTAGGGAGAGAAAAATAAATGAAAACTCAATACTTTTCTATTTTCTGCTTAAAATATTCTTGGGATATTTATTTCATGTAAATTTTGTGTAGCTCTACTTGCTATTTCCTAATGGTTAATCAAATTATCATAGGAAACTGATGAGATTTGGTTTTATTTTTAGTGATAAGTACATTGTTTTGCTAATTCATGTAGTTGATAAACTGTAGATAAACCTAAACAGTCGATGTAATTTATCTTTAATATAAGCAAATATTTTTTTTCTTCACATTTAGTTCGATCCTAATTTGTTTTTCTTAATTAAATTTTTAAAAAAATTCGTAATTTTAAAAAAAATCATTTTTAAATTATTCAACTCAATATGTCCCATTTTTAACTTTTAGCTTTTTCAGAGCAACTATCGCTCTCTCACTCTATCTATCTATCTATCTATCTATCTATCTATCTATCTATCTATCTCTCTCTATATATATATATATAAATATATATATATATATAAATATATATATATATATATAAATATATATATATATATATAATATATATATATATATATATATAGGTTGCAATGATTCTTCTGAAAGAAATGCTTATTTTTACCCACATTACGAAAGATCAATTTTAGCTCTAATTTTAATTTTTAAAAATCTTGCCTGTTACCCAGTTTTTGTTGTCAGTAAGAATTTCATCTTAAATTTGAAGCAATCATAACAATTAATCTATCTCAACTGTTTACAGGACAAATTAGTTGCTAAGAAAAACAATTCACGGTTTCATTTGTTTTAAGATAATAATATAGGGTAAGTAAATAAAAATATAATAACGAGCTGTTTTTGAAAGTTATTTTTGACACAAAATGTAGGTGTGATTTTCTTTTCTACAGTCAATACGTGGAGAATATTCATGGGCTTATTCTAAATTTCGTCATCATATTTTATTTTTCAAAAAAACTGTTTTACTAAACAATACAATACTTACATGGATAATCAAACATTTTACATCAGGTTTTCATGACATTGTCATTATTAAAACCACTAAGAGGGTTTGCCGTATACGTATACATGAATACGGGGATTTATGGTATAGTTGCATGGAGATGAATGTCTGCCCTAAAACATATAAATATTGTATTTATTTTTTAAACATGGACAACCCTATCTCTCACACAAAGATTAATGTAGAAAATTGCTGTCAGGTTATTCAAAAGAAAAATGTTGCATCAGCTCTATTAAAATTAGTTTTCTTCAACCATACCGATCTTTATCACAATTATTAGTTTTTATGAAAGCTATAATTTATTTCTTTTGAAGTAAGAATTGTAAAATATCTTTAAAATTTATTCTCTCAGGATGATTAAAATATAGAACAAACCAGTATGTGCTAAAACCAAACGTATTTTATATTATGCCGTGCTATTAATATTATTCGAAGAAAGTTAAATGTTCATTAATCAAAAATTCTAAGAAAATACTTTCCAAAACTCAACACACATTCAACTTTGTTATCGTATGGTAAGTTAATATTTAAAACAAAGAATGGTCATATTAGTAATAAAGCGTAACCTATAGCTCTAAAAATAAAATTCTATAGAAATTTTTTTAATTACTTTTGTATATTTCCTAAATATATTTGCTCATAAACTAAAAAGGAATCCCCACAAAACAAAGCTTTTAAATATAATTTTAGTATCGATATTCACTTTTTTTAGTATTTAGTAAACATTTTTCATTGATTCCGCTTTCTAAAAGGATTTTTTTTCCTCTCAAAACTCAATTTTTTTTAATAAAATTCAGCGTTTTAAATATTTAACTATTCTGACGAATCATCGAAAATGAGATTTTCTGTCATTTTTAATGGACAGAAAAATATATAAGTTTGGCTAGTAAATGCATAAAAAAACTTTTAAGTTATCTATAAATGAAATTTATTTGTACAAAAACTAGTTTCAGTCATGGAATTCTAGCAAAATCACTTCTGCTCTTCGACCAGTTAGCAAAGTACTTGAAACTTTAATGAGATGAGAGTACTCTGTAAACTGTAAAGTGAGGTATTTGCTACTTCTTTGGTAAGTGCAGTTTTTTATGTCTCTCTTAGGAGCAATTTTTAACTTTCTTCAGTGACTGTAACAATCAGCAATAAAATAAAAAACTCATTCTGAAAACTCGTTTAATCTTATGTGTTTTCTAGATTTAACAAATGCAACTATATTTTTAAATTGTTTTAGCAATCTTTAACGATTTATTTTCTGGGTTGAATGGAGAAAAAATTAATATTTTGTTCTTTATATACCTAAAAACATTAAATAAGGTTTGTAGTTTTAGAAACATTTTTATTAATTTTGAAACAAAGATTATTAATTTCGTGTTTTGTAATAAAATATTAATATTTTTTTTTAATTTTATGAAATAAATATTTTGAAACATTTTACACTTTTAATTGCAATTTATGCTACTTATACTAAATTTGTCTTATACATATTATGCATAATTCTCGTTTGTTTGCAATGTATTAAATTCCGATTTAAATTAATTTAAAAATGCACCCCGTGATATTGAATTTTAAACCAATGTGTGTCTTTAAAATTTATTTCTGTATAATCTATTTTTAAGCTGTAGACTGCATGAGACATGCAAGTAACATCATTAAGAAATTTTTTATCCGATGAATTGGACTATATTTTAAAAAAATATTCTTGTGCTTGAAGTGTACAAATATTCATTGTTTAATTGTAAACCTAACTAGAAATGACAATTAATATATTTAAGTTTAAAAGTATTTAAGTGGAGAAAATAAAGTAAAATTATAAAAATAGAATAATGAATGGTTAACAGGTAATGAGCGCCCTTGTCAGATTATCAGTTTTAATAAGAAACTAGTGAGAATTAAAATAAATTATTAAATTTTTATACATTGGGAATAAAATTACTCGAATTACTCTAATATTAAACATTTTTATACACACAAAATTATTTTTAATTTTTTTATTTTTTTAAATGGAAATATTATCATTTAAATACATTATTCAATTAATTTGTTTTAATTGTTTAAATTATTTTCTAGAGGAAAAAACAAACTTTGTAGGCCAAGCTTTTTACATCAGGGCATAGTAGACTAATGTAATGAATGTAAAAATAACAATGCCTTGCACTAAATCATGTTTTAACAATTCCCATTTTAAACTGGAAGAGTATAGTTTTGAAGCTGTTGACAGCGTCACTTGTTTAGGTTCAGAAATTAAGACGACTTGGTACCCTTTGAACTGATTTCTTTCTTTATGCATTTAAAAATTATATTTTAGCATTTTATGTAATGCTTCTTTTCAATAAATTATATGAGATTAATTTTTTCACATATTAATCACACAATTTTAAAAATTTAAATTTTTTGTAGAAAATTTGGAAAGTTTTATAATCTTACTCCTTTTTTTAATTATTAATTTTTTGACCTCAAATTTTTTTTTGTAATATTCTTGTGGATGTTATAAACAACTTTAGCGATTGATTTTACAAAAGCGTAATACGTTTTCGGAGGAAAAAAAAGAAAAATGTTGTTATGCATGATAAAAATCAACGAAAAAGCCAATGTGTCTTACATTTTTTTTAAAAAAAAATATTCCGTTTACAGCAAAATAGATCCTTAAATTTGTTAAATGCTTTACATGAAACACACAGAAATGAAATGGAAGGGATTGGTAAATAGTTGTGGAAGGAGTAGCATTTTAAATGCACTAATGTTTCGAAAAACACAAACTGAGAAAAACCACTTTAAAGTTTATAATTCTGAAAAAATAATTATAATAAGCTTAAATGAACTTAAAATACCTCTTTAAGATATTAGTTATATATTTTTATTTGAAATAATTGCATTTTCGTATTTTTCAATCCATACATTCTTATAAATTATCAATTTTAAGAAGGTATTAATTGCATAAGAAATTCAAGAAAAATGTTATTTTTTTTTCCTAACACGGCAGAAATTTTAGTTTTTTTTCTTCACATAATATTGATGTATTACATTTGTATGAAAAACATATCAGTAATAATAGCTGAAATTATGAAATTATTAATATAAAATGCCTTAATTCAAAAATTTTACATGCACAAATTTCATAAAGAAGAAAAAATACATTTTTGTGTTGTCTAGGAAATATTCTGCTTTATATATTACGCATTCTTTTTATAGTTATTATTTATCTTTATAAAATAGATCTTTTTATCATAACGCTTTCTTTAGCTTTTTTTTTCTAAAACGAGGGCGCGACCGAATTGCCTAATTTGTTTTAAAATGAAGTTTTATTCAACTTCTAACTTTCCGACTTGCACAAGTGATATATCAATCGAAAGATAATGATGCAAAGAATAACATTAAATATTTTTTTTTTTTAAAAAAACGATAGATCAGTCATTTTTGGGGTACCAAGTGATCTTAACAATTGAAACGATTGTACTACTGAAATCGAAAAGAGAATTATTATGACTAATAGATGTTTTAATGTAATACGAAAATATATTAAATAAATTTATTCAAAATAAAAATAAAAAAAAAAGGTTTTGTTGTATAAAAGTCTTTTAAGATCAGTATTAACTTGTGCATGTGAAACTTGGTACATGTCTCGGAAGATAAAAACATGATAAGCATCTACGAGAGGAAGATTTTAAAATATTTTTGGAAGACTTTAGGAAAAGGGAACATGGAGACGAAGATCAAATTTACAGATCTACCTATCATATAAAGAATCTGACATTGTTAAGATCAGCAAAATACATCGAATTAAATGGACAGGCCACGTTATCAGAATAAACGAATAGTGAGTGATTGAGTGAATATTAACGTCACACTATTCAGCTACACGAAGGCTTCTCGCGACGGACCACGTAAATTTTAACCATGGTCAAGTGACGTGGAGGCAACCTGAGCTAGCACCCCTCTCTGAACTACCACACCACACCACAACAACGGGAGGACGTTTCACCTTTCGACAGATTTATCGTGCATCGCTGCCCTACACGGCGGCTCTTTAGTGGTACTGAGCAGGAACTCGTTACAAAGCCAGCCATGATCCGATACCTATACCACTTGGCTACCCCAGCTCCCAGAAAGAACGAAGGCCGCATAACTAAAAAAGTCTTTAATACTCAACCAATTGACACTCAAAGAAACAGCAGGGCAAATCTCAAATTGATTGATGGCCTAGTAAAAGATATCCTAGTTTTAAGAACTAGGAACGAAAGAACACCGATAGGAAGAAAGCTCGCCTGGAAAAGGCTTCTTAAGAAGGACAAGCTCCACCCTGGGCTGTCGTGCCACTGAGGAAGAAAAAATAACAATAGAAATGGCTTTCCAATAAGAATAAAAATACATCTATCATATTTGAGAAATGGTTAAATTAAAAGAAATATTTACGTCTTACTTTCAATCCAAGATCAGGAAACAAAAATTAATCCTGATTTCATAATTGTATTTTCATAATTTTGTTTTAGACTATAAAGGGAATTTAGAGCATTAAAACCTTAGTGGGAAACAGATTTTTTAATTCTTTATTATCTCTCTATATTTCTCCATCTCTCTCTCTTTCTCTCTCTCTCTCTCTTTCTCTCTCTCTCTCTCCTCTCTCTCTCTCTCTCAATCTATATATATATATATATATATCATATATATATATAAACATATATATACATAAATATATATATATATTATATATATATAAACATATATATATACATAAATATATACATATAATATATATATATATATATATATATATATATATATATATATATATATATATATATATATATGAAAGAAATTTGTATTATATATCAACCACAAGAAATAATAGATAATGAACATAACAAGAAATAGCGTAATAAAAATATAAAAGCTAAACATGAAGATCAAAATTATAGAAAAATAAAAAAGAAACTACAAAAAAGAAGAACCTAGCGAGTCAGAAAGCAATTTCGGACTTAGGACCGAATAAGTGGGGTTAAACTAGTTTGAAAGCGCCAATCTTTCCCCTTTGCAACTCGGTAGGAAAAACCAAATAAAATAAAATAAACAAAAATTCAGAGTATGGATAACTCAGAGAGCATGATAAAACCACTCACTACTATTATGTAACAAACTCTCTTAAGCCCATAATGTAGAAAAATCGCAAAACAATTACGTAAGAAAAGAAAAATAGAAAAATCCTAAAACAATTGCATAAGAAAAGAAAAGTATTTTTCTCCCTCAAAATATAATTTAAGAAAATTTCTTTACTCACAGAGCTTTTGCGAAGAGAATCAAGCGTCTTGACATCAATGAAAATCATTTAATCACCAAGTTAAAAAATTCGAATATACATAAACACATATTTTGAGCTAACTTTTAAACCAGCCAGCAAAGACAGATATCAAAAGAGATGACAATCAAATATGGTAGAATTTGAATTGGTTGATTGTCAAAAATGTAAATTTGCTAGGCTCTAATTTGGTTAGTTGTCAACAATATGTAAGACGTTCAAGATGTGTGTTGAAAAAATGTAAACTGTGATATAAGTGTAATGATATAATCTTCACAGCAAGACCACTAACATGCTGACTTTGAAATTCTATTGTTGTGTCGTGGTTTTGGAATTAGAAATAGCAAGACGGTTAATGTATTTGTGATGAATATAAGTTCTTAAGACATTGAAAGGGTATTCATGATATAAACAACATTGAAATTTTTTTTTATATTTTTGTATTTATTTATTTTGTGGGTAAATAAGTTATTATTTCTAAATAAAAAAATTCAAAATGATATTTCTGTAAATTGATATATGCAAGTTACTATTCCATACAGGAATTTTAATTATATGGAACTTAAAAGAATCTCTTTTGTCAAAAATGTTACTGACTACATTATTGTTAATAAGATGCAAGTCCACATCCAAGAATTCCACCATATTACAGTTGAAGTTAGTTTTAAGGAGCTTGAGATAATCAGGGTAGAACATAATATTTGGTTTGTATTTCCTATTTTTAACAAAAATTATTAAATCATCTATGTAACGATAAATCAAGTAAAAATCATTTACTACATGATCAATTTAAAAAAAAATGTAAATATAGGTTCGCTAAACAATTACTAGCTGGGCCACCCTGAGGTAATCCTTTTGATTTGTTTATAAAGATTCTGATCAAAAATGCAATGAAATTTTCTTTTAATACGAGGTTAACAAGAATATCATTTCTTTCTTTTTTCATTGAAGTACATAATTCATATTTATCATAAATTAACTGTAGAACCTTAATCATATAGTTAATATCTATAGAATATAAAGGTCCTCGAAATCATAGCCATGCATGGAAAAAATTAACATATCCTTAGTAACTCTAGCAATCTCTAAGCTATTTTTAATTATTCCCGTGTTTTGTAAATTATCAATTAGATTTTGAAGAAGAGATTGTAAGATCTTCCCAGACTTTGTGATATATGTATTGTATTCATTAGTGATACTACGAAATTTTATAGGGCTTTTATGAAATTTTGGTTTTAAAAATTACTTGGATATTTTTAATATTATTTAGATGAATATTCAGTCTTTTGTTCAAAGCTAAAAGAAGATATTATCATATTCTCTATTATTGTGAATTGATTTTTGAAATGAATTATTATTGAAAAGGTGGTTACTTAATATTTTACTGTAAAAATATTTACAAATATTATGGCATAATTAGCAGATACCTTATCAACATATGTAATCACGAAGTCTCATTTTGGATATTTTCTATTGATGATGTAAGATCTTTATACATAATTTCATTTTCAACAGTGAAATCTAGTTCCCGAATTTCTGTTGCTACATAAGATCTAAATTGATTAAAAGCTTCAATCTACATTCCGTATTTATTTGCAATTTTAAGGTAGAATTTATCTAAATTTTTTATGATTTGTTTCATAACGTTACATTTAATTTTTGTGATCATCAGTCTAAAACCAGTACCTTTTTCCAAAAAGTTCTTAACAAATTATCTTTCACGATGCCAAGGTCTCCCGTGACAACATACTGATGATAATCGTCAACATATTCCCGATATAGATTGCATTTACATGATTCTGAACTTAGGAGCTCCGAGATTTAATGATAATTAAATATAAATCTACCAAGTTTCTTGTTGTATTTGAAAGCCTTTTTTTAATAATATTTTTAGTAGGAAAAAATGATTGATATTTTTGAAACATACTTGAAAAATTTATTTTGTTAAATGATTTATTCATAAATAATAATGTAGAATATTATGTAGAGTAATTTTCACTTGCATCTAATTTAATATTCATTTTTTGTACTAAATAGTTATTAAGGTCTCGAATCATATGCATACCATGAGAATCCCGAAATTTATATATCTGCTTAAAATATCTGTCATAATTTTAATTTCAGTTTTATTCATGCCAAACATAAACGATTTAATTAAGCCTGTGTTGTAGTTATCATCAAATTAAACAGCTAATTCTAACTTAGAATTCTTGAGGGTTGTCATGTCTCTAGTAACTCTTTTTCTACGTTTAGCTCTTGAAATTCTCGCAAAACCAATATTATTACTATTATCAATAGATTTATCGAAATTCGGAATATATAATGAATTCTCGGATTTTTATTTAAAAGTTAGTAAGACACTTTCACCTTTCCAGATAACATTCAAACCATAAGAATAATATGATCTAAATGAACCGATACAAAAGTTTTCGAACCATAATATTTGTTTAATATTTGGCACTATTCTAAGTATATGTACATTTATGTTATTGAATCCATGTTTATTAAAGTGTCCTATCTCAATATTAGCCTGTTTTTTTCTGCAATCAAATTTCTTTGTATCAGACCTTTGTTGATTTAATCTAATATTGATAGTGTTTGAAGCCTGACCTATGTAAGCGAATTTACAAATGTTGCATGTCATTTTGTAAACACAGTTAAAAGTTTTACAAAATATATAACCTGCATCCATATCCAACATTTCCCCAGTCATCATGCCACACGCCTTGCATCTTTTATCAGTGCAAGATCTTAATTTTAGTTTTAAAACATGAATATTTCGTTTTGCTGTAAGAGATAAATTCTTATATTTAAAGTTCCAAAGTTTTATATATATATATATATATATATATATATATATATATATATATATATACCATTTAAATTTAACTTTCCATAACATGTGTGTGTGTGTGTCCAAGTCTTAAATTAAACACCGAATTCTATCTCAGAAAAAAATATTCTAAACATAACAATTCTAATCACATCTAATTAAATTTTATGGTCTTTGCATGTACGGTTCCACGTTTTACCTTCGAATTGCAAAGAATATAGCCAAATTAGTTGTTTCGGGTCACTTGACGCTCGTTTGTCTCTGCGAAAGAATGTGTCGATCACTGGACAAATAAACTCTGTTTTTTACAAAAAAAGTTGTTGATGCTCACTTGAAACATCAAACATATGTATAAGAATCAGTACATGTGTCCTTAACCCAAATAGATGACCACTTTTGCTAAATTTGTGAATGTTTTTGTTCATTTCAGCACTCTTAATTGAGTCACCACCTGTTCATTGACTCTTTTAAAAAATAATTTTGTATTCTTCATCATATTTTTGATTCCATTTGCGTATGGTATAGAGGATCCTTTTTAGGCGAAATCTATTTCACCCATCTATCTGCTATTCAGTGGTTGTCATCGATCGATTATTATTGCGGTGTTACATGGCTAAAGGCGATGCACCTCTTCATTTGAATCATTGCCAAATAATGATGAATGATTCATATATAAGTAATCATTATCTATATCACACTATGAGCCTACTATATCCCCTTAAATATGACGCTCCTGACTCCCGAAAAACGCCAGTGTTTGGAAATTACTTCGGATAGATCGGATCTCTTTCGAGAGAAAATTATACACAGTTCGTATCTCGTATGCAAGGATAAGATTATTGGGTGAAATTATTATTATTATTATATGCTTCATTCTATTCAAAATGTTCCATTTTCTGTGAAGTGTACTGAACTAGTACATTATGTGTTGTAATTTAAAAAAAATAGTGTACTATGACATATTATAATATTCAACTCCTAGGATAACAAAAACTTCATGTTTCTATTAAATATAATCATAATTATATTCTGAGCTATGAGTATAGCTCAGAGGTGGCGAACCCTTTTCGATCAACATGCCATTTTTTCAAAAGAAATGTTTAATGAGATACAGACGTGCCATCAAATAATTTTGACTTCTGATTATTAGGAAAATAATAAAAAATTGCTAACAACTCAAAACTCTTTTTATTCTCAACTCAAAATACATTTACTGCACTATATATTAATAATTGTCTTAGTTACGCGAGAAATCCAAATTAACATTAGTTTGATTTATGCTGTTACAGATTAGATTGCAAATAATTCATAATACGATTGTAAGATGTTACTTTTAGTAGAATACATTCTAAATTGGAGTCAGCATGCGTTCTACTAACAGTAAAACGATTTCTAGGCGAGTATTTAATGTTACCCATCTCTGTGAAAATGATTACTAGCAGGCATAGGTAGATGCAAAAGTGGTTATAATAGTGCATGCCAGCTTCTTCAAAGAATGCAATATGTCTGAATTCCAATTCCATGTCTCCAAACTTTCATTACTGGCATTTTTAATATATACCAGTTGCAAATGTTTCCTTGTTTGAATAAATTTTTGAATCCATATTAAACTAGACTATAAATCAATCATACACACACTTGCATTTCAAATTCTTCAATTTTCAATGAGTCGAAATTGTACAAGTTTAGTTTATCAACTGAAATCACATCAGGGTACATAATAAACTTGAGCGTTTCCAATAATTATTTGAATTCAAAACATCTAGACAAAAGTTCCTTATTACGGAAATAACTTCTATTATAGCTATCTCTCTTTTTCTTTGTCTGGTTTCTCATGTATATCTAAATCAAGATTGGGAAGTACCTGTAATAATATCGTTTCTGGAAACATGCAGTTTAACGTCAAATGCGTGAATGAGATCCCTCATGACGATTGTATTAAAAGTGAATTTTGTTATTTTGAACAAAAATACAGGGGCGTAGCTGCAGCCATATCAGTGATACGTGGAATCCACAAGTGTATGTCGAAACACCATTACATCCAGAAAAAATGTAAACTTTTGACTGTTTGGTAAGCTATATGGGCTGGTGGAATCATTGGTCCGTACTTCTTCAAAAACGATGAAGGCCACAACGTTACAGTCAATGGTAATCGGTATAGAGCCATGATTACTAACTTTTTCATTCCTGAATTGAACAATCATGATGTCCAGGAGCTGTGGTTCCAACAAGACGGCGCAACATGTCACACAGCTCGTGCCACATTCGATTTATTGAAAGACACGTTTGGTGACCGCCTAATTTCACGTTTTGGTCCTGTGAATTGGCCTCCAAGATCTTGTGATTTAACACCGCTAGACTATATTCTGTGGGGCTATGGAAAAGTCATTGGTCTATGCGGATAAGCCACAAACGCTTGAACATTTGGAAGACAACATTCGCCGTGTTATTGCCGATATTCGGCCACAAATGTTGGGAAAAGTCATCGAAAATTGGACGTCCAGATTGGACTACATCCGAGCAGGCCGTGGTAGGCCTATGCCGAAAAACATATTTAAAATGTAATGCCACAAGATTATCTTTTGAATAAAAAACAAATTCAAAACAATCGAATAATACATCGTTGTTTTATTGCAATTTAAAAATTCTATACCTCTAAAAAACACCCTTTATTAATGAAAGCAAATATAAAACATTTTAAATTCTGAACATAAAATTTCTACATTGTAATACAGTTAAACCTGCTAATGTGCGTTAGATAGGGACAGCATAAAAGAAATCGCACAGAAAAAATTTTCGGATATTTCATAAATACGTACATGTAACAAACAATTTTGTCGACATTCTAAAAAAAATACAAATACGTATTACCAAGCACGCATCTTACTGTGATGATTTAGTTCAAAATCGCTTTCGTCACTGGAACATACAATTTCAATTCATTTCTTTTTTTCAATTGATAAGTTTTTGTAACAATTGTCGGTTGGTCAGTTGCTGGAGAAAGTCACGATACCCAGATATGCTTGTGATCAAGCTCTTTTAGAAACTTCACACTCCTTTCGAAATTGGTATCTATTTTAAGAAAATGTTTTTCCAATTTATTGAAAAGCTGAACCTCAGCTTATATTGTATACGCTCGCAAAGAATCAGGTTCCCCATGCCCGTCTTCCTAATCCATCAAATTATTGGTAATGTCACTGCCATTAAAAGTTTCGTTCTCAATCAAGTGCGTGCTGCTATTGCGTTGAAAGAAATCAATGTAATGTGCATTGTGCCGAAACCGTTGGAATTCATACACCGCATAAAAAAACCACACAAAAAATCGTACAAAAATAAAATCGCATATAAAAAGACCACACAAAAACAGGTTCTACAGAGTTATGCTATAATTTCTATAAAAACAAATAGGCTTAACCTTTAATATTAGTCAAACTTTGAGATAAATATGACAGTAATTAAAAATCAATTACTTGAAGGGTTTAATGTAAAGTTTTGAGCCTTTCATTCTAACATAGCATTTAAATTGTGTAACATTAACAGATTTAAAGTATTATTTAACACACAATATATTTTTATATGCAATCATTTTTGGTAGATTGATGTGAAAAGCATTTAAAAAATAAGAGTCAAACATATTAATTTTAAGCAGCTTGAAAATGTCAAGTTCACTGTACTATTTTTTTCTGTATTTATTTAGTTATATTACTGCATTAATAAAAAAAAGTAATTTTTTTTCACAGCTGTAGAGAGACAGATAGATAACATATGAATTAATGTAACTAATTTATGGTAAAGCTGTGATTTTATAGAAAATCACAGCTTCCAGAACCGAGAATCCAGGTGAAAAAATTTCTTTTTACGATATTTTTTCTTGAGTAAAATTTTTTAATTACATTATTCTTATTCCCATTGGTGTTGAGTTATTACCCCATTTTCTGCATATATTGGTGTTTTCAAAAGTAATGGGCATCTTCAATAATATGTAAGTAATATATGTGCCCCTATTAAAGAATAATTACAAACATTGAGTGTGGACAAAAAATTGAAATTAATAACATAATTCTTGAATTATGAAAAAAGTGTAATTCAATATGTAATATATTCATATACAGGAGAATAAATACAATATAACTGTTGCGAGTGTCTAATAGTTATCTTGCACCAAATTTTGAAAATGCGTTTGAGAACAATTTAAACAAATACAAGTTGAATATTGCATCAATATATTTCATGTAAATATAACGAATATTGTTAAAATAAAACAAAAAAACACATTTTAAAAAGCTCATAATAAAAATTCATTGAAACAATATTTTCAGCATTTGCATGTACTCATAAAAGAAACAATTCATTGATTAAATAAATGAAAAGCAGATTCTATGAAAAAAAAGTATCAATGGCTATAAAAAATTGTTATTAGGCCTAAAGCATCCAGTGTGTCATGGAATATCTTTTCTACATTTTTATTTTCTAAATGAGTAACCGTTGAAAAAAAATGTTATATCATACATTGATCAAGAGATAAAAGTAACTTTTATCATTTTAATCTGATTGCGTGCAGCATTACGTGAAACATTTTATTTTTACCAAGAAAAAAAAATACTTTACCTTAATATTTTTTCAAGTAACGAAAAAGTCGCACAAATATTCGTTTTTCGAAATGAACATAATGAATGGTGTAACAGTCTTTTTTTTTTTTTTACTCTGTAATTTATATGAATCTCTGATAACGATAATAAGTGTTTTAATTTATTTCTGATATGCAAGAAAATAATGATTGTTTCTTCTAATAAATATATTGTATGAAAAAACATTGTTTATTAGCTCAAATTAAAATGGATCATTTAAACATTATTTAGTAGCATTAAACACATCCCTGATAATTTCACCTGTAGTGTAATATTTTTCTGAATCGTTTTCATGGAAATTGTTGTTGTTTTTACGTTTTACTATAAAAAAATGCATCAGTTATCATATTTAATGTATTAATACACTACACATATATCTTTTAACTGGTATTTGCAATCGGAATCCTATAAGGTGTTTTTTTCTTTTGTTTTTTTCTTGTAATCGACTGCAAATGATTTTCTCTTAATTAAAAATTTAATAAATTCCCGTAATAACATTAATCGCTCTTTGTGTATAGGGTACTGGTACTTACTCTTTTAAATTTGACATTGCTTCAGTGATCAAAGATATATATATATATATATATATATGTTTGTGTGTGTGTGTGTTTGCATTTAAAATGAACTATTGCAATAATTCTTTAACCCGGCAGTTCCTGCGTAGAATATGTTATACCCTCGTTCTAACTTTTTTCAACACTCCTTGTAAACCTTTTTTTTTTTTGGAAAAATGATGGTTTTACTTGTAGCTGACTTTAAAGTCATATGCTTTGAGGTGACTTAGCTTCTAGGCGAATTTTAAATATATAACTTTCGATACCGCATCTTCGCGTATGTCATACCCTGCGCGTGAATGCTCGTTACATTTCTGACTCTATGAACACGTTGTAAGTAATCCTTATGCTATGGCGCATTGTAGCTATTATGAAAAATGTGATATTTAAGTAATTTAAAAAAAACACAGTATTTATTAGATATAGAATAACAGAATTTTTGGATGAAGAAATAATCTTCGTAGTTATGATGAGGAACAGTCAAATAATGAAGAGTATAACAGCAAGTTTGTGTCCTCCATTGAAAGTGATCCCGATTTAGAAAAAAACTGCTGAAAATAAATATTTTATATGTAGATATACAAACATATTAGGGAATAACATAACTTTAAAGAGAAAACTAGTAAATATCTTATTCACTTTCAGATGAACTTTTGAAAAACCTATTGCTGGAACAATAAGAGAAAATAGAAACGTAATTCAAAATTTTTGAATTTAAAAATAGGGAAGTTTACTCCTATATGTTTAGTTTTAACAAGATAAAGATTTTTAAAAAAAATAAAATCTAGTGAAAACTTTGCATTCATTCAGGGAGGAAAAAGGAGTGCACTCAAAAGGAGCGTATAAACAATGTACTGAATATCCTTATAAAAATAATAGAAAAACTACATTTACTTGTGGTGTGAAAAATGTAAAAAAACATATTGTATTTCCTACGTTTCTTCCTTTATATATATATATATTATATATATATATATATATATATATATATATATATATATATATAACTCCGGTATACAAATTTTACGGTAAGAACAAAATGTAAACACCCTTGGGTATAAGATATCCATATATACTTTTAATAAATGAGTGTTTAAGGTATTCGACTGTTCAGAACCGTGATTTTAAAAAGCGCATAAATGGATAATTTTCATGATATTTAGTGACAATTAGATTAGAATTCATGCATAAAATTGTTTTAAGGACATTTTGACAAAAAAATGTTATTTAAATACAATATTTTGGCAAAAATTAACTTAGAATACTCTTCTTTCAAAATATTCTACTTTTATAAAAAATGCTTCTAAAATAATAATATTTTGCATCTATAAAGTGAAGACTTTTCCAGATAATGTGAACTACCATTTTGGAAAAATTCACATGATTTTTTCAGAGTTACAACCAATTGAAATAGTGCTCGGCGTTTTATTTCTTAAAATTGTTCCCCTCGGTTGTTGTAAAATATGGATAAACCCACTTCTAAAATATATATATTTCAAAAATTCTAGTTGAGACTCTGTAGAGGGGTCTCAGCTATATACAGGCAAAATATTATTGTAATAGAAGCATTTTTCATAAAAGGAGAAAATGGGTCATTCTATGTTCATTTTTTGTCAAAATATTGTACTTAAATAAAATTTATTGTAATAATAGTCTTAAAACAATTTTCCGTACATTTTTTAATCTAAGTGACACTAAATATCATAAATATTATCCTTTTATACGCTTTTGAAAAATCACAGTTCTGAATGTAGTCGGATACCATAAACGTTTTTTTAAAATACATGCATTTAAAAGGGTAGAGTTATATCGTAAGTGATATTTCCTACATACTTTTTTAGTATTTTTTGTACTTATTAATTGTATAATATTTATTTAAAAGTGTTAAACCCTTTGAAGGGAAAACTTTTAATAGGTTTTTTATTATATTATATTTATTTTTTATTTAATGAAACAAATACACACAGATATATATATATATATATATATATATATATATATATATATATATATATATATATGTGTGTGTGTGTGTGTCATATCTGCTAAACATAATTCTAAAATACATTTTATAATAGAAAAAAATTATATAAATGAAAAAATACTTTTGGTAATTAAGTGCTTTTATTTCTGAAGTACATGTTTTGTTTTATTTTTTATAAGCAAATCCAGTTGCATTAGCTTATTTTTGCCGTACCATCTTCCAATAGTATTAAGTAAAATAATTAAAAATTACATTTTTCTGAAGAATCTTCTCGGAAATTTTATATTAATTAAACTGGTTGGATTTTCCAATATAATGAGTGTATTTTTCCATTTTCCTTCTCTTTAAATGTTATTCTCCAACCTTAGTTTAGTGAAGTACAAATTTGATATTTCTTACCAATAACTTGCATAAATTGTATTAATCATATTTTAAGAGAAGCAGGGTTTCTGAAAAAGAAATAAAAGACAAAATAATTATAACAAGATAAAAATGTAAAGTAGAAAAAAAATTAAAATTATAGAAATTTAATTTGCAGTCGCCAGATTTCGCTTGTTTTATTATTTTGTGTCTGCTACATTGTGATATTTATAAGTAACTCTTCTACCTATATAGAGAGAAAGTATGAACATTACAAATTACGTACTAAAGTAGATAATGTAATTTCTACATAGCATAATTTAATCCTGATAATTATTTATTTCCTATTGCGTCAGTTATTATATCATATATACATACATACTACATACATATACTCATATATATCTAGGGATAATTAACTTGTATCTAAAACAAAATTCCTATTTACCGCGTTCAACATTTATTTTCCATAACACATTCGAGTCTTTTATGAAACAGCAAAATATTTTTCACAAAATATATTCCAAAGATAACAATTCCATCATCCCAACTCATTATTATGTTAGTATCCGTATGTAAGTAACCATTCTTTACTTTCCCATTGAAAACATAAAATAAAAAATTATTATTTTGCAGTTCTGGAAACAATTATATAGTTCATTAAAAATCGAGATACTTGGGGTGGTCTGTCTCACTGAAAAGATGTGTGTCGTTTGCTGGATAACAAACTCTATTTTTGAGAAGAGTTATCAATGCAGACTCCAAAATAGTCACAAGAAATGCACAGTCGCAACTGCCATATTTTCTAGCTTAGGTGCAAAGAAACAAAGGAAAAAAAAACAAAAACAGCAAGATATTAAAGGTACAAAAAACGTTTTATTGAAAGATTGTAATGAAATAGGTGTTCAAAAGTGCGTGGTCGTCTTTTGGTGTCACAAAAAGTGTTTAGTGTGCAAGATACTTGCCCCTTCAATTGAAGACCGTATCGCTGGAATCTGTAGCTGCAAAGAGGATACGTGATATGACAGGAATCTTCCAGAACTAAAAGAATCTCCAGCAGCGCCACTGACAGACCTGCCAGACAGCTTATGGTTCTAATTTTTAGCTTGTTGCACAAACTTTCAATATAATGTTTTCTGGTCCATTAATAGATTGCTTTTTCTGTTCATTTTATCAACACCGTAGCTTATAAATACGGCAAAAACACAAAAATGGCGACAGCTCAAAATGTTATACATTTAGCATTTAAAAACAACTTATACACGTTATACAACACATAGAAAGGTATGAAGAAAAAGAGCGAAAAAAAACTCTAGAATATTATGAAGTTACAGAAATAAACATACATATACAATGAAAAAGTAAGATGTGTCAATTTGGAAAGGTACGTTTAATTTGTGGTATGATCCCCATAAAAGTAATACAGTAAGTACAGCGATATGTGATGTTTTCAATTATGTAGTCTATAAATTCGGTAAAAGGTGCGAGTCATTGCTCTTCCAAGGCAGTTGAAAGCATGCCTAGGGGCCTAGAATGGAGATTGAGAACAGATACACGTCGTCCTAGAGATTCCGAAATATGCTCGATGGAGTTCAGTTCCAGTGATACAGCTGATCATGGGCTGAATTTTTTCAAGCTAAAGATTAGCTTTCACGATGCGGGTCGTGTGTGGCCAGTCATTATCGTCCTGTAGAACGAATGCATCACTTATTGCCCAGACATACAAACTTTCATCTCTGTAGGTGTGAGGATTAATATTTCCACGGGAAAAGTCATTAAGGCCTATGCGTCCACCCAAGGAGATACAACCTCAAGAACAGACATTGCCTGATCCGTATGCATCTTTATCACGGATGTGTCATGGATGAAAACGAGTCCCAGGTTCTCTCTAAACGACAATACAACGTTTATTACTTTCAAGGCTAAACCTTGACTCATTCGTAAGGAGAACCTGTTCTCCATTAATCACGTGTCCAATGGACATTTTGACGGGCCTGCTTTAGACGTTTCCGCTTATAGTGTGATGTTTGTGGGGTACAAATAACTGATCGCCTGACATAAACATCACTTTTGTAAAGCGTTCAACGCATGGTTGACCTTGATACTAACTTTCCAAATTTTGCAGCGAGGGAAGATCGCAGTTCAGCCAGAGACGTTGTTTCATTTGCATAATCATAACTATCGGTCATCGGTACTAGGGGTAGCGTGTGGTTGTCCTTGATCGGATCTTTTGAATGCTAAATATGTGTTTAGAAATTGTTTCCAAAGTGTATGAATCCAGACGAACTCACTTTTCGCCATCTTGCCCCTTCTAACTGACATTATCCCGCTTTCATTCTCTCAAAAGCTCTCAATTTTGGTCTTTACAAGAATCTTTGGTCAAACGATTCTTGGGGTCATTGTTGGAATAAAATACTTTTTCTACTGAAATGTATTTCCATGTATTTCACTCATTACGAAATTTATACTAACTGAGATATTTCAGAATATTTCACTCATAGTTGTTTAAATCTATTTTTTTTCATCCGTGTTTCTTTTACTCAGTGAGTTCAATTGTAAAGTAGTATTTTTCCCTTAATTCATAGATGAGTTGTTACACAAAGGATGAGCAGTTGGTGGTATCTAATCTTCCTTAGAATAAATAAAAGTTTGCTACCTATTGTAAAGCAAAATGTAACATGAATAATGTAAAATAACAATTGTGTATTACTGTTTCCATACTAACATCAATGCTTGGCTCTGTTACTAATATGTACTCATAATCAAGCAATTATCAATAAATGAACACAGATACATACATACATATATATATATATATATATATATATATATATATATATATATATATATATATATATATATATATATATATATAATGATAACTATTATCTGCAGATTAAAAGTTTGTCACAAGGTTTCCTCGTGAGCAACTGTCTTGCCAATTTATGTTTATGTTATTTTGAAGATAGTTACATTAATAATTCTAAATATTATATTTATCGTTATATAGATAACATAATCATTTTTGGCAAACAAGTCAATTTTATACGTAATATCAATTTTATCCGCAATATCTTAATTTAATACAGACAAATAGTAGCTACAATGAAGCAAAATTCAGAGATAATATAATAGTTTCTAATATTTATGAAAAAAGAGAAAAATTTAATTCCAATATTATAAAAGTTCCTCATTGGGAGAGTAATGCACATAATTCTATATTCAGTAATATTGTTATTAATTATATACAACGCAATAAATTTCTAGTATCAAAAAATCAGAAATATATAATTAACTATAAACATTTTACTAAATATTGCTTAAATCAGAAATACCCAATTAATTTTATCAATAGTTATATGAATAAAGCTATTTAAAATTGTAAGGATTAAACATTCTTAGATTAATAATTGTTTATTACTATAAATTTGCATATTCTCTAGTTATAGTTAACTCCATATTCTAATATTAGATAACATTAATTATTATTATTTAATTCATATATACTCTAGTGTCACTATGGTAAATTGTTATGGTAATTTGTTAGTTTTATTTTAATGGAAGTTTTATTTTAATATTTGACTGTGCAGAAAGGGGAAGCAAATGCGCCACCTCTAGTCTGGATATAATATTCCATCCGGCTTGCATAGACAGATAGATTTCCTGGATGGTATCCTGATGAATCTCATGCTATATCGTTTTTAACTGCTAAGCTAAATTGTCTTCGCTCCAACTTGTCCCAACTATTCTCTAGGGTGAATGCAAAATCAAGTGACCTAGTAGGCCAAAGAAGTTTTGTCCAAGCTTGAAGACATTTCGTAGCAATATGTGTCGAGGGCAACCGGATATTTTGGTTTTGAAAAGCAAGTCCCGAAATGAATGGTATAATAATCGGTCGTGCACGTTGATGTTGATCATCGTTGTGCTGCCTACCTAAAGAAGTCCGGATTGCGAAACAGTTGGCACCCCAGATCCCAATACGCTGTTGAGGGTGTGTATAGCTTGCGATAATAAAGGCAAGATAACTAAGTGGTCCTTGCCGTCTCCAGATACTTATGTGGCTGTTGTCAAAACAATGTTGGAAACGGCGATCCTCACTAAAAACTATACGTAATCAATCAGTGCAGTAAGACGTTGATTGAGTTCGGCACTATTGCAATCTGTACTGACTGGCGATGAACAAGAGTGAGAGATAAGCGACGTAACGTTTGGTGCGAGACTAATTCCACTCTCTCAGTCGTCTGTGGAGGGTAATGTTGGACACACTAGGGTGGGGCACATGTGTGACAAATCTATACGGAACTTTATCACTAACCTTCTGAGTCGTCCTTTTTAGGGAAATTTAATTCCCTACCTATTTCCAATCAACTCCAAAAAGCGGACAGGATTCCTTGTTATGCAGATTAGATAAAGTATTTAAGTCAAACGGAATAGTAAAGTTAGAGCAGTAGAAGATAGAGATTGAAGCAGAAAGTTATAGTGAAGTTAAATTGAAGATTTCTTGTTGGAAGATTTAATCTCAGATAAAAGCTGAGCTGAGCTGAGCTGAATTGCAGTGTGGTAAATATTAGTCTTATTATTGCGAATGAAATTAAAATTAAATGTTCAATAAGAACATAGAATATAATTATGGGATCTCTTATCGTGGTAATCTCTGCGTGATCGTTATTTAATTGTTAATTAATTGGATCATTAATTAACTTAAATTAAAAGATATTACCTTTAAAACCTCATAATACTAGTTAGATATATTTGTTAAAAAATATTTGATTCTATTTGGATAAGATAACCAAATAAAGAAAGTTGTTTATAAAAATTGCTACTGGTTCTTACATGACTCCTATTTATTCTCGTTCTCAAAGTGTGGTCCAAGGAGACCTTCACACATGATTTATTGTTGATAAGGATTAATACGGTGCTGTAACATAATCCAGTGTTTCTAAAAGTGTGGGGTGCACCCCACCTGGGAGGGCGCGATGACCCTACAAGGGGGGGCGCGAGCATATCGAAAATTTAAAGAATTTTTTAAAAAAATAACTGGAAAGAGAAGTATAACAGGAAACTTTTTTCCATAATAAAAAATACACAACAACACTGATATAACCTATGTTTATCATCTGGCGTTTTTGCGTCAGCAAATAGCTATCTTTGATCCCAAACCAAATTAAAGAAAAAAAAAAACATTTTGTTTAATTTGCTGTATTTCTTCAATGAGAGATTTTTTAATACGTTCTAACATAAAATTTTACTCGTTAAAAGAAAACACAAAACCAAGACCCTGAGAAATTTCAAAGTAGATAAACAAAGTCATAACTGTAATTATTACTGAAATACTGTACATTAGTTCTAGAAAAAGGAAAGATAGACATGATTCACTTTTCAGCCAGGCTAAATAATACATTTGCTCCTCATTTGATTGACCTTCAAACTTACTGGTATGGTTAGTTCTACATTAGTTCCGTCCCATCTTTTATGTGTTTGTTTTTCGCTTAGGGAAATTGTAAATAATAAAGAGTTTTACGATATTTGGAAAAGAATTGATTGATTTTTAAAGGAGTATTAGATATTCTGTACTTTTTCTAAATACACTTTTAACCCGGGAGTGGTGCCGCGGGGCATGTGTGATCTCTATTGTAATAAGTTGAAACTCCTCAAGCAAAAGAAGAACCTGCTGAAAGAATGCATATTATCCATGATTGAGAAACGCCATGAACATGAAACGAAAGGAAAATTTTCAAATGCGTCCTAAAGAACTTCATCAATTTAAAATATGAAGCCATAAGTGTACCGCACGGTTCAGTTCGCCTTGTCAAAGAGACACAAGAAAGAAAAAGTTCAACGTGCTTTTTGTTGATCACCAAATGTGTCACGAGTTCGAGCACATTACCACTAAAGACCTGCCGTGTAGGGGAAGGATGTACGTTAAATATGTCGAGAGCTCAAACGATGTCTTGATGGAGTGGTGTGGAAGTTAAAAGAGGCCAGGTCAAGTATCGTCCTCGTCACTTGACCATGGTTCAAAATTACGAGGTCCGTCTCCAAAAGCCTTTGTGTAGCTGAACAGTGCGACGTTAATATTCCCTCACTCGAACATGAAGGCACAGAAAAACTACAATAAATTGAACAAAATATGAGAGCATTGCCAGCAAATAACATTTCTGTAATAATACTGAAAAGTGTCTCTGATTTGCGTCCGTTATTAAGCTCTTGCATTTTTGAATCATATTAGTTCAGTTTTATTGGATTTTTTCTAAAAGCATAAAAAAATGAATAGTCCTTGAAAGACGGTAAGTATAGTTTCTCTTAATTAAATTATTTACTGGAATTACGATTTGTATCGTGTATAGTAAAAATAATTATAAACAAATGATTGGTGTGACTGAGTCCCCCCGCACTACCATTAGCGTTAGTATAGAGTGCGCGTCTGCTCCCGGGTTAAAACATTTTGAAATCTTCTCGCTTTAAATATTAAAAAATAACACACTTATTCTCCATCGGAATTTTATATTCTTTTTCATTATTTAACATTAATTCTAATTGCTATTTCAGTGAGGTTTAAATCTACAGTTCTTTTAAACAGTTATTTACAATTACAGCATTTATCTAAAATAATCATTTTACATTTTTGTATACAATGTCGTGCACGCAGTTTTACTCTCCTTACAGTTCAGCTATTATATCAAGAATAATGTTATATTTTTTTTTAAAAAATGAACTCGTGCGAAGAGCCGGGGTTTCAACCAGTATACGTTTAATGAATCATTACTGAAGAAGGTATTTTATAAATAATTTATTAATACTAAATTAATAACAAGTTTAATCATTATTAGGGATATCGATGGGTTTGCCTTGTAGAGAGAAGTTTTTAACGGAATGTTTAATGTCAGAAATTGACACTCTGAGTTATTTTTCTATATTTAGCTGAGATCTATATTTTGTCTTCAAAGCAGCCACCACACAAAATCCGGTTTTTTAAAGGTAGGATGTTGAAAATGGTAACAGTATACGAAGTGCTTTTGTTTTCAGTACAGAAAATTCATCATCCGCCTCTACCCAAAATTCAAGAGTGATTTATTACAAAATTACCTTTTAATTTTTCACTGGATGTGAAATCTATGAAGATTTCTTCTTCGGAAGTAGAGAGCCCTTCTGGAGTATCTAGAAATAGATCCCTTATTCACTCGTAACTTGCTACCAAGTTGTTCTCATCCAGAAAATACTTTTTTAAAATTATGTGCCAACATATCTAAATGATTTTACATGGTTTTAAAAACAACTTTCGCATATTGTTCCTTAGATTTTAAGTTTTAACACATGACGAGCTGGGTTCTTTTTCCTATCATTTACTTCAGTATTATTAAATCCAAAATTTAAGTATTTTTGAAAATATTTCCTTGATTTAATTTTCAGAACCATGCTCGTCTGTGTACTCGTTGATCCTTTATTATGTTTTGCTTAAGATTTAAAACTGTTTGTATAATTTTGTTTTAATCTACTGCCGTAAATACTTAATTACCGTGAATTACAATTGACTTGCAAATTAAAAAAAATGTACATTCACAAGCTAGAATCGGTAGCTATAGAAGTATCGAGTCGACTAAAACTGACTGGAATTGTACGAGGAAAAGCATGTTTACATGTTTTGCGCAGACGTCCGATAGGTGGCCCAGACTCACGCAAACGTACCCTATAATGCCAGATTTGATGGATATGATAGAAAGCAACATAGACTAGAATATTTTTCGAATGAAATTTGTACTTTAAGAAATGAATGATGAAGGAAATAAATCTTCAATTAAATATATCTTTTTGCGGTCTGTACCAATTTAAAAATTTGAGAAAGAAAAATAACAATAATAAGTAAGTAATATGTATTTTAAATAATTGTCTTAAAATATGTATTACTTAAAAGTTACATACACAAAAGTTAGTATACTTATCGTATTAATTTGTAAGGTTTATAATTAAGAAATTTATTGTAACTTAAGCGTCTCTCTCTCAAAGTGCATTTTTTTTGCAGTAAATACATTATTGTTGTACAGGGGGCGCGGCAAAAATTATAATTGAAATTTGGGTCGCCAGTATTGAAAGTTTGAGAAACACTGACATGATCTAAGATATTCGCTCGATCCACCGCTACCGTTCTAACAGTGATATCTACCGTTGTTGACCCTCTCTTTTCAGCATCGCTTAATCGTGAAACCACTTTGACCCATATGTCGAGCAATTCTTCGATTCTTTCAATCTAACTCAACTACCGTTTTCAAACTATGGCATTAAGTCATAAGATGTTACAGTACTTCGGCAAGGTAGTGTTACAGGCAATGTAAGATATCGTGTTTGAAATGCAATAAGAATTTTGACCTTCTGATTCAGCATTTGTCATTGTGTGCATCTTCAAAATGAGTAGTTATGATATGCAGGAGCTATCGCTATTTCACATCGGATTTTAATAATTTGCATGTTGGTTCCAAATGTACATGTACATGAAATTTAATTATAATCAATCAATTCCTTCTTGTTGTGACTATAATTGTTTTTGTTATAGAGTGTTTGATTGACGGGTCAACTCTTAAGGTAATTTATTTATCTATTTGAAAAAAATATGGAAATAAATTAAGTTTATGCTCACACACAAATAATTTCGGTCTTATAGATAAAACATACTTACAGAAAATGTATTAGACTTAAATAGTATTTATAATTTTTATAAGCGAGATAGAATATTGTGTATGTATTGCATATTCAAGTATTCAAAGTAAACGTTGCAATAATAATAATATCTTCCTTTAAAAAGATATTACTAATTAATAAAAGCATTATATTTTTAAGTTTCACGTAAAGTAGGAAAAGAGAGAAATTCGATGTTAACAAATTCATAATTTATAGTAATATTATAGATTTTGGAGTAATACAACAACAATGCAAGATTTCAGGGATTTGTAAGACTTTTTTTGTGTTATAAGACATTCTTGAAATTTCATTTTTATAATGCTTAGAATTAATCTATGGTTTAAAGCTCTAATACAGATATTTGAGGAATTGCAATAAATGCTTTATATTATACAAAGTAGTTAAAATTTTTATCATCAATTGAAAATAAATGTAATTTACAAGTCATAATATTTGACTTTAAAATAATTGGACAATTTTAAAATCTGTCTAATAATTAATATTTTAAAGCAATGCTTCTCAAACTTTCAATACTGGCACCCCCCTTTTCAATCACAATTTTTATCGCACCCCCCTGATACATTAATAATTTACTGAATGCAATAATAATGTATGTTGACGCTAAATCTATAATTGGCGATCTTGATTATAAACCATACAAATTAGTAACATAAGTATAAAATTTTTTATACTACTTTTAAGCAAAAAAATAAATAAATAAGTAAAATAATAGGACAATTCTTATGTTATTTTTCCTTTCTCTAATTTTTAAATTGAACATATTGCAAAATGTGGTGGCTGCTTAGAAGACAAAATATAGATATCTGCTAAATATGGAAAAAAACTCAAGAGGGTCAATTTCTAATCATAAGCATTCCTTATAAAAACTCTGCTTTGCAAGACAATCCCATTGAAGTCGTTAATACTTATTAAATTTGTCGTTAATATTATTATATCCAGCACTGATTTGCCCGAGTTCATTTATAAGGAGATAAAACATTCTTGATATAACAGCTGTATTGTTAGGAGAGTAAAGCCAAGTGCGCAACAATGTTTACGAAAATTTAATTTTTTTTAAAAGATTGCTAGAATTATAATTAGTTTTAAGCAAATTTTAATTTTAAGCCTCACAGAATTAGCATTTAAAATTGATATTAAATTATGAACAATAATATAAATTTCCGATGAAGAATAAGTGTATTATTTTTTAATATTTAAAGTGAAAAGACTTCAACATGTTTTAACCCGGGAGTAAGCGCGCACTCGATACGGTCGAGTGAGGTTGTTGAGTCACCTTAATCCTTTTTTATATAATTATTTTATTGTAAACGATATAAATCGTGATATCAGTGAATAATTTAATTGAGAGAAAGTTTACTTATACCTACTTTCAAGGACTTTTCAATTTTTCTTTGCTAACAAATAAACAGTTTGGCCGGAATTAACGATTTCGTAATCTGTGTGTCACACACAATCACGACGACTTCGGATAAAAAGTGTGTTTATTATGATAATATGTGTGTTACTGCTAAAAAATTGTGTAAAACGTTTTCGTTGTGCTTTTATATGTGTGAGAATACTCATAAAAAAGTCTCAGTCGAGTAATTCTTCAAAGTCCTCTCTCCATGGTTTTTCAAATATCATAATACTCCTTTGAATGGAAAAAAGCGCAACAGAGAAATACATTACTTACAACTTCCCTAAATGAGAAACAAACACATAAGAGAGGGGTCATATAACTAACTGTAGCAATAACTTAGAAAGTCAATCAGATTACAGCTATACTGTGCAGTATTTCAAAAATAATGACAGTGATGAATTTTTTATGTTCTTAATTTCTTCGATTTTGGGTATGGGATCTGTTTTTTCTCTGAAAGACTAGAATGTTAGGTTTAAAAAGAAAGCGTAAGAAAAAAATATATCATCATGGGATTACATCAAATCAAATAAAAGTTTTTTTTTTATTTCGTTATAGGATCAAAGATAGCTAATTAGGTATTGAAGAAGGTTTTATTTTTGATGACTTAATATCGCATGCCTATAAATTATATGAGTGTAAAAGTGAATTTGTTATTAAGTCAGAAAGTATTTTGTTTTAATTCATTCCAGTAAATTAATTATTTTTAAATATTTTATTTTCGATATGCTAGCGCCCCCTCGTAAGGTTCTCGCGTCCCCTCAGGGGGGCGCGCCCCACAGTTTGAGAAACACTGTTGTAGAGATAGAGAGAGTCCCGTGATATATATTTAAAATTTTGGTTAAATATATAATCACTTTTTATCAATTCGTCAGATTAAATTGTGTTTAATTAAAAAAAACTATAACCAACAATAGCAAGTAAAAATATCAATATCATAGAAAACGTTCGGACTTTAATTTATCTGCAAAAATAACATCGTAGAATGCTACTCTTTCAAGTATTTTCTACCACAAGTTTATTATTTTTTTATGTGTGTGAATTTGTAAGCATTCTTGAAAATCCATTCTCAACACAAATGATAAAATTACATTCCATGTTTTACGACATATTTAGAGATGAATGAAAAGGATGGGAACTACAATGTGTGGCCAAGCACGGTTTGGGCAAAAGAGGCTATTTGGCTGCTTTATTCTAAATCTACCCATTTACTTTTTTATTCCCTCATCTCTGTACTTACTAAGATGGATAACTGGATTTGCAGATATTTCAAAAGAAGTTAAAAATATTCTTGTTAAACTTATTTCCAAAAGTTATCAAATAACATCACTGTAATTCATTACTTTCTCATTCAAATCGGGATGATAAATTTAAATAAACTGCCAGATAGGTAACTTTTGATAAATGGAATAATTTTAATTATGTTCCTAATCTTATAATTCCACGCGCATATATGTGGTAATTATTAATTTTAAATGCAGTTTTCAATGACTGATAAAATCTGCAGAGACACAAAGAACAATCTAATATTGTACAATTAATTAGTAGAAAGTGACTTTAAATATTCAAAAACGTATTATATTATTGCGTTTACGAAATTATTGGCAAATAGCTTGTATTCATTTTCTATTTTTGAAGATACAAGCCTATGCCCGCAAATATCAATATTAACTCTGAGTTTAAAAAAAAAGAATTAAATATTTTGCAGTCAGTTGTTATTTCAATAAACTTATTCAATTTTAATATTCGAACGAACAAAATTTACTTTAAGTGAAATATTAAAGCTAAAATATATAACTGTAAAAATTAATATGTAGGAATAAATATGAAAATGAATAAAACAATTATGTTGTGTATTGTGTTCATGAATGTTCATAACAAGTTAAATAAGTGTTATTTATATAAAAATCATCAGAAACGTAAGTAAAAACATTTCATTTAAAAGAACGAAAATTCCCATCTATAGCTGCTACTGAGAGAAATTGAGGGAACTATTAAGGTAACTCACATTCACCCTTTACTTGAGGTAAATAAAAAAAATTTTATAAGCGAAACCACATATGTCAGTGTTTCTCAAAATGTGGGGCGCGCCCCCTAGGGGGGCGTGTTACCCCTACAAAGGGAGCGCGAGTACATCGAAAAGTCGAAAACAAACATTATTTAAACAAATTATTAATTTACTGAAAGGAAGCAGAAAAAATAATGCATCATGACATAATAAAAAATAAAATACACATTTACACTGATATAATACACTTATAAATGTATCAGTACTGCACCATGTATTTCATAATTTATTTAACAGTACTAAGTAAAGAACAAGTTTAATAACTACCAGTGATTCTATGGGCACGTCAACAAATTATATACAAATTTAATACTTATCTTGATGAATTGTACGGTTTACAATTAAAGTCGTATTGTAGATTTGCATCAGACTATATTCTTATTGAATTTTATGTATTATTATTGTACGTAAGGGGGCGCCATGAAAATTATGATTGAAAATTGGGTCGCGAGTATAGAAAGTTTGAGAAGCACTGACATATGTTACATAGCTTTTAATAATGTTTCGTTATCCACCAAATTTCGCTATTGCCATGTCTCACCGGTTTATCCCATCAAATCCCTGTTCATTTGTTTATCTAATATAAAGTCATCCGTGTAAGGAACGGGATTATACATATATAAGTTTGGTAAACTGCTGACATATAACACGTACCCTACTGCTACGCCAGATGAAATCTGGGAAAATTTCAAAGTAGCATGCTTAGATTGACATACACTAAATCATAAAATGCCTGTCTTTTTCCATATCGAAATATTCTGTAAAAGATGGCTGAAATTGACGTGACAAAATACTGATATTTTTATCAGTAAGAATAATTGCCTTTGAATAATTTTAGTGTTTTATGTTCCATATAATTCAGTGAATTCATCAAAGAAATCTTTTATCCATCACACATGGTGGTGCTTTTTTTTATCCCCCGAGGGTTAATAGTAACGGGTGTTTTTTTAGAGGTATAGAACTTTAAATTGCAATAAAACAACGATGTATTATGCAATTGACATGAATTTTTTTTATTCGAAAGATAATCTTGTGGTATTACATTTTTAATATGAACAAGCAAGGCGTAGATTCGTCGAATGAGCCCCAAACGAGATTGCCGTTGTTCCCGATTTTCATAAGCGAATTTTGTTTAGCGATGAAGCAAACATCTAGTTGAATGGCTACGTCAACAAACAAAACTGCCACATTTGGAGTGAAGCTTATCCACAAGTGTATATCAAAACACCGTTACATTCATAAAAACTGACTGTTTGGTGCGCTTTATGGGCTGGTGGAATCCTTCTTCAAAAACGACGAAGACCACAACGTTACAGTCAATGGTGATCGGTATAGAGCCATGATTAATAACTTTTTCATTCCTGAATTGAACAATCATGATGTCCAGGAGCTGTGGTTCCAACAAAACGGCGCAACATGTCACACAGCTCGTGCCACAATTGATTTATTGAAATACACGTTTGGTGACCGCCTAATTTCACGTTTTGGACCTGTGAATTGGCCTCCAAGATCTTGTGATTTAACACCGCTAGACTATTTTCCGTGGGGCTATGTTATCTCATTGATCTATGCGGATAAGCCACAAACGCTTGACCATTTGGAAGACAACATTCGCCGTGTTATTGCCGATATACGGCCACAAATGTTGGAAAAAGTCATCAAAAATTGGACGCCCAGTTTGGACTACATCAGAGCCAGCCGTGGCAGTCCTATGCCAGAAATCATATTTAAAATGTAATGCCACAAGATTATCTTTCGAATAAAAAAAAATTATGTCAATCGAATAATACATCGTTATTTTATTGCAATTCAAAGTTCTATACCTCTAAAAAACATCCTTTATTTGTGCCAGAATGGCTACTTGAAAAATAGATATATTGTATTCAAATTTTGCTTTATATATATATATATATATATATATATATATATATATATATATATATATATATATATATATATATATATATATATATATATATATCTTATTCATTAAAAAATCATTTGTTAACTAAATTGGCTTTTAGACTTATTGCTCTTTGTCAATATATAAAAAAAAAATTTGGAAACCATATAATTCTTCTCAGATTCAAATTTTCTTGATTTCTTGCTTTTCAGTTTAAAAGAATTTCCATATTCTATGTAGTAAATATGTGAGACGAAGAAAGGGTTGAATAACATTTAGTTCTTTTAAGAAAATGAAAGCATAAAATAAAATAAATAGGAAACATATAGTTCTATTATATTGGTATAAACCAAAGGTGTCCAACCCGTGGCGCGGGGACCGCATGTGGCCCTCCTTGAATAATTTTGCGGCCCGCGAGATTCTTTACAACTTTGAAAAATTCGACTATTTTGTACAACATTTTTGTTTAATGATATTTTTTCTTCGTTTTTTGTAAAAAATAAATCTCATAACTGTTATTATTTTATCACGTTGTTTCTGTTACTGTGAATCTCTTTTTTTTTCTAAATTGAAGTTTATCAAACATAAATCATGCTCAAACTTAACGCTCGAAAATCTGCACGCTCGAAAATCTGCAACATCAAATACGATACGCAATTACACATGCATTGAGATAGACTAGCAAAAACTAAATGAAAGAGTTGAGAAACATATATCTCACTAATTAAATAAACTAAATATTATTACATCGTTGCATTATTATTATTATATTCTCTGTGTTTGTATACATGAAAAACATTGAGAACAATGATAATATATCAGTCTGTTTTAAATTTTTATTCCAACAAATGTTTGTAATGGATCCAAACCTAATATATATATATATATATTTTATGTGCGGCCCGCGGGATTGCAAAGTTCTTCCAAATTGGCGCACGATGTCATTTGGGTTGGCCATCCCTGGTATAAACAATATTTTCAAAATCAGAATTGCATGCAACGATGTCTCATTTTATATAGGAAATGCAAAATATTTTATCATCCATATCTTTGAACTCGGGTTTGAAATAATTTTAAACCCTGACCACAATATACTCACTTTAATGAGAAAAAGTCGTAATAAAACTAAAAAGATGACATGTATAATGTCGTATTCAAACTTAAAAAAAGAATTGAAATAATTATATTTATTTAATGAATAATTATTTCAAAAAACTGTATTAACATCAAGTGCTATTCGCTACAAGTTTAAAAACAATGTATTTGAACTTGAATAGATGAATAGAAAGTATTTTGTTAACGATTGAAAATTTGAACAAGATATACATACATATATATATATATATATATATATATATATATATATATATATATATATATATATATATAGGGTGGAGGGAACTAATAGTAAGACTGAAAAGTGACATTCTCAGAAAAATGAAGCATACTTGATAAACGCTGATATATAAAAAGTATTTTTATTATTATTTTATCAATTATGTGGAAGTTTTTACTTATTCCAGTATTTTACAGTTATGCAATATTAATATTTAGTAACGGGAAACATAAGTTTATTATCCATTACTTCAATCAATTTTTAAATAATTTTTAATCAAGGATTATTTAGTGGGATATTATTTGCAGACTTGATTTGTAATAAGAATGTTCCTACAAATGCTGCAAATTAGAATCATATATTACCGAAAAAAGTTGCTGCATAATGAACCACAATTTTGTAGTTATGTGAATTTTAGTTTATCCTAAAGAACATAGAACATGATGATTAGCCCTAAGAACAGTATGACCCTTGAATTTTTTAATAAAGTTTGAAATTGTCCCATTTCTTTCAGTTAAAAAGTTGAGTAGAAATTTGGTTACTATCTTAGTGTAATTACCTTTCCCTTGAGGAAGTCATCTCTTCATCTACTAGAACTAAATCTTTAGGAGGTAAAGATTGGTGACTGAAACTAACTATGATAAATCCATTTTATTATTACCAAATATAATAATCCAAGACAAGCAAACTATAAAGGGAAACTCTAGAGTGATATAACGGTAGTTCAAAACCCTATATGAATAAGCGCACGAAATTGTAATAGCTTAACTTTACTGAATGTTATCTTAGGAATTCTAAATTCTTTAATTTCTTCTAATAGCTAAAGTCCATCGTATAATCACGCGTCAATATTCAGATCCTTACCATAACAACACCGCTTTCAGTGACTCAGCTCCTTTTCCTTTTTCTTACGGTTATAAAACTTTCACTATATATATACTGGCAAATCTGCATATCATGGTTTCTTCTTGAGAGGGATAACTGTGAAATAACTTGATTACTGGCTACAAAAATTCACCAAGAGGATTAATAGAGATTCACGTACATCCCCGTCATTTTAGTAAGTATGAAAGGGGCAGTGAAATAAAAGGCACAAAAATTTTGCAAATTGTAATGATACCTTAAGAACCGTACAATATTGAATATCATTATTTGTAATTATATAAAAGTGCTTTATTCTCTGTCTTTTTTCTTCTCGTTAAAATATTTTTTTCTCGGGGAAAAAATGTGATCTAAAAAAATGTGTGAAAATTTTCACTACGTTTTTCTCCAGCAGAATAAAAAAAATCCTAGTAATCGGAAAAAACATACTTTCTCTAAACATATCACACATTCAGTAATCAGGAAACTTACATCATTCAAATTCTGAAGAAGGATTATTTTCTTCCACTCTTCCATGATGAGTGATTACTGAAGGATTTGTCCTGTCCCACCTCTCTAAAGTTGAACTTTACATTTATCATTATATACCAGTGCTTCTCAAACTTTCAATACTGGCGCCCCCTTTTCAATCACAATTGTTATCGCGCCCTCCCCCTCATACATAATAATTTACTGAAAGCAATAATAATGCACTTTTACGATAAAGCAACAATATTTATTATAAACCGTACAAATTCATGACATAAGTATTAAATTTTGTATATGTTACTTTTAAGAAAACGCTGATAATTACTAAGTTATTTTTCCTTTCTCTGATTTTTAAATTGGAACATATTACAAAATGCGGTGGTTGCTTAAAGACAAAATATTATCAGCTAAATATAGAAAATGAACTCAGAGGGTCAATTTTTATCTTAAAACTCCTTTCAAAAACTTTGCTCTGTAAGATGCATGTGATAGCTAATAATCATTAAACTTGTTCTTAAATTAGTATTAATTATATAGTCATAAATACTCTGTGCACCACTCATACATTAAAAGCAGTTTTCTCAATTTCAATACTGGCGACCCCATTTTCAATCATAATTTTTACAACAATAATGTATTTACTGCAATAAAAATGAACTTTGAGAGAGAGATGCTAAAGTTAAAATACGATCTTAATTATAAACCGTACAAATTAATACGATAAGTATTTTTTGTATATTTTAAGTAATATATATATTTTAAGAAAATTACTTAAAATATATATTACTTAGAAATTATGTTATTTTTCTTTCTCTAATTTTCAAATTGGAACAGATCGCAAAATGATGTATTTAATTAAAGATTTATTTCTTTCAGCATTCATTTCTCAAAGTACAAATGTCATTAGAAAATAGTCTAGTCAATGTCGCTCTAGTCATATCCATCACATCTGGCATTATAGGGTACGTTTGCGTGAGTCTGGGCAACCTATCGGACGTCTGCGCAAAACATGTAAAAATGCTTTTCCTCGTACAATTCCAGTCAACGACTCGATACTCCTAATGCTACCGAATCTAGCTTGAATGTACATTTTTAAAATTTCCACGTTAATTGTAATTCACGGTAATTAAGCATTTACGGCAGTAGATTAAAACAATATCATACATACATTTTTAAGTCGTAAGCAAACATTCGACCATAATAAAGAATCAACAAGTACACAGACGAACGAGCATGGTTCCGAAAATTAAATCAAGGCGATCTTCTCAAAAATACTTAAATTTTGGATTTACCACTTCTGTAGTAAATGATGGAAAAAAAGCCCCAGCTCGATATGTGTTAAAACTTACAAATCTGTAGAACAACATGTGAAAGTTGTTTTTAAAACACGTAAAATCATTTAGCTATGTTGGCAAAGAATTTTAAAAGTATTTTCTGGATGAGGACAACTTGGTAGCAAGTTACGAGTGGATTAGGGATCTATTTCAAGATACTCCAGAAGGGCTCTCAAGTTCCAAAGCAGAAATCTTCATAGATTTCACATCCAGTGAAAAATTAAAAGGCAATTTTGTAATAAATCACTCTTTTGAATTTGGGGTAGAGGTGGATGAGGAATTATCTGTACTGAAAAACAAAAAGCACTTCGTACACTATTACCATTTTCAACATCCTACCTTTTTCAAACCGGATTTTCTGCAGTGGATGCCTTGAAGACAAAATATAGATCTCAGCTAAATATAGAAAAATAACTTTTTAAGTGTCAATTTCTGATATTAAACCTTCGTTTGAAAAACTTTCCTCTACAAGAAAAGCCCGTGGAAGTCCCTAATAATTATTAAACTTGTTCTTAATTTAGTAATAGGATTGATTGATTGAATATTAACGTCGCACTGTTCAGCTGCACGAGGGCTTTTGACGACGGACCACGTAATTTTGAACCATGGTCAAGTGACGTGGATGACACCTGAGCTGGCACCCCTTTCTCCTAACTACCACAACACCAACGGGAAAACATTTCAACTCTCAACAGATTTAACGTGCATCGCTGCCCTACACGGTGGTACTGGGCTCGAACTCGTGACAAGGCAAGCCACGATCCGATACCTATACCACTCGGCTACCGCGGCCAAATTCAGTAAAGAAATTATTTATAAAATAAATTCTTCAGTACTGATACATCAAACGTATACTGGCTGAAATTGCACGAGTTCATTTTTTTAAAAAAATAAAGCATTATTCTTGATATAATAGCTGAACTGTAAGGAGAGTAAAACTGTGTGCACGACATTGTATACAAAAATGTAAAATGATTTTTTTTAGATAAATGCTATAATTGTAAATAACTGTTTAAAAGAACTGTACTTTTAAACCTCACACAATTAGCATTTAGAACTAATGTTAATTATGAAAAAGAATATAAAATTCCGATGAAGAATAATTGTGTTACTTTTTAACATTTAAAGCGAGAAGACTTCAAAATGTTTTAACCCGGAGCAGGCGCGTACTCGATACTTCCATTAATGGTGCGGGGGACTCAGTCACCCCAATCATTTGTTTAGAATTATTTTACTGTACACGATAAAATCGGAATTTAGTGAATATTTTTAATTCATAGAAAGTATACTTACCTTCTTTCAAAGGACTATTCAATTCTTTGATGATTTGAGAAAATCAAAAACTGAACTAAATGATTCAAAAGTACAAGACCATAATAAAGGACGCAAATCAGACACTTTTCAATTATCTGTTCAGAAATGTTAAAACCAATCAATTTTTTTTCCAAATATCGCAAAACTCAATTATTTACAATTTCCCAAAGTGAAAAGCAAACGCATAAAAGATGGAAGAAAATAATATTGATAATAACCATACCAAAGATTGAAGGTCAATCAAGTGATTAGCAAACGTACTATGCAGCCTGGCTGAAAAGTGAATCATGACTTCCATTTCTTTTTCTACAACTAATGTACAGTATTTCAATAATAATTACAGTGGTGAATTGTTTATCTTCTCAGAATTTTCTCAGGGTCTGGGTTTCATTTTTCTTTTAACGAGTAATATTTTATGTTAAAACGTAATAAAAAAATCTCAGTAAAAAAGCAAATAAAACAAAATGTTTTTTTTATTCTTTAATTCGGTTTTGGGATCAAAGATAGCTATTTGATGACGAAAAGCCAGATAATAAATAAAAATTATGTCAGTGTTGTTGTGTGTATTTTTTTTATTATGGAAGAAAGCATTTTGTTTTACTTCTCTTTCCGGTTATTTTTAAAAAAAATCTTTAAATTTTCGATACGCTCGCACCCCCCCTGTAGGGTCATCGCGCCCCCAGGGGCGCGCCCCACACTTTGAGAAACACTGTTGTATACGCATGCTTATTTTGAAACATGATCCATGTTTTCAATCTAATTTGTAGCCACGACACATCTAGCATTTTTTTTCTGTTCGTGTTGCCTTTGGTGATGATGGAAAGGGAAATTTTCTTTCCTGTTATTGGAAAACTAAATTTGATATACACAATGGCATTCTGTTCAAAGATATATAAGCTTAAATTGCTTTTTTCCTGGTTTAATTTCAGATCACATTATTTTTTTGCGATCTGAGACATATTTGAGATGAGATAATTTCTTTTGCAACAAATTATACAGTTATCAGAATTATGTGTTTCATTTTTGTGGGTTGTCATAATATCAGTTAGCAATGAGCATAATGATTTAGTAAAAAAAATATCTGAATTATATATGTTGTATAATAAAAAATAGTACAAAATTGTTTAGTAGAAAGTTTATTCTTATTTTTATTTTAGTGCATTTTCATAAAAAGTGTGGCAATTATCATGTGCTTAGCATTGTT
This sequence comes from Trichonephila clavipes, assembly GCA_019973935.1. NCBI lineage: Eukaryota > Metazoa > Arthropoda > Arachnida > Araneae > Nephilidae > Trichonephila > Trichonephila clavipes. Next base: position 1,261,706 of record BMAU01017801.1, on the reverse strand, counting down.
ATAAATATTAAAATTTATATATATATATATATATATGTATATATATATATATATATATATATATATATATATATATATGTTTATACATATATATGTATATATATATATATATATATATATATATATATATATATATATATATATCTTCAATTGTTATGTTTCTTGGAATCCAGTGTCTTTCTTTTTTCGCCTTGTAAGTATTACAACTTTCTCACGTATTATTTTATTTTATTTTATTACCTATATATATATATATGTGTATATGTATAATGCTCAGTTTTTTCATTCGATTCCCTTTTAAAACATTTTTTTTAAATTTATTAATTTCACAATTTTCTAATATCAAAATTCAAATTCGAAATATAAAAAAATTCTTGTGATGTGTAAAAGCGTTAAATTTGTCCATCTATAAATGGATTTAGAGTATCTCATATTAATGTATTAAAAGCAAACTATTTCATTTTCGTTTTTGTGAAGTGTAACTTTAATCTGAATCTTAAGTGATAATTTCATAGCTCAAATCTTTATATACGAGTGTTTCCAATCAGCCTGTAATTAATGAGTGAATTTGAATTGAAATCATGAATACATAATTTCAGTTAAAACTATGTTTTGCTTAAATGTTAATGCGAATTTAAATTTAACTATGGTTGGGCAATTTACTAAATCTCTTAAAAATCGGATTTTGTCTATTAATTGTTTCTATTAGTTCAAATTTAATGAAAAATAAAATATAAAAAACAAATATAGTCTCAGATTTAATATTTTTAAATTAAGGCTTTTAAATCTTGCGAAAAGAAACCCTACTTAGTACATTTTATCTGTATTTCATTTAAATTTCCACCTTAAAATTGTACATACTTTTATAAATAATTCATATAAATATTCTGAACACATCACGGAAACAAGATATTATCACGATGACTTCTTTTATTTGATTCCATATAGATATGAATCTCTTACTTCAATTTCAGATTTTTTTTCCAGCACATTTTTTTTTCCAGTTCTTCTTGAACAAATTATTCCATTTTGTAAATTCACTTCTTCAAAGAAGTGTGTAATCATTTTCGGAATTAGTTACTTTGCATGTACAACCAGCCTTAAGTGACGCGAATGCAAAGACATTAAGCTGGAAGAACTATTTCTAACTTTCAAGTTGAGGGTGGGGGAATGAACAAAATGATCATACAAATCTCAAAGAAAAAAAAAATTACCTCGAATACTTTTCAAAATTAGTTCTTCGAAAGGATGAATGTGAATTGCAGTTCTGATAGGAAAAAGTTTGAGAGATCATGTGAAAACCGCATTTAATTTAGTGGGAATATGCTAATACTTTCCTGTTTCATACAAAATGTTCTGAAAAATCACATTTTCAAAAAATTCTCACTTTCATATTTTTGCATTTTCTGTGTCAGAAGAAGGGAAAAAACACACGGATCATTTCATATGCTGTGATATTTCCTTCTTGTTATGATAAAAACGGTAATTTATTTTATTTTTCAAGGAAAAGGTATTGAAAATAAGATTCAATATCGTTAGAACTAAAACTTGTGGGAATATTGCATCATTAGTTTCAATTAATGTATTCTATATATTTATTGAATACCATATGCAATAAATATTCTTCATGATATTCAATGCTTATCATTTCGTATAAACATCATTTAAATTCTTGTTAAGTTCTATTTTCCGTGATAGTTGATCTTAGAGAATTTGCACAAACGGAGGATGCTTTAACTTTAAAGTTTATATTACAATTATTTTGGGCATTGTTTAGCTGAAGACTTAATAGAACTACACACAATCAAATTAGGTTTTCTACATTATCCTTTTTATACCATATTAGTTTTCTGAAACTATTTTCAAATTCTCTTAGTAAGCTGTTATCATTTGAATCTTAAAACTATCTCTTGTACCTAAATATACACTGGTGTGCAAAAATTAAAAAGTCAAAAGATTTATCAGCTGAACGAAGAGGAAGAGCGGACAGAAAAATCGTCAGGAGATATGTGTTGTACGGTAACACATGCCATTGTAATAATGAGTGTCTGAATAGTAACTGTAAGATCAGTATTAGAGATTCAAAGCATCTTGTTGTGCGAGAAATGCAAATACTGTTAGACGCATCTGGATGCTTTTACCAGCATTTGGGAAGTCAAACTGACAAGGGGCTGCAAAGTTCGAATTGCTCACACGACTTTGAGACAATTTCAAACTACAGGAACAGCTATCCGGAGGTTCAGTAGTGGTCGTCCACGAGGAACCACACCTAATGACCGGTACATTGTCTTACAGGCCAAGGTGGCAGATCGTAACACACGACACAGGCGACTTGACGAGAACACCGTGGCCAAATATTGTTATATATAACGCCTACAGAAGGCGTTCTCTGTGGTGCCGGGAACACCGGAATACAATGAATGGGGACGAGTACTACAGATGAGAGCAGATATATATTCTCTTCGCATACTATCTGGATCATAAAGACAGGTATCGCGGTGTTCTCGTTTTGGGAAGCATCATATCGTACAGACCTATCTTCGACGCAGGTTCATATTATTGTAACTAGATTCTTCTTCCACATGTGCGTCTTTTTTTAGAGGCGCTATTTTTCATGGAAAATGAAATCGCAAAAGCTCTTAAAAAAAAAACGTACATTCTGACATAATAAAAAGCAAATTTTTCTTTACATTTATAAAATGTATCAGGCGCTGCAAGACAGAGCAATGTATTTCATGATTGTAAAACCTTAACAAAACCCCTACTAAAGACCAGATGCTTTTTGCTGACACCCATACAGGGATGTTTCGGCTAAGTTTAGTCAATCTACCATTTCTCTTTTAGTATTAGCTTACAATTCCCTATTATAATTTGTGTTGTTTGGAAAGATTTTATAGTTATATTGAAAAACCGTCTCGTCCTTAATTTTTGCATTTGCGTTCAAGAATATATTAAATTAAAATTGAAAAAATGAACTCAAAAGTACTTCTATTGTGTTATAATATCTTGATATATAGGATTTCTCCTGAGGGCCTGAACTACGATGAAAAAATCACATTATTTCATAGTTACCAATCAAAAAATTGTTGGTCGCAAATTAAATTTTTAAAATGAAAGTTTGAGAAATCTATTGCATTATACAATAGCTTTGGATTTTTTTATGTTTAAATCATTTTAGATGTTTAATCAAAACAATTTCGAACGCATTGCGCCCCATCCTACTTTTCAATCATATAAAGCAAGTGTTGCTATTCCGTCCGTATTGGGGATCTTAAAAAATGTGTTGATTTGGAAAGCTTTTTGTACAAAGTTATATTGAAAAAACCGTCTCTGTCCTTAATTTTTTACACACCAGTGTATATCTAAAAACATTTAGATCTCAAAAATCGTATAATATCTGTAGCCATTGTAATAATGAAATAATGATTAGATATGTTCATCTTGTTGTGAAACTATGCAAATACTCATTATACCAGCATTTGTAAAACTGCGGGGTGCTCCTCCCTAGGGGGCATAATAATCCTACTTGAGGCCCAAACATAATCGTAAAGGGAAAAATATATATATATGAGTTATCGAATACATAATTTATAAATGTAAAAGAAAGCAAAAGAAGAAAAAACATACATTCTGAAATAATAAAAACATATATAAATGTATCAGTACAGCAAAAAATTAAAAACAAAACTAAATTAAAATAAGTTTAGTAATTACTATTTACAATTATTATACTGTTTTAATTCAAAAAAGTCGTATTTTAGCATTTGCGTCAGAGTATATTATTATTGAAAATGCATTGTGTTAAAGCGATGAAAATATTAAAATTGGGTCGCAAATATTGAAAGTTTGAGAATCATTGCATTATACAACTATTTTTTTATGTCTTTTAAACTCGAGCGGTGTGCGTTTACATATAAAATATTCTCTGTCTTAAAACGGTTTCTTAAAGTGCTATACACCTCATTTATTTACTCAAAACTGTTAGCTTACCAGAAATTTTTAAATATGTTCAATAGACATATTATTATATTTTGTTCTTTCCCTTGAGTACAAATAAGGGAAAAAATTTTTATGAGTTATCGAATACATAATTTATAAATGTAACATAATAAAACCAATAATTTCAGGCAAAAAAAAAAAAAACAAAGAAACTATTTATTTACTTTTTCATTCACGGCGTGTATTTCTTATAAAACTTTAAAGCGAAATATTAATTCCTATGATTAATCATTGATTAACGTATTATTTTCCTTTTTATGAAGATATAATTAACTCCCATCAATTATAAGCATATCACAAATCTTTGATATCTCAAACATGGATACACATTATTTAAATTTGCATATATATGTAACGGATGTCTAAGGTTTTCCAATCTATATAGAAATTTAATTTCTCAAAATGCATATTTTTTTCCCACTTTAGTTATACATTCATGTAATTTGTGCAAAGTAAAAACACGTTGACATAGACGATGTGATTTAATAAACAAAATAATATTATAAGAAACATAATCTATTTTTAACCCTTGCACAAAATTAATCAGTGCATCAAGCTATTGTTGATTATTTTTATATATTGGTTGATTACGTGGTCATTTCTGAAAACTGTTTAAATTTAAAATTTATCGAGAACGAAATCTGAAAAACAGCATTTATTTCTTTCGTTGTAAAAGTCTTGTTTTTAAAAGTAAGTATGTGTCTTCTAAAAGAATGTTAAGTACATTATCATCATTGATCTAGTAAATTAGCCACATGGTTAGATTATTTGTATGGTGAATAGTCCATTATTCATTAAATCATAGTATATTGACCCTTTTAATGTTGCCCATTGACATGATTCTAAAAATAATTTTTTTAAAAAAGGAATATTGCCAAAAATAACCTACATAAATAAAATGATTCAACAAAAGTTTTACTTCAAGTACTAGCTGTCGAGAAACTGAATTATATACCCACCTCAGTCCTAGAATTGACCTTCCGTTAGGCACGTGAATCTCTGAGATGCACAGTAAAAATAATTTTGCGGTCGCTTCTACAAGCGCGATGAGCGGGCTTCTTCTCTATCTGCCTGTTGCCTGACTAGTAGCGGAATTTTTTTTTTTTGAAATCATGCTGAAAGCTCATTTTGAAACTAATTTTTTGTTTGATTATAACTGAAAACTTATAAAAGTTAAATATATTTTTGTAAGAAAACGGAAATATGTTAAAATTAGGCATTTTTGGCAAAAAACACTGTAAAATAAATTCTAATGCATAAGATAAAAGAAAGCTCTTTTAATTTTCCTCAGAACCTATACGTTGCTATATCATATTTGAATAATTATAATTTATCACAAAATTAGATCAAAAGTGCACAAAATGAAAATTTTTCAAGAATTTTGCAATCAAAAGAAAAAAAAAACATAAAAATGTTAAATATATTGTTTTTTTCTTATTCTCTAGTGCACATTATGCATACCATAACATAGTGTTTCTGTCGAGAAACTGAAAATAAAAGATTTAAAAAATATACTGGAATGAATTAAAACAAAATACTTTCAGACGTAATAAAAATGCACTTTTAAGCCGATATAATTTTAGGCTCGCGCGCGATATTAAGTCAGCAAAAATAAAAACTTCTTCAATACCTAGGCATCGTTTGAATCTTATATCCAAAAAAAAAAAATATTTGATTTGATGTAATCCCATGATGAGAGATTTTTTTATTACGCTAAACCTAACATACTACTCTTTCAGGAGAAAAACAGTCGCCCAGAATCGAAAAAAATCATACATCACTGTCGAAATACTGCACATTATAGCTAGCTGTTTGGCTTCTAAAAGTTATTGGTACAGTTATCTGCTCCTGTTGCCTGTTGCACTATGCAAAAGAGTTTTATGATATTTGAAAACCACGGAAACATTTTTTTATTTTATAAATCATGAATGAAAAACGTTTCATTTTTTAGAAACATACATATTATCATAATGAATTACTTTTACCCGTTTGAGGGACCTCAGATTATAAAAATTCTGAAAACTTTTATAAAAGAAAAATTGAAAAGTTCAAAGAAAAAACTTCAATTAAATTATTCACTGAAAACGTGTACAATAAAATAATTATAAAAAAGTTAAATAACCCTTATAGAGTGCGCGCCTGCTCCCGGTTAAACAAGTAATTGCTATTAGTGATTAATTTTATTAATTAATGCTAATTATTTATTCAAGAATTAGTTTTTTACTGTGTTTTGTTTTCGAAAATCGACAAACACTGTAAAATAAATTTTAACATAATGCTAATTCTGTAAGGCTTAAAAATAAAAGAAAGCTTTTTAATTTTACGTTTTTGTAAACATTGTCGCAGGCTTTGCTTCCTTACAATTCAGCTATTACATCAATAATGCTATATTTTCATAAATGAACTTGAAAGAATTATAAATGTATCAGTGCACAGAATTTTATAACTAATTAATTAATACTAAATTAAGAACAAGTTTAATAAGTATTAACTACTTATGGGCTTGTCTTGGAAAGCAAAGTTTTTAAATGAAAATTGACCTCTGACATCTTCTTCAGCAGATATTATTTTGTCTTATAAGCAGCTACCGCCTAATATGTTCAATTTAAAAATTAGAAAAGAAAATATAACAAATAATCATAAATTTATTTATTTTGCTTAAAAGTCGTATACAAAATAAATGTTATATGGTTTATAATTAAGATTGCCTTATTTAGCGTCAAAGTGCATATTGCATTCAGTACATTATGCAAAAAAATACAAAAAGGGGGCGCCAGTATTGAAAGTAAACAATGATGCTATATTCCATGTAATTATCTCATGGGCTTTTTGAGATGTCATGATTTCCATGCGATAAAATATGGAAAAATCTGTTTCGGAGAAAGACGCATTGAAATATTTAAAATATAAATCTTAAAAAAGGATGCAGCTTAAACAACCTAAAACCTTATTATATCAAAAGAATAAAATTTTTAAAAGCCCATATCAATATTAGATATTTGTTTCAAATTCTTTTTTTTAAATTTTGTTACCAATTTTGTAGAGTCAAAAAAGCCTTTCTTAACGTCTAAATGCATAGTTTTTTAAATACAAATTAGAGACATAAAAAGCACACTAGAAAAACTTCATTGCGTTAAAAAATAATATTTTTATATAGATAAAACGGTACATAACTCCACTAAGTATCTTACAGCTTAAGAAATATGTAATATAAAATATATTAATGTGTGTTATTTTGTTACTAAAAAAAAGTACTCCCGAAATGTTCATTAAAAAATATTGCTTATTACAAAGGTTATAAGAAATGATAATGAAAAGCAGAAAAAGAAAAGTTTTTAAAACCTCCATATGAATTCACTTAGACTTGTTTTCCTTCATAGTAAATTTGTATTCTATGCAGCCTTCTTTTTTCCCAAGATAATTTTCTATATTCTAAGGGGTGTCCCACAGAAGTTAAAATGCGCTCCGGATCAAACTTTACAAATCCATGTACAAGATCTTAGGAAGGGAAGTATTTGAGTTTCTAATTATATATATATATATATATATATATATATATATATATTTGGGTGGGTGGGTGTGTTTCTCAAACTGTAGGGCACGCCACTTAGGGGGGCGGGATAACCCTGCAAAAGGGACGCGAGTATGTTGAAAAAAAGCTTACTTTTAAAGAAATTAATAACTTACTGAAAGGAAGCAAAACAAAATACAGTCTGACATCATAAAATACAGATTAACACTGATATAATATACTTATAAATGTATCAGTACTGCGCAATATGTTTCATAATAAATTTAACAGTGTTAAGTTAAGAAAAAAATTTATAATTACAAGTGACCCTATGGGAATGCCATATAATTATATGCAAAATTTAATATTTATCTTGATAATTTGTATATTTTATGATTGAAGGCGTATTGTGGCTTTACGTCAAAGTATATTATTGTTGAATTCAATACATTGTTATTGTATGGAGAGTGCGCTATGAGAATTATGATTGAAAATTGGGTCGCGAGTATAGAAAGTTTGAGAACCACTGGCTTAAGCGAAATGTTTCAAGTTTATATATATAGTAATTGTATATTTAAGTAAAATACTCCATAATATGTTACTGAAAAATGCTTTCTGAGTAAATTTTGAAGCATTTATGAATGGATTTTAACTTTTTGTCACCAGCTGACTAAGTATTATCGGGATTAACTCTGTGTCAACATTCTCATTACTGCTAGCACCAATGATGAAGCAAATTCCTTAGACCTCCCAGACTTTGCTTTAGGCATAATTAATTAATATTTTTTTCTATCAAATGTATAAAAAAAAGTTGAACATGAAACAAAATATCGAGAAGCAAGGACATAAAAAAATCGAAAAATGACATAAATATTAGGAATTTGTTTGCCAAATTTCACTTAAAAATAATAAATTATTTTTTTAGAAATATAACCATGCCCCGCCATTACCTTACCTAAGTTTTAATATATATTTTTTTTTAATAAATTCGATAAACACCAAAAATTAAAATGCAAAGACTCCCGGTTTCGATATATAACTTCCGATTCGTTTTTGCTGCTCTCTCTTGACATAAAAACTGCCATAACTCAGTGCTTCTCAAACTTTCAATATACGCGACCCACTATTCCCTCATCATTTTCATCGCGCCTCCCTCCGTACAATAACAATGTATTGAATTCAATAATACTATACTTTGACACTATAGCTACAATACGACTTTAACCTCTTATGTGCTACCGACGTATATACACGTCTCGCTCAGCCAAACGTATTAATTTTTGGACGTATATATACGTCCTTCCGAAATACGGTCTTTTCTGTGCAATGCGACCCATAAAATTACTCCGAGGGCTTTAGAATGCAATAAAAGGACCTTGACAGTGTTTGCGATGGATTTACTTATTTCAGAGAATTTTTACTTTTTCATTTCTTTTCTCTTTCCCTTCCCCCGCAAAAAAACATCAAAATAAGCTCGTCTATGTTATAAACGATGGAATTGGGGAGCAAATTGCTTAGCTTTTAACAAAAAGTTAAGAATTAGTTATAAACCGAACAAATTATCAAGTTAAGTGTTGATACAATCCCATGGAGTCACTGATAATTATTGAACTTGTCCTTAACTTAGTATTGTTAAATGAGTAATAAAGCATACATTGTATAATACGGATACATTTATAAGTGTATTAAATCAGTGTAAATTAGTATCTTATCTTTTATTATATCAGAATATAGTTTGCTTACTTTCAGTAAATTAATAATTTTTAAATAACTTTTTGTTTTCGACTTCAATATGCTCGCGCCCCCCTTGTAGAGTTATCACGCCTCCCAAGGGGGCTCTCCCCACATTTAGAGAAACACTGCTATAACTTCATAAATAATTGAAGTACAAACAAAAGTAAGTAATTTTTAGAAAGCAGAAAATTCAACTACATAAAATTTAAATTTAAAAAAATATATATCGTCATTTTTCATCAAAATTCACGTTTTTGCACTAGTCAGGCAACTCAACTATCTGCTCTAGGGTTTGGTGCTAAGGACGCGTTCGACGGCTTCACATTTCGGGTAGGAGACTTTGAATCTAATAGATGTTGCGCGCCTAACAGCATAGCTTTTAATTTATTTTTTTTTCTTGTAAAGTAAAAGTGTGGCTTTCAGTTTTATAGTAAATTTACTCGAAACAAGTATTTTATAATTGCTTTAAGACGGTATTTTTTGCCGAGAGTAGAGAGGAATCTGAGAGATGACACTTGAAGACACCCTGAGAATAGGTTCCACGTGCTTCGCTCGTTTAAAAAATATAGCGGCTCTGTGTTTAAAATGTATAATTAAAAGAAAGAACACCAAGACCTTTAAAGAGGAAGTATTTTTTAGGAGATCAAAAAAAAATTAATATTTTTTTTTTGTTCAAAATGCAAGAAATTCAAGTCTTTTAAACACTCTAAAATGATTTGTGAATACTGTAACAAAGGATCTCAAAATGTAAGTAATAATGAGAGGAATAACCAACCACAACCCTTGCAATGCGTATTTTTTTTAGTTTAAATTCAAATTTCTGATTATACGGTAAACATTGTTTACGACGGATGTAACGTACATATGCACCTAACGAAATCAAGTCTGTTCCAAAGAATTTATTTCAAAATCCTTTCAAGATTAAGGTATCCGACTACTTTCAGGACCGCGATTCTGCAAAAGCGTATAAATGAATAATATTTATGATATTTAGTGTCACTTAGATTAGAAAATATATATAAAATAGTTTTAAGAATATTATTACAATAAAAAATTATTTAAGTACAATATTTTGACAAAAATGAACATAGAATGACCAATTTTCAAAATATTTTCTTTTTGTGAAAAATGCTTCTATTATAATAATATTCTGCCTGTATATAGCTCAGGCCTCTCTACAAAGGCTCAACTAGAATTTTTGAAATATATAGAAGTGGGTTTACACATATTTTACGACAACAGATAGGAGCAATTTTAAGAAAAAAAACACCAATAATTATTTCAATTGGTGGTAACTCTGAAAAAATAATGTGAATTTTTTAAAAATCCTAGTTCAGACCCTCTGGAAATGTCTTTACTTTATATAAGCGAAATATTATTATTTTAGAAGCATTTTTTTTATAAAAGGAGAATATTTTTAAAAAACGATTATTCTAAGCTAATTTTTTGCCGAAATATTGTATTTAAATAATTGTTTTTGACAAAATGTCCTTTAAACTATTTTATACATTTATTCTAATCTATGTGACACTAAATATCATGAAAATTATCTATTTATGTGATTTTTTTTAAATCAGGGTTCCAAACGGGCATAGGGTTCCTTAGGCATATTTTAAGTCATTTCTATAGGCATAATTAATTTGGTTGATTGAAATGGTTACAAAAGAAAAATTAAATTCCGATATGTTTTGCTTTAATTTTTTAATCTACGAATTCATACGTGAACCTACTTTTTTCGGCGACATCCCTAATTTTCTCTCCCACTCTCCTTTTTAACTCACACCATAGCTCCTTTACTTTATATGATTTAATCCCTAACGAACAATGAATTCTCGGTTGCTACATGTAAATAGGTACTTGTATTTATTACCTATAACTTCAGTAAAAATCAATTCTTTTTATATGTAAGTAATACTATAGATAATACAAAAATTAAGAATTCCATTAACAAATATAATGCACATTATTTCAATATTTTAGATGTAACACAACGCTTTAACGACAATTCTCACGAATAAAATTATTAAATTACCTTTAAACGGAAATATGAGGAAATGCGTCTGAGATATGTCACGCGCTCATGGATGAGCCTCCTTGAAACGCGCATAGTGGAGGGTTAAGATAGTTGGAAAATATACAGAATGTTTCAAAAATAATGATTGCCATTAAAACACCACTTATCTCAAAGATGTTGGAAAAATGTTTTTATTGAAGAAAGAATATCCATCATTTCCTGGAGACAGGGTGGTAAAATATATAAAGAGGTGTGTCAGTTGTCAGTCGGAAAATAGCCTCCAATAAGGGTCAATATTAGGCTTCAAGTGAATAAATTCAGGTAAAGTCTTTTGACCATATCGTCAATTGTTGGCGGAAGTCCAGGACGTTTTTCATCCACCCCACTACCTGTCCCGTCTTATTTTGTTCACAAGTAGACTGATATTCTCCCCTATTGGTAGTTGTGTTCCGTATTTTTGCTGGTATAGTTAACACACATATTCAAAGTTTTATCATCCAGTTTCCAGGAAACGAGTGTTATTATTTCTTTTATGGAGAGCATTTCTTCAAACACCTGTAAGAGAAATCATACCTTAATGTTTTAGTGGAAATGGATCGTTATTTTTGGAACACCCTCAAAAATAAATGTCTACAATATTGAGCTCAATCATACCTTATCCTCTCAAAGACCTTTTAGCTTGTCAGCATACATATCGGGATAAAATCTACCTCAACTATTTTATTTTGTTTTAAAAGAGACAGAGCTATGTTCGTATGTGATCTTTTTAAGATGTATGGTAGCTTTTAAGGCCAAGGTCACAAAGGAGTGGCAGTAAAGGAGTTTTATACAGACACACAATTATATATATATATAAATATATATATATATATATATATATATATATATATATATATATATATAATTGTGTGTCTGTATAATAAATATGGCATGTTTTAAAAAATGGCATTTTTAAAGAGAGATAATCTTACAACCATTTGGGGCAAGTTTTATTATGATACATTTTAATGAAAAAATGCATGGATTTTATTACTTTGATCGCACATGTGTGTGTGAATAGTAATATATCCATCTTAAAAATCTTTCAAGAGTTACCTTTTTCATCAGAGATGGTGGTTTATCAACAAACTCACAGCTCCTCTGTTACATTTAAAGAATACAACATCCGCACATCTTGCTATTGATGTTGAAATTCTATTGATAAAGTGATTGCCTAAATATGTAAAAATAACACATTTTTGACAATTAATTCATAGATACGAACTATAAGAATGATATTAAAAATAATAATGTTTAATCTTTTTTAAAATATGAATGCATAAAAAAATGTGTGTTGCAAATTTATAAATTATAAATAAAATTTAGCTAAACTTAATAAAATTATTTGTTTTCCTACAACGAATTTTAAGAAAAATTTCTATTGATCAACCTTGCAATATTTGCATGAAATTTATGTATCAGTTATATATGAATATAAAGCATGATTGTTCAATATAATCTACAATTACTTTAAAAAATATAGTAACATATATAAGAAAATCTGTTCTAACACGTTTTTGTTAAATTGCTTACGTTTTCTCTTGTTTAAAAAACTATCAATAATATTATTAAACGTTCATCTTCTTTCAAAATACGCGAAGATTTCCGCAGATTGAAAATATTTTCACAGAGCTGGTTCAAAGCATGGCAATTAGGTTAAAATCTACTTCCTCAGGCGATCAGTGGTTATAAAGTGAAACCTTTAGAGAAAAATGTATAAAAATAAATGTTTTATGGGGATTTTATGGGATTTCAGTGATTCGGAAATAAATGCTGAACACTCTAACAATGCCAAAATACTATCATGTTAAATAGACTGAACATTTTCAATTTAATGTTACAATAAACTACGCACATCACTTAGAGAACTGAAATATTTACAAGTTAATTTCTATTAGATTACTCTAATTTTCATTCATTAAAAGAAAATTCTGAAAAAGATGATTTCACAGCAAAATTATCACCCCCCTCAAAGGATTAAGGAAATATTTTGTTTTTGAAATTAATGTCACCAATATTGAGATCTTAGATATTAAATCATACTTTTAATAATAGGTTATTGGGACTTTCCTCTATATATTTACTAATTTTATGTTTAAAAAAATGTAAATTTGTCTTCTTTTAGAGCTTAAAAAACAATGGTAAACTGTTAAATTAAAATTTTATTGCATCGACAAAACTTTCAAATTTAATTGATCAAGTAATGATATTTAATTTTATATCGGAAAGAAGTATTATTTTCTTATAAGGTAAAGGAAGCATGAAATACATAAAATGATAGTTTGAAATATCCAGAGAAGTAGAGGTGATGGATGTATAATTTTTCGGCATTGATTGCATCCTTGAAGTTAGATCGAACTGGAAGATAACACAGCTTAATGGTTCCACTAATTACTAGCTCCGCTTATCGTAACTGATTTCCTGAACTGTTGGGAGAAGACAGCGTGTCATGTTTCCACTGATATTTCCGCTTCATTTACTTCTGCGCGAGGGAATTTTGTGTTTTTATTGCTTGTTACATTTTTTTATTTATTTTTTTGCTCGTAAACAGGAAAATTGTTAAGATATATGTTGGGTTAAAGTTTATTATAGTTGCAGAGAACATTGTTACTTTTTTTTTCTTCTGGCAGTTTTCACAATTTTTTGCTCGAGAGTTTATGAAGATTACGAATAATATTTTTAAAAAAGTATTTGGCAGTTTTAACAGTGTTGATAATTAAAAACTTACTTTTATGAATACTTTATATTCGTTTTAGTCGAGAATAATATTTTTTAAATACTCCAAAAAAGTTTGTTTAAAAATATTGTTTCTTCAAAACTTACAAACTGCCTTTTTTCTGAAAAAAGGGTAAAAAGCATTATTAAATAAAAACTTTATCTAGGAAAGATAACTTTTTCTAGCCATTATGTAAACTATTTTATTTTACTATTTTGAATTGGGTGGCCAGATTCAAATTATTAAAGTGTTTTCATTCTCTTTAGAATAATATATTTATGGATCATAATTTATTTACTTTCCAGTTATAGAAAAAGTAGAATAAGACAAAAAAAAAATAAATGCTATAATCAAAAGTATTATAACGGAAATATTATTTGAAAAATTCGCTTACTTAATTTCTTTCAGCTTGTTTAAATTATACTCACTATAGAAATAAGTACTGACCCAAGAGATGAATTATTTTTGAACTAAAAGAATAAAGCGGCTCATTTGTGATGTACCTCCCCTTGGAAGTACATCCCTCGAAGCATCAGCGTGAGCTAGAGGTGTAGGATTAACGTAAGAACTAGAATCAAACATTATCTTAATATGACTTTATTAAGATATTCAACTTAAACTTTGAACAAATATAATCTTATTAAAGAATGAGGGAATCTACTATGACACAATACGCAACACACAATATAATACAGACCTATCTCAATAATTGAACCACCTAATCTTCAAACATAATTATAGTAAATAATCAATCCTACCTTATATTATTCTGTAATAAAATTGTCTTTATCTACAGTGGTATGCAGCTGTACCCTTAACTTCTAAGCGATCACCAATATGTTTATCCACGACACGTAGAACTTGAATCTTTGAATAGCGAACTTCAATAATCAGCCAATACCACAACGCACTTTAATTGTCGAACATTCTTTTACACAACCATTACATTGCCAGCATTGCACATATTACCATCATTCCCCTTATTCACGTTTACTCTAAGATCCTATATTTATTCTATATTATTTACATCTCTTCCCTTCTCGTTTCTTGGATTTGGTTGGAAAAGAGTTGCCATTAATTCTGGCCCAAAGAACCCAAAGGACTTGTTAAGGAAAAGACGCGTAAGTCGTCACACATTGATTTCAAATATGTGTAGCATTTTTTTACTGGGAATAAAATTTGAAGAACTTGCAGCTCAAAGAAAGGTAATTAGTTAACAGGATGAATATACATACAAAAGCATAAATACATACATATATTTTAACAGGATGAACATACATACAAAAGCATAAATACATACATATATTTTAACAGGATGAACATACATACAAAAGCATAAATACATACATATATTTTAACAGGATGAACATACATACAAAAGCATAAATACATACATATATTTTAACAGGATGAACATACATACAAAAGCATAAATACATATATTTTTAACAGGATGAACATACATACAAAATCATAAATACATACATATATTTTAACAGGATGAGCATACATACAAAAGCAAAAATGCATACATATATTTTAACAGGATGAACATACATACAAAAGCATAAATACATACATATATATTTTTGACCAATACTATACAAAAGCATAAATACATACATATATTTTTTGACCAATACTATACAAAAGCATGAGATTCTCCATATAATATATACAACACTGCCATTGCACGAGCAAAGTGTTAAGATGTTTTAGATTTTTTCCACAATCAACTCAGAGCTTGTTTGCATAACAATTAAGCAACTATTGTTTTACAACACTATTAGTTTCTTAAAATAGATTTAATTAAAAAGAAAATAACTCATGGATAAATAAAAAATAAAATTACAATCATTTATTATGTTCAATAGATAATTTATCATTTAAGCAACTAAGATTTATAATTAAAATTGATGGTATATTGTTTTATAATGCTATGATTAAAGAACGCAATTATATACATGGAACTTATAAATTCAATCCTCTTTTTCAATGCATTGGATAATGAATAGATACAAACATTTTAATAAAAGTATCAAACTTTTTTTTATTCTTCCAAAATGTTATTATCTGCGTAATTTAAATGAACACTTTAAACTGTAAATAGGAGCATATGTATTAATATATTAAAACATTTAATTTGGCATGAATAAAGTCTGTTTTAAATAATTGAAGTGAAAATCTTGCTTTAGACATCTCATTAAAAACAAAAATCACGGAATTTTATTTTTGTATCCATATTAAAGTATTTTTTCTTCTACATAAGTATTATACCATTCACCATGCTGCATCCTCAAACGTGCGTGTTTACCATCTGCCCCATAGACATAAAGAGCTCATCACTATATATTATGCTTTGTCAATATAATGCATTCCATCGTCATCTGGCTTGATACCAGTGTAGACGGAATCAGATATGTTTCGGTGTTGAAGGAAGTAAACAAAAGAAATACTTGGATTCATGATTTACGCGCGCGCTTCTGTAAAGCATATGGAAATGGTTTGTGGAGAACTGACAATACATCTGATTGTATTGTGCAAGAAATAAATGTGGGATCCACTAGTGTTTTCCGCATGGTCATTCGATATTCTAGCCTCGTTGCCATTCTGGTCAATGTCATCATCTCATGTTTAGAAGTTAATATGTTATAGTTGATCATTCACAGTAAAAAAAGGAGTAAGCTGAATATGTGTTTTTATAGAAAGAAACTGAGTTGCATGATACAGAGAGATGCTTAGGTAGATTTACTCATTTAGGCAAGTTTTCTTCTGTCAACATCCATACTTTTTACTTTCCTTACCTTTTTGCAACCCTACGTGAATCTCTACATATGGTTGTTACTTTATTTTTGAAGATCGTATATAAATATATATAAATATGTATATATTTCTAAAATATTATTTACAAATATTTCGCTATTTATCATATTTTTTTATTGATTTTATGAGCATGATCATTTAAGTTTGCTCGAATTAAAAATTAAACTTTAAAAAAAAGATTTATGACAACCTATGTGGCTATTTCTAATAATTCGAAGTAATTTTGTATAGTAATATTCTTAATTTAGGTGCATTTTAAGAGTGTGAGTTTTAAGAAAATCAATTCTGAAGAAATCAAAATGATGTACCTAATTTATCTTTTACTGTTTTAAGCTGGGAGTGGTCGAGATCAGCACATAGTCACCCTAAGCCTACGAAATCTTTATTTCTGGGGAATATTGGCTATGAATGGCCTTGTTAGTATCCTCCTATATAACAGTCTTCATGAGAACTAAACCGTATTTGTCAGATATGTCGCTCTTTTTTTGTGAATGGCAAACGTTTTTCACGATTTTAAGGTATTGGGGTGAAAGATTTCCCCACGTGACCTTTTTTATTCCAAAATAGTGCCCAAGAAAAGGATGTTTTTTTTTTTATTAGAGTGACCCAGTAGTTTTGATAGCTGAGTTACATGAACGTAAATGAAAAATTTTTTTTTTTTAAAAAAAAAGAAAAATGCGACTCGGCAATCTTGAGGATCATAAGTTAAAATGGATCAAGTAAGGGAAAACCTGGTGTTAGAGAAAGAAAAATAAGGGATATTAATCATGACTCTGAAAATAAATTTCAGAAAAGCGAGGAACAAGAAATGTTTGAGTTGAAAGAAAATTTTCAAATGCTACCATTAAGAAATATATGAAGCCACAAGTGTACCACAAGATACACTACACCCGGTCAAAAAGCTACAAGCAAGACTGGACGGCCCACGTTTTTTGGTAGTTTCTATATTTGTCCCTTTGACCGGATGTGGTTGCAATCTTTCGAAAAGGGATCGTCTCACACCCTTCCATTCGGTGGACCCATTAATTTTATAAAATGTAACTCTGCACGATTGGGAACACCCAATCGGAGAATCAAATTGGAACTCAGAATATAGTGTGGCCCGAGGGTTTGAGGTGGTCCGGTTTACTATTTAAAACGACGCGTATCAATTTCGGGGAGATTTTTCCTTAAAATTTATAGATCAAAATGAAGAATTGTTAACGTAAAACCATCCAACATGTGTTTTCCTCTCTTGGAGCGATTATCGTTTTTTTTGTAATAATAAAGTTTAACTTCTTAGTAATAAATGTCATTTTAACGACTAATAGAGGTCGTTTAATCTTTGAATCTAGTAGTTCATTTAACATTAGCCATGATTCGAACGGATTGGGGCTTTTGGTTTTAGAGAATTGTAATTATATGGCTTCGTATGAGAAGAAAAAGTTCAACGTGCTATTTGTCGACTATCGAAGGACAGCAAAATAACAATAACTTGAACAAAATATGACGGTTCTACCTATAAAAACCATTCCTGTAATATTAGCAAAAAATTCTGCGATTTGCGTTCTTTATTTAATCCATGTCAATATGAATGATTTTAGTTTCAGTTTTTTTCTTAAATTACCAAAGAAAAATAGAAACGTCCTTAAGAGTAGGTAAATATACTTTCTCTTAATTATATTATTCACTGGAATTACAATTTTGACAGTGTACAAGAAAGATAATTATAAAAAAAAGGATTGGGGTGACTCCCTCACCTTGCAGGACCACTAACGTCAGTATCGAGTGAGCACATTCTCCCGGATTGAAGAAATAATTTCCTTTGCTGAAGTAACAATTTAAATGCTTAATGCATGAAATCAAATGTGCTATTTCAGTTGATAGATGAGATGAAAAATACTTAATTTAATAGCATAATACCACTTTTATCGCTTTAATATTTGTTTTAACAATGAAAGTTTTAATTCATTTCATGTCAATTTGAATAAAATAAAGCGCATTTGTTTGTGTGTGTTGATTAGAGATCGATGCGAATTCTGCTTGAATGTTAAAATTTTTACATACATTTTTATTTACAAATTATCGCATATAATAAAATAACTCCAAATTCAAGCTGATTTTGATGTATGCTCGCTCAAAAATTTTAATGAAATATATGCGAAAGAGACTGTAGGTGTGTGGAAAAATTAACGCGTAAAATTTAAAAATTATAATACAGTGCGGAATATCTTAGCATGTCCTGATGCGGTGGCCAAAAGTATAGCCTGATAAAATGTGCAAAATTAAAAAAGAAAAAAAATACAATTTAGAATAATAACAATAAGAGATATAATATTATCCTAAGGAATACAAATATTAAATTTACACATAATGTAAAATTTTGTGAATTTACTTGTCACTAAAAATACCAGGTAGGCAAAAAGTCCGTATAAACTTTCAAAATTTATAAATCTCGGAATGTAAAAAATAAAAAACGGTTTGCACGTTTAGTATAGATAAATCACGGGATTTAAAAAAAAAACAGCCCGTAAGTGGCGCTGATACGAACGACTTAGTAGGAAACATGAAAATGGGACAGACGATAATAAATACTGATGACTCGGAACTTGCTGTGATCGGGAAGCTGGCAGGCCACCATCCTCGATACGCAGCATTCATGGTGGAGTTCTTAATCAGCATTCATACAAATTATAGTTTTGCAATGAAATTTTACCCTCTGGTACCTTAGAGAAGTGCTTCTCAAACTTCCTCTCCATACTGGTGCCCCCTTATACATTAATAATGTTTTTTATTTATTTTACAAATGCTAGGCCATTAACCATCAGGTCATTAGGCAACGGGCTCTCCAATATCTTTTTACAATGCAGTTAAGATCATTCAGTGCACAGCACTCGTCCAAACGAGCAGCAGTCATGTCTTGTCCAGTGTCACACAAAACGCAGATAGGTGAAGTCACAAAACGAGAGGAAAGCGGCAATAGCTGTAGCAGATTTAGCTTTAACCAGGGTGCACCACGAGGAGGCCTGCTACGTTACACCCCTACATTAATAATGTACTGAATGCAAAAATGATGCACTTTGACGCTTAAGCTACAGTACGCGATTTTAATTATAAATCGTACAAATTAGTAACAAAAGTATTAAATTTTGTATACTACTTTTAAGCAAAAATAAATATTAAATAATAGGATAATTATTATGTTATTTTTCATATCGCTTATTTTTAAATTGGTACATATTGCAGAATGTGGTGGCTGCTTAAAACACAAAGTAAACATATCAGCTAAATGTAGAAAAAAGAACTCAGAGGGTCAATATCTAATCATAAACATTCCTTTGAAAAACTTAGCTCTGCAAGAAAAGCCCTTGGAAGTCGCTAATACTTATTAAACTTGTTCTTAATTTAGTATTAACTAATTAGTTATAAAATACTTTGTGCAACACTGATACATTATAAGTATACCGGCGGAAGTGCCCACTCTTTGCACGAGTTCATTTATAGGAAAATAAGACATTATTGCGATAATCGCTGAATTGTAAGGAAAGTAATGCCAAACGCACAACAATGTTTACAAAAATGTAAAATGATTTTTTTTAAATTATTGCTTAAATTATAATTAGTTTTAAGCAAACTGTAAATTTAAGCCTCAAAGAATTAACATTTATAATTGATGTTGAAAAATTAACCATGATATAAAAATCCGATGAAGAATAATTGAATTACTTTTTATATTTAAAGCAGCGTTTCTCAAACTGGGGCGCGCCCCCTTAGGGGGCGTGGTAATTCTCCAAAGGGGGAGCGAGCATACTGAAAAAGGTGATAACAAAATGTTATTTAAAAAATGATTAATTTACTGAGAAAGTAAGTAAACAAAATACTTTCTGATACAATAAAATATAAAATACACACTTACACTGATATAATACACTTGTAAATGTATCAGCACTGTGCTATGAATATTTTGTAATTAATTAACCAATACTAAGTTGAGATAAAGTTTGATAACTATTAGTGACCCCATGGTCTTATATTAACACTTATCTTGATAATTGGTACGGTTTATAATTAATGTCTTACGTGATTTGCTTCCCAATGCCTCCAATGCCTCCATTTTCTGCGTAGATAAGTGTATTTTGATGTTTTTGGGGGGAAGGGGGAGGAGAAAAAAGAAAAGGAATAAGTAAGCAAATCCTCTGAAACAAGTAAATCCTTCGCAAACACTGTCAATGTCCTTTTAGTGCATTCCAAAATCTTCGGAATAATTTTATGGATAACACAGCACAGAAAAGATCGTGTACTTCGGAAAGACATATATATACAGTCAAAAAATTAATGCTTTGGCTGAGCGAGACGTTTATATACGTCGGTGGCACATAAGAGGTTAATGTCGTATTGTAGCTATAGTGTCAAAGCATATTATTACTGAATTCAATACATTGTAATTGTATAAAATGGGACACGATGAAAATGCTGATTGAATAGTGGGTCGCATATATTGAAAGTTTGAGAAGCACTGATTTAAAGCGAAAAGACTTGGAATTGTTTTAACCCTGGAGCAGGCGCGCACTCGTTACTAATGGCTAAGCGTGGTTATTGAGTCCCCCGAATCCTTTTTTTATAATTATTTTATAGTACACAATAAAAATCGCAATTCCAGTGAATAATTTAATTAAAAGAAAATATAATTGCCTACTTGCAAGGACTTTTCTATTTTTATTTGATAATTTGAGGGAAAAAAATCCAAGAAAATTGAACTAAAATGTTTCAAATGCGCATGACCTTAAAAATACACACATTACAGACATGTTTCGCTAATATTATAGGAATGTAATTTTCAGGTAGAACTGTCGTATTTTGTTCAAGTTATTGTAATTCTACTGTCCTTTGATGGTCGACAAATAACATTTTGAACTTTTGCTTGCTTCTGTGTTTTTGACAAAGCAAATTGTGTCTTCTGATACTCATGGCTTTATCTTTTAGTTGATGGAGTTCTTTGGTAGCATTTGAAATTTTTGCTTTCGTTTCATGTCCATCGCTTTTCTCAAATTTACTTTAATATGCATCATTTCAGCAAGTCCATCCCTTTTTTTTATCAGTTTAACTTCTTTCAATAGAGATCAAATATACACATTTATATATATATATAGAGAGAGAGAGAGAGAGAGAGAAGTAGATAGATAGAGAGAGAGAGAGAGATTTTGATCATTCACCTGTTCATCATGCTCATTTACCAAACCACAATAAGTCGTACAACAAGGCGCAGTCAAAGTCACTAAGTTATTCATAGGGGGGATGTAGCATGTTCAAGAAAATATTTTAGAACAAAAGTGGTCCCATCGGTAACTCGGTCAAAACAAGTACCTTAAGATTGTAAAAAAACGTTTGTCACTCCCAAAAAAGAGGGATATATGTGACAAATACAGGAGGGTAGTGTCAGGGCTATTGGTAACAATTAAACAGTTTTGCCAGAATTACCAATTTCGTGCACTTTGTGCTCGGTGTGACCACTCCCGGATGAAAACTGTATTTATTACAACATGGATGTTCCAAAAAATTGTGTAAACCGTTTTTCCTTATGCTTCATATGTTTGGGAATACTCATAAAAATAAATCTTGGCCAAGTAATTCTTTAAAGTGTTATCTGTGCTTTTCTAAAAATCATAAAAATATTTTACAAGGAAAAAAGTTCAGCTGAAATAGTTTATTTAAAACTTCCCTGAATAAAAAAGACCCCAAACACATAAGAGCTGAGACGTAACTAACCGTACAAGTAAGTTCGAAGGTCAAACTACAGCAAATAAATTCCGCTGCCTACAGCTTATGTACAATATTTCAATAATATAACAGTGATGAATATCTTATCTCCTGATTTTTTATTATGAGTCTGGGTTTTGTTTCTTTCTCTGATAGAATAGTATTTTAGGTTTGAAAAGGAAATGTAATAAAAAAACCTCTCACCATGGGGTTACAGCAGAACAAATAAAATGTTTTTTATTTGGTTATAGTATCAAAGACAGCTAAAGAGGTTTTTTAGAAGACGCTTTTATTTTTGATGACGTAATATCGCAGATGATATCTAAGTTATATCAGTGTAAATGCGTATTTTTATTAACACAGAAACTATTTTGTTTTACTTCATTTAAGTAAATATTTTTTTTAAATCTTTTATTTTCGATATGCTCGCGCCCCATAATTTGAGAAACGCTGCCGTAAAAAGAATTTGTGAGGTGAGCTGTCTCTAAAATAAAAGGCCACCTATCTGCTATTTTTAGAATTTTCATTATTATTTTTTTTACCTTAAAAGAATCCCGTTAAAACCTTTTTTTTTTTTTGTTTATTTTTACGGGATTTATAATTTTTGTAAAAATTTTACGGACTTTTTGCCCTTCCGTATTTTAACATTTTATGGGTCAAAAAACAAATAATTTAACTAGCTCGGAGTAGAAATTTATAAATTATTACTTGGACATATTAAGAGTATGATGATTTAATTAAACTTATTTCAGTAAATTTCTATCACCCGCTTTTTTTGTTGTGGTTAGCCAAAAAGTTTCAGTTTTAATTCTATTTTTTTTTTCAATTTCTACTATTAATTCACATTCTCCCTATATATATATTTCTGTATATATATATATATATATATATATATATATATATATATATATATATATATATATATATATATATATATCTTGCTCAAATCTACAATAAAATACTTTTTATTTATCCACTCAAGTTCAAATGTATTTTCGAAACTTGTAGAGGACGACACTTGATGTTAATATAGTTTTTTCAAATATTATTGCATTAATTAAGTTTAGTTATTGAAAAAATAGTAACAAAAAAACTGTACTTCAACACCATATATAAAAAGTAAAATGAATAACTTCGGGGAAAATTGCCTTTTTTTTTTGCCAATTAATATTTTTTTTTGGTCATATGTATATACATATTTATATTAATTTAATTATTTAATGAAAAAGTAACTAAAATAGAAATTTTCTTTGTTGACCTTATTAGAAATTGACTTATTTTTTATATATTACTTGCTTATTCTATTTTCTTATTGGGAATTTGTTCAGATTTCTAAATATGCGCATGTGGTATTTTATTACAGCTGTTTTACAGTTATGCTGCCATTTATTGTATTGTTTGGAAATGAGCTGCTTATGCAATAAGGCTTGATGTAATCAGTTATATACGTTAAGGTGTGCTTAATGATTTCCTCATAATAAAATATTCTATATAACTTTTATTATGAACATGTCATAGTAAAATAAAAACAGAAGTAGCTAAATATGTGTGCATTTAAATCAAAAAAACGAATACTCTTTCTGACAAATATGTTCATTTAGCTACCAGAACTATTCTGAAACTGATCGTCACAAACATTGCGAAGATGAAGCATTCATCAGAAGTTTCGTTTCTGGAAATTATGCTCGAAATGCGAATAATATATAATCGAATTTTTAAAAAAAAATAATACAAATATAATCAATGGATTTTAAAAAATTATAAAACTTAGAAGAATTTTAAATTGAAATATCTAGCTCTTTTACCCATTACAATGCACACCGATGAAAATATCTGCTTTAATTCCATGTCATTTTAGTTTACGTAAATATATGACAGGATGATTTAAAAATTCCTGTAGAAAATCTGAACTGTTCGTTACTAAGAATGTTAAAATTTTCATCAATTCCGAAAATTATTTCGTAGTCATGGCTTTTATAAGGTATGGAATGATGTTTTTTCGTAATATTAGTGAAACTACCTGAAAAGGAGAGTTCTTTCTGGAGTTTCACATTTTCAGGAAATTTTCTGTATCCCTTCTAAATATAAGTGCAGTCCTTTTCATGTTAATATGTCAAAGAAATTCCTACACTGTCAAAGGAATATTTATTACGCTGTAGAGTGTGAGTTTACTAATGCGATAAAGAACTACAATACCACATCTAGCACAAACAGCGAACAGAGACATGGATGTTATGCTTAGCATACTTCAGATAACATTCTTAACATTTTCATTCATTTATGATATGGGAAGTACTACAATATTTATTGTAGTGCGAAATGAAGATTTCAAGAGATATATGAATTTAATGTAATTTTTTGAATGCGCAAATAATTTCTTTGAATGTCTGAAAGTGTTGTATTTTCACTCTGATATATTTTTATGGTATTTACTCAAAGTAAAAAAAAGGGATTATATAAGTAAATTTCTGAAAGTGCAGTGACAAACAAAACATAACGGAGTTAACCGTAGGATTGATTACCATGCGTTATCATGTCCTTTATATATGTGATTCTATCATTTATATGGAAAAAAATTAATAAATTCCTTTGTCCCAATTTGTGTACTTTATCAAATTGTTTTATTTTTTTACTGAATTGCGGCGCACTGGCTATGTTCTAAACTCAACTGTCTTCATTGAATAAACTTAGTTCAGAATGCCGTAAATTCATATAAAATACTTTAAGTAAAAATTCCCCAAAATATGTTGTTGTCCTTTAAATCCGAGATATTTGTTTGTAAATTACATATTTTTTTTTTCTGATGAAAACAAACATTCAACATACTGTAAGAGAATAACAATAATGATAATGAATTATTTTCTGAACAGAAAAATAAACAATTAAGGAAATAAAAAATAATTTATGCATATTTTGTTTTTACTTTTGAGAGATTTATTTTTCAAATCTTACATCTGTATTTATTTTGCTTTTTATTAATGAATAAAAATTATATTGATGAACACAATAAACATTTTAATTATTTTTTATGTACACTAGTGTCCAAAAAGTAACTTTTCAGATAGTGCCGTAATTCCCAAAAAGTCAATCGAGTAGCATAAAATACACAATACAGAGGCTCAATGTAGCTCGTAAAGGCTGATGAAAACTAAAAAAATACACTGTTTGCTTACATTATGGAACAAAGCAGAAAAAGGTTATGGTGACGGAATGGCGTTAGTAAAACCTTTGTGGTCATGAGGACAAAAATCAAACCAAATACTCTTAATAAGGAATATGAACCTTCCTGATTTCAATGATTTCATGGTATAGTCCAGGGATGGCGAACCATTGTCACGAGTCACAATATTTTGGGCACGCCACCAGTCAAAACGATTTCCATTTTAATTCAAAATAATAAAGTTCAATATGAAGTATTACGATCAAACGCGAATGATCGGTCGCAGTTTTTAGCGAGATTTTCTCAGTTCAAAAATGATCGGAAACGTTCAAGTGCTTTATTTATGCTGATGTGACTTCATTGAAAAATTGATTTTCTCCCAATTCGATTGGTTGTAAATTGAAAATTTTGAAACTCAACTGATTGATTTCCAGTCTCGTTCAATATGGTTTCAAAAAATCTGTTCTAAAATTAGAACGTTGGAATTGATTGAAACAGAAAGATTAACAAACTATATAAGTAAAAATGCTAAGATTGAAATTTTTGAAACACAGAATATTCGATTCCATATACATTTAGCTGTTTGAAAAAAACTGGGGTCCATGCTATTTTAATCATATTTCCCTCTACCTATGCCTGCGAATCATTATTTTCAAAGATGAATAACATTACAGACTCACTTAGAAGGGGTTTGGCAGATGAGTCCAATTCACAGGTTGCATTATTCTAAAAGTAACACCTTAGAATCATAATAGAAGTTATTTGTCATCTAAACTACCGCAACAGGATTCACAATAATGTTACTTTAATTTAAATTACACGTATAAGTAAAACATTTACTACTATACTGGTGCAAATTGTAATTTTTCGTTGTTATTAAAGAGTTTTGAGTTATTAGGATTTGGTTTTATTATTTTCGCGATAACCATAAGTCAAAATTAGTTGACGGCACGTCTATACCACATTAAACATTTCGTAAGGCAAAAATGACCCGTTGATTTTAAAAAGGTTCGCAACAACTGTTATAGACTGTTCACTGTAAATATCAGATTATACACCAAGTTGTAAGCTAAAAGTTACGACTCTTTACCTTAGATGATACGATTTTGCTACTAGTCATCACGATAAGGCACCTCACTTATATTCCAGTTGATTTAAGTAAAAATGACCATTTTTGGTAAAGATAGATATTTTTGTTTTCTATTATATTGAATAGAGCTATCATTTGGCTTTACAAAACATACTTTTTTTGTTTCTGCGCTAACCAGAGGCCAAGCTATAATCAATCTTATAAAGGTAGAAAAACCGGAAGCGGGTATTTGATCTACTAGAAGTGGATATTAAATTTTTTTGAAATCTATCATGGCGAGTCTAATAATACAAAATATTACAAATGTATTTCTGTAAAATTTTTCGGAATATTTCAGATATTTATGCTATTTTCTAGAGAATGTACTAATACATTTCTTATTATACTAATATTTTTGAGCTATGGCTGGATATTTAAGTAATGGTTGTGACGAATATGTACGGAATCTTTCCACTATTCTTCTTAGGCGTCTTTCTCGGGAATATAAATTCGCATTTATTTCCAAACAACTCCAAAAAGAAGTATGAGATATTTAAACTAGATAAGGTATTTAAGTCGAGGGTTGCGAGATAGCAAGAGAGATGATGGTAGGCTATTGAGCCAGTAACGTTAAACGCATAACTGGAAGATTCAAAGAGATTAGATTCGTGAAGACGTCGTGCTGCTAGTCGTACCAGAAAGCTGATATAAGCCAGCGGTAAATATAATTCACGTACGCTTAAAGTAAGAGTCAGTTTGAGCTATATATATATATATATATATATATATATATATATATATATATATATATATATATATATATATATATATATATATATATATATATATATATACTTAGTTAAAGTTAAGGCAG
This sequence comes from Trichonephila clavipes, assembly GCA_019973935.1. Classification (NCBI taxonomy): domain Eukaryota; kingdom Metazoa; phylum Arthropoda; class Arachnida; order Araneae; family Nephilidae; genus Trichonephila; species Trichonephila clavipes. The sequence goes on along the minus strand of BMAU01017801.1, from coordinate 1,234,031 downwards.
TTAAGAATTCGAAAATGTGAGTTTTTCGGATCTCCTATTTTGGTAGACCTTACTTGAGTTGAGCTAGGTTACTATTTAATTGTATTCTTAGTAATTTAATTTAATATAAAGGCAAATCCCTTTGAACGACGTAACATTATTGTATTATATGTTATCGGATATTTTTGAGGAAATTATAACAAAATAAATAATATTATAATTTAAAATGGCTATTGGTGATTCTTCGCCTAAACTTAATCTTGGTGTTCAAGGTGTGACCCAGGGGAGTCATCACAGTGGCGCCCAACGAGTAAATCCTGAGTTTAGAGTCGGATGTAATTTTCGAATCATCCATAAGCAGTACTTTTCGAAGGTGGAGAACGTGGTGAAATTTTTGGAAAATATGGATAATAACTTAACATATTACGAGATACCCACACAACTCGCTTGTGCATATTTAAAGGGTCATCTCACAGGACGGGCACTAGATTCGTTTGAGGATCTAAGTTATAGGGTTGTTAAAGACAAGGCGACGAATTACGCGCAGTTAAAGCAAGCACTGTCAGAACAGTTCCCCGTGGTTAGAAATAGGTCGGAGCTAGAAACTCGTTTCTATTCATCATCACAAAAGCATAACCAAAAACCGTCTGATTTTGTGCATGATTTGTTGAAGATTCACAAAATCTGAAAACTCGAAATGACGGAGGAAAAATTGATCGATCATGTTATTAGTAAGTTAGAACCTCAGTTTTGGGATTATGTAGAGGTTAGGAATCCGCAAACCACATCTAACCTCCTAGAAATTAATGATATGTATGATGAACGGTTTCTAAATAGAAAGATCAGAGGCTCGAGTTGGGAATCCCGAGATATACATACAAACGAGAATAATCGTTTCCCTAACAGGAATCGACAAGAAAATTGGAGGGAAACGAGAGGTAACAATAGATATGCGGACAATAGTAGACCACGGAGAGAGTTCAATAGATTTGAGAGTCAAGGTATTGTAAATAATCAGAGATTCGATGGTCGACGCCGAGGTGGTCAATCGGATCATAGATTCCACAATCAAGGCGGTCGACAAGTTGGTACGAGGAATAGTTCTTTCAGGGTCAGAATGATTGAAACAGATATTTAAACTTTTAAGCGATCGATGCGAGTATGGGGGTGATCGATCGCGAGGTACGGACAATCCTCCAGATACAGAAGACCAAACTATTAGGGTATCCTCATTACAAATGACTCCAGTAGACTTATCGTATATGTCCCTATTCATTTAAATGAGACATTCATTGCAGCTCTTTGGGACACGGGGGTGGATAAATCTTTCATATCGGAAGAGGTCTATCACAAATATTCTTCGTATCGACCTCGTCAAAAGACGAAAGATAGAGTAGTGACGGCACAAGGAGCCCCTAGTTGCCACTTAGGTCGGGTCGAATTACAGATTAGCATCCGAGAATTCCAGAAAACCTGGGAATTTCACATTCTTAACAATATGCAGTACCAATGCATTTTAGGCAATGATTGTATGAAGGAGTCCAAGTTAACATTAGATTTCGTTCAGAAATCACTGATCATTCCAGGTGACCAAATTAAGCAGTTACCAAAAGCGGAAAAGCCGGTCGAGATTGATCTATCAGATACAAAGCTCGGTGAAGGACAAAATCAAAAATTAAGGAATTTATTTAATGGTTTTAAAGGTCTATTTTCAGATCAGCCGGGGTTAACTCATGGTTTGTACCATGAAATAGATACTGGGGACAAGGGACCCATAGTGTCGAGACCCTACCGATATGATAGGGTCAAACAAGGAATAATAGATTATCACATTCAGAAAATGTTGCAAGAGGGTAAGATCCCTCCTATTCAATCCCCATGCGCGTCACCAGTAGAATTAACGTGCAAGAATAATGGCCTTCCTCCGGATTCTCCTGAGGCGTATCGATTCGCGATTGATTATCGCAAACTTAATGCAATAACTAAATACCCCCGATACCCATTATCGGTGATTGATGAACTAATAACAAACATTCCGCATACCGGAGTGATGTCCACATTGGAATCAAAATGTGGCTATTTTCAATTGGCGATTAGTCCAAAAGATATCGAGAAAACCGCGTTCATCACCCGCAATGACACGTTTGCATTCCTCAGAATGCGTTTTGGCCTTTCAGGGGCGGAGCCAAATTTCCAAAAGGCATTGATATTATATTAAAACCTGTTAGTGGGCGTTTCGTTTCGGTATATATTGACGATGTTATCATGACATCTCCGTCGTTTAATGAACACTTAGATCATTTGAATCAGGTATTTACATTGTTGAGAGACGCAGGACTAACATTAAATAAGGATAAATACCACTTTGCACATGACAAATTAAAGTATTTAGGTCTCGTAATTAGTAAAGAAGGGATCGAAACAGACCATAGTAAAGTAAAGGCAATCACAGAAATGAAACCTCCTAAAAATAGCAAGGAAGTATCGAAATTTTTAGGGATGGCGGGGTGGTATCAGAAATTTATACCACATTATGCAGACATATATGAAACATTATATCGGTTGACGAAAAAGGGGCCTAAATTTAAGTTATAAAAATTTAAAATCAGATTAGATTTATCGCTATCTAATTCATTACTACGATAAATATAGATAAAAATACTAATCCTATATATAGAAATTGATAACTTAGAATTTTAATATGGCACATTAAGAATGTTTATATTAAAACATCTATTTTATTATAAATACTACTGTGCAATTTAAAATCCTTAATATACAACGATACATCTAATTAACCTTTTACACCCGCACTATTATTGAAATGTAACACAAACGAAATTTTGTTAAAAATCAAATTAAAATTTAAATATAAAATCTATAAAAAAAAAATTAAGAAATGTTTTTTTAAAGATTTTTTAGCATGTTCCGAAAATAGCACACTGGTGGGTACCATTTAGTTTTTTTTCACATGTTTTCTTAAAGTATGACCAATGACATTTTAATTCAAAAATCAATTACTGTATACATTTCTAAGTAGTTTTGAACTAGTGGTGGCACAAAACATTTCTCCATGGGATTTCATCATTCTCCGTTGTAGGGGGAAGGGCATAATATCCGACACGCCATTGATATGGGCTTTGAAAAACTAAAAATTAAATGAGGGATATGAACTAAAAATTTACGAGTGCACAAGAAACATCTATCAATTTTTTCGCTGCAGAATTTTTTAAACGTACTCTGATAAGGGAGAGGAGGGGTGTCCCCTGCTGACGGGACCTCTGAAGTAAATTTTTAAATATAACTCCAAAATAAATTTTTTCGTTGTGTTTTTCTGGGATACACAACGTCATTTTTAGAGCATTGCTAAATAAATTTCAATACAATTTTTCTGTTTCTAAACAGAGACCCATATGTTTTAAGAAGTCTGTCTAGTAACACGACTTCTCCCATTCTCTCATTGTATATTTTTATACGATTTGGTTGACAAATATCAATTTTCTATTTTTGTGCACGGCGAAATCACTTTGTTCTAGTGACCGGCTTTTGTGTTACATTGTTGGATGCTATACTTAATAAAACACTGTCATTCTAACGGCAAATGTACACTTGCTAGTCACTTCAGTAATCGCAATTACCTCTTTGCCATTTGTTTATTTCCTTTAGGGATTTCAAAGGGCATCTTTCTGTACAATTATCTCGAATTTTGCTAGTTGCTTTAAAATTATTTTCAGACACTTCTGTTAACAGTATATCTAACAAAAAATTGTCAAATAATATTTCATGCTTGTCGGAACTTTCAGCACTGGATAAAAGTATCCACAATAATCTAGATCCAAGAGGATAACTTTATATTTCTAGTTTATTTCAACAATAAATTTGGATAGCCCCTGCAGGTACACAACATCCATATTTTGTATCGAAACTTAATTGACTTGTCTTTGATAAACATTTTGGCTGAATCTAGATCGTACTAAGGGCCATCGATTCATCAATACTTAGTTTAGAATGAAAGATGCCGAACTGCTGAATTTTTTTTTCAAAATATGCATAAAAAGAAGAAATTTTCCCCATTTTATCTTCTGATGTCAACTTGTTATTATCAATAATATGAAAGAATTATTTATATATATATGACTTTTCTTCTAGGTTTTATACAGTAGGAACAACCGAGAATGATAATCCCTGTGTTCTCCAGTTTAAATCTTCTCCAGGTACTTGGATATATCCATTAAAATAAAGTAACACAATAAAGGTACACCAATAAATAACACGAAACATCTAGCTTTCAACAAACACATATACAATTTGGCTGCAGCTAAGAAATTTACTCCAGACTGTCCAGAAGGGATGAAGGGAGCCGGGGTTGAGAGAGGGAGCCAAAACGAAAGTCAATGGTAAAAGTATATTTTCCCGACACTTACTTAAAGTTTTTGGCATTCAGAAATCGACCGCTCTCCTGTGAACTGCGTAAGCAAAGTAACTGCATCGTGTTAAAATGTATAACTTTACTCGTCAATGTTCCGTTTTTGGAGCATTGAAATTTCTAACCCGTGAGAGTAAAAAAAATAACAATACGTTTTATCATATCTTGCAGTCTATAGTTAAAATGATCATTTTTAATTACTTTTACGAAATAATAAAAGTATATTTTTTATTTTTTGTATTTTGTATGAAATTTTAAATTTTGCTCGATCAAAAGAAAAAAAATGCATAATTTAGAATTTATTTTTCTCAGAGAGAATTTTTTTTTAGCAAATCACTTCAACTCCAAAAAAATTCCATATTTTTTATCTTCAAAATAATTTTCACGGAACAATATGAATAAAATTTAATTTTTCAGAACATTTCAAAACTGATGTTCCATTACTGGAACATTGGCGTGCAAAAGGTTAATTAGTTTTAACTGGATCATTATTAATTTTAACTACGTTTAACTAATTAAGATAAAACTTAATATTGGGGTTAAAATTATTATTTTTCTAAAAACAATAATATCATCTATATATCTAAAAATATAATAGTCTTTACTAATAACATATTTAAATTCATAAAACTGTAAATATTTAAATTAGCAAAACTGTTGCTAACAAGGACACCTTGAGGCAAAGTCTTAGTTTGTTTATACAATGGACCTTAAAAATTAATGCAATTTTCTCTTAAGACTGAATTTGCGAGAGTTTGAAATTTATGGAAGTTATCAGCAAGATTATAATTACTGTGATTTTCTGAAATTACCTTATTAACCCTCCAACCAGACAGCACGGATTTTCCCGCCCTACTAGAGAGGCTTCGAAAACGGACCACACTGAATTTTTCGTAAGGCCGGGGACTCACCAAAAATGAACCAAGCTGATTTTTTCCTCCTCAAGTAATGTGTTCAAAAAACGGTAAAGTCGTGTTTTTCCGATTTCTTTTCCCCCCTTTAAAGGTTTAGTATCTTGAAAGATAATTAGAGACGGTCGGGGAGACACAATGGGCATTGAGGGGAAGTTTTATGGCTCACGGGGAGACCGGTTCCTGTAGCAATAAAAAAAACTGGGAAGAATTTCTTTAAACCCTAAAGTGTACGGAAATAATTGCAAGTCAACGAGTTGAGAATTCTCATTTTTTTCTTTACCCTAAAATTCTCAAATGGAATTAAGTTTTTATAATGTATGTCTAAGTTTTTAAAAAATATCTGTAGTATTTAAATTTAAATTATATATTAAAACATTGAGGATAATTTTCTGTTTCATTTTAATCAATACTTTCAGGTATTTTTATTTAAAAATTATTATTTCGTTATGTGTCAAAAAAATAAAAAAAAAGGTTCAAAATTTAAAATCTTTTAAAATTTAGGACACTTCTAAACATGAATAATTTTTAAGCTTCTGTATTACATTATTTGCAAAAAAATTTTATGCATTGTTAAAAAAAACCCTATTTAAATCTTTTAGTTTTTTCATAATTTTAAAGCCAGATATTCAGGGCATATTACATGGAATCCTAGTTTTGTATTGTTCAGATAACGAATTATATTTGAATTTTAAATGTCTGAACATTAATTTCATTCAAAGAGAACTTTAACTACAAGTTTATATTTTTGAACTTGAATCTTCAAATAAAGCGTATTTAAAAGCATCTGAACAAATTTACAGTTAACATTTGCGCATATAAATAAATATAAAGATCCTTTCTAAATTCAAGTTAAAAAAATATCTATTTATGCATAATCCCTCATCATTAATGTTCCATTAGTGGTTGACTGAAGAAAAGGTTATATTAAAATTTGGACTTTTTTATAATCTTAACCATGCAAAACTAGGAGTTTTGTATTAGCTTCACTGAAATTCTGCATTAGAATTTCGAAAAAGATATTTATGCGTGTCTCACATACTCAGTTGAAAAACATTTATTTACCATAAATACTAATAATTCTTTGGATATTTAAAATTATCATTAGAATAATTTTTAATATATATATATATATTCGACTCCCCTAATATTTTTCAAGTATTCCTTAAATTTCATATAATTTATTTAAGTGAGGGGAGATTAAAGTCGCACTCTCTCTCTTATCTACTTAACTACTTGAGGGCTTTTGGCGACGGACCTGTGGCCGGGGTACCAGGTGTTCAAGGTATCGAATCATGGTTGGCATGTCTCGAGTTCGAGCCCAGTGCCACAAAAGAACCGCCATGTAGAGCAGCGATGCACGTTAAATCTATCGAGAGCTGAAATGTCCTCTCGTTGGTGTGGTGTGGTAGTTAGGAGAGAGGGTGCCAGTTTAGGTGTCGCCCTCGTCATTTGACCATGCTTCAAAATTACGAGGTCCATCACTAAAAGCCCTCGTGTAGCTAAACAGTGCGACGTTAATATTCACTCACTTGGCGACGGCCCTCGTAATTTTAAACCATGGTCAAGTGACGAGGATGACGCTTGAGCAACGCTTCCTTACACGGTGGATCTTCAGTGGTGCTGGGGTCGAACTCATGACACGCCAGGTACGAGTCCGTTACTTTGACCATTAGGCTACCGCGGCCTCACAATGTGGTTGAAAACTGCATGTTATGAGTAAAAATATGCTGAAACATTTGATGAACTTATAATAGATTTTTGCATAGAAGATAGATGTGTGATATGCTAAAATGACAATATGTAAAAGTTATGAAAATATCGATGACATTTTTTGAAAAATTCAATTTAAGTTTCAGTTTGAAACTTATTCGGTTTTTTTTCGCATTTAATATTAAATAGTTGCGATAACAAATTAATAGTTTAACGCATTCATAGATTATAAAAAATAAAGGTATAAATGACATTGTTGGGAATAATAAGTTTTTATAGTTTTGAATTCAGACTTCTTTGCAGGAGTGTAGACTATTAAAAGGTTGATGTAGAAGTTAGAAAACTAATATTTAAAATATATGCAAAACGATATCTGCAATTCCATGATATTGACGAGCAGAAGACGGCATTTTTACTTAGTAGGGCAGATTAAGCATAAGGTAGGAGCTTGTGGAGTAAACAACCAGGCCTCTGCAGTTTTGGCAGGTAATGAACTCCCCTATATATATAAAATAAGAATGGTTGATAGTGTACCAATAATTTTAACGCTATTTTATATTTCTTTCTCGTAAACTTTACTCCTTTTAAAACATGTATTGCCAAAATACTCTCCTTTTGTATATTTATAAAATTTTAAAAATATAATAGTTATCTTACCCAACATTTTAAATCAGGGGTGGCAACTGTGTAGCTGAAGCGTGCTTAACCAATCTGTCAGTATCATTCAGCGTGCCATATAATAGGAAATTTTTGAAATCCTTCGATTCTTACGTTAATATTTGCAGATTTAAAGAATAGAGGTAAATAATTTAGACTTACAGTTTTGTTTTATATTAATTATGGATCAATAAAATACATTTATTAACATAAAAAATAAACAATATAAAATGTTACTATTTCTTTAACAAAGATAAAAAAAATTATAAATGTATGTTTCCAACATATTTATTTAAATAAGAAATTGGCAAAGTGAAATATAAATTATTCCCTTCATTACCGTTAAATAAAAATTGTAATGCGAATTAACTATTTCACCACTCTTCTTTCATATCGCAAAACTAGGAATATAATGCGTGACACGATTCTGAGCATTCAGTTGTTAAACAATTTCTTTGCGGAGTCAAAATATTTTTCATATTAGGAAAGATTTTTTACTTTGATATGCCGAATCATAAGTGGAAAGCAGACTACATGAAATTTTCTTTTTTCAACAATTAAATCCCCTAGCAATAACACTCAATTATTTACAAAATAGCTGTAAATTAATCCTTTAGAAATATATTTCAAATTATTTTGTAGTTCCATAAATGTCCATAACTCTCTCCAGAAGATGTTTGTCAAATAAGGTCTATTATCAACTTCCATCCACTCGAGAATTGACAAATTTGTAGAGTAGTTCTGAGTGCCACTAAGAATTGTACCACGTGCCACAGGTCCATAGATTGCCGACACTTTTTAAATGTTTTTATTAACTAACCATCTCCTATTCAAACACAATTGATATGATAAAAAAGGGTTTTCATTCATTTTGTAGAGAATTGTATTAGATTCAACCATAAGTAATTTTGTGTATCAAAAAAATTACATTGTTTCGGGGATTCCCTTAGAGCAAAATTAAAGGAATTTGACATAATTATAGAGTTTCTCTAAAAGGGGAAACGTTCACTTTCAGAATACACTGCGTAAAGTGGTTTTAGGTGTACGAAGTTATATTCACTATTATTCCTAAAATAAATTTTGATATTTTGGTTTTTCGTTATGTTTTGAAGTTATTTCTTCAAATATACTTCTCCGTTACATTTCTTTCAAACTTGTTATTTTCTTTTGCGGCCACGGTAGCCTGATGGTCGTGGTTATGAACTCGTGTCCAGTGTTCGAGTCATGATACCACAAAAGTTTAGCGTTGAAGAGGAGCTGATGCATGTTAAATACGTCGACGTCAAAAGTCTTCACGTTGGTGTGATGTGGAAGTTTGGAAGGGGAGTTATCAGCTCAGGTATCTTTCTCGTCACTTAATCGCGGTTCAAAATTACGTAGTCGCTCGTCAGTAGCCACCGTGTTGACTTAGAATGCAATATAAACCCTTGACGTGTGCACTTGAGTTAATTCGAGTACGCTAAACAGTTCCAAATATGCACATTAGATATAATTCTAACGAGGTCGCATTTTATGCTGCTTTAATTTTCTCCCTTAAATATCAGAGAGCGCCGTCTGCACTCGAGATATTTGACTGTTGTTTCTTATATTTACGATTTAGTCGTTAAACATCAAAATTTCGTTTTCAATGTAAAGACTGTAATGTTGGACTGTGTGCAGTGCCATGTTTCGAAAAATATCACACTGTGACATTTCTGTAAACGACATGTATGTGTCTTTCTCATACTTCTTTGATATTTTTTGATATTTATACCTGTTAAAATTATTTTTCATAAAAGGCTTTTTGTAATTAATTGTAAATTGAATAAAACCTTTTCTTACAATTATATGTATTTGAGGATGAAATCTGATTTACTTTATTCAGGATATTTTTAGTAAATTTCATTTTCTTAGCCAACTTATTTCTTTTAAAACATGCATATTTGTGTATTATATAATTAAATTTCTAACTATCTAAAGTTATGTCTGGCATTTTTCTTCATTAAAATCTTTCAGGATTTTACAAATTATCTTGCCATTATTCATTATGTACTTAATAAGGAAAAATATATCTAAATATAAATAATTTCTGGCCCAATAAACATATAATTGTTTTTAGCTACAGTTTGGAAAATGCATTGAAATTTGTATCGGGACAGGATTTTAACATTTTAAGAATGTGTTTTTGACTGCCAATATGTTATATATTTATCTTTCATTCTTTTTACAGTATGAGTAGAAGTCGTAAACAGTTTTGTCACAGTAAAATTTATTTTTGTTTTATATTCAAATTATACTATTATATTGATACTGAAAATAATATATTAGTTTGACAAGCCATTATTTCACAATTTTAAATCATTGAACTGTTTTGAAATTTTTAAATCTTTTATAAATTGTTACATTATTAAAAATATTTAATTATTGTAAGTGATTAATATTTCTTAGATTATTGGAAACAAAAAGTATAAAATTTAAAATATATATCTTCGTTGAATTTTAATAATTATATTTATGGCTAAACCTGGAAAAAACCCAATTTTTTTAAATATTAACATTAAGATATTTTTAAAAAATAACTAGAGCTCTCAGACGTAAATCCATATGAACTTTTATAGAACATATGTAAGGGAACATTTACATGATATTTCAACAGGATCTATCTTGAACAGGAAAAACGCCTTAGGGATTAGAAAACACTATTATCTTCAAAATTAAAAATCTGAGAAAAACATACTTAAAATTTGTAAAGGCATAAAAAATTCCAATGCCTGTAAAGCTTTAATTTTTTAATCTGTTACTATCCAACTTATGCTCTACATGAAAATTCTACTTGAAATAAATATGACTGAAATATCTTTTTTTAATTCAAAATATTCTAAGACATAACATTGATAACAACTGTTAATTTGATCAATTATTCACTTTTATCAGAACCTTATATATTCACAAAGAGTTTTAAATGCAAAATATTTATATAGAAATTAGTAGTTATACAAACGTAATCCAGAAATCACCAAGTTTGTAAATGTCTATTTTTTTTCTCAGTTCCCCATCGTGGCAGTTAAGCAAGTTTAAGTTTTTGTTGCATGACTTTAAAATACTGCAGTGTAGTACTACAAAAGATTTATTATAATATAGTTTGGGGTACATCAGGGAAATATTTAGTTCATTCTGCAACATTTGTATTTTGTAGTCTAATTGTAATATTACCTGAAAAAGCTGCATTTTAGTTTTACCATTTTCAGTCATATTTCATCCCTTTCAAGTATTAATTCTCACAGTACCCTGCGTACATTTTGGTCATGGAATTTTTCAAAAGGAAAAAAATAATAAAGACAAAGTATAGAGCTTTTAAATTATATAAACTATGTGTCAAAAAATATATTGGTCTTTAAATCAATCTTAATTAAGTAAATGTGAAAAAACTCAAAAACTTAAAAACATGAGCAAACAGAAATGATTTTAGAAATTAAAATTGTAGTTAATAGTCATTTCACACGTAATTTTGGATTGTGTTAAAAAATATTTTTAATTAATTCAATCTAGGAATGCAAAAATGATTTAAAATGAAACCGAATTTAAAATCAAAACTCAGAAAATTAAAATTTCTTAAAACCTAATTGGTTTTTAGATCAGAAATTGAGCAAGTTTTCCAAATATATGACATATATATTTGCAATAAATTGGGAGAGGTTTTTGTTGGCCGTGAAGTGGAGAAAGTGTCCATTTCACAATCCTCGCCCTAGGCCACAGCTGTAAATGAGAAACCTCCCCTTTCGAACAACACAGAAACCGAAAAGCAATAAAATCATCCCCTGTAAAACCATTTGAGGACCTCCCGCAGTTTTAACAGGGAAGGCATAAAACTGCGGTGCGTTTTCGAAGCAGTTCGCGAAATTCATCCGAAACCTTTTCGCTACCACTAGCTTTGAAAAAGTAGACCACTTTCGAAGTGAAATTCAATTAGCGGGTCATCCACTGTGAGGGTTAATATCATTGACTTAAATGCAATTGAAAATATCATCTAAATTAAAACTATGAATTGAATAAATATTTTGACTTTCAAAAAAATCTGTTATATCTTCACTATTTTAAATATAGCTTTATTATTTTACTTATTGATGAAGTTTTGTACAATATTATGCAGCATTTTACTTGCGGTAGTGATATATGTATTAAAACCATTTGTTACAGTACGAAATTTAACTGGATTTTTAAGGAATTTAGAAACTAAAAATACATAATAATACTTAATCTTAGGAATTCAAATATCCTATTTTCTATAAATAACAATAATACAATTACTTTTTTCTTTATGTGTCAAGTCCAAGCTTTTAAAAGATCCATTGTTTAAAAAGGGCTCATTAACATATATATATATATATATATATAATTTTCTACACACACATACAAACGAGAGATGAACATTAATCAATCACATTCGAAAAACACATAGACTGTAGGAAAATCACACAATGACGGACACATGAGCATTCGAGATTAAAAGCTATAAAATGGATGCAGCGATATTATAAACAATGCTGCAATAGGACAGCTAATACATAAAATAATTTATATAGAAGTCGGTTTAAACATATTTTTTGGCCAGCATCCTCCCTTTATGTAAATAATACTGAACAAAAACCTATTGAAATTAATAGATAGGTATATCTAAATTCATTACAAGATAGAGGTAACTTTCCTAAATTTGCACTTAAAAATGCAGGCACGCACTAAATATGAATGCAATAAATAAGTTATCACCAGATTCTGAATCCTAATGCAGAATCATACCATTTGAAAGGCTGAACAAAAGTATAAAAATAATAAAACTTAGAATTAAGAAGAGAGTTACATATAGATACAAAACACAAATTAGGAAAATATGTATGTATACAAATATGCGTGTATATATACATATATACTATTATATTTCTATACATTTAAGCTTTCATTATTTGTGCCTTGTGTCTACATACAAAGATGCTACTTAAACTAAATTTATTCGCTGCGTCAATAACGTCAACAATCTAATTACTCATGAATCTATACACATATGAATGCTGAAAATGTTTTTTTATAGATAACTCATATAATTTTTTTATCTGAGTTGTCAAACTATAGACAATTGTCCTTACTGATTGTCTTGTGATAGTTCTCCATCGGAGAAAATTTATTGTCATGTGATAGTTCTGCCTTCTTCCCATTTATCCACATGCACGTGCTTATTTCGATACATTTATCTAAGTTTTAGATCTACGTAACCTTGCACATCTCTCTATTTATTAGGTGCATTTAGTCCGATGTATAGAATGGAAGTTATATGTTTAGGTCTTCAATCACTATAAGAAGGAATATGCTGCCAAAACATAGAGAAGATAAGAGCGTTTTAGTTTTCATATGCTTATGTCTTAGCTATTCTTAAGGGTTGTTTTATTATGAAGATATCTATCCATTTTGAATAAATTTACTTCAAGTAATTAATTACCGTATTTTTTTTTTTAAAATCTCTTAGCATTTGCATAAATCGGCATAATTTTACAGGGAAACTTCAAGATATAATCATTTACTTCTAAAATATTTTTTTCTTGTGATGATCAATGCAGTATTTTTATATTTTTACGTGTTCAGAATTTTTAGTTAATAAAAAGATTTATCTCTTTTTTTAGTGGAAACATTAAATAATAATGTAAATAAAATAAAATATCATGTAAAGTAATATATGACTTTCGTTTTAAAAATGTTTTGGAAGTATTATCTAACCAAAGAATTAATAATATGAAACTGCATAGCATTTCCATCTCGTTCAGTAAAATTGATTTCAAAACTCATAACGTTTATTAACATTTTCTGAGCAGAAACTATTATAATTTCTTATATTAACTAAGAAACCACGAACGATTATTCAAACTTATACTGTTGAAAAATGTGTTTTCAACTAAAGACTCATTTACTCTTAAAATTATTTTTCTTAAAGCCAGAAATTGTATAGGCAATTCAAATTTAATAACGTTATTTTTGTCATCAGAATTCGTATAGGTATTTTAAGCTGATTATTAATGCAAAAACAATTATCAAAATTATATATTGTTTTTTTTGCGTTTTATTTCAATTCTTAATAACTACATGAATCATTTTTTTTAAAATCATTAAAGTTGCAACTATTTGTTTCATCAAATGAAATTGCAAAAGAATTGCTACATTCAACAATTTTACATGTGGAGAAAAAGTTTTTAAAGTGTGTATTTAATACTTGAAAAGAAGGAACTAAAGCATCTCCGGACCATTACATGTAATATATATTAAATTCGTCATTTTATGACAAATACTTTATCTATTAAAATAATTTTCACCACTTCTATATATAAAAATTCCTTTTTACGCTCCAGTTCTGAAATATTACCCTTAATTCAATATTTTTTTCTTAAAATTAAATAGTATATTCTTAAATTGTGAATTTAAATGGGAATATGCTTGTTTAAATAGGGCATATCCATTACTCTTTTTAATATTGATGACAGACCAATCCATATTAAAACTAAGTAATATTATTTTGAGGTTAAATTATATTTTTTTTGTATTTAAGAAAGTTCGTATTACATGCTTCGTTTTTTCTTGGTAATTTTTTATTTAACTTGAAAAGTTTGTACTTATATATATTGGTGATGTTTTCATACATGTAGCTTTAGTGTTAAGCAGCAATAATAATCCTCTTGAAGAAGGTCCCTTCTGTTCAAGAAGTCATCTCACTAATCCGTGTGGATAAACGTAGGATTGCAAAAAGGCCCACTTCCGTATTCAAGATCTGAGATGCTGTTGTATAAGCCTGAACTATTCACATCATACCTTTAACTTTTAGGTCCTTAGTAAGGGAGGGTTATAGAAATCCTTAATGGAATACGGTATGAATCTTCTGAACCCACCGACTTCATATTCGCATGACAGTCATTGAATTATGAAGAATCAGGGCAGCATTATCGCAGAACTATGAACCACATATTTAAAATTTTCGATCTTGCCACTATTGAATTCTGACCTAGTACAACGTCCTAGTTCTCATTCGAAACAAAAAATAATCTTCGCACAACCACCCTGCATTCGAATACATTTTTTGAATGATAAACTCGGTGCATAACATTTTCCATACAAGGCATACGCATGTCATTTGCTACCCTCGCGTTGTTCGATTGTTGAATACTGATCATTTTGCATATTGCTACAACCTTCCTTTCAAGAAAAACTGAGTGTTTTGCGTTATTTACAAACTTTTTATTTCGACTTTGATAGTCTAAAGATGTTACTAAATATGCTCTTTAATTAAAATGTGCATTGAAATTGTTATCTTATTGTAGAGAAACATACATCATATTTAAAATATTGCAATTTGTTGCGTGATGTATTACGTGTATATTCTTTAACAAGTCCTTTGGGTTCTTTGGGCCAGGATTAATGGCAAATCTTTTCCAACCAAATCCAAGAAATAAGATGTGAAGTAAAGATGCAAATAAACGGACTTTAAATATCTGATCTTAGACTAAACGTGATGGCAATGTAAATGAATGTTAGACAATTGATGTCCATTGTGACAGTTGATGATTATTACAGTTCGTGTTTCAAGATTGAATAAGTTCTGCGTGACGTGAATACATATATTGGTGCTCGACTGGAAGGTAGCCATAAAGCTGCATCCCATTGCAAATATAGACAAGTGCTACTACGAGATTTAATAAGGTAGGATTGATTACTTAATATTAGAATCGAGAATTAGGCGGTTCGCTTATTGAGATTGGACTGAATTGGATTAGGATGCAGGTTATATATTTTGTAAGATTTTTAACTGTGTTTACAAAATGACATGCAACATATGTAAATTCGCTTACATAGGTCAGACTTCAAACACTATCAATATTAGATTAAATCAACATAGGTCTGATACAAGGAAATTTGATTACAACAAAAACCAGGCTAAGATTGAGATAGGACACTTTCATAAACATGGATTCAATAACATAACTGTACATATACTTAGAATAGTGCCAAATATTAAACAAAGATTATGGTTCGAAAACTTTTTTATAGGTTCATTTAGATCATATTATCCTTATGGTTTGAATGTTATATGGAAAGGTGAAAGTGTCTTATTAACTTTTAAACAAAAATCCGAGGATTCATTATATATTCCGAATTTTGATAAATCTATTGATAATAGTAATAATATTCGTTTAGTGAGAATTTCAAGAGCTAAACGTAGAAAAAGAGTTACTAGAGACATGTCAACCCTCAAGAATTCTATGTTATAATTAGCTGTTAAATTTGATGATAACTACAACACAGGCTTAATTAAATCATTTATGTTTGGCATGAATAAAACTGAAATTAAAATTATGACAGATATTTTAAGCAGATATATATAAATTTCAGGATTCTCATGGTATGCATATGATTCGAGACCTTAATAACTATTTAGTACAAAAAATGAATATTAAATTAGATGCAAGTGAAAATTACTCTGCAGAATAGTGTACATTATTATTTATGAATAAATCCTTTAACAAAATTAATTTTTCAAGTATATTTCAAAAATATCAATCCTTTTTTCCTATTAAAAATATTATTATTAAAAAGGCTTTCAAATACAACAAGAAACTTGGTGATTTATATTTAATTATAACCAAATCTCGGAGCTCCTAAGTTCAGAATCATGCAAATGCAATCTATATCGAGACTATATTGATGATTATCATCAGCACGTTGTCACAGGAGACCTTAGCATCGTGAAAGATGATTTGTTAAGAAATTTTATGGAAAAAGGTACCGGTTTTAGACTGATGATCACAAAAAATAAATCTAACGTTATGAAACAAATCATATAAGATTTAGATAAATCCTACTTTAAAATTGCAATTAAATACGGAATGCCGATTGAAGCATTCAATCAATTTAGATCTTATGTAGCATCAGAAATTCGGGAATTAGATTTCACTGTTGAAAATGAAATTATGTATAATGATCTTAAATCATCAATAGAAAATATCCAAAATGACTTCGTGATTACATATGTTGATAAGGTATCTGCTAATTATGCCATAGTTTGTAAATACTTTTACAGTAAATTATTATGTAACCACATTTTAAATAATAATTCCTTTCAAAAATCAATTCACATTAATAGAGAAGATGATAATCGTCTTTTAACTTTGAACAAAAGACTGAATTTTCATCTAAATAATATTAAATATCTAAGTATTTTTTAACACCAATATTTCATAAAAGCCCTATAAAATTCCGTAGTATCACTAATGGATACAATACATATATCCCGAAGTCTGGGTAGATCTTACAATCTCTCCTTCAAAGTCTAATTGATAACTTACAAAACACGGCAATAATTAAAAATAGCTTAGAGATTGCTAGAGTTACTAAGTATTTGTTACTTTTTTCCATGCATGACTTTGATTTCGAGGACCTTTTTAATTCTATAGATAATGACGATATGATTAAGGTTCTACAGTTAATTTATGATAAATATGAATTATATACTTCAATGAAAAAGAAAAAAATTTGATATTCTTGTTAACCTCGTATTAAAAGAAATTTCCATTGCATTTGATCAGAATCTTTATAAACAAATCAAAGGATTACCTCAGGGTGGTCCAGCGAGTAATTGTTTAGCGAACCTATATTTACATTTTTTTGAAATAGATCATGTTGTAAATGATTCTTACTTAATTTATCGTTATATAGATGATATAATAAGTTTTGGTAAAAATAGTGAATACAAACCAAATATTACGTTCAACCCTGATTATCTCAAGCTCCTTAAACCTAACTTCAACTCTAATATGGTGGAATTCTTGGATTTAGACTTGCATCTTATTAACAATAATGTAGTCAGTAACATTTTTGACAAAAGAGATTCGTTTAAGTTCCATATAATTAAAATTCACGTATGGAATAGTAATTTGCATATATCAATTTACAGAAATATCATTTTGAATTTTTTATTTAGAAATGATAACTTAACTTCCCACAAAATAGATAAATACAATAATATAAAACAATTTTTTCAATGTTGTTTAGATCATGAATACCCTTTTAATTCCTTAAGAACTTATATTCATCACAAATACATTAACCGTCTTCCTACTTCGAATTCCAAAACCACCACACAACAATAGGATTTCAAAGTCAGCATGTTAGTGGTCTTGCTGTGAAGATTATATCATAACACTCATATCACAGTTTACATTTTTTCCACACACATCTTGAACATCTTACACATTGTTGACAACCAACCAAATTAGAGCCTAACAAATTTACATTTTTGACAATCAACCAATTCAAATTCTACCGTATTTTATTGTCGTCTTTTTTTATACCTGTCTTTGCTGGCTGGTTTAAAAGTCAGCTCAAAAGATGTGTTTATGTATATTCGAATTTTTTAACTTGGTGAATAATCGATTTTCATTAATGTCAAGACGCTTGATTCTCCTCGTAAAAGCTCTGTGAGTAAAGAAATTTTGTTAAATTATTTCTTGAAAGATACTTTTCTTATGTAATTGTTTTAGCATTTTTCTACTTTTCTTATGTAATTATTTTGTGATTTTTCTGCATTAAGATTTTGCGAGAGTTTGTTACATAATAGTAACGAGTGGTTTTTTCATACTCTCTGAGTTATCCAAACTCTGAAGTTTTGTTTATTTTATTTTATTTGGTTTTCCTACCGAGTTGCAAAGGGGGAAGGTTGGCGCCTTCAAACTAGTTTAACCCCACTTATTCGGTCCTAAGTCCGAAATTGCTTTCTGACTCGCTAGGTTCTTCTTTTTTTTGTAGTTTCTTTTTATTTCTCTATAATTTTGTTCTTCATGTTCAGGTTTTATATTTTTAATTTGCTATTTCTTGTTATGTTCTTTATCTATTATTTCTTATTTTTGATATATAATACATATTTCTTTTATATATATATATATATATATATATATATTGTGTGTGTGTGTTGCGTATCGCGTCATCGTAGATTCTCTCATATTAATTATTATAATTGAATTTGTTAAATGTTTAAGTTGAATATCTTAATAAAGTCATATTAAGATAAGATTTGATCCTAGTTCAGTGCTTCTCAAACTTTCAATACTGGCGCCCCCCTTTTCAATCACAATTTTTATCGCGCCCCCCTTATACATTAATAATGTACTGAATGTAATAATAATGCACTTTGACGCTAAAGCTATTATACGCGATCTTAATTATAAACCATACAAATTAATAGCATAAGTATTACAGTTTGTATACTACTTTTTTGCAAAATAAATAAATTAATTAAGTAAGACAGTACTTCTCAATTTCACTACTGGTGACCCAATTTTCAATCATAATTTTCATCGCCCCTTCCCAATAATAATGTATTGAATGCAATAATAATGCACTTTGAGTATTAAATTTTGTATACGTTACTTTTATATAATATATACTTTAAGCAAATTACTTTTAAGTAATAATTAT
The DNA here is from genome assembly GCA_019973935.1 of Trichonephila clavipes. Classification (NCBI taxonomy): domain Eukaryota; kingdom Metazoa; phylum Arthropoda; class Arachnida; order Araneae; family Nephilidae; genus Trichonephila; species Trichonephila clavipes. Next base: position 1,214,861 of record BMAU01017801.1, on the reverse strand, counting down.
AATGTTATGTTATTTTTCCTTTCTCTCATTTTTTAAATTGGGACAGATTGCAAAATGACATTTAATTAAAAATTTATTTCGTCCATCATGCATTTCTAAAAGTACAAATGTCATTAGAACAAGTAATATAAAAAATAAATTTTAAGTCAATTCCTACTTAGGCCAACAAAAGAAAAACTTATTTTAGTTACTTTCTATTAAATAGTTTCAATTAATACAAATATGTAATACATATGACAGAATCACAATGTTAAGCGACAAAAGAGAAAGCGATTTTCCTTGCAATTTTTCCTTTTCTTTTCTATATATGGGGTATTGGAATATTCTTTTTTCGTTACTATTTATTCATTAATTAAATTTAATTAGTGTAAGAAAATAGTAAAGTAAAGAAGAAATCACACACATTCTTAGAAATTAGGCCATCTCGGATGGAATTCGAACTACCGTCCTTCAGATTAGAAGCCCAGCGCGCTATCCATTGCGTTACAGGGGACAGCACGAAAAGTTTTCCTTTCTATAAATGCTTTTGGACTATAATTTTTGTTTGTTACTATTTATTCATTTTTTAATTTAATTAATGAATTAAAATTTGAAAGAACTGTATTAACATGAAGTGTCACCCACTACAAGTTTTACAAAATGTATTTGAACTTAAATGAATGAATAGAAAGTATTTTAGCAACGATTGAAAATTTGAACAAGAAATATATGAGAGAGTGAACTTATAGTAGAAATTGAAAAATAATGTACTTTATGTTGCGCTCTCTCATATCCATCACATCTGGCATTCTCGCGAGCGTCTGCGTGAGTCTGGCCAAACTATCGGACGTCTGCGCAAAACATGTAATAATGCTGTACCTCGTACAATTCCAATCAGTCTTGGTCCATTCGATGCTTCTATAGCTACCAAATCTATCTTGAATGTACATTTTATAATTTGCGCGTTAGTTGTAATTCACACTATTAAGTATTACTGCAGAAAATTGGAACAAAAAAAATCATAGATAAATTTTTAAGTCGTAAGCGAACATTCGACGATAATAAAGCATCAACAAGTGCACAGACGAGCATAGTTCCGAAAATTAAATCAAGGAAATATTCTCAAGAATACTTGAATTTTGGATTTACCATTACTGAAGTAAATGGAGAAGAAAAGCCCCTGTGTGTTATTTGCTCAAAAATATTGGCAGCAGACAGTATGAAACCTAATAAACTTAAAAGACATTTCGAAACGCTTCAGGGTGAGTACATTAACAAACCTCGAGAGTTCTTTGAATCAAAATTAAAATCATATGGAAAACAAAAAACATTTTTAAAAAAAAACTTTGTCAGTGAATGAAAAAGCTTTACTTACTTCTTACAAAGTATCATATAAAATAGCCAGATGTAAAAAGCCTCACACTATTGCCGAAGAGCTTATTTTGCCTGCAGCAATTGAGATTGTAGAAACTATGTTTGGAGACAATTTTGCCAAAGAGTTGCAGTCCATACCCCTATCAAATGATACTGTTTCCCGTCGAATTGATGATATCGCTTTTCGGTAAGTTGCGTGATAAATTGTTTTCAATTCAGCTTGACGAGGCAACGGATAGCAATAAAGATGCTCATTTCATTGCGTATGTTCGATTTTTGGGATGGTATGTCAGCGGTAGAAGAACTACTTTTTTGTAAACCAATAAAACTTAAAGCAACAGCAATAGCATTATTTGATATTTTAAATGATTTTATAAACGAGACAAATATAGAGTGGAAAAATTGTGTCGGAATATGCACCGATGGTGCTCGTACAGTGTCAGGAAGATTTAAAAGTATACAAGCACTTGTGAAACAAAAAATCTCCACTGTGCATCTGGACACATTGTATGATCCACAGAGAAGCTCTGGCTTCCAAAGAAATTAGTCCTGGCCTGAATATTGTGCTAATGATAGTTGTGACTGTAGTAAATTACATAAAAATGAGACCCCTAAAATCAAGAATCTTTTCTGGACTTTGCAAAGACATGGGCGCAGTGCATTCATCGTTGCTATTTTATTGTGAAGCAAGATGGTTATCACGCAGGAAATTTTTACAACGTGCTTATGAATTAAGAAATGAAATTACCATTTTTCTAGAAGAGGAAAACCTACCGGAAGCTGAGAAATTTCGAGATGGTTTATTTCTGATGAAGTTGAGCTACTTAGTCGATATATTTGAGAAATTAAATATATTGAATCTTCAACTTCAAGGATCAAATGTACATATGTTTGACACGAGTGATAAAATTAATGCTTTTTGTAGAAAATTAGAATTTTGGAGCCGAAATTTAAAGCAAAAAAAAAACTAGAAATGTTTGAAAATGCGGATAAATGTGTAAAAACTTACAAAATTGAACAACAACATGTGGAAGTTGTTTATAAAACTATTGAATATCATTTAGCTATGTTAGCAAAAAATTTTAAAAAAATATTTTTTTGCTGAGGACAACTTGATAGCAAGTTACGAATGAGTGAGAGATCCATTTCAAAATACCCCAGAAGGGCTCTCCACTACCGAAGAAGAAAGTTTCATAGATTTCACATCTAGTGGCGAAATTAAAGGACAATTTTGTAATAAAACTCTCTTTCAATTTTGGGCAGAAGTAGATGATGAATTTTCTGAACTGAAAACAAAAGCATTTCGTATACTTTTACCGTTTTCAACACCGTACCTTTGTGAAACCGGATTTTCTGCGGTGGCTGCTTTGAAGACAAAATATAGTTCTCAGCTAAATATAGAAAAAGAACTCAGAGTGTCAATTTCTAATATTAAGCCTTCATTTGAAAACCTTTGCTCTGCAAGACAAGCCCATGGAAGTCACTAATAATAATTAAACTTGCTCTTAAATTAGTATTAATAAATTAGTTATAAAATACATTGTGTAGTACTGATACATTTATAAGTACACTGGCTGAAGTACCAGTTCTGCGATTATTTTTTTAAAAAATAATACATTATTCTTGATATAATAGCTTAATTGTAAGAAGAGTAAAACCAAGTGCGCAACAATGCATACAAAAATATAAAATGATTTTTTAAATGAATGCTCCTATTATAAATAGTTTAAAACGAACTGTAATTTTAAGCCTCACAGAATTAGCATTTAGAATTAATATTAAATAAGGAAAACGAATGAAAAATTCCAATGAAGAATAATTGTGCTATTTTTAATATTTAAAGCGAGAAACCTTCCAAATGTTTTAACCCGGAAGCAGGCGCCCACTCCACACTAACGTTAATGGTCGCGCGATCACTTCACCAAGTCACCCCAATCCTTTTTTTTTTATAATTATTTTTTCTGTGCTCGATAAAAATCACAATTGCAGTGAATAATTTAACTAAGAGAAAATATACTTACCTACTTTAAAGGACTTTTTAATTTTTCTTTGATGATTTGAGAAAAAATCCAATAAAACTAAAGAAACCGTTCCAAATGTGCGTGACCTTAATAAAGAACATAAATCACAGACACTTTTCACTAACAATACAAGAACGTTATTTGCAATCAAAACTGTCATATTTTGCTCACGTTATTGTAATTTTTCTATTATTCGATGATCTACAAATAGCATGTGTAACCTTTTCTTGCTTGTGTCTTTTTGACAAGGCGAAGTGTTACATTTATGGCTTCTTAGTTTTCTTGATATCTTAAGTTTCTTGATAGAGTTCTTTAGGCAGCATTTGAAAATTACAATTCAACTCAAACGTTTCATGTCTATCACTTTTGTCATATTTACTTTCGCTATCACGATTAATATGCATTATTTCATCAGGTTCTTCAATTGCTTGATCAGTTTCATCTTCCTTCAATAGAGAGATCACAGATGCCCATTTTTTTATAGTCTGCTCATTTACATTTATAAACCATAATAAGTTATACAACACAGCAATTAAAACCACAAAGTTAATCGTAGGGGAAAGTATAGCATATTCATAGAAAATATTTCTGAACAAAAGTGGTCGTGAAGGGAACTCGATCAAAACAAGTACCTTGATTGTAAAAAACCGTTTGCCACTCTCAAAAAAGAGGCATAAATGTGACAAATTCATTTTAGTTTCCATTAAGACTGTCATATCGGAGGATACTGTCAAGAAACTGTTAACGAATAAACAGCTTTACCAGAATTTGGAGTGATTCAGTGCCTCATGCGACCGCTCCCATGAAAAAAATGTATTCGATACAAAAACATCGATGTCAGTTATAAAAAATAATTGAGTAAAACGTTTTTTATAATGCAATTTCAGATTACTCATAAAATACATCTTGGCCAATTAATCCTTCAAAGTGCTCAATATGATTATCCATACATCATAAAACTCATTTACATGGGGGGAAAGCAACAGAAAAATATTATTTACAACTTTCCCAAAAGAAAAGTAGACGGAGTTAAGCATACCAGTAAGTTTGAAGGTCAAAGAGATGATAATCAAAAGTACTATTCTAGAGGTTACAAGAAACGTAATAAAAAAATCTCTCATTGCAGGATTACAGCAAAGCAAACAAAATATCTTTTTTTATTTTGGTTTGGGATCAAAGATAGCTATTGAGCGTTTGAAGTGGAATCTTTTGAAAGTGGAAAACCAGATGATATATATAATTTATATCAGTGCAAAATGTGTATTTTTTATTTTATCAGAAAGCATTTTGTTTTACTTCATTCCAAAAAATAATTTTTTAAGCCTTTTATATTTTCAAGATGCTCGCGCCCCCCTTGAAGGGTTATCGCGCCCCCCCAGGGGGGCGCGCCCCACAGTTTGAGAAGCACTGTCCTAGTTCGTTCACTTCTTCTCTTCTAGCTCACGCTGATACTTCAAAAGATGTACTTCCAAGGGGAACACCACAGTTGTTTTCAATTTTTTTTTAGTACCTAATTTTTTCATATTAAAATTATTATTGTGATTTCGAAAAGAATATTGGATCATAAAATTACTTTTCAACTCTTTTAGATGTGAGGAGAGGATATCATTATCATAGCAGTGGTAGATATGATGCATATATATTGAAATGTATATAACGAAGCGCTAACAGTATCACAGGAGTTATTGGTCAGTTCGCTAAGCAATTCAACATTATGAAAAGTAACACAATGATATGGTGTACTATTTCTGACCCTGATTCAAGCTGTGAAGCTTGGCATTGTCTCGCAAATTTTACGGAAGTCTTGCCATATGCATTCTAACAGACAAATTAAGTCCATACAATACAGGGACAGTCGTGAAACGTTTATACATCCTACTTTACATTTTCTTTTTTGGAAAGCGATCTAATACTTACTCTCACCACAAAATCTAACGAAAATCTTCATGTCAGTCGCATCAAAAATTCAAGCTGGACTAGGCAGGAAACTAAAATTTATGGAAGACTTGTTTATGATGTTTGAATTTCTTACATGAACTTCATTAGAAATGATACGTTCAAGGGGGCTGTTAAGAAAATGACATTTTTTTTAAAAATATTTTAAACTATAATACTCTGTAAGATCTCGTTCATTCTTCCTATATATCGATCACATCATGCTTGCACCGCAAAAGTACTATATGGAAAAATATCAGGTGTAACATAAGTAATGCTACACATTTAATGAAAGGGTTGGCCATTCAAAAGGAAATATGATCGCAAACGTACTCTTAACGTTATAGATGAGAAGCTAAGATTCTACATCCTCCGTTTCATCCCAAAATTGTCAAGAACACGCATTTGGTAATCAATCCACTTCATGAGTTCACAGAAATAATGATTTCGTACTCGTTCATTGATTTTTTAAAACTGTAGCTTATTTATTACGTGATAAGATTAAGTGCATTCAGAGAGCTGTAAAAATGTCTCCAAATACGTTGCAAACATAAGACCCCTTACTTGAGCATCTAAGTTTTGCAGGATTTATCGACATATATTCAAACATAATCATCTGTCAGTAAAGCTATTAGGACTTTAGAATACGCAAGATGACGCGTACAATAATATTCAAACAGACCAAAAAATAACAATTTTCCACCCACGAAATATTTTTAAAACAAAGAAACATTACTTACGGGCTTAGTATTCTTTACTCATCATTGTAGTCGATGCCAAAAGAAGAAAAACTTACATCCTAAAAATTACAGTAAAGTAAAGCTACAGTGGTGGCAAAAGGTTCTGATCACAAACATTTTTTAGCGTAATTTTTGTGTTTGACTTCATTTTTCGTTGTGAAATTATCGCACTATCTTAAATATTGTTATTGATTTAAATGTATTTTTTTTATTTTGATTTCAAATCTACTACTTGTTTCTTAATGACTAAAATATTTCTTGTAGTAAAGCTGCCTGAATACAATAATGTGAAATATGTGCAGAATATACAATATAGAATAACATAATATGCAAAGAAAAATAACAGGAAAATTGACAAATACGGATCATTTATTATATATATATAAGCATTTTGAAAATTACATTGTTGTCACATGTTAGAAAATAAATATTTTATGGGCCAGCCGTTTGCTTTAATTACAGTTCTACATCTTTTTGGCATGGGATGCACCAATTACAAAAGAAGATCTTTCGTGACAATATGGTTGGAGGAAAATATTAAAGCTTCAATTAATTAAAGTATTTTTGAAGGTTTTTTCTTCGAAATTTCATAACCAATTTTGAACCATAAGCTCTCTATCGGATTAAAGTCGGGAGACTGTCCTGGCCAGTCCATTCTATTCACAGTATGGTCTTTCATCCATTTCTGGACTACCTTTGCACGATGACAAGGGCCGTTATCGTCCTGAAAAATCCATGACCGATTCCCAAAAAGATCTCTCGCAGTTGGTAGCAATTTATTTTGTAGTATTTCAATGTAATCCATCACTTTTGTCGGGTACTTTACTGTGGGCTTCAGACACTGAGGGTTGAATTCCTCATGAGTGCGTCGTCTTAAATAGGCACTACTTTGGTTGCCAGAAATACACAACTAAATCTCGTCACTAAATATTACCTTTTCCCAGTCTTTAAAAAACCATCCCTTGCCCACGTCAATCACCTCTTGCATTGAAATTCAGTCAGTAATGGTTTTGGGCGTGCTTTACAGCCTCGTAACCCAATTTCCAGCAGTCTTCCTCTAACAGTTCTTGGGCACACACTCACATTTGACTTCAAAGTCTTTTTTTTTTAAATTTGCGAGGAATTAAGCTTTCTGTTTGAAAGTGAAATTATGTACAATAACCTGTCTTCACGTAAATATGTTTTTCTTGGTCATCCAGATCACCCCCTGTCCGCAATAAAATTTGTTTCAGAAAATCTTTTCGAAGTTCTCACAATAGTAGAAAGGCCACATGGTACTTTAGCAGCAATTTGGAGCATAGAATAACCTTCTTCCTTCAAATGTATTATTGTGTACCTTTTATTCTTAGGAAGATATGGAAATTTAGCCAAAATTACAATATTTTCCACAAACGCACTTCAAATTGCTTTCAATGCACAAGCACACAACTGCATTCAATACAATAAACCACGTTTAAATTTTTCTTTCACCCCTTTATCGCTACTGCTCTCTGATTGGTTGAAATAACGGATCATTTCATTGGTGAAAAACACACTCACTCATTCTTACAGTGAACTTGTGTTTTCTTGTCAAGATTTTTTCAACATATCAAGGAAACTATTTTAGATGAAATCTACAAACAGATTTGAAATGAGCATGAAAAAATACATTCAAATCTATAACAATATTTAAGATAGTCTGATAATTTCATAACGAAAAATGAAGTCAAACACAAAAATTACGCAAGCAAATGAGTGTGTTCAGGACTTTTTGCCACCACTGTTCTTTAAATGCATGGATATCAGGCAAGTGATAATTTCATCAATGACTCATGAAAAAATCTACATTTCCTATTTTAACCAGAACTTGTTAATTTCATGGAAGAAGCGTTCACTCGTAAAACTGTTTTCTAAGACGTAAACCGCATATGTGTCAATTTGCATGCAACATCATTTCAATCACAATAGTAGACTAGGATGAACGTTGACTACTAATGCTCTATCTATTAAATAGTAGGCACCTTAAAACGTTTCATTTTTCTTTACACTGTGTATTACCAAGATCTATGTGCCTGATTCTAGAGGATAGTTGCACAAACGTTGTGGCTCTTGCTTGACAGTGATCGAGTACATTATGAAAATAACATTAGTTCTTTCGAGATAAGTAAATGAGGATCACAAACAATTACGAAGTGAAGACCAATATCTTGTTCATCATTCTTACAAGATTTATCACTAACCAATTTATTTGTCCAAGATGCAGTTTAAGTGTATTGTCTCTTATTTTTACAAATACATAGAATCTTATTTTTAGTTACGTGGAGATTATAGCACACTTAAAGGAATCTTTAGGCAGTGTCCAAAAAATGCCAGAAATTGTCTGGCAACGCAAGGGTGTCTTTCTTCATGTAGTGCAGTAAAAAGTAGAACAACCAATTGAAAAATATAACACGAGGGTAAAAAATCTACTCTCATTTATTACTATCTATAACCCACTGGCAAATTTTGCCAAAGTCCATAAAATTAGCATCCATACATACTATGTGGTACCGCCTTTTCTTCTGTCGTTTTCTATATTTCCCACCATATATGATAAACACTTTCGATATACTCACCATATATGCACATACACATACGCATATATATATATATATATATATACTGGTGTGCAAAAACTAAGGACGAAGTCGAAAAATTAGCATAATCAGCTGAACAAAGAGGCAGAACGGACAGAAAAACCAATGAGGAGATTAAGTAAGGTGATGTATGGTAGCACATGCGCAGATATGCAGATAGACGTCATGGGGGAGTGCCTGAGTAGTATAAAGCATGTTGTCGGTGTAAGAACAGTATTTCTGGCAAAGAGATTGCACGCCGTATACCAGTTAAAATCACACCGAGTTGCTGCCTCAGCGAGAAATGGCGAATAATCAATCAGTTAGACGACATCTGGATGCTTTTACCCGAGGTCGAATCATTGGGAAGTTGGAGGAAGGCCGCAGTGGGACAAGTGTGGCTGCAGAGTACGGAATTGCTCAGAGCATCGTTTCACGACATTGGAGACAATTTCAAACTTCAGGAACAGCTATCCGGGGGTTCAGTAGTGGTCGTCCACGAGGAACCACATCCGCAGATGACCGGTACATTATCTTACAGGCCAGAAGAAACAGGCGGCAGACAGCGGGAGAAATCGCTAGACACACGACACAGGTCACGCTGGACGACCGATATCGCGTTTTACAGTGGCCAGAAGACTGCACGGTGGTGGTCTTTTTGCACGACGCCCTGTACGGTGTGTACCTTTAACGCCTGCCCATTGGAGAAGGCGTTCTCTGTGGTTCCGCGAACACCGGAATTGGAGAGACAATGAATGGGGACGAGTACTCTTTAAAGATAAGAGCAGATTCAGTTTGAGTAGCGATTCTCATCGCATACTCATCTGGAGAGAGCGGGGAAGCCGCAATCATCCTTTGAACATCATTGAAAGGGACAGGTATGGGGGTCCCGGTGTTCTCGTTTGGGGAGGCATCATGCTTGGTAGTCGTACAGACCTTCACATCTTCGACGCAGGTTCAGTCAACGGGACCCATTATTGTAACAGCTTGTACCTTACCACCAGTAACGATTTGGGAGCTTCGATTGGCGCTGCAAGACGAATGGGCAGCAATGCCTCAACAACTCATTGACACCCTCATTCTCAGCATGAGCAGACGCTGTGAAACCTGCCTAGCAGTCAGGGGGGATCAGATTCCCTACTAAAGACCGGATGTTTCTTGCTGGACACCCATCACAGGGATGTTTCGGTCTTCAGTCGCATTGCGCTCCATGCTACTTTTTCAATAAAGCTTCTTTTTATCCCTCTGATTTCTCTTTTAGTAAGTGTTGCTTACATTACACATGTCCTTGCGTATTGGGGATCTTACGGTATTAAATGTGTTGATTTGGAAAGCTTTTGTACAAAGTTATATTGAAAAAACCGTCTCGTCCTTAATTTTTGCACACCAGTGTATATATATATAAATCCGAATAAGTGAGTTTAAACTAGTTTGAAGGCGCCAACCTTTCCCTTTTGCAACTCGGTAAGAAAAATCAAATTAAATAAACACAAATTCAATGTACATAAAAACTCACAGAAAGTATGACAAACCACTGTGTGACAATTGTTCTGCAACAAATTCTCCTAAAATCTTAAAGTAGAAAATTCCAAAAACAATTACGGTAATGTATGTATATATATACATGACCACATTCAACCTAAACACAATTTCTATTTTCAATATTAAAAAAAAATGTTTTATTATTTAAATAAATATGAGTTATACAATTTATTGCCCATTACTTAGAAATATATGTGGTTAAAAATTTCCCTATGTGCATACGTGAGTAATTTCAAGAGTCATTTGTCAATTTCCAATATTCTAGTAATTATAATATATTGAATTCTGCACGAAACGAATAACATGTTTAATTTTAGGTTCTCTAAAGAACATATTTTTTCCGAAGAGTTTGAAAACTAAAATAAAATTTTGCGTTAGTCCATAACTCTTGGTTCATGGCGGTTGTTTTACCAATTGAACACATTAAGTCACCCCTTAATGTGGCTATCGATGTCTTTCTCTTCGCAAAAGATTTTACTTTTCTTTCATTGGTTCGCTACGAACTTACTCGTTCCCAGGCAATTGTTTCTTCACTCTACTTGTAATTACTTACATTTTGTCGAAAGCTAGAATTCTGCTAAAATATATGTATTTTGAGCACAGAATATAAAAATATGAAGACAGAACCAAAAAAAGAAAATTTTCTTTGGAGGCTTAACATACAATAATACATTGTGTCAAAAACATCGAAAAAGTTTTACAAATCAAGAACATATATAACATTTTCAGTCTTCATCACTTGAATGTTATTTTAAAAAAAAACATTTTTACAATATTTTTAAAAGTGCTTATTTTTTCCTTCTTGAGGAAAGTGTAGGTATTAATTTAAATAAGTTATTTATGGAGATTTGTTAAAGTGGAAGAAGGCGTGCTCTTGATACTAACGTTAGTGGTTGCGCGGGGTGACGGAGTCACTCCAATCATTTTTTATAATTATTTTTATTGTACACGATAAAAATCGTAGTTCGAGTGAATAATTTAATCAATAAAATATATGCTTATCTACTTTTAAGTACTTTTCAATTTTACTTCGATAATTTGATAAAAAAATCCAATCAAACAAAACCAAAAATTTTAAATGTGCGTGATTTTAGTAAAGCACACACATCCCAGACACATTTTGATTACATTTCAGGAATGTTATTTGCAAGCAAAACTGTCATACTTTATTCAAGTTATTGTGGATTTGTTGTCCTTTGATGAACGACAAATATACATGTTCAACTCTTTCTTGCTTGTGTCTTTTTGGCAGGATGCAGTGTGTCTTGTGGTACACTTGTGGCTTCATGTTTTCTTGATGGAATTCTTTAGGTTGCAGTTGAAAATGTTCATCAATTTTACTTTCGTTATCATGATTAATATCAATTATTTCGCTTGCTTGATCAGTTTCAACTTCATCCAATAGAGATTGCACGTGTCCGTTTCTTTTTTTTTTAATATTATGTTTATCTACATTTCAATACCATAATGATTCGTACAACACAGCTATCGAAACCACAAAGTAGTTCTCTGGGGAAAAATGTAATATTTTGGAACAAAAGTGGTCACAAATAAACAGTTAACGGTTTCGTGAGCCTGGAGTGACTCTGTGTCCCGAAAGAACGAAATTCATTTGATAATGTCTGTTTTACTAATTATTTTTAATATTGTATAAAGCAATTTTACACACATTATATATTAATTGAAAATGTCATTTTTACAGAATGAAATATTAAAGAAGAAAGTCTGGAAATGGTTAAATGTCAACTTTTAACTAAATACAGAATCAATTATTTTTACCGATTATGTTTACTGATTTTTCCAGAATGTTTTTCAATACAGTTTCAATTTTATTTAAAAGTTTAAAAAATTCTTGCTTTGTTATTAAGTATTCTTTATTACTTTGTTAAGTATATTTTACATTGTGTCTTAAGCAATTGTTCTTTTTTTTCTTCACAGTAACAATAAGGAAATGATTAAAATGAAGGTATACATTAATTAGGTAATGGAAAGGTATACATTATAAACTTTATTTTATATAAAATGAAAAAAAAAATCTCTTGAACACTTTTAAGATTTTAACTTTCCCTCAACCCCCCAAAAAAAGGTTGTACACTAAGGATTTATTATCCAAGAGCATTTAATCATATGAAAAATTTCAATAAAAGCGATTGGATGCATTAAGTTTGAAAAAACAATTCGAAAGCAAACACAGATAAACTAAGTTGAAATAAGATATTAGATTTCAAGGATTATAATTCAAAATAGCCCGAAGTCCGCTTTACTATAAAAAATTACATTAATTATGAAATGTTCATTAAATTAAAAAGTAACTTTTACTACGCTAATGAAGTTACTTGTGCAATTGTTTGTATTTTTATGAGTAACGACTGGTAAGAGTAATAGTTAGCAGTAAGATATTTTTTTTAAACTTTCAGAAATATATACATGGACTATTTATTAATAGTGTACACAAATTAATCTTGTTTCAAATTTCGAAAGAATAATTACAAAATTTAAAAAAAAATTGAGCTGATTAATATTTATTTTAAGTTCCATAAATATGATTTGTTTTCGTAAAAATGTTTTTGTATTAAATTACCAAGTGTTTGATTTGCGGAAATCAATCGATGAAAAATTGAAGGAGAATCAACCTATTAAAATATTTTATATGGGGAATATTTTATGATTAAAATAAATTTTCCATTAATAATTACTGAAAAGTTCTGAAATAATTAATACTATACTTAAGATTAGTTTAACTTTCACAGCATAATTGAATTTAATTAATGTTTTGCAAATACTCAATAAAATTTTAATCTCCTTCTAAGAATTTACATCATTTCCAAGTATAAAGAGTTTTGATAGTATAAATGTTTGTTTTTTACTGTAAGCGTAGTTTATTTATTTTTATAGGAATATTTACTCATGGAATTATCAATACTGTTGTATCGTTTTTATAGATGTTATATATTTATTTATAATAATTTTTTACTAGTATGCATTAGTAATTTGTGATCTTTGTAAAAAACGAGTTCTCATAGGTAATATTTCATTTAATATGTCATTTTTATGATAAAGAAAATTAAAATTGGAAAATAAAATAATAAATACAGATAATCGGCTTGCCACTCTTCAATAGCCAAGTAGCTAGTAGAATGGATCTTCAGAGAAAATATCTCTGAGGAAGTGATGCATTATTTAACCTAATTCAGCAATTGAATCACGCCTAGATAATGTCTCTATATTAGATAAATATCACACATTTCAGTTTCTTAAAAAGTTTTTGAAATTCTAACTATGTATAAAGCTATTATTCTAAAATTTATGTTTGATATGTTTCTTAGCATCATCAGTTAATTTAATATTTAAAAATGGGTTGCTTATGTGGGTTAAATAACATGGATCCTTAAGGTTTTCTAATGAAATGGAGGAAGCTAATTACTTAAATATCTATTAGAGATATCAGTGCTTCTCAAACTTTCAATACCTGCTACCCAATTTTCAATCATAATTTTCATCGCGCCCCCTATACACAATAACTATGTATTGATTTCAAAATTAACGTACTAAAAGATGTATGTTTAAGCTACAATGTGACTTTAAATAACCACACAAATTATGAAGATAAGTAATCAATTTTGTGTATAATTTTGTACATGGCAAGCCCATGAGATTCACTAGTAATTAATAATATTGTTCTAACTTTAGCATTGATAAAAAAATAAATTATCACATACATTTTGCAGTACAGATGTATTTATAAGTATATTATATCTATGTAAATGTGTTTTTTACTTTTTTATTATGTCAGAATGTATTTTGTTTTGCTTCCATTCAGCAAATTAGCAATTTTTTTTTAAATCTTTTACTTTTGAGTTTTTGATATGCTCGCCCCCCCTCTTGTAAAGTTACGACACCCCCAAGGAGGGCGCGCCCCACAGTTTGAGAAACGCTGAGGTATATCAATTAAATAATTTGGCTTATATTAAGTGCCAATATAAGCTCAGTGTCCTCGAGGTTCCTTTTTTACCTCATAAGCCCAAGTTCGGGGTTCGATCCTGACTGAAGTCAATATATTTCCTTACAATTGTAGGCACGCATGATATATGATTGTGTGGCATGTAGAAGATCCCTTGACTATCAATTAGGCTCTTGGATACTTGGCTCTTGAATCATGGTAATATTTGACGACCGACAATATTCTGAATTTAAATTTATCTAAGCATTCCCAAATTTTGGTATCAAGAGTAGCCACTAGATGGTGCCCCCACTGAAATGACTCTCACACCTAGTGGGATTTACAATATCTACAAAGGCTTGAGTGCCAAAATGCAGCCTACCTAAATAGTTTGTTTCAACAATGCGATTTAAGTAGTAAAAAATCATGTACGGAAAATGCTCTAACAGAAAAATGTGTGTGATGATGTCTAACAGAAAAATATACTTTAATACTATCAAGGAAATAAAGAATAACAACCCAAACGCCAGTTTTTGTTAATTTTCTCCATTTCAAAGAGCAGCTGTTCATTTTGGAGGCGAGCAATCTTTTATTATTTTCTTCCCCAATAAATGGTAATTTTTATCCGAAAGTGTTTTTTCACCATTTATTTCTTCCCTTAGACAGTCATCCTATTTAATCCGAACTACATATGCCTCTGCCAGTCACATCACACATCTGAGTAATCATTAAGCCTTACACATACGAACTCTGAAAAGGGATTATTTTCTTCCGCCCCACCACACTACAGAGGGTGATTACTGAAGGATTTGCCTTGTCACACCTCTCTACCAATGGACCTCATATTTATCACCGTATACGTGCTTATTTCGATACCTTGATCCATGTTTTCAATCTTCTTCGCAGTCTTGACACATCCATTCTTTTCTATTTTTTATTTGTTACATTGTGTCTCGCGTGGATAAAGGAAGAAAGCCTTGTAATTGTGTTATCGACGCACTACAGGTGAAATACCCTGCTGAGTCCTTAGCGAAAATAAGTAAACCTAAGTTGATTTTTTTTTTGCTCTTTCTGATTTTGATATTCTTATAACTAAAATGACTGTGACTTTTTTTTTATACCCTGAGATAATTTTTCTTGTACATGATTGGATTTGTAAAATAAGATAATGTTATCTTGTGATTTTTTTTTATATCGTCGATTAAAGCGTTCCTGATAATGAGATTACGATGTACTTAAGTATAATTAAATACTTCAGTTATAGTACATCTAAAGTAATTAAATTTATTACACTACCCGGCTTAATGTCATCTGCATTACTTTTTATTTGCTAATTACTTTCAGTTATAATTTATATATCGATTCAAATTTTATTACAAATGTTTTTCAAACCTGACATTTAAAAATGATTTTCAGAAACAAAATAATTTCTTAAGAAAGGATGGTAGCCAAATCGAGAACTTAAATATCATATTCAGTAACACTTCTATAGCTGTAAAATTAACATTTTACTTTCGGTATTATTTATAGAATCACATACATGATCATTATTTTGAATTATTTTGAGATACCGTTATGCTA
Organism: Trichonephila clavipes; assembly: GCA_019973935.1. Taxonomy (NCBI): domain Eukaryota; kingdom Metazoa; phylum Arthropoda; class Arachnida; order Araneae; family Nephilidae; genus Trichonephila; species Trichonephila clavipes. Next base: position 1,199,155 of record BMAU01017801.1, on the reverse strand, counting down.
TCCTTTTCATATATAATATTTACGTTTTAGTCTTCGCCGGCTTCCTTTATTCGAGATATAAATATTATGAAAAGTTCCAAAATCAGTAAATCTCACGCTAAAGTTCAGTAAATATGCTTAAGGGCAGTCGGAAACCTCTATACCGACAATGTTAAATTGGCTGTTTTCGAGGTACATTTTCTCAAAATCTTATATGTACATGCTTGAAATTTTTCATATAATTAAAATACGATTTTCTCATTATACTCAAATGAGCTTTTAGCTAATTTTGAATTTTTTCATAATTTATAAAATATTTTATCAAACATAGTTTACGTTAACCCGTTTTTCACATAAAAAATTTGTAAAAAATAAATTTTGGGGTTTTTTACAAAAAGCTCATTTCAGTATATATTAGCCATCATTATAAATATATCATAAAAAATTTACATACCTGTGAACAGTAGTTTCTAAGAAAAGGAACATCGAACATCAAAAATTGACATTTTGAGAAAAATTGATTTTAACGTATAATTACTTTTTAGTTAAAACATGCCACCTCCATATTAAATCATCAGCATTTTTAGTAGCTCATCATCTTCTTTGTTCCTTTTAAGTCTTTTTTCCTTCCTAACTTCCTTTGTTTTTTGTAAACAATAGTATTTTGCTCGTAACAGCCTCTGTTTGTCGAGGCACTCCATCGCCTGTACCGTGTAATCACCAGGCTCAATACACATTTTTCTCAAAATTTCTAGTTTTGATACATTCCCCATATTAAATGAGGAAACTGCATCATATGTACCCAGTGATAAAACTTCTAATTGTACAAATGTTTTCTTCGGTACACGAGACCATATTACATTATTTACACTTTCGTTAGGATTTTGCGTACCTCCATGTAAACACTTTTTAGCAATTCTGGATTAGCTAAATCCCTAAAAACAGGTCGCATGGCCTCCACAACATCCACAGGTAAACTATTTTTGTGATGATAAGTCTCCCAAAATTCTGCTTTTTTAAATTTGCACCACGTATCTGAAACAGAGAGTCAAAATCCATGCTGAGGTTTTTCATCGGTTGAAATAAAAATATTGCCCATATTTGTTGCATGTCCTTCACGCTAGACAAATTTCTGCGGATATACCATAATATGCTTGCAGACGGTCGATTTCTGCCTCTGTCAATCTATTTCTTCCGCATAAAGGCTTTCCGTCAGAAAGTTTTTGACCTCTCATCTTAGTTTTCAAGCGTCGAAGACGTGTCCCCATTCTTTTCATAACATGACCTATGCATTCTAATTTCTCGACAGAGCAATGGTCACCATATACTTTGTTCTCGACAATATCCCCATCTCCTAAATATTTTGTGTACCGAACATTGTAGAGAGACTGGGAACGTTTGGATAGAGCTCCAGCTACTTCCATCTTACCGCTGCTGAAGATGCTTGGTTTTGTTCGGAAAAAAACTTAATCTATAACTTTGCCGGTATCAACACTTGTGACTGTCACCAAGCCATTAAGAAAAACCACGCTTTACCATCAACAGCAACAGCAAGGTCCCTTTTCCATCATTTTCATCAACGGCTTCACGAACAGCTTCATTGTGTTCACAGATTTCTCTTGTTGCCTGCAGTAAAATGTGGTTGTACTTTGAGAATTTTGTGGGTGGCGGGGAAGATTCAGATAAAACATCGCAGACTCAGCACCTTTACCTATGCATCGCATAGCATACACTAGCCGGGTATTCAGTTCGTAATTCTCAGAACTATCCCATTTCTTGGAGTTAAAAAAGTATAGTTATATTTACAAGAAGGACATTTTAAGTGAAACTTCACAGCTTCACCACAGTTACTTTCACTGAGGTGCAACCTGAGTCCTGTTTTTTCACACTTTATACATTTTACAGCTTCAAAAAACACATAAAAGGTTAATGTCCACAATAACATTTCTGAAACCAGAAAAAGCCTCATCCGAATATGAAATCCATGTTTACAATTTTTCTCTCACTGGCAGATGGTTTAGTTTCATTAGTACAAAGCTTTGCACCATCAGCACAATTTTTTCATCAGCAGAGTTCTTTGGAACAGTAGAATTGCTTTCACCACAACCATTCAACATCTTCCTTTATTAAAAAACTCCTCTTCGTTTCTTACTTTAGTCGATGCTCTAGGCATGGTAAAGTCGATATATTATAGCAATTTTTTTTTGAAAGTTTAAGCTGAATAATGTTAAAGAATACTTGCGAGTTCAAAAATTACAACGCAGTTTTGAAAGTGTAAACAAACACTGATTTGACCGTTAAAAATACAGTGAAGTTTCAAATGGGTTAGGAAATAAAATAATAAAAAGACTCAATTTATACATAAATGTTTTGATTTATACCAGTGCTCAACTTTTAAGCCAAAACAAAAAACTTTGTTTACTTTTACGCTTGTCAAATGGGCGTGGCCCAGTTTCAATTATTTAAAAATAGGTTTTTAGGGCTTCTACTTACCCTAGAGGTTAAAGTAAGGTATTTTTAGAAAGGTTAAAATCTGTACTATGTGGAAATGTAAAAATCTCAAATTGTCAAAAAAAAATCAAATTTTACCTTTCCGACTGCCCTTAATTTCAAATATGCTATTTAAGTAAAGAGCAATAATTTTAGATGTACAAAAAGTTATCTTTATAAATATTCGAGTTTGGTTTAAATCCATAATGATAATACTTACTGTATAGCAAGTTTTCATAAAACAATACAGAGAAAAAGATAGAGTAATTTCATTTTTTTAAAAAATGCGAATGTATATATATTGTAATGAGCTATTGTGTGTGCGTGTGAATATAAATACTATTACCAAAAATAATTGCATATTTATAGATAATTTCTAATGTCGCAAACAATATGTATCTGCATTTAAGAAGGTTTTATGTCTTTCATTGCTTCATTTGTTGAATTAATATACTTGTTTCATTATCATGCCCAACACCCGTCACTTATCAACGCATCTATGCTTGTTATGGCAGTATGTCTAGTGATTATTCATCCAGCTGCACATGTTGTACGAGAAAATAGATTACGATAGTTATGGAGTCATGATTCAAAATAATACTCGTATACACAGTTATCGGTTCAACATTTCTTATGTATTTTTACTTTCTAAGCTATCGTTGTTTACTGCGTACTCCAATTAATTTCTGCATCTGCATTGACACTGACAGCATGAGGGGTGTGGGTCTTCGAAGTGTTTGAAAATTACAACGATAGGTGTCATTCCTTGGTAATATATTCGTCATTACAAGTTGTTTGAGTGGCAAGAGTTGTGGTGTGGAATATTTGCTGGATACTAAGCCACGCAGGTATCGCAGACAACGGGAAAACGGAAAGCGCGGCTCAGTAAGCAATGGACCAGGTGAAACTATCAAGCAATTCTGCCTTCTGACTTAAAGCGCGTCATTTTGAATGGTATTGATAGAGCATGGCAGGAATCATAGAATTTACAAACTAATAATAAGTTGTACTCCATGAAATTCTGTCATTGGAGCATGGAATGCAATGCCAATACTAAGAGCTGATGTTAAGCTGATTCACCTTCGCATTGGCCATACTTGTTTATTTGACAGGTATTTGTAGTTGGGTGAAGATGCTCCTAAATGTGTATCATGTAAGGTTACGTACTTAGTCCGTCACATTTTAGAAGAGGGATCATTTTTTCAATAATCATCGCATCACTGTTTTTCGTTTATCGGTTTTACTCTTATCCGACTTGATGGCGAAAACCCTCACCACACAAATTATTTTTGTTATGAATTTCTTGAATTAATTTCTATATTTAATTCGATGTTATATATATTATTTTTTTGAATAAACATTATTTGCGGATATTTGCGCGCGAAAATTTATAGATAAAACTTAATAACTTTTTAACATTTTAAGAAATGTTTGGCTGTGTTTATAGCCAAAATCAGCGCTCTTATGCAATATACCCAAACACACTCACTCACTTATTCCCATGGCAAATTTTTCTTCACTTGAGAACAATTACCCTACTTGTATTCAGGATTATTGCTTTTCTTTGCAATTTATATTTTGCGCTAATCGTTCAAAAATTCTTCTTTGTTTATTACATAAATCCTAATGGCCGGAATGCGAATGCAATTTGCAGATTATGATTATTCATTGTCGAATTTATATTGTCGCCAATTCTCCTTAAAATTTGATCAATATCTTATTATAATTGTTTTACTAACTTACATATGTGCTTTGTGATAAAAACTACAATAGCAAATATAAAAAGTAAATAAAAACCTGAACTAAATTCCATCAAACTTACTTTTTCTTTAAAAAATCCTCTAAAATAATTATATTGGAGTGGAGTTCCTGTAATCATCTATTTGTATATGTGTGAAGTAATTACATAGAAATTACGTTTTGCAATTGCAATTATTCTTCAAAATATTAATGTGTTGCGGTATTTTAACATGGTGACTCGGTGGAATCATAGTAAAATATTATAAACTTTAAAAATGCATAAATAGTGCTGGAAAAATGTATACTTAAAATTGTTTTAGATAATAGTTATTTTAGATACACTCAGAAACATTGAAACCAGCGACCCAAGAAGAAAGCATCGGATTCAAATGAAATTTAATACACATAATGACACATGATGAGAGATTCACTTGATCTCAAAAACATGACAATTACATGAATACAGGGTTTGCAACGACACAAATACTGGGCAACTTCAATTGCGCGTTGGACCACCTCCAGCTGCAATGCATGCCACCATAAGGTCCGGCATTGAGTTGATTAGACTTCTTATGCTGTCCTGAGGCAGATGGGCCCACAAATTTTGAAAAGTCAACTCTAAATCATGAACAGAGTAACACGATGGCATCTGCCATTTTAGCTGATGCAACACTTGCTCTACAAGGGACAAATCTGGGGAGCTGGCCGGTGATGAAAGAGTCTGAAAATGACGTAGGAAGTCTGGAGCAAATCTTGCTGTATGCGGAAGAGCATTATCTTACTGGAAATATGTCCCTGGGAGACTATTTAGGAAAGATACTACATGGGGTCGAAGAATATCATCTGCGTAACGTTGGCCCGTTAAGGTTCCACGCATCACAATTAAAGTGGACCGGCTATTATAGGCTATGTCCCTCCAGGCCATTACACCAGCTGTGTGGCCAGTGTGACGTAGAACAAAGAGGGGGAATTGTACCGCTCTACAGGGTGCCTCCACACCCGTACACGGTTATCATCTGTCCTCAAAACAAACCGGAATTCATCACTAAACACAACATTTTACCAATCTGTGTTATTCCACATTGATCTGGCTTGGCACCACTGTAAAAGCAGTTGCCAATGTTCCCGTGTTAAAGGGAGTGCACGGAAAGGGCGTTTGGATTTAAGATTTGCTTCTGCATGATGTCTGGAAATTGTTTGTGGAACAATTGCAACGCCTACGTCTGCTCGTATCGTTGAACGAGTCACTGTGGGGTCCACAAGTGCAGGCTGCACGATCCTCTCTCCTCGTGGTCGTCCTGGTCGCTCTAGACCCGGTTTTCCACACGTGGGTACCTTCTCGTGTCCACTGCTCCCATCAATTTCTAACGGCACACTTAAAACGATCCACCTGGCTATCAACACGGCGCGTCGACCAGCCTGCAGTTTTCATCCCGATAATTAGGCCTCTCTCAAACTCGCTTAACTGTGAGAAATGTGTTCTAGCACGTTTACCTGGCATGTTTCGCTTACCAAAGTTTTTTCTACAATCGGCGGGTAATCGTCACGTTTATGAATCTTCGAATTTGCGCTGGCTTATATAGCACCCTCTTCCTGATTGTAGCGCCACCTCGGCGTGTATGAGCATGCGTATCGACACAAAACTTGGATCATTTGCATATCACATTACGCCGTACTTATTTGCAAAGTTTCGCAATTGTACTCAGCTTCCTTCTTGGGTCGCTATTTTCAATGTTCCTGAGTGTATTTATTACATTACTAAAGCATGAATCATTTCACTTTTCTAAAACCAAATCTTATAGGGAATCAAGAAACGGTTTAGAGAGGGTTAAAATAAGAAAAAAAGATGAGAAATAATATTAATGTAGTAAAACACAGCAGTAGTTACGCCATTGTAGCTTCACAACAATAATTACTGAGCCGCATGAGTGGTGCGGTTAGTTTCTCTTGGCCTACTGCACTCAAGGTTGCGAGTTCACCTCCGGTCCTATTCGGGGATTTTAAGGATGCAGAAAATCCACACTGACAATGTTGTATGATTATACTGCATGTAAAAGATCCCTAGAGTTTATGTTTGGCTTGGGTTCTCTAGGTAAAATTAAATCCTAGTGTGGCTTCACATCCTCACAGCTCGGGTGCCTCCCATGAGGGAGAAAATTGGTAGTCAAAATTACCTGCGGCGATGGGTATCCACCTATATGGCACAGCACTAAAAAAATGTACCAGCTTTCGGGGAATGTGTTGGATATGCAATGGAAAAACTTTAATCGGCAGCCCATTAGAAATAAAAAAAAAAAAAATTATTACTAAAATATAATAGGAACTGCACCGAAAATATTTATTAAGTTCTAGAGTAAATCTTTACGAACTAATTTGATTAGACTCGCACAGTACAAACGACACTTTTCTACAGGTTATGAAAATGAAAGATCCATATAATTATGCTGCCTTTTTAGTACACACGTTGCAGACTATTCAGTAAACAACAAACACCATTTTTATGATTTAAATAATACTTAGTAAAGATATTGCAGTGTAAATGCGTTTAACTATTGGAAAACTTATTTTTCCTTTTATTTTTCAAAAAAATACATTTTACTACATGTTTCTAAAGTGTTTTTGCACCCAAATAGTAAATCTTTTGAGGCTTTATTTGAAAACACTTTTTGCCTTTTAAAATTCACTCTGATTATATTTTAAAAATTAAGTATACAATTATTCTATCTCAGCTTTTTATTCCAGTAAATGCATCTAAAAATAACTGTATTATAATGAAATGTAATAGGAATTCCAATGTTGACGTGATTTCTAATAGGATTTCAGAAAATTAATAATGCAATGTGCAATTCCATTTATATAGCTAATTTACTTAATGGATTAAGAATTAATTCGAAATAATCTGTGTCAGTCTGCATTATGTTTAAAGAGATGTTACTCCACAGTTAAGATTAGATAGTGTTAAGTTAATTAAAGAGTGAAAATCAATTTATTTCTGGTCTTAAAAAATGAATAAAATTATACTTATATTTTTTTTTTTATATACAGATAAATTCGGTATGCCTCGGATTCATTTATCTCGGAGAAAATGGTTTATTCTGTTTACTTTAAACTGTGATGAAAGGAGACGCAATATACAACTCATCTTTTTTAAAGATTTGAAAAGAATGTTTCATTCAAATACACTCTGTCGCAAAAAAAATATATGCACCCAGAAGAAATCAAGCTACAATCACGAAACTCGGCAAGAATGTAGTCTGGTAAGAGATATGCAAATGATTAAAATTTCGAAGCCAATGAGACAAGGCTAAGTGTGCTATGCGCATATTAGTTGCGCAACTGGGAGAGTTTAAAAGCATGATTACGAGCGCCGTACGGCTATCCAAACGAATCTGATGACTTTGATAGACGATATTGAGACTTAGGATGCCTCTAAGACGTAACCGGCGGGAGTACGAGCAGCTGACGGACTTTGATAGGGGCCGTATAATAAGCCTCAGAGAAGTAGGTTGGTCGAATAGACGTATCGGCCGCCAATTCGGTCGGAGCGATATGGTAGTTGCTCGGTGTTGGCAACAGTGGATCACAGAAGGTAGAGTGTACCGTCGCGGAGGGTCAGGACGTCCCAGGAACACAAATGATCGCGAGGATCGTGCAATCAGAAGAGTGGCCACTTCGGCACCAACAACGTCGCTAGCATCGATTCAACGCCACTTACCTCCTTCCAGACATCCAGTGCCATCAAGAGAAACCATAAGGAGACGACTGACCGAAGTTGGCTTGAGGAGCCGACGTCCGCTAAGACGCTTACCACTGACCCCACATCATAGGCAGTGTCGACTGGATTTTTGCCGACCTCGGGCAACTTGGAGTGTGACAGACTGGAGACGTGTCGTCTTCAGTGATGAATCCCGATTCAGTCTCAGTGCTGATGACCACCGCACACGTGTCTGGAGGCGCAGCGGCCAGCGGTCCGATCCGGCATTTATTGTCGAGCGACATACAGCAATTTCACAAGGTGTGACAGTGTGGGGAGCATTTTCTTGGGACACACGATCATCTTTAGTGGTCCTTCAAGGCACTTTGACAGCTCGCAGATACGTGGACGATATTTTAACGCCGATTGTGCTACCCATGCTATCAAGTCGCCCAGGTGCCATTTATCAACAAGATAATGCTCGTCCACATACTGCGCGACTCTCCCAACAATGTCTTCAAGGATATGACGTCCTACCATGGCCTGCCAGGTCACCAGATCTTTCGCCAATAGAGCATGTCTGCGACGCGCTGGGAAGGCAACTGCAGCCGTCCCGAGATACAGCAGAATTAACTGCGCAGATGCAAAGACTATGGCAGGATCTTCCACAGGGGGTCATAAGTGATCTAATTAAATCGATGCCACGCCGAATTTCGGCTTGTATAGCTGCCAGAGGTGGCTTTACTACTTACTGATTTTTAACCTTTTGCAAGCTGTAACCACTTAATAAAATGATATTTTGTTCTGAATTTTTAATCATTTGTTTATTTTCATATACACTACATGCATACTAAATTTCGTGAATGTAGCTCAATTTCTTCTGGGTGCATATATTTTTTTGCGACAGAGTGTAAATGGCATAAAGCGTACAAAAGCTTTGAAGATGTATGGTAAATTTGTAAATATTTTGATCTTATTAAAATTATAATAATTAAATACCGCATTTTTTTCGAATATAAGCCGATAATGAGCTTTTCTAGGGAAAATAATCCCCCAAAACTCGAAACTAACACACTCGAACAAAGCAGAATTGGAAATAAAAAAGAGTCGTTATAATTTTTAAACATGTCTCCGAACTGAGGGCAATATTTAACAAACGGCATATATTAATGGGGGTAAGGGGAATATTTTTCTGTTAAGTAAAACACCAATAACAAATCCTATCTGAATCTAACACATTTTTTATATCTTTAATATTTTGTAAAATATCTGTGCCAGTCATATAATTTCAGCACATTTTTATTTTTTTCGAAAATGAAAGTAAAGAGAATTTTCTGAGCGGCCCAGAATCATTGACCAACAATTCATGACGTGAAGGAAAAACTCGTTGCATAAAGATGTTATACATTCAGTCAATACAATGAGAGATTGTGATTTTTACAAAATATTTGGTTATACGGATTCTGATTTAGGCTTTGAAGAATTTATGATATCCTTTTTCTTCTATTAAAATGAAAAATCCTTTCCAAACACCCCAAAATAAAAGATTCAAATATCTTGTGCAGGAGGTAGTTGGATATGCTTTAAAAACTATTTGGAATTGGCTTGGAAATATACGACAGTCAGAAAAAAATTAAATATTGAAGTGCTTATTTTATCTTTATGGTTTAAATTACGGATTTCCTTAAGGTATTCGTCTCCGTACGAAAAAGTGATTTTTCAAATCCTTACAACATAATATATATTTTTAATGTTTACGGTTACTTAGATTAGAATATACGTATGAAATTGTTTTGAGAATATTATTACATCTAAAATGATTTAAATGCAATGTTTTAACTAAAATTGAGGATTGAATTATTTATTTTCAAAATGCTATTCGTTTATGGAAAATTGTTTTGTGAAATGGTTGCCTATATAGATTTCTGTACCGAAACTGAACTAGCATTTTTAAAATATTTAATTTACAAAAGTATTTATCTATAATTTATTACATCAACGTGAAGGAATTTTAACAGAAAAAAACTAATGATTATTTCAATTGATAGCCACTATGAAAAATAATGTGATTTTTTTAAAAAAATCATAGTTCAGGCCCTCAGTAGAAATCTTAGCTATATATAAGCAAGATATTATTATTACAGAAGCATTTTTCGTGAAAGAAGAATACATTTAAGAGGTAATACTAAGTTCATTTTTTGCCAAATATTTTGATTGTACTAATATTCTTAGAACAATTTTATATGTATATTCCAATCTAAGTAACATTAAATATTTAAATAAAAATATATTTTGTTTGTACGCTTTTGTAAAATCACGGTTCTGAACGTAGTCGGATACCTTAAACCAGCAATACTCAACCTACAGCCCGCGGGCCTCATGCAGCTCATCAAGCATTTTTAAGTGACCCGTTCAGTGCCCATTCCTTTGCAGAATTCACTTATTTAAGAAAAATATGTAATGAATTTGGTCTCAAGAAATCAAATTTATCAATTTTGTGATTTTTGCTCCGGATGTCGTACGAGCACTAATTGATATTCTATTTCTACTTGCAACGGCTACACTTTGTTATAACAGACAACAGTGGAGTTGAGTTGCAATAGTTTAAAGAGTGAAATTAATTTGTAACTATCTTTCATGTCTTACAAGCGAAAGATATTCAAAGAAAATATATAATTTCAAGGCGATTGTGAGGTTGACTATTTTATAGGGAAAAACAGACGCGTGACTCAGTAAATGTTTGTTTTGTCACGAAATTCATGTATTTAAAACATACCAATAAATAGGAATCATTCAATGAGACTTTTACTCGAAGATCTATTTCAAGAGGTAATAAATAAGCTTTCTTGAATAATCTTTGCGAAAGCAACTAAGAGTTTTGTCAGCAGTAACAAGGACATCTTATGAAGTTTGTTATATTATTAGTAATCATATGAAACCGTTTACTGAAGCAAAAATTGTAAAGGAGTGTTTCTTAAATGGTTTTAATTTAGTGTTAGTGACAAAAATTAAAAAATAGTAATTAAGAAAACAAAGCAGGGGTTAAAATATTTTGATCAATTTTCCACATTTTAACCCCCTTCCCCCACTCTTTATCCTCGTGATGTTGCCCACGTTTAATTTCTTACATATGTTTGCAGCCCGCGTGAAATAGCTGACATATGTATACTGCCCAGCTGAAAAAAAAGATTGAGTACCCCTACCTTAAACTGTAACAGTTTAATTTAAATAACAAATAATTTCAACAAAAATGTACATAAGCATTTCATTTTTATGTTTCTTTTATGACACAATGCAATTTTTTTACAAAAAAAGTATTAGGAGCACACATATTTTTTTTATTAATATTCATATTTTTTAATAATGTCATCAAGCGAAACAATTTCAAAATACCTTTTTATAAAGAGGAAGCCCAATTTAAACGAAAATTCATTTAGAACACACAATGAAAATATAATTCTAAAAATATTTAAGATATTTCCAGTTATTGAAAGAAATACTTCCACCACATACGAGTTCGCTTATTTTTAAGCACGAATTAAAATCAAAACCAAACATGTAGCTAAAACATACGACTGCTGCATTCCCGACATTTTTCAAACGTGAATCATCCAATAACTTGTGAAATATTTCCCTTCAGCTTTCCTTTTTTTAAATCAGCAACCGTAAAAAATGATACAGTTGCATCACACAACTAGCCAAACTTAACAGCGTAATTTATCATTTCGCTGCAGTTGCGTGCAGCACTCTATAACAGTTCTCTTTTCAAGAAATCAGCAGAAGGCTCCCCGAGCTAAAGAACAGTCGCAAAAGTTTGAGTTTGTCAGAGGGGACATAATGAATGATATAACAGTCACTCCACTGCATTTTATATGAATTCTTGCTAACGACAGGAAGTGCTGTTATTTATTTATAGCACGCAAGATGGAACTATTTGTTTCAACAAGTGAATATACTAGGACGGAGCATTGTTTATTTATTCGAATTCTAAAGGATGCTTTAAAATGAATGTTTATTTTCTGTCAAAAGTGAACTCATCATTTACCAACATTATTTATGGATAACATCCTCCTGCATCTCGTGGAACTTTTGCGGTTCATTTGTTAATGAAACAAATTACCGTAACAAACTCATTAGCTAACTTTTAAAAAAGTATATTTTATCCATTAAAAATAAATGTGTTATTTCTTCACGAAAAACATATTTTTAACTTTTTTAGAATGGTGAATTATGAGTATTTTTTTTTTATGTTATCAATTTTAAATGGAAAATAAACTATTTGTTTATATAAATGCCAATAGATATTATTATAAAAGTCATAAGTGAAGTACATATTAAACTTTTGTTTTCTCCAGCCTTTAATGCTAGTGGACTAAATTCATGTGAGGTCATGATCACATGATAATGACAACCATGAGTTTCTCGCCAATCAGTACAAAAATCATGTGGCGTCACAGTCACACGATAAAAACAATCCTGTCTGCTTCTAATAATCAAATCAAACCCTGCATTGTTGTCAATCTTTGTACTTCGCGGAAACGTATTCTGTTATTATTGTCAGCAATAATAGCACACATTGGTATACTAAATACATTTTACATAAAAGTACATGCATAAAGTAAGTTTCTTCTTTCAATTTAAAAATATTTTTGAAATTTTTTTCATAACATTTGAGCATTTTTACCTAATTATGAAATTAAAACTTTTATCAATATTTTATAAATAGAATAAATAAAATTATTTCAATGTCTATTTTTAATTTAATGATGAAAATATGTTTGTCTTTATCATGTGGCCACTCGAATAGTAATAAAATTGTATATGAATAAAAAAAAATATGTGTATATATATATATATATAATTAGTGTACATAAATTTATTTGTAATTTTTCAAAAAAAGATGAAAAAAATTAGCTTACATACCAAATGTTTAATATAATTTTATTTTTAACACATAATTTAAAATTGTGCTTTTAGCGCGATTATTTAATTCTTATAGTAACAAAAATCCATTAATTACAGTTTATTCTGTAAAAACGATTATTTTCATTGGTTACTTCCTGCCATTCTTTAATCATCAGGTATATAAATAAAATTATTACTCTTTTTTAAAGTTCTACAAAAATAGTGTTGATTAACATTTCCCCCCCTTTTTTTATTTTTCTAAATTTCAAATTAGATATATAGGTATTCTACACTTATCCTAAATTAAAATCAATAATGCATGAAGTTTTGAATTTTTATATACTAATCTAATAAATAATTTTCTCCAATAAAAGTTTAATCCTCTGGCTGCGTAGTTATTTTATCAAGCAGTTTCAAATACTGCTCATTGTTTTATCACGTATTTGAAATCTATATATTAAATCTATAATTATAGAATTCAACTTATTTAGAAAATTGTAATGAAGTTTTTATTTCGCAAGAGGGGTTATAAGAATTACTGTTACCATATGTATAAAAAAATTTAATGTACTTACAGTTCCTTGAAAGAAACCTTCGCTTTAAGAATAATTTATTTTAAAATCGTATGTTCCTGGTATAAATTGGTGCAAATTTAGATTTATTGAGGAAAATAATTCGTCCGAAAATAATAATAAATTCGTGTAAACTTACAACAGTATACACTCTATAACAAACAAAATGGAAAATAAATAACAATGTATATTGAGAAGTATTTTTCCGATTTTAATTTAAACTGATGGATTGAAAGAACATCCATCGAAAAAGAACCGATTAAAATTTCCGAACAGCTGAATAATTATTTCAGAGTTTGACCATTACAAAAGGAAGAATTCCATAAGGCGCTAGTCCACCTCTACATCTGGGTGGCCATGCAATCCTCAAGCATGGTACATAATGGTCAAATATTTGAATGGTATTCTGCGTATTATCATTATTCAAATTGTCTCCAACTGTTGAACTATATCCTTAACATCCCGGGATTGTAGTAATCATCTTCCCTTAATGGGACTTGGCACCCTTTGAGCAAACTTCTTTATTTACGTATTTGAAAAATTATATTTTAACATTTTATACAATATTTCTATTCAAGAAAATGTTACCAGATGAAAATTTTCATATATTATTCACACAATTTTAAAAATTTAAATTTTTTGAAGAAAATTGGGAAAATTTTAAAATCCTACTCCTTTAGTAAAAATTAATTTTTTGACCTGAAATTTTTTATAATATTCTTATGGATGTTCTTAACAACTTTAGGGATCGATTTTAAAATAAACTTATTCGTTTTCGAGAAAAAAAATAAAATGTTGATATACAGGCTAAAAATCAACGAAAAAGCCAACATGACTTACATTTTATTTTTTTTTTAAAAAAAAAAAAGTATTCAGTTTATAGCAAAACGGATTCCAAATTTTATTACATACTTTATTTTTAACACGCAGGAAAAAAATGGAAGTGATTGGTAAATAATTGACGAAGGAGTAGCATTTTGAATGCACTAAGGTTTCAAAAAACAAAAACTGAGAAAAACCACTTTAAAGTTTATAATTCTGAAAAAATAATTATTATAAGCTTAATTAAACTTAAAATACCACTTTAAGATATTACTTATACGTTTTTCTTTAAAATAATTGCATTTTGAACTTCACATTAGTCGTGTCAGGATTTCGATGTTAAACGATTATGAGGTGTCTGTTTCTGGGTGCCATGTTTGTATTGATTATATATGTTTTCACTAGTACTTATTTCTTATCACAAAGTATTTTGTTCGATGCGCATATGTGTGGTTATTGTGAGTAGCGAAGCTGTTATATATGCAGTTTTTGATTTTACTATGCGTTACTCGTCTTATTTTTTTTATTTTTTTATTTAGTGGCGCATGTTTCTTTGTGATTATTCGATTATTTCTATTTGTTATTTTATATATGTTGTCCTTGTGAATTGTTTGGTGACCCATATCTCATTCGGCAATTTTTTTTCGTACATGAATTTAATTGTAGTTGTTAGTAGTTAATTTGTTTTTCTCTCTCCTTTCGCAACGTTTAAGGAATTAGGGTTAACATGCAGTTTTCTTGTTGGTTGTTTTTTTGTGTGTGCAAAATAGAATTTTTTAGACAATGCTTCTTGAAATTTTTTTATGTTGAGTGATTTGAGGACGAGATGGGGACCTCGGGTATCTGAAAGCTCTGTGGAAGAGTGGAAAATTTGTTCTCCCTATTTTACATACTCTACTGATGCTGGCTCTCCTGCGAGAGTGTTCGTGTTTTCTCTCTTTCAGGACATAAAGCCATGGTTGTTTCAGGCGCATTGGATCTAGCTGTATCACGAGATTAACCCCGTCGAGAGTCAGATTTCTGGATGTACCCCTTACGCCATGGGCAGAACCCTTACAAGATTCAAACAGCACTTGGTTACTACTACAAGACCGATGAACTGTTACGCTGTTTCAACAAGATTACGACGCTCCGGACATCATCTCTGGATGTACCCCTTGCACCATGGGCAGAACCCCTACAAGATTCAAACAGCACCGGGTTACTACTACAAGACCGATGAACTGTTACGCTGTTTCAACAAGACTACGACGCTGCAGACATTTTTTTCTTTCTCTCCCATCAGGACGTGGACAGCCGTTCGTGACCAGGAGTCTGTGAACCAGGAGTCCGTGAACCAGGAGTTCGTGAGTTCCTACTGCTGATATATATATTTTTTGCACTTTGATATGGACATTTTCCTCAGTGAATTTTTGTTGTGTTGGAACTGCTGCTGCTGTTGCATTTTTGATATGGACATTTACCTCAATGAATTTTTCTTGTGTTGGAACTGCTGAAGCTATTGCATTTTGTATTTACATTTACTTCACTGAAATTTTTGTGTTTCTTTATTTCTAGTTTTGTTAATCTGAAAGAGGGGAGGAGTGATGGGAGGCCGCCAGTTCCCAAAGTTACAACTGCAGTTTTTACATTTGCCCTGTTAACAGGAAACTGATTTCTAAGGAATTTGGGGGTGCCTCATGTCAACGGACTCTTTGGCGGGCGAAGCTGTATCCTTGCACAGCTTGTTGGCCAATCGGAATTGTAAAATTTACCGCCAGAACTTTGAAGCGGATGATTTTCCGAGTGGTGCGGTCATCCTTTATAAGGGTTGGCGCGCGAATTCTCGGGGCTTTTTACTCCATCTTACGTCTGCCAGAAAGACCCTCCAGTCGGGAAGCGCACTCGCTACCCGAGTTCACCCCTCCGTCGCTCTCTCCCTCTCTCAAAGCTAAGTAGAATTTTGTTATGCGTCAATTTGTACATTAACTCAAATTTAATCATGTCTAGTATAATAAATTAAGTGTTAATTTAAAGAACGGTCTTTTAATTTAGTGTACTGTTTTATTGTCTTTAGAGGATTTAGTGTTTAATTTTTAACTTAAACTATGATGCGATAAGTCAGACAAATCTGGGTATTATAAAATGAGTATAATGGAATTAAGTAATCATTTAAGTTAAACAAGCGTCGCATCAGAAGGTAATATTAACGTTAAGTTGACTTGGCACCATTTGAGCAAACTTCTTTATTTACGTAATTAAAAATTATATTTTAACATTTTATACAATGTTTCTATTCAAGAAAATGTTATCAGATGAAAATTTTCATATATTATTCACACAATTTTAAAAATTTAAATTTTTTGATGAAAATTGGGAAAATTTTAAAATCCTACTCCTTTTGTAAAAATTATTTTTTGACCTGAAATTTTTTTATAATATTCTTATGGATGTTCTCAAAAACTTTAGGGATCGATTTTAGAATAACTTCATTCGTTTTCGAGAAAAAAAAATAAAATATTGATATACAGGCTAAAAATCAACGAAAAAGCCAACATGTCTTACATTTTTTTTAAAGTATTCAGTTTATAGCAAAATGGATCCCTAATTTTATTACATGCTTTATTTTTAACACGCAGGAAAAAAATTGAAGTGATTGGTAAATAATTGTCGAAGAAGTAGCATTTTGAATGCACTAAGTTTCGAAAAACACAAACTGAGAAAAACCACTTTAAAGTTTATAATTCTGAAAAAATAATTATTATAAGCTTAATTAAACTTAAAATACCACTTTAAGATATTACTTATACGTTTTTCTTTAAAGTAATTGCATTTTCATATGTTTTCAACCCACACATTTTTATAAATGATCAACTTTTAGAGAGTACTAATTGCACAAGAAAACTCAAGAAAAACTTTAAATTTTTTTTTTCTATCACGACAGAAATTTTAGCTGTTTTTCTTCTTATAATATTAAAGTATTACATTTGTATGAAAAATATATCAGGAATAAGAGCTGAAATTATAAAATTATTAATATAAAATGCCTTAATTTAAAAATTTTACATGCACACATTTCACAAGGAAGAAAAATTACATTATTGCATTGCCTCGGAAATATTCTGCTTTTAATACTACACATTCTTTTTTATAGTTATTATTTCTATTTATAAAATAGATTTTTTTTATCATAACGCATTTTTTAGCTTTTTTTTTTCTAAAAAGGGGGTGTGGTTGAATTGCCTAATTTGTTTTCAAATTAAGTTTTATTCAACTTCTAACTTTCCGACATGCACAAGTGATATATCAATCGAAAGATAATAATGCAAAGAATAAGATTAAATGAAAATAAAAAACGATAGGTTTGTGATTTTTAGTCAATGTCACAAATGAGATCAACGAGATATAGATCAGATTATTTAGAAAGCGAAGGAAGTGTTGGGAAAGCATGAAGGCTATTATCACTCACCGTTGGTGTCGAGGCGTTACCGTGTTGATAGTTCTGGCTGTCGTAAGAGGAATAGTAACATAACCAGTTGTAGGATGTCACCAACACACCACTGAGATGTCAGTGGGTCAGAAATGATAAACAAAAGAGGTTCGGCTATCAAGTGAGATAGAATTCCCACACCATAATACCCTGTTGTTAGTTTGTGTGACGTGATATAGTCAGGGCAAGATGTCAAAGCTGCTCTTGACGTTTCCATACAAGCCTGCGTTCTCGTCAGCCACTTGTCAAGGAAAAGACTGAATATGCGTCCCCAATCAACGCAAATCCTCGTTGAAAAAGCCTGGTATCATTGCAATGTGACTTCACGGTGTACTGTCATGACGGGTAAGAGGCATAACGTTCGATGCGAGCTCAAATTCAACATTCTCAGCCGTCTGTGGAGAGTCACGTGTGCGCGCTACACGGTGGAAAGTAGATAAAAATGAATTCGAACTGTAACAGTTGCTAACACAATCGATTTTCCTTCACTCTATGTTATAGCTCTTGTGCAAACTCTGCCGTTCCGACTCTGAGACCTTCAGTTGTTGACCCATTTTCGCCAGTATCATTGAATCATCACCTCGCTTCGTCACAAATGTTGAGTGATTCTTCAATTATAGTCCAACTATCATCTTTCCATCCAATTGAATGACTGCTTTAAAACTCTGGCATCTGCTCGTTGTGCGCACGAATCCTTCGGCGAGGCATTGTTACAGCCGACATAAGATATCGTGTTCGAAATGTAACAGAAATTTTGACCATCAGAAAGAGAATCTCTCCTTACTTATACCTCTTGAATGCACGTTTGGTCCAAATGTCTTTGTGTACCAATTCTCCTTCCTAGTGGGTCTCTTCTTATTGGTGCATCGACTTTTTTGTAGCGTTTATTTGTTTATTATGTATTTTTTTATTTCTTTTTAAAAAAGAAACAAGTAGAAAATTTTACAAATTTAAAGAAAAAAATCAGTTCTTTTAAGTATTTAAGTAAAAACATCGTACTATATTAGAAAATCACAATGTTCACAAAAATGTTTTTTAAAATAAAGAAATGAATATTTAATCTTTTTAAACTTTACATATTCTCAGTAATCCAGCACATGTTCTACATTTTATAGTAATTTCTTTCATCACTGCAAACGGTCTGGACAGTGTACAGGTGTAAAAGGCATATAAGTAATATATTTTAATGCAATACATATATATTTTCCTTCTATTTTACTAAACCGCTTTTCTTTTCTTTCTGTTTTACTCGATGTAAAGCGATTAAACATACACATTCAATAACTAAATTTATAATTAGTCAGGTTATAGAAAGTTTTACTACAAATAAATTTAATTTGTTATAGAGAGATATAAAAAGTATTTAAGATTTATTTGTAAACTTTGTTTTCCTTTCCAGTATTAAAAAATGAATCCCTTCTTTCCTTTATTTCCCTGCCGCATTTTCATATTTACAAAACAAATGTGAATACAAAAGACGTAACGGAATATTTATGCATGGAGAAAATTGTTTTAGAATACAGTTTTTAACGTGAGTTGAATGGAATTAGAACTAAAACATGCCCATCTTTTCAATTTGTTCAGGGCTAGACAATATATATTTTGCCTTTTATTTCTGAAATGTAATTTTTTCTATATTTTTACTTTATTTATGAATAATTTAATAAAGTGAAATATACAATTGTTAACATTCACAGATATACCTATATTGACTATGAAAGCATCTTCAAAAATGCATGTTACAAGTAATTTTAAATATTTTATCATTCCTGATAACTTTGTTTTATTAATTTTGTGCAATATAAGAAAATTAATATAACTGAATCTAAAAAAATAATTTTATAAATACTCTAATTATAGTATAATTATCTGCATGCACACACACATAGATACATTCACACATACACGTTTTATACAGGGTGATCCCAAATTTCTGATGCAAAATTTAAGGATATGCACAGGAAACTAATCACTTATTGCATAGGAAAGTATGGGTGCAAGTGACGCGGTGAGACAATAATAGAAAACATAAAAGACGAAAGGAAAGATAAAGCATTAATTCAAAGCTTCATTGACAAGTGCAATGTTTAGCATAACTGTTCGTAATGGTTCAGCACAAGAGCTATGAAGTCCAGCTGTAGCACACTTTGCTGTACCAAACACTGGCAGTGAGAGAAGGTAGTCTGCTTGATTCAAAGAATGTACTCACTGAAAATGGAACCTATGTATGTGATATTCGTTTAACACTGTACAAAACGGTTTTATGACAAACACATTTACGTGATGAGCATCATATGCTGTACTTGACTCGCATCTATCAGTCACAACATTCAAAATGCTTTCTTTCAGACTTGGACGGTGTACTGCTTTTAGTCGACCGGTATTATGTTTGGTGACATGTAACGAACGCGTTTCACGAAGTGGACGATGTAACCGCTGAAAAACTCTGTGATTCGGCCTTCGTCAATCAGAAAACTACGCATGATGCATTCGTAGCACAGGTGTGCCGTTACAATTTGCATGACCGTACATGAAATGCATGTTTGTATTTTCGACATGCATAAGATCTGCCATAGTAAACGTCAGCCAAATGGGGGATGGTGTTTTCCCTTACTGAAATGCAGCATGTTGAACGGCAGCTAGTAATCTACTGCCTCCTACCGGCAACGTGACCAACCGATATAATTATCTTTCTCTTTTCTTTTATTTCTTCTGTTTGTACCTCACCGCCTCACTTGTGCTTATACATTACTGCAGTGCTTCTCAAACTTTCAATACTGGCGCCCCCTTATACATTAATAATGTACTGAATGCAATAATAATGCACTTTGACGCAAAAGCTAAAATAGGCGATCTTAATTATAAAACATACAAATTATTAACATAAGTATTAAAATTTTGTATACTACTTTTAAGGAAAAAATATATAAATAAATAAAATAACAGGATAATAATGATGTTATTTTACTTTTCTCTAATTTTTAAATTGAACAGATTGCAAACTGTGGTGGCTGCATAGAAAACAAAATATAGGTATCTGCTAAATATAGAAAAAATAACTCAGAGGGAGAATTTCTAATCATAAGCATTCCTTATAAAACTTTGCTTTGCAAGACAAGCCCATGGAAGTCGTTAAAACTTATTAAACTTGTTCTTAATTTAGTAATAACTAATAAGTTATGAAATACTCTGTGCAGCACTGATACATTAAAAGTATACCGGCTAAAGTGCCTGCTCTTTGCACGAGTTTATTTATAAGAAAATAAAACATTATTGATATAATAGCTGAATTGTAACGAGTGCAAAGCCAAATGCTCGACAATGTTTACAAAAATGTTAAAATGATTTTTTAAAAGGGTTGCCCAAATTATAATTAGTTTTAAGCGAATGGTAATTTTAAGCCTCACAGAATTAGCATTTATATTTGATGTTAAATAATGAACAATAATATAAAATTCCGATGAAGAATAACTGTATTATTTTTAATATTTAAAGCGAAAAGACTTCAACATGTTTAGTGGTTCGTCGCCAAAAGCCCTCGTGTAGCTGAACAGTGCGACGTTAATATTCAATCAAATTACATGTTTTAACCCGCGAGCAGGCGCGCACTCGATACGGTCGAGCGGGGTTATTGAGTCACCCTAATCATTTTTTTATAATTATTTTATTGTACACGATACAAATCGTGATTCCATTGAGTAATTTAATTAAGAGAAAGTTTACTTACATAATTTTAAGGATTTTTCAATTTTTCTTTGGTAACAAATAAACAGTTTTGCCAGAATTAACGATTTCGTAATATGTGTGTCCCGCGCGACCACTTCCAGGTACAAAGTGTATTCATTATGATTATAAGAAATTATGTAAAACGTTTTTCGCGTTATGCTTTATATGTATTGAATACTCGTAAAAATAAGTATTGGCTAAGTAATTATTCAAAGTGTGCGTGTGTGTGCCCTCCATGGTTTTCCAAATATCATAAAACTCTTTTGTATGGAAAAAAGCGTAGCAGAGAAATACATTACTTATAACTTCCTTAAATGAGAAACAAACACATAAGAGAGGGGTCATAACTAACTGTACCAATGACTTAGAATGTTAAACAGATTACAGCTAGAATGTGCAGTATTTCAAAAATAATGTCAGTGATGAATTTTTTAGGATCCTAAATTTTTTCGATTCTGCGTCTAGTATCTGTTTTTTCTCTGAAAGAGTTGTATGTTAGGTTTAAACAGAAAGCGTAATAAAAAAATCTCTCATCATGGATTACAGCAAATCAAATAAAAGTTTTTTATTTGGTTATAGGATGAAATATAGCTAATTGGGTATTGAAGAAGTTTTTATTTTTGCTGACTTAATATCCGCGCCCTCCTATGAATTATATCAAAGTAAAAGTGCATTTTTTATTATCTCTGAAAGAAATTATTTTAATTCATTCCAGTAAATTAATGATTTTTAAATCTTTTATTTTCGATATGCTCGCGCCCCCCTCGTAGGGTTATCGCGCTCCCCAGGGGGCACGCACCACAGTTTGAGAAACACTGCATTACTGTATAATAAATGATTTTTACACAATGTCCTGTGTGTGTGAACCCTTAAAATTTGTATCATGAATTGGGGACCACCTTACATATATGCACACACATTATATAATGATACATTAATTGCATTTGTTTTTGCAATGCAATTTTCAAACAAATAAATTTTGCACACCAATATTTATTTTATACCCAGGAATTAAATTGAAATAATGAGTAACCTAGACATTTATAAATACAGCAGAATATTTACAGCACAGTAACGTAAAAAACTTGTTAAATTTTTATGTGCCCACATGAGGTTTATGAGGATTGGTCAAATTAAAATAGATAAATTGTTACTGTTTCCAAAAAAGTCAATAAATATCTTTTACCTATCTATATTAATAAAAACGATAATTTTAAGCATACATGATAAACATTTTGTATTAGTTTTAATTATTTCACCCAATGTTCATTTTCATTGAAGGTAGTATTGTCTTTGTACGCTTCAAGTATACATCGCAGTTATACATTGACAACTGCCATTATTTCCCCATTTGTATTATTAACTATTTCTAGAGGACAGTTACATTAAATCTCAGCTTAGTGTGATAGTGCACTCTCAACCTTTCAATAATAAGAGCTAGAAAAATAAAGTCTTGCCCTTTTCAATAAATCTGGCAGCATGGCAGTTGTATTATCAATCGAACACATTAAGCCTCTCACTAATGTGGGTATTGATTCCTTTTCCACATCCATAAAATTCCCCCTCTCTCTCTCTTTCTTCTTTCATTAGTTCACTATAAACCTCAGCATTTCCACCCATCTGTTTCTGCACTGTCTTGTAATCTCCCGTATTTTACGAGAAGCCGGAAAATTTCTCTAATGTTAAATGAAGAATATAAGCAAAAAAATAATGCAAATACTTAAAAAGGTACGACACAAAACAGCAACAAGATAAAAATAAGAATACAAGGGATTTATCTATGCAAGCGTCAAACTTGAGATTCCAGGGTTTTTTTCACTCTAGCTTTTTCTTTTAAATGTCGAAACAAGATGAACGCCGTATGTAGATGGGTTGCTCCTTTTTTCATGCAAATTACAGCTGAAGTATTTTAGTCGGGAGGGTAAAACAAATTTTTCTAGTAACGTGTATTTAAGAGTAAAATCGTTGCAATCAAGTTTTTTTTTTTATTACTTTTACAGATTTGCTTTGGCATGTAAATTTGAATATATTTTCTATTCATCATTTTTCGCAGTATTTTTTCTTTCTACTATAGATTAACTGAAAAAAAAAGACTTTTTTTGTAATGGTAAAAGAATGGGTAAATGAAAGAGCAAGAATAAAGGACGATAATTTAAACTAAATGTAAATTCATTATTTATTATGGACACTTGTTATTGATCTCTGAAGAATATTTTTCTTCCATTACATAATTGATTTTTGGTTCCTTATTTAAACTTCCGTTTCATTATGAAGATCACTAAGTTATGGAGAAAAACTTTGATTTTGTTATAGATTTTTACTTGCTCATTAATAAAGCATCCCATACAAATGTTAAAAAAAAATTTAAATTAAAATAAAAACATCTTTTTTTAAAATATTCAACAATGTAATATATCTTAAAGTTTGATTTAGATTTCTCTCCACACAATTTGAATTATACTCTAAGACTAGTGACTTTGTTTTAAAATAATTTTTTTCAGTTTATATGTCATTAATGCTGATATATTTTTATTAATTTACATTAATAAATAAAAGTATAAAATAATTAAATTACAATAGTAAGAGTAAAAATATAATTAAATTTATGACCCTAAAAAAATTCTATCCAAAAAATTTATATCGAATAAAAAGAAGCTTTAAATAAATTTACTTTATTTAATAACGGATTAAATAGAGTAAGTAATTGACACACATTTATTTTTAGAAAGATATATGTATTATAATAATGAGTCAGCTAACTTTTTGGACCATCAATTAAAAGTTAAGAATAATTTGATTTCTAGTAAAACTTTTGGTAAACGATACTCATTTGATTTTAACATTATAAAAATACCTTTCTGGGGTAGCAACTTACACCTATGAATATTCAGAAATATTATCTTAAATTTTATAAAAAGAAACAATAATTTAGTTACTGATAAAATTTCAATACATTATAATTTTGTGAAATTTTGCAATAATTGTTTAGAATACAAGTATCCTAGTAAATTTATTTTTAAATATATTTCTATTTCTGATTAAATCTAGTTTTATTTTAGTTCGATATTTTAATTAATATTTCTTCTATCTCTCCATGTAGTTTGTTAAAAAATATTTTAAAATATTTTATGCGTTTAATTTAATTGCAATATAACTTTCTAGTATATAATCATCCAAGTAAATTTACTTTAATATATTTCTATTTGATACTATCAATTCTGAACTTTGTTCTTTATTTTATTTAAAACTTCTTTTGTTTTGTTTACTTAATTATTTACCTTTGTGGTTAGCTTAATTGCAAAATAACTATCCACCACCGCTTTTCCTTCCTACGCTGGCGTTTCAATCGTTTACGTCATTTCTCGTAGGATCTCATTTCAGTAAGATGTATTTTTGAGCACAGTATTTTTGTTTTACAAATAATTTTTCCTATTATTTTCTATTTAATTTTTTTTATTATTCATCTCCTTGATAGATTCAGTATTGTTCTCTTTTCTAAATTTCTTTTTACGATTTAATTAGGTTCTATAACCACGTATTGTATTAGGCTTAACTTTTCCACTTGGTTTTTTTTTTTTCCTATTATGTCAAAATTCTGTGCTGTACGGGGAAGGTTGGATCCACAAAGCACTGCTTAACAATAGTTCGCTGGCCTAATTCAGCGACAGCTTCAGAAATTACAATAGATCTCCAGTTTAGTCCAATGACTTTTTTGTATCTACATTTGTGTCTGCTGAATTACAATTTCTAACTTCTTTAGCACTGTGGGTTCTAGTTATTCTTCACTTATATTTTATTGTACAATATATATATATATATATATATATATATATATATATATATATGATATATATGATATATATATATGATATATATTTTATATATATATATTTATATATATATATATATATATATATATATATATATATATATATATATATATATCAAATACTTTGATTAAAAAAAGTAATACAAAAACAATTTAAGTCAATTTCTACTTAGATTTACAAAGAAAAATTTTATTTTAGCTAATTTTTATTAAGTAGTTACAATTAATATAAATATTTAGATACATATGATAGAATCACAACATCAAGTGGTAATTAAGTTTTAATAATTATAATTAAAGTATCGAAATTTCATCCAATACAATCTTGTATATAAATTTCAGTTCAACTGAATACTTTAACACGTGAGAAAAAATCCTTTTTAAGTTTTGACATAAGTCGCCAAAAATAATGCCAACGTGGTTGTATTTGTAATTATTTAAATAATTAGTTTTAGCCGATTCATTTTTATTAATTATTATTATATTGTATTATCATCCAAGATAATCATGTATATAAAATTTTAGTTTAAATGTGAGCCGTTTAAAAAATATTTTATTAACAATTGAAAATCGCTCCAAGTTAATTGAATACATATAGAGAGATTGTGAGCTAATAGTGTAGGAATTGAATAAGAAATATAAAGTAATAATGTTGTACAAAAATATTTTTCAGAGAATGAATTATTTGTAATATATATATATATATGTTATACTCTATGTAGGATTTTATGGAATTGTATGCTAAAAATATATATTTAAATTGTTCCATTTCAAAAATGTCCATCATTCTACAGGATTTGTTTTAAATACTCGTAAATATTATGCTAAATTCTTCAAACTTAAAACATGCAATTCCTGTCATTTTTATCATATATTACACAGATTTCTGGACTTTAAATATATTATTTCATAAATTTATTTAAAAGCAAAAAATATGTAAAAAAAATTCAAAGTTTTAAAAGAGTAATAAAAATTTTTGAAAAAAGATAAACACATACACACACAAATTTCAATTTGTCATGCCTTTAAAAAAATTAATATAACTTTTTAAAAATAGTTACTTAGAAATTGGCTGTATATGATTTTGACATTATATAAGAAGCGAAACATGACATAAATTAAAATATCATTATAAATCAACGAAAGAAAGATAAATGAATTGAAAAAAAAAACTGAAATCAGCCACAAAATAGATTAAACTCTCAAAGTTTTTCATCATGCTTAGCAGTAAAAACTTGTAAAATTCCTTGAAGAAGCGTACTCAAAAATTTTTATTATTTTCTAAAAGAAGGATGGTTAAGTAACTCATTATCCTTTGTAATAGAAATTATTTTTCCCAAAATTAATTTGTGCGTATTTACAATTGTAAAAAATGACTGGAGATATTTCCAAAAACACTACTACAATTCCATTTGAACATTTTAAAAATATCGAAGGTTCTAACATTGCTGAAGAAATCCAGTATATGTACACTGCTCAAAATAATTAAAGAATATTGCGGTTTTAGGCAGATCTTGTGGCTGGGAAACTTTTTAGCTGATTGATTAATGTTCGACAGACATAGTAGGTTATATGAGAATAAATTACACATGTTTGGTAGAAAAGAATGCATTTTATTGAGCATTTGTGTACAATAGGGAAAAAAACACTTGCGCATATGAGAAAAAAAGAATAAGAAAAGTTTTTTTCTTCAAAGGAAATCATTTTTAGTAGGAAGTATGGTTTCTACGGACGGCCAGCAACGTTGAGCACATTTGCGGCATGGAGTCAATGAGGCTATTAATCACGAGTTGGGGTATTCTGTCCCACTCTTCCAGAAGAGCTCTTTCCAGTTCTTGGAGAGTTTGTGGGGGTGGTTCGCGGTCAGCAATTTGTCTTCTTAGAGTATCCCAAACGTGCTCTATTGGATTCATGTCTGGATAACACGCTGGCCATTCCATTCGTACGAGTCCTTCCTGGAACAGGAAATACTCCACCAGGTTAGCACGATGTGGCCTGCAGTTATCGTCCGTTAAAATGAAGTAATCTCCGATTGCTGCAGCGTAATGGACTACAATAGGTCTGAAAATGTCATCCCTATATCGGCGAGCAGTCAGAGGTCAAATCGAATGATGTAGAGTTCTGTGCGCCAGTCAATGGAGATGCCACCATTCACCAACACTCCTCCACCGCAAAATCTGACACTTTCGTGCAGGAACGCAGGATTATTCTTACTGCCACATTCCCTCCAGATGAAAATACACCTATTATCCGGATGCACAGAAAAATGGGACTCGTCAGAAAAAAGAACATTGCTCCATTCATTTCTCCTCCAGTTCACATGCTCTGTTGCTCACTCCCTGCGGTCGCGACGATGCCTTGATGTTAGTCTAACACATACCAGTGGTCGGCGAGCATACAGACCTACACCATGGAGCCTGTTTCGGGCAGTCTGAGTTGAAACGGTGGTGCCAGTAGCCGAGCGAATGTGTTGTTGGAGAAGAGTCGCGTTCATATTTCGGTGTCTCCGAGCCGTTAACACTAAGAAATGATCGTCTTAAGGCGTTGTTGCCCGTCTACGACCTTGTCCTGGTCTTCGGCCTGCACTTTCTGTCTCCAAAAACAGTTTCAGATCCTGGAAATCACACTTTGTGACACTCAAATGGCTTGCGCTACTTCGGCTTGATTTTGGCCCCCTTCTAACATACCAACAACTCTCCAAGCTTCTGAATCGGTTAAATGACTTCACTGTGGCATCGTACTCATCGATACAAAGCAGTCACTGAATGCCTATCATCCTAGTCTTCATTTCAGTTGAAAGACAAATTTCATTCGCTGCCGCTGAAGCAGCGTTTTTGACGTCGAACTCAAAATTAGCATACTCCACAGTTTGAAAATCAGAAAAATTTGCATTTGGGATTCTCTTCTTCAATTTTCGGCAAAATAAATTTCACTTATATCTTTATTTTATATAAAACTTACAATATCCTCTAATTTTTTTGAGCAATGTATTACGCATCATATCTAACTAGATTTGATTCCTAAGTTGGCTCAAATTTGGCTACATCTTAATATTTGTTTAAAAAATAAAATATCTATCTTAGATTTTATACATTCCATTTGAAATTACTTCTGATATTTCATCCGATGGAGTTGAGTGATAACAAACATGAAGGAGGAGCTGCAAAATTGTTACTTGAGAATAGATAAAATTTGTCAAATATATCAATATTTATTAGTTATTGAATGTATATTTAGTTATTATTTGATATTACCTTTGCGCAAAGGATTTGGCTTTGCAAAATGTAAATATGAATAAAATACATCTTATTAACTTTCTCAATTTTAGATCATCAAATGACGCCAATCTTAACAATGCTTGAAAAACAACTGGAAAGTGAATGCGGTTATGTAACTACAACACAAAAATACAAAGTTTGGCTATTAAATAACTAGACTAATACTGTAAAATCTTTTATTTTCATTCTGTACAAGTTTTTTTTATTATCACTTTCAATATACATCTCTTCTCTATCCCTACAACACTCCATGTGAATATTCCATTGTTCGAAATGTGCTAGAAATCTTTAGATCACTTAGGACACGTGACGCTTTTTCTTTTACATCTTCAACGGACTGAAATATCGTTCTTTTAAAGCAGATATCTTTTTAAAAACAGATAAAACCGCTATTGCGCAAGATTCGACGAATACAACACTAATGGTGTAACTCTAGAATGTTGTTCTTATCTAGAAACACCTTGAGACAATAACCCAAAATGTGCCGTTACATGGTCTTGGTGGATAACCCATGTCTAGCCCTTCCACAAATTGGATAGTTTTCTTCTTATTCCTTCATGGGATTTTGAAAGAATGTGAAAGTTAGTAATATAAATTAATAGTTTGACTTTCATGGGCCCAGTAATGGTACTCAATCCCCTGGACATTGAAAAAAACTAATAATTACGTTGAAATTTGATTTGCTGTGATTCGATCAAAATTTTCTTTAAAGATTCGCTCTTTCAATCCGTAGATTGGCACTTTCTTTCTATAAAAAAACACAATGCATCACAAGGTACTATCCTTTAAGATCAGTTTGGGGTATCTTCAAAGGAATTTAAAGTGTCGGTACAAACATTTTTTGGAGCATTTTGTTGTTCAAATGTGAGTATTTTAGACACAAATTCGGCACACACTTTTTACGTGCCAAACTTGTGAAGTAAAATTGGCCGGACGGATTAGTTGCAAATTCCTCACTATCAGCCAATTCTTAACCGATGGTCAGATGGAACGAGAATACAGATTTATTCGATAATTTTAAGCATTTTTGATGTGCAAAAGTAACTCGGGCGTGAATCATCAGCATGATTTTTGGCTTCCGTTTTGGAAACGCTTAAATCATTCAAAGACATGTGAAAATGATAAGCCTTCATTGTCATATACTTCTTTCAATAAATTAATAGTTTTGGCAGCGGTTTTCCAAGTTTCATGAGAAATATTCCAGTATTTAATTGCTCTATTGTTACTCATTTTTCCAGCAAAATAAAACTCTGAGTTAAACTTAGACTACGGCTATACGGATATGTTAATACAAATGAGAGTTGCGGCATTCGAAGGAAAATGCTCCACACCCAATAGCAAAATATTTTTTGGGGGATTTTGCAGCATACTTTCTTCTTCTGTAACAGTGTTAGTTTCGTTATTTAACAGCCACACCTTATGTACTAGTTGTTTAATCGGGATGGAGTATATAACTTCAAAATGAAAGTCAGTAATTTATGGAAATTTATAAATATAAAATTCCGTTATTCAATAATTGCAATAAATACTTTTATGTAACTTAGACTATCTTATCTGTATATATCAATATTTGAAGGACTTTAACATGGGACTTCAATGAAGAAAAAATAATCTATATATGAAATAAAGGTAAAATATATACATGATGTTAAAGCTTTTAAGGCTACAGGGGACAGTAATTTTTTTTTTTTTTTTTTAATTTTTTACAAACATGCCCCAAATTTTTACTGACTGTATGTAACTTAGAACTAAAACCATATAAAAAATTTGGTGAGAAAAAAATGATTAGTTTTTAAGAAATTTAAAATTAAAAAAAAATTTAACGAAAATTTAAAAATTTCAAAACGTTCCATGCGTTTTGATTTTTTTTAAATTTCTTATTTTCATCTGATTTAACTTCTTTAAGCAATTCTTTACAAATGTATGTATACAATGAAATGTTTTATATGATAATTTACAAAATATGGGTAAACGCAAATTTTTATATAAAAATTTCAAGAATTTTAATGATTTCCTACATAAAAAAACTTTAATTTCTTCTTTCACCCTATCACTATTACTACAATGCATCAAAGAATTTATAAGTATACATTAGATGAATACTTTTGGAAAGTTTTGTTATAATTCGACAAAAATTGCAACGCATGGAACATTTTGAGTTTTGGTTTCGAGGCAAATTTTTGATTCTGAGAAAAACAGCTTTTTTTATTTTAAAGGAAATTAACTTATTTTTAAAAAAAAAAAAAATACTGATATAAATATGAATTTGAAATTTCAAAACACTAATATCATACAAATATAAAATAGATGCAGAATAAATATGCATTAGGTTCTGCAATATTTATTGTAACAGTCACATTGACACGTGGTATATACAGTTATAAAAATTGAAGTAAGCTAGAACTTTCTTATAATATCTGAAGTAAATTAGCAGAATGTATTTCATTGTTTTTATCTCAACCAGATAGTATATTATATATTTCATTAATCATGATGAGCAAAAATAAAGTATTTCAAAGGGATTAAATTACAAAAATTCAATGCTTTCGAGGAAGCTTTCATTTTTTAGAACCACAGCTATTTTTATTCTAAAGGAAAAAACTTAGTTTTTTTAAAAACAATTAAAGACATTCATATAAATTTGAAAAACACTAATATCATAAAGATAAGATAAACATAGAATATATATATAAGATTCTGCAATATTTATTGTAACAGTCACATTGACATGTAATATATATAGTGATAAAAATTGAAGTATGCAAGAACATTCCAATAAAATCTAAAGTAAATTAACAGAATGTATTTCATTATTATTTCATCAACCAGATAATATATTACATATTTCATTAATAACAATAAGTTAAAATAAAGTATTTCAATACAATTAAATTAAAAAAATTCAAAAAAATAACAAATCTAATTACACATAACAACAAAACGGTTTGCAAAGTCTGATAAAAAAAATTTAAAAAGCACCGGCACTATAGATTGCATTTGTATTCGTGGCATTTCTTTTCCTTTTCTTTTGTTTCATAGAAACATTCTGAGAAATGCGTCGTTTATATTGTCTTTCTGCACAATAGTCAAAGAAAAACTGTCATTTAGACATGAGTCTTCTTTCGCTTCAAGAGATTTCACATAGCCCAAATTGTGCTTTTCGATGACATCCGTTACCGCTATTTCCAGCCTCCTTTTGGAGACGAATACCTCTTTTGTGCATTTTCGCCAAATGCAGCTATGCAGACTTTCATTCGAATTTTGCGTCTTGCCTGCTACGCATCTTTCAAGAATGGTGTCTGAAGCTAAACGTTGATAAACAGGCATAATTTTCTCCACTACTTGTGACGACAAGTAAGTTTTCATGGAACTGTGTGACCTTGGGATCTCACCTTTGGCTATAGCTCTTTTATAGAAACACCATGATGATTCCCCTTCAGGACACTTACCATGCATAGACTTTTTGTCAGTTGACGAGCAATGCATCAGGCTGGCATATATAGCAGTTTTCATTTTATTGGTAATAGGGACATTATGTTTATTGTCTTTCTATAGTAATTTTGCAACTTTGTGATGTTTTTATCTGTAAGACTTCCCTGCTTACGCCCACCAAGAGTCACTTTTTTCACCTTCCATTCTTTCACTTTGTTACGTAACCATGTGCCTAGCCTCTTTGCAATATGATTCAGCCACTCTTCCTTTTCGATTTTTATATCAGAACCATATATTTTATTGTCCAACAAAAATTGAAAAGTTTTTGAGTCACCATCACTCAGCATGGAAACGAATCTCATTTGGCAATCACTAATTGATCGCATCCACATAATTAGTGCAGCGTGCATCTCCATGGCTCCAGAAGTTCCATCAAAATTTTTGTCACACTCATCCGCATGTCCTTTTTGCCATATGTGAAACTCCGCACAATCGGCTCCCATATCTCGACAAGCAACTATACAATTATGACAGTATTTCGACAATACTTCAAAGTAAAGGACAAGTCCACTAAGGATATCGATGATTATTCCTAATCCTAGGTTAGATGTATATCCTCGTTTTTGCCAAGTACCGTCATATGATACACTCACATCAATTATTTCCTGATTTTTTAGAGAAGCATCAACTTTTACGTGAGCTTCTCTAGCAGCTTGACGTGACATTTCGAGCATTTTTTTCTTCACCTCTTTGTTTTTCATGAATAAGTTGTGCATGCATTTGGCAAATGTTTTTCGGTCCATTGTTGGCATGTTGAGCACATATGGAAACGTTTCCAAAGCAGCATGCCCTCTGTCTATGGATAGGAAGACACTCACCAGTTTGCTGTTTATATCATGTGAATTATTGGCCTCTTCTTGGAAACTTGAAAAAACACTTCCATAGCTTTCATGACATAATTCGCATAAAATTTCCATCTTTGTAGAATACCCCTTGGAATGGTGTTGTTTTATAACAAGGGTACAGTTTGTACAATATTTACAAGGAACTTTCTGCAATAATTCAGAAAACACAGCCTTGTGGGTGAAAATATAGCTTGCCTCAGGTTGGGAAGATGTACTCGGTTCAGAAAATGTATCTCTCTGCAATACCATACTATTACTGTTTTTTTATGAACAGTTTTAGAAGATTTCTGCCATCGCTTCTTGCTATTTTCAGCCAACATATTTCTCCTTTTGGTAGGACGACCTTTAGGTTTTCTATATCTCGATGATATAAGATCCATTATAAAAATTTTAAATAACAAAGGCAATTTAAAATGGACTTTAGTTCTGAAAAGAACTTTTTGTTTTGGTAGAATCAATATAAAGTTTGAATAAAATTAAACGAAAAATGCAAACGCAAGTTCGAACGAATTGTAAACAAATAATGCCGATTTAGGTCTCAGATACAGTTAAAACAAATTGTTGCCATCCAGACCTTGATAAATTGACATTTAAAAATAAAAATTAGAGAGGCTATGTCTACAGTAAATAAAATTCGTACTGTCAAAGTACATGACAGCTTTGTCAGCATGACATCAGAATGTAAACAAAGGGGCGTGGCCATGGATGACTGAATCGGAACTACCCCATAACTCAGTAAAAAATGCATGAAACCAAAATTTTTTTTTTTGTGTTTGATAGAGAGGCTAATATAATATTAAAATAAGGCGAAAAAATGTTTTCGATATTATAGTCAATTTTCCACATTTTAACTGTCCACTGTAGCCTTAAGACAGTGTTTCTCAAAGTGTGGGGCGCGCCCCCCTGGGGGGCGCGATAACCCTGCAAGGGGGGCGCGAGCATATCGAAAATTTAATGATTTTTTTTAAAAAAATAACCGGAAAGAAGTGAAACAAAATACTTTTTCCACAATAAAAGAAATACACAACAACACTGATATAATTTATGTTTATCATCTGGCGTTCTTCTGTTTTAACATAAAATATTACTCGTTAAAAGAAAAAACGAAACTCAGACCCTGAGAAAAATTCTAAGAAAAACATTTCATCACTGTAATTATTATTGAAATACTGTATATTAGTTGTAGAAAGAAAAGGAAGACATGATTCACTTTTCAGCCAGGCAGCATAATACATTTGCTGGTCATTTATTTGATTGACCTTCAAACTTACTGGTAGGGTTTCTACATTAGTTCCATCCCATCTTTTATGTATTTATTTTTCGCATAGGGAAATTGTAAATAATGAAGAGTTTTACGATATTTGGAAAATAATTTATTGATTTTTGAAGGATTATTTGGCTAAGATTTATTTTTACGAGTAATCTCAAACATATAAAGCATAGTGAAAAACCATAATCCTTTTTAGAGCATCCGTATTTTTTTCTGAATACACTTATAACCAGTCAGCGGTGGCATCTGTGATCTGTATTGAAGGAAGTTGAAACTGATGCATATTATTCATGATTGAGAAACACGATAAACATGAAACGAAAGGAAAATTTTCAATGGCTTCCTAAAGAACATCAACTGAAATATGAAGCCGTAAGTGTACTACAAGGTTCAGTTCGACTTGTCAAAAAGACATAAAAAAGAAAAAGTTCATCTTGCTATTTGTTGATCACCAAAGGTGTCACGAGTTCGAGCCCAGTACCACTAAAGACCCGCCGTGAAAGGGAGAGGTGCACGTTAAATCTGTAAAGAGCTTAAACGTCCTCTTGTTGGAATGGTGTGGTAGTTAAAAGAGGCCAGCTCAAGTATCGTCCTCGTCAACCATGGTTCAAAATTACGAGGTCCGTCTCTAAAAGCCCTCGTGTAGCTGAACAGTGCGACGTTAATATTCACTCACTCGATCATGAATGCTCATTAAAACTACAATTACTTGAACAAAATATGACAGCTTTGGCAGCAAATAACATTTCTGTAATATTAGTGAAAAATATCTTTGCTTTTCGTCCTTTATTAAGGTCTTTCACTTGTCAATCATTTTAGTTCAGTTTTATTGGACTTTTCTCAAATCATCAAAGAAAGATTGAACATTCCTTGAAAGCCGGTAAGTATACTTTCTCTTAATTACATTATTCACTGGAATTCCAATTTGTATCGTGTAGAGTAAAAATAATTCTAAATAAATGATTGGCGTGACTGAGTTCCCCCGCACTACCATCAGCGTTAGTATCGAGTGCGTGCCTGCTCCCGGGTTAAAACATTTTGAAGTCTTCTCGCTTTAAATATTAAAAAATAACACAATTATTCTTCATAGGAATTTTATATTCTTTTTCATTACTTTTCATTAATTCTAAATGCTAATTCTGTGATGCTTAAAATTACAGTTCTTTTAAACAGTTATTTACAATTATAGCATTTATCTAAAAAAAATCATTTTACATTTTTGTATATAATGTCGTGCTCGCAGTTTTACTCTCCTTACAGTTCAGCTATTATATCAAGAATAATGTTATATTTTTTTAAAAAATTAACTCGTGCGAAGAGCTGGTGTTTCAGCCAGTATACGTTTAATGTATTAGTACTGAAGAAGGTATTTTATAAATAATTTCTTAATACTAAGTTAATCTAAGTTTAATAATTATCAGTGACTTCCATGGGCTTGTCTTGTAGAGCAAAGTTATTAGACACTGAGTTATTTTTCTTTATTTAGCTGAGATCTATATTTTGTCTTCAAAGCAGCCTCCGCAGAAAATCCTGTTTAGCATAGGTAGGATTTTCAAAATGGTAATAGTATACGAAGTGCTTTTGTTTTCAGTGCAGAAATTATGATTGAAAATTGGGTCGCCAGTATTGAAAGTTTGAAAAACACTGGTGTACTATAAAAATAATTATAAAAAAAGGATTGGGGTGACTCAATAACCCCGCTGGACCATTAGTATCGAGTGCGCGCCTGCTCCAGGGTTAAAACATGTTGAAGTCTTTTCGCTTTAAATATTAAAAATAATACAATTATTCTTCATCTGAATTTTATATTATTGTTCATTATTCAACATCAATTCTAAATGATAATTCTGTAAGGCTTAAAATTATAGTTCACTTTAAACTAATTATACTTTGAGCAATCATTTAAAAAAATCATTTTACATTTTTGTAAACATTGTCGCGCACTTGGCTTTACTCTCCTTACAAAATTCAGCGATTATTCCAATAATGTTTTATTTTCTTATAAATGAACTCGTGCAAGCGGGTACTTCAGCCGGTATACTTTTAATGTATCAGTGCTGCACAGAGTATTTTATAACTAATTAATTAATACTAAATTAAGAACAAGTTTAAGTATTAACGACTTCCATGGGCTTGTCTTGCAAAGCAAAGTTTTTATAAGGAATGCTTATGATTAGAAATTGACCCTCTGAGTTCTTTTTCTATATTTAGCAGATATCTATATTTTGTCTTCTAAGCAGCCACCGTATTTTGCATTAAGTCCAATTTAAAAATTAGAGAAAGGAAAAATAACACACATAATAATTATCCTATTATTTTATTTATTACTTAAAAGTAGTATACAAAATTTAATATTTATGTTACTAATTTGTATGGTTTATAATTAAGATCGCCTTTTGTAGCTTTAGCATCAAAGTTCATTATTATTGCATTCAGTGCATTATTAATGTATAAGGGGGGCGCGATAAAAATTGTGATCGAAAAGGGGGGCGCCAGTATTGAAAGTTTGAGAAGCACTGCCTTAAGATCTAACTCAAAATTTAAAACAAACACCAGGTCAGATTTACCATGCTTTAGAAAATAAACTTTTTTCAGGAACAAGACTATGTTCAGAAAATAGAAAGTTAATAAGAAAATCTTGTGATCTTAATTTAAAATTGCTGAATCGGCAGAACATTCTCATTTTCATTATATTTTTTCTTCGCCATTCAGCATGCAGTGACATTTCCAGATGAATAACAAATGCAATTTGGTAATGGGAATTATACCAAATAACACTGACACTAAAAAGTTTAATTTTAGTATTTGAACATCGTAAAAAGCGTTTTAACAACATACACACATGTGTGTGTGATTTTTGAAAAATAACTCCTCGATATTAATCACTAATGTAATGCAAATCATGACATTATTGAAAATATTTTATTTATTGTGCTAGAAATTAGTTTTCGCAATTAAAATATTTAGCAGCAGGAACCGATTCTGAGTCTTACGACTTATGATTACGACGCTACGTAGAAGTTACTGTGGAGTCCCTATAAGCAAATATAGACTAATTAGTTGTAAAGAAGTAATGTCAAACTTCCCATAACATTTTGCTTAAAACTTTATAATAATTACATTTTGTTGCTTGATAGCAGTTCTGAAAAATTTGCCTTTATTTTTTTTTCATTTTTAACAAATATTAAAAGATGAAACTTGTAAAAAATGCTTAATTTAGTTTATAGTATATTACAAAATATTATATTAGATTATTTCGCCCTTTAATTATTTGGATGCAAATAAAATATCTTTGAGCTTTTTCTTTTTTTTTTTTCTTTTTTTACTTTACTTTTTAAAAAATAATAGTATAGCAAATAAAGTAATTTTTTTCACTAGAAAGAAAAAAAAAAATCACTTAGTAACAAAACTCATTCGATACTTTGAATTCGAAAGAACTAAGCATAAGCTCACTAAATAATTAAACAAAACTCCTTTCTCTGGATTCTTTAAAAAATTACTTTTTTAAAAATAAAATTCTATTCGGAATATTGAGATAAAACTTATATATGCGGAGATTCTATGAAAAATTCACTTCATTTAATAAGATTGTATATGTGTTCGGGCTTTCACGTCTATGCCATTTTTCGAATAATTTATCAAAGGTAAAAGCCTCTTATTTCGATCCCGCAAGTTAACTTTTCTCAAACAGGAGATTCAATAATAAGCTTTGAGAATTTAACATTATTTAAACAGCGTTCGAACTCTGAAACTGAATAGGGGTTGCTTTCACAAATTGTCTTATTTTTTCATAAATAGTTTGGATAAGCAGGATAATTGCTGACAAATTAGCACAGCTTCTATTTAATAACTAGTTTCTGGTTACATAAAAGTTATGACGAGGTTTATGTAAGCAAATAATAAAGTATGATCATTAAAATACAAACGATAATAGAGCTTTTAGAAAAAGTATTATAACGGAATTAGCTTCATTATACTAGTTAAAATAATTAAAAAAATTAGTTAGATTAGATTAATTGCTTATTCTATGTTTTTAAAACCTTACAACATTATAAGTTTGCAGTTAATTGTTATCCCTTAAAAACTGTACTCACCCCCATTACATATTTTTTATTAGCATGACTAAATAATAGTATGGTTAAATATATTATCTAGAGCAGTGTTTCTCAAACTTTCAATACAGGCGACCCAATTTTCAATCATAATTTTTGTCGCGGCCCCACCGAACAATAATGTATTTACTGCAATAAAAATGCACTTTGAGAGAGAGACGCAAAAGTTACAATACGATCTTAAATATAAACCGTACAAATTAATACGATAAGTATATTATATTTTGTGTATATGTGTAACTTTTAAGTAATATACATATTTTAAGAAAATTACTTAAAATATATATTACTTACTTCTTATTATGTTATTTTTCTTTCTCTAATTTTTAAATTGGAACAGATCGCAAAATGATATATTTAATTAAAGATTTATTTCCTTCAGCATTCATTTCTCAAAGTACAAATGTCATTAGAAAAACAGTCTAGTCTATGTTGCTCTCTATCATATCCATCACATCTGGCATTATAGGGTACGTTTGCGTGAATCTGGGCAACCTATCGGACGTCTGTGCAAAACATGTAAAAATGCTTTTCCTCGTACAATTCCAGTCAGTTTTGGTCGCCTCGATAATCCTATAGCTAACGAATCTAACTTCAATGTACATTTTTTTTAATTTACACGTTAATTGTAATTCACGGTAATTAAGTATTTACGACAGTAGATTAAAACAAAATCATACATATATTTATAAGTCGTAAGCGAGCATTCAACGATAATAAAGGATCAAAAAGTACACCGACGAGCATGGTTACGAAAATCAAATCAAGAAAATATTCTCAAAAATACTTAAATTTTAGATTTACCACTACTGAAGTAAATGATGAGGAAAAAAAGCCCCAGCTCGTTATGTGTTAAAAGTTACAAATCTGAAGAACAGCATATGAAAGTTATTTTAAAACCATGTAAAATCATTTAGCCATGTTGGGAAATAATTTTAAAAAGTATTTTCTGGATGAGGACAGCTTGCTAGCAAGTTACAAGTGGATTAGGGATCTATTTCAAGATACTCCAGAAGGGCTCTCAACTTCCGAAGAAGAAATCTTCATAGATTTCCCATCCAGTGAAAAATTAAAAGGTAATTTTGTAATAAATCGCTCTTTGAATTTTGGGTAGAGGTGGATGAAAAATTATCTGTACTGAAAACAAAAGCACTTCATATACTATTACCATTTTCAACATCCTACCTTTGTTAAACCGGATTTTCTTCGGTGGATGTTTTGAAGACAAAATATAGATCTCAGCTAAATATAGAAAAATAACTCTTTAAGTGTCAATTTCTGATATTAAACCTTCCTTTGAAAAACTTTCCTCTACAAGACAAGCCCGTGGAAGTCCCTAATAATTATTAAACTTGTTCTTAATTTAGTAATAAGATTGATTGATTGAAAATTAACGTCGCACTGTTCAGCTGCACGAGGGCTTTTGACAACGGTCCACGTAATTTTGAACCAAGGTCAAGTGACGTGGACGACACCTGAGCTGGCACCCCTCGGTCCTAACTACCACACCACACCAACGGGAGGACGTTTCAACTCTGCATAGATTTAACGTGCATCGCTGGCCTACACGGTGGGTCTTTAGTGGTACTGGGCTCGAACTCGGGAAAAGGCAAGCCACGATCCGATACCTATACCACTCGACTATACCGCGGCCAAATTTAGTAATAAGAAATTATTTATAAAATACCTTCTTCAGTACTGATACATTAAACGTATACTGCTTGAAACACCGACTCTTCGCACGAGTTCATTTTTTTTTTTAAAATAAAACATTATTCTTTATATAATAGCTGAACTGTAAGGAGAGTAACACTGCGAGCACGACAGTGTATACAAAAATGCAAAATGATTTTTTTAGATAAATGCAATAATTGTAAATAACTGCTTAAAAGAACTAATTTTAAACCTCACAGAATTAGCATTTAGAATTAATGTTAAATAATGAAAAAGAATATAAAATTCCGATGAAGAATAATTGTGTTACTTTTTAACATTTAAAGCGAGAAGACTTCAAAATGTTTTAACCCCGGAGCAGGCCCGTACTCGATACTAACGCTAATGGTAGTGCGGGGGGACTCAGTCACCCCACTCATTTGTTTAAAATTATTTTTACTGCACACGATACAAATCGGAAATCCTGTGAATATTTTCATTTATAGAACGTATACTTACCTACTTTCAAGGACTATTCAATTCTTTGATCATTTGAGAAAAAATCCAATAACACTGAACTAAAATGATTCAAAAGTACAAGAGCATAATAATGGACACAAATCAGACACTTTTCACTAATATTACAGAAATGTTAAATCGATCAATTATTTTCCAAATATCGTAAAACTCTATTATTTACAATTTCCCTAAGCGAAAAGCAAACTCATACAAGATGGGACGGAATTAATATTGAATAACCATATCATAAGATTTAAAGTCAATCAAATAATTAGCAAACGTACTATGCATCCTGGCTGAAAAGTGAATCATGTCTTCCTTTTCTTTTTCTACATCTAATGTACAGTATTTCAATAATAATTATAGTGATGAATTGTTTATCTTAGAATTTTTCTCAGGGTCTGGGTTTCTTTTTTTCTTTAACGAGTAATATTTTATGTTAAAACGTAATAAAAAAAACTCTCATTGAGAAAATACAGCAAAAACAAAAAAAATGTTTTTTTTCTTTAATTTGGTTTTGGGATCAAAGATAGCTATTTGATGACGGAAAAAAGCCAGATATTAAACATAAATTATGTCAGTGTTGTTGTGTGTATTTTTTTATTATGGAAGAAAACATTTTGTTTTACTTCTCTTTCCGGTTTTTTTTTTAAATCTTTAAATTTTCGATATGCTGACGCCCCTCTTGTAGGGTTATCGCCCCCCCCAGGGTGACGCGCCTTGCACTTTGAGAAACACTGATCTACAGTAACGCAATGAGTTGAATAATGCTAATGCAATTTTGTTTCAAATATTTGAATTTAATATTAAATGAATAGATCACTAGCTAATTTTGTTTGATTATGTGAATATTAACGAAGCATTTTAGGATTATTTACACAAGATAAACATACTTTTCAGTGGAAAAAAATTATTAAAACTCAACATCCTTATCTTTTATAACTCCCCCTTCATAAGCAACCAAAACTTGAAAAAAAGGAGATGGACATAAATATATTATTATAAACTTTAAACCCAAGTTTAAAGTGAATGCAGTGAATACATTGAAGTATATATATTATTGTCACTGTGTGTTTAAATATAAATAACAAAAAAAATTATCTCAAAAACGTGTTGAAATTTGAACGATTAAATCTGTGCTATAAATTTCGTTAAAAACAGACAAATCTACTACATTCTTAATAAATGATTTCATTACACATATAAAAGTTAGCAGTGGGTACCACGTTTTAAGAGACATTAATACAGCTGAATACGTTTAAAGCGAAAATATTTAAGATGAAAAAACGGTTGACAAAAAATAATACAACGACAACGATAATCTAGTATGTATTTCCATACATTTTTTTTTCTCTTAACACGAAAATATTTCTCTTCAGGAAATGAATAAAATACGGAAACCACCAGTTCGTTAATGAAATGTTTGAGATTTTTCATGTATCATTGGACTGGCCTACAGTAAAATCAGAAAAATTTATTGCAGTGGATAATGTGACCCAGCCTCAATTATGGCAGAAAAAGACATTTTGCAGCTTTTCCAAAGCTTAAAAAATATCATTCATGCAGATTCTGGTGAGGAAAATGAAGTGAAATGTAAAGAAGTCATGAAAAGCATGCACAGTTATTTAGACGCACAATTCAATGGTGAAATATTTTTTTAAAAAATGAAGATATCTAACAATTTGATGCTAAGAAATACAATACAAAAATAATCAGATTAGTTTTTTTTCAAACTTAACAACTTTATTTTTCAAAAAACTTTAATATTTTGTATTAAATTTGATTAAGAAGACACAGTACAATTCAATTGACATAAATCGGTCCAGAAATCAAATCAATTTTTTTAACCTATATTATTCCTTATATACTTTTCTATAACCTCACAAAAATTTGAAAGCTCTAAACTTAAGGAACGCAGAATTATGATACATTTTGCATTCGTTTTTATTCACATCCTTATGGCAAATCAAAACTTTAAAATTACTTATCTCAGAAAGATAACATAACTAGTTTGTCTTTATTCAAAATGCTAAGGCTTTTTTTTTCTGTTGTGCCTAATGCTTAGATTTTTTTACCACGTATTGCTAACAGTGCATGTAACAAATGTCCGTATGCATTTTTCAATCAAAGCAATAATTAGTTCTTAAAAAATAATTGAACTCAGAATTTATACAATTTGTTAAGGGATTTTCAGTAAATGTTCATAAAAAAGGAGTATTGTATGAATACCAATCATGTTATCACGAAACACATGCCGAGTTTTTTATACGTGGTTTGACGTACTGGTAAATCAAATTTCATACGTGTACACTTTTTTTGTAGTAAGAGTAGCATTTTAAAGTCACTTCAGAAATTTTAAGTTTTTTCCTTAAACAATTAAATGGTTAGCTTTTTATGAAATTTTGAGCACAAAATCTGTTTTATATAGTATACATACATAGAAGGCAACCAAAAATATTTTGAAAATCCTTTAATTAAAAACTTTTTTGGAAATCATACCATGTCCCCTTAAGTTTTTGCGGATGTGTTTATTCCATTCATTTTTTGTTAAATACATGCATGTATGCATATCTATGTAAGTAAAATGTACGCTATTAAACTCTCGTTACAAAGGTAATCTTTAAGTCTTTATGTCATTACTAAGGTAATCTTTAACTTTATCTCGTTAATAAGGTAATATCTTTTGGTTTCTTTCCGCGTGTATTAATTCTATAAGTGCCTAACTAAAAGAACACACAGTGCCTTTTAATTGAAATTAAAAATAAAAACAAAGTTTTCATTTAAGGTGTGGATTCGAAATTGAATTTCCCGTACTCAATATTTTGCTGTTATATATGTATGTATATATTTACATTCGACATAGTTGCAAGACAGATGAGGTGGAATATTATTTTGCTTAAAGATCGTTTTCGGTGGCCACACTAACCTACATGTGTTCTAAGAGAGAACTCTGATTGGAGTGAGAGATTGAAACCAGATCGTTATGGCTCTTAATATGCCCCTACAATTGATAATGTACTTATTATGATGGATGTTAATATACGAGCTCGCAAAACTGTGCATGATGCGGACTTCTTGAGTATCAGATTTGGAGCAAATAGATGACCAGATCAATCTCCAGACCTAAATCCGATGCAGCATGTTTGAGTCTACCTTGCTAAACAAGTTTGTTTTACGTCCTCTTCCCAAGTCAGAATATGAGCTGCAACAAGGATTGTTTCCATCTCAATTTTTGCTTTCCCAATCAGATTTAAAAAAATTTACTTGGTGGTATGGAATACCCATGCTGTTAATCCATACGTTGCAATTTTGGATTAAAAACGTGTTTATTAGAATAAATGTTTTTTATAATGTTTTCTATATATTTTTTCACTTTAAATTGTAGTATATTGTTTTTTTTCCAAGAGCACATTTTTCAGTCAAGAGTGACATTGGGAAATACTGATGGGAATTTTCGGGTCATATTCAGTAACAAAAAAGTGTTCAGTGCATTTTTTTCTGAATTGAGTGCTTCTATATCCAGACATTTTTAAATTAGTTGCAAAAAATGGGATATACCTTACATTTAGTAGGCTTGCGTATAATAATTTGACATTTTTATAAACACCATTGTTCTTAATTGGTTAATTGAAACATGATAAATAACGCAGTGCCATCTGTTGTAAAATGAAACAATTGCATGCTCCCATACAAGTAACGCATATATATATATATATATATATATATATATATATATATATATATATATATATATATATATATAAAGGTAAATAAAATTTGTCTCTAGCATTCTATAATTAGATACCGATATGCAACATGTTCTATTGCAAAGAAATCTGCATCCAATTCAAAGCTCTATGTAATTTTTTTTTCCATTTAGATGGACAACCAGCTAAATTATAGAGAAAAGGAAATATCATAAAGGGTTACGGAAAAGTGTTCACGGGAATGT
Organism: Trichonephila clavipes; assembly: GCA_019973935.1. Taxonomy (NCBI): domain Eukaryota; kingdom Metazoa; phylum Arthropoda; class Arachnida; order Araneae; family Nephilidae; genus Trichonephila; species Trichonephila clavipes. Next base: position 1,154,808 of record BMAU01017801.1, on the reverse strand, counting down.
TTCGTTAAGCGGAAAAATAAAGATTGCTGAAGATAAAAGGTATAAAAATAAGAGAAACGGAAGGAGAAAATAAAATTGTGAAAGCCAGAAATTCTTACCCAGGGCTTGTTTAAGCCACGTATCAATCAGTTGGGCATTTAAAGCTAGAAGATGCTTAGTCTTCTTTTTCCATCAGAGCAGATGGAAGAGGTTGGAAGATGAAACGGAAAAACCAATTCTAAGCTTAGATAGAAGAAGCAGTGCTTCAGAGTCGAAAAGGGGCAGTCAACAAAATACGATTCCCACCAACAGCAATAGATCTTGTCACTTTTTCAGTTAAAGAATATAGGAGGAAAATACATCACCAGATTTAATGCTCAATTTAGTGCAACACTGGTTCAAATTATTTACTTGCAGTCCAGAAAAAGGCTTTAAAAAGTGAACAGTTAATTAATTCCATTGATGTTTTTGTCTATGATTCATCTTACAGTCTAAGTGTCGATACAACTGTAAAATGCGTTTCATCAATCATTTGAAAATTTAACATTCCGTCCTTTTAAATCAGAAAAATAAATAATTTAACTTTTAAAACTAAAGTTTAAGACTAAAGTTTAAGACTGTGTATTTAATGAAGAATTTCAAACGCTAATATAAATATCTTACATTTCAAGAATGATTGTAATCAGTTGAATTTTTAATCATAAACTTGTTTCTTATGTAAACAGGACATGTAACTCTGATCGCATACTATGTGTATATTTTAAATGTCTGTAAAATAATGAAATGTGCGATTTTTTCCAAAAGTTAACAGATGTTTTACAGCTTTTTTGTCACTATAGGTCCAAATAAATGAACCCAAAATATTGTAATTCACTCAGACGGAAATGTATATTTAAAAAAAAAACATGTTTAATTGCTTAGTGTCTATTGGTAATCAAAATTATGCTACCGAGACATCACAATAAATTCGAAATTCAGTAATGATTTTTTCCTGTATTGCATTCATAAAAATAAAAATAAATAATAAATACCTTTAGAAATAAGAACAAGAAACTTCTTTAATTTACCTAAAAAATGTTTCAGAATAACTTATTATATACCCTCTGATGGGAGTCACTAGTAATTGTTAAACTTGTGTGTGCTCTCAGTAAAATATAAAGAAAATAAATATAAAATAAACTATTTTGTTTTGCTTTCCTTCACTAAATTCATAATTTTTTAAATAGTTTACTTAAGATTTTTCTACATGATCGTGTCCCCCTACGTAGGGTTATTATGACCCCCTATGGGAGGCATGTCCCACAGTTTAAAAATCTTTTCACTAGAGTTAAAAAAAAGAAGCGATTTTTATATAATAAAATTTCTCTAAAGGTACTACTACGAATTTAACCTATTAAATTACAAAATACTTCTTTTAATGTTGTTTGGAAGTTTGGAAATGAATGTCATCTCAGATGTAACTCTCATCACTTAAAAGTAGGGATAATAATAAGATAATTGTTGATTTCATAAGCGTTCATGCATATATGGAATGTACATTTACGAGCGAACATTTTGTAAACTCACTGACCAATTTCTTTCTTACATTCGTCCACATATCTCAAAATATTTAGTTAAGACTAATATACTATTTCATTATAGCATGATTTTTTTGAGGAACAATTGTAACTGAAATAAGAGAGCACAATTCCTACAAATAATCAATAAAAAAAACCATTAACTTTCAACATCAATGCACAATAACACATAATTTTTTATTGCTACAAATTTTCCAGTACCTTCTTTTTAGTTTTTGAAAAGGGGAAGAACTATTGTATTTATCCAACGAAGTACATTTTGCAGAAAAAAAAGTCTAATTAAGACAATTATGTTATGGAAAACCATATACAGTTATGTAGCAATCGAAAATTTGTATTTACAAATTTACAAACCTCCTGATTTAAAAATTTAGAAGAAAAAATTCATAAAATTTACACTTGAATCCAGATTCATAAGTTCAGAAAAGTATTTGCCATAAAAAGCACCCAATTATGTTAATACTCTAAATAATTTAACCAATTATGTTAATTGAATCAGTGATGCGTATTATAAATAACAATATTATTTACCATCACATAAACGGTAAAATAGAATTTTACTGCGGGTTTAACAAAATTTTCCAATATTAGCATATATATATATATATATATATATATATATATATATATATACATACATATATATATATATATATATATATATATATATATATATATATATATATATATATATACATACATACATACATATATATATATATATATATATATATATATATACATACATATATATATATATATATATATATATATATATATATATATATATACATACATATATATATATATATACATACATACATATATATATATATATATATATATATATATATATATATATATATGGCCATTTAAACAACTTTTTTGCATGCAATCTAATTTGCATCTAATGCCAAATAGTTAATATCTAATGAGAGATTAGCATTTGGATTAGCATGGTATTAGTGGGAGTTATGGACACTCTCTCTCTCTATAGAAGTGGTAATTGCTCTAGGAAATATGAGGAATCTCTCAAAAATTTTGAATTGAATTATTGATAGGATGCTCTTTGGTGAGTTTTTAATGATTTACACCATTCATTTGTGAATATACTGGGTTTTTTTAAATTAGATTTTCGGATTTAATATCATTTTTTTCCTTCCTGCACAACTATTTGAACCCTCTGGGTGGTTTGCTTCCTCCTAAAAAGTTATTCCGAAAGCGTTTACTTTTATTTTGCCGTTCGCTTTAAAAATGCAACATACTTCTTTCATTTCCCTCTTTTAAAACTTGGGAGGTCAAACGAATTTTATGACTTAGTTCGTTCTCTTTGTCAAGTAAGAACCAAGAGATCAATCGTTTACAGCTAGAAAGCTGTAAAAAAGCAAAACAACTCGGTCGTTTCCCCTATATAAGGGGTGGCGAACCTTTTTGGGTCAACGTGCCTTTTTTTCTAAAAAAACCTTTAATGAGTTATAGGCGTGCCATCAAATAATTTTGACTTGGGATTATTGAAGAACTAATAAAACTAAATACGAACAAATCAAAATTCTTTATTTAATACGAAAAAGTACATTTTGCACTGTATAGTAGTAAATTTTTTAGTTGTACTTGTAATTTAAATTAAAATAACATTAGTGTGTTTTCTACTGTTGTAGATTAGATGACAAATAACTTATATCAGGATTATATGATGTTACTTTTAGTAGAATGCATGCTGAATTAGAGTCGTCTGTTAAACGGTTTCTAAGCGAGTCTTTGATGTTATTTATCTCTGAAAATAATGACTCGCAGGCATAGGTAGATGAAAATATGGTTAAAATAGCATACGTCAACTTCTTCAAACAGTTAAATGCTTTCTCTGCTTCAATCAATTCCAACTTTTTCCTTGTTTCAATAAACTTTTGAATCCATATTGAACTAGACTGGAAATCAATCAGTGGCATTTCAAGTTCTTCAATTTCCAACCAATCGACTTGAAACAAGTTCAGTTTATCAAACGAAATCACATCACGGTACATCATAAATTTGAACGCATCCGATAATTCCTTGAACTGAGAAAATCTCGCTGAAAATTCTTTGATTAAAGAATCCATTATATATGGAAAAAAGTCATCAATAACTTTTTCTTCATTTCGTTTCTCTTGGGCATCTAAATCTTTGATATTTTTTTCAAGTTTGGGAAGTACTTGTAGTTTTTTGTAATAATATCATTTCTGAAACATATAGTTTAGCTTCAAAAGCGCGAATGAGATCCATCATGACGATAACAGTTTTATTCGGGCCTTTAAGCTTTATGTTCAATTTATTAAAATGTTGGCATATGTCTGTAAAAGACATCAATTTTAAAAGCCACATAATATCCATCAACTATGGGTATTGTTCAATTATGCTCTCATTTTGTAGAAACAATCTTTGAAGTACGTTCCCGCGGCTCAACCAGCGAACATTGAGTTATACTTTATTAAGCCATTATACACCGAATTGACTTCATCCAACAAAGCATCAAACTTTCGTTCATTTAAAGCCTGCGACGATATGAGGCTGACTATTTTTATGACTTAAGTCATTCATTACATTATCAAGAGTTGTTAAACCACTCTTTGCACATAAGGCTTGTTGGTGAATAATGCAGTGGCATTCAAGAATCGAATGTTCTATGTCTGTTTTAAATAAAGAAATGAAACCATTTTTTTTTTGCCTACTATATTTGGAGCACCATCAGTGGTCACTGAAACAGTTTTTTTTTCAAATCAATTTATTTCTCAGCAAGCGAATTTCTTACTGCCATACAAATATCTGTGCCCTTTGTAGTTGTTAACAACAATGTTATCGCAATTAATTCTTCCTTAATGATGTTTCCTACACAATATCGAGCAAAGACAGCTAAATGTGCCGATTTAGTAATGTCAATACTTTCGTCAAGACATAGCGATTTAAAAGGAGCGGAGTTAATGTCATTTTTTTGTTGATCTGTAACATTTTCTGCCAATTTCAAGATTCTATCTTTCATTGTGTTTCTAGATAGAGGAACATCTTTGATGCACTGAATTATCTTATTTTTATTATCAAATTATCAAAAAGTGAGGGCGCACATGCCAACCAAGCTTCCTTCAAAAAATCTCCCTCTTGAAAAGGTTTACCATGCCAAGCAATGACATTTGCAGCTGAGTAACTTGCCGCACTTCTGTGACAATTTTTGCTTGCATATTTAAACATAGACGTCGACTGTTTATTTCTGTATTCTGTCTTGCAATTATTTCTTTTTGCTCTGGTTCGCTTTTTTCACAAAAGGATTTGTGATTTGTTTCAAAATGCCGTTTTACAGACGATGTTCGGCATACCACTGTTCCAGAACATAAAACACACACCGCTTTGTCGCCTTTGTTGATCACGCCATATTTCTCAGACCACCACGTTTGAAATTCTCTGCTACACTTACTATCTTACACTTTTTGTTTTTTTGTTGAACTAGCCATGTTAAATAGCAGTTAAAAATCGTAAATTTAACACAAAATTTTAAATGTACAGATGTGTTGATGAAATTGACTATTCTATGTGCTTTCGCTTGATTCCTCCCCTTTCGCCAACCCCCTTTTTACTGACTGCACAGAACTGCGGGCTCATGGGCAGATTTATTTGTTTTTAGGAAATTGAGTACTTGTACGAGATTTCTGTAGTGTCTACTCTTTCGCTTTTGTCTCAGGTCATTAAATTTTTTAAAAATAAAGCAGTGAGAGTTATTTTACCAATTAGACTTACAAGACAAGAATTAGATCACATTAATAAATTAGATGTATACAAGCTGAACTATTAATGTAAACGTTAGAATATGTTTTTTAAACAACTTGAATCAGTAGCAATTTATAATATACGAAGTATTTACGCAAGACATAACAAACGAGTCTGCTCCCCGACTTGTCGGCGTCGCAACAAATCACTTGCGTTTGATCATGATACTTCATAGTAAACTTAATTATTTTAAGCTAAAATGCAAATCGTTTTTGATCGATGGCGTGCCCAAAATATTCTGTCGCGTGCCATCATTGGCACGCGTGCCATTGGTTCGCCATCCCTGCCCTATATGTTCAGTCACAGTAAAATAAATAACAAAATGAATGGTAAAAAAAATGGAAAAAATGAAATAAATAGTGTGTTTCCCTTATTTTTTAAAAATTAAAATATATATATATATATATATATATATATATATATATATATATATATATATATATGTGTGTGTTGGTATTGCGATTTGAACCAGAAAAAAGCATCCTGTATTCATTTTTGAATATGAGAGTAAGATAACGCGCTCACTTCCTGTTTTTTTAAAAAAATTAATGATTTAAAAAGAATAAAGGCCCTTTCTCTTTTTAAAACAATAAGACAATAAATGGTTGCATACGGTGATATAAATACGATGATTATATTTATGAAATAAAACCGATCATTCTCTATTCAATTATATTTATAATTTAAAATAACATAAAAAAGGAATTTCAATACTATTAATTAATTTTAATTAAAATCATATAAATGATATATTTATGTTAACTGAATTTTTTTCGGAAAAAATCTAAATTTCCATTCCTAGTTTTCTCCTTTTCGAACTTCTAGTATTAAATAAAAATTTATTTTCTACATCGGCATTTTTGATGAACATAACACACATTCATTCAATAATTTTTAATTTTAATGGGGGATACACTTCTTCAAATGCTCATGACAGTCCTTCTAACCATTTTCTACTCAAGTTTAAATTCTTATTTTTCTGTTTCTTTTTATTACAAGGAAAAATATCAGACATCGATAACCACAGTTTCACACAATTCAGTCATTACCAATTCTATTGTGAGAAAAGTTCTCCCTAATTAATTTTGTCTTTCAAAACAGGACACTTAAAACAATTTTGTTCAGTGAAGTTAACCGACAATTCCACAATGTATCCATACGAAATTTTAAAAACAATTTTAACATTCGGAAATGTATCCTGTATTAAAATTTTTGAGTATACACAAATATTTCCTGCTATAGGGCAGACATAGTAATAGATGTAATGTGTGGTTTTGAAATAATGTTTTCGTGCATGTAGACTATTTTTGAAAATTTAAGTATCACTGAAGCTGATCATATAACTGCAAATGAGCCTTATTTTAATGCGTGCTGGTATCAAAATAAAACACTTTACTAATAAACATCCTATGAGTTTATATTCAATATCAAAATATTGGCAAAATGGCTTACAGCTTCTACTCAAATTGTAAAAAAAACTGAAATATAAATATATTTTACTGCAGTCAAATATATTCATAATATGTAAATATATTCTATTCCTCCACTTATTTAAGTACATTTTAAAAACTGTAGCTGAAAGCCATTTTTTATATTTATAAAAAAAGGCATAAAAGATCACACAGTCATAAAAATGTCTTTATCATTTTTAAGTATACTACTATAAAACGTATATGGATTGTAAAATCAATTCTAAAATCCTAAAAGCTTTTAGAGGAGCAAAAACATGTAATTTTGGATAGATCAAAATTTTAACATAATACACAAATATATATGTTATTAAGCAAATACATTTGAAAAATCAAACTTCCTTCTGAAATAAACGTAATTGAAAGAAAAATGTTTAATTGCAAATGAGTGGAAATACATGTTTATCTAAGGGGTATCCCAAAGTGAGGTAATCCTCAAACTTAAGACTTAAACTCAGTAGCACAACAATCCATGAGGGCCAGGAACTACTGTGCCCATCATAATACACGTGACCATTGGATGCTGAGGTGCATGAACAGATGTCCCTATTTGGTGGTCGGTCTGAAGAGAGACCTTCAGTGTTTAAGACCTGAAGCAAGCTTAGTACTCAGTTATCAACCCAATGTAGCGGCGATGAAAGGCAGAGTCGACCTTGCGCAGCCCGTTAAAAGAACCCCAGACCTGTGGTGTGGAAGTACTATACACTACCATTCGATCCTATTCGGTGAAAAGTAAAATTTAATGTTAGAATCTTATATAAATCCCTAATGAATGAGGGAGTCCAAATTTTTTTTTCATGTAAACTGTTTAGACGGAAATGGTTAATTATGAACATTTCATAAGTTGCATAAATTAAAATTAACTGTTATAGTTTACATAAGTTTTTAAGAGTGCAAAATGTGTATTTTGACTGCATGAATTAATTTTAAAAGGAATACGATTACGAAAAAGAAGTACAAATCTATCTAAAGTAAAGTTCTTTACCTTCGATATATTGTCAAACACAACAATGTATTGGAAGCCAATTCCCCAATTCGTTGTTATAAAAATATATGGAAAATTCCACGATTAATTTTTGCATTTGGAATTTATATTTTTTTTCCTGAGAACTTCAAAAGCTAGAGCGGCATCCATCAAAACCGCGGGCCCCTCTCTGTTTTTCCAGATCCCTCCTGACTAAGCCGGATGTGCCATAGTAAGTGAAAATGCCGTATTTTGTTTGTCAGGATCATTTTATAGCAGACTGCATTTTTTATGTATTTTAGATGGTCGTTTTATATTATCTACATCAATATCTTAATGTCTGAATTTAAAATTACATAAAATTCTTGACATTTGCATCAATGACAATTCTAATTTTTATTAGTATATGAATGCTTCTTGAAACGATTATATGACTATTATTAACATATTATTTTAACCATTGAATTAATATTAAGTATAACATAACGCACACAAATTTATTGAACTTTAAAATAAATATTGCGAAAACTACTTCAGATATACTCAAAATTTTTCATTCCAACGCTTTAGATTCTCATTTTTGATTCAATGTAAAACTTTATTGTAAATTCATCAATTTTTTTAGTATATTTTTTGTTCTTGGTATACAGTTTTCAACTGAATTTTATGAAATTTTCGAAATACACTGGCCTCAAAAAGTTAAGGTACAACATGTTTTTCGAAGCTCACCATAAAAAAAATGGCAGTAACATTAAAATGCATAGTTTACATGAATGATAATAACGAACTTTAAAAACATTAATGCAAAAACGATTGCTACAACTTTTATTTTATAGAAAAGAACGTATATTTATGAGTGAGAGAAAAATATGCAAATATCAAGCTTTCGTACTTTTGTGTGTAAGTTGTGTTGATTTTCAACAGTTGTTGGCAGTTTCGGTGACAATGGTCAATAGAGTTTAGAAAATGTCTCAGAGACGTCGTTTACCCAATTCGTTAAGGTGGCGGGCAGTTGGATGAATGGAAATGGGATTGTCGCAGGCTGATGCTGCTAGACGTCTCAATGTGTCTCGTAGTGTTGTTCAGCGACTTTGGGATCAATACCAATCCGAAGATTCTGTGTCCAGAAGACCTGTTCCAGGCCGACCACGAGCTACAACACCTGCAGAAGACCGTTTTCTAGCTCTTTCGGCACGAAGGAGAAGAACCACTACTGTGCCGCAGCTCGTTGCAGACCACTTTCAAGCATCAGGAAGAAGAATCTCCACTACTACGGTGCGAAATCGTCTTCACAATGCAGGTCTGTATGCAAGAAGACCAGTTGTGTGCGTTCCCCTCAACGGACGACAGCGAAGGAACCGCTTATGCTGGGCAAGAGAACATGTTTCTTGGACGCAACAACAATGGGCTTCTGTGCTGTTCACAGACGAGTCCAGATTTATAATGGAGAGTGATTCAGGGCGTCTACTGATCTGGAGGGAACAGCGCACTAGATACCATCAATCCAACACTGTTGAAAGACACAGTTATAGAGGTGGTGGAATCCTGGTTTGGGCAGGGATCTCGCTCGGTGGCCACACTGACCTGCATGTGTTCCATGGAGGAACCGTAACTGGTCTTAGATATCGGGATGAGATCCTTGATCCATATGTCCTCCCATATGCTGCTGCTATTGGTAACGACTTCATTCTGGTGGATGATAATGCATGACCTCACCAAGCTCGGATTGTTGAGGAGTATCTGGAGGATCACGGTTTGGAACGAATGGAATGGCCAGCTTGATCTCCAGACCTGAATCCGATAGAACATCTTTGGGACTATCTTGGCAGAGAGGTTGCTGCTTTAAATCCTCCTCCAAAATCGTTACATGAGCTGAAACAAGGCTTACTCTGTGTCTGGTCTTCGCTTCCTATTCCGGTGTCCGACAACTTAATAAACAGCATGGGAAATCGATGCCACCAATGCATTCAAGTTAGGGGTGGACACATTCCTTATTAGAACCCATTTTTGTATTGTTTTATGCCATTTTACCACATAACACTGTGATGTGCTATTTTCTCCAAGAATGGACTTTTCCGCAGAGATTGCTTTTTTTGTTATAAATCGTTTTTGCAATACACTTATACAAATTTCTATGGCGCATTCAATAAAAAACTATTTAATGCACATATCCTCCAAATTTTTTGTTTCTACATTCATTCATTTGCAAATTAGATACAAAAACCCGGTTGTACCTTAACTTTTTGAGGCCAGTGTATATTAAAAAATACTAAAGATGCTACATAATAAAATTTGAAATTTATATTATACTCAAAGAAGTGCTAGAACTTATGGTAAATAATTTTTAACTGCGCGATACATTTTTTTTTCGAAATTTCAAATGAAATTTCTAACAAAAAATTTCTAGCTTTATACGGTCGAGATTTCAAAAAATATCCAGATTTTAATTACTCATTCAGTTAGCCATTAAAATAAAGATAAATGTTGAGGTATTTTGCATAAATAGATATTTTTGAATAATAATTCGAATGTTTTTGAATAGCTCGAATTTAAAATTGATTTTTATGTTTATTTATATGCATAAATGTCTACTGTAAAGGTTTCGGTATATTTTTGATTACCATTTATTCAAAGATTCAAGTTATAAAAAAAAAGGGTGGGAAAATCTTAATTCATTGTGTCTTTGATGTAAACGGAAGTTCAAGCACTTAAAATTAAAATATAATTGGTGTATTTTAACAATTTATAACTAGGCATTGTACTTAAAATTCCCTGAACTTTTGGGCTTTGAAATCTAAAAAAAAAAACTAATAGATCTTAATTAGTTTTTTTTTTTTTTTGTCATTTTTTTATCAAAGTGTAAGAAAATGTTTCAAATTATTAGATGAAGTTTAAATTTATTTATTTTTATTGGTTGGAATGTTGAAAAGGTTTCAAATTTTAAAATGTTTTGGGTTTTGTTAATTTTTTTTGGAATCTTATAATGAAATAATCATGTTTCAAAAACTGAAAGCATTGATTGAGATAAGAAAGGTGAAACAAAAGAATTTACTTAAAAAGCTAATTTGTCTAACTATATAAAATAGCAGGTTGCCCTGACACACACCCCAACTTGTTACAGTTTCAAAATAATATGAAACCAAAAGGGAATTGTAAAACATTTTACTTATGCGTTGGGACTTTTCAAAACTTTTAAAATACAAGCTAACAAAGAAACACTTCTTGGGGTCTAAAGAAATTTCCCCCCAGGTTCAAAGCATGATATTCAATATTACGAACTATTTTTGAATTTAGAAATGCAAAGGAATCGAAGTAAAATGTATACGTAATTATTTCTACGTGTTGAATATATATATCTCCTTTTTTTAAATTAATAAAATATTTTCATCGTAGAACTTATAAAAAAGTGATGAAGGAAGATTATCCCGAATTAAATCTATATATAAATCATACAAGTTATTCAAATATATATGTTTATATAAAAACATCTGTGTGTGTGTTTGTCACTAAATTCCTCCTAAACAGCTGGACCGATTTCGATGAAATTTATTGCGTGGGTTCAAGTAAATTCGAGAATGTTTTAGATTCACAATTTGGTCCGATAATGCTATTAGTTGAAAAGATACTAATTAAAAACATTCAAAGAATAAAACTCAACATTTGCCTGCATTGCTGTAATAGCGCTATTGTTATAAACAAGTAATATAATTTTTTTTAATCAATTAATACTTAGATCAACCAAAAGAAGAAAAAAATATTTTAGCTAATTTTTATTAAATAGTTGCATTTAATATAAATATGTATATACACATGACAGAATCACAACATTAAGTGTTAATTAATTTTTATTAATTATCATTAAAGTACCGTATTGTCATCCAAAACAATCGTGTATATAAAATTTCCTTTCAAATTAATGCTTTAACACCTGAGAAAAAACCTTTTAAAATTTTGACATAAGTCGCCAAAAGGGTCGCTAAGTAGCCAACGTGGCTGTGTTTGTAGTTTTTTTAAATAATTAGTTTTAATAAATTAATTAAATTATTATTATTTTAATTAATGAATTAAAATATTATAATTAAATTATTGTATTGTCATTCAAAATAATCATGTACATTACATTTACGCTCAATTGAGCGCTTTACGATGTATTTTATTAACGATTGAAAATTCCACCAAGATAAATAAATAAATAAACAAACTAATAATGTGTAGAGATCCTGAGCTAATAGTGGGAATTGAAAAAGAGGCAAGTTGGCCAAACCAGGTCTTTATTGTTACGAAAATTCAGACTATTCACGCTTTTTAGCATCTTTAATTAATATCTTTTTAAATAGTCTTTATATATGTAATTCTTCTGTGCCTATAAATGAAATTGAACTCCTTCTAAACGGCTGGACTGATTTTGATGAAAGATCTGTCTGTTCCAGTTGACTCGAGAACGGTTTAGATTTATAATTTGGATTATAAATGTTTATTTAATTAATTTTTTGTTTATAAATTGTTGATCTTGGAATGTTTTACATTGGGGATCAGGCAGACTGCACTACGATCGCAGTAAGGAATATTCGAAAATGTTTTTTTTTATTTCAGGTTGATCCCGACAGTTGATGCTGTGATCATTTCAGGAATATATTTTATCACTTCGTGTTATTACTTTGTTGAAATAAATCTTGATTTAATTAAAATATTACATTCAAATGTAATTAGTGTTTGAAATTGTACTCAAAACGTTCCAGATTCTTAACTCTCCAATGGACAGTACGGCTTTTTCCACCCTACTAGAGAGGCTTCAAAAACGGAACACACTGAATTTTTCCTAAGGCCGGGGACTCACCAAACATGAACCAAACAGATTTTTCCCCTTCAAGTAATGTTTTCAAAACCGGTAAGGTGGTATTTTTCCGAATTCTTTCCCCCTTTAAAGGTTTACGATCTTGAAAGATAATTAGAGACGGTCGGGGAGACACAATGGGCATTGAGGGGGAACTTTTATGGGCAACGTGGAGACCGGTTCCTTTGGCAATCGTAAAATCTCGGAAGAATTTCTGTAAACCCTAAAGTGTACGGAAATAAATTGCAAGTCAACCAGTTGAGACTTCTCAATTTTTTACTTTACCTTAAAATTCTCAAATGGAATTAAGTTTTTATAATGTATGTCTAAGTTTTTTTAAAAAATATCTGTAGTATTTAAATTCAAATTATATATTAAAACATCGAGGATAATTTACTGTTTCATTTTTTTATTTTAATCAATACTTTCAGGGATTTTTTTTTTAAAAATGATTATTTTGTTATGTGTCAAAAAATAAAAAAAAAAGGTTCAAAATTTAAAATCTTTTAAAATTTCGGACACTTCTAAACATGAATAATTTTTAAGCTTCTGTATTACATTATTTGCAAAAAATTTATATGTATTGTTAAAAAAAACCCTTTTTAAATCTTTTAGTTTTTCATAATTTTAAAGCCAGATATTCAGGGCATCTTACATAGAATCCCTTGTTTTGTATTGTTTAGATAACAAATTGTATTTGAATTTTGAAAGTCTGAACAATAATTTCATTCAAAGAGAATTTTAATTACAAGTTTATATTTTTTAACTTGAATCTTCAAAAAAAGAGTATTTAAAAGCATCTGGACAAATTTAGAGTTAACATTTGCGCATATAAATAAATATAAAGATCCTTTTTAAATTGAAGTTAAAAAAATTTATATTTATGCATAATCCCTCATCATTCATGTTCCATTAGTGGTTGACTGAAAAAAAGTTTATTAAAATTTGGATATTTTTAAAATCTTAACCATGCAAAACTAGGAATTTTGTATTAGCTCCACTAAAATTCTGCATTGGAATTTCGAAAAAGATATTTATGCGTGTCTCACATGCTCAGTTGAAAAACATATATTTACCATAAATACTAATAATTCTTTGGATATTTAAAATTATCATTAGATTAATTTTTTAATATATATATATATATATATATATATATATATATATTCGACTTCTAATATTTTTTCAAGTATTCCTTAAATTTCATATAATTTAATTAAGTGAGGGGATATTAAAGTCGCACTTTCTCTCTTCTCTACTCAACTTCTTGAGGGCTTTTAGCAACGGTCCTGTGGCCGGGGTATCAGGTGGTCAAGGTATCGAATCATGGATGGCATGTCTCGAGTTCGAGCCCAGTGCCACAAAAGACCCACCGTGTAGGGCAGCGATGCACGTTAAATCTATCGAGGGCTGAAATGTCCTCTCGTTGGTGAAGTGTGGTAGTTAGGAGAGGAGGTGCCAGCTCAGGTGTCGCCCTCGTCATTTGACCATTTTTCAAAATTACGAGGTCCATCACAAAAAGCCCTCGTGTAGCTGAACAGAGTGACGTTAATATTCACTCACTTGGCGACGGCCCTCGTAATTTTAAACCATGGTCAAGTGACGAGGATGACGCTTGAGCAACGCTTCCTTACACGGCGGATCTTCAGTGGTTCTGGGGTTGAACTCATGACACGTCAGCTACGAGTCCGTTACTTTGACCATTAGGCTACCACGGCCTCACAATGTGGTTGAAAACTGCATGTTATGAGTAAAAATATGCTGAAACATTTGATGAACTTATAATAGATTTTTGCATAGAAGATAGATGTGTGATATGCTAAAATGACAATATGTAAAAGTTATGAGAATATTGATGACAATTTTTGAAAAAATTCAATTTAAGTTTCAGTTTGAAACTTATTCGTTTTTTTTCGCATTTAATATTAAATAGTCTCGCGATAACAAATTAATAGTTTAACGCATTCATAGATTATAAAAAATAAAGGTATAAATGACATTGTTGGGAATAATAATCTTTTATAGTTTTGAATTCAGACTTCTTTGCAGGAAGAGTGTAGACTATTAAAAGGCTGAAATAGAAGTTAGAAAACTTATATTTAAAATACATGAAAACAATATCTGCAATTCCATGATCTTGACGAGCAGAAGACGGCATTTTTACTTAGTAGGGCAGAGTAAGCAGAAGGTTAGAGCTTGTGGAGTAAACAACCAGGCCTCTGCAGTTTTGGCAGGTAATGAACTCCCATTTGTTGTTTTCTCAGTAAGGAATATAAAAATAACAAATACAAAAAAAAGTCATGTAAAATTTTATATATTTTAATAACAATTAATTGTGAACTTAATTTCCAATTCATTGTCACGAGTTGGCAGTAACTACAGTACTATATCGACGTACTTCTTATATATAAATAAAAGTATGGTTGATAGAGTACCAATAATTTTAACGCAATTTTATATTTCCTTCTCGTAAACTTTACTCCTTTTAAAACATGTATTGACAAAATACTCTCCTTTTGTATATTTATAAAATTTTAAAAATATAATGGTTATCTTACCCACAACATTTTAAATCAGGGGCGGCAACAGTGTAGCTAAGACGTGCCAAACCAATCTGTCAGTATCATTCAGCGTGCCACATAGTAGGAAATTTTTGAAATCCTTCGATTCTTACGGTAATATTTGCAGATTTAAAGAATAGAGGTAAATAATTTAGATTTACAGTTTTATTTTATATTAATTATGGATCAATAAAATACATTTATTAACATAAAAATAAACAATATAATATGTTACTATCTCTTCAACAAAGATAAAAAAAAATTAAAAATGTATGTTTCCAACATATTTACTTAAATAAGAAATAGGCAAAGTGAAATATAAATGATTCCCTTCATTACAGTTAAATAAAAATTGTAATGCGAATTAACTCTTTCACAACTCTTCTTTCATATCGCAAAACCAGGGGTATAATGCGTGACACGATTCTGAGCATTCAGTTGTTAAACAATTTCTTTGCGGAGTCGAAATATTTTTCATGTTAGGAAAGATTTTTTACTTTGATATGCCGAATCACATAAGTGGAAAGCAGAGTACATGCAATTTTCTTTTTTCAACAATTAAATCCCCTAGCAATAACACTCAATTATTTACAAAATAGCTGTAAATTTATCCTTAGAATTATCTTTCAGATTATTTTGTAGTTCCATAAATGTCCATAACTCAGAAGATGTTTGTCAAATAAGGTCTATTATCAACTTCCATCCACTCAAGAATTGACAAATTTGTAGAGTAGTGCTGAATGCCACTAAGAATTGTACCACGTGCCACAGGTCCATAGATTGCCGACACGTTTTAAATGTTCTTATTAACTAACCATCTCCTATTCAAACACAATTCATGTGATAAAAAAGGGTTTTCAATCATTTTGTAGGGAATTGTATTAGATTCAACCATAAGTAATTTTGTGTTTCAAATAAATTACGTTGTTTCGGGGATCCCCTTAGAGCAAAATGAAAGGAATTTGACATAATTATAGTACGTTTCTCTAAAAGGGGAAACGTTCACTTTCGAAATACACTGCGTAAAGTGGTTTTACGTGTACGAAGTTATATTCACTATTATTCCTAAAATAAATTTTGATATTTTGGTTTTTCGTTAAGTTTTGAAGTTATTTCTTCAAGTATACTTCTCCATTACATTTCTTTCAAACTTGCTATTTTTTTTTTTGCTGCCACGGTAGCCTGATGGTCGTGGTTATGAACTCGTGTCCAGTGTTCGAGCCCTGGTACCACAAAAGTTTAGCGTTGAAGAGGAGCTGATGCACGTTAAACACGTCGACGTCAAAAGTTCTCACGTTGGTGTGATGTGGAAGTTTGTAAGGGGAGTTATCAGCTCAGGTATCGTCCTCGTCACATAACCGCGGTTCAAAATTATATACGTAGTCGCTCGTCAGTAGCCACCGTGTTGACTTAGAATGCAATATAAACCCTTGACGTGTGCACTTGAGTCAATTCGAGTACGCTAAACAGTTCCAAATATGCACATTAGATATAATTCAAACGAGGTCGTATTTTATGCTGCTTTAATTTTCTCAATTTGCCTAATGATCTGATGGTCAATGGCCTGGCATTTGTAACATTTTCTCACTCAAATATCAGTGAGCACCGTCTGCACTCGAGATATTTGACTGTTGTTTCTTATATTTACGATTCAGTCGTTAAACATCAAAAACTCGTTTTCAATGTAAAGACTGTAATGTTGGACTGTGTGCAGTGCCGTGTTTCGAAAAATATCACACTGTGATATTTCTCTAAACGACATGTATGTGTCTTTCTCATACTTCTTTGATATTTTTTGCTATTTATACCTGTTAAAATTATTTTTATAAAAGGTTTTTGTAACTAATTGTAAATTAAATAAAACCTTTTCTTACAATTATATGTATTTGAGGATGAAATCTGATTTACTTTATTCAGGAAATTTTTAGTAAATTTCATTTTCTTAGCCAACTTATTTCTTTTAAAACATGCATATTTGTGTATTACATAATTAAATTTCTAACTATCTAAAATTATGTCTGGCTTTTTTCGTCATTAGAATCTTTCAGGATTTTACAAATTACCTTGCCATTATTCATTATGTACTTAATAAGGAAAAATATATCTAAATATAAATAATTTCTGTCCTAATAAACATATAATTGTTTTCAGCTACAGTTTGGAAAATGCATTGAAATTTGTATCGGGACAGGATTTTAACTTATTATGAATGTGTTTTTTACTGCCACTATGTTATATATTTATCTTTCATTCTATTTACAATATGAGTAGAAGTCGTAAACTGTTTGTCACAGTACAATTAATTTTCGTTTTATACTCAAATTATACTATTATATTGATTCTGAAAATATTAGGTTAGTTTGACATGCAATTATTTCCCAATTTTAAAGCATTGAACAGTTTTGAAAGTTTTTAAACTTTTCTAAAATGTTAAATTATTAAAAATATTTTATTTTTGTAAGTGATTAATATTTCTTAGATTATTCGAAACAAAATGTATAAAATTTAAAATATATCTCTTTGTTGAATTTTAATAATTATTGTTATGTCTAAACCTGGAAAAAACCCAACTTTTTCTTAAATATTAACAATAAGATATTTTTAAAAAATAACTAGAGTTCTCAGACCTAAATCCATATGAACTGTTATAGAACATATGTAAGGGAACATTTACAAGATATTTCAAGACTCTATCTTGAACAGGAAAAACGCCTTAGAGATTAGAAAACACTCCCATCTTCAAAATTAAAAATCTGATAAAAACATATTTAAAATTTGTAATGGCATAAAAAAAATTCCATTGACTGTAAAGCTTTAATTTTTCAATCTTTTACTATCCAACTTATGCTCTACGTGAAAATTCTACTTGAAATAAATATGACTGAAATGTCTTTTTTAATTCAAAATATTCTAAGACATAACATTGATAACAACTGTTAATTTGATCAATTATTCACTTTTATCAGAACCTTATATATTCACAAGAGTTTTAAATGCAAAATATTTATATAGAAATTAGTAGTTATACAAACGTAATCCAGAAATCACCAAGTTTGTAAAAAATGTCTATTTTTTTCTCTGTTCCCCATCGTGGCAGTTAAGCAAGTTTAAGTTTTTCTTGCATGACTTTAAAATACTGCAGTGTAGTGCTACAATAGATTTTTTATAATGTAGTTTGTGGTACATCAGGGAAATATTAAGTTCATTCTGCAACATTTGTATTATGTAGTCTAATTGTAATATTACGTGAAAAAGCTGCATTTTAGATTTACCATTTTCAGTCATATTTTATCCCTTTCAAGTATTATTTATCACACTAGCCTGCGTACATTTTGGTCATGGCATTTTTCAAAAGGAAAAAAAAATAATGAAAACAACGTAAAGAGCTTTTAAATTATATAAACTATGTATAAAAAAATATATTGGTCTTTAAATCAATTTTAATTAAGTAAATGTGAGAAAACTCAAAAACTTAAAAACATGAGCAAACAGAAATGATTTTAGAAACTAAAATTGTAGTTAATTGCCGTTTCACACAGGAAATATTGGATTGTGTTAAAAAATATTTTTAATTAATTCAATCTAGAAATGCAAAAATGCTTTAAAATGAAACCGAATTTAAAATCAAAACTCAGAAAATTAAAATTTCTTAAAACCTATTTGGTTTTTAGATCAGAAATTGAGCAAGTTTTCCAAATATATGAAATATATATATATGCAATAAATTGGGTGTTGTCCGCGAAGTGTAGAAAATGTCCATTTCACAATCCTCGCCCTAGGCCACAGCTGTGAATGAGAAACCTCACGTTTCGAAGAACACAGAGACCGAAAATCAATAAAATCCTTCCCTGCAAAACCAATCGGGACCTCCTGCGGCGTTAACAGGGGAAAGCACTAAACTGCCATTCGTTTTTGAAGCAGTTCGCGAAATTTATCGGAGCATTTTCGGAGTAGCTAGCTTTAAAAATGTAGATCGCTTTCGAAGTGAAATTCAATTAGCGGGTCATCCAGTCAGAGGGTTAAAAAATATTCATGAAAATTTGGAATTTTTGAATTTAAGATGTGTGTATAACAACGTCTTTCGGGTCCTCTAGTATATATATATAACTATATATATATATAAAAATATATATATATATATATATATATATATATATATATATATATATATATATATATATATTTATTTATATATATATATATATTATATTTATATATATATATATTTATATATATATATATATATATTTATATATATATATATATATATATATATAATATATATATATATATATATATATATATATAACCTATATATATATATATATATATGTATGTATATATATATATAAGCCGAATTACAAATCTAAACCATTCTCGAGTCCACTGGAACAGACAAAATCTATTAGTCCAGCCGTTTTTATATATAAATATTATTTGAAGAGATATTAATTAAAAATGCTAAAAAGCGTGAAACATCTGCATCTTCGTAACAATAAAGACCGGGTTTGGCCAGTTTGGCTGAAAATAAATTTTCGACAGCATCTTACGTCCTTTTCAATTTCTACTATTAGCTCACGATCTCTCTCTATATATTTTTTGTTTGTTTATTTATTTATTTACATATATTGGTGGAATTTTCAATCGTTAATGAAATACATTTTAAAGAGCTCAAATGAGCTGAAATGTAATGTTCATTATTATATTGGATGACAATACAATAATTTAATTATAATAATAAAAATAAATTGAATAAAACTAATTATTTAAATAATTACAAATACAACCACGGTGGCGACTTAGAGACCCTTTTGGTGACTTATATCAAAATTTTAAAAGGATCTTTTCTCTCGTGTTAAAACATTCATTTGAAAGGAAATTTTATATAAACGATTGTTTTGGATGACAAAACGATACTTTAATGATAATTACCACTTAATGTTGTGACTCTGTCATATGTATATACATATTAATATTAATATTAATTGCAACTATTTAATAAAAAGTAGCCAAAATAAATTTTGTCTTGGTTGATCTAAGTAGGAATTGATTTTAATTTTTCTATATTACTTGTTCATAACGATAGCGTTTGTTACAACAATGCAGGTGAATGTCCCGTTGTATTGTTTGAATGTTTTTAATTCATATATTTTTAACTAATTGCGATATCGGGCCAAATTGTGTGAATCTAAACCTTTCTGGAATTTACTTAAACCCACACAAAAAAATTTCATCGACATCGGTCCAGCCGTTTAGGAGGAGTTTAGTGACAAACACAAAGAATTTTATAAATAAAGATATAGCTGTATTTGTGTGTTGGTACATGATTCAAAATATTATATCGCGTTTGAATGTTGACAGACAAGAAAAACTAATCGAGTACAAATTTAATATTATGGTTCGATCAAACTTTTCAAATGACTTTTATTGGGTTATCTTTTGGTTTAAGTTTAAGCAAGGCTACATTCTCAAGAGAGACAAAAAAATCAATAATCGATTTATTATATAAAGATACTCTGATATGACTAGTGACAATGATAGTGATATGTTTAATGACAAACACACGGACAGAAGATTTTTATACATATATATATATATATATATATATATATATATATATATATATATATATATATATATATATATATATATATATGTCAGGTTTGAAAAGTTTAGGTTCAAAATTAAGGAAGTAATAAATGAAAATAGAGCGAACTCTTTACCATCGCGTAAGGATTTATCAGTAAACAAGCCTCTTAAAAGGAGCAACGAGCGCTGACGAAGGCGAACGCATACTAAGGAAGGACTTGGCTGGTGTCTCCTCGCTGCGATGTTGTATTTGGTAACACCCGGTTGCGCGGCAAAAGGTCCGCCATGTTAGATTATATATGATGAAAGCGTAATAAAGGAATATTGTGAAGATGATGCCCTCCTCATTTAACCAGCAGGCCTGGGGCCTGTCAAGAGCCGGTAGGATGATTTAAAGTACCGAAAAATACGCGAGGAAACCAATGGAATGAACTTCAACAATTTTTTTTTTTCGAACGAGCGACTGCATTGAAAACGATACTACCATGGAGGACGACTCTTTCCGGCAGGAGTCACCAGTCAACACATCCAAAGAGAATCAATCCTTCTTTTTTCCTGAATTTGATCTTAATAAGTTTAGTAGTTTTAAAAGCTTTCTTAGCTGTTTTGATCAACAATGTTTGGAATATCAAAAAGACGAACAATGGAAGAAGCAAAATATTCCTAGATATCTCACGGGAGTTTATCTTAAATTTTGGTACGAAAACCATTTATTTGAAAAGTCGTACCAAACAAGTAAAGAATTATTAATGACGGTGTTCGATGCGACGAAACAAGAGGATATTCGAAAATTTCAAAACCTAACATTAAACGACACTAAAGAATTAATTTCGTTTTTTACGGAAAAACTTTCGTTGGGGAAGAAACTAAATTATGATGACAGTTCAATTGTGGAACATATGACATTATCCAGTCCAATAGAATTTCAGAAGTTCCTAGTTATCAAGAAGATTTCGACACCCTGCGAATGGATCTCAACCATGCGACAATTAATCGCAGTAACACCGGACAGCGCAGACCGAAAACCGGTAGATACTGGAAGTTATACCCGATGGAATCACGCATACGGTAGTGTACACAGAGGAACTGATGCACAGAATCGATTTCAGTCAAGAGGAAATCATGGACAGCCACATCAATCGCACATGATGAGATTCAGTGGGAGACAACAGAATCGACATAATCTTTACTCGCCCAGAAACGAAACTAACCAGAGGCAAGGATGACAACTAATTATTGAGTCAATGGTATGTTCCAAGCACTTTTGTACTCTAATTGACACAGGAAGCAATGTGTCATTAATTCCAATAAATTTAGCTAAACAATTAAAAACATTAAAATTATACAAAATAGTAATGTAAAAATAAATCAAACTTGTGGGACTATTCAACCCAAAGGTATAATTAAAGTTTATATGAATATTGGATGGATATCTAAGCAAATATATTTGTTTGTAATTGATACTGAATTGCCTTATATTATTTTAGGACTTGAATATTTACATTTATTTAAGCTTGACATTAGTATTCGTAACATGTGTATTTTTTCAATGTGGTAAAAATTTAAGTAATATTAAATTTGTAAATAAGTGTATTGGTGAGTTGAGAACATATCATGGGACATATTGTAAAACTCTTAATAATGATCAAAATATGAACTACTATAATGCAAATAATGAAGATAATATTAACGTTAAGAATAATAAAGGTTTGGATCAAATATCAGACAGCCCTGAAGCTGATCTGAAAAGATTGTTTAACCCAGCCATGGTTGTTGAGGACACAGTACCAAAACAAACTAGTGAGCCATGGGAAGATTTAACCCAACTTATTGACAAATTTCAAACCATATTTTCACAAAATAAGTATGATGTAGGTTGTATCAATTTAGAGCCACAAAGAATTCATTTAATTTCAGACCTTCCTATAAGTTAACGCCCTTATAGAAACAGTCAACAAGAATCTAAAGAAATACAAACACAGATAGAAGAATTTTTAAAAGCAGGTTTTATTAGACCCTCCCATAGCCCATATGCTGCCCCTGTAACTTTAGCATACAAAAAGGATGAAGGGAAAAGATCAAGATTATGTATCGATTATAGAAAACTAAATGAAATCACACGAAAAGATTCCACCCCTGTACCTCTGATAGACTTTGTAATTGATAATTTAACTCATGCTAAATTTTTCTCTACGCTCGACTTAACAAGTGGTTATTGGCACATTAAAATTCATGAAAAAGACGCAGAGAAACTGGCTTTCACAACTAATTTTGGACTCTATGAATGGTTAAGACTTCCATTTGGCTGGAAAAATTCCCCAGCTGTTTTCCAAAGAACTATAAGACAAATTTTACAAAAATATCAGTTAACTTTTGCTTTAAACCATTTTGATGATATAATAATTTTCTCACAATCTTGGGAAGAGCATTTAACTCATTTAGGTACAATATTTCAAATTTGTAAAAAAGAAAACATTAAACTTAAAAAATCAAAATGCCAGTTTGCACAGGAAAAAATAAAATTTTTAGGATATGAAATAACACAAGGTCATTATTCCCCAAGTAATCCAAATATTGAAACAATTAGAAAATTAACACCACCTAAAGATGTGAAAGAACTCCAAAGATTTCTTGGTTCCATCAATGTTTATCAAAAATTTATTAAAGATTATGCAAAACTTAGAGTACCATTAAATAAATTACTTAAAAAAAAAGATGCAATTTGGAATTGGTCACATGAATGTCAAGAAGCTTATCAAAAGTTAAAGAATTGTTTAATATCAAAACCTATACTTAAATTATACAACTCACAATATCCATGTCATGTGTTTTGTGATGCAAGTCAGGAATCAATAGGCGTAGTCTTGAAACAACAACACCCAGATGGAACACTTTACCCCATAGCTTATCACTCGAGACAATTACTTAAACATGAAAAAAATTATACAATTTCAGAAAAAGAGTGTTTAGCAATTATAGATGCCTTAGATAAATTCCACTGTTACCTACATGGATCCAAATTCACAATACATACTGATCATGCTGCTTTACAATGGCTTAAAAGTGTAAAACATTTAACTGGACGTTTATTTCGGTGGAGTTTAAAACTTTCTCAGTATGAATATTCGATAGTTTATATAAAAGGTAAATTAAATGTTGAAGCAGACATGTTGTCGAGGAACCCTGTATGCCATTATATATCACCCATTTGTCATTTTTTAAATACTGATGAAATTATTAAATACCAAAATTCAGAGAACATTAATGATCCAAAATATATAAAAATTAATGATGTATTAACAGTTAAGAAAAAGAATTTAATTAAAATTGTAGTACCGTTATCTTTGAGAGAAAAATTAATTACAACTGCACATGAACAATTTGGTCACCCAGGTGTAAAAAAGATGTTAAAATTAATTTCCCCAATTTACTACTGGAAAGACATTATATTAGACATTTCAAATTTTGTTAAATGTTGTGAAACATGTCAAATGAATAAAAAAGTCTACACAAAAAAAATGGGTTATTGCAAGAAGTTCCTGTAGCAGAAGAACCATTTGAAATGATTTCACTAGACACTGTAGGAGGATTTAATTATCATAATTCACAAAAGAAATACCTGCATATTGTTCTGGATCATGCTACCAGATATGCTTGGACATTTCCATCCAAAAGTGTCACTTCTGAAACTTATACAAATTGCTTAAAACAAATTTTTTTCAATTCAATGCCCAAAACAACTTTTAAGTGATAGAAATGCTGCATTCACTTCATCTAAATTTAAGAAATTCTTAAAACATCATAATATTAGACAATTACTAACTTCAGCAAATAGACCACAATGCAATGGAAAGAATGAAAGAGTTAATCAGACATTAGTAGCAAAATTAAGATGTAAAGTTAATTCAACTACAAAAACTCCTTGACAAAATTATTAGAACAAGTTACATATGAATACAATAACTCGCCACATGATGTTACTGGCTTTCCACCTGCATATTTAATGTTTGGAACTTTGCCATATGATTCGCCATTACCTAATCAAGTAAAATTAAACTATCCACCTATACAACAAGCTAGACAAATTGCAGTAAACAGAACAATTAAGCATCATAAGATAAATAAACAAAGGTATGATAAACATTATGTTGATGCAAAATTTAAAGTTGGAGATTTAGTCTTATATCAAAATTTCTCATACCCTAATTCAAGTAAACTTCAATCTCCTTATAATGGTCCTTTTAAAGTTGTCAGAAAACTCTCAAATGTTACTTATGAAATAGATAAACCAAATCAATATACAGGAAAATTAACAGATATTGTTCATTCTACAAGATTAAAACCATTTCATTCAAAATCCAATTTCCAATTATGCTAAATTCTTATTTATATTTGTTATAGAGTTTGTTTTCTCAAACATTGGGGGGGGGGAAGAAGAAGTGCATTGTAATTTTAGAAGTGTATTGTAATTTTAAAAGAAGTGCATTGTTATGTAAAAAAAAAAATAAATAATAATAAAAGTTGTGTTTATAATTTGAATTTAAGACTTGTTTACATTATGAAAATCAAAATTTAATGTAATTGAATTTGTATTGTATCTTTATTCATAATGAACACATTATTGAAGACTATTTAAAAAAAAACTGAATTATGGACTGTATGAAAACATTGTGATGAGGTCATTTTACGATACATTGTGTTATAATAATTTCATTGTGATTATTTGTGATAAGTATATTCTGAAAGTTAAAATATAGTATGTGATGTTATGAAGATTTTAGTATGGTTGTATGTTTTTGAAATGAGTTGATTGAGTAGAGATTCTAATAATAAACAAAAGAACTGTGCGATAAACAATAATTGGATGATGAACATTGAACTATGATTTTTCCAAGACAGGACTGTGAAACATTACATTACATTGATTGAACTTTTACCTGTACTTGATATATCTGAAATACCCTTATTTTTCTTTGCATTTTATATTTCTAGTGATATTTTGATATAATGTTGATGTTGTGTTTATTTTGATAAATTTCTGTGTTATAGTTATGTAATCTTTTCTTTTTTGGGAGCTCCTAAACTCATTTTGCTGTTACTTATGTTATATGTATTCTTTGTATGTATTTACTTTACCATTATTCCTAAAATCATGTTGCTGTAGTTACTCCATATATGTTTTTTTTATGTATTTACTTTACCATTATTCCTAAACTCATTTTGCTATTACTTATTTTATATCTATTCTTTGTATGTACTTACTTTACCATTGTTCCTAAAATCATATTGCTGTAAGTTACTCCATGTATGTCTTTTTTATGTATTTACTTTACCATTATTCCTAAATTCATTTTGCTGTTACTTACTCTATACCTATTCTTTCTATGTATTTATGTACTCATTATTCCAACATTCAATACCATTTTGAAGTGCTTGTAACTTTTCAACATTTATCACTTTATTAACATTGTTTACTATTGGTGCACATTTAGTGAGAATTTCACTTGATCTTATGTTATGTTGTTTAGCACTACTATATTTTTGAATGTCTAATGTGAACTATTTTTATTTTATGTTGTTTTTCTCAATCTCATTATTATTATAGTCATAGTGGAAGTATTAGATGTGTGATATTTTTCAGAAAACAATTCTATGTAACACAAAGTTTTATACCAAATTTTTGATACTTTGTTATTCATTATTGCTATTTTTTTTTTGTACATGTCAGGATTCACCAGCCCACTCTTTTACACAATTATTATATCTTCTAGATTTTTATTTCATTTGGGGAATTTGATATAATTGAAATATAATTTTTTTTCCCTGGGGACTTGCCAGTCAGAAATGGCCAATCTGGCTGTGCCAGACTTCAGCGGAGGGGGGGAAATTTGTCAGGTTTGAAAAGTTTAGGTTCAAAATTAAGGAAGTAATAAATGAAAATAGAGCGAACTCTTTACCATCGCGTAAGGATTTATGAGTAAACAAGCCTGTTAAAAGGAGCAACGAGCGCTGATGAAGGCGAACGCATACTAGGAAGGATTTGGCTGGTGTCTCCTCGCTGCGATGTTGTATTTGGTAACGCCCGGTTGCGCGGCAAAAGGTCCGCCATGTTAGATTATATATGATGAAAGCGTAATAAAGGAATATTGTAAAGATGATGCCCTCCTCATTTAACCAGCAGGCCTGGGGTCTGTCATATATATATATATATATATATATATATATATATATATATATATATATATATATATATATATATATATATATATATATATATATTTATATATATATATATATATATATATATATATATATATATATTATATATATATATAAATTGTTTATGTTTTTCGTGTATTGAAAGATTCAGGATTATGTTTATGGGCGAATTTTTTTCTTCAACATTTGCTATATTTTACGTCATTATCTTATACTTTTCAGTAATCCCAGAATTATTTTATACGAATTAAACATAATTCTACAACTTGTTAAACTATGCATTTGTCATCATTTTATATGTCATACATGAAGGCATAACACTGACATTCGTATTTTGCAACTGTCGTAGAAAAGTTGTTGAAGACACCAGATACGATAATAGAAAACGTCACAGGACTCCATTTGTAATTTCATGTGTCGAGAAAATTTTGGAGCGTTAAGTTCAAATTGCTTCAAAAAGCTTTTGTTAAATTACCCTATCAAGTTGTTCTCTTTCCATTATCCTATTCGGTTACTACAAGAAGACATTGATTAATTTTGAGGTTTCATGTTTTGAAATACAATGGCTCTGAAATATGACTGGAGTACATATTTTATCTTCCGAATACACATATGCTTCAATATTCACAACATTGGTTGCTAAATGTTAAAGCGTACACGCTTGTTTATTTTATATATTTTTTCTTATGAATTTAAATCAGGGGCGGCAACTGTGTAGCTAAGACGTGCCAAAACAATCTGTCAGTATCATTTTGCGTGCCACATAGTAGGAAATTTTTGAAATCCTTCGATTCTTACGGTAATATTTGCAGATTTAAAGAATAGAGGTAAAATAATTTAGATTTACAGTTTTATTTTATATTAATTATGGATACATAAAATACATTTATTAACATAAAAATAAACAATATAAAATGTTACTATTTCTTCAACAAAGATAAAAAAAAATAAAAATGTATGTTTTCAACATATTTATTTAAATAAGAAATAGACAAAGTGAAATATAAATTACTCCCTTCATTACAGTTAAATAAAAATTGTAATGCGAATTAACTCTTTCACCACTCTTCTTTCATATCGCAAAACCATGGGTATAATGCGTGGCACGATTCTGAGCATTCAGTTGTTAAGCAATTTCTTTGTGGAGTCGATATATTTTTCATATTAGGAAATATTTTTTTATTTTGATATGCCGAATCATAAGTGGAAAGCAGAGTACATACATATTTCTTTTTTCAACAATTAAATCCCCTAGCAATAACACTCAATTTTTTACAAAATAGCTGTAAATTTATCCTTAGAATTATCTTTCAGATTATTTTGTAGTTCCATAAATGTGCATAACTCTCAGAAGATGTTTGTCAAATAAGGTCTATTATCAACTTCCATCCACTCAAGAATTGACAAATTTCTAAAGTAGTCGCTGTCGTTGTCTGTCGCTGGGCATATGACTCGCGAAGCGAGCCTCCATCCCATGTCATAACCTGTGAATGGCGCCTGTGGAAGTAAATTGTCCTTGATTACAAGAGACACTCTGGCTTTCATTGATAGTAGAGATATGCGGTTAAATCAAAATTCATAGTTAAAAAGTTCTTCCTGAAAAAGCTGTGGGGATTCCTTATGATTTGAGAAGTGAACTGGCACTAGGCTGTCTGCCCTGAAGTTAAGATAACAAAATTGAATGGGAAGGTAGCCTGTGTGGGTATGCGGTATATCACAAATAGAAAATTTATATTAAGTTAAAGAAAAAAAATTCGAAAGTATAGTAAACAATTTAGCAGTTCATTTGCCAAAAGGCAATCTAGAGTAGTGCTGAGTGCCACTAAGTATTGTACCACGTGCCACAGGTCCATAGATTGCCGACACGTTTTAAATGTTCTTATTAACTAACCATCTCCTTTTCAAACACAATTTATATGATAAAAAAGGGTTTTCATTCATTTTGTAGGGAATTGTATTAGATTCAACCATGAGTAATTTTGTGTATCAAAAAAATTACATTGTTTCGGGGATCCCCTTAGAGCAAAATGAAAGGAATTTGACATAATTATAGTAAGGTTCTCTAAAAGGGGCAACGTTCACTTTCAAAATGCACTGCATAAAGTAATTTTACGTGTACGAAGTAATATTCACTATTGTTCCTGAAATAAATTTTGATATTTTGGTTTTTCGTTAAGTTTTGAAGTTATTTCTTCAAGTATACTTCTCCATTACATTCCTTTCAAACTTGCTATTTTCTTTTGCGGCCACGGTAGTCTGATAGTCATGGTTATGAACTCTTGTCCATTGTTCGAGCCCTGGTACAACAAAAGTTTAGCGTTGAAGAGGAGCTGATGCACGTTAAACACGTCGATGACAAATGTCCTCACGTTGGTGTGATGTGGAAGTTTGGAAGGGGAGTTATCAGCTCAGGTATCGTCCTCGTCACTTAACCGCGGTTCAAAATTACGTAGTGCCGTGTTTCGAAAAATATCACACTGTGACATTTCTGTAAACGACATGTATGTGTCTTTCTCATACTTCTTTGATATTTTTTGCTATTTATACCTGTTAAAATTATTTTTTATAAAAGGTTTTTTGTAACTAATTGTAAATTAAATAAAGCCATTTCTTACAATTATATGTATTTGAGGATGAAATCTGATTTACTTTATTCAGGATATTTTTAGTAAATTTCATTTTCTTAGCCAACTTATTTCTTTTAAAACATGCATATTTGTGTATTACATAATTAAATTTCTAACTATCTAAAATTATGTCTGGCTTTTTTCTTCATTAAAATCTTTTAGGATTTTACAAATTATCTTGCCATTATTCATAATGTACTTAATAAGGAAAAAATATATCCAAATATAAATAATTTCTGTCCTAATAAACATATAATTGTTTTTAGCTACAGTTTGGAAAATGCATTGAAATTTGTATCGGCACAGGATTTTAACATATTATGAATCTGTTTTTGATTGCTACTATGTTATATATTTATCTTTCATTCTTTTTACAGTATGAGTAGAAGTCGTAAACAGTTTTATCACAGTAAAATTATTTTTTTTATATTCAAAGTATACTATTATATTGATTCTGAAAATAATAGGTTATTTTGACAAGCCATTACTTCACAATTTTAAAGCATTGAACAGTTTTGAAAATTTAGAACCTTTCTAAAATGTTAAATTATTAAAAATATTTAATTATTGTAAGTGATTAATATTTCTTAGATTATTGGAAGAAAAAAGTATAAAATTTAAAATATATATCTTTGTTGAATTTTAATAATTATTTTTATGGCTAAACCTGGAAAAAACCCAATTTTTTTTTAAATATTAACAATAAAATATTTTAAAAAAATAAGTAGAGTTCTCAGACCTAAATCCATATGAACTTTTATAGAACATATGTAAGGGAACATTTACAAGATATTTCAAGACTCTATCTTGAACAGGAAAAACGACTTAGTAATTAGAAAACACTCTCATCTTCAAAATTAAAAATCTGAGAAAAACATATTGAAAATTTGTAATGGCATAAAAAAAATGCCATTGCCTGTAAAGCTTTAATTTTTCAATCTTTTACTATCCAACTTATGCTCTACATGAAAATTCTACTTGAAATAAATATGACTGAAATGTCTTTTTTAATTCAAAATATTCTAAGACATAACATTGATAACAACTGTTAATTTGATCAATTATTCACTTTTATCAGAACCTTATATATTCACAAGAGTTTTAAATGCAAAATATTTATATAGAAATTAGTAGTTATACAAACGTAATCCAGAAATCACCAAGTTTGTAAATAATATCTGTTTTTTTCTCAGTTCCCCATCGTGGCAGTTAAGCAAGTTTAAGTTTTTGTTGCATGACTTTAAAATACTGCAGTGTAGTACTACAATAGATTTTTTATAATGTAGTTTGTGGTACATCAGGGAAATATTAAGTTCATTCTGCAACATTTGCATTCTGTAGTCTAATTGTAATATTACCTGAAAAAGCTGCATTTTAGATTTACATTTTTCAGTCATATTCCATCCCTTTCAAGTATTACTTCTCACAGTAGCCTGCGTACATTTTGGTCATGGCATTTTTCAAAAGGAAAAAAATAATGAAGACAAAGTTTAGAGCTTTTAAATTATATAAACTATGTGTCAAAAAATATATTGTTTTTTAAATCAATCTTAATTAAGTAAATGTGAGAAAACTCAAAAACTTAAAAACATGAGCAAACATAAATGACTTTAGAAAATAAAATTGTCGTTAATAGTTATTTCACACGAAATTTTGGATTGCGTTAAAAAAATATTTTTAATTAATTCAAACTAGGAATGCAAAAATGCTTTAAAATGAAACCGAATTTAAAATCAAAACTCAGAAAATTAAAATTTCTTAAAACCTAATTAGTATTTAGATCAGAAATTGAGCAAGTTTTCAAAATATATGAAATATATATTTGCAATAAATGGGTTGAAGTTTCTGTTGGCCGTGAAGTGGAGAAAATGTCCATTTCACAATCCTCGCCCTAGGCCACAGCTGTGAATGAGAAACCTCCCGTTTCGAAGAACACAGAGACCGAAAAGCAATAAAATCATCCTCGGCAAAACCATTTTAGGACCTCCTGCAGTTTTAACGGGAGAAGGCATTAAACTGCCGTGCGTTTTTGAAGCAGTTCGCGAAATTTATCGAAACATTTTCGGCTTCGCTATCTTTGAAAAAGTAGACCGCTTTCGAAATGAAATTCAATTCGCGGGTCATCCACTCAGAGGGTTAATTCACGCGATTAATTTCAAATACGTTTGAAATTTGGAAAATTATTAGCTTTACAATTTTCATTTAACTGCGTTCGGAACCTGGATTTTGCAAAGCACATAAATGGATAATTTCATGATATTTAGTGTCACTTAGATTAAAATTTATGCATAGCATTTTTTCAAGGACTTTTTGACAAAAAAAACTTATTTAAATACAATATTTTGGCCAACTTATAAACTTATTTAAATAATTTTTTTTCCAAAATGTTATATTTAAATAACTTTTTTTGTCAAAATGTCCTTAAAACAATTTTGTCCATGTATTCTAATCTGAGTGACACTAAATATCATGAAAATTATCCTTTTATGCATTTCTTTTAAAATAACGGTTCTGAACGTAGTCGGATTCCTTAACATGCACATAATAAACGATGACAAATTGCAATAAGGTAGTACTAAATGTTTATGCTCATATTTAGCCACTTGCCTGATTATCGTGAGTTATTTCGGGTTCGTATAAAATGAAATTCCCGAAAAAACTCGGGCAAAGAATGATTCTTCAGTGCGATTTGATTTACCTAGGACTGGAGGAAATGAAAGGAAATGTGCAGCTTTGATTAGAAGTTTGCCAAATTTTGTTGATTTTGTGGATCTTTGGTGGGACAGGTCACGTGTTTTCCAGTTGTTTAGTAACTTCGGCTTGTAGATTAGTTATGTATAAAGAAGAATTGTACCATCGGAAAAAAAGTAAAATAATGGCGGTGATACAAGATAACGAAAGCGGTGATTTTTTAAGATAGTGATTATAAAGAGGTGGGCATTGAAAATAATGGAAGTGATTCTTGTATATGTAGCCTACATTTTATACTGTAAACCAGGAGGTTACCAAACATCTAACATATATACAGAGTGTTTTTTTTTAGGTATAGAAGTTTAAGTTGGCATTACTTTCCAAGATGGAAACCGATTTAACAGCTGTTAAGTGATTTATTCTCAGTTTGGTTTGGCAATTCATCATGAATAGACTCACACCTGAACAACGCTTTCAAATTGTGCAATTTTATTTCGAAAATAATGGTCGATTTTCATAAGCGAATTTTGTTTACCGATGAAGCGCACTTCTGGTTGAATGGCTACGTCAACAAACAAAACTGCCCCATTTAGAGTGAAGCTAATCCACAAGTGTATGTCGAAACACCGTTACATCCAGAAAAACTGACTGTTTGGTGCAATTTATGGGTTGGTGGAATCCTTCTTTAAAAACGATAAAGGCCACAACGTTACAGTCAATGGTGATCGGTATAGAGCCATGATTACTAATTTTTTAATTCCTGAATTGAACAATCATAATGTCCAGGAGCTGTGGTTCCAACAAGACGGCGCAACATGTCACACAGCTCGCGCCACAATCGATTTATTGAAAGACACGTTTAATGACCGCCTATTTTCACGTTTGGGACCTGTGAATTGGCCTCCAAGATATCGTGATTTAACACCGCTAGAATATTTTCTGTGGGGCTATGTAAAGTCATTGGTCTATGCGGATAAGCCACAAACGCTTGACCATTTGGTAGACAACATTCGCCGTGTTATTGCTAATATACGGCCACAAATAGTGGAAAAAGTCATCGAAAATTGGACGTCCAGATTGGACTACATCCGAGCCAGACGTGGCAGTCCTATGCCAGAAATCATATTTAAAATGTAACGCCACAAGATTATATTTCGAATAAAAAAAAATCAGGTCAATCGAGTAATGCATCGTTGTTTTTTTTTTTTTTTTTTTTGCAATTTAAAGTTCTATACCTCTAAAAAAAACATTCTTTAGAATAGAACTGATTGAAAAAACAATTTCAGAAAATGGTCGTGATGAGTTTTCTGCCATATCAGGAAAAACTAGAATTATTCCTTCACCTCTCAGGTTAACCTTAGGGCATTTTCCATGTGTTATTTCTGCTGCTGAAAACAAAAATCAAATCAATGGAACAGGTTACTCTGTGCTCCCGTAAAAGAGATCCCAGGGGTAAGCCAGTTAGAAAAATGACAATAATGCCAGGTATTACTTTGTGTTATCCCTTGTTTCAAAAACTATTTTACAAAAACTAATACTTATTATTTTTTTTTAATTTGCCCGAGATAACTCTAGATAGTAAACTAATATTAAAACTAAATGCTTTTAAACTTGTAAAAAACTAAAAACCAACATATTTTGTTTCGTTTCGTTGCCTAGTATTAATTAATAAAATATAAAAAATGTGAGAGTTGTTTGCATTTTTTTTACATTAACAAGGGAAGCAGTTACAACGCTAACCGATTGTCGCATTGAAAATTTATGAAATAATGAGATCATTCTTGTACTTCTTATCACTAATATACTTTAAAAATTATGCTAAGAAAAATAAACAGTTTTCTGTACACATTAATATACATATATATATATATATATATATATATAAGACGCATTTGTTGTCTGTTTGTCTGTTCCCTCATAACTCAAGATCCAGACAACCAAATAACGGAAAATTTAGTACACGTATACAAAATTACATGGGGAAGGTTCTTAAACAGGTTTCGCGTTCGTAATTCTTTCTAAATTTTTCAAAATTTAATTTTTAAGTGATTTTCCAATGTTATGACGTCATATGATGTCACGTTTCTCACTAAGTGGACAATTTATACTTTACACGCAGTTTTTGAAGATTATTACATATTTTTTCTATAGCTATGTTTATTAGTTGGAATATTTATTCAATTTTTATATTCTTTGATATTTAATTAGGATTATTTTTCGAAAAAATCATTTTATTAAGGATTATTCTTTCAACAACTAAAATTTTGTGTTGTTGTTTTGGCAACATTTAGGTATTATCGCGGGATGTTTATGTGTATGATTTTGCTTACAAATTACAACTTATTTATTTATTTCTTTAGAATGCGAAGAGTATAATTTTGACAAACTAAAACTTCTTATTGATAAGGGTTATATTTCAGTTCGGTTCAAGTGTAGTATAGGGGGACCACTTTGGATTTGGCCATTTTTCTTCAGATTTCTCGATTTTTATCTAAATGTCATTTTGAAATATCGAATTCCTTCTAAATTATATAATACCTAAAAAAGTACCTTGGCGACCACTTTTAGTCACCAAAATAAAGGACTGCGCCAAGTAATTTCCCTATACTACACTTGATCCAATAATATGGGTTCTTTGCAATTTCATGTGTCTTTATTTTAACCTTTAAGGGTATACTATTGGCTTCAGTGCATAAAATTGCCATACAGAAAATCAAACTTGGATAATCATACTGCCCAAGCTAAAGCAGTGTTGGTATTAATTACATATAAAACTTGAATAGGCATGAGAGAATAATCAAACCAGACAAATGGCTTAAATACCGGTTGAGGAAGCAGGTAGTCGTATTTACTATTGGATTCAGTGCATAAAATTGACTTGCAGAAAATCAAACTTGGGTAATCACACTGCCCAAGCAAAAGCAGTGTTGGTAATCATTACATATCAAACTGGAATAGGCATTAGAGAATCAGTAAAACAGACAAATGGCTTAAATACCTGTTGAGGAAGCAGGTAGTCGTAAGATAAATTATTTTTGGAACTTATGTACTATCCTAACAATTGCCAATTTCAAAATAACTTGCTAAGTTGGCAACCCCGATTTCACATGTCATATATATGATGAATTGCAAATCGTGTGTTTCGTTTCATATATCGCCAATAGGTTGCGGTTATATGTACCTTGTTTTTTGAAATTATGCTTTTGCTTTGATAAAGTTAGTTCAGTTCTTGTTATGTCAGTTAATGTTAGTATTGTACTTCATTTTTCAATTTATTTATGTGCTCGGGATATATATACTTTGGATATTTTTTTTAGTACTTGCGTATTATTGCACAATCGCCAACGTTCAAGACAACTCGCCACTTTGGCATTCCCAACTTTGTATGCGTTGAATTGGCAATCGTGTGCTTCATTTTGTATAATGCCACGAATAGGTTGCAATAATACGTAAGTACCTTTAATTCTGTACATTACTATAACATTAGACTGGCAGCTACATACCAATTTGGCGTGATTTCAAAATCATGCCAAAAATGAGTAGCCAACCAATATGAAATTTATATGAGTATTATCTTAGCCTATTTTATCTTTCCCTCCAGTAATCCTTAATTAATTCAATATATAATTTTTGTTTTGTTTTTTTTATATTTTAGTACTTACATTTTTTTTGGTTATTATGTACTGCAAATATTTTTTTGCACATTGCGATGTCTTTGGTAAAATTAATCAGTGGCATTTTTCTTAAATATGTTTTTTTATCTGTTTTTGTCAATTTTAAAAATTTAGTTCGATGTCCATCTGAAATGCAAATAGCAAAATAAATATTTTACAATATAAATATATATTGAGTTTGTACGAAAATTTTTATACTGATTCATTCAAAATATTGAGCCGTCTTTTATTTTTGATATGTATTGAAGATTTAATTTTATGTTACAATTGGCTATACCCAGTTAAATGTTACTGTGGCTCAGTCAGTTTTAAAAGACTGGTACACCATAAAGTATGTCATGAGGCATACAAAAGTAATAATACACGAGAATTCAAACAAATCTATATACATATAAGACGCATTTATTGCCTGTCTGAATAAACTTTCTCTTTCACACTACATCATTTGGACAAATTTTCAAAATTTGTGTGATTAGTAGTTAACCCTCTAAGTGGATACCTTCCTCCTGAAAAGTTATTCCGAAAGCGCTAACTCTAATTTTGAAGATCGCTTTAAAAATGCAACAGCCTTCTTTCCTTTCCCCCTTTTAGAACTTGGGAGGTCGAACGGGGACAATTTTATGAACTAGTTCGGTTCTTTTGTCAAGTAAGATCCAAGAGATCAATCGCTTACAGCTAGCTGTTAAGTTGACTTGGGCAATCTTGTATGAAACTGTAGTAGAATTCGGTATTTCTTTCTCCTATATGTTCCGTCACAGTAAAATTAAAACAAAATGCAGGGTAAAAAAAAGGTAAAAATGAAATAAATAGTATGTTAGAAGTTGAAAAATAATTATATTTTCTTCAAACAAATTTTATTTTTCTGTCATTTTTTAAAAATTGAAAAAAAAAATATATATTTTTTTTTTGGTATTGAGATTTGAACCAGAAAAAAGAATCATGTATTCATTTTTGAATATGACAGTAAGAAAACTTGCTCACTTTCCTGTTTTTTAAAAAAGTAATGAGGTAAAAAGAGCAAAGGCCCTATCTCATTTTTAAACAATAACACAATAAATATTACATACGATGATTATATTTATGAAATAAAACCGATATTTCTTTATTCAGTTATATTTTTAATTTAAAATAGCAAAAAATTTATATCAATACTGTTTTAATTTATTAGATATTTTTATGTTAACTGAATATTTTTCGGAAAAAATATAAATTTTCCTTCCTAGTGTTCTCCTTTTCGAACTTCTTGTATTAAATAAAAATTCCTTTTGTACATTGGCATTTGTGATGGACATAACACACATTCAGTCAGTAATTTTTAATTTAAATGGGGGATGTACTTCATCAAATGCGCATGACAGTACTTCTAACCATATTCTACTCAAGTTTAATTTCTTATCTTTCTGTTTCTTTTATTACAAGGAAAAATGTCACACATCGATAACTACATTTTCACACAATTCAGTCATTACAAATTCTATTGTGAAAAACGTTTTCCCTAATTAATTTTGTCTTTCAAAACAGTACACTTAAAAAAAATTTTGTGCAGTGAAGTTAACCGACAGTTCTCTCTTTTCACAATGTATTCATACCAAAATATAAAAACAAAATTAACACTTGGATATGTATCCTGTATTAAATTTTTCAGTATACACAAATATTTCCTGCTGTAGGGAAGATATAGTATGAGATGTGGTGTGCGGTTGTGAAAGAATGTTTTCGTACGTGTAGACTATTTTTGAAAATTTAAATATCACTGAAGCTCATCATATAACTGCAAATGAGCCTTATTTTAACGTGTGCTGGTATCAAAGTCAAACACTTTACAATATTAAACAGCCTATGGGTTTATACTCAATATCAAACTATTTGCAAAACGGCTTACAACGTCTATTCAAATTGTAAAGAAACTGAAATGTAAATATATCTCACTGAAGTCAAAAATATTCATAATATGTAAGTATCCTATTCCTCCACTTATTTCAGTACATTTTAAAAACTGTAGCTGAATGCAATTTTTTATATTTATAAACGAGGCATAAAAGCTCACACAGTCGTAAAAATGTCTTTATGATTTTTAAATATACTACTTTAAAACGTATATGGATTGTAAGATCAGTTGTAAAATCCTAAAAGCTTTTAGAGGAGCTAAAAACATGTAATTTTGGATTGATCAAATTTTTAATATAATACACAAATATACATGTTATTAAGCAAATACATTTGAAAAATCAAACTTCCTTCTGAAATAAACGTAATTGAAAGAAAAATGTTTAATTGCAAATGAGTGGAAATACATGTTTATCTAAGGGGTATCCCAAAGTGAGGTAATCCTCAAACTTAAGAATTAAACTCAGTGGCACAACAATCCATGAGGGCCAGGAACTACTGTGCCCATCATAATACACGTGACCATTCGTCGCTGAGGTGCATGAACATATGTCCCGATTTGGTGGTATGTCTGAAGAGAGACCTTCAGTGTTTAAGACCCGAAGCAAGCTTGGTACTCATTTATCAACCCAGTGTAGCGGGGATGAAAGGCAGAGTCGACCTTGCGCAGCCCGTTAATAGAACCCCAGACCTATGGCGTGGAAGCACTATACACTACCATTCGATCCTATTCGGTGAAAAGTAAAATTTAATGTTAGAATCTTATATAAATCCCTAATGAATGAGGGAGTCCAAACTTTTTTTTCATGTAAACTGTTTCGACGGAAATGGTTAATAATGAACATTTCACAAGTTGCGTAATTTAAAATTAACCGTTATTGTTTACATAAAATTTTAAGGGTGCAAAAGGTGTATTTCGGCTGCACGAATTAATTTTAAAAGGAATACGGTTACGAAAAAGTAGTACAAATCTATCTAAAGTAGGGTTGTTTACCTTACATATTGTCAAACACAACAATGCATTGGAAGCCAATTCCACAATTCGTTGTTATAAAAATGTATGGAAAATTACAAGATTTATTTTTGCATTTGTAATTTATATATATATAATTTTTCCTGTGAACTTTAAAAGCTAGATTGGCATCCATCAAAACCGCGGTTCTGTCTCTGTTTTTCTAAATCGCCCCTGACTAAGCCGGCTCTGCCATTGTAAGTGAAAATGCCGGATTTTGTTTGTTAAGGTCATTTTATAGCAGACTGTTTTTTTCATGTATTTTAGATGGTCGTTTTATATTTTCTGCATCAATATCTTAATGTCTGAATTTAAAATTACATAAAATTTTTGACATTCGCATCAATGACCATGATAATTTTTATTAGTATATGAATGTGTCATCAAACGATTACATGACTAATATTAACATCTAAAAAAAAACTAATAAATCTTAATTAGTTTTTTTTCGTTATTATTTTTATCAAAGTTAAAGAAAATGTTTCAAATGATTTGATGAAGTTTAAATTTATTCATTTTTAGTGGTTTTAAAGATTTCAAATTTTAAAGTGTTTGGTGTTTTATTAATTTTTTTGGCATCTTATAATAAAATAATCATGTTTCAAAAACTGAAATCTTTGATTAAAATAAGAAAAATGAAGCAAAAAATATACTTAAAAAAAGATAATATGTCTAACTATATAAAATAGCAGAT
Organism: Trichonephila clavipes; assembly: GCA_019973935.1. Taxonomy (NCBI): domain Eukaryota; kingdom Metazoa; phylum Arthropoda; class Arachnida; order Araneae; family Nephilidae; genus Trichonephila; species Trichonephila clavipes. The sequence continues at coordinate 1,115,239 of BMAU01017801.1, read as the reverse complement.
TGCACTGACACGCCCCAACTTGTTACAGTTTCAAATTAATATGAAACCAAAAGGGAATTGTAACATATTTTACTTATGCGTTGGGACTTTTGAAAACTTTTAAAATATGAAGTAACATGTAAACACTTCCTGGGGTCTAAAGAAATTTCCCCCGATTTTTTACGATTGCCCCATGGTCAAACCACGGGGTTTCCTGCGAGCCATAAAACTTCCCCTCAGTGTCCTGCTGTATTGCTTCCACCATCCCCAATTATCTTTCAAGATGTTAAACATTTAAAAGGGGGAAAGGATTTCAGAAAAGTGCGGGTAATCCGCTTTTGAAAACGTTACTTGAAGGCAGAAAAATCCGTGATGTGCATTTTCGAAGCATCTTTACACTGACGGAATTTTCCGTGATATCCGATTAGAGGGTTAATTATAACGCTATAATTTTAATTGAATAGTCAAATATTGCATTTTTAAGTATAAAAATAATTATAACTACTGTACTGTATTTTTTAGAGTGAGTGAATATTAACGCCACACTGTTCAGCTACACAAGGACTTTTGGCAACAGACCACGTAATTTTGAACCATGGTCAAGTGACGTGGACGACACCTGAGCTGGCACCACCTTCTCCTAACTACCACACCACACCAACTTAGAAGGAATATTCTACCAAAACTTAACAGGAATATTCTTTGAAATCCACTCTTCCAAGATATATGACAGCACGGGTTCTATGATTAGTATTTTAGCGGGGAAGGCGAATAGTTTTGTAGCAGATATTGCATTTGCAGCTGACGGCATTTTCAGCGGATTGCAAAGATTATTATTTTTGTCCCAAAAAATAGTTAATGTCAAAATTTAAGTATTTTATGTTTTTGTGTGTTTATGGACACCTTAGAAAACGATTTGACTATTTATTTTAAGTGAACGTTGTATATAATTAATTTTCAGTGGACTATCTTTAAATAATTTTTTAGCTCTAACCGATTAAATTACCCTAAGTGGAGTATTTTGTTTATGTATGTCCTTAATTTTTCAATGTAGTGACCTAAAAAATATTGCATGAAATAAATTGCAGTAAATCATAATGCGGTAGATAAAGCATTAACGTGCATCGCTCTCCTACACGGCAGGTCTTACGAAGCTCTAATAAAGTTTGAGCTATGAAAGTAGATAGATATTGGCCAAATGGACTCTATCATCAACATTTCGCTATGTTTTTCATTGAATCACCATTGTAATTTAGGAAACGGCGTTGCTTACGAGTACTTTAATTTTAACATAAAATAAATTCAACAGAAAGTAATATTAATGTATGACACTTTCAGATATAAATTATTTACAATATTTTAAGCGTCACAAAACTTTTAACAATGTGTTACTTTTGCTGAGCAGAGATCAACTTAGGGAGGTATTTTTAAAAATCAATCCTCAAGAGTGTTACGGGGAGTTATAAATATAAAACAAAACAATCCTTTTTATCAGCTATTAGATCTAAAGTCTTAAAACTTAACAAATGTATTTTTTTTTCTTTCTTTTTTTTATTCAGCTGAGATATGTGAAAAGCTTTTTTTTTGTTTAATTTGCATATCACATAAAATTAACTCATTAAAAACTTCTTTATCTTTCAATCTGTGTTGTTTATTTTTTCAGTTCATCCGTGCGAAGAACGGGTATACCAGCTAGTATATATATATATATATATATATATATATATATATATATATATATATATATATATATATATATATATATATATATATATATATATATATATATATATATATATATATATATGATATATATATGATATATATATATATATATATTCCAGGCCCCAGGGCTGCTGGTAAAATGAGGAGGGCATCATCTCAATAAGAACAGCGTTATTTCGCTTCAATCATATAAAATCCAACATAGTGGCCATTTGGTGCGCAACCGTCTGGTACAAAAGACAACATCTCGGCGAGGAGTCATCAGCTAAGCCTTTTCGCGTATGTTTTCTCCTTCTTCAGCGCTCGCTCCACCTTTAAATAGGCTTATTTACCCAAAAATCCTTACGCGATGGTGAAAAGTTCGCTCTATTTTCATTTATTACTTACTTAATTTTGAATCTAAACTTTTCAAACCTGACATATATAAAAATCTTTAATTTTTAAAAATTCAAATATCTTTTTTTAAAAAAATGTATGCCTTTTGAAATATTTAAAATCATTTTGTTATGAAATTTTTACATTTTTTGTTATAGAAATTAAGAATAATGTATGTACTTGCACGCTCTATTAATGCTTAGAAGGTCCTACCGATTACATTTACTGCTCAGTTTAATATTGCTAAAGCTCGTTTTGTGAATAAATTCATGTTAACACAGCTATTAACTCAATTTAAAAGATGTTAATTGCTGTAGCTCCATCCACTTTGGTTTTTGTACATAACTTTCAATGAAAATTATATTCGAATAGCGTCACAGAATAGTGCATAATGTATATAGTCATTTTTTATGGATATATACATATGATTCTTTTTCTGTACGCACAAACATACTCATACACTCAGGAACATTGAAAATATTAACCCAAGGAGGAAGCTAAGTACAATCGCAAAACTTTGCAAATAAGTACAGCATAATGTGATATGCAAGTGATCAGAGTTTTGTGGCAATACGCATGCTCATACACGCCGAGGTGGCGCTACAATCAGGAAGAGGGCGCTATATAAGCCAGCGCAAATTCGAAGATTCATAAACATGACGATTACCCGCCGATTGTAGGAGGACTTAGGTAAGTGAAACATGTCAGGTAAACGTGCTATAAGACATTTCTCACAGTTAAGCGAGTTTGAGAGAGGCCTGATCATCTGGATATAAACTGCAGGCTAGTCGACGCGCCGGGTCGCCGAACAGGTGGATCGTTTGGAGTGTGCCGTTAGAAATTGTTAGGAGCAGTGGACACGAGAAGGTACTCAAGCGCGGAAAACCGGGTCTGGAGCGACCACAAGGAGAGAGGATCGAAGGATCGTGCGGCAAGCACTGGTGGACCGTACAGTGACTCGTTCAACGATACGAGAAGACGTAGGCGTAGCAATTGTTCCAAAAACAATTTCCAGGCACCTTGAAGAAGCAAATATTAAATACAAACGCCCTTTCCGTGCACTCCCTTTAACACCGTAACATCGGCAACTGCGTAATCAGTGGTGCCAAACCAGATCAATGTGGAATGTCACAGATTAGCAACAGGTTGTGTTTAGTAATGAATCCCGGTTTGTTTTGGGGACAAATGATAACCGTGTACGGGTGTGAAGGCGCCCTAGTGAGCGGTACAATTCCCCCTACTGTTCTACTTCACACTGCCCGCACAGCTCGTGTAATGGTCTGGAAGGCCATAGCCTATGATAGCCGGTTCACTTTAATTGTGATGCGTGTAACCTTAATGGGCCAACGTTACGTTGATGATATTCTTCGACCCCATGTAGGACCTTTCCTAAATGGTTTCCCAGAGGAAATTTTCCAGCAAGATAATGCTCGCCCGCATACAGCAAGAGTTTCTCAAGACTTCCTATGTCATTTTTTGACTCTTCCATGGCCAGTCCACTCCCCCGATTTGTCCTTAGTAGAACATGTGTGGGATCAACTAAAACGGCAGATTCCATCGTGTCACTCTGTAAATGATTTAGAGTTGGCTGTTCAAGATCTGTGGGCCCATCTGCCTCAGGACAACGTAACTCAATGCCGGACCGTGTGGCGGCATGTATTGCAGCTGGAGATGGTCCAGCGCGCTATTGAAGTTGCCCAGTATTTGTGTCGTTGCATACCCTGTATACGTTTAATTGTCTTGTTTTTTAGATCAAGTGAATCTCTCATGTGTGTCATTAGGTGTATTAAATTTGATTTCAATCCGATGCTTTCTTCTTGGGTCGCTATTTTCAATGTTCCTGAGTGTATATATACTGTAATTGATGTCATTGTAATCCAAAGTTCTTTAAATATATATCTTTGATTTTTGTTAATTTGTTGTAAATATCAGAAATAAATATATATAAATAAAGAAAAAAAAACAGTTGTATGAAATTTTCTCAAAATATCCCTCAATTTTTCCATAATGCATGTGATCCCTGAATCTACGTCTACTTTTTTATGGTTGAAATAAACTTTTTAAAATGACGAACATAGATTAAAATCAGTATAGATCTGTCGATAGAGTTTTAAGCCAAATTGTACTTTTATCAAGGTAGCGTTTCTCAAACTGTGGGGTGCGCCTTCTTAGGAGGGCGTGATAACTCTACTAGCGAAATAAACATATTGAAAAGTCGAAAGCAAAAGATTATTTTTTTTAAAAAAAAAATAATTATTTACTGTAAGTAAACAAACAAAATATATTATGGCATAATAAAAAAAATTCAGATTCACACTGATATAATATATTTTAAATGTATTAGTAATGCATAAAATGTATTTTATAATTAATTTAACAATACTTAGTTAAAAATCAAATTTAATAATTGCTAGTGGCCTTATGGTCTTTTCATACATAAAATTATATACAAAAATTAATACTTTTCTTGACAATCTGTTGTTTATAGTTAATGATTTAACTGCTGGTTGAAAGATATGCCATTCCCTCCCCCATGTCAATGTTTCCCAAGTAAGTGCGCGTATGTGATGTATGGGTGGGGGAAGAAAAGAAACAAATTAGCAAATACTCTGATATAAGTCAATCCTTCGATGACACTGCCAATGTCCTTTTATTGTGTTCCAAAATCATCAGAATAGTTTTTTTGCATAGCATTGCATAGAAAAGTTGGTACATCGGAAAGGCGTACGTAAATGTCCGGGTAAATTAACGCTTTGGCTTAAGGAAACACTTATATACTCAGGTGGTACTTAAGAGGTTAAAGGCTTATTGTAGCTTTAACGTCAAATTATCGTTTTATTGAATACAAGCATTGCAATTGTATGGAGGGGGCGTGCAATAAAAATTATGATTGAATTTTGAGTCACAAATATTGGACGTTTAAGAATCATTGCATCAGTGTATTTTCATTCATCAAACTAAGATACTGAGAGCCTAACTACAATTATAATTATTAATTAAACTACGATTTCTAATACTAATTAAACTAGAATAATAATATTCAAAAATATTAACTAAACTATATTATAATTATTTGTAAATTTTATACCTTATTATACTTTTTGTTATGTACTTCTGTGTATTTCTTTCTAAACTGATAAAGGAATTTCTTATTACATGTCCCAAAATAGATTATTTCCTATAATGACACAAGTGCGAAACATGAGTAATTTTAACATAAATAATTACATGTTAATAATCACTATTGATTTAAACATAGAAAACCGATAAAAATGAAACAGTTTGTATTAAAGTCTTTTGTGTGTGTGTTCGTATCTACATATATATATTCTCTCTCTCTCTCTCTCAGAATACTTTCATAATTCTAATTTTATTTTCTACTACTGAAATAAAACTTATTTTACTACTTTAAAAGTTTACTTTTTTAGCACAAAGCTGGGAAAACATATGCTTGCTTCAGTAAATTTAAATTGAAACTCACACATTTGTTGAAACAGATTTATAGTCATTAACTTTTTTAAAATTAGACTGTTAATCATATCAAAGATGTAGAAAAACGGTTTACGTTAAAAATAAAAATAAACTTTTATTTTGGAACATAAAGCCTTTGCTGTACTGGTATTTATTCTTGAATGTAAACTAAAAAGTTCAATTTTTTAAAAATTTTTACAAATTATTCGAGTTAAGCTTTGAAGCATTTTTGCTCAGATGCCATTAGTGAACGGACATTTGTATTATGTGTGTCGGTTAAGCGAACTGCTGATTTTTAAGCAGAAGCCTCGGACTCTAAATTCAGAACAAAAAGGAACTTCGATTTTTCTTTGAGAAAAGCCGATAATATCACGTAATCTTTGGAATACGAATACCAAAATATGCAGAACGCAGCAAAATCGTAAGCGTTGAAAATATCTTTTTGAGAAAAAGTCCTAAAGTATTGATTCTTGCATGTTTTACACATAAATTGAAAACAATAACAACAAAAAAACATTGGAAATTCCCTTAAGCCAAATGAATATAAATATATACATTATTAAGGCAAATGCATAAGTTGTGTAGAACGGAATATATTCAAAGTAGCATTAGAAATTTCTAGAGTTTTGTAGCATAATTTTATTAATATGCAAATCATATTTTAAAAGGAAAAAAAGAAACAACGTAAGATCAACGCTTGTCAGTTTTCCTTTACTTTTAAGATTAAGGTTAAAATTCAAATACATTTAGTAGTTAATTAAAATTAAATGAAGGTGAAAGTGGTCCTAAATTTGGTATTTTTAAGTTAAATATTTTAAATTAAATATTATTGTAAAATAATTTAAATTTATTTTTTTCATTAATAATTTAAAGAAGGAAAAATATTTCGTTTTAATTTTTTTCTGTTCGAAAATATAAATTTGTAATGAATTATTCGTTATAGTAAGTCAGTCTGTAATAAAGACATTCTTCTTTTAAAAGTTAGCTTCATTCATTTTAAGTTATTACGACATTTATTTAATGCTTTCACGAAATTTAACTTTCTGACAATTATTAAAACTTTAAAATGTTCAGAACATTGCATACGCAAAGAGCTCATTTCGAAATTTAATGTTCTAAGCTTCAACGAAATTAGTTTAAATTATGTAAAGTTGAAGGTAAAATAATTATAAAATTTTAAATAACGAGTCCGAAAAGTATTAATCTTTCGGCAAACACTCTAATTTTAGCCATATGAACAGTTTAGTATTGCGTGTCTCAAAACATTAATAATAATAATAATACTAATAATAATCAACAGTTACAATAGAAAAGTAATTTATAATAAATGCATATGAACTCCCCTTAAGTTTTTTATCATGCATTGCCCTTCTTAGGTCTAACACAGTGTTTCTCAAACTGTGGGGAGCGTCCTCCTTGAAGGGCAAGGCCACTCTACGAGAGGGTTGCGAGTATACTGAAAAGTGGAAAACGTATGATAATTTAAAAAAAAAAAAATTATTAATTCACTGAAAGTAAACAAATAAAATATATTCTGACATAATAAAGAAATAAAATTAACATTTGTAATGGAAACGGACATTTGTTTGAACTTATAAATGTATCAGTATTACACAATGCACATTTTATAATTAATTTAACAATACTAAGCTAAGAACAAGTTTAATAACTGCCAGTAACCCTATGGAATTGTATTATATAGAATTATACATACATTAATCAACAATTGTCTTGATAAATTGTCCGGTTCATTATTAATCCCTTAATTGCCGATTTGAAATTATGTAATTCGTACCTTATTGCCACCATTTCCTACGTAGGCAGGCGTATGTGATGTATTAAGGGAAAAGAAGAAATAAGGAAGTCATCGGACATATATTTTTGCAAACGCTAGCAAAGTCATTAATGCATTCAAAAGCCTTTTGTATAATTTTATGGATAGAAGTACACAGAAAAGAGCATAATTTGGAAAGACGTATATATACTTCCAGGGAAATTAACGCTTTGAATGAGCGAGACATTTATATACGCCAGTGACACTTAAGAAGTAGTAGTCGTATCGAAGTTTTAGCTTCGAACTGTAGTATTATTGAATTTAATACAGTGTTATATTGTATGAGGGGGGCACGAAAAAAATTATAATTGAATATCAGATCACGAATATTGACACTTTGAAAAGCACTGGTGTAACATGTGTTTTGTAACACTAGAATGCTCGGTAGAGTCTTTTCGACCCCAAGTGTTACTGAATAACTCATAGATCACTCAAATTTTGATTCTAGTTATTTTCCTTCCGTGCATGAATCATTAACCTGAAACGCGCCTGGTCGAATTGACTCCTAAGTGAAATTGTCTGGGAGTTCTTACCCCTCGTGGTGTGTTATCCAAAATTGAAGGTGTAAATGAATAAATTAATTATGAAAATAGTTATTTATGCAATCTGGATTCAAGCGAAGAAACATTAGATCATGCTTCTGATAAAGACGAAATTAATCTTGTCCAGATGGTACACATTAGAAAATGTGTGAAAAAATTATATAAAATTTCAAGAAGGCATCCAAAACAAAATACCTTAAGTCAAGCTATAGGACTAACACATGTTGCTAAAAAACAGCCGGTAGTGTTTGAGTACCTGGCTGTTATTTGTAGGCAGCAGAATTTTTCAACAGGTAAAAAAAATGCACCGAAACAGAAGAAAGACGTGTGTTTGAAACATGCAATTGGACTGTTATTATGATGAATTCGAAGCTTTTATTGGAATGTTATATGCTTAAGCTGTTACAGGGGCAGAATATATTGATATCCATCCTTTATGGTCAACTGTTGTACAAAACATGGGGAGAAATCGGTTTCGGGGAATCCTGAAGTTTCTTAGATTTTATTTGAAATGAACGAGATCCACATGGCTAAAAACGAATAAATTACAATTGATATGCGATGTATGGAATAGATTCAATGCAAACTTTATTGCCTGTTTCTGTTTTAAACCTAGGGAGAACATAACAATATATGAGCATTTCTTTTTCATGTAAAGCTCGCTGTCCGCGTTATAAAGTTTATGCTTTCTATGCCGGATAAATGTCAAAATATTGGCTAGCTGTTGATTTTATAGCAAAGCACTTACTGAATGATTTCCATTATTTACCATAAAGGGAAGAACTGACATCGAGCTAACGTTTATCAGTTTATTTAGTTATGCGATTGATGCAAATATTTCTAAATAAAGTAATACATTTCACTATTGATACATTTTTCACTTCACTACATTTGGCAAAAGAAAACAGGGACTAGTTTGATGGGAACTATAAACAGGGACAAAAGAAAATTTCGAAGGATATATTACACAATGCAAAAATTTTAAAGCAGAATAAAGCGGTCACAATTCCTACAGTGTACAAATAGAAAAAAAAAGAAAACACATCAATATTCTAGGCACTATATTGATATTGAAACTAACGAAAACAAAACCCCCAAAACGATTCGATTTTACAATGAAACTTAATGCAGTGTGTACATTATTGATCATAAAATATTCAGTGAAGTCACTTTCAAAACTATGATCTATAACAAGGATGGTGACCGAATGGCACGCGACTCAATATTTTGTAAAGCCAACGATTAAAACGGTTTGCATTTGATTCAAAATAACAAAGTTCTCAATGAAGTATTACGATCAAACACAAGTAATTGGTCGTGGTGGGTGGAAAAAACACTCGTTTGTTATTGTCTTGACTTAGGTACGTCATGGACTGCACTTACTAATGATGCAAAGTATGTCAAAGCATAGCAAGTTAAATCTCGTTGACACAACTGTATTTTAAAGCTTATTTGTGTTATGTTTACGATTTCTAACACTTATTTATTATGGATAATTCAGCAAAAAAAAACAATAAGTGCAAGACTGTTACTGTGTCAGACAATTTCAAACTTGGTGAATCGAGAAATATGGCATAATTAGTAGTGACGGTAGAACTGTGTGTGTTTTATGTTCTTAAAAATTTACGCGTTGAACATCGTCTGTTAAATGAATTAATGGCCCATTTAACTGTTTGAAGTAGCTGTTTCATCTTATTCTAATCATATTTTCTTTTACCTATGCATGAAATCATTATTTTTCAGAGATAAAAAAACAACTAAGAGCTCGCTTAGAAACCGTTTGGCAGATGATTCTAATGCAACATGCCTTCTGCTGAAAGTAATATCTAAGTCAAAATAATTTGATGGCGCGTTTATACCTCATTAAACATTTCTGAAGAATAAATGGCATGGTGATCTATACAGGTTCACCACCCCTGATATATGCATACATTTTACAGAAATCTAGATTAAGATGCAATCAATATCCATATCTTTTACAAGGGAGATACCGGGGAAAACATAATAAGCTGCCAAACATCCTTTCAGTTTCTAGCAGAGGAATTGTAGATATGCCAAAAATAAAACGAAACGAAAAGCTTCTGAGAAGCAGTTATCAGAAGCAGAAGCCCCAAAGATAAGATATAATTGGAAAAATAAAACATTGGGAAGACTTACACAAATGTTGCGCAACATGTTTTCTACAATAGTAGCGCTACTTACTCGTAATAAGTTGTTTAAAGTTAAATGTATCCTTATTATAATGTAGCTATTTTTGTATATATAGAATAATGAATTATATTTAAAAAATACAATTAACATTTTTTTTTTAAATTTCAATGTTTTTCAAGCATTTTGATATACAAAAGAATCCATAAAATTACTACAATTAAGTAGGGTTTAAAAAGTATGGTGCATTTTATAATTCTATTCCTCATTTTATACATCAAAGGGTACTATTTTAGAAAATAGCATGTAAAACGTTAAATTTGCTTGATATTTATTACAGAAATGTTTCTTAATTTCATATGCTTATAATGTTTGAAATTATGATATTTTAAGCATTTTCTATTATTTTAAAACCTCATTCATTTATAGATAATGTGTGAAAGATTGAATTTTTTAATTTTAATTTCAAAGAATTATATCTATTTGAAAATTATTTGAATTTTTACACCACCCCTCCGCCGAGACGAATTTTACACCCCTGAAACTTCTTAAATCTGCCCTTGTTTAAAATCCTCTCCTTTAACATAGTATGGTAGTGTAGAGAGGTTAGTTTATATATTATATAATATCTTATACATAGTCTAAATTAACTCTAATTGAATTTTAGTTCAAGTAACTGTGGCGCATCCTGTATATATTATATTATATATTGTATAGCTACAGAGTAATGCTTTAAAAATTAACATGAATAGTGTGGACCATAGAAAAATAATGCTAATATTATTCATAAATTAATGCTACTGGAATTATTTATGAATGAACCGAAGGTCTTAAATCTAAATTAAATCTTAAACCTAAAATAAATTCTAGATAAATTGCTATCCCCTTTTACCAGAGAAATAACACATTTTACGATCGCTTAACCCTTCACTTACCCCAAGCAAGAGCAAGTCTTATGTTTCAACATTTATAATCCATTTCCAATATTGCTGCAAAAACAAACCGGTCATAAAAGTTTGTATAGGTCTTGATGTTGGCTTACCTTTCCCGTGAAATGTGTTTATTTTGGGAGAGCGTTATTTGCGCAAAGAGCACTCTCCGTCCATTGCCTTAATACATCACGTACTGCCAAAATATAAAAATTCTGCTTATATGCTTTTCTTTTTACTTTCTTCGGGTCAGTCCCTTGACGATGTGATTCCATGTGCTTTTTATTATTATTTAAAGTCTAAAAGTTTGACCGTAATATTTATATTTTACACATAAGTATCCATTACTTTTATAAGTTACATGTTTAAATATTTGTGTTTGTCATTAAACGGAAAAAAAGTATTTTGGAACAACTTCAATAATAATATAGGTAATTAATGGAAACTTTATATGAAAATATAATACTGAAATTTGATAGTCACTTAGTACTTCTTATGTATAAAACACGTAACATAAAATATGCTTAAACCGCATTTCGCGAGCGGAAAGAACGAAAGGAACTTCCCGTGCAGGTTATTTTATACCCAACGGTGTTTACATTCTGTCTTTACTGTAAAATTTGCTTACTAAGGTAAAAAAGGAAGAAAGGTAAGAAATACAATATGTTTATTAAACTTTCCCACGCAAATTTAGTTCTTCTGTTCTTTCTATTAGGGCATTCAGTATATTGTTTATACACTCCTTTACTGTTTGTCGTGAGTGAAAATAATATTTTCACATGGTTTATTTTTTTTAAAGTTTCGTAGAAGCATTACTTGTGCTGGTTTCTACATTATTTACATTCTTCTGTAAGTCGAAATCTAAAACATTTCAAAAATCAGTGTATGGTTCGATGTTTAGTACGTAGTTTCTGACAACTTAAAAAAATAATTCGTGCATTTACAGACGGAAAATTCAACAACACAAAAATATTGTCATATGCTAACAATTACGATTTCTAGCCATCGAAAATAATGTGGCCATTGTATCAAGAACGATAAGTGCTCCCGCAGTTAAGTTATTCGGGTAGATTTCAGGTGGGGGTCTACAGTACTACACTCTGCATCATTCCATTTTTCGTTATCATCCCCGCAAAGAGACTTTCTGTATCCGAAAATACTTTTGTACTATATCTATTAAATATTGTATCTATTAAGTTAATTAAAAATCCAATTCCTTCATCATAACTGCAATAACATGCCAATTCATAAGAAAGTTTTTAAAGTGTGCTCATGTATTTTGAACTGTTACGGTGATTGATTCACGCGCAGGATATGACATACCGGAAGAGGTGGTATCCAAAAATGTGCTTTTAGAATTCACTTACAAGTTTAAGACCTCTCAAAGGATATGACCTTAAAATCAGCTACACTAGAAACTATTCATTTTTTAAGTTAACTTCTTATGGCACGTTGGGGAAAATGTTCGCTACGCGTTACCAGTTACGGTTACACAATGAAATAAGTTAAAGATGTATGACGTTCCGACTTTTACTACGTTTTTAAAAAAGCTGTCGCATGTTTAACAAATATTCATATCATAACCATGAGATGTAATTTAATACACATATTTAAATTAAAATAAATTCAAAACTCTAAGAAATCTATAATAATAAATGAAACAACTCACCTTGTATTGAAGCGATTTTGTAAATAGAATTATTTATGGTTTTATGTAAATGGCAACAGTGAAAAATAAATGAAAAGAAGATTTAGAATGCCGAAATTTGTGTGGCTGTGAATTATTTAAACTAATCTGTTTTATTATAACTTGGACGAAACAAATCAGACCCTTTTTTTTATCAAAATCAGACAAAAATCAATTACAGAATCGGAACGATCATTTTTGGTCACGGTATGGTGTAATTTTTTTCAATAAAAAATAATTATATTGTTTATGATTTTTTCTAAAATGAGTCAAAATCGATACGTTTTTATGAAAACGATTTCTAAACCATTCGCATTCAGTTTTCTTTAGCGTTAATGAATTGATATTCTACCCTAAAACAGTTCATAATTTTCTCTTTTAAAATTAGTCATTTAAAAAAAGAATGCCAAAAACTTGTTTTTTTTTACGTTTTTCAAAAAATGCTCAAAACTTTAAGTAAATATTAAATAACTTCATTATTTATAAAAGTAATATCACGAAACTTTTTTTCTGTGTGTAGAACAATATTATCCATAATCTGCACAAAGATTGAAAAAACTTGCTTAAAAGTTACGGTTTTTAAAATTTGTTTGGTGTTTTTCGTCAATTAGCCTTTTTCCGAGAATTTTTTACTAAACAATATTTCTTGTGTTTTTTGTTTAAAAATTGCCATTTTTTTCAATCGATGTGTGAAATTATAAGCCATAAACTTAAAAATTAAGCCTTCAAAATATAAAAACTTTAATAAAAAGCGTGATTTTACGAAAAGACAAGGGCTTGGCGACGAAAACCAGTTTCGCGCCTAAATGACAATCGACATCTGCTTCATCACGTCCACTTTACATTTTCTAAGGAGTTACACTATAAAAAACTGGAGGCAAATGAAAATCACCAATTTTGGCGAAGGAAAAAAAATGCGAATGAAAAACTTATTTTTGTTTCAATAATTACATCTACTTAGCGATATTACTAACTATTTACTATTACACACTTACTACTATTGCAAAAAGAAAGAGAAAATTTAAGCCCAAAGGAGATTTCTATCAATTAGTCAGAATGTCTAACGAAACACACACACAAACAAAAAGGACTTTAACTTCAGGTTATTTCTCATCTTTTATCACCATATCGAACACCTTTTCAAGTATTTTTTACCGGCCCTGTCAGATGCGGTAAAACATTCGTCATTGAACATTTGATGGAAACTTATAACCGTTATGCGAACAAGAAGGGATACTGTCATACATATATAACTTGTGCTTCAACTGGTAGAGCAGTAGTAGCTATTTCAGGAACGATTGTTCATGCATCTTAAAAAATGCCTTTATTAAGATTATTTCCGTTACATTCTCTCTGAAGCTGCTCAACAATGCAGAACTCTTTAACAAATACATACAAGTCAAAATCATTGATGGCATAAGTATGATCAGTGCTCAGTTATTATTGATTGATTGCAGATTAAAACAAATAACTGGAAATTTTCAGTCAAATTTTGGTGGATAAGATATTATTTTAATAGGAAATTTACGTCAATTACCACCAGTTCGTTCTACGCTCATATATAAGCAACCAAAACAGACCATCGTTGGACCGATGTTATGGCAAATCCTAAAATTTTATGAACTAAATGAAGTCATGGGTCTAGTGAATCAACAATTTTCTTCTATACTTAAAAAAATTGGAAATGGCGAGAAACTTGATGAATTAGAAATAACTGACTGGGTCTCGTTTTTGTATTGTGAAAGAAACTGAATTAAAGTGTCCTCAAGATTCAACCTCATTATTCAACACTAACAATTCCGTCAATGAGCATAATAATAAAATATTGAAAGCATATGCGCACAGAATAACTGTAACTGCAAAATATGTATATATTGATTGTACTTCAAAACAACAAGAAACATTAATGCGACAAAAATTACATAAAATGTTATTAAATTACAGAAATCAACTCCAGGGGGAAGCGGGGAGAGTAATTGGGGGTGTATTGGTAGACAAAATTCCCGCTTTCAAACTGCTAAAAATATAATAATAAATTTTGGTTTGCATGCTTCTTTTGTTGAATTGGAATCCGCTAAGAATGCTCTCAACGAAGTATTGATGATAAAAAGTCCGTTTTTGTTCTGTTAGATTTAGACTTGAAATTTAGCACGCATGTTTATTTTATGGAGTAGAGATCCACTGAAAGTTGCTTTGGTGGAAAGTCTTTCTACTTCTATTTTAGATATAAATAGAAAGTAGGTATTATAATTTATGTCCATTTTATATCAAGAGGCGAGAATTACAGCTATAAAAATATTTTTCAATAAAATTGAATTCAAAATGCTAGTTATCAATAGTTCATATATATGTAAAAAGCATACATTTATACAACATCGTGAAATACCCAGTGAAGCGGGTGGTTAACGGCTATATATATATATATATATATATATATATATATATATATATATATATATATATATATATATATATATATATATATATATATAATCCAATATAAGAATTTTTTAATATATAATCATATACATATACATACATATATATAAATTTATACACACATATACATATACATTATGTTGATCGAGGTTTCGAGGTTTGAAGATTTTATGCTAGCAGTTTAAAAGAGCAAGACGGTTCTTCAGAAGGTTCACTCGCTCGACCTACACAACAGCCAACGTAATAACTAATCGTTGTCGTTGGTTGAATCTTCATGGCCAAATCAATACTCACCCTTCATTGGTCAAAAGAAGACTATTTCAGTTTCGGCGAGAGACTTCCTTTATATAGACCTCAATTATCTTTCGAAAAATGGCCGCTTAGG
Source organism: Trichonephila clavipes (assembly GCA_019973935.1). Lineage (NCBI taxonomy): Eukaryota > Metazoa > Arthropoda > Arachnida > Araneae > Nephilidae > Trichonephila > Trichonephila clavipes. Next base: position 1,099,725 of record BMAU01017801.1, on the reverse strand, counting down.
TTATATATCATATCAAAAAAATTTCTTCACCAATTTCCAGATGAATCCATAGGGTTGTGAACTAACCAAAATAGTCACCAATATGGTTGTCAACTTGGCTCCATCGCAAAGTTTTCATAGAGTTTGCGTTGAATTGCCATTAAAATGTAAGGAATGGCGTTCCTTGCGAATATTACAATTTTAACATAATATAAATATAACATAGAATAATATAAACGTATTTCACATCCAGAAATAAGTTTACGAGTATTCTTAACATATTCTTTGAAATTGTTTACCTTGCCATTGGATGAAAAGCTCCAGTCTCTAATTGTTCCTATTTTTATCAATAAAAAAAAGACTTTAAAAATCAATGAATCGCATTGTTCAAAGAATTTTAAAAGCACACTAATAACTTTTAATAAATCTTAGCGTTCAGATGTGATATTCCTTAAGGACTGTAAAATGCTTTTTGAGCCTTTGATTTGGCGCTGGCAATGGAAGCCGAAGTTAGCAGATTTGTCCTCTTTGCATGTCGGAGGATTTTCATGATGCAGAAAATTCTTCACGTTCATGTCTTATGATTATGTGGTACGTTAAAGAACCATAGCCTGCTTGGTTGGCTTTACTCTCTTGGCAAAATTAAATTCGTGGTAACATTTCGCATTGTCATTGCTTAGGTGCCTTTTTCTGGGGAATACCCTTACTGTCAAAATTACATTGTGGCGATTTGTATTCCATCTATATGGTGGCGCAGAAAAAAATTGATACCAGTTTTCTGGAACGTACTAGGTTCGCAACTGTAAATACCAATCTGCTGCCTAATTAGAAATAAAGAATATATGTAAATATGCTTCCTTTTATTTAATTTATAAACGCATTTGATATTTTAAGTAACTATACAAAATATATGTACGTTAATTAACGAAGCATTATGCAGTCACTATACTGTTTAATGGGTCACAGGGGTGTTAAAAATGTTTAGAGAGCACAAAATTTAAGAAATTTTCAACTAGAAATAATTATCTGAGGTTAAAATGAAATAATTTGATTCGTTTACACATTTCTTATAAATGAATAAAGTTTCAAAAAAGTATAAAATATCTAAAATATAATCATAATTTTAAAAATAATAAGCACATAAAAATAACAAAAAATTTTGTAAGAAACAAATAGTAAGTTTTACGAAGCGCATGAAATTTTCTGCAATAATAATTCTAATTACTAGAAATAAGTTGATTTATAAAGTCAAAAACATCCTTATTACATGCTAGCCTATCTTATATAAATAAAAGAAAAAAATAGTATTTTTAAAAATAAAAAAGTACATATTTTAGAATTTTTTTTTAAAAAATTAAATTTTTGTTGAAATTTTTCAAAAAATTAAAAATTTATACTATTATAAATAGCCAGGGCTTTAAGATTATGATAGAATTTATAATTCTGTAAAGTTTTATACATCAAAGTATGATAATTTTCGAAACGCAATACACGTAATTGAAAAAAAAAACATAAATTGAGAAAAAAGGCTTTAAAGTATTTAATTGAATTCGAGAAAATAAATCTTAAAACTTACATGCTAAAATGCTCCAAGATCATAAGATATACCTTCCTGTTCATGAAACAGCTCAATTTATTTACTCTTTTTAAGTTTTTTGGCTCTGCGAGCTTCAAATATTTGATGCTAAGCGCCTCTGTCTCGACGTAAAGATTCGACGAATGTCACGTTGAGCCAGGGACACACAAACATTTCTGTTAATTTTTAAGACAAATTTCTCTAAAATAGTAAAAAGTATTTGATTTCCATCATTAAAAACGCTGGTTGCTAGATTTGCAGCAATCTCTGCAATCTCAAGACTAGAACCAATCGTCTTAGGACAAAACTTCCAAATTAATGAATTTAAACTTTCATTAGGATTATGTGTCTTACCTCCTAAACATTTCTTCAGGAGTGCCGAATGAGATAAGTCTGCAAATACAGGCTTAATTACATCTCGAATAGCTTTAGCAACTGATGGCTTGTGTTTATAATTTTGTAAATTATTACTAATTGCGGCATTATATACTTACACCATGTATTTGGATTTGTAGGACAAAACCAGTGCATCGGTTCATCATCAGTGCTGCAAGAATGACCCCAAACAGCCCAAATGGTTTTCCGCCTTTCCTTTAGACTAGTAGAATTGCATTGAATAGCATTACCATTGTAATGCGCAAGTTTTTCAATTAAGCTATCAGTTAACCTACCTTTACCGCCAATAGTTTTACCATCAGATAATTTCTTTTTACTATATACTAATATAAGCTTCCTAAGTCTTGTACCCATTCTCTTTTGCACATGGCTTACACATTCTATTTTCTGAATAAGATAGTCATCGCCGTATGGCTTGTTTTCAGAAAAGGCATTGAATGTTTTTGTGTCGCTATCTCCTATGTAGTTCGAATATTTCAGGTTGTGAAGCTTTTCTAATCGATTAAAAATCCTCAACATCCCGTCAACCTCCATCTTGCCAGCATAGCCTAAATAATCTTTTCTACATGAAATCTCATGCGCTTTTTGCCATTTAATGTAATTGATACCAAGCTTTACCCCTTTATAACTGTCGCATCCTTTGCAAAATAAGGACAGCACTTCCCTATCCAAAACCTTACCTGTTTCGGCTCCTATTACAGTACATATTACAATCAACGATGAATGTCCTCTCGTCTTCCAGGTACCATCACCACTTACCGTTAAAAGGTTATCAGGTGACGAAGAATTTTCTTCGACAACTGCCCTTTTCATGCTTCCTTCAGCGACTTCCTTTATAACACGTTAAAATTTATTATTAATAACATTATATGATTTTTGTTCAACAGGATTAGGAAGACTCATTACAGCACAAAATGTATTTAATAACACTAAACCTTGGCCTATGCTTCTCATTGCTAAAATAGATCTTCTGTTAATTTTGGAGCATTATTTTTATTTCCAGTGTTTTCACAGCTTGAAAAAGTACAAACACTCCCACAGTTTTTACAACGTATTTCAAGATTCCAACATAAACCACGAGTGGACTTTTCATTAATATTTAATGGTTTATGACATTTTAAACAACATGATACTGACAAAATAGAGAGCTAAAGTTTGAAATAAATTCAAAAATACTATATCCTTTGAAGTTTTTTCACTTACCTTAACAAGATTTGACTTTAATGAAGTCTGAAGATTTTAAGATTAAGATTTTATTACTGGAAGCACACTTACCTGTATCTCTCCTTTCTGCAATATTTGTATGAGGACATACCTTCATGAATTGGTTCCCTCTAAATCTTCTTTTTTAGGATGTTTACCTGAAGGTCTACGGTGTGTATTTTCAATTTTAATCGAGATAATCTTGTTTTCAATTTTGATAAAGGTTTTTAAACAACGCTGTTTTGAATTTCGATAAGTTGTTTCAAACAACGTGCTAGCATTACCAAAACAGAATGAAAACACATTAAAAAAAGCGTGTGTTGAGTTGCAAGCTTCCTTCTCATTCACCCAAGTGTTTAAAATATTCCATGATGCTTTTTAAAAACAGAAAAATAAAACGTATGCGGAAATCAAGAATAAGTGGGTGTGGCATGTCGCTATTTAAAAATTGTTATTACTAAATTGCTGTTTTGAATTTTTCGAATAACTTCCGAAGTTTTTGTAGTACTATCTAATGGTTGGTATCAAAATGTTCAAAAAAATGAGGAAAAACATATATTTTTTTTTTTGAAAATTCGAAAAAAACCAAGATTAACACACCTGATACCTCTTAATACTAAATTTCTCACTTACAGATGTCAGTGTTCAAACAATTACTTAGAAGCTTATGATCACGCATGCAGTAAATAGGTTCATCATAATACAAATATTTGTTACCGTCTGTAGGTGAGCTTTTTAGCGAAAATTAATATGTTTTTATTAGCGATATAATTCAAAATAACTGTAATTGTACAAATGAAAAAGAAATAGTTTTTTTTAATAACCCATTATTTCATTTGTCAATAAAAATATAAAATATGGCCAAAAATAAAGTATAAAAAAAACTTGGCTTAGAAAAACATGAATAATAGATAAATGTATTTTTACTTCTCATAAGTGTTTTTTTTTCCATTTTAGAAATATCAAGAAACTTAATTTTCAATATTATATGAGTAAGAAACAACTTATATTAGTTTTTCAATAAAAAAATTAGAACTATATTTATGCACAGACAATTTTTTAAATAACTTTTGGCACGTTGAAAGAACACTTTAGTCAATAATTTTAATTATTTGAGTTAATTTAATTGTAGATTCATATAAGAAAGAGTAGTATTTTTTATACGAATGTGGTGGTATGCAAATAAACAATAACAGCTTACGCGTGCGGATTATATACAGCTTTCTCGTTCGTTCATGTAGTTCGTGGCAAAACTTGTATAGAAAAACTTAACTTGTTTTTTCTAATGCCATTAAGCATCTTGTGTGAGTAATGTTTTAACGTATTTATCGTGCGTTTTTGTAATCTGCACTTAGTAAATAACTACACGCAGGAGTAATAACATGTCTCTCCTAAGTAGGATTTTTTGAGAAGCATGACAATGGAAATTTGTAAAAGTTGGACATTTTTGTAATAGAGTTTCTTAATATGATATGCTTTGAAAGCCTTCATATGCTTTCAATGTGGAAGGAAAATAACTTAAGTTGTTTACGCTTTAAAAATCTCATTTAATAAGGGAGGATAAACGGTTATGTGTGAAATTGGTTTAAAGTAATTTAGGGCATTTTTCATGTAATTTCTTTGAATACTAAACTGTATTTCATATTCCTTTAAACAATAGGAATACGTATAATTCTTCAATGATAATTAGACAAAAATATAAGTATAGGGTGTTCTTTTAGAGGTATAGAACTTTAAATTGCAATAAACCAACGATGTATTCTTCGATTGACATGAACTTTTTTTTATTCGAAAGATAATATTGTGGCATTACATTTTAAATATGATCTCTGGCATATGACAGCCACGGCTGGCTCGGATGTAGTCCAATCTGGCCTTCATCGTTTTTGAAGAAGGATTCCACCAACCCATAAAGCGCACCAAACAGTCAGTTTTTCTGGATGTAACGGTGTTTCGACATACACTTGTGGATTAGCTTCACTCCAAATGCGGCAGTTTTGCTTGTTGACGTAGCCATTCAACCAGAAGTGCGCTTCATCGCTAAACAAAATTCGCTTATGAAAATCGGGAATACGTATTCCGCACAGAACTATTATTTTCGAAATAAAATTGCAGAATTTGAAAGCGTTATTCAGGCGTGAGTAAATTCATGATGAATTGCCAAAACAAACTGAGAATAAATCACTTGACAGCTGTTAAATCGGTCGCCATCTTGGAAAGTAATGCCAACTTAAAATTCTATACCTGAAAAAAAACACCCTTTATAAGAAACGCGCGTATGACTGGAACAATAAGACTTTTAATAAAAATGTGTTTCCTAAAACAGTATGGCATTTTAAAATTGCATATTCTTTTACTGAACACCCTAAAACAGTGTTTCTCACAGTTACAATATACGTGACCCAATATTCAATCATAATCTTAATCGCGCCCCGCTCATAGACTAACTATGTATTGAATTCAATAATACTATTCTTTAGCCTTAAAAGGGCGAAACGACTTTAACTTCTTAAGCACCCCGGCTTATATAAACGTGTCGCTAAGCCAAAGCGTTTATTTCATTGGACGTATATATACGTCTTTCCAAAGTACGATCTTTTCTGTGCAGTGTTATTCATAAAATTATTGCGAAGGCTTTCGAATGCAATAAAATAACCTTGACAGTGTTTGCGAAGGATATACTTATTTCAGATTATTTGATCTTCTTTATTTCTCCCCACCCAATGCATCACATACTTGTGCCTACGTGGAAAACGGTTGGCATTAGGAAGCGAATCACTTAACTTTTAATTGCAAGTTATGGGAAGAAATTATAAACCAGAAAAATTATTAAGATAAGGGTTAATTTTTGTTTTTAATTACATAAATCATAAGCCCATGGAGTCACTGGTAAATAATAAACTTTTTTCTTAAATTAGGATTGTTAAATTAATCATAAAATACATTGTGTAGCACAGATACATTTATAAGTATAATACATCACTGTAAATGTGTATTTTATTTATTATGTCAGAATGTATTTTGTTTGTCTACTTTCAGTAAATTAATATTTTTTTTAAATAATCTTTTGTTTGACTTTTCAATATGCTCGCACCCACCTTGTAGAGTTGCCATGCCCCCAAGGGGTGCGCGCCCCACAGTTTAAGAAACGCTGCCCTAAAAGAGAATCAAGTTGAAAGACATTGGACAATGTAGTTAAAGTTATCTACAATGAAACGTATTTGTCAACTATGGCTTTGCTTTGAGGATTTCGGCTTCTTTTACTCAGAAACCCAAATATTAATGTGTATATACGTTACACGCCCTACAGTGTTTAAGGTTACGAATAAGGGAAGAAAATGCTTCTTATAAGATAGATAATTCAAATTAAAAACGGCACTGAAAAAAATTAAGAGAATGGAATGTATACTACTTCGTCACCTCCAGTTACCAACTTACTTAATTTTTTTAAAAAAAATATCGTGATGATTCAGAAATCTTAAAAAAATAATTTTAATTAAGTAAATCATAGATATTTTAATATTCTTTTTCGCTATTTTTAATAATTTATATTGTTTTATTAAATCAGTGCTATGCATTTGATTAAACAAAAAATATTTTTAAATGCCTTTCTGAAATATTTTTTAAAAATTAGGTTACATTTTTATGAGAAACAATTTACTTGAAGCTAAGCATATTAAAATTAATGTTATGTAAATCAACTATTGAAAGTAACTGACCACGTTGGAAACCGTGACTTGGAAAAAACGTTTAAATGAGATTACTTTTTTTATATTTAGGGTTAGTTGAATTAGAATATACATATGCATTCAGTTTAAGTGTATTATTATAAGAAAAACATTTATATTTATATGTAAACTGTTTCAAAATAATGGTTCCGAATATAATCGCAATCACAAGATAATTTTTTTAAGTTACATTTGTCACGCTATTTAAGATTGCAATGCATATTCCCTTATAGGCAGCATATATGAAAAAGAAAGAAACAGTTAAAAGCTAATTGCTTTGAAATGCTTCTTATAATTACCGGATTTAAAAATAAGTAAGCAGAAAAAAAATGTTTAAAAGTTATAAGACATATTTATGAATTGAAATATGAATTTTAGTGTTGAAAAAGTTTTGCAAGAAAAGGGATTTCACAACACACACATTATTAAATTTAAGTATACATGAATGTGCTGCGTTCGAAAACTATTTCCTAAATATTTTTCGAAAACAACGCATAACATACAGTAGTATATAGAAAGAAACAGTTTTAAGTCCTGAAATTTTTCATTTTAGCAGAGTTATTAATCATTTATTAAATACCACCAAGCTTTTTATTAATGCTCTGATTTCAATTAATCTTAAAAATCGTTTAATTTTGTGAAAAATACATATACATTTTATTTTTATTATTTTAAATCCAATGAACGATACATCAAATTTTAAGTACCCCTGGAGGGACAATATTTCCACAGAAAACTCAAATTATTTTTTTTTCTTATTAAACAGGGCTATTTCTAAGCATGTTTTATTATTTTATAATTTTAAGAAATTCTGAAGACAAACCATTTGTCATGTAAATAATTATTTTAAAAGCAACGAAACAATTTCATATTTTTAATTGTTTTTAATTGAATTTTATAGATTTTAACAGCTTTTCTATGTTTCTGTATATTATTTGTTAGATTTTGTCTAAAGCTATATCCATATTAAGGGAACAGGGACATCATATACTTTCAAATAATCGATTTTTCAATTTTATTTCTAAAAAATAGTGCTTATTTTTCTGAATCTAAAAATGTATAATACTTATATGTTTGTTGATAAAATAGCCCTAAAATATGAAAAATAAAAATGTAAATAAATGACCACGCCCCTTTTGACACGCCCCTTTGAACTTTAAATATGTAGTTTCCCCTGTGTTTTATCTATATTAACTTTTGATTGTTTTTTTCGTTTGAATGTTAACCCCGCTACTTTTTAGCCACGCTTGTGCGTGAGCTATTGTTCCAAGCTGTGTGACAAAATTTCTTACTTTAAATTTCGGTTTATGGCAATGTTTTGAACCGAGTTCGTCTATTCCGAAGTTTCTTGTGGCATACAACTACTTAATTTTACATTAATTTTCGTAAGAAATGTTTATTTTTTACTTATAATTATTAATATTCATAAGATTTTAAAAGTATCTTAACTTTTTTAAACGAGTAAGAGCCAAGAATAAAAAAATTTGGCAGAAGGAAGTATAGTAGCAATCAACATAAAATGTCTAAATCGACTGAAGAATTGCTTTTGAATTCCGTGGAAAGTGCTTCTAGGAGAAAAATTAAAATACCGGATTTACTAAAAGAACAAGATTCTCAAAATGTAAACATAATCGTTGAACTGGATTTATTATCTTCCCTTATGAAAAATCTCTTATGTTGTAAATATTGCTGTTCTTCAGAGAAAATTGAGCTGAGAGAAGATTTAAAAAGTCGTAGAGGTTTAGCTGTGAGTTTGGAAATAATTTGTCACAACTGTGAAGAATCGACGAGTACAATGTCATCAAAAATATCAAATAAATGTTATGATGTTAACCTAAGATTGACATATGGAATGAGAGCTATTGGAAAAAATGGAGCTGCTGCTCGAATATTCTGTGGGCTCATGAATTTGCCTCCACCACCTGCAAAGTTTGAACGCCATAATTCTTTGTTTTTAAATGTTTTAAAAACAATTAGTGAAGACTCGATGAATGCAGCTGTTCACGAAGCAGTCATAGCGAATGATAATAATTCAAATATAGCTGTGGCTGTGGATGGCACATGGCATAAAAGAGGCTATTCTTCATTGAACGGAGTTGTATGTGCTACGTCTGTTGAGAACGGAAACGTTATCGACTTTGAAGCTCTCAGAAAATATTGTTCTTCATGTAAGGGTAAAAAACCATGTGAAAATTGTGCTAAAAATTACGAAGGATTCATTGGGGGAATGGAATGTCGGGGGGTATTAAGTATATTTCAGCGATCTGAAACATCACGAAACGCAAGTTATACGCAGTATCTTGGTGATGGGGACTCAAAAGGATTTCTTACTATAAAAGAAGCAAAAGTATATGGCGACACAGAAGTTGAAAAATTAGAATGTGTTGGCCATGTGCAAAAGCGTATGGGCACAAGGCTGAGAAACATTCTAAAAATGAGCAAAGGCATTAAGCTATCAGATGGGAAAAATATTTCGGGACGTGGACGGCTAACGCTTAAAGAAGTGGACTCAATCCAACATTATTATGGGCTAGCAATCCGTAAAAATTTGTCATCTGTGAAGGACGTGAAAAGAGCCATATGGGCTATTTATTTTCATAAACTAAGTACTGAGGATAATCCTCAACACGCTTTGTGTCCTCTTGGTGAGGATAGCTGGTGCGGTTATAACCGTAGCATTGTTACGGGGGAATTTTATATTCACAAGCATTCTTTACCCGAGTCAATTTTATTGAAAGTGAAAAAGTGTTTCGGGATCTCACAGAGAAGGACTTATTGAAAAAGTGCCTTCATGGAAGAACACAAAATCCCAATGAAAGTTTTAACAAATGTATTTGGGAGCGAATTCCTAAAACAGTTTTTGTTGGCATTGAAACTTTAAAATTTGGAGTTATGGATGCTGTAATTTGTTTTAATGATGGATATGTAAGTAGGATAAAAGTCTTTAAAGCTCTGGGCATTAAATCAGGATACAACACGGAACGTGCCTTACTTATAATTGATCACAAACGAATTTTTGAGGCTGAACGTATAGTAAATAAAGTGTCATTGGAAGCCAGAAATAAAAGAAGGTCTTTAAAAAGGAAAATGGATAAACAGAATTTAGATGAAGAAAATGAATACCAATCAGGGAAATATTAATCAAATCTATAATGTAAGGAGAAATTTTTTTTGTTAAGTTTTATTATATTTTTTTCTCGAATGTTTAATATTTTTAAATTTAGGTACACTTTAAAAAACTATTGTAGCATATTGTTTGAAACCTTTTATATATCTAAACAGGATACATGTGCATACAGTGAACAAAATATCTTTTAGTATGTGTCTAATTTTTTGAAAATTAGATTTTATATGTAAAAAAACAAAATTAAGATTTTCATAATTTTAAGGTTTTATGATTATTTTTAAGAAATTATGCAATTATATAAATATAATTAGTTAAAAAACAGATTCATTATGTTTAATATGTTACTTTATATATATTTGTAAATTTTTTTGTATATTCAAAGAATATTTTTGTAAGAAATGGTACCTATACATGAAAATATGTATTACAAGATCTCGAAAATTATGTTTATGTTAACTAAAACAAAGGGAAAAAAAAACATATGAATTTAAAATTACTTTTGTAACTCTAGAAAATGGTTAAGGATTATTATTAGTCATATAAAAATAGGCAAGGAAATACTAATTAAGTGTATAATATGTGAAAATATTGTTTTTTTTAGTTTTTTCACTTTTTCTCAAAAGCATATTTTTTTTGCATTTAGGTACATTTTTAAAAAAACTATTGCACTGTATGATTCCTGATTTTTTATACTTCTATACAAGATGCCTATGCATATAGTGAACCTAATTTTTTTCCTATTAAAATAGTGCCTAATTTTTTAAAAATTGTTTTATGCATAAAAAAAAGCAGAACAATAAAAAATTCAAATTTCAAAGTTTCATAATTTTTTTTTAAAGAAACTATACTAAAATTTTACTAAAAAAGGGTTTCACTGTATTTTATGTATTGTTTTATATATGTGTAAAAAATATTTTGCATAAAAAAAAGATACTTTTTAAAAATGGTACCTAAACATAAGTATATATTACGAGTTCTCAAAAATTATGTATTACTTTAATTAAGTAGTAAAAAACAACTTTTGGAGTAAAAAGTTATTTTTGTAGTTCTACAGAATAATTAAATTATCCTTATTATAGACATAAAAAATCTAAGCTCTATTGGAAATTTTAAATGATATATGTCTCATAAACAAAGGGTCTTAATTTTGGCATTTTACTCTTTCGAGCATGTCCTGGTTCCCTTAAGTCAATCGAAATATTCGCTGAATCTTTCCTTGTCTTCTGTTATTAATCCTGTCCTCTGGAAAATGCCATGCAATCTGTGTCGAAACTTTCGTTTCGAATTTCTGCTAACTTTTGTGAAAGTAAAACAACTGTATGCAAATGTTTACATCAGAATTTAATCCTAAAAGTTAAATCTCATTTTCATGATGTGATTAAAAGTTAACCCCGAGCAAATGTAAATGTATAACAAACTGTGAAACTTTTCCTTTACCCGTTAGTATAATTATTTCTGAGTAACAGAAGAGGGAAGTTTAAACACCAAAATTATGTTTCGAGGTTTTGATGAGATTAGAAAAGCGTAAGTGTGGTGGTAGAAAGGGAATCATTTAAGGTTGCAACATATAAGTTATTTTCTCTCTTTTTTGTATATTACAGGTTTATTTATTATTACCTCCAGAGTTAAAAAAACATCCCTAAGAGGATTACAGTATAAATTAACAATTAAAATAATGCAAAAGCAGTTTCAAGTTTTATTTAACATTTTACAAATGTTCTAGGTGGTACATTTATTCAGTAGAGTGTGCCAGGAATTGAGCTTTTGCATTCATGCATTCCGTGTAACCAAGGTTTCAAATATAAAACGCTTGTAAAATACCTATGTTTAAATAAATTTTGAACGGTTTCTGTATTCTTTGAAATGCCCTATTTTTTGGTGTACTCTCATCTTAGTTTTTTTTTAAATTTTTTATTATTATTAAAGTCCTTCAAAATCCTGGAGTTTTTTACGAATATTCTTGTTATGCCATCTAGTATTTTGCTGAAGAGAAAACAATCATTTTGTGTAAAATGTCACAATTATTTTAGTAATGTTTATTTTTCATTATGTTTACAAACATGGTGAGCATATCATTCTAAGCAATTTTATATGGGAAACAACATTATGAAATATAAATGCGCATAAACAATTCATTGAACCAAGTGGAAGAGCTTATCACATGCCATTTTCAAACGCGTCTCGGCATACCGATATTTTTCCTTTCGTTTCTGAGCATTATAAATGTGTTAACTTCTTTTGTCTTTTAACTGAGAATATTTGCAAGATTGGTTCCAAAATACATCTACAAGATTTTTTTTTAAAAATTTAATGATATTGTAATTAATTTTAGATATTAAGCAAATTGTTTGGTTTAAATAATTCCAAAGAAATAAATTATTTGTTTCACAATAAAAAGAAAATGTACTCTTAGAAATTTAAAAAAAAATAAATAATTTATTAAATGTAGTAAAACATGAAATAATGAAGATGTGAAAATAGTTGTAGTACATTCACTTTTGTAGTGTTTTAACTTTTCTCATTAGCATTTCTTTCATCTAAACTCTTATGATGTTTACATATGTTTCCTCTGAAATTTCTTAAAATAATATCTTACTACAGAAACATTCCATCTTCCTTGATTTTGTCATTCTACCCCTTTAGACCTCGGAAAAATATTTCAACATGATTCTTTCAAACCACTTTTATATTCAAAGTAAGAAGGGAAAATGAAAATTCTGAAAATCTCTCTGCAGAGCTTACCGTCGACAGCTTATTTCCGGCTATTTTATATAGAATGTTTCCTTTCCTTCTGACAAAGAAACGGTCTGTTGGTTCTTTCTTTTTAGACATCTTTGATAAATTCTGACGGCATTACAAGTATATAAATGGACAGTTAAAAAAGAACAAAGATATTTAATGTTTTCACCTTTTAAATCCTTAGCTAAATGAACAAAGCATAAAAGAGATTGGTTAAAAAAATTTGCTGTTACAACATATTTCAGTGATTTAATACCAATTACTTGAGAAGTTCTTGTAAAAAGGCCATATAATATAGGAAATAGTTGTGAATTTTGTCCAAAAATAAGCTTTCTTCAATTGTTAAATAAACTATTTCACAGAAACATGTCTATGCTGTATTTTACTCACATCTTCAAAAGCTCATGATAAAAAAAAAATATGTGTTGGACGTAAGTAAATCTCTGAGTCAAAAAATAGTTCATAATATATCATTATTCACTAGCATGTACCACATAAAATTTTTTTTCATCTGATAGGAAAAAAAGAACTTCAGTATTTATATATATATAAATATATATTATGACTTGTTTAACTTTTAAAATAGCTACACACTGTTTACTATTTATATAAAATAACATTAATTTCAACGTAAAACGATTTTTTAATTTAAAAAAGTACTTTAAAATGTATGTAAATAAACTTTTAAATAGCATGTGAAATTTAATATATAATTTAGTCTCTTTTTTTTAATTCCATGAATAGAATTAGAAAATTTAATTTAATTTCTCTTTCGTTTCGGAAAAAAGTGAAAAAAAAGAAGTGCTTGCACATAAAAAACGTAATGTGAATCTCCAATTGCGCTAAACTAAATAAGCTTTGATTTAAACTGAATTGCTAATAGAATTTTTCATAAAAAATGGAATTATGTGTCTATTTTTAACTATAATTATTTCATTAATTTATTTTGGCTTAACTTACCCTAACTTAAGAAATAATGCTTCATGTTTCATTTGTAACTGTCTATTTCTTTTAAAAAGTAAATTTGTTATTTTCAAGTAGGATAAAAACAAACGTGTCACTTTATCTTTTCCAACACCTTTAACTTGTGTATGTCTCTGAAACTTGAGGTCATTTTTATGGCATAAAAGTAAATATTAAATTTAAATAACGTAAATTATAAGTAACATATATATATATCGAGAGAGAGAGAGAGAGAAAAGTAAATCACTCACTCACTCATCATATCTTCGGAACTATTAGATTTACAGATTAGGAATTCGGTAGGCAAATTCCTTTCATGGAGTACAGATTTGCTACAAAAAGGGTTTTGCAAAAGTTTACCGCAAGGGGTAGTTGTAGGATATTTAGCAGTATTAGTGGTGCACACACAAAATCTTCAAGGGAGGAAGGGGGAGTCTAGAGTCGAAATTCCAAAATTGTTCTCATGCCACAGTGAACATCGAAATATATTCCTTCGATTTTGTCGATTGTTGGTAACAAAACATACAAAAAAAATATTGACTAAAATTTAGCATTAATTAATAACATTAAATTTAATAACAAATAGTAAAATGAATTTTACGTATTATATGCATAGAATTATAAACAATCAGGAAAAAAGTTAAGGACTGAGGGGGGTCTGGACCCGGGACAGCGCCCTCTTATAACGTGCTACTGAAGGGTAATATAGATAATTGTTTCTGTTTTTAAACTATTAGACGTACATACTTGAAATTTGGTACGCATGTCCCTTTAATGGATCACACATCCGCTACAATATGGGTTTTGAGAAAATCGACCCCCAAGGGATATCGTGAAAGATTACGAGCCGTTATAAATAAATATTTCCGTTTTTTAAATGTTAGGTGTAAAGCTTCTTGAAATTTAATAAACATGCCCCTTTTATGGAGTAGATATCCGCTACAAAATAGGTTTGGTGAAGATCAACCTAAATGGGAGTTACGGGAGAGTATGGGGCGTTGCACACAATTATTCTAGTTTATAAAGTATCAGACATACAAATTTGGTATCATCTTTCCTTTTATGATGTAGATGTCCACCATAAAAGTAGTTTTATGAAAATCAACACCCAAGGGGCATTACGGAGCCTTAAGGCGGGTTATATATTTCCTAATTTCAATATTTAGACCTTCCGACTTAAAAATGTTAAGGTATGTTCATTTCCTGGAACAGAGTACTCTTAAGAATGGGTTGTGTGAAAATCGACCTCACGAGATGTTACAAGAGTTGAAGGACAGTTACAGAAAAAAAAAATATGTCTTTTTGAGTTTTTAGATTCACGTACTTGAAATTTGTTATGAATATTTCTTTTGTTGAATAGAGGTCCACTAAAAATAGATTTTACGGAAATTGACTTATATGGTGGGGGATCGCAGATTTGCTACGGCGTATTGTTAATAAAAATTCAAGCTTTCGAAGTACTACTCCTACAATAATGAAATTTGTTATGTGAGTCTCTCTTTTTTTTAAAAATCAGATAAGAACGTGTCTTTCGGAAATTAAATCTCAAAGGGGGTTATGGGACTTATTGATAAATTATTTGTTTCTTTTCCTAACCTTTATATTTAGATTTGAAATTTATCAATCGCGTTTATTTTGTTAAGTAGAAATAGGGTTCGCGGGAATCAATTTTAGATGAGGAAGTTATAGGTGCGAAAAAGATAATTTTACTTCAATTTTAGAAATTATTATTCAAAGTTAAGACTTTTTTTAAATAATGAGGTGAGAGTTATTAGAATAGTTTTCTATGTAATCGAGAACTAATTCCTATATTCCTATATAATTTATATATATATATATATACATATAAATAATCCATAAATATGTACATATATGTATATATATATGAAATCCATAAATATGTTTATATATGTATATATATACCTATATATGTGTGTGTGTATGTGTGTGTGTTAGCTCATATTATATATATGCATATAAAAATGTGATCTAAAATGTTCCAGAATTTATGTGCACAATTTTGTAAAGTTTTATGTAAAATGCAATGTTCTATTCGAGTAGAATAATATTTCAATTATATAAATGCGCTGCTACAAAAATGATGATATGATGAAATTTACAAATGTGATCATGTTTTTTTAACTGGGAAACATTTGTGAATAACATAACTTTCATTGAAATATAGCTGGGAATATCGGGTCACACACTATCGTTAATTCCCCTATTGCATACTATATATGCAATGAGAGTAAATAATTGGTGGCCAGACATAATAGCGGTGCGCATACAATTATTCAATTACTCCTTTATATGCATTTATGAAATTCCATTTAACTCATAATGCTAAATCAAAATTAAGTTCTCTTTTCTCTGAAATTATTTCTGCAACTTATAACCTTCTTGTTTAAGAATTGCTTTAGAAAATACGAATTAAATTTAAACTGAAGGAAATAAGTATGGAGACAATCTTTGTAAAAAAAATACTTTTTAAATTTAAAAAAAATATGTTTTATCAGTGGAATTTAAATAAACTGTAATTAACTAACTGAAAAATAAAAATATAATCTATGACGTAAAAAAAGTAGACAAGCAGTGTATTGAGTTGTAAAATATACTTAACATTTAGGGTTACAAGTCAGTAAAAAATAACTATAAAATATTATCAGGGATCATGCTTAAAATGTTTTAATCAATTACAGATAATGACAAGTTAATTTTTATAGTTTTACTCACACAGCATTTCATTTTACAAATTTTTATATTATATTTGTTCTTTGAAATTTCTAATATGTTTATAACTAATAATTATAAACTAATCAAATATTGTTCCAAGATTAATAATACTAAAATCTAAAGTTTAGGTTTAATGCAGAATGAATATAGTTGTAGCATTTGAAAAATTAAATTTAACTTATTATTAAGTTTTGGCGTATGGATTTTTTTAGCTGTTCAAGTGTAACTTTTCACAAATTTTAACCTTTTGAACCATATTTGTTTTCCACCAATATTTAATTCATAAAAATAGGGAAACAAATCATACATCTATGATGTAAATTTTCATTAATCATAAAAAAATCATCATGCATATAAGCAACAACAGCAGTTTTCTTTTTTTTTTTTAAAATTTTGTTTTCATGTGAAATTGCAAGATGTTCATACTTCAATATTATTATATTACTAAATTAGTTCACATTTTATGCTGCATCAATCCAGTTATCAGTTTTCTGTTACAAATAAGACATTAATATTCCGCCTTAACTTATTCAAATCCAAGACTAAGCTATTTGATCTAAAATAACTCTACAATCAGTTTTATTTACCTTTAAATTGCCTGCAAACTAGTAGTTCAATTTTTTATCTTTAATTTGCATTTTATTTTCTCAGATTACTTTTAGTTAACAAGGAATTAAAACTGAGGAAACGACCCCAAAAATGAATTAATTAGATATATTAAAAATTATTTTCTATTTTATTGAAATAAATCATAAGAAAAATTGAGTTAATTTTATTGAATCCATTAAAGCTATATCCCAAACAAAGATATATGTAGCACAAAATAAGATATGCACTTTAGTTTAATACTCTTAACCTTAAAGGCTAAGATCTTAGTTTCAAACATAGATTTAAGGCCATTTAATCTTCGTTTGCACTCACGTAAAAATTGGTAAAATATTTTAAGACGAATAATAATTACAGCTAAAAAAATGTATGTGCTTATGACCACACGCTAGAAGTGATAACTTCAAATTTTGTAATGTTATTTCAGGGTTAAATTAGGCGCATTAAAAACAAAGAGATGTTTGTATTGTCCTATAAAAATATATATTCATATGTCTGTACTCAAAAAGTATTATTTTTCTGTGAAATATACAATCGTATTTGGGACTTAGTTGTATTCTAAGAAGGAAACAATAGGTTTATGGTAGCTGAAATAGGTTATAAATCCTTTAGATTCAAAATTTTATTTAAATATCTATAAAAAAATCTCCATCAAGCGTTGTTCTGTATTTCTTCTTGCTTCATTTGGATCATTTGACATAAATAAATTGAATTTTGATTTTAAAAAAATCAACTAAAGGTTTTGATTTGTCTTTTGAAAACTCTACTTTAATATTCCCACTTAAAGTCATAGGTAATTTGGTCAGAAGACCCGATCCAGCTTTGTTAATTTCGGTTGTAATTAACAACATTTAACCCTATCCATGAATTAATTTAAGCAAAGGGACAGATAGTATGGCAGACAGTTGATTGAGAAGAGTGGAATCTAGGTCAAAAACTTTAAAAAAGAATATAATCAGAAGATTTTTATCTCATAATCTCTGGTTTATACTAGCTCTTTTGTCATTGTATGGGAGTTTTGTACAAATATATCCAGTGCTGCTGCAAGGAAAGTCTTCTTAATTATATTTTGTTTTCTTGTATTTAAATTATTTAATGTAACTTTTTCTTAATACCTGTATACTTAAAGTTGTTATTTTAAATTTTTAATTGTTTTAATTCTCTTTTTAGACTCAAAGTATATATTTAAGTAATGTGATTAATAGAACTATTTGTTTTTTGCAATCCCGATTCGCTATCAAAAATAGAATTTTATTCGTAAGATCACTGCAATATCCCTGATAATAATACTATTTACTTAGTTCTATAAAAATGTGTCATTTTCTCATTTTTAATGTTTAATTTTAGTTTAGAATTTATTTTTCTCTCTATTCCTATTTTTTTAAAAACATTACGTTTCATTTTCATGCTTCAACTACGATTAGAAAAAATATCGCATTCATTCTTTAGAACAGGGGTGTATAACCCATGGACTGGGGGCAGCATGTGGGTCGCCTTAAATAACTTTTAGGCCCGCGAGATTCTATAGAACTTTAAAAAATTCGAATATTTTGTACAATATTTTTTATTTAAAAAGAATTTTTTTGTAAAAAATAAATCCCATAGCTACTATTATTTTAACACTTTGTTTCTGTTACTGCGAATCTTTTTTTTTTTGTTCTAAATTAAAATTTATCAAACATAAATCGTGCTCAAACTTAACGCACGAAAATCTGCAACATCAAGTATAATACGCAAATACAAATGCATTGAGATCGATTGTTTTTGTTTTTCCATCACTTGTCTTTCATATGTATCCCAGGATAAAACACATGACAACCATAACTAGAAAATACAAGCGATTGAATTAATAAGAGGCTAAATGAAAATCAAAATTCCGGAAATTAATAACTTATTACTCTAGTTTGAGTATCTACTTAGAAAATGAGAATGTATACATACCTACATAACAATGTCTACATTTGAGTTGTTTTCTTATTTCAATCATTTATTTTTGATTAATTAAGCAATACATTAGGAAATGTTTTTGTAAAAATAATTAGTTTCATAATATTTTAACTGAAACGCATGTAATACTTTTTGAATGATATATTAACCTCATAGAAGGGATCCGATTGCAGAAGTGAACGGATCTGTTTACTTTCAATTCCTTTGCGTTTATACCAAAATAATTTTCAAAATTATTATTTATTTTTGCATTTTTTTGCTCAGTATATCCTTTAAAATTTTTTTCATAAAAAAATAGATATATCAGGTTCTTTTATTTTTAACGCACTTTAAACTTAAAATTGCAATGAAGACATTTAAATTTTAATTCCTCCTAAAGTAAATGCTGCAAAAATTAAAACTACACAATTTGAAGAAATAACATAAAATACGAGATTTCGTTTTTCTTCTACATTACCTTTTCTCAATTTAAAATCATTTTACTCAAATAAAGTGACGTTTTCTTTTCATTTTCTATCTAAATAAATTATTTGCATAATTGTTTCAGACATTAATTAAATATCTCTTAATTTTACTAGTATAAACTTAATACATATTAAGAATACACAGTACCCTAAAATTTCATTTTTACCGAAATTTTTTGTGCATGTTTTGGTGGCCCATATCATTGAGATGCTTGCCACGAAATTTCAGATCTGTTAGAAAATTAGTTTTTAATACATTTGAAGTTTTATGAGCTATGGTTTTGGTTTCGGTTTCCTTTTAAAACATTTTTTCACACTTAAGTAGAATTAATTAAAAATATTTTTTTGCTTTTAGTTTGAAATGGTTATTACTTGCAATTTTCATTACTAAAATTATTTTTGCTTGAATATGTTTTGAGTTTTTTGAGTTCTCATAACTAATTAATAAAGATTAATTTCAAGGCCAATTTTTGCTTTAAAACTAATTTATATAACTTAAAAGCTTTATCATTAATTTTTTTTCTGTAGAGAAAATGCCATGGCAAATGTGTTCTGGGTTTCTGTGAGAAACAATAGTTCGAAGAGATGGAATACTACTGAAAATGATGTATATAAAAATCAGCTCTCAGCTGATTCTGTAATTAGACTTCCGAATACAAGTATTCTGAATTCAAATGCTGCATATATAACTGAATATTTCCTTGATGTATATACCAAACTACATTATACTAAACATATTGTAGTACTATATCTTAGTATTTTAAAGTGGTACGACAAGAGCTAAAACTTCCTAAACTGCCCCAATTTAAAACTGAAAAAAAATTAAATTCTCTGAGCAATCCTGACTATTTTTAGCTTAAGTTACTATCATTATTATTTTGTAAATAAATGCTTCGTGTTTCAAAACTTTTGTGAAATATTAGGTTAAGATAAAGCTGAATAAACTGACGTCTAAAAAAGGCTATCAATATTATGCAAAAATATATTTTGAATTAAAAATATAATTTTCAGTCATATTTAATAAAATTAGTGTTTTAATGTAGAACATACATTGGAAAATAACATATTAAAAATAGAGTTTTATGGGCATTATAAGCTTTTGTTTTATGTCTTTACAAACTTTAAATGTGTTTTTCTCAGACTTTTAATTTTGAAGGTATAAGTGTTTTCTAATCCCTAACGCTTTTTTCCTGTTTAAGATAGAGCCTTGAATTTTTTTGGTATATACTCCCAAATGTATGTTCTATAGAAGTTAGTATGAATTTAGGGCTGAGAACTCTAGTTATTTTTCTAAAAAAATGCTAAAGATATTTTAAAAACTTTCGTGTTTTTTCCAGATTTTTCTAGAAAAATAATTATTAAAAATCAACAAGGGAATAGACTTTCAAATCCATACTAATTATTGTTCGTAATTATCTAAGAATCATAAATAACTTAAAACTAATAAAAAATTTAAAAGTTGAGTATTTTATAAGAGTTTGAAGAAACTTCAAAAGTTCCTAATTTTTTTTTAAAATTGTAAAATAATGGCTAGTCAAATTGACTTTTGCTTACAGAATCAACTTAATAATATAATCTAAATATAAAACATCAATTATTTTTACTGTAACAGTCTCCAAAATTGTTTTTTGAAAAAGGGTACCGTGTAGTCTTAAGGTAAATTACTCTACTTTTTAAATATGGTTTATTTATGTTGGTAAAACATTTTTTCTTGTATGAATATAAAACTGTGGGTTAATAAAGTTCTATGACATTACTTTGGATGACAGTCTATTGATATTCTGATTATAATGTCCAGAAGCTTTCTCGACTGAAATATAATTTATTTTATTTATTTTTATTATTATTATTATTATTATTAATGAGTAAACGTAATATGTTTAAATATAGTGTCTGTGACGATTTCCATCACCATCGTGCATTTGTTTTTTAACATTATTCAATAATTTGGTAACATTTTAGCTAAATTTTGTAAAGTATACATATTTTGAAGAATTTTGAAAGGAAATATTCATTATGGACTGTAGAAAATATTCTCTCGTTATTTAACCACATCAAAACAAGAAATATTTCACTCCTGAAACAAAATTACAGGTTAGCATGGCATACATATTTATTCTAAGAAGTTATGAAAATTATTTTCATACAATTTTGCCGATACACTTCAAAACACATAAGCAAAAATTAATTTTCAATACGCATATAGTTTAGTTCTGATCAAATTTCATTAGTCTATGATTACCAATTCATATTATTAAATGTAAGACCCGGGTAGTCAGTATCCCTTATACCGACAATGTTAAATGGAACTATTTAGGTACATCTTTCTCAGAAACTCTTAAATATAAATATTTCAAATTTTGTTTGTATATTGATTGTATGTTTATATTTATACTGAAGTTAAAATACTTCAAACATATTATTTAGTTTTCCCAAGAAAATGCAACGTAAAAGTATCTTTATGAAATTTTGACAATTGTTGTTTTTTTACGATTATTGCTTTTCAGCAAAATGTTTTGGGAAAATCTCCAAAAATATAACTCCAGTATATACAATTACATAATATTTATATGCAGTAAAAATTACATGTGCACTCATTTTGTAGATTCTGGGGAAACGGTACACACAGTTTGAAAACAATCATTTTGAGAAAATTGCATTTTCAATGTAAAAAGGCCCTTCATCACAAAAATAATGACTTATAACATGTATTTGTCCTATTTTATTAAAAATTATTATTTTTTAAATTTTTAGCGTAAAATTTAAAACAAAAAATCTTAAAATGTCCAGAAAATTCATACATAGTATTTTTAAGTTGTTTAACGATATATTTTGTAGTATTTGCATCATTTTCTCAAATTCTATATCAATTTTTGAAGAAATTTTAGCCTCCATGCATTACTAATATCAAAGTTGAGCATAACGCATCATAAATAAAATGTGAAATTGTATCAATATGGTTTTGGTATGGATTTGTAACGGTAATTAAAAATACCCGATTATAAATTTTAAAAGTGTTCGTTAGGTTTTTGTAAAATTTTCATTAGGTTTTATTGTTGCAGACAGTTTCAAAGTTTTAAACTTCAAAAGTTCCTCTAAACTGGGCAAAGGATTTCTGAAACAACCAAAATAAATCTTTCTTTTTATGTTTTTAAACATGAAATTTATGTATTTTTATGTATGTAACAAGCTTCTCACAAAGACAAACTTCATGTATGATGCATCACCTCATACCTTTTTACACAAACTATTAAACATAAAGACTAAAGATTTTTATTGTATATTATTTAGACATTTACATTTATACTGAAGTAAAATGTTTTTAAATATATTAATGAGTTTTTTCCTTGAAATCTCAGCCACAAACATGGGCCTCACTATCAACGAAGATAAAACACAGTTCATGGAAACACTGCCCTCTTCTGTAAACGATCATTCTTTTGAAAGGGTTAGTGAGTTCAAATACCTCGGAACCCTTAATAATGACCAAAATAAGCTGAAAGCTGAAATAAATAACCGTATAAAATCGGCTAACAAATGTTTTTTGGACTAAAGAAGCAATTAAGATCGAAATTTATCAGCGTAAAAACTAAGTTAAAATTATATAAGACATTAATTTTGCCTGTGTTGCAGTATGCTAGCGAAACCGTGACGCTGAATTTGGACACTATACGAGCTCTGGAAACTTTCGAAAGAAAAACACTGAGAGATATATTCGGGCCTGTTAAAGATCAAGGATGTTGACATACTAGATATAATTTCGAGCTATATAGGATTTACAAAGAACCTCCAGTTACTCAAGAATTAATACGAAGTAACAGATTGAGATGGCTCGACCACATCTGGAGAAGCCCTGAAAATAACCAGACCAGAACTTACACATTTAAGAAACCTATGGGATCTCGAACAAGAGGAAGACCACCAACAAGGTGGATAAATGATATTGAAAATGACTTAAAAACTCAAAATATTAAAAATTGGCAGAGAGTTGCTGCGTATCATTGGAATTGGAGGAAGTGAGCTGTGGAGGCAGCCAAGACCTGTAACAGGTGGTCACGCTTATAAAGAAGAAGAAAGAATGAGTTTTTTCAACGCCAAACTTTTAGCTCATCGAGAATTTATTATTATGAATTTATTGAAAATTGTTATTTTTTGTTAAGATATCTGCTTTCTACTTAAACGTTTTAAGAATATTTCCAAAATGTCACTTCAGTATACACAATTACATTTACGAAACATAGAGTCATGCATGCAGTAAGTTTACAAAATTGAAAAATAAAATTTAGGAAAAAATATTTGTATAAAAAATCTTGCCTTGTCAAAGTAAGTATAATACTTATTAATCCCCTTTTTCCCTTATTCACCTAATTTCCTTTGATATTGATGATTATCACATATTATCTTCATTATGCATTATGCATGTATGAAATTGCTTTTATGACTTTTTTGAAGCATTTTGCATATGTTACATTCATTAGGTATATTTTTATCACCTGGTCACAATTTTATATTACTTTTTTTTCTTGAAAGACTAGCCAGAATTTTAGGTTTTACAAATAATTATACCTACTAATTGTTAAATATTTTAATCACTTTATTTAACGTCGCAAAAATTTAGTAATCAATAACAATCACTAATTAAAACAAAATTTAAACTAAAGAATAAAACTAAATTTTAGTAAAAACCAACTTTAGTAAACCCATTCACTAAAATCCATGTTAAATTCAAAATTTGTTAAAAAATGTTTAGCAAATCTAATAGTTAAACTTACAGCTATTATACAGTTATCTAAAGTTATTTTGGTATGAATAAATAAAATAAGTCGAAGTTTTGCGACTTTCCCCCAGGTTTAAAAATATAATATTTATACATATATATCTGCCAAAAGGGGCGTGGTATATCAGCAGATTATTTTTTAAAAATCATTTTAAACTACTTCTAATTAATTCAGGGTTTGTATTTTAAGTATTGAGAATATTTTTGTCCTGACGTGGTTGTACGCGAGAGGGCGCTCCGAGCGGTTGGAGTCGGTAGTGGGGCCTTCGACATTGACAACGACATAGACTCCACAGTCGCCTGTTTTGCGTTCGCATTGGAAAATCAGGTGCATCAACAAAATGCTTTTATTCGGGTGCTTTTATTAGATGACACAAAATGTTTAAAGAAGGGCGGGAGAGCGTGGAGGATGAGCCCCAAACAGGCACCCGTCAACATGAAAAACCGCAGAAAATGAACAACATTTGCTGAACATGGACCGGCGTTTAAGTGTTAGTATGATCGCAGAACAGCTAGAAATGGATAAAATGGCTGTGCACAAAATAATTTGTGAGGATCTTGGGATGAGAAAGATTTGCGCCAAATTCGTGCCGAAAATTTTAACGGACATTTAGAAATTTCTTCCAATTGGAAGCTTCCCAACGACAATGCGCCATCTCACACCTGCTTCGTGGTTACTGAGCACTTAGCAAAAAATGACATCGTGACAATTCCACAGCCTCCCTACAGCCCCGACCTTGACCCAGAAACCTTTTCCTCTTTCCCAAAGGGAAAACCGCCCTCAAAGGGCGCCACCACGGGACCCTGGATGATGTCAAAAGAGCTTGCACGCATGCACTGAAGGATGTTTCGGTTGGTGACTTCCGAAGCATGGAAACGTCGCCTGCAGAAGTATGTTCACGCTCAAGGAGATTATTTTGAAGACTACTAATGTTTTGTAGCGATATCTGTAATAAATTATTTTTTGTGGACATATTCTCATTACTTAAAATGCGCACCCTGTCTAATGACTTGTATGTTATATTATTGAAAAGGTCCTGATATGGAGAAATTTAGAAATATCCAAAACTCAAAATCAATTACCCGAAGGTTTTGCTCTACTGATTGCTCTTAAAGAAAAATATGGATGTAAATTTCAATAAATAAAAGTGAAAACCCCTTCGTAATGTTATTTCCTCAAAATACTTAATACAATTGTATACAAATGTTTAAAACTCTATTCAGAAGACCTTATTAATTTTAACACTTGGTAGTTTCACGTGCATATTAAATTATACAAAAAAACATAAAACCAATTTTACTACAAAATTTTTAATTACGTTTGAGTCAGATAAAATTTATAAATATTATCGATCATATATGTTAAATTAAATTTTTAGCAGAGTTTGAATAAAACAATATTTATTTGCATATGTTTCAAAATACATTAATCATTAGAATAATATTCCTTCTTTAACCATGCATATAAAATTCATACGACAAACACAATTTTAGCAAGAATAATATTTATGGTTTGGAAAATTGCAGAGTAATATACATAAAATTTATATTCTGTATAAAATTAAATCACGATATTATATAAAAAACTCAAATAAAAAGAATTTATTGCATTGCGGTTTATTAAAGCCGTACTAAAATACTCCTTTGCTGCAAATAGAAAAAGTTTAAGACACTATATCAGTGTTTCTCAAACTGTGGGACGCGCCCCCTGGGAGGGGCGATAACTTTATGAAGAGAGCGCGAGCATATCGAAAATAAAAGATTTGAAAATATTTAATTTACTGGAATGAATTAAAACAAAATACTTTCATACATAATAAAAAATGCACTTTTACTCTGTTATAATTTATAGGCAAGCGCGCGATATTAAGTCATCAAAAATAAAAACTTCTTCAATACCTAATTAGCTATATTTGATCCTATAACCAAATTGATTTGCTATAATCCCATGATGAGCGAATTTTTTATTTAGCTTTCTTTTTAAGCCTAACATACAACGCTTCCAGAGAAGAAACAGATCCCAGACCCAGAATCGGAAAAATTTAGGAACATAAAAAATACATCACTGTCATTCTTTTTGAAATGCTGCACATCATAGCTGTAATCTGTTTGATCTTCTAAGTTATTGGTACAGTTATTTATGACCCCTCTCTTAGGTGTGTGTTTCTCATTTAGGGAAGTTGTAAGTAATGTATTTCTCTGTAGCGCTTTCTTCCATGCAAAAAAGTTTTATGGTATTTGGGAAACCACGGAGCGCACTTTGAAGGAGTACTTAGCAAGGACTTATTTTTAAGAGTATTCTCAAACATATAAAGCATAACGAAAAACGTTTTACACAATTTTTTAGCAGTAACATACATATTATCATAAGTAATACATTTTTTACCCGGGAGTGTCCGCTGGGCACACAGATTGCGAAATCGTTAATTCTGGCAAAATTATTTATTTGTTACCAAAGAAAAATTGAAAAGTCCTTGAAAGTAGGTAAATAAACTTTCTCTTAATTTAATTATTAACTGGAATCACGATTTGTATCGAGTAAAATAAAATAATTAAAAAAAAAGGATTGGGGTGACTCAATAACCCCGCTCGACCGTATCGAGTGCGCGCCTGCTCCAGGGTTAAAACATGTTGAAGATTTTCACTTTAAATATTAAACATATATATAATGCAATTATTCTTCTTCTGAATTTTCCGTTATTGTTCATTATTTAACATCAATTATAAATACTAATTCTGTGAAACTTAAAATTACCATTCGCTTAAAACTAATTATAATTTGAGCAACCATTTTAAAAAGATCATTTTACATTTTTGTAAACATTGTCGAGCATTTGCCTTTTCTCTCCTTACAATTCAGCTATTATATCAATAATGTTTTATTTTCTTATAAATAAACTCGTGCAAAGAGCGGGCACTTCAGCCTGTATACTTTTAATGTATCAGTGCTGCGCAGAGTATTTTATAACTGATTAATTTATACTTTTTTTTATACTTCCTCTGTACAGTTTATAAGTATTAACGACTCTTCCATGGGCTTTTCTTGCAAAGCAAAGTTTTTATAAGGAATGCTTATGATTAGAAATTGACCCTCTGAGTTCTTTTTCTATATTAAGCAGATATCTATATTTTCTCTTCTAAGCAGCCACCACATTTTGCAATATGTTCAATTTAAAAATTAGAGAAAGGAAAATTAACATTATAATTATCCTGTTATTTAATTTATTTATTTTGCTTAAATTAGTATACAGAATTTAATATTTATGTTGCTAATTTGTATGGTTTATAATTAAGATCGCCTATTGTAGCTTTAGCGTCAAAGTGCATTATTATTGCATTCAGTAACATGTATAAGGGAGCGCGATAAAAATTGCGATCGAAAAGAGGGCGCCAGTATTGAAAGTTTGAGAAGGACTGCACTATACGAAACAGAGGTGTCCATCATATCACATTGTAAAAATACTGATTCAACGCTGTTAATTGTTATTTTGTAAGAAAAAAAAATCATACTTAAATGCTGGCTATCACAAATAAGGACATTTTACTAGCAAGATAATTCACGTATGGGATTTTGGAATAATAAAAATAATAATACTGAGAGATAAAAAAGGAAATATTTTATTTATCATCTATATGGCAATAAAAATTATATCTGGAACATTTGCATTACTTTAAATGGTTATTCTTTACTGTTATTTGTAATGATCAATAGCCATCGTTGCTACACATATACAATTTTGACAAATTAAATCGGTATTCGTTTCATAAGGTTGAGATTTATTAGATATTAAAACTTCTTTTAGATTTAAAAGTACTTGTTTTTTTAATTACTTATATATTTTTATCTTAACTTAATTCGATACTTTTATAAGAAAAATAATGAAATTAGAAGAAAAAAGGATTTTTAAAAACACCAAAACAATTCAAGTGTGTGTTGTGTTTTCATTGCTGTCAAAAAGCGTTTTAAACTTCTGAGTGTTTAATCGATGTATTGCATGATTATTTTAATTTGATCACCCATTTAGTCTTGCAGTTTCGCATGATCACGCAAACCCTTCACCTTGTGAAACACGAAACTGGCACATCTTGATGTTTACATGTTGCCCTTGCAAAACCGAAATCACTTAAAAGTATTTAAATTAGTCTTACGCATTAGCAGCACTTTATTTTTATCTAATTATGAGAGCGTCACTTAAGTATTGGATGTAGAAACAACCTTAAAGAAAATAGTGCTAAAACATGCATCTTGATTAATTGTAGTCCATCCGCTAAATTACAGGTAATGTTTCTCCTTACTTTCTCACCTATACGTAAGATTGAATGCCGGTCAGGGTAGTCACAGCACGTATACCTTCTCTTCCACCTCAACCACAAACGAGAAGGAGGTGTTAAATGACAGAACTCACGTAAGTGGGCGAGCTTTCAAATATGTTTTTGTGATGCAAGCACGTTTTCTTATGGTTCATTAACGAGAAAAATTTTAGGTGAGTACTTACACATTATTTAGACCCAACGAGGAATGAATTGTTAAGTAGATATTTTTCTGGTTTTGTCTAACAATTCCAGTGCTTGTGTATGCAATTTCCGGTACTAACTGATATTTATTTTCCCATATAATGTCATTATAAAGACATTACAGTTACAATAAGAATAAACAGAACAATTATATTTCATTTTTATTTTCTATAAAAGATTAAGTTACCATTTTCTACAATGTTATCAAAATCAATAAAATAAGGGTTAGATAACCAAATAAATATAATTCAATGAATAATAATTTTGATAACGTTCTAAGGAAAAAAAATGTTTTGTTTGAAGAAACATCCTGCCCCCTCCCCTTAAATCTTCGAGTTTTGCACGGGTAAAAGTTTCCTCGTTATTATACGTTTTATCATGTCCTCTAATAATCCCCCTTTCTATATTGCTAAAACAAAGCTTACATTAATTCATCATACTTATCTTAAAAATAATGTAACCATACATAATTAAGGTGTGTTAAAATAGAAAAGTTATCATTTTCTATATTAAAGGTGTCTCCTTTTTTGATTATTGAGTAAAGAGATTATTTTTATTAAGACTATATATATTTTACTAAATTAAATAACTGCAAAGATTTAGGTTTTTTGAGCTTCCGTTACATTTTTTTAAAAATTCAATACATTGCTTTTTCCCATTATTTTTCCTTCACACGGAAGCAAAATTGTATTTATTTCCCTAAAAGCTATATATATATATATATATATATATATATATATATATATATATATATATATATATATATATATATATATATATATATATATATATATATATATATATATATATATAACCTTAATTAAATTGGATTTAAAACTAAATTTCCTAACTATATATAGCATTTAACTTTTATTTTCCAGTACTTCTTCAAGCATTAAATTAAGCACCCAATTATTTCTATGAAACAGATAAACTTACCACTAAACACTTCTTGTTGCGTTTGACACGAGTCTTGATCAAGTAATGTCTCCAATTCTGCATCTTCGAAAACCTTCTCTCTCCACCGCCATGCTGGTCATCGACTTCAAAATCACCGTTCTTGAAGCGTTGAAATCACTCTCGGCACGTTCTTTCATTAATAGCGGCTTCACCATAGATATTTGACAGCACTTGATGAGCCTCAGCCACAGATTTATTCATAATAAAGCAGAAAATTAAAACCTCCCGAAGAAACGAGAATTTGGCTCGTAAGCTGACGCGTTTAGTCGAGAATAACTGTATGATGCAGACACAAATGGACTAATATTTCGATGGCGTTATGTTTACAAATACCTAAGCTTATTGTATGACACCTACGATCTATTTATTTCGACTTCCACTTACCGCTACAGCTATCTATTGCAAAACGGCGGAAGCAAAGTTGTACACCTTTTATATAAATCCCGGTTAAAAATACTTAAAAAAATTTATACTTATTTTTAACAATTACTTCCTCTGTACAGTATTTAATCTATGTTTCCCCCCGTCTATACTCTGAAAGGCTCATACTGAAAAAATGTTCTATGATTACTTTTATATAAGGAATAGATTCAATACTTAATAATTGAAAATCACGTTTTTGAAATAATTGAACATTGAACGAAAAGCGCTTTTGAATATATATTTACTCTTATTCGTTTAATGCAAGTTTTGAATACGCTAAGACCGAATAAACACTTGCTTATAACAGAATATTTATTAAAATTATTACTAATATTTATCAATACAAGTTTGAACTTTTTACAGCCCAAATACCATTTTACAATTATTAAACCAAGTTTCTATCTAGACGCATTTCATAGAATAATGTGTTTTAAAATTTATTTTGATTGTCAGTACCAGTGTTTGTTCTACGATTTAAAAATATTCATTTATTTGCACAAATTTAGGAGAATTTCAGTTTTGTCTAAAGTTTCAAATACGTATACAGTAAAAAGCATCTAGCTAAGCAAACAATACTTACATTAAGTATACCTCTTTCATTTATCAGGAAATATTTCACTCATTCACTTATGTTTAAAAGTTCTTATTGTAACAGTTTCCTCTTCTGTGTGAAACTATCATTTTCCTGCATTTAAGAGTGAATATCTTGTTTGTCGAGCTTCGAAAATGTGAAACCTTGTAATTATTTAAGATTTAAAGTCATTTTACGCTCTTTTAGAAATTATTACATATGCCTTTAGGAAAATATTTTTTTTTTATTCTGAGTTTGCAATCTTTTAAGTAGGTAAATGGGGTACTAAATTAATATCTATGGACAACAAAATCAAGAGTTTTGAAATACTAACTCCGTGTGTAGGAATATGTTTCAATACAGCATTATCATAAATATAAGATACATCATTATATCCTGAAAGCAAATAATTAATATTTAACCAGATTTATAATTTGAATCGTATTTTATCTGGAGTATTAGGTGCACCCAAGGAAGTATGTCACGTTTCTCAGGTTTCCAGTTTAAAATTATGTAAATAAAATTATTAAAATGAAGAAATATGTAGTTAAATTAATAAATTCTTACAATTCTTTTTGTAATACTTGTAATTAGTTGAAAAGTTATTAATTATATTCAATTATTAATACTCTAAGAAAAATGTAACTCAGAATTTATTTTATTTTAGTCTAGTGTATTTATTCAGAGTTTTCTAACTCATTAAGGGAATTTGAAAACCAATTAGAGTCATAAGTACTTTCAATACTTGCATAATAAAAAAAGAACATATGGGACTCCTTTTTTTACTATGTGTAAGATCTAATAATTAGCTGAAACGCTGTCAAACAGATAATAAAAATATATACAAGAATACTCACACAATTATTAAGTTCAAAATGCCGTTCTTGTAATATTTGCATGTCAAACATAATTCATGTACAACTAAACACATTATCAATACCAAATGCTTCAAAGACTACAACAACATTCTCGTGTTACATGTATTTTGAGGAAAGGGGTATTTTTTTAGAGTTCAGAGAAGCCTTAAAGTCTTTCATGTTGAACACAATATTTAAATTTACTCTGAAAAATGTCATATGAAAAAAAAAAAAACATCAATATAAACAAATGGAAAACCACATTAGAAATAATCCAAAATCCTTATTCCTTACTCATTCTTTCAAGTACATATGAGCTTAAAGACAAATATATAGAGTAATACAACAATAAAACATAGTCCCCAGAAGTGAAAATAAAATAATTGATCAATGTAACTTAAGTATGTATTTCTCTTATCAAGGGGACTGGGACGTAAAAATGCTTCAAATTTTGCATTTTGTTATTTTACTTTTAAACCTTAGGGGACACTTCGCTGCATCCATTGATGCATTATTTATGAGAATAATCCAATAAAAAAAACGCTAGAAAATTGAATTTTAAAATTGTAAGCAAATGTTACATAACTATGATTCAGGTACAGTTCGTTTAAAATCCATTTTGTATATAACATGAATTGTAAAAAATTTGTTTTTTCTATAAAAAGAATGTAACTTTTCTGCATTATATGTTCAAATTTATTGAAAATTCTACATTTCTGTGCAAACATTACAAAAAATTTTAATAAATTACAAAGTTTTACAATAAATTTTGTTTGTTGAAATGTTAATTGTGTCTAGTTTTACATTTAAAAATATTCAGTGTACTTTTTAAATTATAAATCAAGTGGATATAAGTATAAATTGAATCTTGAGGATTATTTTAAATTTCATACACAGCTTGTAAAATACAGATTGCTCTTTTCCGAAATTCCTATTGTTAACATTTGAATGCTCATAAATAACTCTAAATGCTTACAACTGCTGGTTTTACTTTAAATAAATAAATATTCATATGTGTGAGTACAAAAACATATATCCTTGTGGTATTATTTTTTAAAAAATAGTTCAAATTAAATTAGCCATCAAATTAACTTTTTAAATTTATCAAAATCATTTTCTTTGTGCATTTTTATAACAATAAGAATATGTGTAAGGAATTCTCAAATATATCATACAATGATAATTTTCAAAATGAAGTAAAAACACTAAAGATTACAGACATAAAGTATTGGTATTTTAAATGCAAGAAGGTGTGAATCATTGATAAAACGCGCGTTAAGGCGTGTTGGAAAGCTAAAATCTTATTTTTCTGACAATTTGAGATTTTTAAATTTTCAAATTGTATAGATTTTAACCTTTCTAAAAATATCTACTTGAACCTCTAGGGTATTTAGAAGCCATTAAAACGTATTTTTAAATAATCGTTGAATTTGGGCCACGAACATTTATTTTAATGGCGAAAATTGTAATCAAATTACTTTGTTTTTGCTTAATAGTGTAACGACAGATATGAACCAAAACATGTATTTTTTATTTTAAATTGAGCCTTTTATTTTTTTATTTCCCAGCCGCTTAGAAGTCTCACTGTATACATTAAAATCAATTTATCTCAAAATGTAAATTTTAATGTGCGATGTACCTTTTCTGAGAAACTACTGCTCACAGGTATGTAAATTTTTTATGAATTATTTATAATGATGTCTAATATATAATAAAATGAGCTTTTTTTAAAACACTCAAAAATTTAATTTTACAAATTTTTTAAGTTAAAAATGGGTCAAATTTCGCAATGTTTGATAAAATATTTTATAATTTCTTAAAAAATTCAAAATTAGCTAAAAGCTCATTTTATTATAATAAGTGAGATGTACTTTAATAGTATGAAAAATTTGAAGCATGTACATAAAACAGATTTTGAGAAAAGTACATCGAAAACAGCCAATTTAACATTGTCAGTATAGAGAGAGAGGTTTCCAACACCCCTTAATAAAGCAGAGAGAGTATTTCAAAAGACTTCTAAATAATCCATAATTTTAAGTTTACTATATAAAAAACTGAAAAATGATGAAAAATAATCCAATTAATTATGCTATGTCTTTATATTGTATTAAATATAATATTATTCTACAAAGCATAGATCAAAAAATCTTTATTTCCGATTTTCTCAAAATGCATTTTTTTAGTGATTCCGGTACATTTTTCTCAAAATCTACTTTACCAGTAGTGTTTATATTTTGCATATTATAAGGTACACAAATTTTAAACAGAGTGAATGTTTTTTTTTTCAAAAAAACATTCAATAATCTTAGATATAGCCCAATTTCTGCAAAAAAAATTGTGTGTACTTATGTATGCACGTAAGAAGTTGTACTTTCTTGGCATAAGAAGATTAAAATATTTCTAATATTCTTGGGCAGGGCAAGTTGGGTTAAGGACAAAAGGTGGTCACGAACAGAGTTGAACGATACTAACCTTAAGTCAATCGGATTAGCCAAACCCAAGATTAACACTATTTAAATAAATTTAAACCACCCCGCACAGGGACAATAGTACCAATAAAGTGGGAATTTTTCGACAAACTGTATTTGGAGACGAGGATAACAGAATTCGACACCTGAGACATCATTTTGAACGTTTCGGCAGGATGAATCGTTCCCCTGAGAACATTAAGACATCCGCCTGAAGAGTCTCAGAGTTATGGTTATTTTAAAATAATTAAAACATTTAAAACAGTTAAATAAAAAATGAGCAGGGCACCCAGCAACTCGAAACTCAGCCCAGTTGTGAGTAAATAACAGATGAAATCATTTGAACCAGTCCGGAGTCTGTAGTTGCAAACGGGGTGGAGCTACCTCAGGAAAGCAAAAGAAAACTAACTCCCCCGGGGGGCAACTGTGATATAAATGGTCACGTACATCCCAACAATACACAGAGTAGTAGGTGATCCCAAAGTTTCATCTTTCTATTTCAGTAATATCGGGACGTCATCAAAAGATTGAAACCCGCAGGAATAACATGAGGATTATAATTTTAGTGATAACGCACCCCTAGGCCCAACATCTACACACGAATTACAACAAATGAAATAGATCAACGAGGTAATCCTATGGTCCGAGTTTGATTAATGAAGCTCAAAATTCCTCGGAGCTATGCGGGATTTAAAAAAGTTTAAAACTTTAAAAATAATTTAAAACATTTAAATTTAGGTGCAGAAATGAGGCTATTAGGCCATTGTCCTGAAAAAAAATACATTTTAGATGATCATAATGAGAACAATTGACTCCAGCTGGTGCGTTTGACCAAGGTGGCATAGGATTTGAGTTACTACTGGGGAAGCCCTGTAGGGGGAACACCGGAAGAGGCCGATTCCACGTAAAGCTCGTACTAATACGAAAATATGACTGACCTCCAAAAATCAAGTCCAAAGCTTAATTCCTTAGTGGGTGAAATTGTTTCCAGTCCCATAGGATATTCATGGGAGCATCATATTTTAGTGCTTAAGCACACCCCATGACTACACAATGGGAATGGAGCAGATGACTGAATGGGTCTCCAAGAGTGGAACAGTTGTTTCAAATCTCAAGTCCAAGACTCAAACAGGAGCCAATATATTGTGAATTTAAACAAATTTAAAAAGTTTTAAACAATTAAAAACTATGAAAGAATTATTTCTATGAGCATGAAATTATAATAACTGAAAGATCAGATTATGAGAAATCGAATGAGCCAGGTTCGAATGGACTGTGAGGCTCAGGTGCCGAGATATTGGACAAAAAGGTGTAGAAGGGAGGAATTGTTCGGGGGGATGCGTCCCTACAGATATGTTTTTATCATAGTTATCCAAATAACAGACCCCTAGCACCAAAAAAGTGGCATCTCTACTATTAAAATTTGTAGGTAAACAGACGTATCTATCTCGGAATGTATGATGCCCTATCTTCTCACGAACCGCACGATGCAGGAACTCGCCAAAGGTACAAAAACTTTAGGAACAGTCCAAGGAATACGTTTTGACCATTTATATTCCGATATTTTCATTACTTAAAAATGTTAATTAAAAACCTTAAAACACAAAAAAATTACTATGTTTCTCCCCAGGGGACAAGTTCAAAAATTAGGAACTTTTTTTTCAGACTTTTTTGAAAAGCGATCTAATTTTTTCATGAGACTCACACAAAAAATAATTTCAGACTCGGAAAGATCATTTACTTAGAAACGATATGGTATAATTTATATCACAAAATAATTATATTTTGTATTTCTTACTATTTTTTAAATGATTTGAAATCCATATGTTTTTATGAGTATGATTTCTAAATCGTTCTGCGTGTATTTTATTTCACTCTGATGAAAAAAAAAATATTTTATACTAAAAAAGTTCAGTATTTTCTCTTTTAGAATCAGTCATTTAAAAATTTAATGTTAAAAACATTTTTTTTTTACGATTTTCAAAAAAATAGTCAAAATTTTATTTAAATGCTTAATAACTTCCTTATTTATAAAAATAATCTCACGAACCTTTTTTCCGTGTGTAGAACGATAATTTACGTAGTCTGTACAAAGATTGATAAAATATCTTAAAAATTATGGTTATCTTAAAAATTATGGTCTTTTCGTTTTTTTCCCTTTTTGAGAGAAATATGTAAGCATTAAGTGTTTTGTTTAAAAGTTACCGTTATTTTCAATCGATATATGAAGTTTGAATGCATTAACTTCAAAATGAAGTCCGAAAATTTTTATCAAATAACGCAATGCGAAATTGAACATTTATTCCTTTTATTTTTGAAAGTCTTTTCTCCACTTTTTCTCTGCTGCACATTTAATACTTCACCAGCAATTTTATAATTGGAAAGATAATTTCATTCGTTTAGATAAATTATGCTTTTTTAAACAAAACAACGATTATTATTTTTATTATATTATTATATAATTTTTCTAAAATGAATCAATATCGATTCGTTTATATGAAAGTGATTTTTAAAAAAACTCATACTTCAATCTTTTAGATTTACTGATTTAAAAAAATAAAATGCCAAACACTATTTTTATGAATTTTTAAAAAATATTTAAATTTTGAATATTTAATAACTATTTATATAAAATTCAAATTTTTTATAACTTCTTTATTAATAAAAATAATTGCATGAAACTTTTTTCCGTGTATCGAACATTTCAAAAAATGCTCGCAAATTTTATTCAACATTTAATACTGTTGTGAATTTTTTAATTATAAAAATTTCTACTTTTTTCAACATACAACTATTTTATAAAGGTATATTTTCGTTTCCAGGGACTAAAACGTGGCAAAGTGAGTGAATGAATATTAAAGCTCCACTGTTCACTTACTCGAGAGAGTAAGTGATAAGGAAATGGCTGCAGGATGGGCTGCAGTAACCCATAGGTCAAGGTATCGGATCATGACACGCATGTGGTGAGTTTGAGCACAATACATCTAAAGACCAGTCGTGTTGGGCAGAAATTCACGTTAATCATGCATTCATTTTGAAAAAGAATGTTAGAAAAGCTGATTTTGTGAAGGAAAGGGAAAATTTATAAAATTAGAACAAGCCCTTGCAACGCCGGACCATGCAGTGTTAAAATATTAGGCATAGTGTTAAAATATTAGACAATGGTGTTTGTGCGAATTGGTGTCGTGACGAAGTGCTCGTGCATCCGTGACGGTATGCGTCACATCCGTGATGGTTTTGCGTTACATCCGTGACGTCGTGCACGCGGAATGTAAAAATTTACCCTCATCCTGTTTCCCCAACGCGCAATAAGAAGTATAACTTCAAAAAAGTAGAGACAATGATAAAACACTCGAACCAAGAAAACATACTAATATTTCTAAATTGATTTTTTTTTTGCTGAAATGATGTTTGATTATATACATACTCTCTTAACAATGTTTTAAGGCTCTAGGAAACCTAAGACACTTCTTATCACTTATTTCAAAATGTTTATACTCATATAGATGAAAAAACTTCTTTGCGTGATACGTTACACTATTTTCTTTTAAAATTATTTTTATTTACTAATGGAAATTAATTTTAACATAAAATGAATTTCAGAATTCTACATAAATGTCATTTTAGGTGTAAACAAATGTTTTCCGAACTCTGTACTTAAATTTATGTAAACAGCTAAAAATCTCAGAAAAATAAAATATATCATGAGAATATATTTAAACAGATTTTTTTATTTCATATCACCTATCACGTGTCATTCAAATTCTCAATAGTAAATTAAAACAATTTATCTAAGAAAATGCAAAATGCATACAGCAGTGAGCGTTACATGATTATTCCTCAATCTGTAATAATGTTATTTCCTAGGCACTGGGAAACAAACTCTTGCTCATCTAGGGACTATAACCTAGTAGAAAAGGTTCACGTAAATAGCTTACGCCGGAGAAAATGAGGCAGAGAAAGAATTCTGAAAAGCTGCCCCTCCCCATGCATGACCCTATTCGTAAATACTCTGGGTAGAAGCATATTTGCTTGCGAAACACGTAGATTGAGTCTTACCATTTAATGTTCGCCGGTCGTGGTATCTGGCTTTGGCAAATGAAGAAGAGACAGAAAACATTGCTATCAGCGCTGAAACAGCAATAATGGAGCCAATAGTCCAGTATCAGAGCAAGAAAATGCTTTCTCACAATGCACCTTTTATTCTTTCAAAGGAAATTGCCAAAATATTCGATACAAATATATAAGAAAACTTTATTTTATTCTCTCTAATAATTCTACTTTGAATGCTATAGATTTTTTATAAATGCAAACCTATATACGTAAAAATATATGAAAGCAAAATCAAATGTGTAATCACAGCTTTTTTCTTAATTTTTGTTTTAAATGGAAATAATAATGACTCATATTTAAAAATATGTATCAAATGTAAGTAATTTTAATAAACTTACTGAAAAATTACCATTTAAAAAAATTTAAATTATAAATATAATTATAAATTAGTTTATTATTAAGTATTGAAATATAGTTAATAGTTTTCAGTTATATTAACTATTCATTGTTTACTTTACTAGAATTTTTATTGGCAAACTTCTAAAATAATATAATTCAAATTATTAAAATATTTTGAAATTAATTCCCTTTGATTTTTATATACATTACTTTTTAAAATTAATTTATGTATATACAAAATTGCTAGCCTAATTCAGTGACAACTCTAAACATCATAATAGGTCACCATTTTAGTCCAAAGACTCTTTTTGTATTTGCATATGTTGTGTCTCTTGAACTTTAATTTCTTTCTCCTTTAGCAATGTAGGTATACAACTTTTTCACTTGGTATTTTTTATTAAATTATATATATACTTATATGTAAAATCATGCTTCTTAAATGAGTATCGTTTAAATAAATATGCAAAGCGAAAATAATCTAATTAAGCTCAATACAATTAATTGTTGTTCTTACTTATCTAATCGTAAGCATAATTCAGTATAGAAATCATAAAAATGTGTTGTGACTTAATTTTTATTTTAATGTTCAATTTTACATGAAATCGGATGGTAATCATTCAATGTCAAACACATAAAAAGTAAAGTTTTGATTAAATTTAAGAAAAAATAAATTGTTGTAAGAAGAAAATATTTACAACTATTAAGTACACAAAAAATTATGCTTGTTCAATTCCATGTTTATCAAGATTCATATTTATCGAGTTTTGTGGTAAAAATGACGTCAATTACTTAAAAAATATAAAATGCTGATTATGACTTGATAAGTAAATAATTTTAGTGATATTTATCAACGTGTTACACACCTTTAGAATAAATAAAGGATTATATTATGAGTAAATTAATTGAAAGCATTTTTCTTCTAAAACACGGTTTCAATTTACACAAACGGCACACCAATATTTCATATTTCATGGAAAGAAAAATTTTGTTTACATTTAAGGCAAGTTGTGGGTGAATTTTATTTTGATATGATGATAATAATAATGAAGTTAATTTACGTAGATACGCAAACACACATTAGCATTGAGAAATATCTTAATTTATTGCAAATCTTTTAAAACTATAAATATTTTTTTGTATAATTTTCCAAAAATAAAATTATACATTTATACTTGCACTGTACTAACTTTAAGTACTACATTCTTGCTGACACATGATATCTATACAGTTATTTTTATACTTCATTTCCAATTAAGGATTGTACTTTTGCCAAATTGATGAAAAATAATTATCTAAAAACATAATTATTTTAAAAAATGCAAATGCTTATTACCTGTTCCCCATCTTTACAATACCATGATGCTTAAGACTTACAGAAAAATAGAAACAAATGTAAAAAAAAAAACACGTGCAATTCTAGTCCTTGTTTTCTTAAAATAATAAGAAAGCCGAAATTTAAAAACTGAAATCAAGTCACCTAGGCATCAGGTAAACTATTTTTAAGAATGTGTGTTAGTCATAATTATAACTTTTTAAAAGGTGTATCTCGTCATGATTAAATTTACAGTGAGCTTTTGAACATAATATATGTGACTCACTTATTGTATTATATACATTAAAAAATATATAGGGGATAATCCTGGTTGGCATAGATTTAACTTTGATTGTTATTAATATACCTTTTGAAATTGAATCTAGGACTTTTATTTTAAAACATTTCATTTGCTTTGCGAATAAATCTCTGCACGTCTACAGAAATTTTAGAATGAAATAAATTTTGTATTTAAAAAAAATTGTACTGAAGGACGTACATTAATGTCTTTAATTTTCAAATATTAATGTTCCCTTTTTCCAAATTTCATTCGTTTAAAATAATACAAAAATAAGTATTAAAAGCAGTACAATAACATGAAGAACTATTTAAAAATTTAAAAACAAAATTAAAGGTAAATGCATTGTTATTACTTTCAATTTACATCATAAGTTTAGATGTAATTTCAAGAAGTCAAAATATATAAGCATTTTTTAAATTTGCTTTGATTATAAATTAAATTAAATAATGAAGATTTCTAAACAAATTTATGTAATACGTAAAAGTTTTTCAATTTCAGAATAGAGATTGAACTTAGTTTTTCTTATTTTAAGCACAAATTGAAATGCAATCAATATTTAAAAAATAAAGTAATAAGGTTGTAATAAATATTTTACGAATTTTTTAAAAACGTACTTCAGAATAAATATCTTAACATTGTTTTCTCTTCTAAATACCTGCCTAGGTTTAAAAATGTTTGCTCTTTGTAAGGAATGTTTTTTTTTCTAAAATAAATGAATGGATAACATTTGTAGCATTTAAAATGTACTTATTTAATTTTTCAATTGTTTTTTTTTTTGATTTTTCTTAAAATAAAGCTTAATTCGCTGACTAAGAAGCCATTAAATATTTAGTCTTAAAATATTTTTCACTAGAAAATTTGTCAGAAAATAAAGATTAAAGAAATATTCATTCTTATACTTACATAAGTGTACTTTATCTTTAATTTTTGACATTCATTTTTATTATTCTCCTCAAACTAGAATACATGGTTATACATACAGAATTTTGGTTTGGGGTGGAAATTATTAATGACTTACACTGCCGTTTGGGACATTACACATAGGAAACACAATGAGACTAAGTCTTCTTCGTAAAGTTCATCATCTCTCGACAATGTCAGCAATTAGTTTTTGACATTTAACAAGCAAATTCCTCTCTAACTCTAATTTCCTGTCCAAGAGCTTGTCATTATCCTTCATTAATATGTATTACTATTTCCACATTCCAATTGATTCGAACACTATAGCAGTTTCTGACATAATTCGGGGGGGGATTTCTACTAATTACAGAGAAATTTTAATAAGTGTTTCTTTTCTATTTTAATGCATAAAATATAATTAATTTTTTAAATACTGCGAACTTTTACTTATGTTTTTAAATCAAAATTTATAAATTACTATATGAATTTTTTTTTTATATAATAAATAATTAATTTCTCGTATTCATAACATAAGTAAACATACTTCTTTATTCTGAATCTTTACTTTAAAGTATTTTTTTTTTGAATTTCTATTCATTCACATCTTAGTTAAAATATCAAATGCGTTAAAAAATTGGCCTTTAATTAATTTTGGTAATAAATTTAACTTCACTTCATGGTATACTCAATTCATATATTTTTCGAAATATATTACCAGATCAATGAATATTCCAAAGCCTGTGCTACAGCATACTATTTTGACTAATTTCGTTCAATAGCTCTAGTTTTATTAGAGCCATTTCCTACGAGACACATATAGTAACTAATGACATTATGAACTTCTTCAAGGAGAAAATACCAAACACTTTATGTGTTGCGTAAAAAACACTGCAATCAGATGAAAATAAGATTTTTGAAGTTACACATTCCATTGTAGAACTCAAACTGGAATTATTATCTTTTAGGAATTCTAATGAATGCATCACTTATATGATCAATGCTATCAGTGAGTATCAAAGGATTCTTCTGAAAAATATTGTAAAGATAAATAATATTATAACATAGAAACCATAAGTATGAAATAATAAAAATAATACTTCTGAAAACAATTCAACAATTAATTTTTTAAAGTTGTATGAGGGTTGGTACATACACGCAAAATAATTGACTCTTACACATACCTGCCTACCAGTCTGTTTGAGTTCCAAAATACACTCTGTCGCAAAAAAATATATGCACCCAGAAGAAATTGAGCTACATTCACGAAATTTGATATGCATATTGTATATGAAAATAAACAAATGATTAAAAATTCAGAACAAAATATCATTTTATTAAGCGAGCTTGCAAAAGGTTAAAAATCAGTAAGTTGTAAAGCCACCTCTGGCAGCTATACAAGCCGAAATTCGGCGTGGCATCGATTCAATTAGATCACTTATGACCCCCTGTGGAAGATCCTGCCATAGTCTTTGCATCTGCGCAGTTAATTCTCCTGTATCTCGGGACGGCTGCAGTTGCCTTTCCAGCGCGTCCCAGACATACTCTATTGGCGAAAATCTGGTGACCTGGCAGGCCATGGTAGGACGTCATATCCTTGAAGACATTGTTAGGAGAGTCGCGCAGTATGTGGACGAGCATTATCCTGTTGATAAATGGCACCTGGGCGACTTGATAGCATGGGTAGCACAATCGGCGTTAAAATATCGTCCACGTATCTGCGAGCTGTCAAAGTGCCTTAAAGGACCACTAAAGATGATCGTGTGTCCCAAGAAATTGCTCCCCACACTGTCACACCTTGTGAAATTGCTGTATGCCGCTCGACAATAAATGCCGGATCGGACCGCTGGATGGTGCGCCTCCAGAAACGTGTGCGGTGGTCATCAGCACTGAGACTGAATCGGGATTCATCACTGAAGATGACACGTCTCCAGTCTGTCACACTCCAAGTTGCCCGAGGTCGGCAAAAATCCAGTCGACACTGCCTATGATGTGGGGTCAGTGGTAAGCGTCTTAGCGGACGTCGGCTCCTCAAGCCAACTTCGGTCAGTCGTCTCCTTATGGTTTTCTTGATGGCACTGGATGGCCGCCGGTTACGTCTTAGAGGCATCCTAATCTCAATATCGTCTATCAAAGTCATCAGATTCGTTTGGATAGCCGTACGGCGCTCATACTCATGCTTTTAAACTCTCCCAGTTGCGCAACTAATATGCGCATAGCACACTTAGCCTTGTCTCATTGGCTTCGAAATTTTAATCATTTGCATATCTCTTACCAGACTACATTCTTGCCGAGTTTCGTGATTGTAGCTTGATTTCTTCTGGGTGCATATATTTTTTTTTATGCGACAGAGTGTATTATGTTAATCCCATGGAAATTATATTTTGTTAATCAAATATAAAAAGTACATCGACATTAA
Organism: Trichonephila clavipes; assembly: GCA_019973935.1. NCBI lineage: Eukaryota > Metazoa > Arthropoda > Arachnida > Araneae > Nephilidae > Trichonephila > Trichonephila clavipes. The sequence goes on along the minus strand of BMAU01017801.1, from coordinate 1,056,312 downwards.
TTCAATAAGTACATACAGATGAGCAAAAAGTAATGAAGGTTTCTCTAAAACATGTTCTAATAGATATGAAAGAAGATTAGAACTGAACACATTCCGATCCGAAAACGAGTATCTTAGCCACCATGTAAAAACAATAGTCATAGCATGAAGGCTATTACTGGTTTATATAGATATACCTGCACACACTCCCCTGCCTGTGATTCGGTGAAAGAACGATACCATATTTAAAGGCTAGCGTGTGTGCAGTTGCTTCACTTTAAGTGCAACGGCTTGTGAGTTGCATCATCATGTTTGAAGACTTTATGGGTTGCGTCATTTGTGTGAGACGGCTCTTTTGGTTGTGTCATGTGTCTGACGGCTTGGTTGCATTTGTCGTGGATAGATGGCGTTACGACTGCTGTGGTTTTCTTCGCACAGTCAGGGTCACCAAAAGAAGGCAGATTAGAACTGAACACCTTCCGATCCAGAAACGAGTATCTGAGCCATCATATCAAAATGATCGTCATATCATAGAGAATATTGTTGGTTTAAATCGATTCCACCACCAGATATTTGGAAATATTTTTTTAGTGATTCATTTACATGTTTCAAATATTTTAGAAATACTTACAAATATCAGGTGGAACATATGGTTTCACAGATAAACTTTCCTTACATTTTGCTCGGTTGGATACACTTCATTTAATTTAAAAAATAACGCAGTAGCTTTGGATTGTAAGGAAAAAATCTATATATTTAACTTTGATCTTAAAAAACCAAATTAGCATTACATAAAAGTTTTAAGAGGCTAATGATAAAATTTCTCTAAGTTTACCAGCAAAATACATTTAAATTAACACAGACTGGGCAATTTTGTGTAGTATTTTCAAGCGCACCGCTAAAAAAGATGTTATAATTCTATATAAATATATAATTTAGCTTTATTTTATTATTCATCAATTTCTTGCGTCGGTTCTTTAGAATTTTTAAGCATATTTAGATGCATTTAAGCTTAGAATTACAACAATCATAGATATGTTAATGTGTGTAAGTTTTTTTGATAGAAAACACAACACAACAATACATATATATTTTATATCATATTGTATTTGTTTGCAATTAACTTCAAAATATTAAGCCTTAAAACTAAATAGTTTAAAATGAAATGTTAAAAGATTATAATTTTACTACATGTACTCCATATTTTATTCTTAATGCTCAAAATGCTTGGTAATGTATGTAATTCCTATATTTCTTTTTTTTTTCATTTTAATATTTTTCAAAATTTTCCATGTAATGCATAATACATTGTACTATGTTTTTTGTTTAAGGAATTATTTATGAAATACTCGAATTTTCGTATTTAAACCTTTGACCTTATGTTCAAATTCTAAGACATGTGCAAGGTATTTGCGTTCCTTCATGCGTTTTTTGAATTCCTTATAATTGAAATAAAAAAGAATTACTAGATAAAAAACGTTTTTAATTGTAATTTTTTTTAAACTTAATTTTGATAGTATATCTTTACATACATACTACTTTATATTCGAAAATTTACAAAACCCCAGGGAAAAAAATAAATTGAAGCAATATATTGTCGAATAGTACTTTCTATAACCGTTTATTTATTATTGGATGCGCATTTAAAAACTATTTTTCTGGAGAAACATAAAGAAGAAACATAGAACACACATATTTGCTGAAAATAATACTGTGAAATAAGTAGAAATCCATTTCCTAAAATTGTTTCAACCTCATATCCATCGGTTGAATATTTAAGGCTGGAAAAAGCGTAGTATTCTTCCCCTCCTCCTATTTTAAACTGTATATTAAAGAATTAAGAGGAGGAAACTGGAAAATCAATCTTAATCTATAGATGGAAAGAACCATATTTCGAAACCGGAAAGTAATAGCAAAATGTAAGCATCACTACCTGGACTTTAACTTGTATTGCTTCAATTCAAAAGAATAGAGCAAGAAAATATGTCAACAGCTTTAATGCTCAATTTGGTTTGGTATTGCTTCAAATTATTTATTTTCAACGAAGCTGAAATTTAGAAGACTTGGTATTTTTTCAGTAATTTTGCTGAAAAAACTGATTTATTCAATTTTCCTGGGAGCTGTTCAATTATGTAACAGACAAAATAAATAATTCAAGTTTTATTTCCATTCACAGATTCAGTCAATTTTATTTTTCAGACATAAAAAGGAAATCTCAAACAATCATTATTAAAGAATTTTATAGAGCCCCGAACAGAACACAATAAGATTTTAATTAAATATAACTTTTAGTTTTCTTTCCTTTTAATATGTATGTAGGCTTCGTCTTTTTCCAAACTCTTTGCAAATCTACACATCATTACATAGATTTGTACAATTCGAGGCATATAGTATAACTTTAAAAACGTTCAAGAAACAATTTATACATTTACTCTTAAAGAAAAAAATAATATTACACTGCTCAGAATAAGTAAATGATATTGAGTTTTTGTTGATTCTTGTGGTTGGGGAATTATTTAGATAATGGATGCATACGATCATGAGTCACGACAGGTTAAATGAGAAGAAACTGAAACATGTTTAGCAAGAAAAAAAAATGCCTTTTTTTAGCAGATGGGTATAAAAGAAATAAAAAGTAGTGACATTGGTGTCTAAGAGAAAAACGAACAAAAATATAGTTCTTTGAAAGAAAATCATTTTTAAAAGAACGTTGGTTTCCCTTGAATGCCAGCAATCTTGCATACCTTTCAGGCATGGAATACGTGAGTCTGTTAATGAGGAGATGATATTTCGACCCCCCTTCATCAAAAGAGCCGATTTCATTTCTAAATTCGTTTGTCGGATGGTAAGTTGCCAGCTGCCTAGAATGTCCAAAACATGCCCTACTGTGTTCATGTCCGGAGAACACGAGAACCCATCCATTAGTGAGATTCCTTCCTCGAGTAGGAGATCATCTACCAAATATGCGTGATGTGGCTTGCAATTCTCGTCCATTAGTTTACATCATCTCCAATTACTGCAGCGTAAGACACTGCAATTAGCCAAAATGTATCATCCATAAATCAGTGATCATTCAGAGCTCGAATGATATGGAGATTAGTGTTGCCATCAATGAAAATACCAATGTAGACCATCTCACTCTCACCGCTAAATCGGACACTTCAGAGCACAAATGCAGCATTGTTCCTAGTGACACGTTCCCTTCAGATGAATAAATGTATATTATTCAGGAGGGATGGGAATATGATACTCATCAGAGTAAAGGATATTACACCGTTAGTTTTCCCTATAGCCCACATGTATTGTTGCACATTCCATGCGGACCGTGATGGTACCTTGATGTCAACGAAACACATGATATTTATCTGACAACATAGAGGCATACTGTAGGAAGCATGTTTTGGACAGTGTGTATCGAAACGAGGTTTGCCAATAGCCAATTGAAGCTGTTGTTGAAGAAGATAATGTCATACATATTTCACTTTTAAAACTCATGCGTTAAATATCAATCTGCATTGAACGTTGTTGCACGTCTAACCCCACTCCCTGATCTTTGTTGTGTATTTCCAGTTTCCAAAGGGCGTTTTGGGAATTTCACTTTGTGAAACTCTAGTGACTCCTGCTACTTCAGTGTGTGTGTGTCCGTCCCCTTTTAACCATCTATCAACTCTCCAAATTTCTGATTCCGTTAAATGACTTCATCAAGACAACGAACATATCGAAGCAATGCACTTACTAAATGCTGATCCTTCTTTTTTTTGCTTTGTGTTCCATTAAGTTAAAGCCAAATTTTTTTCGCGGGGTGTAAAAGTTCATTTTTGACGCCAAACTAAAAATTTGCATACTGTGAAGCTTAAAAAAGAGAGAAAATAGCATTTGCGATCTCTTCATTCCTTTTCTGCTAAGCAATTTTTTGTTTAAACGTTTTTTATGTAAGATTTACAATAACCTTCAATTGCTTTGAGTAGTGTATTATTACTCCATTTCAAATAAAAAAATAATGCTATGAGATTTTCCTTCTTCACTTGATACTGAAGTAAGTAATCTTTTTCTCAACTTAGTTATGATAAGTAAATTTGTTTGACATTTACATATGCCTTAAGAAATTTGTAATATAAACAGTATAATCACTTTCTACAGTAATCTATTGACAGCGAACTACGACATATTTCGCAGTGTTTGCTGAAATTTTAGATTGATTACTTATCCCAATTAGAGTTAGGAATTAATATAAATGAAGAATAAAAAAGTTATATACAAAAACATGTTAATTATTAATGTTTATTATTAAAATTATAAATAAGCTGATTAGATTATAATATATAATAGTATACGAGGGTTGGTGCATAAGTCATGGCAACTATTTTTTCTTGTAAATATGTGAACAGATCACAAGCGTATATGTGTCGTGTGGAAGTTCTGCAGCTATAGTGTGTATGTAGAACAACAAATGACTCTGTGATAGCTGGTAGTACTGCAGCGAGGGCTGTGAATTCAGTCAGTTGTTGAGTGTTGTGTGAGATGCAAGTGACCCATTTTGAGCAGCCCCTTTACATCAAAACAGCCATTCTCCGAGGGAGAAATTTAATGGAATGTCACAGTCAATTTAATCTGACCATGTGACTTTGTTCTCATTCCCAAGTTTATGGAATCAGTACATGGTAGGCGGTTTGCAACACAAAGGGAAATTGCTAATGCCGTGCGTTTATTGGTGACCCGATACACAGATGGTGGGCAAATGCTGATGCTTGTGGTTTTCAGCGCCTCCCACATCGTTGGCAGCGTATGGTGATAGTAGCAGGGGACTATATTGAGAGTCTTTAGGTCCAGGTTTGTCATGTCAACTTTATGTGTAATGTGTTGTCATTCTCTTGCAACGTGGAGGTAATATTGCCTTGTATACTACCGTAATAAGTTAGTATCTTACGATGTTTCAGTGCTATCCATTGCCCACACATGTAGTTAATATCTTGTCCTTCAGTCTGCATATGTCACATTTTCCAACCGGGCCAGTATTTTCAAGAAGAAAAAAATATTTGCCATGACTTTTGCCCCAACCCTCGTTTATATATTAATGTATTAAAAAATTAAAAGAAATATATGGTATATATATATATATATATATATATATATATATATATATATATATATATATATATATATTTGTTTCTTAAAATAAGATTTAAAGCAAAGATCAATGCAATGTACCGGATTGTTGTGGCACAGCGGACAAAAATACCTTGTCTATTAAGTCACAAATATCTAGTTTGTTTTCTTTGTACACATTCGACATGACTTTGTTGGCTTACTTTTTTTTGTGAAAAAAATGTTTTACGTAATAAAAATCAGTTGTACTTGTATTACAGTTGCTGGTTTCTCCTGCATTGTTGCCGTCACCATCAAATAAATGCATGATAACAGATTCCAAAAATGGATAATCTCCATCTTTTTATTCCGTCTATTTCTTTAATTATAGAACATACATGCATTCTGCAGGAATATTTCGAAATAGGGTAGAGCGAATTTCCTGTATATTATTTTTTTCCTTAAAATCTGGTAATTGTTACTTATTTTAGTCCATTTTTTTACTTACAACTCTGTATAACTTCTATCACCTTATAAGTGTTTCTCTGTGAGGATCATTACGCATCTGTATCATAATCGGACATAATATTAAACGTTTAACTGTCACCAGATGGAATTAGGTGAAGAACAAAATTAAAAGAAGGTCTTCGTTTATAAAGAGTTTTATTGAAAAAGAAATAATTCTTAAGTGGCACTAAGTGCAGGAATTTTATTCAGTGACGCCAGCAATGAATTACATCATATTGGGGTTTTTGTACATAAAATTTACCGCAAATGTCATTACAATATTGTATCAGTAACTTCATATTATTTTATTTTGTAAAATATCATGTTGTTTTATTTAAAATAAAATATTGACACTCAAACCAAGACGTTCTAAATTTACCTGGTAGTGAATGGGTTGTCAAATGCATATTTCAAATAATTTTAGATTTTATCGCTATCATATTCCGTTAAATAAACAAATTTTCTTAAACAATTAGTTTTTAATTAAATATGCATGTTTTTACTAGTTTTTAATTTTAAAAGGGAAATAACGTATGGAATCTAAGGGTCCACAAATAAAAATTTATCATATACGTTTGAAAAACATTTTTTTTAAATATTTTATTACTTTAAATCAACATTTATGCAGGATACACATAATAAAGAATAACTTAAAGAAATGTAACGAAGTTTTTATAAGGAAATTGTGACTGCAATACCATTGCTTTTCAAACATTTTCAAAAAAAAAAAATGCTTAATAATCATATAGTAAAGCGGAAAACAATGAAAAACTCGACTGATAGCTTCATACATACGACTCATAGCTCCATAATACCCACACGTTCCGATCAAATTATTTAAAATGGATTTTAGCATATTATCTTGTCAAACCGTGTCTGCTGTTATGATATCCGGTTACTGAAAAGGGACGTTGATTTATCTTAAGGTTTGCCGTTATTGAAACGTAATAATCAGTGAAAATGGAGAAGTTCATACGCTGTATAGAAAATTAATCACTTCACCATTAATTTAGGGATCATCAAAATACACATTAACCATTAGAACTAAAGAGTAGAAAAGTATCCCTTAAAGTTATAGATATATATATTTACATGCAGGTCACGAGTTAAATTCAATTATTAAATTAAGTAAAAATTTATGAATTAATATCAATATATACAGTTTTTTTAAAGTAATTTCTGTCAATACTGTAATATAATATTCAATTAAGATTGTTACAATGAGATAGCTATTTTGGCCTTAAAGGAACATGGTACGATTTAAGCAAACATTTTTAACTTAAGGATTTTTAAATTTTTTTTGGTTGCCTCCTGTGTTAGTGTACTATGCTAAACAGATTTTGTGCTCAAAATCTCATAAATGTAGTTTTTTAAGGAAAAATTAAAAATTTGTGGTGATTTTAAAATGCGTGAAATTTGATTTACAAAAACGTTAAACTATGTATAATACTATGTATAATAACAGTTGGTATGGGTTTTGCGTTAACTTGATTTGCATTCATACAATACTTCTTTTTATGATCGTTCATTGAAAATTCCTTAAAAAATATATAAATTCCGAGTTCAATTATTTTTAAAAAAATAAATATTGCTTTGATTCAAATTGCATACCCATTTTTGTTACATGTACTATTAGTAATAGGGAAAAAAATTTCAAAGCATCAGGTGCAGTAGAAAAAAGCCTTAGCATTTCAAATAAAGACAAACTAGTTATTTTATCTTTCTCAGATAATTCAGTTTAAAGGTTTGATTAGCTGTTGAGATGTGAATAAACACAATCGTAAAAGCTATCATAATTCTGTGTTTTTTAAGTTTAGAGCTTTCAAAATTTGTGAGGTAATAGAAAAGTATATATAAAATACTTTAGGCTAAACAAACTAAATTTGATTTTTTGACCGATTTTGGTCAATTGAATTGTACTGTGTCCCCTTAACCCATTTTATCCCAATTTATTTATTTTGGTCAAATTTCAGTAGAATTATATTTTCTAAAGTAAGTTAAATCTAAACAAATCAAATATAGCGAAATTTGTAAAATGTATATATTTTTTTAGAAATCTGACCTGTCCTCTAAACAGGACACTAGGATAAAGGGGATAAAATTTGCATTTGCGTGTTTTAGTGTCCTCTTCAATGTCGAAAAGCTATTTCCGAGTACAAAATTGTGTTTTATTTGAATAATGCTTTCGTGTTTACAAAATAGTTCACTTTCCAGTTAAATTTAACTTTAATTTTGGTGTAAAGGTTGAAAGCAAGCTTGATAAAGCCTCTTGTCCCATTTGCCACAGTATCGTTTTGGTTTTTCTTTGCAGTCCTCTCTTTGAAAACGCCGTTGTTTTTCTTGCTTTAGTAAAAATGACCAACACTATATTTAAGTATATCTTATTTTGCACTAGAAGTTACAGTCAAGATCCTAGGTCTACCTTTTGTTCTTATCACAGTTTTTTTGGCTAGACTGTTGTTAGAGTTCTTCGGAGCTCCTTAAAGTTTACGGCTTCATCTTTGTTGAGAGTTTTATGAATTACCCAGGCGTTTACTGTAGACATATCCAGTAAACGTATAAAATGTGGCCAGTACCACTTTCTTCCTACACATTTTAATAGAATAAATTGAGGTGATCCACACCACCCATTCGCTTGTTGTAAGAATTGATCAAGTTTGGCATCTTAACTCTAAATTTATCTTTGTGTCCTCCCGATACTCACCTCCGAATTTCATGAAATAACTATTAAGTACGGCAAATAAAGGTTTTACTTTAAATGATCGATCCTGGGCGCAATGAGTTACAATTCTATTTTCCACAAAGTATAAGTATGGTTTCAACTTTTGAAAACGATTTTGGGATGTCATTTTTCCCCTGGTCTTCAGCATTTGACCGGTAATCACGTTCACTGGTATTTGAATGATAACCATTTATAAGCAAAATTCTTATTAAAACACGCATTTCGATTACAGTGGTTAAGAAATCTGGTACTCGTTTTTTACATCTGCTGCATATCGCGTAGTTTCTTTTACAATGAGATCTTAAGTTTCACCGAAATAAAACTGCTCAAAAAGCGCTGTTGGAGTTTTATTTTTCCATGCAGTTTCCATCTGCTTGAGCATGTCACCAGCAGTTGATTCATCATGTGTTTCCCTTTTTATACAATGTAATTATTTATTATTTATTCAAAATGACTGATGTCTTTTAGCTTTTCTTCTGCTCTTCTTTGTCAAACAACTAGATGTTGCGGATGGTTCAGGCTGGAAACCTCCAAATACCCAAAAACATCGTTTACAATAATCTCACCAGTATTTGCTTCATTCTCATCTCCTTCATCTTCATCAGTTAGTTCACTGGCATCTGGTAGTAACACAGAGCAAGTGCAACATCGCTCTCATCTGAATTTATACAACTTAATAATTATAATGTATCCTCTAACTTCAGAAACATTTACACTGACATAACTAAGCAGAGGCGGAACACTTGAAGATAAATTATTATTATTTTTTACTCTTAGTTAAAAAGAGAGAAATAGTACATCAATTGTAAGCGGATCTTTCTCACCCCACTGTCCTATTTAAAGGACAGCTAAAAATTAATTTGCTGAAACTAACCTAAGAACAATATTCCTCTAATTAACCACCGAATTCATTACAAAGAGTACTATCACATAAAAAATCCTCAGCCAAGTGTCCTAAGTAAAATGAAAACGAATTCTGAAACCCCAAAGAGATTAAACAAACTGCGCCCACAAATGCGATGAATAAGCAAGATTTCTACAGAAAGGAGAAGAGGTAAGACAAGTAACTCACGTTGGAAAAAGCTAATACATATCCCTATACCTTCCAATATTCAAAATATTCATAACATACAAGTAATCATTTCCCCATGATAGCCAGTAATGATTTCCATCTGTCCTCTAAAAAAGACAGTGGGATAAAATGCCTTAACCTTACTTTATATTTTTACTTAATCAACATGTGATTCTAATTAATATATTTAATTGTGTCGAGCAATACCCTCTAAATTAAAACTCGGCATTCTTATTCTTAATTAACATTATTTTTCAAAAGTAAGTTCCCACAAAATTATTAAAATGATCTTGCTGTATCTAAAAAATTATATTGAAATGCTGAAAATTGGTTAAAAACAGTATTTTGCAGTAGGCAACTTTAAACACTAATGGCAAAATGTTTAAGCATCAAAAGAGAGTAAGTTAATAACGAAGAACACATAGTAACTTAATTTAGGCACTCAAAAATACACACACAGACACGTATATATATACATCTTTGTGTGTGTGTGTGCGTTAGTGTGCGTGCCTGACCTTGAAAACTGGGTACATGAATACTATAAATTACTTCTAATTGTCAATCTAAGTATCTAAGTATAACCGTTTTCAGTCCATGGTTATTTCAGTTCGAACAAATGAGCACATGTCATGTAAAAAAAGCCCACAAATAATAAAAACGGGCTAAAACCAACAATTACAAAACCTTATTTGCAACTTGAACCATCATTACCATCAGACAAAATAGAATCGCAACTCATCTGATCAAAACTGTGCCCAGAAATCATTGATCTTGGTCATAATATACGAAGTTTGTCCACGGGGACAAGTATTGCCTGAAATTATGTATTCTCGGTAGACTCTGGAAACAGTTACGAGATGAATATTAAATTTCATAACTTCTCTATTACTCTAGGGCACTTTTAATTTTTTTTTGTTTTTCGGGAAAGACCAAAGTTTTTTTTTCTCAGCAAATGTAGAAAACATTTAGTAAATTTAAAATTGTTTGAAATGATATTGTCTGCATCTGTCAGCAATAGATTGAATATTTCATATATTTTTTTAATAAATATTTGTTAATCCGAATTTCAATATTTATTTTCTTCAAATATCATTTTGTGAGAACGTACTTCGTAATCGTCTTAATCCTAGTGATTATTTATTCTCAAAAATTTAGTTTTTGTGTTCATTCCAATGAATAATTTATATTTTAGAAAAAATAAAATATATTTCATATAAGTACTCTGTTTCTGTCTGTCTCTCTATTTAATAAGTTTATTAATTTATGATCTGTATATTATGTCCTTTCTAAATTTCAATAATACTTTAGTTTCAAAGGTATAGTAAAACAATTTTTAACCTTTAAATTTCTGCAAAATAAAAGAATAATATTGCGCAAAAAGATTATTGTAATTTTATAAAATTGTAGGAATATTAACCCTATTTTAAGAGCTTAAATAATTATATATTTCCTTTTCTCACAACATCCATTTAATTAGTGGACGTTAAAAAATAATTTTAAACCTTATTTTATCTATTTGATAAATGATTACTGATAAAATCTATTAATAATAGAAATCACTATGGGGTTTGAAAAAGTAATGCATGCTGTTATTAAATTGGCGAAACCAAATAAGCTAATAATAAGAAAGTTTAATTTTCTCATATTATTATCATATTAAAATAATTAATGTACGCTTCGTATAATTGAAAGAAAAATCTCCTGGAGAATACATTTAAAAGATGAGTTCCAAGAAACAAAAAAAATATATATTGAGAATTTCTAATTTCCGACCATTTTTCTACTAAATTGAAATAGTTAATTTATGTTGTACACGCGGCATTTAATCTTTGCATACAATGCAAATTCATTTAGAATGATTGCTTAAATCTCCATACGTATGGGTTTGGGGGAAAAAAGAAAAATGAATGTGTCATCTTTAATTTGTTTTTCACATATTTAAGCTTGATCAGAGATAATTCATTTATTTTATGTGTTTAATGAACAATAGCTCTCCTAATCTGTAAAATATTTTTTGAGAATCACATATATAATACCTTATTAAATACTTATTATTTTTAAACACATACATTATTTATACAAGATTCAATGCTTTTAAGTGAAAAATTGGATATTATTAAATCACAGAGTGTAAGCCTTTTCCGGTGAATATGTGAACGACATATAGTAACCTGAAAAGATAATTTTTTATTTCATATTTTTAAAAGTATCACTTTTCTCCGTGTTCTTATTCTCAACTTTCAAACAACACTTTTTTACAACTTAAATGAAAGTAATTGATTCTCTAAGAAATATCATACTTACAAAAATTAAATAAATATATATATATATATATATATATATATATATATATATATATATACATACCATCAAACTAGTTTATCCTCAATTATCGATCCTAAGTCCGAGGTTGCCCTTGGATATTTTATAAATTTTGATTTTATAATTTTTTAATTTTGTTTAAAAACGTTGGAATTTTATCTTCTATATTCGACATTGATATTTTGAGATGGGATGTAGTATTTATTATAAGATTCATATAATTTAAATTTTTTAATTGATTATTAAGTTGTGATTGACTTATACATACATATATATATATATATATATAAATATATATAATGTATTCTATAACTCCGTTACAATAATGTATTTATCTTAAGAATAAATACAAAAGTTTTTTAGCCTGAAGATTTTTCAGAAACTCACCAGCGCAATTATATCTTTGATTTTGTATTAAAACATTATCCTGTTATCTTTTAAGTCTGGGTTATTATGCTAGGAAATAAATTATAAGCAAGCATTAACGCAAAAAGAACAAGCAAATCATTTCGTTTAAATTTCCCGTAATACTAAGCAATAGGTAGAAAATTGAAACAGAAATAATTGCTTTTAATATTATTTTATTTTTCTAATGATACAGAGTTTTTTTTTCTGTATTTTTCATTACTATTCGATTAAAAAGTCTTAAGGGGTCACAGGGGTGTTAAAATGTTTCAAAGCACAAAATACAAACAATTTTCGACTAAAAATAATTCTTTGAGATTAAAATGAAATAATTTGATTCTTTTACACATTTCTTATAATGGAATAAAGTTTCAAAAAAGTATAAAATATCTAAAATATAATCATATATTTAAAAATAATAAGCACATAAAAATAAGAAAAAGTTTTCTAAGAAACAAATCGTAAGTTTTACGACGCGCGTGATATTTTCTGCAATAATAATACTAATTACTAGCAATAAAATGATTTATAAAGTCAAATATATCCTATTACATGCTGGCCTATCTTATATAAATAGATAATGAAAAACAATATTTTTAAAAATAAAAAAGTACATTTTTTAAATTTTTTAAAAAATTCAGTTTTTGTTGAAATATTTCAAAAAATTAAAATTTTATAATACTATAAATAGCTAGGATTTGAAGGTTATGACAGAATTTATAATTTTGTAAAGTTTTATACATCAAAGTATAATAGTTTTTGAAACGCAATACGCGTAATTGATAAAAATAAAAACTGAGAAAAAAGGCTTTAAAGATTTAAAATAGAATTTGAGAAAATAAATCATAAAACCTACATGCTAAAATGCTCCAGGATCATAAAATATACCTTCCTGTTCTGAAACAGCTCAATTTCTTTACTCTTTTTAATATTATTGGCTCTGCGAGCTTCAAATGATGATGCTAAGCACCTGTGTCTTGACGTAAAGATTCGACGATTGTCACGTTCAGCCAGGGACACACAAACATTTCTGTTAATTTTTAAGCCAAATTTCTCTAAAAATGTAATAAGTATTTGATTTCCATCATTAAAAACACTGTTTGCTAGATTTGCAGCAATCTCTGCAATCTCAAGACTAGAACCAATCGTCTTATAGGACAAAACTTCCAAATTAATGAATTTAAACTTTCATTAGGATTATGTGTCTTACCTCCTAAACATATCTTCAGGAGTGCCGGATGAGATAAGTCTACAAATACAGGCTTAATTACTTCTCGAACAGCTTTAGCAACTGAGGGTTTGTGTTTATAATTTTGTAAATTATTATTAATTGCGGCATTATACTTACACCATGTATTTGGATTTGTAGGACAAAACCAGTGCATCGGTTCATCATCAGTGCTGCAAGAATGACCCCAAACAGCCCAAATGGCTTTCCGCATTTCCTTTACACTAGTAGAATTGCATCGAAAAGCATTACCATAGGAATTCGCAAGTTTATCAATTAAACTATCAGGTAACCTACCTTAACCGCCAATAGTTTTTTCATCAGATAATTTATTTTTTCTATATACTAATTAAAGCTTCCTAAGTCTTGTACCTATTCATTTTTGCACATGGCCTACACATTCTACTTTCTGAATAAGATGGTCATCACCATATGGCTTGTTTTCAGAAAGGGCATTGAATTTTTTTGTGTCGCCATCTCCTATGTAGTTCGAATATTTCAGGTTGTGAAGCTTTTCTGATCGATTAAAAATAATCAACATCCCTTCAACCTCCATCTTACCAGCAGAGCCAGAATAATTTTTTCTACATGAAATCTTATGCGCTCTTCGCCATTTATTGTACTTCATACCAAACTTTACCCATTTATAACTGTCGCATCCTTTGCAAAATGAGGACAACACTTCCCTATCCAAAACCTTACCTGTTTCGGCCCCTATTACAGTACATACTCCAATCAACGATGTATGTACTCTCGTCTTCCAGGTACCATCACCACTTACCGTTAAAAGGTTATCAGGTGACGAAGAATTTTCTTCGACAGCTGCCCTTTTCATGTTTTCTTCGGCGACTTCCTTCATAACACATAAAATTTTGTTATTAATAACATCATATGATTTTTGTTCAACAGAGGATTAGGAAGACTCATTACAGCGGAAAAGGTTTTTAATGACTCTAAACCTTGGCCTATGCATCGCATTGCTAAAATAGACCTTCTGTTAATTTCTGGAACATTATTTTTATTCCCAGTGTTATCACAGCTTGAAAAAGTACAAACACTCCCACAGTTTTTACAACGTATTTCAAAATTCCAACATAAACCACGAGTGGACTTTTCATTAATTGTTAATGGTTTATGACATTTTAAACAACGTGATACTGATAAAATAGAGCTAAAGGTTGAAATAAAATAAAAAATGCGATATCCTTTGAAGTTTTCACTTACCTTAACAATATTTGACTTTTATGAAATCTGAATTCCTGAGATTTTATTACTGGAAGCACACTTACCTGTATCTCTCCTTTCTGCAACATTTGTATGAGGACATACCTTCATGAATTGGTTCTCTCTAAATCTTTTTTTTAGGACGTTTACCTGAAGGTCTACGATGTGTATTTTCCATTTTAATCGAGAGAATCTTGTTTTCAATTTTGTTAAACGGTTTTAAACAACGCTGTTTTGAATTTCGATAAGTTATTTCAAACAACGTGCTAGCATTACCAAAACAGAATCAAAACACATTAAAAAAAAAGTGTGTGTTGAGTTGAAAGTTTCCTTCTCAATTAACCAAGTGTTTAAAATATTTCATGAGGCTTTTTTAAAAACAGAAAAATAAAACAAATGCGGAAATCAAGAATAAGCGGGTGTGTCATGTGGCCAATTAAACAGTGTTTTTACTAAATTACTGTTTGGAATTTTTCGAATAACTTTCGAAAATTTTGTAGTACTATCACGTGATTGGGATCAAACTGTTCAAAAGAAAATGAGGATTAACAGTCATTTGTGTTTTGCTTATATTCTATTTGATTATTTAAAACCATTTCTGAAAATTTAAAGGTGAAGTTGTAATTCTACCACGGATGCCAATGATTCCTTTAGATTCACCTATACCATTTAATTGTTTACAATTTCTTATTCATTTAATATGACTATTAATAAGTCACACGGTCAAGCAATGAAGATTTGTGGCTTAAATTTAGAACACCCTTGCTTTTCTCACGGCCAGTTATATGTTGCGTGTTTTAGAGTTGGAAAACCATCGAATTTATTTGTTTATACTCCTCAAGGATTAACCAAAAATATTGTACATCTAATGACATTAGAATAAATTAATTTTATGTACAATTTAATAAATATACCTGTTATAAAATAGTTTGAGTCTCAACTTTTTCACTTTTAATTAAAACAAGTTTAAGTTTTTTTCACACAGCCTTTACATTTAACTTCGCTCATAGTATACACATACTCACACGCTATCGATTCATTGAATTGTGATAAACATACACATGTAATGACGTTAGACATTGTAATAACTTTTTAGTACAAATTTTACTCAAATTGGTCTAGATTGTTAAAGCTTATGCATAAAAATTTGGAATTTTTGAATTTAAGATATGTGTACACATAACAACGTCTGTCGGATCCTCTAGTATATATATATATATATATATATATATATATATATATATATATATATATATGTGTGTGTGTTAAGATTTATATATATATATATATATATATATTTAAGGACAGCATATTTCCTTGAACTGTGTATAAGCATATAAATATAACATATTTTTCAATATTTTGCAGATGAAAATTCTATGTGATGAATCATATATTCTTCTGGTCACATTATAATCACCTTATAAAGTATTCTTTATTTTTTATTCTATGTTCATAAGTTATAATGTTTTGGAAGTAGTTAAACATACCAAGATAAAATGTGAACTTATTCTCCATCTTTAACGAATCTGTACACCATATATTTAATATTTTTACATAGTTTTTTTTTTCCAAAAAATATCGAAATTCATTTTATGGATTAATTAAAATTACGCTATAATCACGCGGTAAAGTAGCATATTATAATTCATTTTTGAGCAGTAACATATGTTTATGATATGCATTCAATTTAATATTTGTAGTCTTATTACAACCTAGAAAGACCCCCTAAATTTATTTCCAGTACGAACTATTCAAAATGCGTCAATTATATTTTGAATGTGTCATTTTTTTAAATTCCTATTTAATAGTTACTTAATTTGCAGCAAATGGAAAATTCAAATTCTATATCTTGGTAAAGTAGATGTCTAATTAAATATTTAAGATGCGTCTTTAATTTTTCAAAAATTGCAAAATTCTAACATTAAATAACCCAATAACTTTAAATGTATAACTTAGATCTTTATGATACTGTCAAAACTCACCAAGAAAATAAATTCTTTCTTATTTTACAATAAATATTTGTTTTAGAGTACCTATTTTGCTTCATTTAACATATTTCTTTGAATTAATTAATCAAAGTACATCTTTATAAAGCAGACGCTTGGTTTGCTAAAGTTTGCCTCATCTGTTGTTTATTTTACATCCAACCATGTGAGAAATATTATGCTGCTTCATTCCAAACTTTTGCTTTCGAACGTACCTACGAGAACCAAGCAATTAAATATAAATATTTACGTCCGAATATAATCCCCAAGCCTCGAATATCCCTTTCCGGATATTTTAAGTGAAACTAGAGCATTCATAAACTAAACAAAACATGGCGTGATTTTTCCCGTTCCTTTTAGTATTAAATACTTTATAGAATATTATCTTAAATACTTAATGGAATGAACTGCGTTCTTAAAATATATGTATAGACATATCTGCCAATATAAAGTAACTTATTAGTTTCATTTCCGCAGACGAAATCAGCACCAAAATATTAGTAGTCTGGTAACAACATATTAATTGTTTATAAATCACTTTTATTACTCGCCTTGGTTATATAAGAATATATATTTTTCATTTTGTTTTTATTTTCAAAGCAGTGTTTGTGTATCAGGAATCAAATATTGAAGTTAATGGTTATCAGGATAATAAAGGAAACCCATTGTGATATGGGTATTTTAAAAGATACTTCGGTACGTCAATTAAATCTTTAATTACAAAACTTTGCAGAAAATATATTATCTTAAAATAAGGGATACGATATATGTTAAGTGTTGAATAAATTGCTTTACATATATTTATATATATAATGTAAATTATCTTCTGTTTAAAGAAAACAAAATTTAATTTATTTAGGTTTTAATGAACATTTAATTGCTTTAAAATATTTTAATTTTAAGTAAAATACTTTAAGCAACATTTTCAGACTTCATCTTAATAGATATTAATGATGTATATTAATAACTCTTAATGATAATGATTATAAGTATAACATATGAAAATCGTCTACACACATTTTTATTACATGTGCTTATGCATCTTTTGTGTTGTCTTAAAATTATTAAATTCTAAAATTAGTTAAAATTTATTTTATTATACAAGTAGTTTGTGAGTTTTAGCTTCTTGTAATTTGTTTATATTTAATGAAACACATAATTTAGAAACAATTCTAAATTAAATGTTATATGGCATAGTTTGCAAAAGGTTTTGTAATTGTGTGTGCCTTATAACGTTTTAAAATGAAATAACTATTTGTTTTTGTTTTGGATGTATTTTAGATGTTTGCAGACTCATGCCATACTTAACAATTGTTTTAAATATGTATTATTTTTTCAGAAATACCATACTTTTTTTTCTTCAATTTCCAGTCATTTATCCATTTATCCATAAAACATTTATAAACAAGGATTTTAAATGAATTTAATATTTATTTAAAATGAACTTAAATAACATATTTACTATTAAATATAATATTTGTTTTACAATTTCTTAATTTTTCTGTTCCGTGCTTTCACAATTCAAGACTTTAAATATAAAACTATTCTTATAAAGATATTTTATTTAAATAATTGCAATGGTCGTTAAGAATTTGAAGAATTTACTCACGAAATTATTTTTTGTTCTCTTCATTCTTTGCAGTGTTGCTACCACATTGCATTTTTTAAATTATATTTTATGCTGCTTTTACAAAGTTTGCTGTATGACATCTAAGAATAATCATTTGTTTCAAGGATCATTTTTCTTTTTCGTAAAATCTTTCCTTCTTCACTGAAAGGAGCATTTTAAGTTTTAAAAAAATTAGTTCACGTAAACTTTTAAAAATTCTGAATGTTTGCATAATTCAGTCTAATATTTTGGAGAAATATTTTAAATTCCGGCTTTTTAAACAATCATATTTATGAAGAAATCCGTTTTACAATTCTCTAAAAAATATTCTGGGTATTTTTTTACATTTTTATATTTCCTCTTTTGTTTTAGGCGTAATAAAAATTTTAAATTATAAAGCGAAGAAATATTACTTTATTTTTCTAAAATGACTTTTCAGATAAATTTATTTTAACCAGAAAGAGAGTGCTCTACATAATCACGCTCACCACACATATTCGAAATATTATCACCACAGGCCACAAAGATGTATACATTAAATTTCTTAATAATTTATATTATTGTTTCCACCCAGAATAATCTGAAAGATAACATTACGTAACATGGATGAATATTAGAGCTTAAAATATTTTGTAAGCAGGTAAGCAAACTTTCTAATTAATTCTCATTTCAAACATGAGCAGGTTCTAGTATAAGACGTAGACATAATTTCTGTAACACATATTTATTTTTAATGGAATGTATTATGTATAACACTTACAAAGAAATTAATGATAAAGACGTATTAAATGGGATAATAAATCTTATCCTCGATAAATCTAAATTTGTTCTATGGTCTGCCACTTCTATTTAAGAAAACATGAAAATCTAAATTACATGCACTACAATCAAAACTTAATATATTAAATTTTTCATTGTTTCGAGTCATATTGAACTTAGACCACATTATTAAAGTTTATTTTCTTTTTCAAAAAAATATTTAAGCTTGTTAGTTTTCAAAACCCTTACACACTATTTAACGTTACATGAAATTACATAACATTAATATAAAAATTGTAATTTTCAAATACTGTAACGAATGTAGTATTCTCAAGATATAACAGAGTATGACATAATATGTAGCATGATGTATTGAATTATATAAAAAAAACAAGGAATAAACGGGACGGCCACGAGTGACTCAAACTCCTGGCATGCTTCTCTGATTACTTCGAACGGCATCCAATATGTTTTGTTTCTTACATGGTAAAAATATTTTGGATACTCTAGGTCGTTGGAGTGAATGAGTGAACGTAGTTGTTATTGGCAACATCTAACTTCGGATAAACTGCACCAAACATTCGTTTTAAATACCATACAATTTTAAAAACAAATTTGAAATATTAAAATGCAACATGAATAAGATATAATCAAAAGTAGTTATTTAAAACCGAGATTAAAATTTTTGTATTAATAGTACATTATTAAAATGAGAGAAAAAAGTATTTATTAGCAGGGGGAAATTAAAACATGTAGAGAAAACCAGGAAAACTACGAGATTATTTTGGAAGTGTTATTTGCACAGAAATTTTAAAACATTCAGTTTGAATTCTTTCTCTGATTCATAGTTGGTGTCATATAGTGCGTAAAATTAGATTTTGCATTCCAAACCATGAACGATTCATCTACATCCTGTCCTCATCTTCTGATGTGTAATGAACTAAATTTCTCTTCGGCTTATGAGAAGTCATTCTAATTTCAATTTCATGTTTTGCTTCTTTTATGTGCTTTATCCTATTTCTTGCTCTTAGTTTTAAATTGTTCGTGGCTTTAGTGAGTGAGTGAGTGAGTTTGGGGGGTTTGGCGCAAGAGAGCCAATTCTGGATATACTGCGCCAAACAATTCTTAAGAAAATTTAAAACGTTATATAAAATTTAAAACACAGTAACAATAGCATAAGATAAAATATCATAAATATGGTTTTTTTCTATAAGATAAAAGCATATAATTTTTGGTGGGGCGTAGACAATACAGTTTTAAAAAGTTAAAATTTCAAATCACTTGAAAAACCGTTTTCAAGTAATAGAAGCAATCAAAAGTTGGTGGGGATGAGTCAGTGAGTGATTGTGGGGTCCATCGGCACAAGAGCCGATTTCGGCCACACAGGGCGAAACATTCATTGAAACCTTAAAAGTATAAGAAAACATTAAAAAATTTCAGGTAAAAAAAGATAAAATCGCAAAATTCATAAAATTCAATCATAAAAAAAAACAAATATTGGTGAGGTATTTTCCCACCAAGTTCAATAGGTATTATTGAGAAAAAGTTATTTTCTAAGTCTGGTCGGTGTTAAAAGTAAGAAAAATGTTCGTGAGTGTCACGAGTTTTAATAATATGACGGACCAAGTCTTTCCGACTAAAATTTTAATAAAACCAAAGGTAACAGAAGTTATTGTGGGTTTCGATGTAAACAAGTTATTACCCACGTCAGCAAATACCCCAATCTTTCAGCTTCTCCGACCATATATAGTCCGGTTGGCAGGTGCGCACGCAGGCATCTTCACGCATACGTCATACTCGCAGTCATCATTACGCAGGCGTCAACATCCCGCCCGGCCTTGCTATGTCCACATGCAAGAACTTAACAATTTGTATCTTAACAAAAAATACGCAATAAATTTTAAACATGAATTAATACTAATAAATATTAAGTGAATATCAAATTTCAGCAGAGAGAATTAGCTTAAGTTCTCAAATAATAAAATACATAATAATACATAGTAAATAATTTGATACACGAGAATACCAAAAAATTCTAACAATAAATTCCAAGTTAATAATATAAATAACCATACACATTTAATTTTCAATAGGCAGTATGCTCAACCTATTGATAGACCTTTATAAATACCTTTACCAGTTTTAATATCTACAACTCTAACTTTCTAATCTTTCCCCATGTATATTTTAACAACACGTCCCAATAACCATTTACAAGGAGGAAGATTTTCTTCTCTTATTAAAACCATATCTCCCAATTTGAGATTTTCTTTATTAACAATCCATTTCTTTCGTTGTTGCAGACTATTTAAATATGAAAGGCTCCACCTTTCCAGATCGTTTGAACTGATTTAGTTATTCTCTGCCAAACATTTAAACGATTTGATTCGCATTGCAACAGAGACGGTTCCACTATAGCTGTTATCGGTCTCCCGATTAAAAGTGAGCTGGGGTTAAAACCTCCAAATGATCTACGTCAGATGAAAGTGGCGTACGAGGTCGAGAGTTCAAAATTGCTTCAATTTGCGTTATTAAAGTCAATAATTCTTCATAACTAAATTTTGAGTTTCCTGCAACGCGTTTAAAATGATATTTTTAAAAGATTTTATATTAGCCTCCCATAGACCTCCCCAGTTTGGGCTTCTAGGGGAATAAATGACCATTCAATGCCTTCTTCTGAAAACGCAAATAAAGACTCTTCTCTATCTCTTACTAACTTAGACAAAGCTTTTATTTCTCGATTAGCGCCTATCATGTTAGTACCATTATCCGAAAATATTTTATGACACTTACCCCTTCTTGAAATAAATCTTTTCAATGCAGCAATTAAAGCTTGCGAAGTTAAGTCGCTGATTATCTCTAAGTGAATGGCCTTTGTTACAAGGCAAATAAATATACAAACATAAATTTTAATTTCAGGACCTTTCCTCTGATATTTATTTTTGATAAAGAAGGGTCCACACAAATCAATTCCAGTTGAATTAAAGACCTTATCGGAGTTATTCTTTCTTTTGGCAAATTGCCCATTTTTTTAGAACAAATTTTAGGATTAAATTTAAAGCAAATTACACAGTTATGCACAACTTTTCTGCAAATATTTCGCCCGTGAATTGGCCAATATTTAAGTCTAACCTGATAAAGTAAATGTTGGGGCCCAAGATGAAAATATTTCTCATGGTAGTATTTAACAATAATTATAGTTAGTTTACTTTTCGCAGGAAGCAATATAGGATGTTTACTCGAATAAGGAAGTCGAGAGTGTTTCAGTCTTCCATCTACTCTAATGATTCCCCTTATCTAAAAATGGGGATAAATTTAAAATCTTACTTTTATTACAAATGTCATCACCATTTTGCATAGCTCTAATTTCCTTATAGAATGAGCTAAGCTGTACTTGTTTTCATTAAATAAATTTCTGCTTCTTTCATCTCATCTGAAGTAAGAGGTCCCGTTTTCTTGTTAGTTGGATTCCTAATGTTAAATAGAAACCTGTAAAAGAAAACTTAACACTCGAACGATAGTTAGAAACTTATTACTACGATAAAGTAAATGATCAAAAAATGTTTGATTAAAGTTTAAAGCCAATACAGTATGTTCTTTAGAGTCCTTTGATTTTAGTTCAGGCAAATAATCTACTTCATTCAGTTCCGGGTACTCAGAGACAGTTTTGGGGAGTTCGTCAGTTCTTAGGAAGGCTGGACCAGTCCACCATTTGTAGTTGAAATAAGTGTATCAACTATTCGTCCCTGAGACAAGAAATCTGAGGGATTGTCTTGTCCTGAGCAATGAATGAAACCAAGAATCAGGATCAGTTAGCTCGGAGATCTCCCTGCACTCTGTTAGCCACGAATTGTTTCCATCTTTTAGAAGAGCCTTTAATCAGAATAGGACTATTTTGGAGTCTGTCCAGTGGAACACTTTGCACTCCTTTTTCTTGCGGACGATTTCTTGAACCCTTGAACTCAATCGAGCTGCTACTAAAGCTCCCAGGAGCTCAAGTCGAGGCAAAGTAACTGCTTTCAGGGGTGCCACCCTCGTTTTTGAAGTGATGAGATTTACGAGCACTTCATTTTGTTTTCTTACTTTCACGTAAGCTGCTGCACCATAAGCGAGTTTAGAGGCATCGCAGAATATGTGAATTTCAATGAGGTCACTTTACCTCATCATTCGTTGAATCAAGAACTAACCTTGGAATTCTAAGATTATCTAATAGGGGGCAGTTATTTACACCAAATTAACCACTTTTCCTTTAACTTTGGGGGTAAAATTTCATCCCAAGTTATTTTTTTTATCCAAAGTTCTTGTATGAGACATTTTATTCTTATAGTAAAGGGTGAGAGCAATCCCAGGGGATCAAATATCTTCCTATTGTTTGTAACATAAATATTTTTAGTATTTTCGTTTATCGAAACGAATTCCAGCAAACCTTTAGTATCCAACGTCAGACAGTCATCTAGAGTTTGCCAAGCCATGCCTAACACTTTTGTTTTGTTTGTTCCTAACCTGATGGATGCGTCCATAGGATGTGTGTCGAAACCTTCAGCCGCCCACTGAGCCATTAAAACGGTATCATTGCTGATCCATTTTCGCATCTCCATCCCTGCTTCTTTCATAATATTCTTAGCGTGGCGAGACATGAAAAGAGCTTCCTCTCGAGTATCCTGTCCCGTAATCCAATCATCCACATACATGAAAGAATCTAAATGTTGTACAGTTATGGGATGAATTTCGTTATATTTCTCAATGTGATATTTGATTGTTGCTGCTAGTAGAAATGGACTAGAATTAACTCCAAATATCACCCTGTTAAATCTATAAACTTGCAAAGTGAGCTTTTTCCCCAATACGTGGATTACTATCTGTCCATAAAAACCGTACAAAATCTTTATGTTTATCCGCCAAGCAAATTTGAAGAAAAGCCTGATGAATATCCGATGATATTGCAACTCGATTTAGCCTGAAATTAATTAAAACATCTAAAAGATTAGGATTCAAATTAGGGTCCAGGCCACAAGCAATCGTTCAGTGATAGTTCGTTAGCTTGGTGTGAAGCTGCATCAAAAACAATACGAGTAGAAGTAGTAACACGACCCTCCTTTTTTATCGCTTGGTGTGGTAAGTAATACATTGGTTTGTGTACATTAATTTCAGTATCATTGACCTTTTCTATGATTCCTTGATTCAAATAATCTAGAATCGTTTCTTTGTATTGAGTGTAAAGGGTTTTATCTCTTCGTAACCTTCCCCCATAAACTCTGGAAACGTTGCTTTGCCACAGAAATGCTATTCGACAATTCGTTCCAATGTTTACGAAAAGGTAATTCAACCACATACCGATTATTATTATATTGTACAGTTTCCTTAAAAATATTCATAGCTTGGTCATCTTTCCGATAGCAAGGGTCATCTTTTATGCCAAGGGATTCGAGCTCAAAAAACAGCTTTAATGTATCATCAACCGAATCATTATCTTTAAGAAAGTAACATGAGAAGTTATTAGTATTGGTTCCCTGGAGTCGTCCTCCAGCAATCCATCCAAATTCAGTTTCCCTAAACAACAATTCTTTTATTTACTTTATATACGTTATCTTTAATTATTCTAAAGAAAATATCCGCATTCAGTAAAGCGTGAATTTCCTTAGCTTCGTAAAAATAGGGATCTGATAATTCTAAAAATTCAGGAATTTTTATTTCCGAAACATCTAACGTAACACTTGGTGTCAACCCGGTAATTTTTTCAGTCACAAAAATTCTACGTTTTCTCTAAAAGTACCACTTTTATTAGAAATTAAAGTATTAGTTTTTCCCCTTTAAGTTTTGTTTTAATGAATTGAGTCCTGAAACTGAGGAATTTATCTTTTCTATTGCAATACCAAGAAAATCACACATTTTTCTGGATATAATATTAATGTTAGACGCTGAGTCAAAAATGACGGGACATTTTAGTTCTCGGCCTTCATTATTTCGTAAGAAAACGCTACCAGTCGATATTAACACGTTCTTTCTATGTTGAGAAGCAGTGCTACTCAAAACTGTGTTCTGTGTGGAAGAATCCACCACATTCGATTCCCGGTCCTCCGGGTTAGTTAGTACTGGAAGTTCGGCAGAGGGAATAACCCATTTTTTTTTCGGTCATCTATTGCCGCAGTACAGAGGGAGCGAGAATTTTTGTCACATGGGCACACATACGTCGAAGTACATTGCATCCTTTTGTGGTTTTTTCGCAAACACAGTTCACATAACTTATGCAGACGGACTAAATCTAATCGTTTTTCGGGGTTCAATTCTAGAAACCTTTTGCATCGAAATATCGGATGTAAAGTTTTATCCTTACAAACTATGCAACTCTTGTTTTCAACAGATCGATTCATTAAAAGGTTGGTTTTTGTCTTAAAGGATAAGTTAGATTTTCTTAATATCGTTTTTTGTTTCGACAATACAATTTTTATCTACGGATAAAAGAATGGTTTCGCGTTGTTCTAAAAATGCAATAAATTCATCAAATGTGGGAACATCTTTTGCTTTTAAACTCAGTTCGAAATTTTTCGTGATTCATTATCAATTTCTTTAGCATAATATTTAATAAAAATACATTAAATAAATTATTTTGCTCATAGTTTAGTAATTTTAGAGCCCGTAAGTTTTTTTTTAATGCAATCAATCATTTCACGAATTTCTTTCGGATTCTCACGTTCTATCTTCTTAAAATTTAATATTTGTTGCACATGAATATCGACAATCAATCTTTTGTTATCATATCGGGATTCGAGTGCTTCATACAATGAAGAAAATGTATCGAAAGTGGAGGCAAATTCTTTAACTTCATTTGATAGACAGGAATTCAAATAATACAATTTCTGTGACTGAGTCAGTTGTTCGTTAGTTGTATTTAAATCGTCAAATTGGGATTTAAAGTTACTAAATTGTTCATATTTTCCCGAAAAGGTGGGAAGTATTATAGGTGGAATTTTTGTTTGAGCAAAAGTGCCATTTTCGTATTTGTTTTTTCAACTGCAGTCACAGACAATGATACATTAATTGAGTTAATCAATTTTTTAACTCTTACCTCCAAATCGTCCAGACGTGTTTCACATTTGTATAAATCGTCTTCGAATTCCGCTTCTTCTGTTGGTTTTGCGGTTTCTAATCCAAAAAGTAGCTCCTTCAATTCTTCAATTTTCCTCTGGAGTTGGTCAATTTTCTTGAGTTTGACCTCCAGCTCGGTGATGTCAACATGTTCGGACACGTTGTCCATGAAGGTTGCAACTCTAGTAATACTTCCTTTTAAGGAAGTTTTAGCTTTGTTTATATATATATATATATAATTTTAAAATATCCATCGCGCTTTAGTTCGTGACTCACGGGCCGACAGGACCAAAAAATGTTCGTGAGTGTCACGAGTTTTAATAATATGACGGACCAAGTCTTTCCGACTAAAATTTTAATAAAACCAAAGGTAACAGAAGTTATTGTGGGTTTCGATGTAAACAAGTTATTACCCACGTCAGCAAATACCCCAATCTTTCAGCTTCTCCGACCATATATAGTCCGGTTGGCAGGTGCGCACGCAGGCATCTTCACGCATACGTCATACTCGCAGTCATCATTACGCAGGCGTCAACAGAACCTTTCCAATATTTTTACCGTCTTTTTGAACAGGATCAGGATGCTGTTCAAGTTCATCTTCCTCAACGTCATATGTGATCATGTCTTCCTCATCCGTCGTATAGTCTGTTGGAGCTGGTTTTTTACGTCTATACGGTGCCATCTTTATTTCTATGTTTTCTTCATTTAATTTTTTAAGTAATTTTTTTTCGTTTTCGTATACGTGTTTTTGATTTTAATTTAGGAGTCCCGTTCTGTATTCGATGTAGAAGGGGGTTGAATATCGTTGGATAAGAAAGTGGATACAATTGAGAAATATTCAATTGGGGTGAACATATTAGAAAGTACGACATTGGACATAGGAATAGGTGGTTCAGGCTGTAAAACTGTAGCTGCTTTGGAAGATGTGGAAGGAAGTAGTTCTGCTTGGGTTGATGAGGATGATATGGAAATAACAGGATTGGATATTAATTTATTTTGTTTAGGGAGGGATGAAAGCGGTTGGAGTAAATTTAATAACGGACATTTTATTTCTGTGATGTTTTCATCTGTTTGGGTGGAATTGTTTACTATTGAGGGTTTTGCAGCCTTGGCATAGGTTTGGACTAACTGTGTCACTAGTAGATTTCGGGCTTCTACATACGTTATATTTTTATTAGTTTTTATTTCCTGAATTTATTTTTCGTTCTTCCACTTCGGGCAAAAATTTGAATCAGCAGTGTGGGGTTGAGAACTGTTAAGGCGTCACAGGGGTGTTAAATTTTTCTGGAGGTCTGAAAATATAAACGATTTTTAAACAGGTATAATTTCTTTAAATTTAAGTTAAATAATTCGAATCTTTTACACACTACTTATAGAGGAATGGGGCTTCAGAAAAACATAAATAATTTAAAATATAATCATAATTTTAAAAATTATAAGCATATAAATATTAGAAACTTTTCTATAAGAACTATTTTTATGGTTTTACGTCGCGCATGCTATTTTCTGAAAATGTAGGTTTAATTACTCGCTATAAGTTGATTTATAAAGACAAATGTATTCCTAATACTTTGTAGCTACTTTTATATAATTAGAATAATAACTTACATATTTTAAGATATGTGACTACCCCAAAATCCTCGGTTTGGAGAAAATTTTCGAATTTTTTTTTTATGTTTTTATATTTTAGCCCATACTCTTAAGATTCCAAAAATACTTTATTTTAGTTCCTACGAAATTTAGAAGCTAAGTTATAGCTCTTTTAGTAAACCGGAAATGGAATTTTCAAAACCGGAAATGGGTGTTTAAAGAGACATAAAAATGTAAACAAAAAGTTTGAACGTCTTTTTCGTGACTTTTAAGCAATATAAATATCTAATATTTATGGTAAATATAGATCAACGTATCCTTTACTTATTTATTAAGTATCCGTTACTTATTTCTTTAATCTGGCAACTGTTTTTTTTTTAATTCAAGCTTGTTTTACTGAATGGCAATAATAATATCGTTTATAGTTTGTTTACATTGTTCATTCTAAAGCGTTCTTCTTAATTATTACTTACTTTTGATAATTTTTCAGTCAATTCATTAATTTTCATTTAATTTTAACGTTTTATTTGATTGTGAGTAATTTCAAAATGCCGAAAGCTAGATCGAAAGTATCTAGAAAGGGAAAATTTTATGGTAATAGGTTTACCAAGTTAGCACTTAACAGTAATAATAGTACGTCAGCAAGTGAAGCGAAATTGAGCACTTTTAACAGTTTTCATGTGCCTGAACCTGAATTTCTTGGTTCTATAGGAAATAGAATTATTAATTTCCAAGCTTTGATGGGAATTATTTCAATCTTATGTTGTCCGGAAGGTTATGCAACTGGATTGAAACTGGCAGAAGATTCTAAGGAAGGACTTTGCTCTAATTTGTGTGTGGCTTGCAGTTGTGGGTTCATGACTGGCTTTACTTCTACTCCTAAAGAAAATAAGAAATTCTCTCTCAATACTTTATTGGTATTTGTATTGAGATTGATTGGCAGAGGATTCACAGCTGGTAAGAAGTTGTTATGCACTTTAAATTTGCCATGCATTTCTAAAAATACCTTCAGAGCTCATGAACTCAAACTGCTGGAATCAGTACAGTTATGTTCTGAAGAAAATATGAAAGCTGCATCTAAAGAAGTGCTAAATTTAAAAAAAAGTACAACTTGTGGTGTTTC
This sequence comes from Trichonephila clavipes, assembly GCA_019973935.1. Taxonomy (NCBI): domain Eukaryota; kingdom Metazoa; phylum Arthropoda; class Arachnida; order Araneae; family Nephilidae; genus Trichonephila; species Trichonephila clavipes. The sequence continues at coordinate 1,027,613 of BMAU01017801.1, read as the reverse complement.
GGTACATGGCTCATGGCAGCGGAGAGGCCATATGTCACTTAATGGCTGCGTTTCAGTTATTTCCATTGATACGGGAAAATTTTTAGATCTGGAAGTAATGACTCAGTATTGTAAAATGTGTGAATTGAATGTGAAACGTGATCATGTATGTTCAAATTATAAAGGATCCTCTGGAAACATGGAAGTTGTTGGAGCTTTTAGAATTTTTGAAAGGTCACTAATCAAACGAGACCTGAAATACACCGAGTACTATGGTGATGGTGATTCCAAGGGATTTTTACAAGTGAAGGATATATATGGTGAAAGCAGTGTCACAAAACTTGAATGTATAGGACATATACAAAAAGAGTAGGCTCACGTTTAAGGAAACTAAAAAGAACACCAAAGGACTTGGTGGGAAGGGGAAATTAACTGATAAATTTATCGATAAACTGCAGAACTATTATGGGATTGCCATCCGCAGCAATGTTGGATGCCTCGAAAAAATGCAATCTGCTGTAATAGCTGCCTTATTTCACTGCTGCTCTAGCAATCAAAATCCCATGCATGGGCAATGTTCAACAGGGAAAGACAGCTGGTGCAAATATAAACAAGCATTAAGTGATGGCAAAGTATATGTGGACAAAACAGCAGGCCTTTCAAATTACGTGATTAAAGTGATAAAGCCTACTTATTTAGCACTCTGAGATAAGGAGTTACTAAAAAAATGCCTCCATGGCAAGACTCAAAATAATAATGAAAGTTTTAATAATGTGTTGTGGTCTGTTTTGCCGAAACAAATTTTTGTTCATAAAAAAATTTTGTTTTTGGGTTCATACATGGCTGTCCTCTTATATAATTCGGGTTATTTAGGGCTATTGCCTGTATTTAATTATTTAGGTATAGGAATTGATCCAACGACACTTAAAAACTATATGGGAATTGACAAGGAGAGAATTCAAAAATCGAAACGCCAGTCATTACCCTCAACAAAACTCTCCAGAAAAAAACAAAAAGCCAAGAAAAAGTCCAAATTAGCTAAAAATGAAGCTAAAGAGGGCTTAAGCTATACATATGGGGAGTTTTGAAAATGTTTAGTGAGTAGAAAAGTAATTATTTTGAGTTAAAATTATTAAATGTGTTTTACGAGAAACTGTTATTAAATATTTTTATTCACAATAAAGCTCACTACACAAAATATTGTTAAGATACTAAATCTAAATTTTCAGAACATGTTTTATATAGTTATATCTGTGTTATGAATCAAAATCTAATCTCTGTGTATATATTTATGTACTTTATTGCTTTTTTATGAAAGAAAAAGCATTACATTTTTAAAAATTTGAGTTTTTGCATAAAATTTGGCATATTTAAAAAACTTTAAAAAACATTACAATTTTTTTTATTCCTATCCCAGATAAAGATATTGTTTATGTTCTCTATAAATATTATTTAAATACTTTTATTAGAATTTTTTGTGTACAAGATTTGTCGTAACTGCAATTTTTCACCAAAATTTCGCTAAAAAAATTGTTATAGTCTACAAAACTCTCCATAAATATAGTGAGTTTAAAAAGTGTAAAATTAGTAGAAATTTTTTCATGTAGTATTAAAATCTTTAAATGCATTTCCTGAAAAACTATGTTTTTCAATTTTTTTCTTCACGGTACAGTTCTCTACAGAATTTCTTTTTAAGATATTGACTTGAAATTTTTAGAAAATGTTTTATTTAGTGTTACCTGTATTCTAGACTATAATCTAATCTCTGTGTATATATTTATTTATTTTATTGCACTTTTTGTGAGAAAATAACATTAGTGTTTTGTAAAAAATTGAGTTTTTGCATAAAAATTTACATATCTCAAAAACTTCCAGAAGTATTTACAAATTTTATAGCTATCAACACAGATAATGATGTCATTTATGTACTGTAAAAATATTATAAGAATATATTAATTAGAATTTTACATACAATCCTTACCGCAACTGCAATTTTTCACTAAAATTTCCCTCAAAATTCCCAATATTTCCAAAATTACTTTTAACTTTGTAAGAACTGTATTGGAATTCTTACTTTTATGTCCCATTTCAAATAAAAAAAGGTTTATTTAATTGAAATTTTATATATTTCAAAAAAAGTGCTCCGAAGGTAGTCACATACCTTAATAAATAAAAACTATAAATTTTTAAAAAATATTGAAAAAATTTCAATATTTTACAAATATTTTGAAATACAAAAGATATATCATACTAAAATTAGGTAGGGTTTAAAGAGTATGATGAATTGTATAATTATATAAAGTTTTATACATCAGAGGCTAATATTCTAGAAAATAGCATGCGCAAAGCAAAAAATACTTAATATTTATTATATAATTCTCATATGCTTATGACTTTTAAAATTATTATTATACTTTGAACATTTTATACTTTTCTGAAGCCCCATTCTATTTTAAACAACACGTAAAAAATTCGAATCATTTAATTTAAATTTAAAATAATTATACGCGTTTGAAAATCGTTTATATTTTAAGACCTCTAGAGAAATTTAACACCCCTGAGACTTCTTAATACATTTAGGCTCTAGACTGCAATCTGTGGAAGCATGTCCAACAGATGCACATCTAGAGCAAGTAAGTTGACCGCGGCAGGAAGTTTGTGAGTGTCCGAAACTCTGGCACTTAAAACAGCGCAGAGGGTTCGGAATGTACGGGCGAATTTTGCAGTAAAGATAGCCAGCTTTTATTGTGGCTCGGGCTATTGAATGTTAAAATTATTTCGGACTATTGAATGTTAAAATTAAATGTTTCGTATGGATAATGCTAGCATCTTTTTTTATTGTAAATTTCCTGACTAGAATCACACCCTGATCAGAAAATCCTTCAAGTATTTCTGATTCAGGAGTGCTCAACAAGTCGGGTTCAGAAATGACACCGCGAGAGGTATTGAGAGAATTGTGAGGACTAATGGTAACGGAAGAATCGAGAAAAGTGTTTGCCAGAAGAAACGACTTCGTTCGTAAGGCGGACAAAGTTTCTATCAGAAGGTCCCCGGATCTTAAACGTTTAACATATTTGGGTTCTCCACCTATTCCAATAAGTGCCTTATTAATGGCAAATGGTGATTTTTTAGAAATTTCAACGTTTTGTAATGGTATCAACAAAAATCTGACATTTGTAGCAATTTGTCATTAGGTTTTTGGGTAAAACAAGGCCTTTACCCGGGCACAACATCATTGGATCCATATGTAAGCGTAAAAAAACTTCATCCTGGCGTGCCTCCACCCACCACGGAGTCCAAAAAGGGAGTGTGCCAGTCAACTGACAATAGTCAGGCACAGCCCTTACCTAGAGTACACCCATAATATAACGCTACAGCATCAGGGTGAGGATCCAAAGGGTAAACCCGACACCCCTTATCTGCAGCACTATCCCTACATCAGTGTCCCTTCGGGGAAACCGAAGAAAGGTACCACCAGCCGATTGACAGGAGCGGGCTCACTCCTGCCTCCGGTCTACAGCGAAGCGTGGGCCAAAGGTATTCCCAGGACACAATTTTCCTCCTTACGGGACGCCGCACACGGCAAACATGCGGGTCGGAAAACCAACGGTGTTAATTGAACACAAATAAAACAAAATAATCAAAATATTTAAAGAAATCTAAGAAAAAGAAACTAAACTAACGCAATACTAAATGTAAACCCTAATATGTTAGTAATAAAACGTAAGTTTTCTCAAAAGAAAAAAACTAATAATTCAACTTGTAAATTTTAAAAAAAAATAAAATGTGGTCTGGACGGGAAAAGAAGAAAAGGCCAAATGGGATGACAAGAAGAGGGTCGAAAATAGAGAAGGATCACTAAGGTACCCCGGGTTCCTGAAGCCTGTGTTTACCAAAGACAATAAACCCCTTGGGAAAAGATCACTAGGGCACCTCGGGAGCGTAAAACCCGTACTCACCTAAAAAGGGTGAGCCCCCTGAGGGGTTCCTGGCTTTAGAAATATTGCGGAAGTATGACTATTGGATGTGGCAGCTACGATGTTAAGTAATGTGACACATGGGAGGGGATGAATTGTAGTCGATAGAGCGGGGCATTTGTAAGAAATATAAGAAAAAAGGCGCGTTTCAGTTGGTAAAGATGAAAACGCCGTATAGTAAATACTATAGGTAGAAGTAGAAATAATAAAATTAGTGAGTTGTACATGTGGTATTGTTGGAAAAGTTGGAGATGTGGAATAAAGTAGATATGCTTGAGTTTTTGATGATGGTGTGGAGACTACAGGCATTGAAGACAAAGCAATTGATATCTGAGTTTCAGAAGATACGGGTTTCAAGCGTTGCAAAAATGGGCAGATTATATTGGTTAAATTTGGATCTGTTTGAGTACTAGAGTACAGTGCTTCTCAAACTTTCTATACTTGCCACCTAATTTTCAATCATAATTTTCATCGCGTCCCCCTCTATACAATAACATGTATTGAATTCAATAATAATATACTTTGACATAAAGCTAAAATATGACTTTAATTATAAACCGTACAAATTATCAAGATAAGTACGAAATTTTGCATGCAATTTTATGACATTCCCGTAAGGCCATTGGTAATTATTAAACTTGTTCTTAACTTAGAACTGTTAAATTAATTTGAAACACATTGTGCAGTACTGATACATTTATAATTGTATTATATTAGTGGATTATTATCTTTTTTAAAAACATAATCTTTTGTTTTCTACTTTTCGATATACTCGCGTCTCCCTCTTGCCGGGTTATCACGCCCCCTGGGGGGTGCGCCCCACAGTTTGAGAAACACTGTACTAGTAGATATAGCTGAAAGTCCAGTATCATGAGTATTTCTTTAGATCCATAGAGTTAGCTACATCAACACATCATAAGAAACACTTTTGTGCAAAAAAAAATTACTTTATATATATTTTTTTCATAATAAAATTTATTTTTTGTCAATCCAGTTTCTTGTAAAATATTTCAAGGGAACACTATATTTTTATAACAACTCAACACTACAAATACTAAGCTTTATTTTGTGAAGATTAAAAGTTTATATAAATTTGTCTAGCAAGCTAAAACACTTTAAAAACAATTAAACTATTTAAATTATGTGAGTATTTTTCAGTCTAATTGTATTTTAGAGGAAATACAATTCTAAATCAAGTAATAAGTTTGGGTCTATGCGGTATTTCAGAAGCGAATTAAAATGTTTGAAAAGTAAATACCTATAGCTTGCTTAATTCCAATGCTTTAAATGTAAGTTAGATGGTAATATAATTCCGATCTTTCATACAACGGTGCATCTTGTAAAGTGCAATTTTATTTAAAACACAGAGCAAGCAAAAATTGTTGATATTTACTCCTTGAACAAATAGATTTAAAGATTATTTTTCCGTAGCAACAGGAAATGAAATCATTTTCCTAGCTAAACAAAACTCAATATGCTTTAAACTAGTTTTAATAAAAAAGATTGTTGCAAAGAATGATTTAAAACTTACTTGAGATTCCATCTAAGCAAATTTTTTTTTTTAAAAAAATTAAAGTAATGCACTTATAAGAATATTTGTATAGTTTATGGTTAAAGCATTATTTGAAAATTAATGGGTTTTTTTTATTTGTGAACTTACAACATATCTAAAATGCAGCTTCATGTACTTTAATACATCACATTTTATTGAATTTGAAAGCCTGAAACATGATGATTTTTTTCTTGTTATTAAAAAGCATGTAACGTACTAGAAAGTGTAGAGATTTTTGTCATAAGTTTAGTTGCAGCTTTTGCATAGCAAATTCAGTAGGGTATTATGCAAAGATAGCAGGAACAAAACAAAAAAGTGTAGTAACACATGCTTACGTTACATGCAAATAATATGAATTATAATAACATATATATCTTCTTTACAATAGAATAATAATAATACTTTATGTGCTTTTTAACTTTAATCTAAAACTTTTTAAAATATTTTCTGAACAAGGAGAGTAATGTTCAGGAAGACTAAAAATATTGGTAGGTATTTCAGACTTTTTTACAGAAATTAACAATGATATATTTTTTAGTGAGCAATGCATAATCAATATGTTCGAAAACAAAATGCAATTAAGTTCATTTTCGTATGTTAAACAAACACACACACTCATATATGTGTGGGTGAACAATGATGGCAGTGGCTCAATAGAATAGTACGTCTTTAAATAATTTTAAGTTTAATTGTTCATAATTATTTACTTAGTATTTACAGATGAGTAAGTCATTTCAGCGAAAAGGGTAAATCTTCTTCATTAGTTTTTTTTTGCAAACACGAGTTGATGTTATCTTGCATCTCGTCCTTTTCAAACATGGCGTCGTTCCCCGTGCATCTAAAGACTGGCTGACTCCCAAAAAAACTGAAAGCGCTCTTAGACATGCGCAGAAGGGTTGGTGAAGTGGCTTGGAAATAGTGGCCGGCACCACATATATATATTGAGAAAATAAAAAAAAATACTTTTTTAGTACACAGTTAACAGGAATTTATTTTTTTCCAATTTTTTGTACCTTCTATAAGAAAAAAATTACCGGTTACTATATTTTATCATCATATCTATACTTATATATAAGCATATGTTGTTTATAAAATCCTCTAATATTTTTTATTCCAAAGATGTATTTTTAAGTCAACTTTAAAAAAAATAATATTGTTTGAGATAAAAAGGATAATGAGACGAGATGTTTTTTGTTTCAGCATCACACACTTTTTAAAATTCTTCTGAATGATTTTGACTCGGTAGTCTACCACTTCAGTACCATTGGAGGGCTTCGAATATATGTATCCAGCTCATTCATAAATATTTTTTAACTTTGGAACACAGATGATTATACGGATTGCAAATATTCTTCCAACAGTGACTCCAAAGGTTCATAGACCAATGATATTGTTCCAATGATAATTGTTATTTTAGAATGCTTTTAAATTATATCATGCTGGGGGATTGATTTGCCTATTAGTATTATACTTATTTTAAGACCCATTATTTATGTTTTCATTCAGTGTCAGTTTGTTTCGGTTTGTTGGTCTCCAACGTTTCCCTGTAGATTCCAAAGTACTTTAATAAGTGTTTTTTTTTTTGGTTATTATTTTCTTTCAAGCCACTTTCATAACAATCCTGCAATGCAATCTTTTTCAACCCACGCTTTCTTTTCAAGGATTTGAAAGTAACTCAATCACAGACACTTTATTGATTGTATTAGAATAATTAAAATCATGTAATCACGCAAATTTCAATTTTTTTCTCCAGAGATAATCGATGTTAAGAATATCTGCACGATCTATCAAAACTCACAGGAGATTCAAGAACAGAAACAATTGAGCAAAAATATTTAAATTTTAGCAACCGTTATAGTTACTTTACAAAAACTCATATACCGGTTAGTGGGACAGAGAAACGTTTACGGAAATATCGCAATTAAACTATTTGTGAGAAGGAAGCTTATTTAGCTTTTTCGGTCACTTAGGTTACCGAATATTGGTCACTTTTTTGTTAAACTTGACCATTGTGAATACAATTTTTGATATTAGCCTTCAAATTAAAAAAAATATATAAATGAGAAAATAAATACCAAGAGAAACTAAATGTCATGTCAATATTTGTATGACATTGAATGAAAGTCAAAAGAGTCTTTCGAGGGATGTCTCCGTGCCCTTAACAACCTAAATTTGACACATATCAACATATAATCACATAAAATCTTTAATGGCTAAGTTTTACAACTTTTTCTCACTCCTTATATCACATACTTAATATTTGAATCAAAAGATTTACATTAAATAAATATTTACAAATAAAGAAATAAATTCTGAAATGTCTGTATATAAATATACACTGGTGTGCAAAAATTAAGGACGAGACGGTTTTTTCAATATAACTTTGTACAAAAGCTTTCCAAATCAACACATTTAATACCGAAAGATACCCAATACGTAAGGATATGTGTAATGTAAGCAACACTTACTAAAAGAGAAATCAGAGGAATAAAAAGAAGCTTGATTGGAAAAGTAGCATGGAGCGCAATGCGACTGAAGGCCGAAACATCCCTGTGATGGGTGTCCAGCAAGAAACATCCGGTCTTTAGTAGGGGAAATGATCTCCCCTGACTGCTAGGCAGGTTTCACAGCGTCTGCCCATGCTGAGAATGAGGGTGACAATGAGTTGTTGAGGCATTGCTGCCCATTCGTCTTGCAGCGCCAATCGAAGCTCCCGAATCGTTACTGGTGGTAAGGTACGAGCTTCCAAGCGTCTGCCTAGAAAATCCCATACATGCTCGATGGGATTGAGATCCGGAGATCATGCCGGCCAATCCATACGTTCAATATCCTCACTCTCTGAGAGCTGTTCGGCAGGTACTGTGCGATGACATGGTGCATTGTCGTCCATGAAAAGGAACTGCAGAACCATAGCGCCTCTAAAAAGACGCACATATGGAAGAAGAATCTCATTACAATAACGGGTCCCGTTGACTGAACCTGCGTCGAAGATGTGAAGGTCTGTGCGACTACCAAGCATGATGCCTCCGCAAACGAGAACACCGCGACCTCCATACCTGTCCGTTTCAATGATGTTCGAGGGATGATTGCGGCTTCCCCTCTCTCTCCAGATGAGTATGCGATGAGAATCGCTACTCAAACTGAATCTGCCCTCATCTGTAAAGAGTACTCGTCCCCATTCATTGTCTCTCCAATTCCGGTGTTCCCGGCACCACAGAGAACGCCTTCTCCGATGGGCAGGCGTTAAAGGTACATACCGTACAGGGCGTCGTGCAAACAGACCACCACCGTGCAGTCTTCTGGCCACGGTAAAACGCGGTATCGGTCGTCCAGTCGCCTGTGTCGGGTGTCTAGCGATTTCTCCCGCTGTCTGCCGCCTGTTTCTTCTGGCCTGTAAGACAATGTACCGGTCATCTGCGGGTGTGGTTCCTCGTGGACGACTACTACTGAACCCCCGGATAGCTGTTCCTGTAGTTTGAAATTGTCTCCAAAGTGGTGAAACGATGCTGTGAGCAATTCCAAACTCTGCAGCCACACTTGTCACTTTGCGGCCTTCCTCCAACTTCCCAATGATTCGACCTCGGGTAAAAGCATCCAGATGTCGTCTAACAGACCTATTATTCGCCATTTCTTGCTGAGGCAGCAACTCGGTGTGATTTTAACTGCTATACGGCGTGCAATCTCTTTGCCAGAAATACTGATCTTACACCGACAACATGCTTTATACTACTCAGACGCTCCCCCATTACGTCTACCTGCATATCTGCGCATGTGCTACCGTACATCACCTTACTTAATCTTCTGATTTGTCTTTCTGTCCGCTCTGCCTCTTCGTTCAGCTGATATGCTAATTTTTCTACTTCGTCCTTAATTTTTGCACACCAGTGTATATATTTGTGTGTGTGTGTGTGTAATAGTTAAAAGACAACTTAGATTTTGTTACATGTCCTGATTATCTGTGTCGTTTCTGAACAACTGTAAAAGTAAAGAAAGCACAAAATTTGCAACAAATAACTATTTTTACTGATACATAAACAATAATTTTTAATGTATGGTAATTTGTTTCACACATAAAAAAACTATTAAATAAAAAAATAATAAAATTTGCTAGACTACCTTTTTTAAGGTTGAAAAAAAAATTATGTTCTACACACCCTTAGAAAGACTTTTGAAAGTAGAAATTATATAAATTGACCAGTCTATATACAACAGAACAAAAGAGGATTTTTCCACGTAAGTTGCAAATATTCAATAAACTAGGAATTCTCAAATATTTTCAATATTTTCAAGCTTTGAAGAACAAGTAGGGTAGGCAAGCAAAGCAGTTTGTTGGAAGCTAATTACTGCAAGATGCTGTATCTGGAATAGATAGCACTATGGTCTTTTTTGAAACGTATGGCGATTCTCATGAAAATTTTGTAAACAGGTTGGATGTTACTATTTCAGGACATCTTAGCATGCTAATCTATTCATTTGACATGAGACAAATGCCTAAGAGATTTTCACAGGCATTAAAAGGCTCCCTGCCCGAAAAACTTTCTTCCTAAAGTTCATTTTTGAAAAATACTTTTTTCTAATGACAAAATCATGTTAGAAAAAAGTTAAACTCCCTAATAGGCCAGACAAATTTATTTTTCATTACTGAGCAAAATTTGAGAAAAAAGGAAACAAGGAATAAGGAATAGAAAACGAAAGGAAAACTATAGTAAATTATAAAAAATTGTTTTGCTCCAATCTATTTGTGTATGTGTGTGTTTTCTTCTGTTTAACTCAGCTGTGGCATTCTTAAGTAATAATTTGAATCATGATGCTGCTTTGAATACTGCACAAAACACATAAGAAAATGACTTTAAAAGATATATGCCATTTTTATGTCATTTTTTTTTCCTTAGATGGTTTGTGAAAAAGTATAAAACATGTAGAGTACTGCAAATATTTTGATGGTCCACCAAAAATATATTTATTTTTGAAGAAATAACATACACAGACATCTCGACTACATAATATTTTTATAAATTGTCTTATTCTTAAGTAATTTTCTACCAACACTATGAAAAACCTTTATTCCGTGCGTGATTTCCATAATTTTGTTTCCACGTTTACCATAACGTTACAATTAAACATATTCCCGTCTTTTTTTAATTGTAAGCCACGAATCATAGTATTTAAAAATTCCCGAAATTCATTACAATTAACATTAAGCCTCTTCGACGAGAAACGTATTTATGTGACACACCATATGGATTCACTTCATTATTTCAACAATGCATGCGTATAACCGAGTACATTTTGAATGTACAAACCAGTACAATGTTTCATTCCACATAAACAAATCTCGTTTTCATTTTTTATAGGAAAAATTGGAAATAATTTAAGATGGATCTGTAAGTATGTGAAGCAATTCTACTTATTCACTGTTTCATGAAATTGGCAGTTTCATTCTAGCTTTTTCTGGTACAGATAAACTAAAAATACATTGTCCTTTTTTTAAATTGTTGAAAAATACCGAAATACTCATGTTCCTGAAACTTAATTGGTAAGTTTAAGTCCAAGTTTTTCTTTGTTTCCTAAAAATTAGAAATATTTCGATGGCAGTTTTCCTAGAAATTGAAAGAAATATCTTACATGTTAATTATCCCAGATTTTTTTGGCTGTGCAATGCATATTAAAAGGTGTTTTTTTAGAGGTATAGAACTTTAAATTGCAATAAAACAACGATGTATTATTCGATTGACATGATTTTTTTTATTCGAAAGATAATCTTGTGGCATTAAATTTTAAATATGATTTATGGCATATGACTGTCACGGCTGTCTCGGATGTAGTCCAATCTGGTCGTCCACTTTTCGATGATTTTTCCAAACTTTGGGACCGTATATCGGCAATAACATGGCAAATGTTGTCTTGCGTTTGTGGCGTATCCCCATAGACCAATGACTTTACATAGCCCCACATAAAATAGTCTAGCGGTGTTAAATCACAAGATCTTGGAGGCCAATTCACACGTCCAAAACGTGAAATAATCGGTCACCAAACGTGTCTTTCAATAAATCGATTGTGGCACGAGCTGTGTGACATGTTGCGCCGTCTTGTTGGAACCACAGCTCCTGGACATCATGATTGTTCAATTCAGGAATGAAAAAGTTAGTAATCATGGCTCTATACCGATCACCATTGACTGTAACGTTGTGGCCTCCATCGTTTTTGAAGAAGGATTCCACCAGCCCATAAAGCGCAACAAACAGTCAGTTTTTCTGGATGTAACGGTGTTTCGACATACACTTGTTGATTAGCTTAACTCCAAATGCGGCAGTTTTGTTTGTTGACGAAGCCATTCAACCAGAAGTGCGCTTCATGACTAAACAAAATTCGCTTATGAAAATCGGGAACAACGGCAATCTCGTTTTGGGCCCATTCGACGAATCTACGCCTTGCTTGATGGTCGTTTTGATGAATTGCCAAACCAAACTGAGAATAAATCACTTGACAGCAGTTAAATCGGTCGCCATCTTGGAAAGTAATGCCAACTTAAACTTCTATACCTGGAAAAAAACACTCTTTATAAGGGATAAAAAGATATATTGCTCTGACATAATTTTTTAATATTATATGAAAATACTTATAAGTCTCCTTTATAAGCTAACACTTTTAGTTCTCGTTACTTAGTAGTGTAAGAAATTACTTTAAATGGTAGCATAGATCTTCGAATTGAGCACCAGATGAGGTAGTTTAGTAATTTTACCAAACAAAAGTATTTATAGATGGCACTATAAGGGTAAGTCGTTGGATTTGCCTTAATATAGGACACTTCTTCAGAAAACACACTATTCTAATTCTAGAAACAACAATGAAAGTCCTGTTGTGGCATCAGTGGTAAGATTAGCTGCAGCGCTAATTTTAAAGTCTTCTACGCTGTTAAAACGGTTACAATTAAGACTATGTTTATTTTAGGGAGATAGTAATCCATTGGTGCTTAGAGGAAAAGATAGGCTGATGGGAGAGTTTAATGCACTGCTTCTCAAACTGTGAGGCACGCCTCTCTAAATACACATGATAACCCTATGTAAGAGGGGCGATCATCTCGAAAATGAAGAAAATAAAAGAATATTTTAAAATATTGTTCATTTACTGCAAGGAACCAAAACAAAATACATTCCGAACGACAATTCACAAATACATACATACAAAATTAAAAAAATAACACATGTTTACACTGATATGATATATTTATGAATGTATCAATACAGCACTACGAATAATTCGACACTACGAATTTAAGAACAAGTTTAATAATTACCAGTGACTCCATGGGATTGCCATAAATAAAATTATACGTACAATTAAATACGCATCCTGCTAATTTGTAACATTTATAAAATTTAAGTCGTATTGTAACTTCAGCGTCGAAGTACATTATTATTGAATTCAAGGCAATGTTATTGTACGAAGGAGGAGGGTGATGAAAATTATGATTGGAAATTGGGTCGCAAATATACTAAAAGTTTGAGAAGTACTCGTTTAATGTTCTTTTCTATAAGCCATGTTTTCAAAACAATACTTATGTTAAACGGATCATTGTCATGATGCATGACAATATCCTAATTTTCATTTGCTAGGACTTCCCTTCGGATTGACTAGATCAGCAATTAAAATGTTGCATATACAATGGACTGTTAACAGCTTGTCCAGCTGGTACCAATTCAGGATGCGCTCCACTTTTCTTGTCAAACATCCCTTTTGTTGTCAAAAAACGCACAGAACATCCCTTTTACTTCGTTGGCGGAAAAAATTTCTTTGAGAGAGAGGACAAAACGTTGTGTTGCATTTCATCTTTGTCACTTAGTCGTAAGTCACAAAGATTTTTATTCAGTTCTCGTCACCAATAATGGTTGACTGTAACGACAATTAATTCCATAAAGACTGAGCATCCAATTGCTAAACTTACACTGGTGTGCAAAAATTAAGGACGAAGTCGAAAAATTAGCATATCAGCTGAACGAAGAGGCAGAGCGGACAGAAAGACCAGTCAGGAGATTAAGTAAGGTGATGTACGGTAGCACATGCGCAGATATGCAGGTAGACGTAATGGGGGAGTGTCTGAGTAGTATAAAGCATGTTGTCGGTGTAAGATCAGTATTTCTGGCAAAGAGATTGCACGCCGTATAGCAGTTAAAATCACACCGAATTGCTGCCTCAGCGAGAAATGGCGAATAATAGGTCTGTTAGACGACATCTGAATGCTTTTACCCGAGGTCGAATCATTGGGAAGCTGGAGGAAAGCCGCAGTGTGACAAGTGTGGCTGCAGAGTTCGGAATTGCTGACAGTATCGTTTCACGACTTTAGAGACAATTTCAAACTACAGGAACAGCTATCCGGGGGTTCAGTAGTGGTCGTCCACGAGGAACCACACCCGCAGATGACCGTTACATTGTCTTACAGGCCAGAAGAAACAGGCGGCAGACAGCGGGAGAAATCGCTAGACACACGACACAGGCGACTGGACGAATGATATCGCGTTTTACCGTGGCCAGAAGACTGTACGGTGGTGGTCTGTTTGCACGACGCCCTGTACGGTGTGTACCTTTAATGCCTGCCCATCGGAGAAGGCGTTCTCTGTGGTGCCGGGAACATCGGAATTGGAGAGACAATGAATGGGGACGAGTACTCTTTACAGATGAGAGCAGATTCAGTTTGAGTAGCGATTCTCATCGCATACTCATCTGGAGAGAGAGGGGAAGCCGCAATCATCCCTCGAACATCATTGAAAGGGACAGGTATGGAGGTCGCGGTGTTCTCGTTTGGGGAGGCATCATGCTTGGTAGTCGTACAGAGCTTCACATCTTCGACGCCGGTTCAGTCAACGGGACCCGTTATTGTAATGAGATTCTTCTTCCATATGTGCGTCTTTTTATAGGCGCTATGGTTCTGCAGTTCCTTTTCATGGACGACAATGGTCTATGTAATCGTACAGTAGCTGCCAAACAGCTCTTAGAGTGAGGATATTGAGCGTATGGTTTGGCCGGCACGATCTCCGGATCTCAATCCCATCGAGCATGTATGGGATTTTCTAGGCAGATGTTTGGCAGCTCATACCTTACCACCAGCAACGATTCGTGAGCTTCGTTTGGTGCTGCAAGACGAATGGGCAGCAATGCCTCAACAACTCATTGACACCCTCATTCTCAGCATGGGCAGACGCTGTGAAACCTGCCTAGCAGTCAGGGGAGATCATTTCCCCTACTAAAGACCGGATGTTTCTTGCTGGACACCCATCACAGTAATGTTTCGGCCTTCAGTCGCATTGCGTTCCATGCTACTTTTCCAATCAAGCTTCTTTTTATCCCTCTGATTTCTATTTTAGTAAGTGCTGCTTACATATTACACATGTCCTTACGTATTGGGGATCCTACGGTATTAAATGTGTTGATTTGGAAAGCTTTTGTACAAAGTTCTATTGAAAAAACCCTCTCGTCCTTAATTTTCGCACACCAGTGTAGTACAAATACATTTCATCATCAAATGAATCGGCGAATATATCCATGAGAGATCCTTGTTTCTTTCACCAAATAGTTGAGGGTCCGTATTCGGACTGATATGATTTCCATAAAAAATAAGACGAAAAATAAGATCGAAATTTATGGGGGGGTTTTACGTCGAGTATAAAAGTGATAGCTACAAAAATAATAAAGAGAGATATGTATAAAAAAATAGATTTCTAAGTGACTGGAATAATATTTATTTAAAAGAATTAGCATAGCTAATGAATTTAAAGGATTGTAGCTCTAGAAGTATACTGTTTTTTCAAAGGCCTGGGATAATACCTTAAACAAATGACTTCAAAACATAAGAGAATCACATGCGTTTATTTCAGGTTCTTTTTTTAAAGGGAGATGCTTGTTATACTGCGAATATACCTAAAAATGAAAAAACGCAGCTTGGAAGTATAATTGTGCTTCATACGCAGGACTTCACGGTAACAGTTTTCATACACTTGAACTTTCTTTCATTTTTGAAATTTCAAGTACTCTTCCTTCTACTTCCGTATACCAGTGATTCATAACTACACTGATATCATAAAACCTCTCACAAATGTATTTTCTTTCAACTATTGTCACCGTTGGCTGTTTGTAAATATAATCACATCTTTGAAATATATTTTACCAACCTGAACGTGTATTGGATTTTCACTTTGCTTGAACGGCGATGTTGTGTGCGCTAACTAATTACCTTTTCTATTCCTACTTTAGTTACATCGCAATCAACCTGACTGTTAAAAGTCCCAGTCATAAAAATATAATGATAACAAAAATCATATTGTGGTAATAGGCAATCTAATTTTTCCGAGATTCAAAGTCCTCAAGTGACGTGAATGTGGAAGAACGTGTCAGTGAAAGTACCTTTCTAGTCACTTAACCGTGGTTCAAAACTATGAAGTATACCTTTAAAAGTTCTAGTGTTTTGCTGCAAATTAGGGTGTTATTAAACAACTTATCTACTTAGTAGTAGTTTACATAGAGAATGTATAAGATCTTCACTGGATCTAAGACATGAATATCTGAAATATTTATTTAGTTCAGAAAAAGTTTTAGAAACAAATTATGTGAGACGTATTGATCAAACCTTATTATGTCAACAATGTGAGCTTTTACTCAAAATAAAAGAAATAAAGTTAATTACATTATCAGGATACAAACATTTTCTCTCTCTGTGCTTTCTGTTAAAACTTTTCTTCCGATTTCTTTCTGTCTCTCTTTTTTTTTCATCTTTACTTTTGATGTAGTTTTTCTAATCTATTTTCGTGTAGTCCAATTTTTCTGCTGATTCTAATTTCATTTAATCTCTTCTGCTGAGATTCTTGCCTTGAAGTAAATAAGAAAAGGTATTTTATTTTATTTTTGGAAAGAGTCTAATTTCAATACAAGTACAAGCTTTAATTTCGGCAAATTTCTTTTCCTCCAGGACAAATTAAAATCCCTGGATTATTTTTAAAAAAATATTATTGTTTTACATTGCTTCATACACAATATTGAACTATATTTTTATCTGCAATAAAATATAATATAATTATTGTAAAATTTTACTCCTTATAAACATAATGGATTTATGAAAAAAACAATATATATATAAATTAATATGTAACCCAGTGCTTCTCAAACTCCGAATAATAGCGGCCCAATATGTCATAATTTTCATGGCACCCCTCCCCCTCTTCATATAGCAACAATGTATTCAATTCAATATTACACTACTTTAACATTAAAGTTACGACACGATTTCAACCTATTGCGTATCATTAACATGTATAAACGCCTCGCTAGCCAAAATGATAATTGTCCGGGACGTATATATACGTCTTTCCGAAGTACCATATTTCATGTGCACCGCTATGCTTACAATTATTCCGAAGGCTTTGGAATGCAATAAAAAGATCTTTACAGTGTTAGAGGAGGATTTACTTATTTCGTAGGATTTGCTTATTGATTCATTTTCTCCTCCTCCCCATCTATCACTTATGTGCACTTACGTGCAAAACGGTGACATTGGAGAGCGGTATGCGTAACTTTTAACCGGTAGTTATGGGATTAATTATAAACCGTACAAATTATAAAAATAAATATTAATTTTTGAATATCATTTTTATATGAAAATACCTGTAGGGTCACTGATAATTTTTCAACTTGTTCTTAACTTAGTATTGTTGAATTATATTTAATTATATAATACATTGCTGCAGCAAAACTGATACATTTATAAGTGTATTATGTTAATCTAAATGAGTACTGTATTTTTTATTATTTCAGAATGTATTTTATTTGTTAACTTTTCAAAAATTAATAATTATCTTAAACAATATTTTTTCAACTTTTCATTATGTTTGCGCACCCTTCACGGAGTTCTTACGCCCCCTTAGTGGGGCACACCCCACAGTTTGAGAAACACTGCTGTAACTAATATAATATTTCATTTCAAGCAATGCAACAAAGTTAAGACTGTTGATTGCTAACCACATAAATGTGATTCTGTACTCATAATTTAAATTACGACCATTGTAGCCTTAAGATATATATAAACTAAAAACGTAGAATTAAATAATTTGTATCATTTTTGAATCGAAGTTAAGTCTGATTTTAATTATCAGAAGTTGAAAAAGCAACGGTAATGCGTGAGAAATTAATAATTATATAAATTATTTCATTTAAACTAAACATAATTAATACCTTCTATCAATTCCAGCACATCTTTAATTTAACTAATAAATCATTTTTAAAACCGTACAAATTATTAAAGTGATAAAATCCAAATACGTGATATAATTACTCATAAAAAATTTAGTTAGATAGAAATGTATTTTAATAAATGCTTTTAATTAAAGTGAGAAAATTAGTGGAACAGAAAATTAATTTTTTTTTAATTTTTTACTTTTTCAAAGTTTAATGGAAGCTATTTGAGTTAATTATAATAAAATATATATTTTAGCACACAATATTTCAAAACCCTTTATTATTTACATCGGCCTAAGAATAATTGCAATTATACTTCATAAATTACCTCCCAATATGAAATAAAATTAAAGTGTATTATTATTGTTTTGCAGTTAATAATGATTCATTATAAGCACACCATGCATAAAATACGAATTTCAAATTAATTTAGATAATGAGCTTCATCAGTTCTTCACACTTTCACTGTTAGTAACACATTACATTTAGCAAAACATTTTTCTAGAAGTTTAATTTCAAAATATGCGTACTTATCAGGCTGAAGGCTTTATTACTTTTTCAGCCTGGTCGTTTGAACATTAATAATTTCCTGACGGAAGCAATAAAATAGCAATTTCCTATGATTCTGATAATTTATTCCTATTTCCTAGTTTATCTCAAAATCGCTATGGGAGAATGATGGAAATATTTCATTTATTTTCTTATAACACCGAAAAGCGAGTTTTGACAAATGTTTTTAAAAAAATTATTTCAATATTTGATTTAATTCAAATTTAATCTCATATTAATTACCACATTAATTTTAGTTTTTGAATACTAAAATAATTCCATAAACATTTTATCTTAGTTTGAGTAACCGAATTTTTCTAAAATATCTGTTCAAATTTCGCCTTTGAAATAAATTTTTATCGTCGGTATTTTATTAATTTCATATTATTTTTATTTAAAATAATCTCTGCGTCTAAGATAAACTCTAATAAACTAATGGTTATAAAAGTAATATTCAATATTAAAGCATAAAATTTTCTAATCGTAACACATTGTATTGAATATTTCAATAATAAATAGGAGCTTAACTCATTAAGCTTATGTAATAAGCATTAGAGATAATTTTAGGGAATAATTTACTATGATATTACGCTTCATAGCGAAGGAAAAAATGAAAAAAAAAAAACATAAGTATGACCCATTATGACATGAAAGAAAAAATCTTCAGTTTGGAATCATGTGCATAATAGTACATAAATTGTAAACTAATTGTAATTGTGAATTCAATCAATTATTTGCATTTAAGGCTACACATTACCCTAAAAATTTCATTTTTACCGAAAAAATTTTTTTGCATGTTTTGGTGGCCCATATCATTGAGATGCTTGCCACGAAATTTATGATCTGTTAGAAAATTAGTTTTTAAGATATTTGAAGTTTTATGAGCTATGGTTTTGGTTTCGGTTTCCTTTCAAAGCATTTTTTCACACTTAAGTTGAATTAGATAAAAACATTTTTGAGCTTTTAGTTTGAAATGGTTATTAATTCCAATTTTCATTACTAAAATCATTTCCGCTTGATTATGTTTTGAGTTTTTTGAGTTCTCATAATTAATTAATAAAGATTAATTTCATGGCCAATTTTTGCTTTAAAAATGGTTTATATAACTTAAAAGCTTTATCATTAATTTTTCCTGTAGAGAAAATGCCATGGCAAATGCGTTCTGGTTTTCTGTGAGAAAAACAATATTTCGAAGAGATGGAATACTACTGAAAATGATGCATCTAAAAATTAGTCCTCAGCTGATTCTGCAATTAGACTTCCGAATACAAGTATTCTGAATTCAAATGCTGCAGACATAACCGAATATTTCCTGACTGTACCAAACTACATTATACTAAATATATTGTATTACTATATTTTAGTATTTTAAATTCGTACGACAAGAGCTAAAACTTCCTAAACTACCCCAATTTAAAACTGAAAAAAATTGAATTTTATGAGCAAACCTGAATGTTTTTAGCTTAAGTTAGTAGTATTATTATTTTGCACATAAATGCTTCGTGTTTCAAACTTTTTGGGAAATATTAGGTTAATATAAAGCGGAATAAACTGACGTTATAACAAATGCTATCAATATTATGCAAAAATATATTTTGAATTAAAAATATAATTTTCAGTTATATTTAATAAAAAAATAATGTTTTAATGTAGAACATACATTGGAAAATAACATATTAAAAATTAGAGTTTTACGGGCATTTTAAGTTTTTGTTTCATGACTTTAAAAACTTTAAATGCGTTTTTCTCAGACTTTTAATTTTGAAGGTATAAGTATTTTCTTATCCCTAAGGCGTTTTTCCTGTTCAAGATAGAGCCTTGAATTTTTTTGCGTATACTCCCGAATGTATGTTCTATAAAAGTTAGTATGTATTTAGGGCTGAGAACTTAAGTTATTTTTCTAAAAACTGCTAAAGTTGATATTTTAAAAAATTTGTGTTTTTTCCAGGTTTTTCTTGAAAAATAATTATTAAAAATCAACAAGGGAATAGATTTTAAAATCCATACTAAATATTGTTTGTAATAATCTAAGAATCATAAATAACTTAAAATTACTAAAAATGTTTAAAAATTGAGATTTTATAAAAGTTTGAATAAACTTCAAAAATTTCATATTTTTTTAAAATTGTAAAATAATGACTGGTCAAACTGACTTTTTTGCTTACAGAATCAGCTTAATAATATAATCTAAATATAAAACATCAATTATTTTTACTGTAACTGTCTCCAAAAGATTTTTTTGAAAAAGGGTACCGTGTAGCCTTAATGAAGGACTAACTTTTTTTTATAAATTTTGGGTAAAAATATACACAATAAAATTAAATTCATCATTTTTTTTATATTGACATTATTGTGAGAATGTGATCGAATTAAATATGGTAAAATACGTTTACGTTTTGCCTTCAAATTTTGTTTTTATATACCATTTTTAGTACTTTAAAATAATTGTTTCGAATAAGGAATTTTAAATACTTATGAACTACTCGAAACTACTCTTTGAGTTATTACTCATGTACACGTATATGTATATATTGTTAAATGGTTTAACTTGGGCTTTTAAATGCAAGAAATGGACATGCCAAAAAACAAGCAAACTGTTTGAAGTAAACCCTAATTTCATCTAGATTTTAGTGTCAAATGCACAAATTTCATAAAATTGTAAGAGTCCCACTCCTCTCTCACGAGCACCTAGATGTGTGTGTAGTGGGTGGGGAAGTGAAGAAACACTCGACATGATTCAACTAATCTACTTATTTCAACACAAATAACAGACACAATTTCAACTAATAATATTAAGAGAATGTCTAAATTAAAATAGTGGAAGTGGAACAACGGCAGTAAAACGTGAGTGATTATGTGACTAACAAGCTTGATCTTTATCTTAATTAAGGATACAACCTATTAACCGATTCAATCTAATCATAATTCAATTTTAGTCAACAATCTCTCTCTCTCTCATCACTTAAATTTTTCCTTCTAATAAGAATCAAATCACTCTAATTCTAATATTATACATTTAGTAGCAATTTCACCTGTCTCGAGTATATCTTCGGTTCTTCTCACCCTCAAGCTAGAAACCCTTGCCTTTTAATAGTAAATTAATTTGCATATCACGATTATCTTCTTCCGAAGGAATGGTTCTGAATAACGTGAAATGATAGCCGAAAGATTTTCCAAGAGGATTAATTAGAAGATCGCGTATAGATCCATCACAAACACAAAACCAAAATAACAAGAAATTTTCGATGAGCAAACATTTTTTATACATAAATATAGAGGAGAAATTAATCCACAGTTACAAAATCTCGTTTGACACATTTTACCCCCTCCCCCATATTGTCTTCCTGCATCGTCAATCTAGAAATTGGAAAACAATCTTTCAAATTCTTACAATGGTATCTTGTCGAAACATCATCCTTAACTCTTTATATAAAATTACACACTTTTGACTCCAACTTTGGCGGATTGCTGAGCTTTAGTCTCCAAAATTGTTTGCAAAGATCTCAGCCAAGTCGATCAAACTTTCTCATCTTTAAATTTTTTTATCCCTTCAAAGAGCACTTTAGACTTTATACCTTTCAGCACTGAAGAGAACAAACTTTTATGTAAAACTGGTCCCTTTCACTTCATTGGCAGTGTTTTTTTCAAGAGGAACCATTCATCTGGCTTTCCCACAATATGACACTATTCGGTTCATGCGTACATCTCTCGACGTAAATAATGGGGAGAGTCCCGGATACGAACAACAACATTACTTCATATCTAAGATGGCACATAGTTGATGCTATTGAAACTGCAACTTTGGAAGGATCATAAATCGATGTGTTAATTGAAAAACAAAACATGCTATTTTTTGAAGCGATAATTCGTAGCAGCTAGCACACATGGATGCTAAACCAGACAGTAAATTGAAATTATATATATATATATATATATATATATATATATATATATATATATATATATATATATATATATATATATATATATATATATATATATGCATGGGTTTGCAAGGAAATATTGATGCTTATCTTAATGTTATCAATAATATATAGAGACAAATATTTGTATACAAACCTTTGTTTAGCTTCATAAAAACACTCATTTTTACTGTTGAAATCCATTTTTAGGTATCAACTTAATATATATAACGGCTCTATAAGTTCTTCAAATATTAAAATGATCATAAATTTCCAAAACTAATTTTTTACAATTTTTATTAAGTCGATATACGAGTGTTGGTCATAATAAATATTTTTTTCTTGTATATATGTGAATAGATCGCAAAAGTATATGTGTAGTTTGGAAGTTCTTCAGGCATAGTGTGTATACAAAATAACAGAAGGTTCTGTGATAGCTGTTACTAGCACAGCGAGGACTGTGAAATCAGTCAGTTGGTGAGTGTTGTATGATGGAAGTAATCCGTGTTGAGCAGCGTTCTTACATCAAAACGGCTGTTCTCCGATGGAAAAATGCGATGGAATATCACATTGAATTAGTGGAAGCCCTTGGAAATAATACCTTACCATACCGTTCAGTAGCACGGTGGGTGAACTCTGTACTGTGTTGTCATTCTATGGCACTGCGAAAACCATATTACTCTCTGTATACTACCATAATAAATTAGTGTGTTATGATATTTCAAAGCTATGTATGGTCCCCACATGTAGTTAATACCTTGTCCTTTCGTCTGTAAATGTTACATTTTCAAACCGGACTGGTATCTTCAAGAAACAAAATAAGTTGCCATGACTTTTCCCCATCCTTCGTATAGTTTATACAAACAATATTGTTTGCAGATACGTTTAAAAATGTATATTCTTCATCCACATGCAAACACTCATGGACTAATACCTCCAAATATTTTTACCTCATGTTAAACATTTTTTTACAGTAAAATAACTGAACATTCGTTTTATGGGATGTTTTTAAAACACATATCCATCCGTGAGGAAATGAATAATTTTATCACTCAATGTTTTTTTTATTGTTTTTCGTTATTATCTGCACGATCCGTGTAATCAACAAATCATTTCAAAAAGACTTTTATCAAATCTAAAAAGATCACACCCTGTATTTTCAGTGCAGATTATGACAAGAGAATTTAACGCTTCTTTTCATACAAATCTGTCACAGACACTGGATGCGATAATAGAATACAATAAACGAGTCAAAGAAGAAATCCATGAAGCGAAAAGCGTTGCGTTAAAATTATTTCAAAGGACTCCTGGTGAATATTTGTGTCAAATCTTCACTGTTATTATTGTTTTCTCGTATTGTAAGCGGAAAATAACTCATTTTGGGGTTTTCCAACTTTTAAATGAGATAATCGTCAAATTTTGCTGAAATTGGAGAACTAATTGTGCTTTTGCTGAGTTTCGTAGTAATATATATAACCACATACTTTATTAAAATGACTAACGTATTCAAATTGATGACCACAACAATATGCTAACCTTAATCCTTAGTAAGCATTTGCATGAAATAAATGGTGATTAATGTTTTGCTTTCTTATTTGCATCAGGAATGAATAAGTCTTAAGTAAATAACAGAATGACTTGAATATAATTTAGAACCTTTTTTTGTTTATTTATATCACCGCTTCTGTCTGCTTTAAAATATTGCTTTCATTTTACACTAATCCTTAAATTTATTCATTTAGGATGATTTTCTAAAGTATTCCAGTATAACAAATATTTATAATAATAAAATAAATACAATAAGGAAATGCTCATAAAACACATATACATAGACTCTCAAATTGATTGTTTCTGCCAATATATTGATGAGGGAAAAATAATCAAGTGTATAGGAAATGTGTGAAATTGGAAAACCATTAATTATATTTTTGATTTTTGAATCACATTATCCTCTTAATTTATAATTCTTTCACGAAATATATTAGCAAAAGAGCGGATTAGAACTAATTATATTTATTTCTTAAGGAATTAATTATCTTTGTATTATTATTGTTCCATTTTTATAAAAAATATTTAAATAAAAGCAAATACAGAAAAAATAGGATTGTTTCATTTTAGATTTTTTGATAAGTTTAAAAACTTTACTTTAATAATAAATGTTAAGTTTACTTAAATATTTATAAAATAAATGTTAGATTGAATAACGGCAGATATGTTTAAACAACATTTTATTTGAAAATTTTTTATATAATTATTTGATATGTACTTTTTTTTTACTATTTTCTGTCTAACCTTTTTAGTCATTCATTTACTTATCTTTTTCTTAAGTTAAATGTTAAAAATGTATAGATTGTAGTCTGATTTTAAGGTTTCTAATTTACTATATATATATAGTACTTAAATAATTCATTATTTTCTTTTTGAATTAAGGAATGTTTTACTTTCTAAGGTATATCAAATTATTCATCTAGTTTAAAATACACACATTGCTGCTCTTATTACTTTTTTTCACATATTTCTACGAGTTTAATATATTTTTTAAAATGGCTCCAAATTATATTTTTAAAGTAAAGTAAACTGTGTGAAAATTTAGTAAGAAGTAGTAGTAGCAGTTTTGCAGAAGTAATTTTTTTAGTTTAAAAGTTATAAATATTTGTAAGAAAATTTGATTTTAAACATTTTGAATCTATGTTTCTATCATAGTAAAAATATATCCAAATTCATCAATACTTATTATTTAAAAAAATATAATATCACAATTTATTTGATTAGTGAACTTTAGTGACTTTAAAGTTCCTAATTCAAATTTCTAATTCACGGCTGGCTCGGATGTAGTCCAATCTGGACGTCCAATTTTCGATGAATTTTTCCAACATTTGTGGCCGTATATCGGCAATAACACGGCGAATGTTGTCTTCCAAATGGACAAGCGTTTGTGGCTTATCCGCATAGACCAATGACTTTACATAGTCCCACAAAAATTAGTCTAGCGGTGTTAAATCACAAGATCTAGGAGGCCAATTCACAGGTCTAAAACGTAAAATTAGGCGGTCACCAAACGTGCATTTTAATACATAGATTATGGCACGAGCTGTGTGACATGTTGCGCCATCTTGTTGGAACCACAGCTCCTTGACATCATGATTTTTCAATTCAGGGATGAAAAAGTTAGTAATCATGGCTCTATACCGATCACCATTGACTGTAACGTAGTTGCCTTCATCGTTTTTGAAGAAGGATTCCACCAGCCCATAAAGCGCACCAAACAGTCAGTTTTTCTGGATGTAACGGTGTTTCGACATACACTTGTGGATTAGCTTCACTCCAAATGCGGTAGTTTTGTTTGTTGACGTAGCCGTTCAACCAGAATTGCGCTTCATCGCTAAACAAAATTTGCTTATGAAAATCGGGAACATCGGCAATCTCGTTTGGGGCCCATTCGACGAATCTACGCCTTGCTTGATGATCGCTTTGATGAATTTCCAAACCAAACTTAGAATAAATCACTTGACAGCTGTTAAATCGTTCGCCATCTTGGAAAGCAATGCCAACTTAAACTTCTATACCTGGAAAAAAACGATCTGTATATATTTAACTTTACGAGTAAGGACGAGATTTAAATAAGACATTAAAAATAAGCCCTTAAATATTATTAACAAAAACTATATTAGTACTATTTTTTTACGTATTAAGACCTATGTATTTTCTCTTTAATACATTATTTTATTAAGTTGAGATATAAAGAAGTCTTTTTTGAAATCCAGCTGCACTCTAACTCTCAGTTTTTTTATTCGATGAAAATATCTTTTTATTTTGAAGGGTCTTTGAGAAATCTTAAAAATTACAATATGAACTGCTTAGCCTGTACCATAGGAATGATGCTCAGACGTTTTGCTATAATTAGACATAGTGCAATTGTGAACCGTCAAGGTCTGGGATAACATTGTGTTATTTTTTTTAGTTATTTATTTTTTGTAAAAGTGTACGGTAGTGTGCTACGCTATTGTGCAAGGAAAATCGAAGTACGTAATACCACAGGATCCTGAAATTCAGTATCAATAAATTTTTAATAGATTAACGAGTGTACATGTGTGGTTTCGTTATTTCTGAACAATTCTATACTTCACATTTTGTTTCAAGGGCGCATTTATGCATTAATATTATCTCATAATTTCAATTTAAAAAATGTGCTTTCAATTTCTTTATATCAATTAAATTGCCTCTGACAAACTTCTGTCCGTATCATTTTTTTCATCTCAGACGTTCAAAACACCCGGTTTGTGCTACAGATTTTTTTTTCAAAATAAATTCTTACTCAAATGACGAATTATGTACATTAGTATTTGTTGACTATTTTGTAATTTATTTCTTTAACTGTTATTTGCAACTATAATCGCATCCAAATCCAACCATTTAAGGTATCCGACTACCCTAAAACCATGATTTTTTCAAAAATTGGCAAAATTTTTTATGATTTTATTTTATAGACCATTTTATTAACTTAATAACATTACCAAGTACTTTATTTTCCCTCCACAAGAACAAAAACTACAAGCATTTTAGTAAAAGCAAATGCAATAACTCTACACAAGATGTCAAACTTTGAAATGCGTTTTACGCAAAACGTGTTTTTTTTCGAAAAACTCAAACGGGGACCGCGATTGCTCAAAAAGTTTTGAAAATAATTAGCTGAAATTTTTTGCTTATGTTCTGCATAACAGTAGAAGTGTTTTGCTCTTCAGATTTATCAATAACTGTTTTATTTCAAAATTTGCAGCTCTTTATGTGAATATAGTCAATGTTTTTTTAAGCAATTTCGTATAATGACTTAGATAAAGTGCTCTAGTTTTTGTAAAAATTAAAATATTTCTTATCGTGAAGATAACTTCAAACAGGAATAACAAAGTAACACATCAAAATTGAAAAATTGAGAATTTGTTCATAAAATCTTTGTAGAGAGCGGGCCCCGTGTTTATGTAATTTTTCGTACATTTTTACTAGTTTTTTCCCATTTTAATAATAATTTTTTTTTCTTTTACCAATTTTAGGATTTTTTCCTTAAAATATACTGTATAAATATAAAAATCACAAAAAGATCTCCATATTTCCTTTTTTTTTCAAAAAAGAGTTGTCTCAAGTAGTCGGATACCTTAAAAAAAATACCAACTCATTTAAAAATTCTGAGTTAAGTTTCCTTCTAGGTCATATTCAAACACCTTAAACCATTTTTATATAGGAGATCTTGATAGAGTGACATTATAAAATAGGGATACTCAATAATTGTAAAATTTGGATGGATTTAAAACTTCTTTAACCCTCTAAGTGGATACCTTCCTCCTGAAAAGTTATTCCGAAAGCGTTAACTCTTATTTTGAAGTTCGCTTTAAAAATGCAACAGACTTCTTTCCTTTCCCCCTTTTAGAACTTGGGAGGTCAAACGGGGACAATTTTAGGACCTAGTTCGGTTCCTTTGTCAAGTAAGAACCAAGAGATCAATAGTTTACAGCTAGCTGTTAAGTTGCCTTGGGCAATCTTGTATGAAAGCTGTGTGGAATTCGGTGTTTCTTTCTCCTATATGTTTAGTCACAGTAAAATAAAAACAAAATGAGGGGTAAAAAAAAGAAAAAATGAAATAAATAGTATGTTAGAAGTTGAAAAGTAATTATATTTTCTTCAAACACAATTTATTTTTCTGTCATTTTTAAAAATTAAAAAATATATATTTTTTTTTCGTATTGCGATTTAAACCAAAAAAGTATCCAGTATTTATTTTTGAATATGAGAGTAAGAAAACGCGCTCACTTTCCTGTTTTTTAAAAAAAAGTAATGAGGTAAAAAGAGCAAAGGCCCTATCTCATTTTTTAAACAATACCACAATAAATGGTGAATGCGGTGATTATATTTATGAAATAAAACCGATCGTTCTCTTTTCAGTTATATTTTTAATTTAAAATAGCATAAAAAAGGATTTCAATACTTTTAATTTATTTTAATTAAAATCATATAAAATATATTTTTATGTTAACTGAATATTTTTCGGAAAAAATTCAAATTTTCCTTCCTAGTGTTCTCCTTTTCGAACTTCTTGTAATAAATAAAAATTCCTTTTCTACACCGGCATTTGTGATGGACATAACACACATTCAGTCAATAATTTTTTTTTAATTTTATTGGGGAATATACTTCTTCAAATGCGCATGACAGTACTTCTAACCATTTCCCACTCAAGTTAAATGTTAGACATTTAAAAAGTCGGATCCAAATTTTTATGATCTCCTTGTGTTGTTTTTCCAATCCCGTTCCATAATCTCAATGAAAGTAAGCACACCGATTCGAACCCGATCTTTTTGAGTTTCGTGATTTGTGGTTGGCAGCAACTGCCATGCAAATCGAGCGAGTATTTAAACTCGGCTCATGTTAGTTTTTCAAAAAAGGAAGGAAAAACAGAAATATAAGAAGTGTGTGAGTGGTTTAACTCTTAGAGGGAGAGAACGGCTGGTTGGCAATGCAACTGCAGGTTGCATCACCATTTTAGATTAGAAATTCATTTTACAATATTAGAAGACGGTTTGAATCGGATGTCTCTGGTAATGTTGATTTTTGAACTTATTGTTTATTTTATCGCTCCAGTAACGAGCAAAGTGACTTTATGATTGATTATTAAAGGCCAATTTTAAGAAACTGTTTTTCGTCTTCATGCCTCCTCGACACATAAATTTCACTGCTAGCTTTGCAAAATTTAAATTAGTTTACCAATAAGTGTAACAAATTTGGTTATGGGCCCAGTCCATGTACTGTGTCGAGGCAGGCTAAGAAGTTGAACCAGGCCATGAACTTTGTCTATTTAAATACTGTTCCAGTCTAGAACTATTTTTTATGAACTCTGTTGCTAGTACGCTAAATCGAGTAACAGGTATGGAATTTAACAACCAGATATTAGTGTTGACTCTAAATAACTGGAACACGTGGAAGCATGATATGCAAGTACTCTTAATGCATTATGGTTGCTGGCAGTTTATAATACAGACCAAGCCAGAGCAACCTGATAAAGAGGCAACATACAAGGAAAAATTAGATCTACAACTTCGTAAGGATAGATGTTATACGTTGATTTAAACTAACATCAGTTCAGATTTGAAAAATCTGATAACGGAAACAACTGACGGAGTAGCGGCATGGAAGATATTAAAAGATCACTTCGAACCAGTCACAAAAGCAAGAGTAATTCAACTATTAGATCAATTTTTGGAACAAAATACCAACCAGGGGAAGATGTTGGAATCTTCATATCTCGTGTAAAGACATCGGCAACCAGACTACAAGAAGCGGGTCATAAATTGGACGACCTGTACATAGGCGTTCAATTAATAATGTGGCTTCCTCTGGAATTCCAGTCTACCGTGCAACAAATCTACAGATGGAAAGAAGAGGACTTCAGAGTTGTCAAAATTGAAGCAGAGCTGATATTAGAAGCCAATCGTCTTCAGTTGATGAAACAAGATTTGGAGAAAGCGGAGAATGCTTACTTGAGCAGTTTCACTTCGAAGAAGTCGAAGACGTTACCTGGTGCTACGGCTGCAGCTCATGAAAATCCAAATGGCAAGAATGATTACCAAAAGAAAAGTGGTAAGGTATTTAACTGTAAAACTATTAAAAATGTTAAACAATCTATGAAGACTATAGGTCCGTGTTATGTATGTAATAAGTACGGGCATCTTAAAGTAAACTGTAAAGAGAAAAAGTATCTACAAAAATCTCCTTCAACTGTAAATGAAACTTTTAACAGAGTTTGATAAAGGTGTTTGGGTAATAGATACTGCTGCCACGAGTCATTTTTGTAATGACAAGAGTTTATTTTTAGATCTTAAACCGATAACTAACATGAAAATGTCGTTAGCAATGGAGGATAAAAGCTGTCCCGTAGAAGGAATCGGTACACTTAGATTTCGGGTAAAATATAAGGGGAATTTTCATGAAATAACTTTGACTGATGTTTTATTTAATCCTAAGTTGAGGAGAAATTTGTTATCCTGTTCCAGATTAGAAAGTAAAGGTGCGCATTTTGTGGGTACTAAAGGTAAAATTAATGTTTTTAATAAAGACTGGATAAAATTGTTCTCGGCGACACGCCATGAAAATTTGTATTTTTTTAAGCCGGATCATTATATTATAACAAAGAGTAAAGAAATTAGTTTTTTAGTGATATAACCGCTAAAACAAAAAACGGATCAATAGAAATATGGCATCAACGCTTTTGTCATGTTAATAACGATTACTTGGTAAAAACTAGTAAAAATGATAGTGTAAAAGGTCTCCCACGCTTAACTGATAATGGTAAGACTCATTGTATACCGTGTAAATTAGCAAAGTCCAAGAGAGTTTCATTCAAAAAGACGGGGGCCGTAAGATCAAAACGTCCATTGGAATTGTTGCATATGGACCTCTGTGGTCCAATGCCAACTGAAAGCCAAGGCGGTAATAAATATTTCTTGAGTATAATTGACGATTATTCAAGAAAGGTGACTGTATTTCCCATCCGAAATAAATCTGACGTATTTCATACGTTTATAAGATTTCAGAAACGAGCAGAACGTTTTCTAAGTAAAAAGGTAAAAGCAGTTAGAACTGATGGCGGACTAGAATTTTGTAATAAAGATATGGATAATTTCTTGACAGAACTGGGTATAAAGCATGAGGTAACAAATTCATATACGCCAGAAATGAATGGGGTCGCGGAGAGATTCAATTTAACCGCTCTAGATGGCATCAAAACATTGCTTAAGTCTAGTGAAGTTCCCCATAAGTTTTGGGGAGAAGCATTACTTTGTTTCACTTATGCGTGGAATCGAATTTGTCACAAAGACAGTAACAAAACGCCTTTCAAAAATTATTCAGGTAGAAAACCATCGGTATTGCATCTAAAACCTTTTGGATTTTTGGCATATGCTGGTGTGCCAAAACAAATTAGAAAAAAATTCGATATGCGTGCGAAAATGGGAATTATGATGGGATACGCACAACGTACTAAGGGTTATAGAATATGGTTGATAGATGAAAATAAATTAGTCGAGACTATTAATGTAAGATTCGATGAAAATAAGAGGGGAATTAATTTTAGTTAAAAAGTTAATAGTAACCTTGGATATAATTTATAAACCTTCCTGATTATTATGATGATGAGGATGATTTTGATAGAGTAAAAGATTCATTAACGAGTCGTTTAGTTTCAAAGACAAGTACGGAAACGCCCTCAACATCTGAAAAGCCAGGTGTATCTTCCGATAATCATAACTTGATCCCATGTACAGAGGTTAAGTGGATTCGAAATATAGGTAGGAAAGTAACTGGATCTAACGTATATTATAGTATAGAAGGGGAAGCAACCCGATTGAAATCTTTTAACGAAATAGAGAGATACTGTAAGAGGCATAATATTGAGTATGATCCTAGTTTATTTAATTTTAGAAAAGATAATACCGAATTCCAGGGATTTTCAGATTTGTCAGAGCAACAAGAAGCTCTTATGGTTGAAGTAACTATTCCTAACGGTTACAAACAGGCGATAAGATCCAGAGACGCATCGAAATGGCATGATGCAATGGATAAAGAAATTAACGTAATGAAGGAACGTAAAGTTTGGGATTTAGTTGATCATCCGGATAATATAAAAATTTTAGAAAACCGTTGGGTTTATACCATTAAATAGGATGAAAATAATAAAATTGTTAGATACAAGGCCCGCTTAGTTGCGCGAGGTAACACACAATTACGAGGTGAGTCATTTGACGAGGTATTTCAAGAATACAACTTAGAACTTTCAAAAGTTAAATCATTAAAACTAAGATGTTATTCAGACTCGGATTTTGCTACAAATAGGGATGATCGAGTGTCGATGGGAGGGTTCATAACTTTTATAGACGAAACTCCAATTTCATGGCGAACTTTCAAGCAAAAATCCGTTAGTCTGTCGACCATGGAAGCTGAGTATGTTAGTTTAACAGAAGCAGCTAAGGAATTCATTTGGCTAAAGAATGTAATTGATAATAAAAGTTTAAATTTGGAATTAAGTGAAAATGTAATGTTTTGTGATAATCAAGCTGCTATAAGTTTTTCAAAGTCACCGGTAGAAAATTATAGAACAAAACATATTGATGTTTTTTATCATTTCCTAAGGAATTTGATATAAGACAAGGTTTTCCAAATTAAATATATAGGTACCAAAAATAATTTGGCGGACATTTTTACCAAACCCATGGTAAAGGAAAAATTGTTAGAATTTTGTAGAAAATTATTTCTTTTTAGAGAATAAGACTTTGTTTCTTTAAGATTAAAATATTAGTTTGTTTATTACAATAAAGATTGTAAATAAAATATATTTTTTGTGTTAAATTGTATAACATGTGATTATAGTTTAAAATTAATTTACTGATTTGTAAGAGATAATGGTGCGAGATTGGAAAAAGGGGGCCGATTGTTAGACATTTAAAAAGTCGGATCCAAATTTTTATGATCTCCTTGTGTTGTTTTTCCAATCCCGTTCCATGATCTCAATGAAAGTAAGCACACCGATTCGAACCCGATCTTTTTGAGTTTCGTGATTTGTGGTTGGCAGCAACTGCCATGCAAATCGAGCGAGTATTTAAACTCGGCTCATGTTAGTTTTTCAAAAAAGGAAGAAAAACAGAAATATAAGAAGTGTGTGAGTGGTTTAACTCTTAGAGGGAGAGAACGGCTGGTTGGCAATGCAACTGCAGGTTGCATCACCATTTTAGATTAGAAATTCATTTTACAATATTAGAAGACGGTTTGAATCGGATGTCTCTGGTAATGTTGCTTTTTGAACTTATTGTTTTTTTATCGCTCCAGTAACGAGCAAAGTGACTTTATGATTGATTATTAAAGGCCAATTTTAAGAAACTGTTTTTTGTCTTCATGCCTTCTCGACACATAAATTTCACTGCTAGCTTTGCAAAATTTAAATTAGTTTACCAATAAGTGTAACATTAAATTACTTATCTTTCTGTTTCTTTTATTACAAGGAAAAATGTCACACATCGATAACTACATTTTCACACAATTCAGTCATTACAAATTCTATTGTGAGAAAAGTTCCTCCTAATTAATTTTGTCTTTCAAAACAGTACACTTAAAACAATTTTGTTCAGTGAAGTTAACTGACAGTTCCACAATATATTCATACCAAATTTTAAAAACAAATTTAACACTTGGAAATGTAACCTGTATTAAATTTTTCATTATACACAAATATTTCCTGCTGTAGGGAATATATAGTATGAGATGAGGTGGGCGGTTGTGAAAGAATGTTTTCGTATAAGTAGACTATTTTAGAAAATTTATATATCACTGAAGCTGATCATATAACTGCAAATGAGCCTTATTTTAATGAGTGCTGGTATCAAAGTAAAACACTTTACAATATTAAACAGCCTATGGGTTTATACTCAATATCAAACTATTCGCAAAATGTGGCTTACAACTTCTATTTAAATTGTAAAGAAACAGGAATATATAAATATATCTTACTGCAGTCAAAAATATTCATAATATGTAAGTATCCTATTCCTCCACTTATTTCAGTACATTTTAAAAACTGTAGCTGAATGCAATTTTTTATATTTATAAACGAGGCATAAAAGCTCACACAGTGGTTAAAATGACTTTATCATTTCTAAATAGACTACTATAAAACGAATATGGATTGTAAGATGAGTTGTAAAATCCTAAAAGTTTTTAGAGGAGCTAAAAACATGTAATTTTGTATTGATCAAATTTTTAATATAATATACAAATATACATGTTATTAAGCAAATACATTTGAAAAATCAAACTTCCTTCTGAAATAAACGTAATTGAAATAAAAATGTTTAATTGCAAATGAGTGGAAATACATGTTTATCTAAGGGGTATCCCCAAAGTGAGGTAATCCTCAAACTTAAGATTCAAACTCAGTGGCACAACAATCCATGAGGGCCAGGAACTACTGCGCCCATCATAATACACGTGACTATTGGGCGCTGAGGTGCATGAACAGATGTCCCGATTTGGTGGTTTTTTCGTAAGAGGGACCTTCAGAGTTTAAGACCCGAAAAAGCTTGGTACTCATTTATCGACCCCATGTAGCGGGGATGAAAGACAGAGTCGACCTTGCGCAGCTCGTTAATAGAACCCCAGACCTGTGGTGTGGAAGCACTATACACTACCACTCGATCCTATTTGGTGAAAAATAAAATTTAATGTTAGAATCTTATATAAATCCTTAATGAATGAGGTAGTCCAAACTTTTTTTTCATGTAAACTGTTTAGACGGAAATGGTTAATTATAAACATTTCACAAGTTGCATTCATTAAAATTAACCGTTATAGTTTACATAAATTTTTAAGGGTGCAAAAGGTGTATTTCGGCTACACGAATTAATTTTAAAAGGAATACGGTTACGAAAAAGTAGTACAAATCTATCTAAAGTAGGGTTGGCTACCTTACATATTGTCAAGCACATACAATGTATTGGCTGCAAATTCCACAATTCGAATTCGTTGTTATAAAAATGTATGGAAAATTACAAGATTTATTTTTGCATTTGTAATTTATATATATATATATATATATATATATATATATATATATATATATATATATATATATATAATTTTTCCTGGGAACTTTAAAAGCTAGAGCGGCATCCATCAAAACCGCGGTTCTGTCTCTGTTTTTCCAGATCGCCCCAGACGAAGCCGGCTCTGCCATAGTAAGTGAAAATGCCGGATTTTGTTTTTCAAGATCATTTTATAGCAGACTGCATTTTTCATGTATTTTAGATGGTCATTTTATATTTTCTACATCAATATCTTAATGTCTGAATTTAAAATTACAAAAAATTCTTGACATTCGCATCAATGACCATGATAATTTTTATTAGTATATGTCCTGTTGTGTTGCTTCCACCGTCCCCAATTATCTTTCAAGATGTTAAACCTTTTAAAGGGGGAAAGGATTTTAGAAAAGTGCGGCTAATTCGCTTTTGAAAACGTTACTTGAAGGCAGAGAAATCCGTGCAGTGCATTTTCAAAGCATCTTTACACTGACGGAATTTTCCGTGCTATCCGGTTAGAGGGTTAATTAAATGATTTTTCCCTGGCAATTTGTGCATATTATTCCTTCACAGTGCTAAAGACAATGAAATAACAGATGAAAGATAAATGCTTCTAAATGATTATTTAAATTTAACTAACTTTTCACGCGTGTTATTCTAAATATAAATAATAAATCGTCTTCCATTTTTTTAAAAAAATAATATTAAACGCGTGTGGTATGTTTTTTTTTTTCCTTCTTTAATTCCTGATATTAGTTCACAACCTTTGTGACGTATTAGGTATAAAAAGACATAGTCAGGCTAGAGATATAAATATGTAATTTTATTTACATGATCATACTAAAACAATCATCTTACACTTGGAGCCCGTTTCTGCTCTCTGCATCCAAACGAGGCTCTAAAACGGTCCTTGCGCATCCTTTTTAGAGGAGTCTATCTCGGAACTTACGAGGACTGGATTCTATGAAACCGTTCTCCTCCAATTCCTCAGGCAGTAATACTATTCGCCCCTGGTCTCCGACGTAATCAACTGGTGTCGAAACAACACTTCCCTGTATATAATACTTGCCATATTTTCAATCGTTAAAAAAATACATTTTAAAGCTCTCAATTGAGCTGGAATTTTATATACACGATTATTTTTTGTATGTCAATACTGTAATTGAATTATAATTAAAATAATTTGTTAAAACTATGTATTCAACGAATTGCATACACGTTGGAATTAGACATCTGGCGACTTGTGTCAGAACTTTAAAAGGTTTTTTCTCACATTTTAAAGCAATTAGTTGGTCTGAAATTTTCTATACTTGATTGTTTCGGATGAAAATACGATAATTTAATTATATTTATTTAAAATTAATTGACTGAACCTTAATTTAAAGAATTATAGTTACATTTGGCTTCTATTTTTGCGTCTTGGGTCGAAACTTTGAAAGATTTTTTTGTATCACGTTTTAAAGCATGCAGTTGAACTGAAAGTATATATTCACGATTGTTTTAGATGACAATACGCGATACTTTAATGATAATTAATAAAAATTAATCACCCCTTAATATTGTGATTATGTGCTTGTCATATGTATATACATATTCATAATTTTATAATTGTTTCATAACAAATAACTAAAATATTTTTTTTCTTTATTGACTTAAGTAAGAATTGAATTAATTTTTTTTTATAATTCTTGCTATTGCTTTGATTTTGTTAAAATCTTTCGGGGGGACAAAGAAAAGCGCCACCAGATATTCTTCCATGAAGAGAAGAATCTTCTAGGTGAGGTCAGGAGATTTAGATAATGTTTCAAACCATTAGTGTGTTACTGATGCATAACATCTGAACGTTTCAATGTCATTCATGTGTTTATCATTGAAGCTGTTTTTAGTGCAGAGTCGCAAAAGCACGTATACCTTGATACGTGATTTATAATGCTTTACATCATTGGTAACAATTTATGAATATAATGCGTTATTTATCCGTTTAAATAAAGGTACATATAAATAAGAGTAATAATAAGAGGGCATAGTACCTTTAAAGGGCAAGAAAATCCATTTTACAAAAATATTTTTAAAACTTAACACAGACTTTTTGGAGCATTTTAAAACAAACCCCTTCAAAATCGAAC
Source organism: Trichonephila clavipes (assembly GCA_019973935.1). NCBI lineage: Eukaryota > Metazoa > Arthropoda > Arachnida > Araneae > Nephilidae > Trichonephila > Trichonephila clavipes. The sequence continues at coordinate 990,674 of BMAU01017801.1, read as the reverse complement.
CAAAATTATGGCAATAGCCACAGAAAATGTCAAACGTCAGCACTGGATTGTCCATTTAAATCAAATGTAAACAAACCATGTTCGTTAGTTTCGGTTTTGAAATCGATGGTGTTATTGAAATTATTTTCTCCCCAGTTGTTGCTAATTTTTAATTTTATCTATTTTTAATGAGAGAAGGAAGTTTGCAACTCAACACTGCCCTAGTTCAAAGTTTTGATTGTTTACATTTGTATTTCATACAGTTTACTGCTGCTTTATTGAGTGTTATCTCGTTATTCTCGTAATTCGTAAGCTTTTTAAATTTTTGTTGATTTAAGTTTTTTTTCTTTTTGCATGTTTTTAATTAGTGAAAAATGTCTAGTAAAACTCAACGTAGAGGCAGTGACTATCGCCGAAAGCGAAAGCGTTTTCATGCGAATCAATACACTCGAAAAGCATCAGATACGCTTGATGTTGACTGTATATATGCTTCAGCTAAGAAATTGTGCAAAGAAAAATATCTAGACAATGAAGTAAGAAATTCCAATCAATCTAATGGATATAGAATGCTAAACATTGATGTTTTATTATCTGAACTATCCAGATGTTTAATATGTCTCAACTGCAATACTAAAGTAGTTCTGAAAGAAAAGATTTTGTATGGATTGGTATCTGAGTTTTATGTTGAATGCTGCTCATGCAGTACATTGACCACTTTTAAAAGTTCCTCAGCCATTGCTTCAAGTAAGGACTATGAAGTAAATACACGAATAACCTATGCTATGCGCACAGTAGGATTAGGTTTTTGTGGAATAAAGAATTTTTGCACAGCAATGGATTTGCCACCACCAGTATCACAAAAGTCATACGAAAGGATACAGCGAAAAATAAATTTGGCCAGTCGTGAAGTAGCAGACGACTCCATGAAAAATGCTGCGAAAGAAGAAGTATCAGCTTCTGGAAGTAATAAAATCTGTGTCAGTGGTGACGGTACGGGGAAAACACGTGGACACACTTCACGTATTGGTGTGTGTAGTGTCATTGGAGATATTACAGGGAAAGTGATTGATGTTGCTGTTTTCTCTTCATATTGTAAAGAATGTGAAAAATGGCGAGGTCCAAAATCTGGACATTCAAATGAAGAGTGGAAATTGAAACATCAACCACACTGTGTAAAGAACCATATTGCTCCTTCCAGTAAAATGGAAGTAGACGGGATGAAGGAAATATTTCAAAGATTGTTGCCACAATGAAATGCGAAATATATTAAGTATATCGGCGATGGGGACACAAAAACCTTCCCAGAGCTTCAAAGGACAGCACCATATTCTGTCGAAAAAGTTGATTGTATTGGCCACATACAAAAGCGTATGGGTGCTAGACTGCGAAAATTAAAAACAATGAATCGTGACAAAAAATTATCAGACGGTAAGAGTATTAGCGGTAAAAATCGTCTGACTGATAAGTTCATTGATACAATTACCACCTATTATGGCAATGCTATTAGACAGAATAATAGCTCCGTTATTGATATGCGTCAGGTCATACGGGCAATTTATTGTCATAGGTGCACTGATGAGGAAACTATGCATCACTTCTGCCCAATTGGTGATACTTCGCGGTGCAAATATCAAAAGGCAGTTGCTACGAATAGTGCTTCTTTATTCAAACATAAAAGTATTGTGCCAATTGCTATAATGGATGAAATAAAGCCTATAATAGCAGAACTATCTGCACCAAAATTCCTGAAAAAATGCGTGGAGGTTAAAACAAAAACCGCTAATGAGTCGTTCAACTCGACTGTTTGGAAGTACTGCCCCAAAACTTTTGTGTGTGGGTCATCTAAAAATATTGTAGACATAGCACTAAATGAGGCTATAGTGATGTTTAATGAGGGAATGAAGGGACGTATAAAGATAATGAAAGCTCTTGGCTTTAAAATAGGACGTTTTACTGTTACCTCTGCCTTTAAGGCCAATTATGCAGGCATAAAAAATGCCGAAATTAAATCAAAAGCATATACATTAGAGGCCCGTAGGGCTAGCAAAATGAGAACAAAAGCCACAAATGTGCATTTTGCAGAACTAGAAGGTTCTACATATGAAGCAGGATCATTTTAAATATTATGTATTAAGTCTTATTTGAAATATTGAAATGTCAATCTTTAAACTTGATTTTCTCAGTTTCAATTTTTTACACTTACCCGCAAGATTGTAAAAAAAGTTTTTACTCTAGAGCTACAAAAATTTGCATGCATTTTCTAGTAATAGATCTTTATTCTATATGCCATAATTATGTTTTATGGTTTAATACATTTTGATTTGCAACAAAATAAAAATTGAAATTTTTTAAAAAAAAAATATTTTTTATGAATTTTTTAATTTTAAAAAATACTAAAATATAAGATACTATTTAATTAAGTGGTATACACACACACACACACACACACACACACACACACACACATAATAATAATAGTTACATTTAGCTTCAATTTAATGCAAAAATTGAGATTCTTAAGTGTATAATTTAAAAATTATCTTGCGGGAACAGGAGGTAAGTAATGTATTTTTTTTATAAATTTGGTATATATATTTATCTTCTTTTTTAAAATTTTGTATTTATTAAAGAACAAAATGCCTCTATTTTTCTTAAAGTTTATACATTATTATAGATAATATATAAAATTCAGATCAAAATTAGCAAAATTTGTTAATTTATGATGAATCGTAACATGTATATGACAGCGAACAGTTTTTGTTCTCGCAAGGTACTATGCCGCCTTAAAGTCATACTATGTTGCTGTTATTCCTCATCTCCATGTCTAGCCAATCTAGACCAAGTCCCTTATTTCATTTACTCTCAAGAAGTCAAACACCATTAAAAGTACTTCATAAAGATCTTGTTTTGAAAGCCCCCAGACAGTCCAGATTGTGTTCTGGAGATGCTTGGCAGACAGAACACTTAACACTCGTTGGAAAAAATTTGTTTCCATCCTTAAAAGTCAAAGTTCGGAGATGACCACTCCGAAAACGAGTTAGAATAGTTTGTTCCTACCTGATACATTGAAGGGAAGGAGAGCCACGATAACATTTAGCCTCATGCCAGTGATGAGTAGGAGGGATAGTTGATTTCTTGTTGTTGCTGTAGGGGAAGTGCAATTCTGAACAAGTGAGAGGGGCCGAGTTTCCAATGTGTTGAGCGGCGCATTCTTTTGCTAACGTCACATTATAAAACTACAAGAGGACTATTTGCGATGGACCTCGTACGTTTGAAACATGATCAAGTGACTAGGACAGCACTTGCGGTGACATCCCTCTCCTAACTTCCACAACGCACCAACGGGAGGACGTTAGAACATCGACATATTTAACACGCATTGGCCCCTTCAAAGAGGGCGGGGGGGGCTTCCGTGGTTCTAGGCATGAACCGATGACACACCAGCCACGAGTCCGTAACCTTTTTCATTACCGTGGTCACAAGGATGCATTCAAACAGTAATGTTAATTTCTTTTACACAGGGTTCTTTTTTGAATCACCAATTTGGCAGTAAATTTCATTCGGTGTTTTGGCTTATTGTAAGAGTCCTTCTGTAGATCATTTGACACATTTTCTATATAACTGACAGGAAAAGTATTATTAAAGCCAAATCATAAAAATAGTATTTTTTTTATTATATTTGTATGCATGTTTGCCTTATTGTAAGACAAAGCAAATATAGTATTTCGAAGTTTAAGATATATTCATCATGCTTAAACATGACAGGAATATTTAAAAGAATATAATGTTAGAACCTTCGAAAGCTACAATTCTAGTAAATGGGTTTAAATATTTATGTGATAAAACTTAACTAATTTCTCTTTTTTCTATTTAAAATCAAAATATATATTTCCAGTTTAAGATGTTTGTGTTTCTGCATACTAAATCAGGGGAAGGTTTTCTTTAGCCCAGAATTATCACATATTTAAATAAATGTATTCATAATCTTAGTCAGTGAATAAATAGATATTTGCTTTTTCTTCCGGCTCTCTCAGAGTTTTTTTATAGAAGTTTTGTTATATAAACTACATTTTTAAAAGCACTATTTTTTTCTAATAGTAAAAATCCCTATTGAATTTGCATTTTTTCATTGTTGAATGTAATCAGAATTTAGAGAAGTAGTGCTAATAGAAAAAAAATGGAATATTTAAATATTTTTTGGGACTTAAGATTGACTTTACTTTCGTTACTATGCTTCGTTAAGTCTTCTAACTATCAAAAATTTCGCTGAACACCCTCTTGAATAATAATTACTTTTACTTACCGTAATATGATCTAATTATACAAACTATACATGTTTCGCCATTAACTAAATACCCAAACAGGAATAGTTAAAATGGATGAAAGAATTTTTAAGACAACCGGAAACATTATAAACTTTTTCTAAAGTGTAAACGCTATCCGTAGTTAATAAAGATAATTCTTCTTTTATAAACATAATTTTTCTTCCTTAGACATTTTCTGTACAGCAGACGTCTAACAATTTTAAGGATGACTAGATATTTTAAATTTATACCAGCTTTTTTTTTAAATTAAAGGATGAGATTTGTTTTCTTATCGTTGTTACTTTTTTTTATATATTCCGTTTATTCTGACTAAAATGATTACATTTCTTATGAATAAAAATTGGGAACAAGGAACAAACTTAAAATCAACAAGTCTTCAATATAACAATATTATTTGTAAAAAATTTTCATCCCTTCTTCACTTGAGAAAGTATTCAGTATATTTTTGGGAATATTTTAGATATATTTTTAGGTATTTTGGGTATATTTTTAGCTACATATGTGTAATTGTTAAACTAAATTAAAGAACATTTTCGTACATGCGTAGGCTGTTCAATTAGTAATAAGACTAATTTTACTGCCGCAAAACCACTAATCGGAATGTTAATTTCTTTGGCATAAGAGAAAAGTTTTTTGTATGTATTGATAAAAGCTAACGAAAGATGGCGTGTACAGACTCGTGTTCTTGAGTATCACATGATCGAACTCAAGCATGTTTGTGGGCGCCTACCAGACGCGACCATTTGTCAAAATGGAAACTAAAATCATCTGCAGAAATTCAGCATCGGAGAACTTTGATATGTTACGCATATGATTAAAGACTGGAAAAAGAAGGCAACAATATCTTAAAATGCTTTATCACAGTAGACGAAGCTTGGTTGTATCATTATGATTCAACCATAAACAACACAGCAGTGAATGGTAACATCCATCTTCAACTACTCTCAAGAAAACAAAAACTGTGAAATCAACTCGTAAATTTATGACCATTATTTCTTATAATGAAGGAAATCTTTATCAACAAGCTGTCGAACCCAGTACTACCGTAAACGACTACTTAAATGTCCTGCGAAAAAAGGTATAGCACGTTAAAAGGAAACATACATTGCTTCGAAAAAGCTTCTTATTGCACCGAGACAATGCCCGACCACATATTGATCGTTGGGTACTGGATGTTTCGAAGCAGAACAAAGTAGAGATTTTACCACACCCTCCATACAGTCCTGAACTCACTCCATGATATTTCTGGCTGTTTCCTCAACTTAAGAAACTATTACGAGGCAAACGTTTTGCAAGCAACAAAGCATGTGTAAGGGCTGCAAAGGCGATTTTGAAACAGTTCTCACAAAACGGACTTTTACATGTTTTTAAGAAGTGGACAGAGCATTGGGATAAATGCATTACGTGACACGGAAGTTCTTTTTTTTTAAAAAAAAACCCATATAATTGATGACGATTAAAGGTATTGTGTATTTCTTTTTTATAATTTTAGTCTTATTACTCATTGAACAGCCCTCGTAGTATAAAAATTTTAAATATTGGAAAATGTTACGTTATTCTTGTTTGTAATTAACATTATTAATTAAGTTAATAATCGATTGCCATTTAAAATTAGAATCTATAAGTCACAGATAATGTTTTATATATAGATATAAATATATATATTTCTGAAATATTTCTGAGTATAAAGGACAACTATATATCCATATATATTTTTTGTATTGTATTTATTGAAATATGTAAAAATCTAGAAATATGTATAATTTTATTGTTTAATGTTCCTTAAATTTATTTGATATAGTTAATTTTTTGTATTGTATTTATTGAAATATGTAAAAGTCTAGAAATATGTATACATTTATTATTTAATGTTCCTTAAATTTACTTCACATATTTACTTGATTTCTGTTCTTAAGTTTTCTGAAGGAGAAACAAACGTGTTAGTTATTTTTCCCCCTCCAGATTTATCACTTTTTTTTTCTTCAAAAAACATGCATTCTGAAAATAATTTCTTTTAAACTAAAAAAAATATATTTTTCCTCAGTTTTTATGACATGTGTTTCAATATTTGATTATATATGAGAATTGAGGAATACACATAAAACACAAAAATAATTTGAAACAAAAAAAATGTTAGCTTCCTCTGTTTTTTTTTATTATTCAGAAATTATTTAAAAAATTACTTTATTTTACAAATTTCACAAAAAATTTTAAGACTTAATATTAAGAAATTTGTAAAATGGAAAACAAAACAGGGCTTCTGTTTCTATTTTAATTTTCTTCTACTTACATATTCTCTAAATTTAGGTGAAGATGACTTCAAAGAAATGGCAAAATTAAAAATAAAGCAGACTTTTCTTAGAAATAGACTTCCTTAGGAAGGAAAGATTATTTATTTGTTATACGTTTTGTGTGTATTGATAATAAAAAACCATGTTATTAATAATACATTTACTTTTTAAAATTCGAAACCCAATATGTTCTTAAAGGCAAAGAGAATTGTAAAAAATATACATGATCATTTCTTTTTTTTTTTTTCATAGAATTGTCAGCAAAATTAAAAGAAACGTAACTCCCCCAAGATCTTAAAATCGCAAGAAGTCTTTTCTAAATTAATTATTGGGAAAAAGAACAATTTAGCGTTATATATTAATTATCAATACCTACTTTTTATTTGTTAGGAAATTTAAAAATAATATTTACTTTTTGTTGAATAAGTACTTTGAATATTTTTTATTGTACTTGGAAATCTCCGTCGTGCATGGAAATCTTAATTTGAATTTACGTAGTACATCGCTTAGAAAAAGTTATCTTGATAATTTAAATGCCCCTATGCTCACCGAGTTTAAAATAGTTACACCTTTTGTACACAAATATTCGGTGTAATTAACGAGCATATTTTGCTAAGATTAATCGTTTTAATTGAATATTTCATATAATTTTTAAACTCCCAATTTATGAAAAGTTTCGATAACGCATATTTTTAAATAGACAAGTAAGCTGAATACTTTGGCAATTTTCTTTCTTTATCATCCTTCTTTGCATCCACTTTTTATTTTAAAGCACACTGAAATGCCTTTTTGAAGCTTATAATTGATTATATTCTAAATTTTAAATTCTTTTTCGATAAAAACAGTGCATATTTCTTAGAAATGAAAATAAATACTACATATTTACTTTTCTTATTTCGGAAAATAGTACACAATGACTTTTTTCGAATAGAACTCCATAATTAAAAAAAAACAACAAATACACTACTTTTTATCTTAGAAAGTGCAACGATTTTCCTTCAGTTATATACTCTACCAACTTTTGGAATTCTAGTAAACAGTTAGAACAGAACGGTATCTGTGACTTGGTGTAAGACTTATCGTCAATAAAGTGCATCTTCTTTTATATAAACCTATATTTTATACGCAGGAATAACGGTTATAAATGGGATAAGCGATTTCCTGGCGAACGTCACCCTCTTGTCACACCTACTCTTCAGTTCCACACTAGGCTTTATGATTTAGTGGCATCATGTTCGAACAACTCAATCTTACCGGATGAATAGCTTACTCACTGTACCTGTAGTCTAGCATCAAATGAGTACGTTAAGGTATCCGACTACGTTCGGAACCGTGTTTTTCAAAAGCTCATAAACGGATAATTTTCACGATATTTAGTGTCACTTAGATTAGAATATATGCATAAAATTGTTTTAAGAGCATTTGAAAAAACAAGTTTATTTAAATACAATATTTCGGCACAAAATTATTTTAGAATAATATTGTTTTCTAAACGATCTTCTTTTGTTAAAATAGCTTCTATTAGAATAATATTTTGCCTGTATATAGATCAGATCTCTCTACAGAGGCTCAATTAGAACTTTTGAAATATATAACTTAGAAGTGGGTTTATTCATATTTTACGACAACAGAGGGGAGCAATTCTAAGAAAAAAACGCGAAAAATTATTTCAATTGGTGGTAACTCTGAAAATAATGTGAATTTTTCAAAAAAATTCTAGTTGATCCTCCGTAGAGAGGCCTGAGCTATACACAAGAAAAATATTATTACAATAGAACCATTTTTCACAAAAGGAGAACATTTGGGGAAAAAAAAAGATTATTCTAATTTAATTTTTTGCCAAAATATTGTATTTAAATAAAATGTTTTGTCAAAATTTCCAGAAAACAATTTTATGCATGTATTCCAATCTGAGCGATACTAAATATCATGAAAATTATTCATTTATGCGTTTTTTTTAAAATCACAGTTAAGAACGTTGTAGGATACCTTAAGCAAGCTATTTTACCTATGATATTGCTACTTGCATTTGCCATTCATTACGCGTTATTCCAACTGAACAATGGCCGACATCTTGGTATAAGCGGAACTCTCAATATTCTGAATGGAATTGTTATCCTTCTCGACCAGCAGCCTCACGTGATGCTTTTACCATCGAACACGTGTTGAATCTGATTAAACATACGATGCACCAAAGAGGCACACACATACAGTAACGGATTTGAGATCATCAATGGACACAGAGCTCGGTAAGACATACGTTTTGTTACCCTTAAGGCCCCACAGGACTTTTTAATTTCAAATTCTTCAATTTAAAAAAAATATGTATATTTACCACTTAACTATTTCTGAGCATTTTGGTACCAAAATTGTGTTGATAATGTGAACACTTCCAAAGTTATTGAGAAATAAGTAGTGAAACTTAAACAAAAACCCGATCTCTTTCTTATTTTTAACTCGCGAAACAAAAACTTTTGGCTTCCGCGTAGGATTTCTCAGAGACTATTTATGGTATAAATTTGAAATTTAATACACGTGTTTAAAACATGGTTCTTCATAACTTATGCATCAATTTTCAAAAAAAAAAAAAATAGAATTTTTTATTTGAATTTTAATGATTTTTTTCTCTTAACATTTAAAAAAAATCGTTTTAATATATATAACTGTATTTAAAAAATATTTTTCTTCCACTCAATTTCTCAAAAGTTAAAATAACTTCTAAAGTGAACATTTTTTTACCATGTAAATATATTTTTGTAAATTTGGATCAATTTTGTACTTCAGAATCCTGCGCAGTGTAAGACACTCATTTTCATCTTTTTGAAAAATTGTCCAATTTTATTTCTTTACAATTTTCTTAATTCTTTCTCAAATTCTCCGATAATTTGATGATTAATGTATACATATATGATTATGATGTGGTAAAAATTTCAAATTATTGTCTCGTTTTATTGCTAAGTTACATTGGTTTGAAGAAGGATGTGTTTTTCGAGTGCACAGATATCTGTTAAGAGGCGTGTGATCCCTTAATGACTTTACTGCAGTATGCTCCAAATTTTAGAGGTTTACATTACTGCGTGTTGTGTTTTCACATTTAACTTTGCGTTTCATTATGTCGCTGTACTTTCATTCCTAAGGAGTGAATTCCTTTTTTTGAAAAAAAAAGTGTAACAATTTATAAAAGAATATTTTAAAGTTATATTTAAGTTAAAAAAGTGCAATTGGAGTTTAAATAATATTCTGTACTTAAGTCTCGATTTAAATAATATTCTGTACTTAAGTCTCGATTGAAATTTAAAAATTTTTTCCTCTCTTTCTGTTTTGCTGAGATATTTAACTTATTTACTTTAACACTAAAGTACTATGTTGCTCTAATACATATAGGACCAGAAACACTTTAAAAGAATCATATGAACTGATTCATTTGTAATTCCTAATAAATAATATTTATTTATTTTTAAATATATGCAGCGTTTAAAAGTGAGAATATATATATATACAAAGATCACTTCCCGCACCTAAACATGAGAGCGGCAATAGCTCTTACCTTAATTCTAGTTCCTAGGTATAGAAAACTGACTATAAACACTAAAGGGTAAAATCAATTACAACCCCACTTTTCGTTGAACTGCGGAATTAAGAACTACACTCAGGAACATTGAAAATAGCGACCCAAGAAGAAAGCATCGGATTAAAATGAAATTTAATACACACAATGACACAGATGAGATATTAACTTGATCTCAAAAAAAAGACAATTAAACGAATACAGGGTGTGCAACGACACAAATACTGGGCAACTTCAATAGCGTGTTGGTCCACCTCCAGCTGTAATACATGACGCCACACGGTCCGGCATTGAGTTGATTCGACACCTTATGTTGTCCTCAGGCAGATGGGCCCACAAATCTTGAACAGCCAACTCTAAATCATGTACAGAGTGACACGATGGCATCTGCCGTTTTAGCTGATCGCGCACGTGCTCTACAGGGGACAAATCGAGGGAGTGGACCGGCCATGGAAGAGTCTGAAAATGACTTAGGAAGACTTGAGCAACTCTTGCTGTATGCGGACGAGCATTATCTTGCTGGAAAATTGCCTCTGGGAGACCGTTTAGTAAAGGTCCTACATGGGGTCGATAAATATCATCAACGTAACGTTGGTCTGTTAAGGTTCCACGTATCAGAATTAAATGGACCGGCTATCATATGCTATGGCCCCCAGACCATTACACGAGCAGTGCAGGCAGTGTGACGTAGAACAGTGTGGGGGGAATTGTACCGCTCACCAGGGCACATCCACACCAGTACACGGTTATCATCTGTCCCCAAAACAAACCGGGATTCTGCCCTAAACACAACCTTTTGCCAATCTGTGACATTCCACATTGATCTGACTTGGCACCACTGTAGATGCAGTTGCCGATGTTTCGGTGTTAAAGGGAGTTCGGAAAGTGCGCTTGGATTTAATATTTGCTTCTGAAAGGTTTCTGGAAATTGTTTGTGAAACAATTGCTACGCCTACATGTACTCGTATCGTTGAACGAGTCACTGTGGGGTCCACAAGTGCTTGCCGCACGATCCTTCGATCATCTCTCCACGTGGTCTTCCTGGTCACTCCAGACCCGGTGTTTTCCGCACGTGGGTACCTTCTGGTGTCCACTGCTCCCAAAAATCTCTAATGGCACACTCCGAACGATCCACCTGGCCAGCAACACGACGCGTCGACCAGCCTGCAGTTTTCATCCCGATGATCAGGCCTCTCTGAAACTCGCTTAACTGTGAGAAATGTTTTAAGCATGTTTACCTGGCATGTTTAGCTTACCAGAGTCTTCCTACAATCGACGGGTAATCGTCACTTTTATGAATCTTCGAATTTGCGCTGGCTTATATAACACCCTCTTCCTGATTTTAGCGCCACCTCGGTGAGTATGAGCATGCGTATTAGCACAAAACTTGGATCAATTGCATATCACATTACGCAATACTTATTTGCAAAGTTTCGCGATTGTACTTAGCTTCCTTTTTGGGTCGCTATTTTCAATGTTCCTGAGTGTACATACTCAAAAAGGGCCAGAGAAACGTGTAAAAAAACAATATAACTTAATATATGCATCGTGCTTTATTAAATACGCAACAATACCTTCGAAAAATAATGTTAAAAGTTAAACACGTAAAATGTGCTTTTTTCTGGTTATTTTTAAAAGCCCTGACAAAAAACAATGCAGAAGAAAGAGAAAAAAGTATATTTTCGACTAAAAACTAACAGTTGTCAGTGTTCAGGAAATACTCCACGGTTCTTTTTCGAAAAGGTCATGGTTTAAATTCCAAGACGGCATGCCTCACTGGTTGTGTTTGTATAATGCATGACAATCATGCAAATCCATTTTTCAAGAAGTATCATTTTAACTGAACTCGTGTTTAATGGCCAAATTGAATGAAATTAGAACATTAGACAATTACATAATTAGCGTCATACTATTACGAAAGGGAATAATATAACATAAATATTTTCGTAGAGTTTTATGTTAAAGGTCGTAGCCGAGGAAAAATTTCAATATAATGTCGAGATTAGTATTTCAAGATGATTCTAATTTATGGTAAATGGAGGTTCATAGTACGAAGGGCTATGTTGCTGAATTTAGAATATTTTACTGGAGTTGAGTATTTATCACGGAAAACCAACATATTATGAAGGGTACTGACCTCGATCAAGTAGACCAATTAGAGCCGGGTGGAAAAATTTTAACATGAAAATATATTAACATGTGCCCTCGAACATTCATAAAGTAAGGCAAATGGGAATCTCAAACATGTGGCATCTCAAAAGAAGAGGAACATGAAAAATGCTATGTGGCAATGCTCATCATGCTTTCTATGTTTGCGACCCATTATTGAATGATAATTTCCATCGCCCCCACCTCCATAAATGAACAATGTATTGAATTCAATAATACTATACTCTGAATCAAAAGTTACAATAAGACTTTTAATCTCTTAAGTGTCGCCTGCGTATATAAACGTCTCGCTCAGTCAAATCGTTAATTGCACCAATCGTATATATACGTCTTTCCAAAGTACGATCGTTTCATTCCACTGTTATCAGAAAAAAAATCCCGAAGGCTCTGGGATGCAATAAAATGATATTGACAGTGTTTGCGAATATTTCAAAAAATTTGCTTATTCATTCTTTTTTTCTCCCCCTTCCCAATACATCATATACGCGTGCCTAAGTGGAAAACGGTGGCATTGGTTAGTGAATCTCGCGTAACTTTAAACTGACAGTATGGGGAATATTTATAAATATTAAAAATTCTCAAAATAATTTAAAAGTTTTTGTGCATAATTTCATATATGACAAACTCATGGGGTCACTGGTACTTATTAAATTTGTTCTTAACTTAGTATACAGTTAGATTTATTTTAAAATACATGGTGCAGTACTGTTGCAAATTATATGTGTATTATCTCAGTGTAAATGAGTATTTTGCTTATGTATTTTTTATGTTAGACGGTATTTTGCTTGTTTACTCTTTCAGTGAATATATTTTTTTAAAAAAAATGGTATTTCGTTTTCAACTTTTCAATATGCTCGCATCCACCTAATAGAGTTATCCCCCCCTCTAGGGGGTTCGCATCCCATAGTTTTAGAAACACCGCTATGCGATGAAAAAGGTTCAATCTTACTAGTGAGCATCTGACATGGTGCTAGTGATGGGAATGCTACAGAAAAAATTTTACTTTGAATCAATTGCAGGTGAATCCAACGTTTTTCGAGTATTTTATCTATATAGGTCAGGGTTTCTCAAACTGTTGGGCGCGCCCCCCTAAGAGGGCGTGGTAACTTTGCAAGGGGGGTGCGAGCATATTGAAAAGTCGAATTCAAAAGATTATTTAAAAAATATTAGTTTACTGAAAGTAAACAAACAAAATATATTCTTACATATTAAAAAATATAATACTTATTTACACTGATATAATACACTTATAATTGTATCAGTGATGCTCAGTGTATTTTATATTTAATTTAACAATACTTAGTTAAAAACAAGTTTAATAATTACCGTTGACGTGTATATACGTACGGAGTAATTAACATTTTGGTTGAGCATGACAATTATATACCTCGATGGCACTTAGGTTCAAGTAGTATATATATATATATATATATAAGTAGTTGGAAATGATGGGTCCTGTATAATTTCGCGAACATTTTCATTTTGCCGATATAAAAAACTCGAACATTTGGAGACACATTCAAGAAAAACAAAATTAGTACATAATACCAACACCGTACAAAGGATTCCTGTGCGTTACATGGAGACACATTCACACATTCAAGAAAAACAAAATTAGTACATTATAAACACCGCACATTCAAGAAAAACAAAATTAGTACATTATAAACACCGCACATTCAAGAAAAACAAAATTAGTACAAAATTATAATTATACAACACCGCAAAGGATTCCTGTGCGTTATTCAACATTCAAGAAAAACAAAATTAGTACAAAATTAGTACATTATACCAACACCGTGCAAAGGATTCCTGTGCGTTACATGGAGACACATTCACACATTCAAGAAAAACAAAATTAGTACATTATAAACACCGCACATTCAAGAAAAACAAAATTAGTACATTATACCAACACCGTGCAAAGGATTCCTGTGCTTTACGAAGGAAAACATTTTACCACTACGATAGTAAAATGACTTTGTTACGCGAGCATTTTCACTTCGCGGATTAAAAGCTTCAATAGAAGAAGCGAAAAAAAAAAAACCAATGGGACCTGTATAGCGAACATTTTCACTTCGCCGAGTGAAGTCAATCAACTGCCTGAGAGAAAACCAGTTTCTCTACTCGTTTCTTCTCAGTTCTTTAATTCGGACTGCTACGAACTACGGAAACCTTTTAAAAATTATTTTATTTTCAATATTTAATCATGTGTTTAATGTGTTTTTCGAGTGGAATTGTAAGACTTGTACAGTGAAAAGAATTTGAGAGAAAGTAGTGATAACATTCAAAATCAGTAAAAACTACGAACGGATGATAAAAAAAAGATTTTGAAAAAGTTAGTAAATTGTATTTTTTTCATCAAGTATTGTAGGCTTCGTTACCTTTTTGGGTGCTATTTTTAGGACACAAGGTTTTGTGCATAGATAATGTACAACCACGCAAATAGTTTTCACAATACTTGGGAATTCCTTTCCTTTTGTATAAAAGACGATTACAATTTTTAATCAAGAAACAATGTTGTTCATACAGTAATACGTTTACTATTTTTTGTGTGAAATTGTTTTTTTCTCGTGTAAATCGGAAAAACTTCTTCATTGAAACTATATACATTAATATGTAATTGATTGAATTTTTCGAATTTTTTATTTGACTTACTTCTACAGGGAAATTTAAAAGTCATATTTTAAGCGACATAAAAATTGTAAATTTAGATTATCTTAATGTTTAAGCAACTAAAACTAACCAAGGATTAAACTAAAATATGCTTACCGTCTTTACTGGCCATCTTTTAAAGAGGAAAGTGAGAGATGCTAAGCAAGTCGATTTTAAAATACGTTTCGATTGCACTATTTATACTAATTTTTAGGTAGTTTTGCCTTGAAATACTTATCTTATTTTCCTGTATATAATTTTTATTAAAAGGACTCATTTAAATTTCTTTAGTCAGTTGTTTAGATGATCTTTTGTCAAGGATACATTTAAATTAGATGTTAACCTTGTTTTTTAATCGTGTTTATGTTTTTTAAATAACCTTAACCAAGAATGCATTTAAATTAGATAATATGTATAAAGAAAAGATTAAGTCCAGAGGGGTTATAAACAAATTAGCTTTTATTTCGATTCTTAGGTACATGTTACACAAATCATATATTTTTTTAATATTTGGCAATACACATAACATAGAATACAAAATTTCATCAGTAAAATAATTACTGATTAAAAATATTATTAGAGTTACACAAATGATAGTTGGTAAAATACATCAAGCAATAATAACATAGTTAGAATACAAAAACTCAATAAATGGTTATACAAACTGTAATGTTAGTTCAAGAAATATTGTAACATTTTTTCAAAATATAACTTGAAATTTACAAAAACACGTCACATTTTGGTTACAGTATATGAAATAATTTTACAAGTTCATCATTTGTTATCAGTTTAAAATAGCGAAAAATGGTTACAGATTAAGTAATATTATTACAGTTACACAAATGATACTTGGTAAAATACATCAAGCAATAATAACATAGTTAGAACACAAAAACTCATCAATAAATGGTTATAAAAAAGTAACATTATTTCAAGAAATATTGTAACATTTTTTTTTTTTTTTCAAAATATAACTCGAAATTTACAAAAACACACGTCACATTTTGGTTACAGTATATGAAATAATTTTACAAGTTCATCATTTGTTAGCAGTTTAAAATAGCCAAATTGCAGCTGAAAACGTGGACAATCACCTTCATCTGAAGTGATATCTCTTGCTTCGAGAACACAATCTAATAGATTTACAAACAGGTGCTTGTTGGGAGAAAACACTTTAAATTTGTCATTTGGATCAGTTCGATGTAGTTGACAAAAACCAAAGCATTCTTCTTGTGCATCATTGTGAATGTATTGCACAATTTCACTGTTGTTTAATATCTTAAAATAGACAATTCTCTTATCGCTAATATCTTTACGTAATACAACATTCTGAACACAATCAATTATATTTAAAAATAAGGATGGGTGGATGTAGAGAAATTCTCCAGGTGAACAGCTATCGCAAACCAGATAACCAAATTTCTCCATTGTCAGTTCTCTTTTAAACTTGAGTCTAATCTGGTTCTGCTTTTATACACTGGTCGACAGAGGTTGGCAGTACTGAAGAGATAGAGGTCGGGGAACTTGAACTAGTTTAAAATACCTTTGCACAAAATTTTGAACAAGTCGTTCATTAGCGCAGTGATTTCCATTCTGCAATCGGTTGATTGGTAGCCCTCGAGAAATATGCCACAAAAAATATAGGCAGAAGAGACCGCATGTCATTGTGTTTGGATGTTGCAGAATATTTTCGTTCCATTCGAAACTGGTTGAGTTTTCAATTATAAATTGCTCAATATCATACTGAGGTCGTGTTCCATATGAACAGAAAAAAAACACAATGGTTGTCTTGTCTAAAATATATAGCTTGCCAATGTCGACCCTTGAAATGAGCAGGATCTGTATTCACAATGAAGGAGCGATAACGTTTCCGTTGTTTCGGAAGTTTATCACTAGAATAGACCCCGAGAAACCATACCGTAGTCTGGAGTCTGAAAGAGATAACCTATTCAAAACAAGTGAATCCATGAGCTGGCTTTTAATAATCTATGAATACGTTTCGGCTTTTATCGATTTCTATAAGCGAGGGCATTTCCATGTAAGCAATCAACGTAGCTGTTTCGGGGAGCTCTGCATCAAATTTTAAGTGAATCGAAATATCTCCACTTCGTGTCACATTTCCAAATGGTTCACTAGCTGACTTGTCTTGTGTGAGATCAAAAACGTACAGGCATATGTTCTCTTTGTAATCGTCGTATGAAACATTCGTTTTGTGTTGTGCTAAATCGGTGAATAAACTTAAATAGTTTCTCGCATACAAATCTTTTGCATAGTCTGGTGTGTAAGCAGTAGTGGGTATCTGTATACCATTTTCACTGAGCGAAATATGGTTTAAATTATAATGTTTAAAATTGAATGGATTCTTTTTCATATTTCCATTAAATGCAGAATTCGAAATTAGGCCTAACATTATCCTTGAAGGCAATACCCCATTTACTCCATTAGGGATTATTACACTCTTCAGACCGGAGCTCACTGTGAAAGTTTTCACTTCAATTCGTGTAAAAGGCATTTGTATGAGCGACTGTTCAAGTGCCTTTTCATGCGCCACCAGAATTGAACTTGAAATTTCACATTTTCTGACATATATACTTATATTTTCTATTTGGAGACGATAGTCCCCTGTAGCAGCTAATAAGGAAAATTCATTTTTGGCCTTAATTAATCGAATTCTGATTGATGTGCCATTTATTAAAAGCTTAGATTGAGTTCCAATATCGGTGTGAAGAATACCGCACATGTCAAAAACTTTACCATTTTTCACACGGTCCCATCTTTTTCTTAGTCCTTTATTAAGTCCCGCATCTGTAAGGGTGACATCGTCAAATTTTCCAGCAGTGTCTTTTACAAATAGTCCGGCACTCAATAAATTTTTTGAGACGATTCAGAATGAAATAACATACTTTGAATGTACGCTTTGTAAGCATAATTGTTTTCCGACGAAATTTGACGATCGTTGAGCGAAATGTGACATTCTGCAAACATAGTATTCAATAGATAGTTAATAGGTCCACATTTGTCATCATTCTGAAATGCTTCCCGTTTCCTTTTAAAATTCGTGCTTGAACATGTAGAAAAAGGTGTGAAAGATCGAAGTAAGATTCGCCTAAACCTGATATGAGGAATTCAATAGTGTTGTTGTCAGATATGGATGCAACAGGATGAATTTCCACAAACGATGATCGATCTATTGCCAATTGTATTGGAGATGATGTAAACAAATCTAATTCACTTTTGGTGCAGTAACACTTTTCCATTTTTTCACAGATCAGTAAACACGTCTTTCTCGCAAGACTTTTTTTTCTCTTGGTCTGTCGCCGTGAACTCTGTTTCTTTCTTTTAACACCTCCTCCACCTTTCAATTTGCGAAGTATATCCTTTTTAATCTCTTCACCAACTTGCCGCAATTGATATTTTGAAGCTTCTTTAAAGGATTTTCCTTGCGACATATCTTCCAATACATTCTGACCTGTGCTCAGTAAATGTTTTCCCAAATATTTACCGGCTTTCATCATAATCGGCATTGCATATCTCCTAAGATTACTAAATAGCCCATAACCTCTTTGTATAGGATAATTTGAAGCAAAGTAAGAGCCACTTCCTATTTGTTGTTTACAATAGTATCCAATACAATCATTCGGATCTAATCTTTGCCCACGTTTCTCCATGGCTGACAGTTTTGAATATAACAATAAAAACTCTTTGTAGGTTGTTTTATGCAGTTTTCCTTCGAAACGACAAGACAAGGTTTGTTTTGCCTGATATGAATTTAATGGGCGTGCCACTACTTGTTACTAATTCAGTTTCAATTGTATCGAAATAGTTCTTCCTGATGGGGAAATATAACGGGACAGTAAACTGTTTTGCGATTTGCTCCTTATATTCGTTGGCAATTGGTATTATTTTTAAGATAGATGCTGATACATCTCCAACCAATGAAGGAGCAATAATATCACAATACACATACACCTCCGTAATTCCTGCTCGCAATTCTAAAATATAATCCGACGTATAATTTCCTTCTGTGAAAGTATTCATACGAAATCCTAGCATATTTGACAACTTTTCTCCGAAAGTTACTTTAGTATGAAGCGGCACACTCATTGCGACTTTAGAATCTACCAACTCTCTCAAAACAATATACTTAAATTCCTTAAACAAAGCATCTGCGTGTTGGTACATACCACTCGAATTTTCAGCTTATAAATTTTTCGTGCTTCTTGAATGAGAGGAAAATTTTCGTATTCGATAAGATGAAATTTCTCTCCATCCAACTTCCGTGTAATTTCGGAAAAGTCAAATCGAATGGGAAAAATAGCATGGTGAATGTTGTGCGATTCGGTTTTTATATTTAATGCGTCCATCAGTAGGGGACAAGAATTGCGATTCATTCTTAGTTCAATATTGGAATTCAAGGTAACAATAACTTTATTTCTCTGCTTTTTTAAAACAGCGGATACATCTCCTGTTTCATAGATTATTTTCTCAGTAATTTGATCAAATATGTCGCTCGAATTCAAATCTTTAAGTGAAATTTCATATATTTTCTTAGTCAATGGACTTTTGAGCGCAACTCGAATTTCTTGATTTTTAAAAAATTAGCATTTGGAGCGCTATAATTGCGTGTGATTGATGCTCCAGCTGGATAACCAGGTACTACATAATCTTTGTTAGGATTTAATTTTAAAAGACGTAGAAATTTATTTGCCTTTTCGTCTGTTATAGTCAATTCCCAATAGGGGTTAATATTGATTTTTATTTTCGTTTTGTTTTCAATAAGCGAAAAAGTAATTGGAGGGTCTTTTATCAGTTTTTTCACATTAGCATTAACACCTTCTGTAAACTCTTGATAATCCTCGTTGTAGAGGGGGATAACAAATTCAGGCGTCAATGATGTGCTCTCTACATTTTCAATGGTTTCTATCGAATAAGAATCGTTGTAATCAGGATGAATGGTAAAATACTTTCCGGGAATTGTTACTTCGCTCAAGCAACATTCCCATTCTCCGTTTAAAGTTATTGGATAAGCCAATTTTGTTCGGAGTGATCTGGAGTGTTATTGGGGAAATAATTCATACTCGCATTAGAAGGTAGCAAAATATGAAAATCATTCGTGTTCTGATTCATTATGAGATGTGATTTGATCGGCTCTTATCCAAGAATTTTGAGAATCTGGAAATCCGACCCACTTAACAAATAACTTACGAGAAGCACCTTTACCTTTAGTCCGAATGATTTTTTCAATTGCCCAATAGTCATTCGTTGATTTGTCTATTTTTTGTAACTCCTCGTTATAAAAACGACCCTCAATTTCATTAGAATTAAAATCTTGTAATGTATAAGTTGGAGGAATTGTTGGATATCTTTTGTAAATGCGAAATGTTTCTTCAGTCCAACCGGGTAAATAGCCTTTGCGAAAAGTTTTGCGAGCTTTCGATAATCTGACTATATCTCCTGCCGTAAAACTGAATTGTGGATCTACATTAGAATGATATAAACGTTTATATAATTCAGGTTCGTCATCTGTTGTCAATTTGGTAGGTTCAAAACCATGTGCGCGATGGATGGAATGATTGTATGAATGTACTAGTTCTGGTAAAATGTCATAATATTTATAGGAATTACGATAGGTAAAGGCTCTGTACATTCGTTCTCGTAAAGTTCTGTGCGCGCGCTCTAAAATCGCGCATTTCGTTTCGCTTTTTGTAGAATAGTGGTGAATTTTATATCGCTTTAACATAGCGCGTACAATTTTATTGTAAAACTCTGTTCCCTTATCAGTTTGAAAATTTTTGGGTTTTACTTTTTTAAATACTTTTTGCAATACTTGTTTTATTGTGCTGGCTTTTTTATCTTTAATTGGAAAAGCTCTTAAATATCGTGACATCACATCAATAATGGTTAAAATATAGCGATATCCTTTGTTATAACGAGATAGTTTTTGCATGTCTAATAAATCACTCTGCCACAATTCATTTATTCCATATGCAATAGTTTTGCGTCTCTGAAACTTATAACGAACAGGTTTGTGTAATGTATAAACATCTTGCTGCGAAAGCCATTTTTGAACGTCATTTAGGTGAACTCCGCTTGCCTTTGACAAACGCTTCACGCCTCCGAAAGAAGACGGTTCCTTTGGATTAAAATATAATTTTCTTAATCGGTCCAATTTTTCCATTTTTTAATTTCTGGCGAACGCGGGGTAATCTTTGTGAACGCAGGATTTGCATCTGAAAGAAGCAACTGTTCTCTTAATCTTTTATTGCCAATCCATTCCAAAGGAATATTCACATGACGTAATGCTGCGTAAAATTTTGCAAATCCTGTAGGAGGAGTTAAAACACGTTGATCATTTTTCATCATATAGGTAAAGAGATCTACTACATTGCTACGATATTCTGCTTTGCCATCTACTTCAAATTCGTTTTTATCATTGAATGTGTAGTTAGCATCTTTGAGTGTTTCTAAAATAGGCAATATATATTTTTTTCGTGTCTTGGGTATAGCATATCCTATATATTTTGCCAGAATGTTGATTCTTAATGGTACTTCGGATTTGTTTGTTAGTGGAAGCTCTGGTTCTGTCAATAATTCTGGAGGAATTTCAAATGGTTTCGGAGGTGGAGGAGGTTGCATCACTCTCTGATACTTTGGTATCAAATCCGATAACAGTTTAGCTTTTATGTCATCAGGTGTCTCTTTCTCATGCAACAAACTCGAAATATTATTTTCTATTCGAACTTCTGGTTGGGTTTCTGCAAAGTAACGTGATATTAACCCTTTCGGGACTAAACCCATCTCTTGAGCCATGTTTCTTATATGCGTTTGCCGATCGCTTTTCCAGCGATTCCTCCTAAAAGAGACAAAACACCTGGTAAAATTAAAGGAAGGAAACCCCCGACTTGTCTATTGGTAGTAAACAGCTTACGTTTGCGAGAAATAGGTACGCTCCTATTGGCTAATAATCGTATCACTCTTTTGTAACTACACAATTTTTTGATCTTTTTTGTTGGTATGTTACCAGATAATAAATTGTCACAAATTTCACAGAGAGTTTTTATTTGATCATCTGTTGCACTCTTTAAAATCGCTTTTCGTTGAGCAGGACTTGCAGCAGCTAGCACATGCAGCAAATGAACATGTCGGCTAACTCGATTCATTTTTCTTTTGGAACAAATACCCAATTAATCATTCCCCGATCGGGAAATAAAGACTTACGGAGACGTTGTACTTCTGGCGATCTTGGATGAACATCGACAAGCAAATAACTAAATGGTTCTTCAGTTGCTTTTTTATATGAATCCATGAAAAATTTACCGCGCCCCGGAAATGCTTGTCGACCAAAACACGCAGCTTGTGATACATCTCGATTATTACGAAATAAAATTATGTAATGTGCGTTAAGGCTAATATCTCTCATAGATTTCACTCTCGGAAAAAGATTTTGTGTTATAAGTATTATGCTGTATTTCTTATGATGCGATCCCATAGTAAACATTTGGGAAATTTCGCTTGTTACATCATTCATCATATCATCCAGTACAATCAAATCGCAATTTTCTTCTTCTGCTTCTGAAGGCAGTCCTGAAACAAATTTAAAATTTTTCTCGTTCAGAAACCAATTTTGTGCGTATTTGAAACACCAGACAATATTTTTCATGGGAACTTCGTACACTTGTTCAGATATGAGTTTCTGCACCAAACTCGTTTTCCCACTTTGGGAAGGCCCCGAGATAATTAAATTTGACGGGTGGTGTAATTTTATCATTTTCAGCAGATTTCACAAACTTTTTAAATTCTTTTGCTGTTAACTGTACGCCAATTGGTTTTGGTTTCAACTGTTCAGATGTATTTTGCGGTGACCAGAAATAACGAATATCGAATACTTTTTCTCTGTTTTTATAACAAATATGGAGGAATATTTTCCTACCGATATGTTTTGAAAATACACACTGTGTTCCAGTAATATTCACTTCTACCGCTGTTGGTGTGTATACTTGCAAATAATTTATGAATACTACAAGCTGAATAACGATAACAAACCACAGGATAGCAAGGTGTAAATAGTTATGTTTTGTACATCTGTCCATCTTTAGAAGGTTAAATGTTTACTCAACACATTGAACATCTGTTCGAGAATGAAAGTTTTTTTCTCAGGATTTCTATTTATAAGATGTTCTGAAAATGATAATAAAAAAATCCTACTTTAATCATAGTCATTCCATCGTGGAAGAGAGATTCTGAAATTTCCGTAAATAATTCTTCATTTATTTGAATATTTTGTGACAGGTGTGATAATGCAGTCCCATAACTTTTGTTTATATCATCCATTTTACGTTTTTGAGCTTTCTTGTATTACCAGATTCGAACACTGAGAAAGAATAAAAAGGCTCGGATACACAGATGTGCTATGGCTTGTTTGACGTCTGTGCAACCGAGTCTCTGTTATTTAAGGGCTCTCTGGACTCTTAAGTTGTAAATTTTTTCAATTTTTTGAAAAAAAAAAAAAAGTAATAATGTTATGGCCTCATCATTTCTGTGTATTTTGATACAAAAAATTTTGTTAATGCTGTGAAACCTTCCGAGGCAAACTCTATCATGAAAAGTACTTCAAAGCAATTCATGTACGTTCTTTCAAGTTTTCTAAGTAGCATAATACTTTTCATAATACAACCCCCTGCGCAAACAGTAAAACATGCTTTTTAAATCATTACCTTCAATTTTAAAATACTAACCAAGCGAAAAAGTAATCACATCATTTAAATTCAGCGTGAACAATAAAAAGGGGATCAAGGAACAGTGTGGGTTTTTACAATTCGGTGAACGCCACGAGGAAAAAAACTTTTCTTGTTTCGAGAACCAGTCATAATTGGAAAGATCATCGATTAATATTCAGTAAATTGCTTAGTAATCACATCATTTAAATTCAGCGTGAACAATAAAAAGTAGATCAAGGAACAGCGTGTGTTTACAATTTGGTCTACGCGAGGGAAAAAAACTTTTCTTGTTTCGAGAACCAGTCATAAATGTGAAGGTCATCGATTAATATTCAGTAAATTGCCTACAAAAGGTTTTTCTTCTCAGTTCGTCAGCATGAATTCAGGAAAAGACAGGATGAAAAAAAAGGGTAAGTTGGTTTTTTTCCCTTCTTCTATTGAAGCTTTTAATCCGCGAAGTGAAAATGCTCGCGTAACAAAGTCAACTTTTACTATCGTAGTGGTAAAATGTTTTCCTTCGTAAAGCACAGGAATCCTTTGCACGGTGTTGGTATAATGTACTAATTTTGTTTTTCTTGAATGTGCGGTGTTTATAATGTACTAATTTTGTTTTTCTTGAATGTGTGAATGTGTCTCCATGTAACGCACAGGAATCCTTTGCACGGTGTTGGTATAATGTACTAATTTTGTACTAATTTTGTTTTTCTTGAATGTTGTTTATAATGTACTAATTTTGTTTTTCTTGAATGTGTGAATGTGTCTCCATGTAACGCACAGGAATCCTTTGCACGGTGTTGGTATAATGTACTAATTTTGTACTAATTTTGTTTTTCTTGAATGTGTCTCCAAATGTTCGAGTTTTTTATATCGGCAAAGTGAAAATGTTCCCCCATCATTTCCAACTACTTATATATATATATATATATATATATATATATATATATATATATATATATATATATATATATATATATATATATATATATATATATATATATATATATATATATATACATATATAATATATATATATATATAATATATAATATATATATAATATATATATATACATATATAATATATATATAATATATTATATATATATATATATAATATATGTAATATATTTTATATATATATATATATATTAGCTTTAGCGTCTAAGTATAGTATTATTTAATCCAATACATTGTTATTGTATGGGGGGCGATGAAAAGTTTGGTTAAATAGTGGGTCGCAAACATTGAAAGTTTGAGAAGCTCTGATATAGGTGATTACAGCTTTTCACGCAATGAAACGAACAATCGACATATCACCTATTACTGATCAGATTTGAATCAAAAACACTGGTAAATTAATATGTGGTGTGTAATTTTCAGTAACAAGTATAACTGACCTTGCACTTTCAAGATTAGGTATTAAGAAACGGGTTTCAAAATGATACATGAATAAATACATTTATTTTTTTGTAAATGCAACACATACAATTTTATTTGAATTATGTCTTGCAATAAATAATATTTCTTAATGTAAATGCCAATGTCCCATATTTATCACAAGCTTTTTTTTCTCTCTTTTTTTTCGTTATTAGAAACCGATTAAAATACTTGTATGGATGAAATGCAAACTATTATTTATAATATTCAATTTTTAAAATCAATAAATTATAAAATAACTTTTTTATTATATATTAATCTATGTTTTGAATTTATTTTTAAATATAATATACATATTTTAAGATTCCCCAGACAAATACATACTAGTCGAAAAGTATCAAATTTGAAGTTTCTTTCCAATGTGCACAACCAGTGTAATGGTTAACTTTTAAGCAACTATGACATACATATTAAGTATATACTTTAAAATTTGTTCAAAATTACTTAATTAGGAATTAAGTCTTCCTGTGTGTTCTTTTTTTTTTTTCTTTGCTTTATTTATGAATGATTTATCCAATATCATTTTTCAATTATATGTCTGTGAAGTATAAGATATCAAAATAAAATTATATTCTTCACCTATTTTGTATCTATTTAATTATTAATTTTTGTAGTTTATTTGAATCTGAAATTTTATTTAAACTTGAATTTGGACGAACAAGGACTTTCATTTCCTTTATTTCTTTATACTAATTTTAAATATAATTTTAGAATAACAAGTTACAATATTTTTTTTTAAGAAAATGTGTCTTTTTTTACTTTTACGACACAGGGAACTTCAAAATAAATTATCTTTCAAAACAGATAAATATTTATGTGTAAGGACTTTAAATACTATCTGCGAGATAGTTTTTGTAACAAAATAATCATTATGCTATACTCCTTACCTAAGCTTAACGATGGAGTTTCGCATTTTTTTTAATCCTCAAATGTAATTAATTTCTTTCAAAACAATTTTTTTGGAAATTATAATACCATGTGCTATTAATACAATATTTTTCTTTTAAAATAAATTTGAAAACTGTGAAAAAACTTTGAATGTGTTAAATTAATTTAAAATTTGTATTTTTCAAGTTAGATGTAAAATCAGATTTATATTAAATATCAGTTAAAAAAGTAATTCTTCTCAGTTAAGAAACATTCGCGCGTTATTTGCTCTTCTGATTCCCCACACGAGTCATCCATTAGAATGAATGGCTGCGAGGCAATTTTCTTACAAAGCCTGTTTCAAAGGGCGTACACAGCATAACAATACATTACATTTGAACACGCCTTCAAGTATTCAGACTTTCTACTGCATTTTAAAAAAATATCTATTATAAATATTTTGCAAATTATTTTAAAAACTATCTTAAATTACTATTTTCCTGTTTCACTTATTGGCTCATAAGTTATTTTGACACTTTGGGGATTAACCTGATAAAATGTATAACTCTGTATAATTTAAAACACATAAATATTGAGAATAGAAGTTATTCTAGTAAATTCCAACACAAAAATAAAATAAATACTGAGACTATTATTTTGAATGTCTGATGCCAACTAACTAATAAACTCCCCATCTTTTTCCAAATTTGTCAAAAAAATAAACAGCAATCCAGAGCGCAATACATCACAAACCTTTAAATGCCCCATTCTCTCGAAAAAGCTAGATATGCAGGTTTTTACATTGATAAATATTCCGGATATATTTTTTTTAAAAAAAGCCCTAGGAGTCTAAAGCATACATATTGAAGTTCAAAGTTTTGTGAAACATTATTCGAAACAAAAGGAGATTTATCCACCATCTAGTGCCTTGTGAAAATATAATACAAATACGCTCCAAACTCAAATCACACCGGTGGAATTATGGACCTCATAGCAGGGAACGTGCAATCACATATATGATACCATGCACTCTGGTAGAAGAAACGCGTGATCACTTATATATGTTCATGGTCGTGAAAGGGTTAAAACTGCAAATTTAAAAGTAACACTGTAACACCTCACATATACTTAAACACAGCATCTTCATGTAAGAGAAGCCTATGTAGCAATCTTCATAAATATTTAATTTTCCTTTTTTCATACACATATATGAGGGGATTTCAAATCGTAAAGTAAAAAGCCCATTCAGAGTAAACGTTTATTCAGGAAATAAAAAAAAATGTACGGAATGTAAAGGACAAGGTTACATATTACTTCTGTGCCGTACTTATCAAGGCATTTATTCCATCGGTATACCAAAACATGGAAACCATCACCGTAGAAATTAGCATCAGGGTTGTTAAACCACGTGAAGACTGTTCTTGGAACCTTGGCATCAGTTCTAAAATGCTGATTTTGCAAGTGTTTTGTTAGATCCGAAGAGATGGAAATCATTCAGAGCGAGGTAGGGAATATAAGAATACCTGCCAGCGAAAACACTACTTCATGATCTTGCACAATTGATTTGCCTTTGCCTCATTAAAACCACACTTGTTTCCATGACTTAATTTTTGCACCATGTACTTCTACAAATTGCTTAAGAATATTAACTGGATAATTTACTTTTGTGAGCGTAAAAGCCGTTTCAAACGTTTTATTTCAATCGTGGACCATTTTTTTTCTCTCAACACGCGTTATTCTAACTAAGATTCAGTCATGTTACAGGAGAGCGAGCATCATCTACCGGCATCATTTGTGTGTTATGTTCGTCTTAAATAAATTCAGAGGGCCTTTATTCATACTGAATCATATATCCGTCGGTCGTCTTGTCGCCTTATTTTTTGAAACTCCTGCGTCATTATTAATTTTTTAGTTTTCAAGTAAATCATCAAATTCCGTAAAAGAAATGTGGGAAAAATATTTTCTTCACAATTATTTTTCTATCACAACTACATGTAATAAATTTGTCAATACTTGTAATTTATTTCCCCAAAGGATGTTATAAAAAAATTCATAATTCATTGAATTTCTTTCTTTAGATTTTGAAAGAGTCAAATATCAATAACATAACTTTACTGCAATTTAAAACACTCTCTTCCAATGTTAATAACAAATAAGTTAATAAAAGTAATGATTAATTTCAGGTAGGAAACGCAATGGGTATTCTTTATCGACTGTTTAAAACACTCCTATTATCATTTTTTAAGTAGTACAACAAAGTCTTAAGATATTTGTTGTAGTATAATGTATATACATTTAAATTTTTTTTAAAAAGAAAAGTTTTGCTCCTGTGGTAAAATTTGAATTTAATAGGCCACTCTCATATTAAAAACAACTTTTTTTTCATTTATCAAACAACGTTGCAAAAATTTATTGCTGTAAATTTCTTCTAGCATATTTAAATATTCGAAACCTAATTATTATGACTATAGTTTTATATCTCATCACTAATTATTTCGCAAGTGTTGTCCAACTATAAATGTTGCAGGATATTTATTCAAAAATATTCTTATGTGCTACGTTCAATATTAATAAATAGATACTTTTAAATCATTTTATATTTATAAGGATGAACTCGTAAAATAAAACTTCCAAAGAAAAAAACATCTTAGCATGATCCATTTTGTCCAACGAAAAGAAGTCTAATTTTTATGATTTTTTAACCCTTTTCTCTCAACTCAAGTTTGGGCTTACGATCTACTTTAACATTTATAATCCATTCCCAACCTTTCTGAAACGAAAACAAATCGTAAAAGCATGTATGGCCTGTAATGTTGGCTTACCTTTCCCGCTAAATGTATTTATTTTGGGAGATCGTTATTTGTGTTTCGAGCAACCTTTTCAAATATTGCTATAATACCATCAAGATTTTAATGTAAAAATCCGGGTAGGTTTATTTGTTTAGGGATATTTCCTACATTTTTAAGGATGTCATTTGAGGTACTTTTATTTTAAGTCATTATTTAGAACTGGGGTCATAATTTTTATAAAGGCTGTTATATACCTCATAAAAATGGAATACAATTTAAAATGTAATATATAGAATGAAGTCATGCAAAGTCCTGAAACAATATTTTATTTTATATCTAATATCATTTACTATTTTTAAATATTATGGGCTCGTAGAAAATAAAGAGCACTTAGATTAATAGAATATTTATTATATGTAACATATTTATAAGTAACTTAGGAAGAAAAAGAGTAACACAGAGATAGCTTTTGTGAAACAAATATACACTGATTATCATAAATTAAGGACAAATCACAAAAATGACGATAACTCAAAAAGGTAGGAGCAAAACTTAATGAAAAATAAACACACATATTATGAATCACATAAGAATGTCTAAGTAGCGTAAAAATTCATCAGAAAATATGGTATTATAGAAATTAGCTTATGTATATGATGAACAAATCGCATGTGCCAGTTTGGTATAGAGAAGGGGTAGCGAACCTTTTTGGTCCAACGTGTTTTTTTTTCTAAAAAAATGTTTAATGAGGTATAGATAGCCGTCAAGTCAAATAATTTTGATTTGTTATTATTGAGAAAATAATAAAACTAACTACTAACAACTCGAAACTCTCGTTATTTACTATAATATATTAAATGTTTTAGTTATATGTATAATTTAAATCATAAAGTAACATTAGTGTGACTTATGTTGCTGCATATTAGATGACAAATAACTTATATAAGGATTGCAGGATGTTACTTTCAGGAAAATGTAAAGAATTGGATTCATCGGCCAAACGGTTTCTAAGCGAATCTTTAAAGTTATTCATCTCTGAAAATAATGACTCGAAGGCATAGGTAGAAAATATGGTTAGAATGGCATGAGCCAGCTTCTTCAAACTGTTAAATGTATATGGATTCTGCTTTGAGGACTGCGTTCAACATACAGTTGTCTTAGAACATAAAATGCACACTGCTTTGTCCACCAAGTTTGAAATATCATGCTTCTGTTAATACCTAGCACATTTTTTTGCAGAACTAGCCGTGTTTAATAGCGATTAATAATCGTAAAAATAACACAAATAAACTATAAAATACAGTTATGTCAACTAAATATTGTAGTGCACGACCTAACTAAGGTAAAAGATTAACAAATGAGCATGCCCCCCGACGCACCACTACCAATCATTCTCATTTGATTGTAATACTTCATAGTGAACTTTGATATGTTGAACTAAAATAAAAAGCCTTTTGAACGGTGGAGTGCCCTAAATATTCTGTTTCGTGCCATCAATGGCACGCGTAACATTGGTACGCCGTCCCTGTTATAGGAAAAGTAACGAATATGGATAATGATTCCCCGAAAAACAATGCAGAACATGCAGCGATGAGTGATGCTCTCAACTAGGCGGTCTATAAATTCTGTAGAAGAGCTATTGCTCTTCCAAGACTGTTAAAAGAGTACGTAGGGTCCTAGAACCGGGATTAAGATCATGTACGCGTCGTCCTAGAATTATCTAAACATTGTGGATAGAGTTAAGGTATTGTGATCAAGCTGGACATTATATGAGCTGAATTGTTTCCTGCTCAAGATAAACATATACGAAAGAAGTCTTGTGTGGCCTCGCATTATCATCCATGAACACAAATAATCATATATTGCTTCGGCATAAGGACACACATAAGCAGCAGCATGCCATCTCTATAGATGTGAACATTAACATTTCCACAGGAAACGAATTTGAAGTATGTGCATCCACATTAAAACAAAGAAAGAGATGCCACCCTAAACACAGACACTGCCTGATCTCCGTATACATCCCTTTCATGAATGGGCCATAGAGGAAAACAAGCTCCAGGTTCTATTTAAATGAAAATATGTCTACTATTGATTTCGAGAATTTATCTTGACTGTTCGACCTTATGATTCCGAGAATTTATCTTGACTGTTCGACCTTATGATTTCGAGAATTACCTTTCAAGTATTTACCGTAAAGAGAACGGCTCACCTTTGATCAAGAGTCCAGTGAACAGGTTCACGTGCCCATTGGAAACGTTTCCTAAAATGACGTGACGTGAGCGCGACGCAAAAGGCTAGTCATCTCGCATAAAGACCATGTTCGTGATGACTTCGACGCATGGTTGGTCTTGACACCAACCATCCGGAACTTGTAGTGACAGAGGATCTCAGATCAACCGGAGTCTCGGTTTTATTTCTTCGTTCTCACAATGAAAAATATTGGTCATCGGTCCTTGTTGTAGCACATGGTTGTCCATGACTGAATGTCCTAGATGCCGAATCTAAATTAGAAATTGTTGCGAAAGTCTATGAATCACCGAAGGATTCATATTGAGCTATCTAGTGACTTATATATGACTTCGCCCTGCCTGTAATCTTCGAATAGCTCACTATCGCTTTATTCGGTCAAATAATGCCTGGATGCTAATGTTACAATTTCGCTATACGAGATTCCTAATCTCAGACATGGATTGGCAATGCCCGCTTTGCTCTGAGACATCCTTTATACTTCTCGTAAATGACCTAGTCCGACTACATCGTTACTATTTTGCAATATGTAATATCGTTCAGAGGGAGAGTTCTTTTAACTTATCAATATATTCAAGTTTCTTTGAGATTGGATTACTTTGGGCAAATTATGTCTATTTTTGTGAATCTTCATTAAATTATGATATCCAGTGCATATAAAGATTTTTAAAAAAAGTATTGTTAAAAAACATATCAAGCATATTTTTCTTTATTCAATTATTTTCTGTTATATAAAAACAAGTATAAAATGTTTAAGCAAAAAACATGTGTTTTAATAGTATTGTAATCAATATATCATTAATCTTCATATTTTAGTACAACTATTATGCATAAAAAGAAATGCATGATTGTTTTATTTTAAATATCTTTGTGAATTTACATTTCATAAATTTTAAAACTAAAATTGCCCTTAAGATTACTTAAATTTTTGGTAAGATTTTGTAATATTTATTTTAAGGGAATATTAATTTGCAGCCTCACACTCGTAGAAAAAAAAAAATTAAAGGAGCAAACATGTATTTTAACACATGTAATATGTTAGACTTATAATACAAGGAATTTTTTTCTGTTTAAACTCCCTTTAAAATTGGAAATAATTTACAGTGTAACAAAGAAAGAGAGAGAGAGAAACGCGTGGACTACAATTAATTATTGTATATACTTTATTTTCAAAGAACGGTTCCAATTCTTAAAAAGAAAGATATATGAATGGTTATCTAGAAAATGCGTAAAACTGTCATACACCTTTCGTAAATGCGATTTCGTATAAGACAAACTAAAAAATTTAAGACAAACGAAATAACTTTAAGGGTATAATTTCATGATTACAGAAGAATGGGCATTATGTACTGGTGCTTTTATTTAAGAATTTGCAATCACATGTAAACACAAATATATAAAACCTGACTTGGGATATGCTATATATTATTTTCCATGTTTAATAAAATGAAAAGTCAAAACATCAATTTATGGTTAATTTCTCCAAAAAGTTAGTATGTCTACGAAATGTAATTATTGAACTTTAAAGTCAATGGTAATATTAAAGCTTCATCTATTTATGTCATTGCTAATGGGAGAAGGCGCTACATGGATACTTACGTTAGTGGTACGTGGGGTGCCTGAGTCACCCCAAACTTTATTTAATTTTTTTTATTGTACACGATAAAATTATATTTCCAATGAAAATTTAAGTAAATTAAACTATACTTACCTACTTTTAAGAACTTTAAATTTTTCTTTGATAGGTTGAGAAAAACATCCATTCAAACTTAACAAAAATGTTTCAAATATGCGTGACTTTAATGAAGGAGACAAATCACACATGAATTTCGATTTCGTTAAAAGGATGATATTTGCATGCAAAACTAATATATTTGTTCAAGTTATTGTAGTGTTATTTCCCATTGATGATCGACAAATAGCATGTTGACTATTTGGGTTTGTGTCTTTTATTTACTTGTGTTTTTATGGCCGTCTTATAGCTTCATATATTTATTGGTGGAGTTTTTTAGGTAGCATTTGAAAACTTTCAATTCAACTCAAACGTTTCATGTGTTCATCTTTTTTCCAAATTTGCTTTCGTTATCATGATTAATACCCTTTATTCTATCAGTTTCTTCCCTCTTGATCTGTTTCAACTTCATCCAAACAGAGTTCACTCACATATGCCCTTTTATTTCTTTAAATTTTACACATTTATCTTTATATACCATAATAAAACGTACGAAGCAGCAATCAAAGTGACTAAGTCGTTCACAGGGGGAAAATATAACCTGCTTATGAAAGTTATTTTCGAACAAAAGTGGTCGCGCATCGAACTCATTCACCACAATTACCTAAAGAATGTTCACACTCCCAGAAGAGAGGGGATATGTGAAAAATACATTTTAGTTTCCATAAAGATTGCCCTATAGGAGGATTCTGATAAGGTCATTTGAAACAAATAAACAGTTTTCCCAGAATTAAAAAAAAAATGTGAGCTTGGGGTGACTCTGTGCTTCTCGCACCCACTCCCGGTTTAACGACTATCAATTTAACATCGAAAACCTTGTGAGGAATACCACTTTACTTTAAATGTCCAAGTAAATATTTAGGGAGTAGAGAGCCATGTATATAAATAAAATCTACTGGAGCTCAAAGTTCTAAAGTTGGTGTAATGTAGGACTTAGGTCAGTTAGGAGCCAGAAAAGAGGTTATCTTCGTTACTTAATCTAGGTTCAAATTTATGAAACCGATCGTCTATTCACCCTGTCAAATTACGAGGTACCTCAACCAAACCATTCGTGATGTTTTGAAGCATTGCGTTAATAGAAACCAATTTTTAATTAAAGTTTAATATTTGCAGTTGTTTCATTTATTTTAGAAAAAAATATTGGAAGAAATCTAAGTATATATTCATATTCTAATTGATGAATTTAAAAAAAAGAAAGAACAATTTTCCCTCCTCATTTATTTATTTTTCTAACTTTATGATAAATTGTTCTGAAGTGGTTATTGCAGTAGTCCCTTTATAAACATTTTCTGAATAAATTAGGAAGTATTCGCATTAATTATGAGAGAATTAAATTTGAATATTTAATCCGGAATATTAAGTCTTTCTTCCTTGATATGGTTAAGAGTAGACATCGAGAATTCATAAATTTTCAAATAAAAGATAGAGGATTTCCTGTTCCTAATGAGCTTCATTATCTTTAAAGAACCACAACTTACCAGATGGAAGAACACATCCATAACTATTTTTTTAACTGAAATGAATAAATTACGCATATACTGCATACATGCATAGTTAAAAGAAGTTAAAAATTGCAATAAAAAAACAAAAAAACAAGTTCTTATATTGATAACCACGCACACGTAATTATCAAATAAATCATACGACATATAATTATTAAGATAATTTTTCTATCAGTAGTTATTTTAAAAAAATCATTGAACATAAAGAGTCGGGATATGAAATTATTTTAATTAACTTCATATGTATGGGAAAATTTCAATTAACTAGCAAAATTAACTTAACATTTTAGATTTTTTTAGTTATTTAAAAAAATTGACTTGTGTTTATTTTAAAAGTGAAATAAGTTTTTATAAGTTTATGTAGAGATCTTAAGTAGAAATGGGTATGCATTTAAAAATTCATTTTACAAAGCTAAGCTAATTAGAAATATGCCCAGTTAATTTCCAAATTGGTATATTATAAAGAAAAATGTTATTTATGTATCTATGCATATGGATCTTACTTCCGTATAGGAACTATTTAATATTTAAAAGTTCACTGAAAAGAAAGAAAAAAACTTAAAATATTTGTTGAAAAGGAATATATTATATTGAAGTAATAAGCAGCATTTTAGCTCGAAAGTGTTAAATTAATTCCCGTAATATGTTGCATTAATTTTTCAAATAAAATTTTAGAATTTACACTTAACTCATAACTAATTTTAACTGTACTGATATATTTATGACTTTAAATAAATGTCTTCGTGACAAACTAGAGTTCTAGTACGTTATGCATATTTTTACTTGGGGTACATTAAAAAAAATGACTACTAAGCAACTACTTTTTTATGCGCATCGAAATAAATCATATATTAAATATGCAAGTACTATTTTCATTTTAGAATGTACTGAAATAAATATTTTGAATAGATATTGTATTTATTGATACTGCAGATACCGGTTTTTTATCTTAAGAGTACCTTTATTATCACTAATGATACAAATGATACAAATCCAGCTTAGAATTAAGGTGGTTAAAGATCGGTCTTTTTTGCTCATCGGCAAATTCATATTATATATTTTTTAACGTTGATACTCAGTCGAAATGAAAATAAAAATTAAGGATTTTTTTTCTAAAAATTATTAAATAGAGAAAAAACAGAGGACAATAACAATGTTAAACTATTTGTAACAAATGCCTTCGACTATGTTTCCTTCTCGTTTCACTGGCTGAATCGTCGCTGGACCATACAGTAGTAGCGTCTTGAAGTGTATTAGCATATCCAAGACTTTTTTTTTGTTTGACTGTGAATATGGCTCCAGTATCCCACGTTCCAAAGTATAGATGCAATATGTGCTCAGCAGCCAACAAGTCTAGCATCAACTTTGCTCTGGCAATACCTTTCAATGTTTGGATTATGACCTATATTTGTACTTATTCATATATTACATAGTTTTGAACTTGTGTATCCTGATCTCAATTGAAATCGAGCAACTGAGCAATCAACGCGCTATGCATCACAACAAACGAATGCCAGTTTAGAAGTAAAGACCAAATTATTTGAAAGAAATTTTGCTAACTAACTCAACAAATTTGTTTTTGATGACTTTTTATAATGTTATTTTTAGTTTCAATTGGGCGAAAAACGATCTTTGATTTAATTTGTTTTATAAGAACATAATTAAACTATAGTTATAGAATTAATTTATGATCATCTTATCTCATCATCGTTAATACTATTATTTTTAATTATTTCTATTTATTGACTTGAGAGAGAGAGAGAGGTAAAAGCAGAAGAATAAAGGAGATTTTAAATTGTATAATTTAAAACAAGTGTAATTCAAATAGCATCAAATACATTCCACAAAGTTATATAAACATAACGCTATTATAGTAAACTTGTATTTCAAATGTGCTTTTAAAAATTCTGAAATTAAACCTTTCTTATTTAGAGCCTTTAAGCCAATGTTTCTCAAACTGTGGGGCGAGCCCCCCAGGGAGGCGTCATACCGCTATGAGGGGGACGCGAGCCTCTTCAAAAGTCGAAATAAATTCTTTTAAAAATTATTAACTTACTGAAAGTAAACAAACAAATGCATTTTATGTCATAATAAAAATAAAAATACTCATTTACAATATAATACACTTATAAATGTATCAGTAGTGCACAATATATTTTATAATTAACTTAACAGTACTAAATTAAGGACGAGTTTAATAATTACCAGTGGTCCTATATAAGATTATATATGCCAACTTTAACACCTATCTAGATAATCTGTACGGTTAATAATTAACATCTTAAATGCAGATTAAAATTATGCGATTCGCTCTCCAAAGTCCCCGTTTAGCACGAAGGTAAGCGTATGTGGTGTA
Organism: Trichonephila clavipes; assembly: GCA_019973935.1. NCBI lineage: Eukaryota > Metazoa > Arthropoda > Arachnida > Araneae > Nephilidae > Trichonephila > Trichonephila clavipes. Next base: position 954,038 of record BMAU01017801.1, on the reverse strand, counting down.
TTGAGGGGGTCGGTGGTAGAAAAGAAATAAATAATCAAAGCCTCTGAAGCAAGTGAATCCTTCGCAAACACTATCAAGGTTATTTCATTGTTTTTTAAATCCTTCGAAATAATTTTATGGATAGCATTTCACAGAAAAGATATAACTTCAGAAAGACGTACATATACGTCTGAGGGCAATAAACACACTGGTTAAGCGAGACGTTTATATACGTTGGAGGCTTAAGAGGTTTAAGTCGTATTGTATGTGTAACGTCATAGTAGTCGCCCATCCAGTGTGGTAGCTATGACCTTCGGCTTGTAACCGAATGGGTTCGGGTTCGAATCCCGAGTAAGACTTGGTTGTATCTTCTTCGGGAAAGAAGTCGGTCTTTCGCCTGAAATGAATTCCCGTCTCGAAAGGAACAGCAGCGCACCTCTTCTTGTTATATGCTGGGATCATCGTTTGTAATAAAATATGTATTCTTCTGTGGTTGTGTTATATGTTTCTGTTCATCTATCTCACGTCTTTTCGTATGTATCCCAGTAATAAACACACAACAACAACGTCATAGTATTATTGAATTTAATGTATCGCTATTGATGGAGGGGATGCGATGCAAAGTATGATTGAATATTGGGTCGCAAACATTGGAAATTTGAGAAGCACTGCTTTTAGCGGTAAATATGTTATTTCTTACACCGATTTCATGTGCGAGGACTATAGAGTTTGAAAGACATTAATTTCATTTATTCATTTTTCCTGCCTCCTTGATAAAATGTGCCTAGTTGGTTTTTAATCATAAATTTCATTTATTTCGTCAATTTTATGCAACATTATTCTTGAAGTTAAGGGCTGGCGCTATGTTTTGACTATGAGTCATTGGCTTCGCCTTATTCGTCCGGTAAATTTTTTCTTCATGTGTTTTGAGTTGTATTTCTTAATTATATATTTTATCTGCATTAATTTCTTATTTTACTTTGTTTCACGTGGTTAAGTCAAATTATACCTGAAGTACTTGATCCATGACTTCAAAATCTGTTAAGTGTTTATTCCACATATTCTATAATATTTATCTCTAAAAATAACAAAAAATAAAAAAAAAAACAGGTATAATTATTTCTGGTAAAGAATAGTGAGCTCAGTTATATGAATATTGAAAAAATATATCATCAATGAATTTGGACAATGAGTATCTGATGATTATCCAGACGAATCTTTAGTAAACAGAGATATCTATATTGGTAAATGCACAGCAACGAAGTTGCATAATATGAAATATGTAAAAAACCCAAAAAGTAAACATAGTTAATTATTGTAAAGATACATTTCGGCATTAAAATATTTTCAAAAATATGTATATGGAAGGTATTTATTTTGAAAGTAGCAGAGATAAATATGGGTGACGAAATTTTTGAATGCATAAGCCAACACATAGATCATGCACAACCTGTTATGTTGATACATACTTTTTTTAATTATTTTGCCAATGATTTTCTCTCTTAATAATCTGAATAATTTTCTCTCTTTGCTAATAATTCTCTTTCGGATCAGATATTTATAATTGTTTCTCTAACTTTTTTTACGCATCCTACTTATATTAAGAGTTTAAATGCAAACAACCCACACATGTTAATACAAATAAAACAATTCAGATATCTTATTTTTTAAGCTTTTCTCTATAATTCACATCATTTTATATGGCTGTAGCAGCATTTTAGAGTTTATTATTACACACAAATGAACGGAAAAAATTGTTTCAATTTCCCCTCTGACTATAATGCATAAAGTTCTTCACAACCTTTTAGCATTTAGCCAAGCAGTGTGTAACAGTGTGTGTGTGTGTGTGTGTGTGTGTGTATTTGTTTAAACTCAATTACCCTGATCTTATACGTTTTCCCAAGACTTCGCACACATATTGGTTTACGTTAAAATGATATATGTTGTATTTAAGAGCATAATAAATGCATAAATTATGCTATATTATAACTACGTGTATAATATTAAGAGCTCAAAATCTAAAAAAAGTTTTTTGAATATTGACTAGGCTACTTATAAATCTGTGATTAATCTGATTTTGCGTTTAGTGAAAAGGGTATTGGAAAAAAGAAAAGATACGTATTGTAAAAGTCAAAAACTTCTATTTATGCAAATGTAAAACATAATATTTTTGCAACAACCACATGGGACAGAAGGAGTACTAATTGATAACAATAAATAATAATTATCTGAACTAGGTGAAGTCTGACAGATGATCTGGATCTAAATACTTATATACCTGGCACAAATGATAGTAAAATAGCTATTCAATTATACATTTCTGTCTTCTACGATTTCACTATCAATGTCCTGTGTAAAATTAGTTTTTTTACAGTACATATTAAGTATAATTATGCAGTATCGTTTACATACATCAAGGCTCCTTCACGTGAAGAGGTTCTCAAAAGCAAATAAAATTTTTTTTCTCACCACAACTTTTTTTAAACAAATTATTGCTTTATTTTTCATTAATATATGAGTTTAATATTGTTGTATACTCACTTCTCGAATTTTGAACCTTTTATTTTACCTTCTGTTTATTTTAGGCATAATGGCATTTTTTAAATTATACAAACGCAAATTATCTGGTCATATATGCATTTTTTACTACAATTGTAACTAAAAAAACTTGGGATTACAACTACCACGGAAAAGCTTCAATAATCTGTACATCTTAGTTCCCTATTCATTTTTTTATTTAAATGTGTGTACAAAATATATCCAAACCCTTACAGATCCTCGCTTACAAATCGCCCCTTACATTTTGAATACAACAATGTTAAAAAAATGTAGATTACCAAGACAGACATATATGCTTGCTTCTTTTTGTGACATCAATTGGATCCAAAAAGCAGCTCCTTATTTCTAAATTAATTATATCTAAAATTTCAAAACATGTAAGAAATTGGAAGGTTTTGTATACAATACCATAAAAAAGTATATAAAGTAATATTAACAACAAAATTAAATAAATACGAAAAATTAAAAATAGCTTATCCATGTCCCTCTACACTAAAATCTAAAAGTTAGAAAAATGCTAAGCGCTTATTTAGCTTTCAGATAAAATAAGAAAACGTAAGAGTTTAGCACTATTTCCTTGAGACTTACTTCTAAGAAAGGTTGTGAAGGGAGGAAAGATAAATTGAAATACCACTTATGAATACATTATGAAGAGAATGGGCTTCAAAAGCGTGGACAAACCTGTCAAGTTATAACAAATTGGAAAGAAAAAAAGATGTCAACGAGAGGAGATTTTGCAGACATTGTATTCAAAATATTAATGAGCTGTCATTTGAAACAAGTCCTTAAAATTAATAATGACCCTTTTTATAAGCATGTCGTCAAATTTTTCTATTAAATTGATTAATATTCAATATTGGCTATACTTAAACTAAGACGTACTTATTCAAAATAAAAAAATAAAAAAAACTGGGAAAGAAATTATTAGATAATTGAAAATTGTGAAAATAATCAATACAGATTGTGAGATATTTTTTAAGAAAAATAATAAATATTATAAAATGACTCATTTTTAAAATGGCTTAAAACATATTTTCATTATGCTTGTGCATTGGATTATAGAAAAAAAAAGTGTATCAGTAGAAAAATTCAATTTCAATTCAGAATTAAGAAATTTTACAATTGCTTTATTATGGGATAGATACAATCAATATGTTTACAATTCAATTGAATAAGGGGAAAACTATGTTTCCGTGGCATATTTCTTTAGCTATTAAAATTTTTCAAAATATTTGAATATCAGAGTTAAGTGTTTTTGAGCACACATGAATCCTGCAAATGTAACTACAATAAAACATGTACATCTTTTAAGTTATGACATAGTAAACGAATCTAGTACAGTAACTCAGTAATGAAAAGTTCAGACAAAATTATAGTAAATTCAGGAATATTTTCCACGCACATTGCTTTTCATAATTTTTATACGGTTATTATTCAGGGAAAAATTGCATTATTTCTGCATACATTTTGATTATAAGTTCTTTTAATTAGCATTTAATTTAATTTATTAAAACATTTTTTCAAAATAATATGTGCTTCTGATTTTGTAAGTGAAACAATGGAATATTGTCCAACTGAAAACTCACCGTGTAAGGGTGCGATGCACATAAAATCTGTCAACAGCTCAAACTTCCTCCCTTTGGTGTGGTGAGGTAGCTAGGAGAGGAAGTATGAACCCAGGTGTCGTCCTCGTCACTGGACCATGGTTCAAAATTACCAGGTCTGTCACCAAAAACTCTCAAGTAGCTAAACATTGCGACGTTAATATTCAATCACTTACTCCTTCCAGCTCTTGAAAATATGAACCTGTGATTATAGCTACTTTCTTTCTAACCTGATATATATATATATATATATATATATATATATATATATATATATATATATATATATATATATATATATATATATATATATATATATATATATATATATATATATATATATATATATATATATATATATATATATATATGCTTATGTCTGTTAAGAAAAATTAAACGTCAAACAATTCATTTTGGAAAGTTATTGAGAAGGTATTTCAAATTTATTTGCTTGATCGTTGATATCTTTCCTTATTTCTATTTATAGCTTTTTTTGAATATATTAAGGAATTACATATTATTGAATTCTCAAAAATAGCTGTAGAAAAATGGATAACGATAATGGAAATTATATTCACGGCACTTTAAAGCTTCATCTACCTAACATTAAAACCATATGAACATAATGCCTAGTACGTCGAAATTGTTTTAAATTGGTTGAATAAAATATTCTTGAAATATTTACCCATTATTATCTTATTAGGTTAATTTAAGATTACAGTGATTAATTTCAAGCATGTGGAAGTTGAAAAATCATATTACTTAAATATTAGAAAATAAAAATATGTTCTCTTATAATCGTATTTTACTTTCTGAAAAGAATTATTTTAACTTTCAATAATTTTCATCAGGATAAAATATCCAAATCAATAAAATACCATTAGAAAACTTAAAATATGCAATTTAAAAATATATTACAATACATTAGTTCATAACTTAGCAACTCAAATTTAAATTTAATTTTAATCAAGTCTACGTCTATTAATACATCTCTTTCGTTGATAAAAAATGTTACAAAAAACGCATATCGAATATGACACACGTTTTATCTTTTATTTTCATAAAATGAAACCTGTCATCTAAACGATTAAAATATAGTTTAAAGCATAAAACAAAATTCTGAAGTTGAGTGTGTATTATCAAGAGCATATTTGAAGCATGTCTACATTTCATTCTCAAACAGCTCGGTTAGTAGATATGCATACACATTTTCAGTCACATTAGGAGCATTTCGTAAGCAACTCGCAGCTATACGTTTCCGGTTTTCAAGGAACACAAATAGATTCGGATCTCTTAGGTATTCATATTAGGAAATCATATTGTGTACGAGTTTATTGGTAAGCTCTAGCATTTACAAGCGGCCGAATAATATCTATAACGAGGGGTGATTGATAAGTAAAAAGTCTCCAATAGTATAAAATAAGTTTCCCACAAGGTGCAATAATAACAGAGGTAACAGAATGACGGAAATGTATTACTCTTTTATATTGTAAACGCATTTATCAACATAGTCACCACTTACAGCATCACATTTGTTTACTCGTTCTATCATTTCTTCCTTCCGTCCATGTAGAAAGATTCTGGTTGGCTGCGTATCAATTTGCGCATGGCTGCCTAAACTTCGGCATTTGTTGAAAAACGTTAATTTTTCAACGTCTGCTTCAATTTTGGGAACACCAAAAGTCCGACGGTGTCAAATCATGGCTGAAAGGAGGTTGTGGAACCACTGTGAATTTCAATTTTCCCATGACGTCCTGTTTTTGTGCAATGTAATGCTGTCTTGCATTGCCGTGATGTAGACGGTCTTTCCGGTTTGATTCTGCAGATGTGTTGCATGAGGGATCGTAAGGTTGCACAGTACCTCTGTCGGAATTCACCGTCAATCCTTTAGTCAGAAATTCCATGTAGAGAACACCACTTTCATCCCAAAAGATGGCGAGCATGACTTTTTTTCGAACATTAAAGTTTGGAGTTTCTTAACGGAGAACCAGGATGATGATATCCCATGTTGTGCTGGTCATATTAACGAATCCAGGATGTCAAAGTTCAGACAGCCATGTGCAAATGGATACGCAGCTACCAGAATGTTTCTTCGTGGAGTGAATGAAAAACAGACAGAACGATTGAACAAATGTGAATCTGTTAGTGGTGACTATGTTGGAAAATTAGTGTACAGTATATCCCTTTAAGACCCGAAATATTTGTATCTTCAAGCATTAAATTCTTCTGGTCATTAATACTACATGGACCCCAAATGACGTTGGGAGAAATAATAAAAAAAAATCCCGCACCTCTCCTTAAACGTAGACGGGACCCGCACGATTGTTCGGGTTGGGCGTTATCTGTGAAACAGGTCACCCATGAAGTTTTACGAGTAATACATTCCTAACCATAATTTGATAGAAAAAACAATCTTAATTCAACTAAAATTGTTACAAAAAAGGAAACTATTGATGTATAATTAACTCTTTTATTAATTCATCTTTTATTTACTGTAAAATTCTTTTGTTTTGTTTTTGACAAATATAAATAACCGTTGCATCTTTCGAATGTTTTCAAGCTGCTTTCATAGTTTCCAAATCTGCACTTGAGAGGCCTTGAAATGTCATCGACACATCAAAAATGGCTATACATGTCAATCATATATCCAGGAATACCCAGGATAAAGGCCATGCCATGTATAGCAAATGGATTATAACGCTTCGATCTTTTTTTGCGAGTGGAATTAGAACAATGTTGCCTTCATCATCATTTAAAGCACTTTTGTTAGTAGGTGGGGAGTCTGATAACGACTTAACTATCTCTAAATTAAATTTTAAGCGATCAATTTCGAATTTAAGAGGAACTTTATTTGATATTACATCTTGTTTGCACAGAAACCAAGAATTTGCAACAGCTAAATCAATGTAATGAATGTGTTCAAAAGACTTTTAAGGTAAAGAATGATCAAAAATTGTACTTCCATTTCAAATATTTCCATGTGTTTCTTCATCGCTCTCATATGAACTTGATTCTCCTTTCAGTATACCTCATTCATATGTTTTGTTCTCAGCATTGTCATCAGCCCAGAAATCACTAAGTCCTCTGTCCTATGTTAAATCTGATTTAATCATCAATTGAAAGATTTCTTTTGTGAGAATTCTCCTTTTAGACACCTGAAAAAGTGTTTCCTTAAAAGCACATTATTCCACGAAAAATAATAAAATGTGTCAGAAATTTTATTTTTTAAATATATATATATATATATATATATATATATATATATATATATATATATATATATATAAGACGCATTTGTTGTATGTCTGTCTGTTCCCTTATAGCTCAAGATCCAGACAACCAAATAACGTGAAATTTGGTACACGTAAACAAAATTACATAGGGAAGGTTCTTAAATAGGTTTGGCGTTCGTAATTCTTTCTAAATATTTTAAAATTTAATTTTTAAGTGACTTTTCAGTGTTGCGACGTCATATGATGTCACCTTTCTCACTAAGTGTAAAATTTATTCTTTACTCGCAGTTTTTCAAGACTCTTACTTATTTTTACTATAGCTATGTTTATCGTTTGGAATATTTTTTTTCAATTTTTCTATTCTTTGATATTTAATTAGGATTGTTTTTCGAATAAATAATTTTTAAGGATTATTCTTTTAACATCTAAAATTTTATTTTGTTGTTTTGGCAACCTTTAGGTATTATCGCGGGATGTTAATGTGTGTGATTTTGCTTACAAATTACAACTTATTTATTTATTTATTTAGAATGCGAAGATTATAATTTTGACAAACTAAAACTTCTCATTGATAAAGGTTATATTTCAGTTTTTATTACTGCATTTAACGTAAGTATAGTTTTTCCGTTTCCGTTAACTATTTTAGATAGTATGAAATTAATAATATTTTGGCAATTTCATGGGTCTTTATTTTAACCTTTAAGGGTTGGCTATTGGCTTCAATACTTGAAATTGCCTTGCAGAAAATCAAACTTGGGGAATCATACTGCCCAAGCAAAAGCAGTGTTGGTAGTAATTACATATCAAACTGGAATAGGCATCAGATAGTGAGCAAAACAGACAAATGGCTTAAATACCTGTTGAGGAAGCAGGTAGTCGTAAGATAAATTATTTTTGGATCTTATGTACTATCCTAAAAATCGCCAATGCTCAAAATAACTTGCCAAGTTTGCATCCACGATTTCGCTTGTCATATATATGCTGAATTGTGAGCCATGTGCTTCGTTTCATATGTCGCCAGTAGGATGTGGTTATATGTAAGTACCTTATTTTTTTAAATTATGTTTTTGCATTGATAAAGTCAGTTCAGTTCTTTTTATGTCAATTAATGTTAGTATTGTACTTCATTTTTCAATTTATTTTTATGCTCGGGATATATATATATTGGATAATTTTTTTAGTACTTACGTATTATTGCACAATCGCCAAAATTCCAGACAACTCGCCACTTTGGCAATCCCAACTTCGTATGCGTTGAATTGGCAATCATGTGCTTTATTTTGTATAATGTCACAAAGAGGTTGCGATAATAGGTAAGTACCTTTAATTCTGTTCATTACTATAACATTAGACTGGCCACAACATACCAATTTGGCGTGATTTCAAAATCATGCCAAAAATGAGTAGCCTACGAATATTAAATTAATATTATGAGTATTCACCTGTTTTATCTTTTCCTCCAGTAATCCTTCATTAATTCAATATATAATTTTTTTTTATAAATTTTAGTACTTACATTTTTTTTGCGATTATGTACTGCAATTATTTTTTTACACATTGTGATGTCTTGGGCAAAATTAATCAGGGGTATTTTTCTTAAATATGTTTTAACTGTTTTTGACAATTTTTAAAATTTTGTTTGATGTCTGTCTGAAATGCAAATTGGAAAATAAATATTTTACAATATATATATTGTGTTTGTACGAAAATGTTTATACTGACTTATTCAAAATATTCAGTCTTCTTTTATTTTTGATATCTTTTTAAAATTTAATTTATGTTATAACTAGCTATACCCAGCTTAATGTTGCTGTTCCGCAGTCAGCTTTAAAAGACTGGTACACCATAAAGTATGTCATGAGGCTTACAAAAGTAAAAAATACACAATAATTCAAACAAATCCATATCTATATACATATAACACGCATTTGTTGTCTGTCTGAATAAACTTTATCTTTCACACTACATCATTTGGAGAAATTTTCAAAATTTGTTTGTGTAGATAGTAGTTAATTAAAACGTTATAATTACAATTGAATATGCATACATTGCATTTTTAGTATTAAAATAATTATAACTTCTGTACTGTATTTTTTGGACTGAGTGAATATTAACGTCGCACTGTTCAGCTACACCAAGGCTTTTGGCGACGGACCACATAATTTTGAACCATGGACAAGTGACGTGGACGACACCTCAGCTGGCACCCTCTTCTCCTAACTACCACGCTACACCAATTTAGTAGGAATATATTCTACCAATACTTAACTGGAATATTCTTTGAAATCCACTCTTCCAAGATATATGACAGCACGGGTTCTGTGATGAGTATTTTAGCGGGGAAGACGAATAGTTTTGTAGCAGATATTGCGTTTTCAGCTGGCGGTGTTCTTAGCGGATTGCAAAGATTATCATTTTTGTATAATATTTGAATAGTATTGGTTTAAAGAAAATCAATATTTTGAAAAACTTTGATGAAACGGATTGATGTTATAGGAAATGAAATAAAACATTTTGTAGGAAAATTCTTAGACAATGGAGTGCGTGGACAATTTGGAGTACAGGTTTAATTAATATAAAAACAAAACTATGTCTCTTTAGGTATAATATCATTAAATGCAATATAAAATTAGTATTCAAGGGACCAAATTATCAGCATTAGTATAGTAAAACCAAATTGTTCCTGTAAAAATCAAACTTTAAGAGGGTTGGTAGTCCCATATTTAAAGGATGTTAAAAACCATTTTAAGAATTTAAATGAAATTTTTATCTAAGTTAATTGTTTCTTTGTATTTATCATGTAATATATATATATATTTAGTGTTTAAAATAGCAATATATTTTTAAGTGGATAATTTCAAAGTTTAAAAATAGTATTGATCTTTGAACGCATGCAGTAAATAAACATATCCAAAGTAAATCGATCGATATATTTATGTGTACCACCAGAGTCTTCCAGTTTACACAAAGTTATTCCTGGAATTTTAAGTTAAAATTTCGGAGAAAAATCTTTTAAAGCTTCTTTTTGGATGTAGAGTAAGAAAAAACCAATAATAATGACAAAAAAACTTCGCGGTATGTGTGTTAAAATAAGTGTAAGTTAAAATTTCGGAGAAAAATCTTTTAAAGCTTCTTTTTGGATGTAGAGTAAAAAAAAAAAATAATAATAATGCCAAAAAAACTTCGCGGTATGTGTGTGTTCCACTTCTTTTGGAAAGAAAATTCCGCTTCAACTTTTTTTTTTTTTCTTCAACTGCAATAAAAAAGATAATCAATGAAAATAATTAAACGTAATTACATTAAGTTTAAGTTCCAACGTATGAAGTTTTGATTTTTTGATCATATGTTTTAAAACTGGTAAAACAAAAGAAAATAAGTTTGTTTCTTTTTAATTTAACATACATAGTTGTTACATTGTTAGAACTTTTTAAGGCAAAACAGTAATGGATTGTATTACATATTTCGCATGATTCATATTATAACAGTAGAAAAAGTACTCACATATACTTAAGTGCATTGAATGTAAAATAAATATATTTATATGCATTTCAAATGTCATCTTTTTTCACTAAGGTATAAAATTAACATTTTTCTAAGTTTTGTTTTACTCCTTTTCATGTTAGATAATTCGGGGAAAGATGCTAGTTTGTTAACAATACTTTTATGCGTCGATAGATAGTAATACTGGGTCAATTATGTGATTACGTGTGGCTTGTAAATTTATCTGAGTTAATCGTCTTTAATCACGTTTATTTTTAGATCTCGTGAACATTTACAGTGATGAGTATAGCTTTTATAATATTCGGTTCCTTATATTTAAAGTTTATAAACATGCTTGTTATTTTAAATAAGATGTTAGCAATATAAATGAGTTGCGCATTATGTTTCACGTATGATGTATGTAGAGACTGCCATAACACTATAGCAAATATGAAAAAAGCGCGTGTGGTATTTCCCCCTTATACTTGGGGGAAGACGTCATATGATTCAGAAATAAAATAAATGAACTTTATTTTTTTAATTTGTAACAATGTATATTATTGTATGAAATATTAAAAAAATTAATAATTATTATTAGTAGTAATAATACTTAAATGCAATTAATGTTAAGAGGTCTATCCCCAACGGTTGTCTTCACCAGTACAGATCACGGGAGCACATACCAAGTCCTCTGGTCAGAAAACGCAAACCTATCGGGTGAATGCAAACCAACATTAAAAATCTTAAATGAATCAGAGAGGAGAGAAAATAGGCGGGAAAAGTCCCAAGAAAGTTAGAATAGACGAGTAAAGTCAAAACAAATAACAAGAGACCTTCGAAGAAAAAGAAGAAAAGGAGATGTGTCCTTTTTGTCATCCTCAAGCTAAGAAATTTAAATGTGACAACTTCCCCTAATTTATTTTACTAACGATAATGATAACCATTTAATAAAACTATCTTAACTTTATAAACGTTATTAGTTTTTCTTGGAAATTATATTCTCAAAAAAATAATAAATTGTTCATTTATAAAATAAAAATTAATTATATAAATTTATAAAAACTAATTAAAAAATAAAACTGGAACACTTATAATAAAACACAAACGTGCGTTATCAAGTGCATTATTTTTGAGATATATCATTGCAATTTCTCTTTAAGAATTTAAATTTTAAAAGAAAAAATGCGAATTCAATGCTTAAATATTGAAAAAATACAAAAGATTGATGGTACTGAACGTTAGCTGTTAAGTGAAGAGAAAATTGTTTAGATAAATATTCACTGGAAATAGACTTAAAATGTGGACATAATTTTTCCATGTCATCTTTTTTCTCCATATATGTTATACTCTGAAAATAATACTGACACAACTGTTCCTTCTGAAAAGTTTTCCGGAATGTAAAATGGGCTTATATGTGCAATTTCTTAGGAGGTGGTCCATTTTTTTTTAAACACTGTTTTTGTAAAAGCATGCTTTTTATAATTCTGAAAGCAGAACACGGGTAAAATGTAAATGAAAAATGTTTTGGAATTGAATTTTTTTCCTGAAATTCTGTTTTAAAACATTGTTTTCTTTTCTCTCGGACCTGGCAATTGTTTTTGTTTTAGCAATTTAAATTCTGCTTTTAGGAAGACATTAGAAAATTTCCGTTTAGATGCCATTAGTGAACACGCGTTAGCGTTATGCATGGTCGATTACGGATACAGTTTCCCTATTCAGCAGAAGGCTCGGACGCTAAATTTAGAATCGGTGAAAACTTTCTTCGATTTTCTTTAGAGAAAAGCCGATAATATTACAATAGCCAAAAGTGGCTCAGAAACTAATAAGAAATTGAAAATTCAGAATCTAGTGGAACTGCAAATATTGAAAACTTACATTTAATGAAAACATGACGAGGAAATTGATTTCAGCGCGCTTCAGATATCTATTGAAAGTCTTTCGAGAGATAATGGAGACAAATGGGAAAAGTTATCAATCCTTCCAATATTGAAAATCAATCGAGCAGAAAAGCAAATTTTAAGTAACGATATTTTCTCATTCTACTTTCAGAATAAAGATTCATTTAATTGCGGATCACATTTTCTTCGATGTCTTGCAAATTAAATTAAAATACATATTATTTTTATTTATTTATTTGTTTTAGTTTTGAGTAGAATTACATTTAGATAAATATATTTTTAACTAATTGATAAAAACAAACAATGCCTAAAGTTTGACTAGCTGTTTCTGAAATACTACAAATAATGCATTTTTCAGAAATAGATTTAATGATGATAACCAATTTAAATCAATATTATACGAGATAAAGTAATTTATAATCATGAAAATGTCTATCTTATTTATGAATATTATCAATCAATCTAGATGTACATAAAGTCTATGATACTGGGCTCTTTCAAGGGGAAAAAGTGCTGAGTGAGTCGTGTATTCTACAGAGAAAAATCTCAATTCTAAATATGTCTTAACAAGGATATCATATATATCTTGAGTCATACAGCAACATCTAAATATTCTTCTCCCATACTATTGCGTATACGGGAAATTACTGTCATTTTTAACACGTGCACTATTATGCATTGCCGATCTTTAGCAAGAATTCATACCTGGAACAAGCTGATTCAAATAGTTAGATTAGTACACTATTGATGATTTATACACATTTTGTAAGCATTTTCATTAGTTTTTTTTTAAACTTGTAAAACTGTCAATATGTATGAGGAAAGAAATAAGCATTTAAGACACTGCATGTTGTTTGAGTTGCAAATAGGGAAAACGCGATGCAGGCAAAAATAAACTTGCTTGACGTATTTGAAGGGAACTAAGTAACAGCTCAAATGTGTCAAAGATGGTATTTGAAATTTGCTAGAGTGATTTTACCTTAAGAGATTGACTCAGATCAGGAGTGGCATCAGGCATCAACGAAGAAGTGTTAAGTAGTATCATCAGAAAAACCCCACATCACCTTTCACAGAAGTGAGATTCAAGTATGGAAATAGTTAGACTACTCTTTTGGATTACATTAAAGTGTTTGATTTCGGGTCGAAAATCTCTGTGTTGGGGCACCACACGAATTCAAAAAGAATAAATTGGCACGATTTGTCTCAATGTGTTCTTCAAATCTTCCTCGTCAGAAAAGGGAACCGTTTTTGGACCACTTGTGGAATGGAGATGAAAAGTGGATAGTGTACAAATTTGTATCAATAAACAAAATACAAGTTTACAAAAGGGAAAAAACACCATCAACATTCAAAGCTGGTGGGCATCAGAAGAGAGTTATGTTGTGTTGTTGGTGAGACAGCAAGGATGTAGTTCTTTATGAGTTACTGAAATAAAATGAAATGATCTTTCCTCTTCGCAACTTAACGTTTTGACAAAATAAAATTCATAAATGTCCATCTTTGGCCAACAGAAAGGGTAAGATTCTCCATCCAGACAACGCAGACCAAACATGGCGAAAGACACCGCATGAAAAATTGCAGATTTGGGTTAGGAAACTTTACCTTATCCAGCGTATAATGCTAATATTGCACCTTCTGTCTATATGTTCTTGTCGCTGCAAAACTATCTTGATGGAAATAAATGTATAAATTATAAGAGTGCCAAATGACAGTGGAAGAATGTTTTGTCTCCAAAACAGAGAACCTCGTCCAGGGGGTTAGATAAGCTGAAAACTATGGTAGAGGGTATTAAACAACAAAAAACAATATAATTTAAATTAAATTTTAAATAAATTTTAAAAAAATATAAATTTTTTTATTAGAAAACGATGGAAAACCGTTCCTTATACCTGATAGCACACTGCACGTAGACCCTCAAAAATAAGTTATGGCTTGATATGCCATATTTCATACCAGATTTCTTTGCCAGTCAATCACTAATTGCATAAGTGCATGGGAAATTATCGAAAAGCTTTTGTTAATGTCCCTGCCCAGTATTTTACATATTTTATCAACAAGTTAATGAATACCTTTACGCATGGCATATACCCATGTTTTTCTTAAGGAATCTTTACAAATTAATGACTTTTGAAAATTGTGATGTTCGAAGAATAAAAATTGTATATTATTTTTAAATGTTTAAAAATAGTGTATCAAAGGGAAATTAGTTAGATATTTTTCCCAATGTTTTTTAATGTACCTACTTTCTTAACGATGATTCAGTCAGATAAAAAAACTCAACTGTTTTGCAATTTTAATTTTTTATAACTTTATTTCTTGCCTATCCATCGCATTTACGCATTTGGCGCAAAATCGGGTATTTGTTTCGTGGTATGACAATGTTAATAACTTAAAATGAGGTGTAGAGGAAAATTGTTGATTGACAAAAACTTACATTATATTTTCAAATAAAGAATACATGTTGAATTATAGTAAGAGTAATAAGAGTCAATACAAAAAGAACCCTTAAGTAGCTGATAGATATATACATAATATATATACTCTTTTCACGTTTTCTTTCATCCTTCCTTTCTCTAAATCAATTACATAAAGAATAAATTAAATTTTCCTTAATAAAAGCATTTTTATATTTATTACATATATAGAATTCGTAGACTTTTAATGTCATCCATGAATGTTTAATCATTATACATTTGGGAATGTTTTCCATTCATTCCATGGCATTATAAATTGATTTTAATAGTCATTTATTTTTTAAAATAATATTTGATTTCTTATACAGGTTTATCTTATAGTATATCAGTATTATACTAAAATCTGATATATTGTTTAATTCCACGTATGAATTAACTGATTTTTATACGGGGAGTCCGGGTTTAAAATATCCAAAATTAACGGCATTATTATCCCGAAACTACCCATCAGAATATACTAGACTGCTCATCGATGGATTGAAAACCCTCCAAGATTTTTTGGGTCCAATCCGATCAGCCGCACGCACGCGCATTATTTGACAACCGCAAGACTATTAACTTCTTACATTAACTTCATTAGTAAAGATGCAGACGCCACAGAAAAAGATGCAGTGCGTACTTCGCTTAACGAAATTTAAATCAGTCACGCGTGTACAACGACGCGTTCTAACAGAAGGAAATAAATGTCGTTACTATGTTGCCTTCTAGACTTATCAAGACTCCTATGGAATGAATACCACACACGATCATCAGTGCCTACTTTCATGAATCTTAAAGATACTTGACAGTTTGAGATATCAAACTTCCCGTCTCCTTTAGAGTTCTTTCCTATTGGTGGATAGATTTCGATGCTGGAGGAATGACATTCCCTTTTGTTTGAACACTTCACTGTATACGCCTGACTGATTTAAATTCCATTAATCAAAGTACGCAATGCATATTTTGCTGTTGGCCGGACTCATTAATAAATGAAGTCAGTGTGATAAATTTATCAGCTGCAAATTGTCGTATAATGCACACTCGTGCGGCCGATCAGACTAGACCAAAAATATATAGGGATAAGAATATCGAGAAAGATATTTTCCAATCCATCTATGAACACTTTGTTACATTCTGATGGGTAGTTCCTAATAATAAGCCATAACTTTCAGATATATTAAGCTCATACACCTAGTGCTTTGTATGTGTTTTAAATAAGAAATATTCTCCAATTAAAACGTATTCAAGGAAAAGATTTTTAAAAATGACAAAGTTTGAGAAAAAAGTTTATTGTGAACTCACGTTTCAAAATGTGAAAAGATACAATATACAATGCTAAGCAATTATACTTTTTCTGCTAATACTTTAATTTTATATTATTTTCAAGCGAATTCATTCAGAAAAGAAGCACAACACATGTGGAAAGAAAGCATTACAGAAAGGAACATTTGTGACAGACGTCTCTTTCATCTCAAACTATTTCCACTTACGATTTTCTTTGAAAGTCCCATAATAGCCAAGTTGTCTCTTTCGAAATGTGTCTAAAAAGCCTTTCTTAGAAATGCCATGATGGGATCTTTTCTTTCAGCCACGAAAAATTCCTACAAAAAACTCGACTGAAATGATACTGTCTGTTTTTGTCAGCAATCTGTCATATTTCTCATATTTTCCTCATGATACCAAGAGAAAAGATATTTCGACCAAAAGATTTATTCTGCATTATCAGGATTTATTTTTCAAGTTGAAGGATTTTTGAATGCTGAATTTCCATTCCTTTTTATTTTGAACTTTTTACTAAAATCTTAGAAATATCAAATGTTTGCTCATGGTTCATAAGATTTTCTTTTACTGAAAGGAATGTTCTTCATATAATATTTTTTGCATTCTCTTAATAGTGAACAACATGACAAGGTGAATGAATAATAAATTATTTATTCGCTTTAAAATATGAAGTATGTTTTTTTTTCAAACCAGTACTGAAACCAGTACATTATGTTTAATATGTTACTTTATATATATGTGTAAATTTTTTTGTATATTCAAAGAATATTTTTGTAAGAAATGGTACCTATACATGAAAATATGTATTACAAGATCTCGAATATTATGTTCATGTTAACTAAAACAAACGGAAAAAAAAATATGAATTTAAAATTACTTTTGTAACTCTAGAAAATGGTTAAGGATTATTATTAGTCATATATAAAAATAGGCAAGGAAATACTAATTAAGTGTATAATATGTGAAAATATTGTTTTTTTTTGTTTTTTCACTTTTTCTCAAAGCATATTTTTTTTTTTGCATTTAGGTACATTTTTAAAAAAACTATTGCACTACATGATTCCTGATTTTTTATACTTCTATACAAGATGCCTATGCATATAGTGAACCTAATTATTTCTATTAAAATAGTGCCTAATTTTTTAAAAATAGTTTTATGTATAAAAAAAGCATAATTTTTCATAATTTTTCTAATGAAACTATACTAAAATTTTACTAAAAAAATGGTTTCACTGTACTTTATGTATTGTTTTATATATGTGTAAAAATATTTTGCAAAAAAAAGGATACTTTTTAAAAAATGGTACCTAAACATAAGTATATATTACGAGTTCTCAAAAATTATGTATTACTTAAATTAAGTAGTAAAAAAAAAAAACTTTTGGAGTAAAAAGTTATTTTTGTTGTTCTACAGAATAATTAAATTATCTTTATTATAGGCATAAAATAATCTAAGCTCTATTGGAAATTGTAAATGATATATGTCTCATAAACAAAGGGTCTTAATTTTGGCATTTTACTCTTTCGAGCATGTCCTGGTTCCCTTAAACAGCATTCGCTAATTTATAAGTTTAATCTTAACTCTGCATTAGGCACACGAATCTTTTAGACGCATAATAAAAATAGATTCGGTGCAGTGTCCACAAGTAGGGTTACAACACATCCTCCTTCTTCTATCTGTCTTTCGTCACTCGCCCTCGGATTCATTGTCAAAGACGAGGTCGATTTCTTTATATTTTGTGAGACAGAGGCCATTGAATCGGATACATGCTGCAACCAATGATGTCAGTTTTTATGACTTCATATAGTTTCATAAATTTTAATTTTTTTTCTTGTAAAATAGTGTAGTTTTCAGTTTTATAAGAAAATAATTCGAAGCAAATATTTTGTAACTTCTCTGTTGGATAGGCTTTATTTCAGGGAGTTGAGAAACATCTGAGAGATGCCGCGCTTCTTGCCAGTATCTGTATTTTATTCCATTCTCAATGCAGCCGGAATAAACCAAAATATTTATATGGGAATCAAAATGACTCAGATTCTCGATCACAACATATCTAGGAAAACTAGGTCTCGAACTTTTCAAAGAGCACCTGCGCAGACGGTCTTAGCGTGACATTCAAATGACTCATTCATTCTGTCTCTGGATTGAAGAAATATCTATTATGCAATGTTCCATGCACGACGGAAAATTAAGAGAAACACCACCAGGAACTTAAAAGAGAAGATTCTTTTTCCTCTTATCAGGCCCTGGAACATTGTAATATGATTTGTTAAGATGACAACAATGCATCTTAAAATGTATATAGTGAGGGCAAGTTGATAACTAACCATAATCTGTTTGACAATTTTTTCGTATAAATATTTCAAAATATATATTCTCTCTCTCTCTGAATCTATTTCCAATACTATTTTATGTCAAATATATTTTAATGTCAAATCTCACCAAAAAATTAATAAATTATCTTCAAACGTATGAATGAGGTAAAGCATCTGTGAGATGCCACGCGCATATAGGTAGAACTTTTTGATGCATGCCTAGTGGAGGGTTAAATACCTATTAGATAAAAATCTGATTAATCCTATGAGAATACTGTTTTGTATAGTAGCAAGTATGATGATTTTCTGTTAGTAATCTGACAAAAAAGCTGAATATGTTGTCCAACAAGAAACGCTGGCTGGAAGCGCATGATTATATTTATGATAGAATTATGACGTCACATTAATTTATGAAGTGATTGGCCGAAAGCGCGTGGCTCAGTTATCATGTGAGTATGACATCACATGGTTTTAGTCCATTGTATTCACGTAGTAGAAAATAATTATTGCAGTTTTTACTATTTTGAAACTTGAGAGAGAGACAGCAAATACCGTGTTTCAGTTAAAGCTTTCTCGCCAATAAACTAATCTCGTGCTGTTATTTTATTTAAAACATAATAATTAACACTTTGACTACTAGGGAAATGAGCAGTTTTCATTTACTTACTTCAAGCAGTATCACGGTTAAACAGTAGTCGAAAGTGGCAGCTGTTTTCCCCCGCCGTTCTTCCAAAAAAAATATCACCCTTCTCGCCTTACGAGTTTTAAAAATTTTTAAAGTGTTTGTAGTACATAAATAACAGTTTTTATGTACTTTAGAATATTTAATAAATGATAGTTACTAAATAGTAAATTATAAATCATTATAATCAATTATATATATAATAATAGTTAATTATAAATATAAAACAAATATTAAAATGAAAGGACTAAATAAACACGTCATCTGATACGACTTGAATCATCTTCTGAGCTTGATATACTGTGAAAAAGTCTTCAACAGACTTAAAACTTGATAAGCTTTCTGTATCACAATCATAATCATCATCATAATTATCTAACTTTCGCTTTTGAGCTATTTTACTTTACAAATACCCTTCAATATGAAAGTAAATTCATGGAACCAGTACTTCCATCTGTAGACAGTAAAACTAACCAAATTTCGCGACTAGAATTCGTTTGTAACATAATCAATGCAGAATAATAATGGTGATCGAGCTCAGTTCGTCAGCGTATATTGGGGAAAAATTTAACTATGCGAGTAGTGCTTGTTTCTATCCATTTCGGTCGAAACCTTGCTCCTGAGCGGAACTCGTTTGTGTATATTATAAATCAAGATTCGATTGCGAGCTGAACTCGTCCATTACCAACAAAGGGTTAAGCTAATAATGCCATTGTCTTCTTTCAAATTAAGTTATTTTGTAAAAATATTACACACTATCTAAATTACAGTGTCAAATTCATTCATTTAACCCTTTTTCTACCGACGGTGCTTATAAGTACAACTCACTTTAAAATTACATAGAATGACCATTTTTACGAATACTCTGACGATACTTAGCAGGAATATTCTTTTAAATCCAATCTTCTAAGATATATGGCAACGCGCGTTCTATGGGGAATATTTAAGCGGGAAAGGCGAATAGTTTTAGTAGAAGTTGCGTTTTCAGCAAATATTTTGATTGGATTGCGAAGATTATCATTTTTGTTTCGAAAAAGTAGTTAATGTCAAAAGATATTGCCTTATTTTTTTCTGTATGTTAAGGAAGACCTTAGAAAACAATTTGACTATTTATTTTAAGTGAACATTGTGTATAATTAATTTTTCAATCGTGTTTCTTTAATTAATTAATTAGATCTAACTGATTAAATATCCCAAAATTGAGTATTTAATTATTTATATCCCTTAATTTTCAATGTAGGGATTCAAACAAAAATATTGCATGGAAAAAATTGAACTAAATCATAATGTGGTAGATAAAGGGTTAATTTTATTAGGAAAAACAAACTGAAGATTTAAAGGATGAATAAACTGCAGATTGCACTTAAAAATCCATGCACATCCTTAGGTATGATAGAATAGTATGCATTTATATAACTAGCACTATCATTACTTTGCTTAGAACAGTGCATCAATGCCTTTTAAAGTTTGGCTTCCAGACATAAAAAGAATTTCACTGGAAAAACACAAGAACAGTGTGAACAAACACTGAAAGCCACGTATTGATGAATAGAAAGAAGTCTAAAAGTTTGGAAGCAGTGTAAAACAGAAAAATAGAGAAAACAAGAGAACACGTTGTGGGTGTAATGAAGAAACAGGGAGAGAGAAAGAATAGCATACTAATTTTTTTTAAACCAGCAATGAGGGAAACGAGCAAAAAAGAAAAAAATCCTTATTTTGATCAATTAAGCCAGGAAAATGAAAACAAAATGCATACAGATAAAAGTTTTATGAATGATTTTTTTTTCAAATGTTCTTGGGCAAATAGTAAAAAAAAACAATACATCACTGTTTTAACCAATATTTTAAAATACTCGCCTAATCGAATAGCACTAATTAAAAAACAGAATTAATAAACTAAAATATGTAGTGTTGTTTGGATATTTGAAAACTGTACTTTATGTTAAAACATCAAAAGAAAGCGATAACTGTTATTATGATTTTATTTTTTGACAAAAGATGAGTGTATTTATGGGGCCGCATTCACAAATGTGCTTTTTAAATTCTTTTCATTATTTGCGTAAATTAAAACAACTCGTCCCATCAAATAAAAAAGTATATAAGATACGATTTTCGAGAAAAAATAATTTCATTTAATTGATTTTTTAGAGCCCATAAATAATTCAGAATTTATTTCAAATTAATTTTTAGTTGAAAAAGAGCTCATTTATTGAGAAAAAAAAGGAATGATTATTTTACATGCTATCAAACAAATAATAATAATATTATATGTTATTGTTATAAATTTATGTTACTAGCTGTAGAACTATTCTTAGAAATGTTACACATTTCTTGACGGATTTAATACATCTAAAGTACACAAATTAAAATCTGTTTGATGGCATTGAAGATGCAGCAACATCATGTACGAAGCTTTTAAATGGCGTGAAATTTTCATGGAGTCTAAAACACGATATGATTATTTTTTTAAAAAAAAAGAGCATTTCAGAGCATTTATAAATTATATAAAATTAGTGTTATTCTATAGCTCTGCGTAAAGGAAGAACGAAATACCATGTTGAAGTATTGGAATTCTTTTCTCAGTAAATTGTTTCACCTAAGCACAAAAGTTTCATTCGAGTGCATTTTTGAATTCAATGGAGGACCAATTACTTTCTACAGATAAGCTAAATTACCCTACCGAAAAATCAGAGATATTGTTGGGTGTGCCCCACCAAAGGTCATACGATTTGTGAAGGAACTATGCAAGAAAAAATAACTGGTTGATGACTTTCATTGTAGTGGCTTCGTCGCTCTAATAAACGTGATGAAACTTTTTTTGTGCACCTGTTAGTGATTACTAACTTTGTCCAGATCAGGTACTTTATTATAAAAAATTGTTAAATAACAATTATAATCTTCATATATCATTCGAAGTCTTATAAAACATAGGGTAATGCACATGAGGCATTTATTGTTGCGATTATTTTTTTTTTCAAAACAGCAAGTGTTTGCACCATCAATTCAACAGTGGTTTACTGAACTGAAAATGTAGATTACCGAATGGCTTGGCATTGTCTTTAAAACAATTACAAGTTCTGCTCAAATACCATGGTGATCTGTTTAGAGTCTAGAGACACGTCTGGAGAAAATGGATCTTGTGGTTTTAAGCATCAAATTCTAACTCTACACCTGTCCTTTTAGTTCAGCGTGGTATTGAATTATATTCTTACATCTTCCTAATATGCATTGTCGACACATTAATCAGTCATAAGAACACGTCTGAAATCCTGTTTCTTTCATAACTTACCTGCAGCCATATTTCAGAGGGAAATACGAAAACACTCGTGGGGTATGGAATGTTAAAAATTATATTATTTGCCAAACCAATTAATTATTGCATTTATATGTCAGTTATCTCAAACATGCCTGAGTGATGACTGATCCAAAATATAGTGGTTGCATGTATCGCCATACCTAAGCAAGGCATTAAACTTCTATTTCATTCAAGGCTGTGATGTGTAACAATGATTTTATTCTTCAAGTTATTGAATCAATATTCATTGCTGGTTTTGTAATTTTTCACCTTGAAGAAGTTTGTATTTTCAATCATTTCTTATTTGTATTAATTGTTTTATACATTTAATACTTCTTGTGTTTTGGGTGCTTCAATTTGAAGGGGTATCAATATGTCAAAAAGTTCTTCTTTAATTAATTAAATCATGCCCAACTTAATTTTGTTTCTATTCCACTATTTAACGAATATTGTTATTAGAAATTTGGATTTATTCAATATATTTTTAATTCCAAATAAATGACGACTTATGAAATTATTAAATAAATTTAATTGCAATGAATTAACAATATTATATTTATTTATAATTCTAATAATTCTTTAATGTAAAAAAATATGTTTTGTCAATTAAAAATTTGGGCATTCAATATACTTAACTAGATGATTCGAAATTTTCAAGGTTGTATTATTTCATCGTATTAAGTTGGCGACATAGGAACAGGCTGCTGAATTTTTTTATAATTTATATCAAGTATAAACGCATTTATATCACCACAACTTATAATTGAATATTTAAAACAAAGAGATAAACCAATGAAAAAATTATTAATAAATCAGTATTCTTAGAATATAGACATTTACTTGAAACATTTATATGAAAAGTTGAATATTCGTATCTGCGAAATAATTCAGGAGCCTTTTAAGAATGAAAATTATACAAAATATCAAGAATTCTGTACACCATATTTATTGTCTGAAACATATAAATAAATAAAACACATAATTATATACATGGAATAATATAGAAAATTGTAATATGAAAATATTGCAATTTATAATGTCCCTTATATGAGTATATAGAAGTTAGTAACAGTCTAATTTAATATTTTCATAAAAAGGATAAATGCATTTGATGTATATATATGTATATAGTAGGATACGTAACTCTTGTGTGTGTGCACACTCACATACATATATATGCATATATAAAACAAACTTTAGATCAGCTGCAGATTTTTGCATTAAAAATGGATTCTGTTTCAGACAGAATTTCTAATTTTTTTTTAAAAAAACTAAAAGCTTTTAAGTTTAAATTCTTAGGTAGAAAATATTAGAGTTAATATTTAATATAAAAATACATTATATAAGAATGGAAATATACTAATTTAGACACGAAATTGATGCGCTTAAACTTAAAATACAAGTCATTGATTTTAAAAAAAAATTCCATTATTATTAAAACGGAAACAATATTTTCAGTAAACAAAATTTTAAAAATATTTCTCTTAAATTTTAGCTATGCATATTCCATCATTTCAGAGCTCAAAAACTTTATTATGGTAGTAACAAACACACTTGCCTTATGGCGAGAAAATATATATTTCATATTTAATCCAGAGATAAACTATTTTTAGATATTTTCCTACATTTTATTCACGCTTAATGAGAAACATATTTTCGTTTCTTAATGGTATTTTGAAGAATGTTCTCTTCAAATTTTAACTACGTTTCAAAAATATATTGGTTTCATCATGCAAGACGTTGCCGTCTGCTTAAATATTTATTTCTTTGTATACATGTTCCCATTTTCATGATATTTATCGTGATGAAAGAACATAAAATATATCCACGGGCAAAAATGTTCCTAAATTCTTACAAATCAACAAAAGAAAATTCCGCAATAAGTAATATTGCCCTCAAAAAAACTTTTCAAATACTTTATTTCAGAAATGTTTTAATATTTTGTTTATGGACAAAAGTCTAATGTTTTCTCCGTTGCATTTTCTCATTTTTTTAAAACTGCTTTCATATGATTTACATTTTTTTTTTTCAAATCAGATAAAGATTATGTTTAAAAAAATATTTTAAACATAAAAAATGAAGTAAACGTTTTATTTTCTGTATTATTTTGCTTAATTTATATTTCAAATCTACAAAGACTTTAATCGCTCGAGACATGTTATTTTGACGAAAGGTATTAAATTTAAAACTCACGTTTGAACCTCGGTTTTAACTGAGACGAGGCATGCGTAACAATAAGAGCTGTAGAACTATAAATTAATTCATATACCACAAATTCCTCGCTTACAATAATATGTTGTACAGTGAATGACTAAACTGAATAGTGTCCACGTCATTTAACTCATATGTATGAAGTTGTTGGCCTGGTCAATGATGACCCAACATTCGTCTTTGATTAATTATAATTTAATTACTCGTAACTGTGTTTACATACTATTCATATACAGTTTAGTTCGGCATTAAATGTTTCACGTGTTCAATAACCTTCAACGTCTTATATCAATCACGAAGCGTTATGATGTTTGCATCTCGTCTTTACAGCATGGCGTCGTCTCTCGTTCAGCATCGTTATGCGTCTAACCACTGGAAGGCTCCCAAAACACTGAGAACGCTCGTACTCATGCGCAGTAGAGTTAATGGTGTGGCTTGGAAATAACGGTCAGCAAAACATGTATGTGGTAGCCGATGCTTAATGGTGACAAACTCTTATCATGTTTTGTCAAGTTGTGGGTCCATGTTCTGGTGCCATTTGATTCTATCTCTTTATAACGGCTCATGTATATCAAATCTTGTTTTTTGTGAAAGTTCGAAGAAAATGCTGCCAATTCAAATTGCGTTCTATTTACTTGAGTGAGGTTACGGAACCGTATCTATGGTTTAACTTCAAAGTATAGGATTAATAAAGCATAAAATTGGCAAACAAGTCATCTTTAGAATTAGTAGAGATACAGATAGAGGTATCCCTTTAACTGGTTTGTCCGTGCACTGTACGGGCTACCAATAGCTCCCCACAAGTGGTTTACCCGAAAGCTGTAAGGGCACTCTCTGCTATTTTCTTCTTTTTATCTTTGAGGAATTGTAGATATTTTTATTCTTTCAGATACATTATTAGTGCTAGTGTTTTATTGAGATGCAGTTTGTCCATGGTACTGAAATACTTTTCATCCAGGCTTTTCTTTGTGATGAAGGGAGGAAATTATATACTTGAAAATATTCGAAAAAAAAATCAGGGATTAGCAAGTCAACACGGAATGTGTTGCTTGAGAAGAAATGAAAGTAGAAAGATAACCATATCGTTGCATAATTATTTTATCAAAAGTAGGTTCAAAAATTGTGTACTGTTTTATTACGTATTTCTAATCTAAATATTAAACCTACATTTTAGAGTTAAAATAAAAATAAAAATTTGTAAAAGGGTTTTTGTTTTAAAATAAAGAATCATATCATAAAAATATGAACATAAAAACATAAAAGGAAACATAAGTGAAACAGCACGAGTTCCGCAGATAAATAGTCGGAAAATTGCATACCTGCGGAATTCGCAGGATGCGCAGAGAGGAGATAATTCAAAAAGCCTATTTTAGGGTAAAATCCTAGTCTGGCACACTGCTGTTTTTGACACCATTTTTTTCGCCAAATGGCGCCAAAAAGCCATGTTTCAAAAAATGACGCCATGGACGAAAACGAAGAAAAATCGGGGGTTGCCGGTCTTAGCTGGTGATCAAAAACCCTAAGAAAACGGGGTTTCCTTAATGGTGTCAGGTCCGGAATCGAAGGAAAAGGGGGGACAGTCTCAGCTCCGGCAAACAAAGTGGGGATTCTCTTTCGACTGTACTCGAATACGCCATTCAAAACTATCAATCATACCCTTTCGTTCAACCAAACGCATATCCTTTTTACACTTCGGACACTCATATCTGGAGGGAATTAATCCTTCTTTCATGACCCAATCTAAAACAGCCTTATTCCCTTTTTTTCCAATCAAAAGAAAAAAACCTGTGGTTGCCTCGCTTTCAAGGAATTTTCTTTCACACGCCATTCTATCAACTGGTGCAAAATCAAGCCAAAAATCGGAACACGTGGGGAAGAAAGTATGAGCAGGGTCGAACTCGACGTGTTGCAGCAGGGTCAAGGGCGAAAATGAACGATGTCCACTTTTCACCCGATTTTTTTGCTTGACCGGTTTTAGGGTTACCATATTTTAGCCACCAGACTGGATAATCCAGAAGGGTTGTCATATTGTAAACTTTATCGCCAAAATTTTTGGCGCCAAGCAGTGTGCTTGTCTAGGATCCACCCCATTTTAGCTCTGTTCATATTGCAAAGTGAAACTTAGTATTCCACCATGCTTGAAATTGTATACACACAATCGCAAAATCCTAAATGGTGTTTGAAAAAGAGGTATAGAGCTGATTTTTTTTGTAACTATCAGAAATATTCTTTTAAAATATATGAAACACATTTGTCACATCATACAGAGTATACTAATAAAAATCAGACATTTTTAGGTTTTTGTGTTCCACAATTGTATAAAATAAAAAAATATTGTGAACATTTTAAAATTGAAATAAAACTCTCCTATTTTCACAACCTATGAAAATTCTCTTTCATAAAGTTTAGTTATATTCAATAAAAAAATGTGCGCCTGTTTTTTGGAACATTTGGGAGAAAAAAGATTGTTTGCATGTTGAGCACAGATGAAAAAGTTTCCAAAGCAGCATGCCCTCTGCCTATGGATAGGAAGGCACTCACCAGTTTGCTGTTTATATCATGTGAATTTTTGGCCTCTTCTTGGAAACTTGAAAAAACATTTCCATAGCTTTCATGACATGATTCGCATAAAAGTTCCATCTTTGTAGAATACCCCATGGAATGGTGTTGTTTTATAGAAAGGGTACAGTTTGTACAATATTTACAAGGAACTTTCTGCAATAGTTCAGAAAATACATCCTTGTAGGTGAAAATATAGCTTGACAGGGTGGGAAGATATACTCGGTTGAGATAATGTATCTCTCTGCAATACCATACTATTGCTGTTTTTTTTCATCAACATTTTTAGAAGATTTCTGCCATCGCTTCTTGCTATTTTCAGACAACATATTTCTCCTTTTGGTTGGACGACCTTTAAGTTTTCTATATCTCGATGATAAAATATCCATTATAAAAATTTTAAACAACAAAGGCAATTTAAAATGAACTTTAGTTCTGAAAAGAACTTTTTCTTTTGGTAAAATCAATATAAAGTTTGAATAAAATTGAACGAAAAATGCAAACGCAAGTTCGAATGAATTGTAAACAAATAATGCTAGATTAGGTCTCAGATACAGTTAAAACCAATTGTTGCCATCCAGACCTTGATGAATTAATATTTAAAAATAAAAATTAGAGAGGCTATGTCTACATGACAGCTTTGTCAGCATGACATCATAATGTAAAAAAGGGGCGTGGTCATGAATGACTAAATCGGAACTACCCCATAACTGAGTAAAAAATGCATGAAATCAAAAAAAAAAATTGTTTGCGTTTTATATATATTAAACGCTAATATTATATTAAAATAAGTCAACAAAAAATTTCGATATTTTAGTCAATTTTCCACATTTTAACTGCCCACTGTAGGCTTAAGGCAACAGTATTTTTATTTTGTTACATACTTGCTCCATTTTTTTCGCCTCTATATAAGTTATAACTAAAACCATATATAAAATTTGTTGATAAAAATGAGTAATTTTTAAAAAAAAAATTTAAAAAATTATAACGCATGAAATTTTTAAACTGTGGCTAAAAAAAATTGACAAGAATTTGAAAATTTAAAAAGAGAGAGTTTCATGAATTCAATTTTTTTTAAATTTAAGATTCTTAAAAAATGATGTTTTATATGATTAAATACAAAATATCGGTAAATGCATATCTTTATATGAAATTTCCAAGGATTTTTATGACTTTATTCATAAAAAAGAACTTTAATTTCCTCTTACATCCAACCTCTATTACTACATTGCAACTAAAAAGTTATAATTAGAAATTAGAAGAACACTTTTAAAAAGTTTTCTTATAATCGGACAATAATTACAACGCGTGGAATATTTTGAATTTTGGTTTAGAGACAATGTTTTATGATTTCGAGAAAAACAGCTTTTTTTTTTAAAGGTAAATAATTTTAGTTAAAAAAAAAGAATTAAAGATACAAACATGAAATTGAAATTAAAAATCACTATTATTATATAAATATAAGATAGATGCAGAATGTATAAATATATATATATAAACATGTGTGTATTTAAAATTATATTTAATATTTATTGTAAGATTCCCATTTTGACACATGTAAAGTGTTAAAAGTTGAAGCAAGCTAGAACTTTCTAATAAATCTATAATAAATTAGAAACATATATTTAATTACGATTTTTTTAACAATATAACATATAATGTATTTTATTTATCACAATTAGTAAAAATAAATTATTTCAATACGATTAAATTCCAAAAATTCAAAACAGTTATACGAGCACACACAAACTAAATTGCACATAAAAATAAAACGTTTTGCTGTCAGACAATAAAAATTAAAATTCACTGGCACTATAGGCTACATCTACATTGGCAGTATTTCTTCTTCTTTTCTCTTTTTGAGTGGAAACGCTTTGAGAAACGTTTGCGTCGTTTATCTTGTATTTCAGCAATAGTCATAAAAAAAAAACTGTCATTTAGGCATACGTCCTTTTTCGATTCAAAAGATTTCACGCTGCCCAAATTGTGATTTTCGATGGAATGCGTTAATGCTCTATTTCCAGCTTTCTTTTCTACACAAATATCTCCTTTAGACATTCTCGCCAAATGCACCTGTACAGGCTTTCGATTGAATTATGCGTCTTACCTGCTACGTGTATGTTACGTCCGCAAAGTATGATTTATTTCGTGTGTATTGTCGCCAGATGGCACTCTACTCTCTTGGCACAGAGCCAAGCCTTTGTGAGAATATGGTTGTTTATAATTGGAAGATTCAATGTAGCGAGTGCATATGGTTTTACTTGAATGCTTTTAGTTGCAATATAGTTTGGAAAATAAAGACTTAAACTACAGTCCGTCGTTTGATATTTTGTCAGTATAAAACATTCTTCATAATCCGGAATCAACCCGGAGCCCAATTTGCACCTCTGGATATTTATTATAGTGCATTGAGTGTAATCTAAGATAATCGAACATTATCAGTAGCGCACACCTAAACTTTCCAAAGGGGGGTGGGCAGGGTCGAAAGTCCACTATTCTCGTATCTTGCTCCAATACGTCGCCGAACATATACTTTAGAATTTACCGATTTTCGGGAACAAAAACGGTTAAAAGTTAACTATTTAATGAATAGTTAGCATTAATTAATAAAATTAATTATTAATAAAATATTTAATCGAATTTTACGTACTAGAAACATACGTTATAATCAATTAAAAAAAATCAAGGGCTTTGGGGGTCGACGTCCTGATGCCCCCGCTGTGTGCGCCACTGAATATTATAGTTGTTGAAAGGATTACGATTGTATTGTTTTTCAAGATTTTATAGAGACTGTACACAATGTTCTCAATTACAAAGCTTAATCGAAAAGAAGGTAATTTAAAACACCGATTTCACAAATTGGTTAATTTTGAACAAATATAAAATGCTGCAGGTATATGAACGCATTTAGGTGTACTGGAAAAACTCCAGAACAAGTTTATAGATTTTTAAACGGAATATTATGAGGCAGCAGAAGTGGAAGAAATTGATGAAATACGAATAATAGATTTTTTGAGTAATTTAAATCACAAAATAAATGTAAAGTTCAATATAAATTAGTGCTGCAGTTAATGTTTCAAAATAGTGATATGAAGCTAAAAAATTTTTGCATTATTTAAATGGCAGAAATCTTGTTCGTGTCTATTTATCAGCAGTTGGATTGTTATTTATTTTGGACATGGTTTAGAAATGTTTGAACTATTTTGCATTTTGCAAAAGTTGCTTGGTGATAATGAAATTAAATAATAAATTAAAAAGTCTCTTGAACTGGTAAGGAACATATTTATATCTTTGTCTTAAAAGATTTTTGAGAAGAAAAAGGTAAATTATTTTTTTTTCATTGGGATTGTAAAAATATACTATCCCAAGCAACCGACGCATTGTTCAGCAAAAGTATGTATAAAATATACCGTAATTTAATGAATTCTGCTACACTTTAGTCATGTTTAATTATTTTTAGTCTGAGAGCATGTATTTGTTCTTCGGTGTAAATAAATAAGGTACATATATCATAATACCATCTGCAAGATGGATTAAAAAATGTTAAAAAATTTAATTGTTTAGTTTTTCTTCGAAAGTTTTTACAGGATACGTTAAATGAACTTTTTTGTGTGGAATTAATGCATATGTTTAAAGCTCTGTTATGTGCAAAAAATTGAAATTGTAAAAAATTATTCACTAACACCAGAGATTGCGACTCAGTTTAACCTTAAAATATGAGTAGTTGCCGCGTTAAACACAGATTATCAAGTTTATAAATTTGTAGACTCAAGGGTGCTACTAAAAATGTCATTTATTACTTTAAGGACCAAAATTTTACTGAACTATTTCCTGGGAATCCTAAATGCCTTTTCTTCAGAGTGATTTAAGCTCCCCATATTGCATGGCTATCTCAGATCCAACAATCAGTAAGGCTTATCCAAAAATTAAAAAAAAAATAGATTCATCTATATCACGCGAAAAAATCCCTGGGATCAGACAACGAATTACTAAACAAATGCTGAATCTATTTTTCAAAGAAAAAGGTCTGCACTGCTAATTAATCATTTCTTAAATAACTTATATATATATATATATATATATATATATATATATATATATATATATATATATATATATATATATATATATATATATATATATATATATATATATACCAGTGGTTTTCAAACTTTTTCGATTCATGGAACTTTTAAAACTATAAGGCAGTGTATCTCAAACTTTCTATACTGGCGTCCCAATTTTCAATCATAATTTTTGTCACCCCCCGTACAAACAATAATGTATTTACTGCAATAGAAATGCACTTTGACGCTAAAGCTACACTGGTGTGCAAAACTTAAGCATGTGGTGAACCCCCTGGGTCACACCTTGAACACCAAGATTAATTTGAGGCAAAGAACCACTAAGAGCCATTTTGAATAATAATAATATTCATTTATTATTATGATTTTCTCAAAAAATCTCTGAAAACATATAATAATATTATGTTACGTTACTTAAAGGGATTTGCCTTTATATTAAATTAAATTACTAAGAATGCAATTAATTAATAATTAAGCTCAAGCTCAAGTAAGGTTTACCGAAATAGGAGATCCGAGAAATACACGTACTCGAATTCTTAACTTTCATTAACTTTAACTAAGTTGCTTAAACTGACGCTTATTTTAAGCGTTCGTATATTATATTTACCGCTGGCTTATATCAGCTTTCTGGTACGTCTAGCAGCACGACGTCTTGACGAATCTAATCTTCTTGAATCTTCTAAAAATACGTTTAAAGTTGCTGGCTCAATAGCCTTCCATCAACTCACTTGCTATCTCGCAACACTCGATTTAAATACCTTATCTAATTTATAAATTCCGTTCATCTTTTTGGAGTTGATTAGAAATAAACGCGAATTTAGGTTCCCCCAAAAGACGCTTAAGAAGATTAGTGGAAAGTTTCCGTACAGATTTGTCACAATCCAATCCTACAAGAAAACGGGATTTATTCGAAGCTCACAAACGGCCTGAAAATAAATTACGTTACCAATTCCTAGACTTGATTTATTGTCCTAACGACTTTAATAAATATCTCCCAATCGGATACTATAAAAATTATCCTTCCTTAAGGAAAAGAAATAAAATTTACGACCTAAAACTACACTTTAAAGGGCGTAACATTTACAGAATTAAATTTCCCTACTCCACGACCGTTTGGCTATGATGCAAGGGAAATATCACCGAAGTGGGAAAAACCTGACTGCGTGGTTTACTTAACTACTTATAAATCTACTTAAATATTATACAAACATATTCGGACTTGCATCTTTATTCTTTGTTCTCTATACAATGCTCAGGGTCAGCTACCCTGAAATGAGAATATATTTGTGTGAAAAACCAAACATCTATAGTATATACAGATTCCTTCATTTTTTATACATAACATTTTCATATACATCAATTGAAGCATTTGGGTCCTTGACATTCTCATTCCGTACATGCTGCGCTTGTTAGTATTAAATGTTATCTCTACCTAATTACGCCGCGTCCTAAGTCACCAGATTCGAGATGAAATATACACATATATATACATACAATTTCAAACATTTTTCAAAAAATAATAAAACAAACAACCAAAGGAATTGTCGCATCTTAGCGAAGTCATACATAGAAGTAAACAAATGCATTGTTACAAATGTTTTCTCCATATTTATACAGAAAAATAAATACAAAAGCTGATTTTTCTCATCAAGAAAAAACACACTCATTGTAGTGTGCACTTTTGCTTGGCTTCTAAAATTTAAAATTCACACGTGACTTGCTTCATTGCAATAATTCTTCCGACCACATGTTCGAAAGGAGAAAAGAAAGAAACCATACAACATCATATTTTTCTTTGTGCTTAATTCGCTCCTATTCACTGGATCTCCGTCTAAGGCTTTCATACTGAGGCTCCTTCTCCTGATGTTGTTCTGTGGGATACTTTAAATTCCGATGATCCTCCGATACTCTGGAACTCCTTCGGGCTGCTTTACGCGGCTGTGTAGGCAGTATGGACAAGGTCTCACTGCTGCTGCTTGTTTAGACCGGACTGGCTAAACAAGCGAGACAGTTGTTCCGCTCGTAGTTGTCCTGGTCTCCCCGGTCTTGTCCTATTGTCCGTTCATATAATGCCTGCTCCCTTCTGTAGGTGACTTGCCTTGCCTGGTATTTCTTAAATGTGAGGGACCTGCAATGAACTGTAATCCTTAAGAGGGGTCATTAGGTCTTCTATATTTATAATTTCGAGAGGAAACGGATGACAGAATTGCTCTTTTTATCCCGTGTTTTGGTTCAGAGGTTGGTGTTTTCTGGTCCCCATGTTAAGACCCCTGCAGAAAACGCTTTCTGCAAATTTTAGACCTCTTTAAACCTCTAAGTGGATACCTTCATCCTGAAAAGTTATTCCGAAAGCGTTAACTCTTATTTTGGAAGTTCGCTTTAAAAATGCAACAGCCTTCTTTCCTTTCCCCCTTTTAGAACTTGGGAGGTCGAACGGGGACAATTTTATGACCTAGTTCGGTTCTTTTGTCAAGTAAGAACCAAGAGATCAATCGTTTACAGCTAGCTGTTAAGTTGCCTTGGGCAATCTTGTATGGAAGCTGTAGTGGAATTCGGTGTTTCTTTCTCCTATATGTTCAGTCACAGTAAAATTAAAACAAAATGCAGGGTAAAAAAAAAGGAAAAAATGAAATAAATAGTATGTTACAAGTTGGAAAAAGTTATATTCAAACAAAATTTATTTTTTTCTGTCATTTTTTAAAAAATTAAAAATATATATATATATATATATATATATATATATATATATATATATATATATATATATATATATATATATATATATATATATTTTTAATTTTTAAAAAATGACAGAAAATAAATTTTGTTTGAATATAACTTTTCCAACTTGTAACATACTATTTATTTCATTTTTCCTTTTTTTTATGTACAAAATATGTGTATTTGATATATTAAAAATGAAATGTCGTGCAATAAGTAATGGATCATATTCTTGATGGGATACTGTTTGGTGAGTCTTTAATGATTTACTCTATTCATTTGTGAATATACTGTATTTTTAATGATTTACTCTATTCATTTGTGAATATACTGTATTTTTAATGATTTACTCTATTCATTTGTGAATATACTGTGTTTTTAATGTGAACATTCGGTTTTAGAAATTTTTAGTTTGAACTTTCATATTTTTTAACTTGAACTTTTTCGTATTTTTTAACTTGAACTTTCGGATTTTTTAACTTGAACTTTCGGATTTTTTAACTTGAACTTTCGGATTTTTTAACTTGAACTTTCGGATTTTTAACTTGAACTTTCGGA
This sequence comes from Trichonephila clavipes, assembly GCA_019973935.1. Taxonomy (NCBI): domain Eukaryota; kingdom Metazoa; phylum Arthropoda; class Arachnida; order Araneae; family Nephilidae; genus Trichonephila; species Trichonephila clavipes. Next base: position 919,124 of record BMAU01017801.1, on the reverse strand, counting down.
TTTTTAACTTGAACTTTCGGATTTTTAACTTGAACTTTCGGATTTTTAACTTGAACTTTCGGATTTTTAACTTGAACTTTCGGATTTTTAACTTGAACTTTCGGATTTTTGTAACTTGAACTTTCGGATTTTTAACTTGAACTTTCGGATTTTTAACTTGAACTTTCGGATTTTTTAACTTGAACTTTCGGATTTTTAACTTGAACTTTTTGATTTTAGATAATTTTGATTTGAACTTTCGGATCTCAAATATTTTTTGATTTGAACTTTTTCGATCAGGAATTTATTTTTCTACCTTTACAACTATTTTAAAGATGTGTGAATCATCTTGGAGGTTTGAGGGTTCACTTATATTATGTACTAAATTGTTTTTAAATTTTTAATATTGCAATATCTTTCGGAATGTGATGGCGAATAGTTTTATTTTTCAAGTATAATGATTTAATTTTAACTTTTTTTTTTTTTTTTCTGAAATTTGAAAATTTTTTCAATTAAATTACCAAGTTGCAATAGGGAAAGGTTGGCGCCATCAAACTAGTTTAACCCACTTATCGGTCCTAAGTCCGAGATTGCACTTGGATATTTTATAAATTTTTATTTTATTTTATAATTTTTTAATTTTGTTTGAAAATGATGGAACATTATCTTTTATATTCGCCATTGATATTCTGAAGTGTTTTGGTATTTTGGGATTCATATATTTCAATTTTTTTAAATTGATAATTGTGATTGTTTTTATATATTTAAATATATATATATATATATATATATATATATATATATATATTTGGTATTGCGATTTGAAGCAGAAAAAAGCATCCTGTATTCATTTTTGAATATGAGAGTAAGAAAACGCGCTCACTTACCAGTTTTTTTAAAAAAAGTAATGCGGTAAAAAGAGCAAAGACCCTATCTCATTTTTTAAACAATAACACAATAAATGGTGCATACGGAGATATACATACGATGATTATATTTCTGAAATAAAACCGATCTTTCTCTATTCAGTTATATTTTTAATTTAAAATAGCATAAAAAAAGATTACAATAATTTTAATTTATTTTAATTAAAATCATATAAAGGATATTTTTTTGTTAACTGAATATTTTTCGGAAAAAATTTAAATTTTCCTTCCTAGTGTTCTCCTTTTCAAACTTCTTGTATAAAATAAAAATTCCTTTTCCCCATCGGCATTTGTGATGGACATAACACACATTCAGTCAGTAATTTTTAGATTTAATGGGGGATATACTTCTTCAAATGCACATGACAGTACTTCTAACCATTTTCTACTAAAGTTAAATTTCTTATCTTTCTGTTTCTTTTATTACAAGGAAAGGTGTCACACATCAAAAACTACATTTTCACACAACGTCATTACAAATTCTATTGTGAGAAAAGTTCCTCTAATTAATTTTGTCAACTTTAAAAACAGTACACTTAAAACAATTTTGTTCAGTGAAGTTAACCGACAGTTCCACAATATATTCATACCAAATTTTAAAAACAAATTTAACACTTGGAAATGTAACCTGTATTAAATTTTTCAGTATACACAAATATTTCCTGCTGTAGGGAAGATATAGTATGAGATCTGGTGTGCGGTTGTGAAAGAATGTTTTCGTACGTGTAGACTTCTTTTGAAAAGATAAATTTTAATGAAGCTAATCATATAACTGCAAATGAGCCTTATTTTAATGTGTGCTGGTATCAAAGTAAAACACTTTACAATATTAAAAAGCCCATGGGTTTATACTCAATATCAAACTATTCGCAAAAGGGCTTACAACTTCTATTCAAATTGTAAAGAAACTGAAATATAAATATATCTTACTGAAGACAAAAATATTCATAATATGTAAGTATCCTATTCCTCCACTTATTTCAGTACATTTTAAAAACTGTAGCTGATTGCAATTTTTTATATTTATAAATGAGGCATAAAAGCTCACGCAGTCGTAAAAATGCCTTTATCATTTTTAAATATACTACTATAAAACGTATATTGATTGTAAGATCAGTTGTAAAATCCTAAAAGCTTTTAGAGGAGCTAAAAACATGTAAGTCTGGATTGATCAAATATTTAATATAATACACAAATATACAAGTTATTAAGCAAATACATTTGAAAAATCAAACTTCCTTCTGAAATAAACGTAATTGAATGAAAAATGTTTAATTGCAAATGAGTGGAAATACATGATTATCTAAGGGGTATCCCCAAAGTGAGGTAATCCTCAAACTTAAGACTCAAACTCAGTGGCACAACATTCCATGAGGGCCAGGAACTACTGTGCCCATCATAATACACGTGACCATATGACGCTGAGGTGCATGAATAGATGTCCCGATTTGGTGGTCTGTCTGAAGAGAGACCTTCAGTGTTTAAGACCCGAAGCAAGCTTGGTACTTAGTTATCGACCCAATGTAGCGGGGATGAAAGGCAGAGTCGACCTTGCGCAGCCCGTTAATAGAACGCCAGACCTGTGGTGTGGAAGCACTATACACTACTACTCAATCCTATTCGGTGAAAAATAAAATTTAATGTTAGAATCTTATATAACTCATTAATGAATGAGGGAGTTCAAACTTTTTTTTTCATGTAAACTGTTTAATTTCAAAAGTTGCATAAATTAAATATAACCGTTATAGTTTACATAAATTTTTAAGGGTGCAAATGTGTATTTCGGCTGCACGAATTGATTTTAAAAAGGATACGGTTACGAAAATGTAGTACAAATCTATCTAAAGTAGGTTTGGTTACCTTACATATTTTCAAACACAAGAATATATTAGAAGCCAATTCCACAATTCGTTGTTATAAAAATGTATGGAAAATTGCAAGATTTATTTTTGCATTTGTAATTTATATATATATAATTTTTCCTGGGAACTTTAAAAGCTAGAGCGGCATCCATCAAAAAACCGCGGTTCTCTCTCTGTTTTTCCAGATCGAAAATGACTAAGCCGGCTCTGCCATAGTAAGTGGAAATGCCGCATTTTGTTTGTGAAGATCATTTTATAGCAGACTGCATTTTTCTTGTATTTTAGATGGCCGTTTTATATTTTCTACATCAATATCTTAATGTCTGAATATAAAATTACATAAAATTCTTGACATTCGCATCAATGACCATGATAATTTTTATTAGTATATGAATGTGTCATCAAACGATTACATGACTATTAATAAAATATATTATTTTAACCATTTAATTGATATCAAGTATAACATAACGCACACAAATTTTCTGAACTTTAAAATAAATATTTCGAAAACTACTTCAGATATACTCAAAATTTTTCATTCCTACGCTTTAGTTTCTCAGTTTTGCTTCTATGTAAGAATTCTTTGTATTTGTATATTCAGCAATTTTTTAAGGATATATTTTGCTCTTAGCATGCAGTTTTCAACTGAATTGTATGAAATCTTCGAAATATATTAAAATGTATCAAAGAAGTTATATAATAAAATTTGAAATTTTTTATTATACTCAAACAATTGCTAAAACTTATGGTAAATAATATTTAACTGGGCGATGCATTTTTTTTCGAAATTTCAAATGGAATTTCTAACATAAAATTTCTAGCTTTCTACGGTCGAGATTTCAAAAAATATCCAGATTTTAATTACTTATTCAGTTAGAGTTTAAAAAGATAAATGTTGAGGTATTTTGTATAAATAGATATTTTTCAACAATAATACAAATGTTTTTGAATAGCTCGAATTTAAAATTGATTTTTATGTTTATTTATATGCATAAATGTCTACTGTAAATGTTTCCGTATATTTTTGATTACCATTTATTCAAACATTCAAGTTATAAAAAAATTGTGAAAATCTTAATTCATGTTGTCTTTGATGTAAACTGAAGTTCAAGCACTTAAAATTCAAATATAATTCGGTGTATTTTAACAATATACAACCAGGCACTGTACTTAAACTTCCCTGAACACTTGGGCTTTGAAATCTAAAAAAAAACAACTAATAAATATTAATAAGTTTTTTTCGTTATTATTTTTATCAAAGTGTAAGAAAATGTTTCAAATGATTTGATGAAATTTAAATTTATTCATTTTTAGTGGTTGGAAAATTGAAAAGGTTTCAAATTTTAAAGAGTTTGGTGTTTTATTAATTTTTTCGATATCTTATAATAAAATAATCATGTTTCAAAAACTGAAAGCTTTGATTAAAATAAGAAAAATGAAGCGAAAGAATATACTTAAAATGATAATTTGTCTAACTATATAAAATAGCAGATTGCACTGACACGCCCCAACTTGTTACAGTTTCAAATTAATATGAAACCACAAAAGGGAATTGTAACATATTTTACTTATGCATTGGGACTTTTCAAAACTTTTAAAATACGAGGTAACAAATAAACACTTCCTGGGGTCTAAAGAAATTTCCCCCCGATTTTTTACGATTGCCCCAGTGTCAAAACGCGGGGTTTCCTGCGAGCCATAAAACTTTCTATCCGTGGCCTGCTGTGTTGCTTCCACCGTCCCCAATTATCTTTCAAGATGTTAAATCTTTAAAAGGGGGAAAGGATTTCAGAAAAGTGCGACTAATCCGCTTTTGAAAATGTTACTTGAAGGCAGAAAAATCCCTGTAGTGCATTTTCCAAGCATCTTTACACTAACGGAATTTTCCGTGCTATTCGCTTACAGGGTTAAATCCTTTCTATCCCTTGATCCATTTGACCTTACTTTACGTTTCAATCTCGGATCCTCCCATCCGGCATTACCCTTATTTGATTTACGACTGTTACTCTCCTCACTCGAGTTTTTTCTAGATCCTTTGAATTTTCCTGGTTGCGATCTACTTGACCTAGTACTCGACCTCTGTTATATAGTGTCTCAACATGACTATCCAAACTACTCGTGTCGGATTGTCGTGAACGGTGCACTCGCACCTGGTCGATATTAACTGTTACCCTTTTACCCCTCTTCCAAATAATTAAATTGTTATTCCGAACCTCCAACACTCTATATGGCCCTTCAAACTTAGACATAAACTTTCCGACCACTCTCCTACACGCAGCACTTATAAAATGAGTTTGTACCAACACCAAATCATTTATTTAGATGTTAACTTCCCTCATTTTCCGATTACATGATTTTTCCCAATTTTTGTGTTGTAGCCGCACATTCTGCCTTGCTTCATTGAATAATTTCTCAATGTTTCTTCCCACATATTCAACACCATCTGTGTCATTTATTAATTTGCTAAAGGTGTTATAATTTTTCTACCTAAGAATAACTCAGCCGGAGTTTTATTGGTTGTCTCATTCACTGAAGTGCGCAGCGCGAAAGCGAACTCACGAAGAAATCGGTCCCAGTTTTCGTGTTTTTCTTTTACAAAGCAGGCTATCATATGGACTAAATTGCGATTAACTCTTTCCGTTAAATTCGCCGGCGGCCTGTACGTTATCGTTTTCATGTTTTATGCCCAACCAGTGAATTAAGTGTTCAAATACCTCTGACATATATTGGGGGCCGTTATCACTAATTAAATAAATCGGAGCTCCGTAACGTGAAATATAATTCTCAAAAAGGGCGTTAGCTATGGCCTGTGCCGAAGCTTTTCGTAAAGGAATAAGCTCACTCCACTTAGTGAAGTGATCCGTTATTACTAATAAAAATCTATATCATTCGGGTCGGGATGAGGGGTAGGGGCCTAATAGGTATAACGTTACAATTTCATTGGGGCAATTCGATACTGTGGGAATTAAACGACCAGCTGGTAGCGCGTTTTTGTAATTAAATTTTTGACCCCGGTCACAGGCTGATACATATTCAAATATATATCTCTTCATATATGGAAAAAAACATGTGTCGCATAATTTTAAATAGATCTTCCTCTTTCCTAGATGGCCTGCTAATGACAGATCATGAAATTCTTTCATTATTGTTTCACGAAGCGATCTAGGAATATACTTTCTTAGTTCTCCAAGAGTTGTAGAATATTTCTCTCGCGCAAAAGAGTAGACCGTTGATTAATTTAAAATCCTGGGACCAACCCTCGCATACAGTCGCATTAACGGAACCGTCGTTTGCGTTTTCTAAATAACGATAGATGTGTCGTAACTCAGGATATTACCTTTGCTCTCGAATGAGTTCTTCTGGGGAGTTGAAGGCTAGGACTCGAAGAGCTGCGCACGAAATTTGTGATCCATCCATATTGCCTACTGGATTCCCAGACAAAACGTCCGCGACAACATTTTGGACACCCGGGTGATGTTCCCATTCTATGTTGAACTCTGATAACTTGAGTGTCCATCTAATCATTTGACTAGAGAAGTTTTTCCCATTCGTTAGCTTTGTTAAGGTCGCGTGATCTGAGATTACTTTCACCGGCAGGGATCCGAAATCAGTTTTAAACTTATTTAATGCCCATATCACCGCCAAACATTCGTGTTCAGTAACAGTATAGTTTCATTCCGCTTTATGCACGGTTCAATGTCTGTGGTTTTGAATAAGCACAGCACCAATTCCGACCCTACTAGCATCAGTAAATAAGTTAAACTGTTCTGTAAAATTCGGCAACTGTAAAACTGGTGTCTCTGTTAATGTTCGTTTTATCTTATCAAAAGAATCATGCGCTTCTGTCGACCAATTAAATTTTGCCCCCTTTTTCAATAACCGATACAATGGTTCACATATATCTGCATATTTGGGTATAAACTTCTGATACCACACGCCATTCCTAAAAACTTCGACACGTCCTTGCTATTTTTAGGAGGTTTCATTTCTGTGATTGCCTTCACTTTACTATTGTCTGTTTCGATCCCTTCCTTACTATTTACGAGATCTAAATACTTCACTTTGTAACGTGCAAAGTGGCATTTTTTCTTATTTAGAGTTAGCCCTGCGTCTCTCAACAATGTAAATACCTGATTCAAATGATCTAAGTGTTCATTAAACGATGGAGATGTCATACTAACATCATACGAAACGCCCAATAACAGGTTTTAATATAATATAAATGGCTTTTTGGAAATTTGGCGCCACTCCTGAAAGGCCGAAAGGCATTCTGAGGAATGCAAATGTGCCATTGCGATTGATAAACGCGGTTTTCTCGATATATTTTGGACTAATCGCCCATTGAAAATAGCCACTTTTTAAATCCAATGTGGACATCACGCTGGTATGCGGAATGTTTGTGATTAGATAATCAATCACCGGTAATGGATATCGGGGGTATTTAGTTATTGCATTAAGTTTGCGGTAATCAATCGCAAATCGATACGCCTCAGGAGAATCCGGAGGAAGGCCATTATTCCTACGCATTAAAACTACTGGTTATGCGTATGGGGATTGAATAGGATGGATCGTACCCTCTTGCATTTTCTTAATGTGATAATCGATTATTCCCTGTTTGACCCTGTCATATCTGTAGGATCTCGACACTACCGGTTGTTTGTCCCCAGTATCGATTTCATGGTATAAAACATGAGATAACCCCGGCTGATCTAAAAATAGCCCTTTAAAACCATTAAATAAATCCTTAAGTTTTGATTTTGCTTTTCACCGAGCATTGTATCTGATAGATAATTCTTGGTCGGCTTTTCCGCTTTAAGTAACTGCCTAATTTGGTCATCTGGAATGATCAGCGATTTCTGATCGAAATCTAAAGTTAATTTGGACTCTTTCATAAAATCAATGCCTAAAATGCATTGGTACTGCATATTGTTAAGAATGTGAAATTTCAGGTTTTCTGGAATTCTCGGATCCGAATCTGTAATTCAACCAGACCTAAGTGACAACACGGGGTTCCCTGGCCCGTCACTACTCTATGTTTCGTCTTTTGACGAGGTCGATACAAAATTATTTGCGATAGACCTCTTCTGATATGAAAGATTTCTTCGCCCCCGTGTCCCAAAGGGCTGTAATGAATGGCTCATGTAAAAGAATAGAAACATACGGTAAATCTACTGGAGTCATTCGTAATGAGGATACCCTAATAGTTTGGTGTTCTGTATCTGGAGGATTTTACGTACATCGCGATCGATCATCCCCATACTCGCATTTTTCGCTTAAAAGTTTAAATATCTAATTCGATCATTCTGACCCCTGAAAGCACTATTCATCGAACCACCTTGTCGACAGTCTTGATTATGGAATCGATGATCCGATTGACCACCTCGGCGTCGATCATCGAATCTCTGATTATCCGCATCACCTTGACTCTCAAATCTATTGAACTCTCTCCGTTGTTTACTATTGTCTGTGTATCTATTGTTACCTCTCGTTTCCCTCCAATTTTTCTGTCGATTCCTGTTAGGGAAACGATTGTTCTCGTTTGGTTTTATATCTCGCGATTACCAACTCGAACCTCTGATCTTTCTATTTAGAAACTGTTCCTCATGCTTATCAATAATTTGTAGGAGGTTAGATGTGGTTTGCGGATGCCTAACCTCTACATAATCTAAAATCTGAGGTTCTAACCTACTAATAATATGATCGATCAATTTTTCCTCCGTCATTTCGAGTTTTAAGTTTTTGTTAATCTTCAACAAATCATACACAAAATCAGACGGTTTTTGGTTATGCGTTTGATGATAAATAGAAACGCGTTTCTAGCTCCAACCTATTTCTAACCACGGGGAACTGTTCTGACAACGTTTGTTTTAAGTGCGCGTAATCCGTCACATTATCTTCAACAACTCTATAACCTAGAAACTCAAACCAATCTAGTGCCCGTCCTGTGAGATGACCCTTTAAATATGCACAAGCGAGTTGTGTGGGTATCACGTAATATGTTAAGTTATTATCTATACTTTCCGAGAATTCAACCACATTATCCACCATTTGAAAAATACTGTTCAGGGATAATTGGAAAATTAGATCCGAATCTAAAATCGGGATTTACTCGTTGGGCGCCACTCTGGTGAACCCTCTGGGTCTCACCTTGAACACCAAGATTAGAACCACTAAGAGCCATTTTGAATAATAATAATATTTATTTATTATTATAATTTTCTCAAAAAAATCTCTTATAACATATAATAATATTATGTTATGTCACTTAAAGGGATTTGCTTTTATATTAAATTAAATTACTAAGAATGCAATTAATTAATAATTAAGCTCAAGCTCAAGTAAGGTTTACCGCAATAGGAGATCCGAGAAACACACGTACTTGAATTCTTAACTTTCATTAACTTTAACTAAGTTGCTTAAACTGACTTTTATTTTAAGCGTACGTAAATTATATTTACCGCTGGCTTAAATAAGCTTTCTGGTACGTCTAGCAGCACGGCACCTTGAGGAATCTTATCTCCTTGAATCTTCTAAAAATACATTTAAATTTGCTGGCTCAATAGCCTTCCATCAAGTCACTTGCTATCTCGCAACACTCAATTTAAATACCTTATCTAATTTAAATATCTCATTCATCTTTGTGGAGTTGATTGGAAATAAATCCGAATTTATATTCCCCAAAATGATGCCTAAGAAGATTAGTGAAAAGGTTCCGTACAGATTCGTCACAAGCAACAATGTATTAAGCAGATAACCATGAAATTGCAGAAAAGGAGGCCTGGAGATCTGTACAGTGAACACGTAAGTCAGTAGAAACGTCATGCGTATGCAAATATCAGGAACGAAACGTCAGAAGTGACGTGAGCCTACGCAAAAAGCGTGATGTCGGCGCTTGCTGTTCAACAGTAAAACAAAATGAAGGATGCAGACGCAATTCAACATATTCGCTGCAAGTGCCAGTGAGTCAGTTCGTGAAATATGGCTAGAAGAAATCACCAGGATGACTTCACACGTGGAAGATTGATCGGAAAGATGAAGGAGGGGCGTACCGTCACCAGTGTAGCTGCAGAGTTCGGAATTAACAAAAGTGTCGTTTCGCACGCATGGAAAGCGTTCCAAACAACAGGTACAGCTGTTAGAAAGTTTGATGGTAGCGGCCCGAGGACGACAAGTACAGGGGATGACCGATACATCATCCTGCAGGCGAAAAGAGGCCGACGGCAGTCAGCAAGCGTCATTGCTCAGCAACTCTCCCCTTCCCTGGCCACAGTTTACTGTGGCCAGACCCCTTCACAAAGGGGGCCTATTCACCTGCCGTCATGAACGGTGCGTCCCGTTGAAAGTTGACCACCGACGCCACCGTTTACAGTGGTGCAGATAGCACAAAAATTGGACAACTGGTCAATGGACTCGTGTCCTCTTTACGAATAAGAGTCGTTTCAGTACTAGAAGCGATTCTCAATGCGTTTTGATTTGGAGAGAGATCGAGACCCCGTTTTATTCTAGTAACATCAAGGAAAGACACCGTTAATGTGGTCCTGGGTTCCTTGTCTGGAGAGGCATTATGCTGAACTGAGCTCCACAGTTTCGACAGATGATCTGTAATCGGGAATCGCTAATGTGAGGAGATACTTCTTCCCCATGTGCGTCTGTTCCGAGGTGCCATTGGCCCAGACTTCATTTTTATGGATGACAATGTACGGCCACATCGGAGTCAGCTGTTGAGGAGCTGCTGGAAAGTGAAGATATCACTTGAATGGATTGGCCAGCGTACTCCTCAGATATAAATCCCATCGAACATGTGTGGGATGCTTTCGGAAGACGTATTGATGCACGCTTACATCATCCGGAGAACACCCAACATCTCAAACAGATGCTGATTGAAGAATGGGCACTAGTACCGCGAGAAATGTTGCACTAGCTGGTTCTGAGTATGCGGAGACGGTGCGAGTAAACCATTGCAGTGAGGGGAGGGCATATACCATATTTAGGAACATCTGCTTGCTGTTTTTCCTGTTGGATAGACCATCATTAGTCACGATACTATGCGTTCAATAAAGCTTGTTTTTGTTTGATTCCATACCGTATGCATAGTATTCCTTTTTCAGCACCGATGCTTTCTTCATCCTTTACGTGCATAATACTCTCCCTCATTTCTGAAATGCATGTCTCTCAGATGATTTTTCGTGAAGTTATGGCAATAAACCCACCGTTTGCTTAAGGTTTGCACATCAGTGTACAATGTGTTCTCAATTATAAACTGTATAAATATTAAATTTTATATATGTTACTTTTAAGTAATATATATTTTAAGAAAAATTACTTAAAATATATATTACTTACTTATTATTATGTTATTTTCCTTTCTCTAATTTTTAAATTGGAACAGATCGCAAAATGATATATTTAATTAAGATTAATTTCCTTCGGCATCCATTTCTCACAGTACAAATATCATTTTAGAAAAATAGTCTAGTCTATGTTGCTCTCTTTCATATCCATCACATCTGGCATTATAGGGTACGTTTGCGTGAGTCTGGGTAACCTATCGAACGCCTGCGCAAAACATGTAAAAATGCTTTTCCTCGTACAATTCCAGTCAGTTTTGGTCGACTCGATACTTCTATAGCTACCGAATCTAGCTTGAATGTACATTCTTTAATTTGCATGTTAATCGTAATTCACGGTAATTAAATATTTACGTCAGTAGGTTAAAACAAAATCATACATATATGTTTACGTTATAAGCAAACATTCGACGATAATAAAGGATTAACAAGTACACAGACGAGCATGGTTCCGAAAATTAAATCAAGGAAATATTCTCAAAAATACTTAAATTTTGGATTTACCACTACTGAAGTAAATGATGGGGGGAAATGCCCCAGCTCGTTATGTGTTAAAACTTACATATCCGAAGAACAACATGTTAAAGTTGTTTTTAAAACCATGTAAAATCATTTAGCCATGTTGGCTAAGAATTTTCAAAAGTATTTTCTTGATGAGGACAACTTGGTAGCAAGTTACGAGTGGATTAGAGATTTATTTCAAGATACTCCAAAAGGGCTCTCAACTTCCGAAGAAGAAATTTTCATAGATTTCACATCCAGTGAAAAATTAAAAGGTAATTTTGTAATAAATCCCACTCTTAGAATTTTGGGTAGAGGTGGATGATGAATTTTCTGTACTGAAAACAAATCACTTCGTATACTATTACCATTTTCAACATCCTATCTTTGTTAAACCGGATTTTCTGCGGTGGCTGCTTCGACCAGAAAATATAGATCTCAGCTAAATATAGAAAATAACTCAGAGTGTCAATTTCTGATATTTAACCTTCCTTTGAAAACTTTGCTCTACAAGACAAGCTCATGGACGTCACTAATAATTATTAAACTTGTTCTTAATTTAGTAATAGGAAATTATTTATAAAATACCTTCTTCAGTACTTATACATTAAACGTATACTGGCTGAAACACCGGCTCTCTTCGCACGAAATCATTTTTTAAAAAAATAAAACATTATTCTTGATATAATAGCTGAACTGTAAGGAGAGTAAACAATGTGCACGACATTGTATTCAAAAATGTAAAATGTTTTTATAGATAAATGCTATAATTGAAAAAAACTGTTTACAAAACTTTAATTTTAAACCTCACAGAATTAGCATTTAGAATTAATGTTAAATAATGAAAAAGAATATAAAATTCCGATGAATAATAATTGTGTTACTTTTTAATATTTAAAGCAGAAATACTTCGAAATGTTTTAACATGGGAGCAAGCGCGCACTCGATGCTAACGCTAATTTTAGTGCAGGGGACTCAGTCACCCCAATCATTCGTTTATAATTATTTTTACTGCACACGATACAAATCGGAATTCCAGTGAATAATTTAATTAAGAGAAAGTGTACTTACGGGCTTTCAAGAACTATTTAATTTTTCTTTGATGATTTGAGAAAAAATCCAGTAAAACTGAACTAAAATTATTCAAATGTGCAAGACCTTAGGACGCAAATTAGAGACACATTTCACTAATATTACATAAATGTTATTTGCTGGCAAAGCTGTCATATTTTGTTCAAGGAACGGAAATAATGTAGAACTAACCATACCAGTAAGTTTAAAGGTCAATCAAATGATCAGCAAATGTTTTATGCTGCCTGAAAATTGAATCATGTCTTCCTTTTCTTTCTACAACAATCGTACAGTATTTCAATAATAATTACAGTGATGAATTGCTTATCTTCTTAGAGTTTTTCTCAGGGATTGGATTTAGTTTTTTCTTTTAACAAGTAATAATTTATGTTAAAATGTAATAAAAAATATCTCTCATTGAGGAAATACACCAAATTAAACAAAATGTTTCTTTCTTCTTTAATTTGGTTTTGGGATCAAAGATATCTATTTGATGAAGGAAAAATGCCATCTGATAAACATAAATTATATCAGTGTAGCGTATTTTTTTTTATTTGGGAAGAAAGTATTTTGTTTTACTTCTTTCCGGTTATTTTTTTAAATTCTTAAATTTTCGATATGCTCGTGTCCCCTTGTAGAATTATCGTGCTTCCCAAGGGGAGCGTGCCCCACACTTTGAGAAACACTGCTTTAACCGTTTTTTAAGGTATTCGACTACGTTTTGAACCATGATTTTAAAAAAGCGCATGAATGGATGATGTTCATGTTATTTAGTGTCACTTAGATTATAATACATGTATAAAATAGTTTTAAAAAATTTTGACAAAAAAATTAATTAAATACAATATTTTTTGCAAAAAATTAACTTTGAATTATCTTTTTTTCAAAATGTTCTCTTTTTATAATAAATGTTTCTAAAATAATAATATTTGAAAAGTAAAGACTTCTCCAGAGAGTCTGAGCTAGGGTTTTTGAAACATTCCCATTGTTTTCAGAGTTACCACGAGTTGAAATAATTATCGGTGTTTTTTTTCTTAAAATTGCCCCTCTTTGTTGTCGTAAAATATGGATAAACTCACTTCTAAGTTATACACTTTAAAATTTCTAGTTGAGCCTCTGTAGGGAGATCTGAGCTATATACAGACAAAATATTATTATAGTGGATGCATTTTTCAAAAAAGGAGAATATTTTGAATACTGTTCGTTCTATGTTCATTTTTTGTCAAAATATTGTACTTAAATATTTTTTATTGTAATAATATTCTTATTACAATTCTATATACATTTTCTAATCTAAGAGCACTAAATATCTCTCATCAATATTATCTATTATTAAATTTCTCAAGAGGTCTGAAAATATAAACTATTTTAAAAGAGGTATAACTCTTTTAAATTTAAATTAATTTATTCTATTATTTTACACATTATTTATAAAAAATGGGGCTTCAGAAAAGTATAAAATGTTTAAAATATAAGCACGATTTTAAAAATCATAAGCATATGAAAATTCTATTATAACTATTAAGTATTTTTTGCGTTGTGTACGCTTTTTTCTAAAATAATAGCCTCTGAAGTATAAAATTTTATAGAATTATAAATTGCATCATACTCTTTAAACCCTATCTAATTTTAGTATTATATATCTTTTGTATTTCAAAATATTTGTAAAATATTGCAATATTTTAAATATTTTTTAAAATGTATTTTTTTAATTTATTAAAATATGTAAGTTATTATTCTATTTATATAAAAATAGCTACAGTGTAAAAAAAATAAACATTTAACTTTATAAATCATCTTATATTTAGTAATTGAAATTTCGATTTTAGAAAATAGCATTAACACCCCTGAGACCCCGGAACCTCATTTCTCTTGCATGCATGCACTTAAAAGAATTTATCTTGAAATAGTATTTAAAGCAGACGAACATATTATAGGTACTTTATGTAAGGACACAAATATATAAGTATTTATTGTATTTGTTATTGAAAAATTTAGTGTAATTTTAGTATAATTTACTCACGCGCATATTGAAATTATCTGCGCTTAAGGCTCAAGTAATCTTTTTTCAAAAAATATTTTGTGGAAACAGTTACAGTAAAAATAATTTCTTTTATATTTAGATTATATTAGGAAGCTGATTCTGTAAGTAAATAGTGAGTTTGATCAGACATTATTTTACAATTTTTCGAACTCTTATAAAGTACATAATTTTTAAAATTTTTTAGTCATTTTAGGTTATTTATGTTTCTTAGGATATTGCAAACAAAAGTTAGTGTGAATTTGAAAAATTATTCCATAGTTAATTTTTAATAATTATTTTTCTAGAAGAACCTGGAAAAAACACAACGATTTTTAAACTAACAACTTAAATAACTTAATAAAATAACAATCAATACATATAAACAAATATCGACTTTAAAATAACGCATTCCTTATGATGTATATATATATATATATATATATATATATATATATATATATATATATATATATATATATATATATATATATATATATATATATTAAAATACAATCGAGATAGAATAAAATCCACATTTTATTTAACCAATGGAATCCTAGATTCCCTTACAGTTTTTTAAGTACCGCCTTCTTTACAACATTAATTAAAGTTATATTTCTCTGATTCTATTAAAAGCGGTAATTGGGTGTAAGTGTCAATTATCTTACCAATGTCACCTTAAGTTTTAAAATACCGCCTTCTTTACAACACTCATTAAATTTTATTGCTCTGTTTCAAATGTAGACTCTGATTGGATAAAAGTTTCAGTAAAGTTAACCAATGTAACAGTAGTTTATTCTTTCCATTTAAAGTACCTCTTTCTTTTAATAATTTAATACTTATATTGTTGTAATTGCTCAACATAACCTTGGTGGGAGGCAAGAGAAACAATTATTTTGTTCAATATCATCTTGACTTTTATTTTTAAATTACCGCCTTTTTTACTCAATTCCATTTTATTTCTCATATTCTGATGACAGAGCTGATTGGATTTAAGCCATAACTTATTTAACCAATGTAATCACAGTTGGGCCTTACTGTAGAAATACCTCCCACTTTAAGAGATTTGATTATTTTATTGCTGAAATTGTGCAACAAAGAGTTGATCGGATGTAAATCCCATTATTTCATTCAATATCATCATAGATTTGTTTTATTTTTAAAGTACTGCCTTCTTTACTTAGTTAAATTTAATTGTTCCGATTATAATGAAAGCACTGATTGGACGGAAGTTTCGATAAATTTAACCAATGTAATCCTTATTCGGCCCCTGTTTGTAAAGTACCGCCTTCTCGTAAACAAGCTTACACTTTTATTGTTCAGATTCAAATCAAAATTTTCTCATTGGATGTATGTTACAATCATTTTCGTTAATATTGTCAAAGATTGACTTTTATTTTTAAACGTACCGCCTTCTTTACAGCATTAATTACATTTTATTGGTCTGTTCTGTTGAATGCGCTGATTGGAGATACTTGGTACACCTAATTTAACAAATATAACAGTAGTTCGACTTTTAAACTTTTGAGTACTGCCTTTTTTTTTGTGGATTTACTAATTTATTTTTCAGATTCTAATAAATGTGACCAGTTGATGTTCGTCATAATATTTTTCCCAACGTTGCTTTTTTTCGCGTTAAGTTATATACAACATGAATCAACCGATTGGAGTAATTGGTATTTTTTATATGTTTTAATGATGACATTAGACTAGTGCCTTTCACATTTTTTTTCAATATTTATGACCCAATCTTCAATCATTTTTTTCACCACCCTCCAACATATATTAACAATGTATTGAATGCAATGATGATGTTCTATGACGATAAAGCTAAAATATAATCTTAACTGTAAGCCGGAAAAATTATCAAGATCAGTATTTAATTTCGTACATTTTAAGTACTAGGTTACTTATTCTGTCTACATTTATACGTGTATTACATCAGTGTGAATGCGTATTTTATTATTTTTTTTAATGTTTGAATGTATTCTGGCTTACTTTCTCTCAGTATATAAATTATTTAATTATTTTTCAAAATTATCTTTTAATTCCTATTTTTCGATAAGCTTGTGCCTCCTACCTAGTGTTATCATGTCCTACACTTTGAGAATCGATAACCTATCTGTTTCCACATTCATGTTGTCCCCTCACACACTTATTTTGTATCTTAGAGTCAATCCACACAATACGCTTCACTATAAAGAGGTGACGGTTAAACTCTAAACAAGATTTTCAAACATTATCCACTTGAGTTTAAAAGGGAAACTTGTGTGAGACAGCCCTTTTCAAAACTATTAAAACTAAACTGAGAACTTTATCTTTTCTAATATGTTACGTAAATAAACGCTTACTGTTTATTCCAATATTTCACTATTAATTTGAGATTTAATCCAAAACTAAATTAAAAAATTCATATTTTTTATCAATGTGTCATTTTCAAAATATCAGAGACATAGATTAAATTTTATATTTAAAAAAGCAAGCAAATACTATCGGCATTTGACTGAGTTTTAAAACCCAGTTAGTGACGAGGATAATACTCGAGTTGTTATGCTATATTCCAGACCTCGAGAGAACGCAAATGTGGAGATTTTAAAAACTCGGAAAATTCACAGCAGTTAACCTTCTTAGTAAATTTTTGAGGCACTCATCTTCGAAACCATGACTTAGTAGAAGTAAAGCATGAAACGAGTTCTTGACCATGGCTACTTTAATACAAAGGACTACGGGAAAAATCAGATTAGGTGGCATAAATATGCGGATGTGTGCCATCTACATAACCTAGTACCAAACATCAGGCGAAGACGATCGCTTTCGCGTGGTCGATGAAGTACTCGCGTACGGAACGGAAGATACTCAGATCGAATAATTCCTTCCTTCATTGGTATCCCTGACCGTGCAAAGCAACCGCATTCTTCAAGCGGTGCAGTAGTGGCGCCATCTATCCACCGCAAAAGCAACTAAGATATCAGAATGAAATGACGCAATTAAGTCGTCACCCAAAGCCGTTTCACGCAAATGACATAATTCTCAAGCCGTCGCGCACGATGTCGAAACCTACAAAATGACGCTACTGCGCACATGCTCACCACGAATATGGTATCGTTTGTTCGCCTATTCACCGAATCACTGATATGGGGGTATGTGGCGGTGTGATATCTTTGTAACCGAGTACCAAACATCACGCGAAAACGATACTTCGAGAGCACAAAATACAAACAATTTTCGACTAGAAATAATTCTTTGAGATTAAAATGAAATAATTTGATTCTTTTACACATTTCTTATAAAGGAAAAAAATTTTAAAAAAGTATAAAATATCTAAAATATAATCATAATTTTAAAAATAATTAGCACATAAAAATAAGCAAAAATTTTGTAAGAAATAAATAGTAAGTTTTACGACGCGCATAATATTTTCGCAATAATAATTCTAATTACTAGCAATAAGTTTATTTATAAAGTCAAATATATCCTTATGACATTCTGGCCTATCTTATATAAATATAATATAAATAATATTTTTAAAAATAAAAAAGTACATTTTTAAAATTTTTTTTAAAGAATTCAATTTTTGTTGAAATATTTCAAAAATTAAAAATTTATAATACTATAAATAGCTAGGATTTGAAGATTATAATAGAATTTATAATTATGTAAAGTTTTATACATCAAAGTATGATAGTTTTTGAAACGCAATGCGCGTAATTGAAAAAAAACACAAACTGAGAAAAAGGGCTTTAAAGTTTTAAAATTGAATTTAAGAAAATAAATCTTAAAACTTACATGCTAAAATGCTGAAGGATCATAAGATATATCTTCCTGTTCCTGAAAAAGCTCAGTTTCTTTACTCTTTTTATTTTCTTGGCTCTGCGAGCTTCAAAAGATGATTCTAAGTGCCTCAGTGCAACGGTTCATCATCATTGCTGCAAGAATTACCCCAAACAGCCTAAATGGCTTTCCGCATTTCCTTTACACTAGTAGAATTGCATCGAATAGCATTACCATAGTAATGCGCAAGTTTATCAATTAAACTATCAGTTAACCTACCTTTACCGCCAATAGTTTTACCATCAGATAATTTCTTTTTACTATATACTAATTTAAGCTTCCTAAGTCTTGTACCCATTCTCTTTTGCACATGACCTACACATTCTATTTTCTGAATAAGATGGTCATCGCCGTATGGCTTGTTTTCAGAAAGGGCATTTACTGTTTTTGTGTCGCCATCTCCTATGTAGTTCGAATATTTCAGGTTGTGAAGCTTTTCTGATCGATTAAAAATAATCAACATCCCGTCAACCTCCATCTTACCAGCAGAGCCAGAATAATTTTTTCTACATGAAATCTTATGCGCTCTTTGCCATTTATTGTACTTGATACCAAACTTTACCCATTTATAACTGTCGCATCCTTTGCAAAATGAGGACAACACTTCCCTATCCAAAACCTTGCCTGTTTCGGCCCCTATTACAGTACATACTCCAATCAACGATTGATGTCCTCTCGTCTTCCAGGTACCATCACCACTTACCGTTAAAAGGTTATCAGGTGACGAAGAATTTTCTTCGACAGCGGCCCTTTTCATGGTTTCTTCAGCAACTTCCTTCATAACACGTGAAAGTTTATTATTAATAACATCATATGATTTTTGTTCAACAGGATTAGGAAGACTCATTACAGTACAAAAGGTTTTTAATGACACTAAACATTGGCCTATGCATCTCATTGCTAAAATAGATCTTCTGTTAATTTCTGGAGCATTATTTTTATTCCCATTTTTTTCACAGCTTGAAAAAGAACAGACACTCCCACAGTGAATACAACGTATTTCAAAATTCGAACATAAACCATGAGTGGACTTTTCATTAATTGTTAATGCTTTATGACATTTTAAACAACATGGTACTGATAAAATAGAGCTAAAAGTTGAAATAAAATCAAAAATACGATATCCTTTGAAGTTTTCACTTACCTTAACAATATTTGATTTTAATGAAGTCTGAATTCTTGAGATTTTATTACTGGAAGCACATTTACTTGTATCTCTCCTTTCTGCAAATTATGTATGATGACATACCATCATGAATTGGTTCCCTCTAAATCTTCTTTTCTTAGGACGTTTACCTGAAGGTCTACGATGAGTATTTTCCATTTCAATCGAGAGAATTTTGTTTTCAATTTTGATAAACGGTTTTAAATAAGGCTGTTTTGAATTTCGATAAGTTATTTCAAACAACGTTCTAGCATTTCCAAAACAGAATCAAAACACATTAAAAAAGTGTGTGTTGAGTTTCAAGCTTCCTTCTCATTTAACCAAGTGTTTAAAATATTTCATAAGGCTTTTTAAAAACAGAAAAATAAAACGTATGCGGAAATCAAGAATAAGTGGGTGTGGCATGTGGCCATTTAAACATTGTTATTACTAAATTGCTGTTTGGAATCTTTCGAATAACTTTCGAAGTTTTTGTAGTACTATCACGTGGTTGGTATCAAAATGTTTAAAAGAAAATGAGGAAAAACATATATTTTTTTCGAAAATTTGAAAAAATCCAAGATTAACACCCCTGTGATCTCTTAAACAACACAAATTGAAGGATAAAGAAGTTTTTAGTGAGTTAATTTTACGCGAATTGCAAATTAAACAAAAAAAGATTTTTGCATATTTCAGCTAAACAAAAAAGAAAGAAAAAAAAGCACCTTTGTTAAATTTTAAGTATGTAGAACTAATAGCTGATAAAAAGGATTTTTTTTTATTTATTATTAACCATAACAATCTTGAGGGTCGATTTTTCAAAATAGCTCCCTAAACTGATCACTGCTCAGCAAAAGTAACACATTTTTAAAAGTTTTGTGTAATGAACGCTTAAAATAGTTTAAATAATTTATATCTGAAAGTGTAATACATTAATATTACTTTCTGTAGCATTAATTTTATGTTAAAATTGTAATATTCGCAGGCAACGCCGTTTCTTAAATTATAATGGCTATAATGACGATTCAATGAAAAACACAGCAAAATGATAACGATAGAGTCCAGTTGGCAAACGTCTAGCTACTTTCATAGTTTGAGCTTTATTAGAGACGTGTAAGGCCCGCCGTGTAGGTGAACGATACACGTTAATATTTTATACATCGCATTATGATTTACTGCAGTTTTTTTCATACAATATTTTTTTTGAATCCACTTTGGGAAATTTAATCCGTTAGAGCTAATAAATTAATTAAATATATTCCACTGCAAAATTAATATGTATAACTTTCAATTAAAAAAAAGAGTCAAATCGTTTTCTAAGGTCTTCATTAACACACAAAAACATAAGACACTTAAATTTTGACATTAACTATTTTTTCGGGACAAAAATAATTATCTTTGCAATCCGCTGAAAACGCAATACCTGCTAAAAAACTATTCGCCTTCACCTCTAAAATACTTATCATGGAACCCGTGCTGCCATGTATCTTGGAAGAGTGGATTTCAAAGAATATTCCTGCTAAGTTTTGGTAGAATATTCCTTCTAAGTTGGCGTGGTGTGGTAGTTCGGAGAAGGGGGTGCCAGCTCAGATGTCGTCCACGTCACTTTACCATGGTTCAAAATTACGTGGTCCGTTCACAAAAGCCCTCGTGTAGCTGAACAGTGCGACGTAAATATTCAGTCACTCACTCACTCACTCCAAAAAATACAGTCCAGTTGTTAGAATTATTTTTTATACTTAAAAATGCAATATCTGCCAATTCAATTAAAATTATATCGTTATAATTAACTACTAAGCACAAACACATTTTGAAAATTTGTCCAAATGATGTAGTGTGAAAGATAAAGTTTATTTTCTTTAAGTAACAGAAGCGATAAAAACATTTATTTTGAAAAAAGTTCAATTTCTAACTACCACATGAACATAATAAAATAATTAAAAAACATTCAAATAAAGAGAGATTTATAGCAACCGCTCCCTTCAAAACTTAGTTTTATTCTGAAATAAAAAAAAATTAGGGATTGTGCTAATCTCAGGAATTAATTAGAAGCTATATATATATATATAGCGCCTTGCGTAGCCGAAACAAAAAGGGTTCTTTCACAAACAAAAGAGAGATATATGCTGACGTGGGCTTTTTTGCTGTGCACGCCAGAATTGCTTGCATATGGCAGAATTTTTTTTTCCTACTTACTTGACAAATATCGTTATATTTTGGACACTTTTCACAATATCTTTATAAATTATAGCCTTTGCTATAAATTATAGCCTATGTGTTATTCTGATGTATAAGCTATATTACTGTAAAGTTTCATTAAAATCCATTCAGTTGTTTTTGCGTTAAAGACGCCCAAACATCCTTACAAACTTTCGCATTTATGATATATATCTAGATGTATATATATATATATATATATATATAACATTAGATTCATAGAAAACGTCACGAAAAGTAAAAATATTTCCCCAATCAATTATAGAGGGTTAATCCGTACTATTTACCACTTTTTGCCTTAATTTTGATAGTTTTTTCTGATTTTTAGCGTGTCATTATATCGCAAAAAATAAATTAAAACATATAATAAAAATTAATTTACATAACATTTTAAAGCTTGTGAAACATAATTATTTTAAGTAAATTGAGAGTTATTATAAAGAAAAAGAAAGAAAAAAATATTAAGGAAATAATTGTATTGGGTTTTCAACATAATATTAAATCTATTAAGATGTTAAAGCTATTAGTTATTTAAATATAAGTTATACTTAAAAAAATGAAATACTAATCATAATGTACTAGCCAATCACAGGTTATTTCTAACCCTAAAATTAATTTTGATTATAAAACATCTTTGAACTATAGTTATATTATAAATAGTATTTTCTAACACAATTAAAATTTACTTAACTTTTAAAAAGTTTTGTTATAAATATTTGAACAACAATGTTTACAAAATGTTAACGTGTAAATTTGAAATTATTGAAAACTTATAGCATATTTTAAAGAGTGATACCTAGTTCGTTATATTTAAGAATAAGGATGTAATTGTGAACTTTATTATTATGTTTTTATAAAAAAAATGTTGCTAATTTATCCGAATTATTTTTGGTTTTAATAATTAAATTATTTAAAAAGAATAAATACTGCCAATTTTCATACTACTTATTTAATGTGTATGAATGTTATGTAATGAATGAATGAATGAATGAATGAATGTGGTTATGTAATGTGTAACGCGTAAACGAAGCTCAAGAAGGTTGGGCAATGTGATTTTCTTCTTAATTAGCATTAGTTAAAATTTTATAACGTTGCTTTGTTTTATATACTTAGCAGGTCTATTTAAATAAACCTCTGAAATATGTTAAAATAAACAAGATTCCTGTTAGCTGAGGTTTTCCTCCTCCACTATTTACCTTTTTGACCACCTGGGAAATATTATTCAATTTGATTTCAAACTTTCCCGTCAGAACTCATATTAGTTGGCTAAACAACGAAGCAATTAAATATAAATAAAGTTACGTTAGAATTTAATCCGGAAGGTTCCTTCTTTTCAACGGGAGATTAAAAACTCGCTGTTCGCAATGGTACTTTTAAAATAAACAGATGGGGGGATTTTATGCTTGTCCAATACTACTTAAAATTATGTTAAAATATTTATATATGACATGTGCATATATACAGGGTGAATCTAATAAGACCAACTAATGTTAAACATGGATAACTCTTGTAATAATCACTTATTTTAATTAATTTATTTATACATTAAATATGCTTTATGGAAATGATGTATGAAATATGGCATGTGGCAAATGTACACCATTTTTCTCGATACAAAGATTGACTCTTTTTAACACGTTTTCCATTGTATCACGTAAGGTTTCTGGTTGAAGATCAGTACTCCGTCTCGAATATTCTGCTTCGGCTGTCTAATAGTCTCCGATTTATTAAAATATACTTTGTCTTTTAACCCTTAACTTCCCACTGTCGTATTTCTGCAACATAATTTATATTAATTTAAAATACTCAATGTTTTTTAATTACCTACAAATCACTTATCTGAGATAAAAGATCACTGCTACGAGAGAGAGAGAGAGAGAAATACATGCTAATTTTGTCACTAGATGGAAGTACATTTTTCACAGAAATCACAAAGATTACAAAAATCTCTGATGCCTCAAGAACTGTGTTTTTGCCATACAAAGAATCCATTATATTTTATGCTTCATCTTGTTTATTGACGAAGTAAATCACCAGATAAGAAATTTAAACATTTTATGTTCATTTAAAAGTACTTTTGGTTTTTTAATGGAAAAAAGTTTTAATGAAATTTGATTTTAATTATATGTTACAGGTCTGCAATATTGGTCTTTGGTTACCATTTTGATATGGCCAAAACGCATATACGAACTCAAGATGAAATTGGTAGGTATATGAATAATTCGGACGAATTAAGTGAAGATGGTCTTGAATATTCTGATGATGATGTTGAATTTTACCTGATTGTGTGTCATCTAATGAAGATTCGGATAGCGACTGTGAAAATAGTATTGGTTAACAAAATACAATTTAAAATATAAAAAAAAATTCCGTTGAGATGATAATAAATTAGATAGAAATATTTCAGAGAGAGAACCTTTTTTAAATTTAACTTTTAAGAATAATAAAACATTATCATTTTTTTATGGAAAAATAAAAGAAATTCTTTGAATGAAGAAATAATAAAATTCTATGGAGATGACACACTCCCATGAGACATTAGGGATTTGGAGTGCAAAAAGTGTAAAGTAGGACTTTGTTACAACAAAATCAATAACTGCTATAAAAATTTTCATTGTAGAATAAAATCCTCATATTAAAAAATGTTTTGTAACTTACAGTACTACTGAGCAATGTTTCACTTCTGCAACAAATAAAATATCTGAAATGTAACTTAAAACAGCTTAATTTTTTATATAGTTTTCCTTATATTATTACTTGAGAAATAGCAGTTTTTAGTTTTCCATAGAAATTTAAAAAAATTGGGAAGTTAAGGATTAAATATCTTTATGAAAAAGTCGGGCGCAGTTA
This sequence comes from Trichonephila clavipes, assembly GCA_019973935.1. Lineage (NCBI taxonomy): Eukaryota > Metazoa > Arthropoda > Arachnida > Araneae > Nephilidae > Trichonephila > Trichonephila clavipes. The sequence continues at coordinate 894,369 of BMAU01017801.1, read as the reverse complement.
AATCTGGCGAAGTAGGTGGCCAAAGGAAATCCTAATTTTTTTAAATCAAACGTTCTCCAAAAATTTCACGCAGCAGGTGGACTTGTGGTAGCAGTGTTTGTACAATTTGAATTTTATATGGGTACAACTTCAGATCCAATATTAAAATTCTATACAATGTCGTTCTGGAAATACCTAATTAGCTGGAAAAGCGGCGCGATGAGACAGTTGGATCATCTGCAACAATTTGCCGCGCAGTTTCCATGTTGTCTTCAGTGCAAATATTTTGATTGGTACCTCTTCCAAGACAGTTGGTCACTGAGCCCAGTTCCTCAAAACGATTGGCTTAACTCCTAATCATGAAGGTTATGGGAGCTGTTCTTGATTTAAGATATTGCCGATATATTTACGTTGCGTCATCACAATTGATCGTTGACAAGAATGGGAAAACTCGATAGTTATAACGCGTTGCTTTGTACTATATAGTTCGATTATAATTTTCAAAGAATTCAATTATAACTTATTAAAAGAAAAAAAATATTTATATAAAAAATAAATATATGTTAATTGTGTTTAACGTTGGTAGGTCTTATTTGATCCAACCTGTATATACTTGTTAAATATATGTATATACATGTATATTGAAGCAAATTCGTGTAGTCAGTGCTTAATTTCTAGTAGTAAAATAGTACGAACAAATTATATTTGCATGTTTAATAGTATATTATTACTTTTTGGTTGCATTGATTTATGATAAAAATTGAATATTCACATACCCACACAAATATCGCCTTCTCTTACATTATAATGGAGTTTCATTGGCAAAGCATTGGGGATGCAGCCAAGTTGACATCATTTTTGGCAACTTGGAAATCATATGGAGGCTTCTCAAAATTTTTAGAGAAGTCTACAATAGCATGACGCAATCGGATTGTTTGAGAAATCATTTGAAGATAGCCGCGTGAGTTATAAAGAGTGTTTGCTTCCTGAAACTGAGTTAGCTCTACAACAGCTGTTGGAATGTTAACTTCAGTGTGTCTGCGTATGACTTGTATTTTTAAACAATGATATTTGTGCTTGATTACTGTGGATGGAGGGAGAACCTTCTGGAACACTTTTGGGCGGAATTAAATTTGTTTATTTGTATTTTAAGGTTAAGGAATTAAAGGAAATTTATTTATCAACAAATGATATCTCCTTAGAAGAAGTGTTTTGTTCTTTGAAACTGACATAGCATAAAACCCAGGAACCCTGATCTACGCAGCGATATATATATAAAGAGTGTTTTTTTTCAGGTATAGAAGCTTAAGTTGGCATTACTTTCCAAGATGGTGACCGATTTAACAGCTGTCAAGTGATTTATTCTCAGTTTGGTTTGGCAATTCATCAAAACGATCATCAAGCAAGGCGTAGATTCGTCGAACGGGCCCAAAACGAGATTGTTGCTGTTTCCGATTTTCGTAAGCGAATTTCGTTTAGCGATGAAGCGCACTTCTGGTTGAATGGCTACGTCAACAAACAAAACTGTCGCATTTGGAGTGAAGCTAATCCACAAGTGTGTGTCAAAACACCGTTACATCCAGAAAAACTGACTGTTTGGTGCGCTTTATGGGCTGGTGGAACCATTGGTCCGTGTTTCTTTAAAAACGATGAAGGCCACAACGTTACAATCAATGGTGATCGGTATAGAGCCATGATTAGTAACTTTTTCATTCCTGAACTGAACAATCATGATGTCCCGGAGCTGTGGTTCCAACAAGACGGCGCAAAATGTCACACAGCTCGTGCCACAATAGATTTATTGAAAGACACGTTTAGTGACATCCTAATTTCACGTTTTGGACCTGTGAATTGGCCTCCAAGATCTTGTGATTTAACACCTTTAGACTATTTTCTGTGGGGCTATGTGAAGTCATTGGTCTATGCGGATAAGCCACAAACGCTTGACAATTTGGAAGACCACATTCGCCGTGTTATTGCCGATATACGGTCACAAATGTTGGATAAAGTCATCGAAACTTGAACGTCCAGATTGGACTACATCCGAGCCAGCCATGGCAGTCATATGTCAGAAATCATATTTAAAATGTAATACCACAAGATTATCTTTCGAATAAAAAAAATTGTCAATCGAATTATACATCGTTGTTTTATTGCAATTTAAAGTTCTATACCTCTAAAAGAAACACCCTTTACTAGAGGACCCGACAGACGTTGTCCTGTACACACATATGAAATTCAAGAATTCCAAATTTTTATAAATAAACTTTAACAATCTGGACCATTTTGAGTAAAAGTTGAATAAAATTGAGTAAAATTTTAAACACTAATTACATCTGAATGTAATAATTTAATTAACACACGATTTATTTCAACAAAATAATAACACGAAGTGACAAAATATTTTCCTGAAATGATCACATCACCAACTGTTGGGACCAACTTGAATTATAATAAAATATTTTTGAATATTCGATACTGCGATCGTTGCGCTGTCTGCCGGATCAAATGTAAAGCATTCCAAGATCAACTATTTATAAATTAAAAATTAATTAAATAAATATTTCTAAACCGAATTTTATATCTAAGCCATTCTCGAGGCCACTGGGACAGACAAAAACTTTCTTCAAAATCGGTCCAGTCCTTTAGGAGGAGTTCAGTTACATACGCACGCACAGAAGAATTACATATATAAAGATTATTTGAAAAGATATTAATTAAAAACGCTAAAAAGTGTGAACCGCGCGTCTGCATTTTCGTAACAATAAAGACCGGTTTTGGCCAGTTTGGCTGAAAATCAATTTTCAATGCCAACTTACGTCTTCTTCAATCCCTACTATTAGCTCACGATCTCTATACATATTTTATTAGTTTGTTTAATTATTTATTTATCTTGGTGGAATTTTCAATCGTTAATAAAATATGTTTTAAAGCGCTCAATTGAGCTGAAATGTAATGTACATGATTATTTTGGATGACAATACAATAATTTAATTGTAATTAATAAAAATTAATTGATTAAAACTAATTATTTAAAAAAATTACAAATACAGCCACGTTGGCAACTTAGCGACCCTTTTGGCGATTTATGTCAAAATTTGAAAAGGTTTATTTCTCACGCGTTTAAGCATTGAGTTGAAAGAAAATTTTATATACACGATTGCTTTGGATGACAATACGATACTTTAATGATAATTAATAAAAATTAATTACCACTTAATGTTGTGATTCTGTCATATGCATATACATATTTATATTAATTGCAACTATTTAATAAAAAGTAGCTAAAATAATTTTTTTCTTGGTTGATCTAATTAGGAATTGATATAATTTTTTTTATATATTACTTGTGTGTTTTTAACAACAGCGTTGTTACAACAATGCAGGTGAATTTTTAGTTGTAGTTTTTGAATGTATTTAATTAATATCGTTTTAACTAATTGCGATATCGGACCGAATTGTGAATCTAAACCATTGTCAAATTTACTTCAACCCATACAAAAAAATTTCATCGAAATCGGTCCAGCCGTTTATGAGGAGTTTAGTGACAAACACACGCACCGAAGATTTTTATATATAAAGATATATATGCCGTGATGCCAGGTTGACTCTCATTATAATATAATTATTTTTTCCAACTTTAAATTTAATTGCTGATTACTACTTACAAAATATTTTCTTCGATGATATAAAAATTACAGAGTCTTCTTCGTCATGTGAGCGGTCTTGATCTATAATCTAACAAACCAAAACACGAGACATTGTTTGTCTTCATTTTCTGCATTTTCTTCAACCATGAGACTCTAAAAACTGGCAGGATCTCAAAACAGTGTACACTATCAGTCATGCGCACCAGACATATTCAGCACAGAACAGAGAGATTTTGAGGCTTGGCAATAGCGACCGGCACCTCACACACACATATATATCTCTCTGTGTGTGTTAAACACATATATATGATACGCAACAATATATAATTATGAAAGGAAAACATGAAGAATAAAAAAATTAAATTTTAAAAGCAAAAATACGGAAATTAGATAAAAAATTAAAATAAGAATATAAATAAAAATAGAAAATACTTAGAAGCAAAAATTAAAAATCGGGCTTGGAATTTCAAAAAGCAACTTCAGACCTAGGATTAAATATATGGAGTAAGCTACTTTTATGGTATCAGCCTTTCCATTTTTCTATTTAGTAAGTGAATAGTGTAAAATCTTAACTAAAAAAAGTGTATAGAAGAAAACCTCTTAAAGATTTGCTAAATATAATAAATTTATATAGAATTTTGTTTTTGAAAAAAAGTGATTTTGAAATCTCACTTCTGACTTAGACTCGGAATGCATGAATGATGTCACCATTATACTGAAAAAATACACAAGATGATGACATTTGATTGGTTGTATGTTAGTTGAATGTAAAAATTACTGAAATTTTAATTGGATAAGTCGTTTTTTGAATTGGTTTCGGAATGGGAATCAGAACCATACCACTAAAAGTTGACTCTAAGATCTGGTCTGTGCGGTGAGACTTTGGAAGCAAAAGTTACACGATGTTCAATATGTTTACTAAGCACACATGTTTTGAATAATTTTATAGAAATATATTTGAAAAATACAAAGATAATCGAAAAATTATAAATGTTACTATTTGAGTATTTAACAGAGAAATTCACTGGTAATAAATCAAAAAGACACAATTTAAATGTTTCAAAATACCAAAAAGTTACAATGTGTAACTGGATTTTGCCTATTGTTATGAAATACGTTCTTTGTAGTGGTTATGAAACTATGAAGCATTATTAAGGAATATATAAAAATATCAACATTGTGCGTGTGTACACTAACTTTGTAGGTCTTAAAATTAAAAAGTAAAGTTTAATTCCTTTCACAATATATCTAAAGCTAATGAACGTATAAAATGTTAATTTTTAAAATATTTAGAAAAATATGACGTAATATTTAGCTCCAAAGCTAGAATGGGAAATAAGTTTTTGTTCAGTACGAAAAACTGAAAAAAAGGAAGAAAAAAATTGTTCAATTTTTTTTATATACTTAAATACTTAAACATACATTTTCGCTAATATTTCATTAGTTTTCTTTAGTTATGTCCGTGCAAAACTAATAAGCAATTTCCACACTCCATAAATTATAGAACAGGATCACGTAGACATTTATGAGTAGAGACTTGATTAAATAGACTTGAAAAAATAAGATAAGTACTGCATTTCTTCTTATCCATATTTGCATTGAATTGAGTTGAATTAAATTCTACTATGTGTGTGTGTGTGTGCATTAGGGTTTCAATTAACCACGAAAACCCATCATCTTGGAAAACCAAGAAACTGGTCCATTATGAAGTTTAGGTGTTGCTATAATGGAACAAAAAAACCTTCAAAACAACAGGAACTAAACTAATATATCAACGGATCCATTTCCTTTTATTTAATTACTATTGTCGTTTGATCAAAGAATTTAGAAAATTTTCCTTGCGAGCATTTGGAGACTGTTTATGCGTATTGATTTATCGCAATGCATCATTCAATTTACACACAGATTTTCGTCTCTTGCCTCATTTTATTTATTTAAAGTTCAATGTTCATATAAAACTCTCAACTTCCATAGAACTTTATTAAATCTAATTTCCAACTGAGAGATACGGAGGGATGGAGTATATGAAATATTTCCAAGCTTGATTGACACATAGGTAAACCCTTTTCTGATCAATTGTCAGAATCTTTTAAGGTATCGGACTACGTTCGGAACCGTGATTTTAAAAAAACACATAAATTCATATTTTTTATGATACTTAGTGTCATTTAGATAAGAATGCACGTATAAAATTGTTTTAAGGACATTATGACAAAAAAACCTTTATGTACAATAGTTTGGGAAAAAACTAACTTAGAATATTTTTTTCAAAATGTTCTCTTTATATAAAAAAGGCTTCGATAATAATAATAATTTGCTTATATAAAGTAAAGACTTCTTCAGAGAGTCTGAACTAGTATTTTTGAAAAATTCGCATTATTTTCAGAGTTATTACCAATTGAAATCATTATCGGTGTTTTTTTCTTAAAATTGCCCCCCTCTGTTGACGTAAAATATGGATAAATCCACTTCTACGTTGCATATTTCAAAAATTCTAGATCAGCCTCTGTACAGAGCTCTGAGCTATATACAGGCAAAATATTATTACAATAGAAGCACTTTTCATAAAAGATGAACGTTTTGAAAATTATTTATTCTATGTTCATTTTTTGTCAAAATATTTTACTTAAATAATTTTTTTATTCCTATAATATTCTTAAAACAATTTTATATTCGTTTTCTAATCTAATTGACACTAAAAATCATAAATATTATCCATTTATACGCTTTTACAGAATCACGGTTCCGAACGAAGTCGGATACCTTTACAAGCGCTGATCATAAATATTATTTAAGATTAAAAAATTAAATGGTTTGGTAACTATGCTATTTTTAACTTTATTGATTTTTTTAAACTTGCAAACACTCTACGGTACGACTTTTCATTTACTTTCGTATGATAATATATGTTACAAATGAAAGAAAATTTGAAAATGAGAGATATACAATAAATCCAAAGTAAGTTTATTGTTTATACCAACGTTTCTTAAACTGTGGGGCGCATCGCCCTAGAGGGGCATGATAATTCTACAAGGGGGGCGTGAGCATATTGAGAAGTCAAAAACAAAAGATTATTTAAAAAAAAATATTAAATTACTGGAAGTAAACAAAATACATTCCGACATAATAAAAAATATAATTTAAGCTGATTGAATACACTTATAAATGTATCATTATTGGACAATGTATTTTATAATTAATTTAACAGTACTAAGTTAGGAACAAATTTAAAAATTGCCAGTGACTCCATGGGATTACCGCATATAATACATACAGAAATTAACACAGATATTGATTGTTTATGCGGTTTATAAATAATCCCTTCTTTGCCGATTAAAAGTTACAAGATTCACTCCCTAATTCTTCCATTTTTCACGTAGGGGAGATTCCATGTATGGAGGCGAGAGAAGAAAAGGAATAAATATGGAAATAATCTGATGTAAATGAATCCTTCACAAATACTCTCAAGGGACTTTAATTCCATTTAAAAGACTTCGGAGTAATTTTATGATTAACAGTGCACAAAAAAGATCATATTTTGGAAAGAAGTATATATACGTTTGGGGCATTCAACTCACCAGTTGAGTGAAACGTATATATATATATATATATATATATATATACAGTATAACTCTGTTAAGACGCTCTTCAGGGGACCGACGTTAAAGAGCGTCTTAAACGGGAAAGCGTCTTATCGGGGAAAAGTAAAAAACAAAATCATAATGCAAAATCCGTACGTAAAATATATTTTAATTCTTAATACTCGTACAGGAATGTTATGAATACTCACATCAATAATACTCACATCAATAATATGTATCACTGACCAGAAAGAAACCTGTCAAGAGTACTTTGTTTCAGGTTCTTGGTTGCGTGTGTGGAGAGGAAGTTGTCAATTCTGTTAACATAAGTTAGCATGTCCTCTGCATTTTCCATGGTAGAAATCAATTTTCTGAGCTCACCCACGATTTGCAACCCAGCAGAAACTGAAGGAGTTGGTAAATGGTCGTCCTCTTCTTCTGAGTCACTCTTTTCTCTCTCACTCCCCACAGGGTCAGAGGTGGTGAGTGAGAGAGAATCGGCCATAATGTCACCGAGTGTGCGAGTGTTGCTCGTTATTAGGGCATCATCCACTGCCGCGTAATCTGGGAAATTTTGGAGAATTTCCTCAGTTTCTGTGATATTTGATATGATATTGTCGGTGGTATTTGGCTCGTCTGAAAATTTGAATGCCGCCTTCCGGAAACAGTTTTTAATAATGAGTGGGTCAATTTCATCCCAAGCAGCAGTAATAAAATGAATAGAGTCTAAAAGATTAATTTTGGTTGGGTTTTCTCCCTCCATGTCTCTCAAGTACCGCTGGACTAATATTTTTCTGTACTTTTGTTTGACCACTTTGTTAATACCCTGTTCTAAGGGCTGCAACTTGGATGTGGCAGTAGGTGGCAGAAAAACGATTTTTATGTCTGTGGTAGGAATGTCTTTTGGATGTGAAGGGCAGTTATCAACAAAAAGAATAACTTTTCTTTTCTGCTTACCAAAAATGGCATCCAACTGATGAATCCAGTTTTTAAACAGATCTCCTATCATCCAAGATCGAGCTTGAGATAGGTAATCGCATGGAAGCGATCGTACATTTTTAAAACAACGAGGAGAATGACTTTTCCCAATCACAACCAACTTTATCTTATGAGTGCCAGTAGCATTTGTACAAGTCAAAACTGCCAAACGTTCTTTACTCAGTTCTCCACCATGGCATGTTTCGTTTTTAAAAACGAAGGACTTGTCAGGCATGAGTTTAAAAAAAAGGCCGAATTCGTTGGCATTGTAGACATCCTCAGGCGCGTAGTCTTGCAATAATGAAGGCAACACATTATTTTTCAATGAAGAAATATCGTCATCATTAACAGCTTCAGCCTCCCCAGAAATTTGCCGGTAAACAATGCCATGTCTGTTACGGAATCGGTCAAGCCACCCAGTCGATCCACAAAAATCGGTAATGTTGAGATCAGAGGCTATTTCCTTGGCCTTTTCCATGATCACACCTCCGCTCAATGGGTAATTATTGCTGCGAGCTTTTGTTGGAACCATTCCACTAACACTTTCTCCAAATCCTCGTGCTTTGCGTGTTTCAGTTTTTGTCGTTTGGTTCCACCGACGTTTTTCTCAATATCAACTCTACTTTTCAACACCGTTCTCAATGTAGAAGGAACAATGCCAAGTTCTTCGGCAATTTCTTTTTGTTTCTTATTTGCTTTACACCCTTCATCGTACTTTTTTAAAATGTTTAATTTATCAGAAATTGATAAAGATTTTCGCTTAATGCCACTGGGACCACTGGAAGCACTTGCCATTGTGAAACACTTCACAATTTCACAAAAACGTGATACAGCGGTTCGAACAAACAACTAAGCAATAATAAACCGTTCTATAGCTCGCCGAAAACTCAAGGGTGACTCATGTAGCATTAGCGCAGAGAAAGGGTTTCTTGGAAAACAAATGAGCGCTTCCCAACTTCGCAACCCCTATCCCTAGTAGAGTAGAGAGAAAATGCGACCTTGACTTTTTTTCTTATCAGTTCAAAGTTTGCGGTCTGTCAGAGGGGAAAAAGAGCGTATTATCCAACAAAACAGAGCGTCTTACAGAGTAGATTTTATGTGCATTAGCATAGGCAGATTCAAGGGACCGACAAAAAAAGCGTATTATGCGGGAAAGCGTATTAAACGAGAGCGTCTTAACGAAGTTTTACTGTATATATATATATATATATATATATATATATATATATATATATCTGGACGTTTAACATGCTGGCTGAACGAGGTATAAATATACACACTTAAGAGGTTAAAGTCATGCCTAAGCTTTAGGGTCAATGATTGAATCCAATGCATTGTTATTTGTATGGAGAGGGGCAATGAAAATTATGATTGAATATTGGGTCGCAAATAATTAAAGCTTGAGATGCACTGTCTTATACGATGAAGTAGTCTGAACAAGGATTTGTTCAAACTTATCAACAACACTATGCTTAAATAACTTATATATATATATATATATATATATATATATATATATATATATGTATATTGAATTCTTCCGATTGCTTGTACACTTTCACTTGACTATATGTGATTTTATCACAATAATTCCTCCTCAATTTTCGAATCACACATTTGTCCCTTCTGATTAGGACGCATCCACTCTCCTAATCCATGCTACGTTAACGTAGAACGAACCACTGTCCCCGATTATTTTGAGGATTAGCCGAAGAAAGAGTCATCTCTAAAACTCATCAAGGTGTTTATTCGTATCGCTTTTTATTTAATTCAGTTTCTGCAAATGCTAATGGGGGCGAGAGTCAGCCTTAATCAATAATAATTATTTTTATTACTAAATACAATTATAGAGTAATGAGACACATGTCTCACTTCCTTGGACTGGAATAACAATGAACTTTTGGACTTGTTATTGTATAACAAGCAATTCAAATCTAAGTGTCCCAAATATCACTTAAACTAGCATTAACATATCTTCCTCCCTCTCTGAACCCCTTAATTTAACATTAAATTGTAGTTCTACTTTGCATAAGCGATGATTCCTTTATAGAAAGAGGTACTCAAATCAAATAATTTATCAAAAGTATTTCCCCTTGATAATTTGTTGAATGGAGCAAATATAACCGTTACAAATTGAGAACATAAGACTCCAAAAGATTTAAATTGCATCTTCTTTACAATTATACTTATATAAAATAAAATAATGACATAGGCCCATGGATTGACCAAAACTTTGCCGACAAACAACATATTATTACGACTATTCGATTACCATATACCAAGTAATTATTGCATAACAAGTGGAATGATTTTAGTTTTTCAATGCTTCCAATTGGACATTTCTATTCAAGACTTCTTGAAGTTTGAAAATTTTAAAATAAAGTTACGTAAAGAGGTCAAATTATGAACTAGAACCCCGTTTTCCAAATTCTTTTCATTCTAAGTCATTTCTTTCACAACTTTCAACATTTGCGACCCAATTTATATATATATATATATATATATATATATATATATATATATATATATATATATATAAATATATATATATATATATATATATATATATATATATATATATATATATATATATATATATATATATATATATATATATATGTATATATAATCATACTTTTTAATGCCCCTACCATGTACTAACAACCAATTAAACACAATAATGATGTACTTTGGTGTTAAAGCTAGAATATGATCTTAATTATAAACCATACAGATAATCAAGATAATTGTTCAATTTTGTAAATGTTACTTTTAAGTAATATACATTTTAAGTAAGGTACTGTTAAGGTATCTGACTACGTTCAGAGCCCTGATTTTGCAAGAGAGTATAAATGGATACTCTATTTATGATATTTAGTGTCACTTGGATTAGAAAATGTATATAAAATAGTTTTAAGAATATTATTACAATAAAAATTATTTAAGTATAATATTTTGACAAAAAATTAACATAGAATGACCAATTTTCAAAATATTCTACTTTTGGTGAAAAGGGCTTCTATCAAAAACTATTTTGCCTGTGTATAACTCAGACCTTTGTACACAGGTTCAGCTAGAGTTTTTGAAATACATACCTTAGAAGTGGGTTTATCCATGTTTTACGACAACCCAGGGGAGAAATTTTAAGAAAAAAAATGCCGATAATTATTTCATTTGGTTGTGACTCTGAAAATAATGTGAATTTTTCAAAAAACAATAGTTCAGACTCTCTGGTGAAGTCTTTACTTTATATAAGCAAAAATTTTATTTTTTTTCAATCATTTTGTATAAAAGCAGAAGATTTTGAAAAATGTTATTCTAAGTTAATTTTTTTGCGAAAATATTGTATTAAAATAATTTTTTTTGTCAAAATGTCATTAAAACAATTTTATACATGTATTCTAATCTAAGTGATACTAAATATTATGAAAATAAACCATTTATGCGCTTTTTTAAAATCCAGGTTCCGAACGTAGACGGATTTTTTAAGTAATATACATTTTAAGTAAGTTACTATTAAGTAATAAGATAAATACTCTGCATCTTTTCCTTTCTATATTTATAAGTGCATTATATATAAATGCAATTGTGTGTTTGAATTTTTATTATGCCAGAATGTATTTGGTTTTGCTTTCTTTCAGTAAGTTATTATTTTTTTAAAAAAATAATATTTTATATTTTATTCTTTCATATGCTCGCGCCTCCTCATGTATGCCTCCCACGCCTCCTAGGGGCGGGGGGGGTAGAATGGAAGCAGAGTTTGAGAATCGCTGCGCTAAGTAAAATAAGTAATATAAAAATATTTGTTAAGTCATTTCCTACTTTGAATGGATGAATAGAAAGTATTTTATTAACAATTGAAAATTTGAACAAGATAACTATATATATATATACACACATATATATATAAAGAGAGAGAGAGTGGGCTAATAGTAGGAATCAGAAAAAAATAAGTTTCAGCAAAATAACTTAAGCTGTGCTATGTTATGGTTCGGAAATATAGAGCCCAAATTGCTACACATTAGTAGAAATCGGATTTAACGAACAAGATAACACTGACTCTGGGGAGATATTCAATACATTCCAAAGCTAAAAAGTGGTCATTAAATCCTTTTTCAGGCTTTTTACTCTTATCAAGCAATACGCTTGATAAATAAAATGTCAAAAAAATTTATTTGCGAAGGAGTATTTTTGTTTTTTAGCCGATAAAACCCATTGAATATTTTTTTCCCCAACTTCTCCTTTTTTCGTAAATATTTATTTCTAATAGAATTGTTCGTTATACGACTTCTCACGCCATAATAATCATGAAAGATTATCCGTACATGAAGGTGAGTATTACAATTGAATTTGCTGATGTCACAACAAGACAGTTCCAAAACAACAATGGAGAGGATACGTGACTTGTCAGAAGAGAGAGAAGAAGGGAAATTGGGAAAACAGAAAACAAGACAATAAACAAAAAAAAAAAAAAAAAGAAAGAAGAAGAGGGAAGCAAGTGGACACCACAACATAAATACTCTACATAGAATATATAAAAATATACATAGTTTGTTACAAAAAGATCAAACAACATTACATGTCAACGTCCACATTGTCCTGATTGTCTTGGCAATTGTTGTGGTTCACTGGTTCATTGTCGTCAGAAAACTGTCGGTGACCTGTGAGGTGTTCTACGTAGATGTCCCTGCTCCAACGGATGCAGTCGGACACACAGAGTTTACGTAGCAGTTTAAGGTAGGGAGGTGCACACACAACTCGAAGGAACTGGTCATTGTTCACGTCTAGTTTTGATCCATCTCAGTTGTGTGTCTTTAGTTGATAACGCATTAATCTACCGTAAAGTCTTGCGTATAAGTACAGGTGTACAAAGCAAAGATATGATTTCAAGCTGCATATTTATAATTTTGGTTGTATTCTCTATAATAATGTTTGTCCCCATTTCTTAAGAAGAAACCTTAATCGTATGTACTCATGCAAGGCTCTTATGTTTTGAAGTCATTTATTTGGGGTATTTTCACAGGTTTTGAGAAAAATAGTATACTTCTAAAATTACAACTCTTAACTTTCAAAAGATAATATATTTCTTTTAAATAAACAGAATTTCAATACATGCAAATGTATATATTTCTTTTAGGTTCATCTATATTTTAATTTTTTTTTAATTTTTTGTGCTAAAAGTACTGCGTATTATACGCCGGATTTTACGGTATATATCAGCGATGGTCTACCTCTGACTTACCACCCACATTTGTGCAGTCCAGCGTTTATGGGGGATTGTACTGACTTTGCCTTTCCACTTCTTTTTTTCCAAAATAAAAATAATAATAATAATTATTATTATTATTATTTCCTAAACATTTAAATTAAACCTTTTTATAAAAAAATGTTGTTTAAAAATTCTTTATTGCATTATTTAAAAAAATACTTTCATCGAGTTTTTATAAAATTAATATTTTATCAAATTATTGCTTGTAAACATTGTTTATAAACAATGCCACACACTAAAAGGCAAAATATTATACCGTATATTCCGGCGTAAAACGTGCACTTTTAACACACAAAAATGTTTAAAGATTACGAGTGCGTATTAGATTCTGAATGTAAAAAAAATAACTTTAAAATAAAGAAAAAATGAGCATACAAAACTATATTTCTACATTTATCTCAATACTGCTTATACGCAAATGATATATTTTGTGAATTTCCATTATGGAATGACATGAACTATTCGTCATGTTTTACTTTCGTTATATCCTTAGGTGGTTTTTTTATCTTCACCATAACTGTTACTTTGATCCATAAATAAACAATTATCTTCTGTACCATCTAGATTGGTAGATACGCTATACATTTTTTTAAAACTGACTTTTTAATTATGCAAGGTAGAATTTTATTCCATGCTTTTATTATCCACTCAGATATTATTTATTTGCATAAAAGGACAAACACATTGCACATAAATATTTCAGGTTTCTTCGCAAAAAAAGCGCTCGTATTACGCCAAATTTTCCGAAAAATGAAAAAAAAATTAAATACAGGTCCAAGTTATACGCCGGTTGAGAGACATAATACTTATGATAAACTGCATACATTTTTACTGCATAATTGCGGGGTAGATGCATCATCATTATGAAGCTACAATATCATGAACGAATTTTAGAGAGAACAATCAAGTCGACCTGTGTTAGTAAGCCTGTTACGTAATATTATTTCACATTACGTAAATGAAAACAAATGGAGGTATCACCATCTAGCATTAGAATGGGCATAGACAGTTACTTTCTGTTCAGAATATATTTAAGTTTGTTAGAGTAAGAGCATTCCTAGAGCTTCAAGGAAAATATTGGGAGACAATGTTACAAAATTAATACACACTCGTGGCTCTTTTCCAGATATCAGAAAAAATATTTATGGAATTTATCGTAACTAAACAACAACCAACCTTTTTATTGTGTCATGAATCATTATCCATTTACAAAATGAAGTGAAGTCATATAGGATGTTTAATAGGGAAAAAAAACATCCGAATGAGATAGAGATATATAAGGATGAGCTGTGTGTGTTTGAATATTTCCAGGAAATGAATTAACAATTTCAAAATTGCTCAACAAGCCTTCCATAATGCATGGATCGGAACTGAATTCATTGCTGTCTATATAGTTCTGCAAGTCATTGCAAAATGTGGCAAAACTATAATATTGAAGAAAAATAGTAATGTAATCTGTAAATGAATCCATAGGAACATTAATGCACCATGGGGAATCTCAGATTTATACTTATTCATTATTAGCTGTTGAAATTCTACAAGGGAAGTTAAAACAACATAATCTTATTTATTACACATATATAATGAAATAGAAAAAGAAAAATTCATTCAATTTACAGAGATTTGATATAAACAGTGTTTAGAACTAAGTACACTAAATTCTTAATTCTGGTAGTCTTAACATCTGCAATTTGGTTTGGAATCAAGTCGTATTAAGGTATCCGTACACCTACGAAGAAATGTTTTTTAAAAACTGTAATATTTGCTATTAAAATATTTTTTACTGATGAAATATAACTTAAAACTATGAAAAATACATTTAATATGTTACTTGTAGTACATATAAAAATTTTAGGGAGTAAAGCATAGTGTAAATAGTAATTAAATTGATTATTAGAATAACGCACATAACTCAAATGTAAACAAAAATATCCCTTTTCTGTAAATTTGATGATGATCATTATGACAGTTTTTAGAGCTGGTACTATTTTCCTGATGATAATCAATTTATTACAATTTTTATCAAGTTTCGAGTAAAAGAACATTGAAAAATCCTTAAAAAATTATTACGAGCATGATATATACCTTAGTTACTAAAAACATAACAACTATATAATTATGAAAGTAGTAGGGGTTCTTTAAATCTATAAAACAAATATATTTATAAAATTTGAACAAATTTGGTTCACAATTTTTTCTGATATTTACGTTGTCAGATGTCAATAAGTTAAACAAATTCATTTTGAGATAAATCAGAAATAAACTTTGAACTGCAAATTTTAATATTAAACACAATTTGATATACTTAAAATGCTCCTGATTTATAAATAACACCTTCTTTTCTCTAAAACAATTATTTTTTTCCTTGTAACTCTTAAAATTTTTCTACGCTGCTTTTACATTTGGTGTTGAATGTCGTTCTGCGTCGTTAATTCTATTGATGTCAAGATGTTTGTATGCTTTTAAAGTAAAATAACCAGGAGTTATATTAAGTTTTTTAAAAATTTCAACACAACCCTTGTATCCATCATTAAATTGATCACAGCATCCAAAGCACCAGATTTTAAAATTTTGAGGCACACGAAAGCTTCCTTGGGTACTCTCTGCCATATAACACCATTTAAACACTCGTTTGAATTTTGTGTTTTGCCATGCAGGCATTTAGTAAGCAGTTCTTTTTTGGTACACAACTCTAAATATGTAGGCTTAATCGTGTTTAGTACTTCATTTGATAAGCCTTTATATTTTTCGTTTGGCTTTTTGCCACAAGACAGTGCTCGCTGGTAGTAGCACCAACTATCTTTTCCGATGGGACACTGCCCATGCATCGGTTTCTCGACACTTGATGAGCAATGAAACAAAGCCGCAATAACATTTTGCTGAAGACCGGATAGGTTTCCAACATTGCTACGAACAGCAATCCCATAATAGTTTTGCAATCGGTCAATAAAAGAGTCGGTAAGTTTGCCTTTACCAGACAGATTTTTATTTTTAGACTTTAGTTTGCGCAATCTCGCACCTACTCTCTTTTGAACATGACCGATACATTCAAATTTTGTGACGCTATCCTTCCCATAAGTATCTTTGACACTGATAAAGCTTTTAGAGTCCCCGTCACCATAATAATGTGTATATTTAAGGCCTCGTTTGACAATAGAACGTTGGAAGATTCTCGTAGCACCAACAGCTTCCATTTTTAACGCAGAACCTTGAAAATTGCTATGGCACACATGATCTGCTGCAAAAGTTTCCGACTCAATACTTCTAGGCATTTTAGAAATCTTTCTGCAGGTGGGACAATATGACGACATTATTTCAATGACTACTACTTTACCAGTGTCAACTGACAAAGCTGCGACACACCCATTCATGGAAGAGTAACCTCTACGCTGCCACGTTCCATCAACTGAAATGCCACATTCAACAATTTTATTTTTAGTAGGATGTAGCACTAACAGTTCAGAAGCTGCTTTTTGCATTGATACTTCACTAACTTCTGAAATCACGGACATGAGTTTATTCTCATGATTAGTGTATGCAGTTTTACTGAACCTGGGTAAATTTAACGTACCACATAATTTAAACCCAGCAGAAAAACATTTCCCAATTTATATCATACCATACACAAATCTTGTATTTACTTCAGGACAGTTTAAAGCTTTCTTTGAACTAGAAAACCCTGAGTAAAAGTCACAATGTTTACACCTGATAACAAAATTTGAGCACAAACCATATGTGGAATCCTCAGAAAGCAGGATACCTTCTTCAAAACATCTTGGGCAGCAAAGTTGTAAAAACAAATTTAAAAGAGGACTTCCATATCAATTATTCTGTTACCAGTAAGTGGTTTACGTTGATATTCTGCTATTTCTTCATCAAAGGCAGGAGGTATTTTAATTTTTGAAGAACTGGCGTTGGTAGATGTTGCGCTGCTATTTTTTGAATGTTTAATGGTAGATCCATTACCTCTAAAGTGGCGTTTTCTCTTTGCACTAACTCTATGTTTAGCATTACCCATTTTAAATGACAAAAATTAAAATTTTCTGCTATAAAAAAGGATTAAACAAAAGCTTATAAAGAGCTACGCAATCATAAGCAAATGTAAACAAACAGTAAAGCACTCTATTTTCTTGCCAGATTCTAGATAAAAATATAAATAAAAGCCTGTTGCCAACTATATTCTTGATAATTCTGAAAACTCAAATTCATATTTTAAAAAAGTTTAAATTTGTTACTATTGCATATTTAAACGATACTTTGAAAAATAAAAAATGTCAACAAACATTTTTTCTACTTCGCAATGCAGACTTGTACTTCCGGGTTCAAAAAGGTGCTATCGAATGAAACTCAAATCCCCATAACTTAAGTTCTAAATAAGATAGAAACAAAATTTAAACACCATTTTAAAGAAAAAAAACGTTCATATTTTCAAATAACATTTAAATTAAAAAATCGAAAAATTTGACGAAAATGACGTTTTGAAGCTGTACGGATATCTTAAGCTTATAACAAAGATAAGAGTACAAATAATTCAAGTAACAAACTTATACTAAGTTTCATCATTTGTAGAGTCTGGCGCAAATTAGTTTTGAGAAATACATGACCAGAGTTTCAGAGTGGTTAACTTTTCTAGAAAACATGTTGATCCTAACGGTATCAATGAAGACCAGAATAGTACGGGCAACACGTTATACATAATTTTTTTAATTTTAACAGAAGTGTTACAGAAATTGCATAAATAATGCCTAATTATGAACGGTAATGCATCAGAAATGTAACAGAAGGCTTTCAAAATACTTATTAGCTAAAAAAAGGGAGAATAGAGGGGAGTATCCAATGGTCTACAAATTTTTTCAAGTACTGGTCTTGTATGGAAATTACAAATCCAAGATGAAAAAGTGTATTATTTTTAATACATTACACAACGATACATCCAGCAGGATGTTAAGCGAAGTTCTAGATTTTATAGAAAAGTCAACATAATACCACTACAATGTGCATGGTAGTTATTCAAAGTTCTCCAATTCGCAACCTTGTCTTTATCACTGTGTCTAGCAAAGCCGCGACTATTCTCACCATGTTGTTAGTTCTGGATGATGCAGATGTCTTCACATTTGAATATGAATGACATTTTTGATTTACGATACTCATGTGCCATTTGAACCCCGCATAGTTACATAAACAATACGTTTGACCATCACGAGATATTATGTAAGATTGACAGGCAGCAGTCCCGGTAGGATTCCATCTCACTCAATTAAATTAAAATTTTGTTGGCATGAATTTCTCCCTCTTAACAAGGAATTGCATGATATCATTCTTCTGAATGGATAAATTATCGTACATTTGCTAGATTTAATATATATTATGTATGGTTTTACTCTTACCTGTGCGCGCTTATATGTGCCAAAATTACTCTTTTCTTGCATATAGATTTTAATATGAAGCAATTTGTGTACCATAAACTAAATTACTTTGAAAGTAATTGAAGTAGAACAGTGAGAAAAATATGTCTTTAAGACCGAAATACTCAAAAATAACTGAAATTTAACTTTTCTGGAGGTTCTCCACAAATTTCTAATTCAACAAAAACTATAATGTGGGCATGTGTCATGAGTTTCATGAGTAAGAGCTTCATGAGCTTTGCTGTGCAGTTAAGGATAGTAAATTTTAAACTCCTGTGCTATCCTCTCAGATTTTACCACATCAATATTAATAGATGCATTGTCATTATTGAACAAACAAATAAGAAATATATAGAAGTAAAGATATTGTAATTGTTGCTAACCATTGTTGCTAAATTGCCCAAGCTTGATTGAATCGACCTAATATGGAATATCCTGAAATCCTCAATGGGAGGTGTGGACTATTTTAAATAAAATTGATGTTGCGTAATATTTAGGAATTTTACTCAAACAGTTTTGAATAGAAGAATACTTCAATATTAAAATCAAAACCTGCTTTTCTATTACATTTTTCATGCGCATTCATTCACATTTCAATTCACATTCGCAGTTTTCTAATTGCTAAAATATATATTTCCTTTTGTCAAAATAGCACACACATCTCATACTTATAGTACCTCATAATAATAGTACCATGTGATTAAGTTTAAAATTTCACACAATTTTTAGATGTCTGAACTTTATTTAAGCTGCCAGCATTCAGAACTCATAAATAATGTATAAAATAACTTATAATTATTCATAATGTATAAAATAATAATAATTGACTTTTATGTTAAAACTACAATATTACCTTTATCATAAACCGTACAAATTATCTATATAACTTTTAAATTTTGTAGTTGTTTCTTTTTAAGTAATATATATATTTAGTAAGTCACTTTAAAGTAATAGGATAGATATAATACTACTTACAATTTTAAATGGTAACACAGTGGAGCACACAAAGGGGGATCCTGGGAGACCGGAACCCCCCAAAGCCCTTGATTTTTTTTCGATTGCTTATAATTATAAGTACATAGTACGTAAAATTTAATTAAGTATTTGTTATTAATGATTAATTTTATTAATTAATGCTAATTATTTATTCAATAACTAGTTTTTTACTGTGTTTTGTTCCCGAAAATCGACAAAACCAAAAGGAGCATAATACAAGAATAGTGAACTTTCGACCCCGAATCCCCCTCTCCTGAAAAATTCCTGTGTGCGCCACTGTGGTAACATATTGCAATAAATACGCATCTTATATTTTAATTTTTACTTCGCCAGAATACATTTTGTTTTGCATCTTTTCAGTAAAGGAATGATTTTTTTCAAAACAAATATTTTTTTTTTATTTTTTACATGCTTGCGTGCCCCCTGTAATTTTATAACATACCCCTAGAAAAGCAGTTTGAGAATCACTGTATTAATAGTGAAGTAAATCAACCTTCTTTACAATGTACTCATGTACTATGAGTAACATATATATTTATGTAATATAATTGATTTATAAATTATTGTACAGAATCAATATGAAAAATGTGAATAAAATAAAGAAAATACATGCATGGTTTCAGAAAATAAGAGATGCATTTATTTACCCTGTTTGCTTACTATATAATCAAAGATAACCGTACTTAAGGATTAAACTTCAGTCATGCATTGAAGTCAGCACACACAGATTTTTATTTAAACAGAACGTCATTTGAATTTTAACTCGAATACCATTAATCCAGTTTAGAATGATTAACACATTATTTGCTTAAATTCTGTTTTAAAGTTGGAGTAAGCGCACTGCTTGTTTTCGACGTTGGAGTAAGAAACATTATGTGATTATTTTAGCGTGTACTTTAATATTTTCAGTGCAAGTCATACATTTGAAATTTCAAAACAGATAACACAAAATAATGGTAACATGCACGATTTATGCGTGTGAGTGCGATGAGTGTGGTAAGTGCGGGTATGAATTGTCAATTAAACAGGACATTATATTTTCAGATATATATTTACTATATATATCACTGACACAAATATTTACAAAAAATGTTACATACATATATATGTAAAAAATAAAAGAAAATCACAAAAAAACATAAAATACAAAGCACAAACATAAAACACGAAAACAAAGACACAAAGTAATACATAACATATGTAATAAAAAACATTGAAAAAAACCCTTCAAATACTTTCATACAAAGTACACATACCAAAAAAAAATATTTACAAAATGTCATGTTATATACGGTAGTTTGGAATTTACAATTTTTTGAAATTTACATTTTTAAAATTTACAGTTTTTTGAATTTACAAAGTTTATGAATTTACAAAGTTTTTTGTACTTTCAAATAATTCTTTTTTATTTTATGGCAGTTTTTGCTTTATTCTTTTATATATATACATTACTTCTTAAATTTTTCCTATATACATTTTTTTGTTATTTTTCATTTTATTTTGGTTTTCCATTGTATTATTTGTTTTTTTTAAACTCCTACTAGCATAGATGTGGTGTACTGGGCATCGGGAGATTAAACTTGTTGGATGAGTAGATGATACTTTAAAATTATTCTATTTCAATACACAGGAGGTAAAACCTTAAAAAGAGAGAGGGAAATAATATTTTTTTTTAAAAAATTGATAACTAAATTTTTTTTCTTGCTTTAATGGTTTAAGGGTTAATTTGTTGTTCTATTCTTCATCTATACTGTAAAACCTGAAAACTTTCCTTTTATTACTATTTCTTGAAATCACTGAACTTTTCCTGCTGTTTTTTAATATTCTTGCTTTTTCGTCTTTCTTCAATTTTGGTATCAATCTGTCTAAACTGATTGATCGTTTGTATATTTTTTGGAATTTGCAGTCCTCCTGTGGGGTATGGCCTATGGCTTCTGGATCCAAATCTCCCGGTATTCTTTCTTGATCTAAGGTGTTAACATGACGAGATACATCAAGAAATAAGATGATAGGTGGAGAAAATATATTCTTCAAGTAATTAAAAAATAAAAACTTGATGGTGAACCATCAACTTTCTGAATTTGTTGTACATTCTGAATTTGTACAACATTCTGAATTTGAACTACATTCTGATTTGTTGAAGACGAAACAATGCTCAATTTTAAACACTAAAACGTATCAACAGTACTTGGTCAAAGAAAATAAAACTGTTTATCGTCTCTTGCATTTCATTGCTGTATTGCTTGTCGCATACAATCCATCAATTTCTATTTTACTGAACCTCGGGGTATGATTGGGGTGAGGATGCGGCAGGGCCTCTCGTCCAGCTAATGAGTATTAGTGTACTTACAGCCTTAGATGTATTGCGGTTTTAAGTAGCAATATACAATATCACTGCTTCTCGATTTTTTAGAGCAAAACATAAAACGTATGCAATTTGGAAATTTTTAAATAAGGTTTAAACTCATGGTTTTAAAGTAATTCCTTCAGTTAGGTTTCTGAAGAAAAAGAAAGAGTTTTCAATTAATTCACTACAGTTAAAGCACTAAAAGAGACATATAGGAATTTTTTTTAAAATTTTTAACATCTTACTGTTTTTTTTAACCTATGAATTTTATTGATTTTTTGAAATTTATTATCGGGTTAAAACGAATGTTGAAGATCCTGATTGCAATAAAAAATATTCAATAACAGAAAAATCAAATTATTAAACATAATATAATATACTAATTATAAATATTTTTAAAGGAAACATTGCAATTTTATATGCACATTTTATGAAAGAAAATATATCCTATCTTATGTACTCTGCGATTATACTATTTTTATATACCGTATTTTCTCTAGTAAAGAATGTTTTTTTAGAGGTATAGAACTTTAAATTGCAATAAAACAACGATGTATTATTCGATTGACATGAATTTTTTTTATTCGAATGATAATCTTGTGGCATTGCATTTTAAATATGAATTCTGGCATAGGACTACCAAGGCTGGCTCGGATGTAGTCCAAACTGGACGTCCAATTTTCGATGACTTTTTCCAACATTTGTGGCCGTATATCGGCAATAACACGGCGAATGTCTTCCAAATGGTCAAGCGTTTGTGGCTTATCCGCATAGACCAATGACTTTACATAGCCCTGCAGAAAATAGACTAGAGGTGTTAAATCACTAGATCTTGGAGGCCAATTCACAGGTCCAAAACGGGAAATTAGGTGGTCATCAAACGTGTCTTTCAATAAATCGATTGTGGCACGAGCTGTGTGATATGTTGCGCCGTCTTGTTGGAACCACAGCTCCTGGACATCATGATTGTTCAGTTCAGGAATGAAAAAGTTACTAATCATGGCTTTATACCGATCACCATTGACTGTAACGTTGTGGCCTTCATCGTTTTTGAAGAAACACGGACCAATGGTTCCACCAGCCCATAAAGCGCACCAAACAGTCAGTTTTTCTGGATGTAACGGTGTTTTGACATACAATTGTGGATTAGCTTCATTCCAAATGCGGCAGGTTTGTTTGTTGACGTAGCCATTCAACCAGAAGTGCGCTTCATCGCTAAACAAAATTCGCTTATGAAAATCGGGAACAACAGCAATCTCGTTTTGGGCCGACAAATCTACGCCTTGCTTGATGATTGTTTTGATGAATTGCCAAACCAAACTGAGAATAAATCACTTGACAGCTGTTAAATCGGTCGCCATCTTGGAAAGTAATGCCAACTTAAACTTCTATACTTGGAAAAAAAAACACTCTTTATAAGCCACATCCTAAATTCGCAAAATGTTATTGTGATAAAACGTTGTCATATTTTCTAAGTCGCATATATATATATATATAAATAAATAAGAATTTTAATGAGAAATAATAAGAAATTAATAACTTATTTATTTTCCAGCAGTGATATAAAAGAGAATATTAGGGTCCCACTATGAAGTGATGTTTGGGTCTCAAAGCCTTACTTGGCATCATTCAAGCTTTGGGCTACCTAGAATTATACCACTCAACCACTGACATGCTGTGGTTTACGCTGCGCAACTGTTTACCAGTACTAAAAATATTTAAATACGCACATTGTATTATATTTACACTAACCACCAGT
Organism: Trichonephila clavipes; assembly: GCA_019973935.1. Classification (NCBI taxonomy): domain Eukaryota; kingdom Metazoa; phylum Arthropoda; class Arachnida; order Araneae; family Nephilidae; genus Trichonephila; species Trichonephila clavipes. The sequence goes on along the minus strand of BMAU01017801.1, from coordinate 870,405 downwards.
CATCTTTTTTTCATTTTTACGTGATAGTGAACACGTCTTGATGCTATTACCGAAATCTTTAATATTTAAGTGGTTAAAAAAATGTTACACAAAAAAATAATCCTAAATTCAAGCTAACAACGATATTTAAGGTAGACTATAAATACTGGAAAAAACTGTAGAATGTGGAATAAGTTATCCAAGCAAGTGGCTAGAATGGAAGGCTACATTTTTCCTTTTGAAAGGGTTGGAAACTCAATTTAGCGCATTCCACAAATGTTTTGCCTTTGTATCGAATGTTTTGCACCTAACATTCAGTAGCTTTAGAATTGGAAAAATAGATCGGCTAAGATTCCAGTAAATACGAAAATTGTGTGCTTAGTGAGAAATTGTTTATTCATGTGATGATAAGCTAATATATTTGTAGAATTCAACTTTGTTATATTCATATGCACAATTTGCTAGATTTGTTAGGTAACTCTACCAATTTTAGGTTTCATATAAGCAATAAAATGTGGCACTCTATAACCTATAATCAATCCTCAAATCTAAGAAGTAATTTCATTATTAATTACAACTTATCAAACACAAGTTAACAAGGAGTTTAGATAAAAAAAATGAACTGTAATAATTATTGAGATATGGCTAGGATCCAATAAGTTCTTGTATAGTGGCAGTAAAATAATATTTTTTCCCTTTCTAGTAAGGATTCAAAAATAAATTTGCATGTAAAAATGGGTTTATTTACTTCTTTTTTTAAAAATAGCCGTTGGACACAAAATCCATTAACAAGCAACAAACATTTTTAGGAACTAGGCTTGTAGTGTATCGATCTTCAGTAAGTCCGGAAAATACTTTCACAACCAGATGCTTCACGAAAACTTTTTCTCTTCGAACCAACTTGTCTGCGGTGAAAACATTATTTTTTGTTCTTGTTCATTCTTTGTTTTAGATAGAATTTTCCCTTGGATGGAAAATATGTTGTCAGGCAGTCACTGTATTTTTACTAGCACTGTACGCCTTCTATTGGTATACTTTAAAATGAATCTCATCACAAAAAGAAATGTAATTTACACTTTTCAAAGCATTCACGAAATTAACTTTTCTTTGAAGTCACCCATTTAACTCTATAATAAAATAAGAAAAACGTAGTTTAAGATCTAGCACATTTTATACTGTAAACTTTCAAAAGAACATAATCAAATTTTATCATGCAAAAGTTGTACTTATCAATGAATTAATATTCATTCTTTCCTTAAACTTTCAATTAAATTTTTAAGAAACTATTTCATGTCTTTAAAGGAACTAATATATACGATTTAACTTCGCATCATATTTCGAAATCAATTATCCGGAGTAAGCAGATAGCCCTGTTAGTAATAATTTAATATAATTTATGACATTTTGAACAAAAAGAAGAATGAATAATTAAATAAAAAATGAAATTTTACGTTATGATATTTTTTTCAAAACATTATTCTGCCTAATTCTTCACAAATTCATTGCATAAAAAAGTATATAATTCAACATTTCCTGTCTTTTTTCTTTTTTTCCAAAATGTTCAATATTCATTGCGTTTTTTATTTGTTCTACAGGCTTTAAATTTCTATAATGAATAGTAATTTTAAACAACGATTTTACATTACTGCCATCTTTTGAATAAATTTTAAAAAATTTCTGTTTTGCAAATATTTACGAAACTTTTTATTAAACACTTTATCCCATTGTATAATAGTCATTCGACGTGTTTTTTGTTTCCGAAAACAAGTCCTAAAAGTTGCTGTCAGTGTATATTATTACTTGTTTTATGTAATATTTTAGTTAGTTCAAAGTTTGCTAATTTAATTTGTAATATTAAGAACTGAAATACCCTTACAACATTATAGTTTTTAAAAAAATATCACGTTCTCTTAGCGTTCTGAAAAAAATTTGTTTGACCAACATTTAACAGCTCAAACTAAAAAGACTTATTATGTTTTCCAGGTTTTTAATATTTTCAGTGCTTCAATGACCAATTCTAGCATATTTTTATGCTTTGATAAATACATGACTTATATATTGGAAGTAAATATTTTATAAGAAATCCGATAAGAAGTGTATAGTTCCAAATTTATTTGTCAGAATTAAAATTAATATGAATCTTTATCAAATTACAGTGCTCTTTTCTTATCATTATCACTATAATTCCAAGTGAACTAAGTACAAAAAATAAAGCATAAATGTAGAAAACAAGCAGACATTATGCTGCTCTTTTTCTACTTAATACTACTCTATATTTTTGTCATAAGTTCTTGTGGAATAAATTCAGAGCATTAATCAAAATTAATGCAATTCCCTCCTCCAAAATTTTATGTAGAAAATAGGCAGTTAATTATGCATGGAAATGTATTCCCTTTCGGGGAAAACTTGTTTTCCCATAGTAATGATACATTACAATACAAAGAAATGGAAATAAATGAGTTAGGTACACTTCTGGAGTAGTAATTCCATACAAAATTTATGTCTAACATAAAAGCCATTTATAAATGATGAAACAACCCAAAATAACTTCATTTTTTAATATTTATAATACAGTCAAGGTTGAAACGGAAACTATGATATGGCAACATCCCTTCTTGTTTGCTTATACATAATAACTTTTACAGATTGAATTATTAAAAACAGTGTGTGTATATATTTTAAGCACCATTTGATTTTATTTAAAGAAGTTCACAAATTCATAGGAAATATATAAAATTAAATGTAAAAATTGTTCTGAATGCCTTGACCTTGTATAACTGTATGACTTGCATGATCTTGATAACTGTAGCAAATATGAAATTTAAATTTACAACAGAAAAAGAAAATTAGCTGTTAACGAAAGATATTTTGGCTCCAGATTATCACAGTACAAAAATATGCTTATAATATTTTTCTTTAAAAAAATCACAAGCTTAATAAAACAAAAACATTAATTAAATGATAATAATAATTAAACTGAAAAGAAATATTTCATGTTCCTTTATATTAAGGTTTATCCTATAGCAGGCTATTACCTCCAGTAAAGGGAAAAAAAAACTAAACTGAATGGAATAAGCAAAAGAAATTAGAATAGGGAATTCATAAATATATGGAAGTTCCTTTTATATATATATATATATATATATATATATATATATATATATATATATATATATATATATACGTTGTATTATTGATAAATACTGCACATTATGGTAGTGACAGTAATTACGATATGAAATATCTTTATAAAAATAAAGTGTCAAATGCATATGTCAGAAAATAATTGTTTTCATATTCAGATACTATGTTTGCATGTTTCTGAACACAACTTGTTAAACAATATGGTTAAGAAGTTGACTGTCATTAAATAATGATATAAAAATAATTACAGTAACTTATTATCTAGCGACGCTAGATATTTTCATAAGTAAATAAGTAAATTAAAATTTTATTCAGTCAATGGTTGGAAAAAGAAAGAAAGAAAAAAGAAAATTCGTTTCGTGAGATATATTTCATAAAATGCATAAGATCTGTGACATTCGAAATACGTTGAAATTATTTATAAATAATTTGTAAATAAATATCTATTTTTAAATGTTTTAAGAGTATGTAGACCAATTACAATCAGTAGTCTGGCAGGTGTTCTGCACGCTCTGACTTCGTCCTAATTTTAATAATTTTCAACATGAGATTGATGTAATATCAAAAAAGGCAAAATAAATAATTTTATATGTAACTGATAGTATTTAAAAATCTAAGGCATAAAGCCTTTGAAAACTTTCATTCAGGAGAAATAAAAATTATTAATTGTGTATTTATTCAATATAGGTATTAACAATGCTTAATAGAGTCTGCTTAATATACAAGCTGTTAACAAAAAATAATTATTTCGTTAATATACCTCATAGCAATCATTATGTTAGAGAAAACGGAATTAAATTTAAATGCGCAAAGGTTTTTTTGTGTGTATGTTGGTATTGAAGAATAATACTATGTGTACTTAACTTGAATTTTCCAATTACGAAAACGATAGAAAAAATTTCAAATTTCACATAACAGCATTTATTTTTTACAAAGAAAATCAGATCGGGATTGTAAAAAAAATAAACTAGCGATCGTCAATTCACACCACGCTAAATTATTACATCAGTTAAGAGATTAAGAAAAAAAAGACAACTAACAGCATACAAAGGAACAACAGCAAAACAATCACTTTCGTCTTTAACACATGATGGCATTTTGCATACGGTGGAGTATAAATAACATAAAAGTATGTAACATCTGAAAAAGGCCATTGAAGGGTATATATGATGACAAATTTCGTATAAGACAAGTTTGAGGATTTGAATCATACATACTCGACTTCAGGTGTCCTCAAACTTAGGCATTGATATGAATGAGAATGAATGATTTTTGTTTGAGTGTTCATTTATTTTTGGCACAAGAGTCATGCTTGGCTATACTGCGCCAGACATTCGTTAATATATTAAAATTTTAAAAATATATTTAAATATATATTGCTTGTGCGTATATAAAAAATGTATTTTAAATTGTCAGATTAAAAATAATATAGAATTGAGCGAAGTATTTAAAAATGCAGAAATGTAAAATTTTATAGATATCTTTTTTTCAAAAAAAAATGGTACAATAAAATCCCTAAAACAATTATATTTGATGTAAAGCATCAATTGAGCGTAAAAATGCAAAAATATTTGGATGGAAAGTTACCCTAACCAGATCAGTCAAAGTTAAAAGATTGACTTGAAAAATGCGTTTCTTTTAGAGGAATACTTTGGACATTATATAAAAATGTGTAAAATGGAAAGGTCACATTGACAAAGGTCACATACTGGGGGCATTTTTCCTTGCCAAAAATGTCTATGTGTTACACGGGTGTGTCCGAAACGAAGTCGAGTGAAGCGGACATATTGTCTTCGTTCTAGTACCGCTGCCCAATGAGCTGTAGAATGATATTATTATATAGCTTGTGGATGACCTACCTGTTGAGGCCAATTCTCTTGCCATATATGATGAATATAGTGCTGTATATAAGTTTTTAAATCCTGGTAACAGACAGGCTTCTGCATGTGATCAGACATGAATCATGCAGCGTTATCAATCTGTTCATTACCAATTATACCTCCATGTCCGGATACCCAACAAAAGATTATCTCAAAACCCTTTCTTTCTAATTTTCGCCGAAGTAAAAGTATTTCCATCCCAGTGGGTTTTTTCTACGTTCTGTTAATGAATGTACGGATTCTAGAGCACTCCTGCTGTCAGTGTACATACAAAAATGACGGGGGTTGGTAACTAATATATGCTGTAGTGCCACGAGAATGTCAGTTAATTCAGCACTAAATACATATTTAGAATTGTGTAAGGTGAAATTTGGAATGATATTGTTAAAAACACAACACCACAACCAACACCTCAGTCGGTCTTCGACCCGACCGTGTAGACTGGTATGTACTTAGAATACTTACTGAGGTGGAAAGAAAAGAGCTGCTGATAGATAGCATCAGCAATGCCTGCTTTGTAATAACTTGAAAAAATGGTTACTGTAATTAAAAATATGGATGTCCCAGGGTGGGAAAGTAAGGATATTTTCTTCCTGGACATTTATGTTACTTAAGTGGGCGTCATTTAAAACTGCTTTTGCTCTTCCCGAAAAAGGCTTGATGTTAAATGAACGGGCATCATAGAGTCGAGTGAGACCAATGACAAGACAAAAGAGTTTTAGTGGATGAGAAGGAACAGACATGGCATTTATAAAGTAATTGGCAGTTAGTTACCTCCACCTTAATTCTAATGGTGGTTGATGGTACACCACATACAAGCTGGTAACAGGCGAAGTTCTGAAAGCACCTGAATGATTTTGGATTGTCCCTTATCGTAGAATGACTAGAAATTACTCGTATCCAAATTGTTGCATGAACATACATTTGACAGAACATGCTCTATGTATATTAGAACCCTTTACCAGCATAAGACTGCAATTATAATGGTTTTCCTTTTACATATATTCATAAGGAAACTTATTTGTCATATATGTTCGTATTTAATTCGCATTTTATATAAGATTAAGTACGAAGAAAAAAGGTTCCTATCACTTACGAAGTCACTTCTGAGATGTATAGCACAGACACGAACACATCATGTAGGTTTGAATCTTCTCATAATGCGCAGTTCTTCAAATTAGAGGTACCAATCAACGATGAATTTGCTTGTTTTTCCATATAAGGTGCAAAAACTAAAAGGTTTTTGTATCATACGGAGTAAGGCAATCATGTTCTATATGCAACCATATTTGGTGATCATCTAGATTGCAACACCTGAAGATATTAAAAGCTGTTTGGAGCATGATGATGGCATAGCGAAGATTAAAGACGATTTTCAATTCTTCAAGTCCTGTAATTCTCACACCGTACTTAAACATCGGAGTGCGTTTGCACTAAGGACAATGTTTATCGTTTGTGGTGTCCTTCTGTAACAACCCAAAAAAAGACGGGAGAGCTGGATTATAACTTCGATCTCATGTGAAACAAGTTCTACATATTTGATTATTAAGGGGGCACGGTACCCTGTACACACTTTCATTTACTTAGATAGTTATAAGAATAAAATTACATGCACTGTACTCGAACACATATGTAATAAATATTTCATAAGCAAAATACTATTTCTAAACAAACAATAACTTTAAATTTTTAAATTTTTAAAAATATTGAAAATTATTAAAATTCCTACTACTTTTACAAATTTAAATATTTTTTAACTATTTGTTTCTGATATTCCTGGAAGTATTTACCACAATTGTGTGCATGGGATTGGTATTACGAGTGATACTTTTATTTTTAGAATTTATTTTTCTCTTAGACACTAAAATAACAGTAAAAAACAGCTATATCTAACTTTATAGATTTCTAAAAAAATAATTGTTCATCTAAATACTTATTCCATGCACAGAATTATCTAACATATATTAAACAACCAGAAAAGGTTTCAAAATTTTATAGTGACCAATGTTAATGTAAAAAAGTGTTGTGAGTAAAAAATAAATACCAGTCCACTAGACACTGTGTCTTGATTGTGCCATGAGAATAATGAAGGTGTAATTAAGGTATCGACTAAAGAGAACTATAAAAATGGACAATTTACACCATAAAATTGGTTATTGTGGGAGAGAATCTGGAGTCAACAGCTTAAGCGTTGAAGTTGACCCAAAATTTGGTCCTGTCACAGCCAGATTACAGGGATTAGCTATCGGATTAAAAATAGCTGAGTGAAACTAATGTGTATTCGTATTAAGAAGCAAGAAGCCAAGTGCGGTGACTGGTTATGCGAGGTAGGGGAGAGCAATGTTCTTTGAATTCTTTGAATTTTTATGAGAATTTTAATTATGTCTTCAATTGCTTATTTGAAGAAAGACGAGATAAAACCTGTCGCTGAGGAATTAAAACTAACTGTGCCAGATAATGCAAAACCTTTTTGATTTGAAAATTTTAATTAAAAGTAGTGAAGTGTATAAAAAAGAAACATAATTAATTAAAATATTTTGACTATGCTGTTGAAGAAACGAGAATTAAAAAATATGCGAGGGAATTAAATTTAGAGTTAGAAAAAATAAAATTAGCGCATAAAAGCGGTCAGAAAGTGAAACAAACTTACAGTTAGAAAAAATTAAGTTAGTGCAGTTAGAAAAGCAATTAGAGCTTGATAATATTCGGAAAGATTTATCACATGATTCGTCACTTTCAACATTGAGCGCCAACGAAACAGGTAACAATATTATTATCGAAATGTTAAAAAAGAGTAAAAACATTAACTATATCTGTACCATCAAGTGTTGAGTAGTCATATAATTCCTTTTTTCAGTCATTAGAGAAAGCATTCAAAATGAAAGATGTTCGCGAAGAATGGAAATCAGAAATTCTTTTAAATATTCCAGGAGAGAGAGCGAATAACTTAATGATTTATGTGTCAGAGGAAGAATTGCGCAGTTATGATAAACTAAAAAATTTGGTTTTGAAAGAATTTCAGCCTACACACACACTGCAAGAATGCTATAATATTTTTCGTAGAACTCACACAAATTCAGAGAATGATGTTCAATTTGCGTTTAGGTTAAGTGCAACATTTGAGTATTAATGTCAGTTACGAAATGTTAATGTATTTAAGTCAATGTGTGAATTAATTGTTGCGGATGAAATAATGAACACTCTTGACAGATAATGATCAACTCATATTAATGTCAAACAAGGGAAACATTTTTAAACCTCACGAGTTAGGGCGAGAATGTGATATTTATTTATCTACTAAAGGTAAAAATTAAAAGCGAGTCTAATACATTTTCAAGGTCTTTCACTGGAAATGAAAATAAACGATTTGATGTCAATAAACAACATAGATATAACAGCTCGAAAAATCAGAGAGGAGTTTCGAGTGTATTTTTTTCTGAAATAAAGAGTGAAAAATATGCCCCATGCTTTTCAATTTTGCCCTCAGCTTAAAAGTTTTTCGATAAATGAAATAGTAGATTTTGTTAAAAACAATAAAATGTGCTTTAAATGTCTATCCCCATAATGTTGTGTTAAACAGTGTCGCTCTAAAAATTGCTTAATTTGTAAGAATCCGAATAATAAATCGCTTTATTTTCAAAGAGAAATAAAAAATATCCCGACTCCCCATTCGGTCCTTGAAGAGAAACCGAAAACGATATATTTTTATTTCTCTGCCCCTACTTTCATTCCTAGTTCAAATATAAACAATCAAGAAATCGTGGCAAACTACTTTTAGTCATAACAAAATTAAAAAATGCTTATTGAGCACTGATCGCATATTAATTAAGGAAAAACATTCGAATTGGCATGAATGTAGGTGTTTGTTAGATGGAGGCAGTATGGTTTGTCTTATAACAAATGATAAATTATAACTGAAAAGTGAAAAGATTAATACTTTGATCTCCTGTTTAAATGATGCCTCTATGATTGTTAACGGATGTGTTAAAACGACAATTTCAAATAAAAATAATAATTCGTGAATGATTTAAATATATTAGTAGTTAAGAAAATCACACATTTTATTCCAAATAATACGTTTAATACCAGTGTTATTTTGTCAGGTATAGTGTAATTAGCTCACGATCGTTTTAATATTCCAGATAAAATAGACATGTTGTTAAGTGCTGAAATATTTGCTGAGCTATTGAGACCGGAAAAATTTAAGATAAAAAAATCCAGATCTAATTTTACAAAACACGGTTTTTGGATTCGTTGTAAGTGGTAATATGTAGATTCATTAAATGAAACTAAAGCTCTATGCGGTTTGGTTAGGGACGAAGGTTTAAATAAAACATTGCAAAACTTTTAGGAATTAGAAAATATAGAGATATTGCCAACAAAAAATAATGAGGCTAATTTATGCGAGGAACACGTTATGAAAACGCATTATGGAGACATTGAGGGACGGTATGTAGTTAAAATGCCCTTTAAAGCTGATCCAAATTGTTTAAAGAATTCTAGAAGCATTGCTCTCAAACGATTAAATGCACTGTGGATTAGATTGGAAAGGGATAGAGAATACATTCAAGAATATGAACAATTGGGACATATGCGAGAAGTGACAGTTGAAAATGATAATCCGAAGATATATTATTTCTTACCTCATCATGGTGTCTATAGACCCGAGAAAAGTACCACTAAGGTGAGAGTGGTCTTCAATGCGTCTAGTCCTACAGATAATGGATTATCACTCAATGATATTCAGTTAAACGGAGGAGTCATCCAAGATGACTTATATGCTCAGATGATTAGATTTCGTACTTTCCGATATGCACTGACTGTAGACATAAAGAAAATGCATAGAATGATCCTAATTGATTCCGAACAACGCTGTCTGCAACAAATATTGTAGAAGGACGACAATGAACATGACCGAGTAAAAACATATGAGCTTCAAACGGTCACGTATAGGATGACCAGTGCCCCATACTTAGCACAACGAACATTAAACAATTGTCCTATGATGAAGGAAATAAATTCCCGATAGCATCATCAGTCCTTCGAAGCCAGTTCTTCATGGGCGATGCGGTATGCGTTGCGGAAACCTTAGAAGAGGCTAAGGAGCTACAACGTCAGTTAATTGAAATTTTGAAAAGTGCAGGCATGGAATTGCATAAAATCTGTAGAAATCATTCTGAACTTTCGCAGTGTCTAAATGAAATCTACGACATTTCTTGACCAAATGAGGCCAAAACATTGAGTGTGTCCTGGAACCCAGTAAAATACACATTTTCCTTTAAAGTTAACGTGATACTTGATATTCGTATACAAAGAGAAGCGTTTTATCAACTATTGCCAGACTGTTCTATCCTTTGGGACTTGTGGGACCGGTGGTGTCCAAGACCAAGATGTTTATGCAAAAGATTCGGAAACTTAGTATTGACAGGAAAGATTCACTCCCAAATAAAGTGTATTCTGAATGACACTAGTTGTTAATTCGGCTAGAGAGCCTAAATAGTATCAATATCGAAAGACGTATACGGATTGAGAATCCTTGATCTATAGTGATTCAGGGTTTTTCTGATGCGTCACAGCGTTGCTATAGAGCTGCAGTGTATTGCAAATCAGAAAATAATTCGGGAGGGACTTTAGTGAGATTAATTACCAGTAAATCGAGAGTTTCACCAATTAGGTACCTAACTATTCCCAGATTAGATTTATGTGCAACTGTCCTTTTTTCCAAACTTGAGAAAAGAGTGATTGATGCCTTGAAACTAGAATCAGTTAAAGTTTATCTGTGGACTGAGTCAATGATAGTGTTGTCATGGCTACAAAAAGAATCGATGGGCCCTTAAAACATTTGTGCATAATAGAATTGCTAAGACTCAAGTTTTGTTCCCTGTACGGCAATGGAGACATGTGCTATCCAACCAGAATCCTGCAGATTTGATTTCTCGTGGAGTAGATCCTGACAAACTTCTGAACCAAGGACTGTGGCGGAACGGTCCAGAGTTTCTATCTGGCAGTGATTATCCGAGCAAAACAGTGAAAATTACTGAAAACAACGATCCATACAACTCAGAACTAAAGAAACAGTGTTCGCGAAAATCTTGGGAAGGAAGTGCCGGTACCTAACATTTGTGTGAATTATTTTGTGAACAATTTATGTAATATTAGTAACAATTATTTAACCAATCTGTGAAACTTAAGTTATATTTTTAGGTTCGTAAACAACGCCAGGAGTAAGGTCAAAGCCAATGACCCTCTAGAAGGAGATGATTTAGATAAAGCGGAAATATTACTAATAAAAGGAGTACAGAGTCAAGAATTTTCAGTAGACATTAAATGTCTACAACAACGAGTTTTCCCCAAGAGTAAGTTAAAAAGTATCAATCCGTTTTTTGAATTCAGATGGAGTGCTTAAAGTGGGCGGCCGATTAGGTAATACAAATTTTGATTTTAATCAAAAAACATCAAATTATTTTGCCTAAAGGGCATAAATTGTCATGTATAATAATTGAATATTTTCATTACAAATACTTTCATGTTGGTGTATTTTCACTTTTGAATCATGTTCGCGAAAACATTTTTGCCTCGCAATGGTTGCAATATTTGTAGGAAAATTGTGCAAAAATGTATTATATGTTTTAAGTGTAACATCTGAAATAGTGAGTAATATACCTAAGGAAAGGGTTACCACTGACTACCCCTTTAACTGCTCGGGTGTAGACTTTTGTGGTCCGTTCTTCATAAAAAACAAAGGAGAACGCAAAGGAAGTTTGCATAAAATCTATGTTTGTATATTTATCTGTTTTCTGTTTAAAGCTGCACACATCGAAGTAGTGTCTGATTTAACTTCTGATGCATTTATTGCAACATTGAAAAGATTTATGTCTTGAAGAGGGAAATGTGTAAAATTATTTTCTGACGACGCCAAAAATTTTGTAGGAGCTAATAGGGAAACTAAAAAAAACTCTATGAAATGGTTATAAAACCAGATGATCAATTAGCTAGATACTTAGTGCCAGAAGCCATAAAGTGGAAGTTTATACCCCCTAGATCACCCAACCTTCATGGTCAATTGGAGGCTGCTATTAAATCCTTTAAATGCCATCTAAAAAGGGTTATGAGGGGAATAAATTTGACTTATGAGAATTTTTAACCGTGATTGTTCAAATAGAGGGTATGTCAAATTCCACTTTCCTGTTTTTTAAAAAAGTGATGAGCTTCAAAATATAAAGGCGCTATCTCTTTTTTTTAAACAATAAGACAATAAATGAGGCATACGGTGATATACATACATGATGATTATATTTATGAAATAAAACCAATCTTTATCTTATATGAATTATATTTTTAATATAAATAAAATAAAAATTGATTTCAAAACTTTTAATTTATTTTAATAAAAATCATATAAATATTATTTTTACTTTAACTGAATACTTTTCGGAAAAAATCTAAATTTTCACTCCTAGTGCTCTCCTTTTCGAACATCTTGTATTAAATAAAAATATCTTTTCTACATCGTTATTTGTGATGGACATAACACACGTTCAGTCAATAATTTTTAATTTTAATCGGGGATATACTTCTTCAAATGTGCGTAACAGTATTTCTAACCATTTTCTACTCAAGTTTAACTTTTTATCTTTCCGTTTCTTTTAGTACAAGGAAAAAATGTCACACATCGATAACTACATTTTCACACAATTCAGTCATTACAAATTCTATTGTGAGAAAAGTTCTCTCCTATTAATTTTGTCTTTTAAAACAGTACACTTAAAACAATTTTGTTCAGTGAAGTTAACCCACAGTTTCACAATGTATCCATACCAAATTTTAAAAACAATTTTAAAATTTGGAAATGCATCCTGTATTAAATTTTTTGAGTATACACAAATATTTCCTGCTGTAGGGAAGATATAGTATAAGATGTGATGTGTGGATTTGAAAAAAATGTTTTCGTAAGTGTAGACTATTTTTGAAAATTTAAATAACACTAAAGCTGATCATATAACTGCAAATGATCCTTTTTTAATGTGTTCTGATATAAAAATAAAACACTTTACTATTAAACAGCTTATGAGTTTATATTCAATATCAAACTATTCGCAAAATGGCTTTCAAATTCTATTCAAATTGTAAAGAAACTGAAATATAAATATATCTTACTGCAGTCAAAAATATTCATAATATGTAAATATCCTATTCCTCCACTGATTTCAGTACATTTTAAAAAAGTAGCTGAAAGCAATTTTTTATATTTATAAACGAGGCATAAAAGCTCACACAGTTATAAAAATGCCCATCATTTTTAAATATACTACTATAAAACGTATATGGATTGTAAGATCAGTTCTAAAATCCTGAAAGCTTTTAGAGGAGCAAAAAACATGTCATTTTGGATGGATCAAAATTTTAATATAATACACAAATATACATGTTATTAAGCAAATACAATTGAAAAATCAAAGTTCCTTCTAAAATAAACGTAATTGAAACGAAAAATGTTTAATTGCAAATGAGTGGAAATACTTGTTTGTCTAAGGGGTATCCCCAAAGTGAGGCAATCCTCAAACTTAAGGGCTGTTGGAAACCAAAAAAAAAATTTTTTTGTCAATTTCAGATTATTGCATTTTAAAATTCTTTAGCTCATTACCTTTCCAAAAAGACCTCAGTTTAATCTATAGCACAATTAGAAGTGCTAAAATTTTGTTTTAAAAAATCATCTAAACGCACGTCACCGATTTAAATGGACAGAAAAAAGGTAAACATTGCACTTCCTCTTTGGCCAGCTAGAAGTGTGACGTCATTTTTAAAATGTCTTTCACGATGCTAGCTGCCAAACCTCAATTATTTAAGAACGGCTTCAGCGATACAACTAATTATACGTTGTTTTGAAAAAAAATCGTTCGTTCAAACGCTGTTTGTTTTGCTCAAGTTGTGTTTATAGTAATTAGACCTGCTTACCTCTTTACAACGTTATTATTTTGATTTTAGTATTAATTTGTTACATTTAAAATGCCTAGATCTAGTGGCAAAGTTTTTAAAAAAAGGCGAGGTAATTTTAATCAAGGCAGAATAAGTAATTCCAAATCAACAGTGAGAAGTGATTCTGTACCACAGCAGTCTTCTGCTTCTAACAGTAATATTTCTGCTTCAGAAAAAAAAAAAAACTTAGCAATTTAAATAACTCATACAAAAGTGAGTTTAATAGTGGATTTAAAAATGCTATTGTGGATTTGAATGTTTTAGCTGGTGTGTTTTCTGAAGCTGTCAAATGTTTACAATGTGGAGCAACAGGGCTTAACCTTTCCTGTGAAGAAAATTGTTCTGGTGGAGCTGATGAACTTGATATAATCTGTGATATTTGCAGTTATAGCTACAACTTTTGTTCCTCCAAGAAGTACAAAGCTGAAATTGGGAAACCCAGCACCTACGAAGTAAACACTAGGCTTGTTTATGCAATGAGATGCATAGGGAAAGGTGCAGAAACTGCACGAATGTTTTGCGGAATCATGAACTTACCACCCCCACCGACAAAGTTCTCAAAGTACAATAAAATGCTGTTAGGTGCAACTAAGGATGTGTGTGATGCAACGATGAAAGATGCTGTAAAAGAAGCTGTAGAAGAAAACCAAAATATTAGAGACATTCCTGTGGCGGTTGATGGAACATGGCAAAAGAGAGGATATTCCTCCATGAATGGTGTTGTGACAGTTACGCGTGTGGGCACAGGAAGGGTAATTGACACTGGGATATTATCTAAACATTGTGTTTGCAAAGATAAAAAGAAACATGGACCGGTCTGCAAGAAGAACTTCAACGGGTATAGTGGGAGAATGGAAGTCGATGGAGCTCTATCGATATTTCAGCGCTCTGTTCAACGCTATGATGTGCGTTACACGAAATATTTAGGAGATGGTGACTCCAAAGCTGTCGATAACATTGTGAAAATGAAGTATACGGTGATAATTGTACGATCACAAAACTTGAGTGTATAGGCCATGTTATGAAACGGATAGATCTCGCCTCCGACGTTTCAAAGCAAAGATGAGAGGCCAAAAATTGTCAGATGGCAAGGCATTATGTGGAAAAAATAGATTAACGGAAGCATCTATTGATCAATTACAAACATATTATGGTCTTGCCATTCGAAGAAATTTATCAAGTGTGAAGGATATGCGACAAGGTATATGGGCAATATTTCTTCACAAAATATCAACGGATGAAAATCCACAACATGGATTTTGTCCATCAGATCCTGACACGTGGTGTCGTTATAAGAAGGCACAAGTGGAAAATAAAATTTACCACCACAAACATAAACTTCCAGTTGCTGTTGTGGAAGCCATTAGGCCTATTTTTAGGGATCTTTCTGATCCAGAGCTATTGAAAAAATGCTTGCATGGAAACACGCAGAATCCAAATGAAAGCATTAATAATGTTATTTGGTCTCGTGTCCCCAAAAAGACATTCGTGCACTTAGAAACACTTTCCTTTGGTACGTATGATGCTTTTACATCCTTTATTAAAGGGAATGCCACTAAGTTGGATATTTTGAAAAACTAAACATAGAGTCTGGATATTATGCGACATGCTGCATGGAACGCCTCGACAAAGAGAAGATTACAAGGGCAAGATATGCCAATTTGCAAAAAACTAAGGAGGTCAGAAAGATAAAAAGACTTAAAAGAATTATACAAGAGGGTGAATTTTCAAAAAATGCTGAAAAACTTGGAATATGGAGCTGGAATGTTTTGATAAGGTGAGTTTTTTTTTTTAAAAATGTGTCTTTCTCAAAATGTTATTTGTGAAGGTTCGATGTACCTTTTCTCAGAAAGTATATATCTTATGTTA
Organism: Trichonephila clavipes; assembly: GCA_019973935.1. NCBI lineage: Eukaryota > Metazoa > Arthropoda > Arachnida > Araneae > Nephilidae > Trichonephila > Trichonephila clavipes. Next base: position 854,557 of record BMAU01017801.1, on the reverse strand, counting down.
ACATAATTTATATAACACATTCTTTGTATGTTCTAGTATTTACTGGAATGAGCTTTTAGCAAAATTTTGTATATATATTTTTTTATACATTTTTTTTGTCAAAAAATTTTGTTTTCTCGAAATAAATCAAAGAATTTTTTTTAAAAAAAACTAATAAAAATTTTAAAAAAAGCTCATTTTAGTATAATACTCAATCTATGCTTAACTTGTAAAAAAATTGGGGGGTTGTATTTACTACAGATTCTTAGAAAAGGAACATTGAAAAAGGGCTTTTTAACATTATCAGTATAGGGCGTTCCGATACCCCTTAAAACTCAAACTCAATTGTACAACAATCCAAGAGGGCCAGAAACTACTATGCCCATCCCAATATACGTGACCATTGGGCGCTGAGGTGCGTGAACAGAGGTCCCGATTTAGTGGTCGGTCGAAGAGAGACCTTCAGTGTTTAAGACCCCAAGCAAACTTGGTAGTCATTTATCGACCCAATGCAGCGGGGATAAAAGACAGAGTCGCCTTGCCCATCCACCCAGACCTGTGGTGTGGGAGGACGATACACTACCACTAGACCCTATTTGATAAAAAATAAAACTTAATGATGAAATCTTGTATAATTCCCTAATGAATGAGGGAGTCCAAACTTTTTTTTTCATGTTAACTGCTTAGACGGAAATGGTTAAATAAGAAAATTTCCCCAATTGTGTGTGTGTGTATAAATTAAAATTTACAGTTATAGTTTACATAATTTTTTAAGAATGCAAAAGGTGTATTCTGGCTGCATGAATTAATTTTGAAAAGGAATACGGTTATGAAAATTAGTACAAATCTATTTAAAGTAGGGTTGGTTACCTTAGATATTGTCAAACACTATAATGTAATGGAAGCCAATTCCACAATTCATTGTTATAAAAATGTATGGAAAATTACAAGACTTATTTTTGCATTTGTAATTTTTAAATTTTTTCCTGGGAACTTTAACAGCTAGAGCGACATCCATCAAAACCGTGAGTCCCTCTCTGTTTTCCCAGATCGCCCCATGCCTAAGCCGGCTCTGTCACAGATAGTTAAAATTTGTTAAAATAATTTTATAGCAGACTGCATTTTTATGTATTTTAGATGGTCTTTTTATATTTTCTACATCAATATCTTAATGTCTGAATTTAAAATTACATAAAATTCTTGGCATTCGTATCAATGACCATTATAATTTTTATTAATATATGAATTATTCGTCAAATGATTACATGACTATTATTAAAATATTATTTTAACCATTTAATTAATATAAAATATAACATAACGCACACAAATTTTCTGAACTTTAAAATAAATATTTCAAAAACTACTTCAGATATACTCATATTTTTTCATTCCTACGGTTTAACTTCTCAGTTTTGCTTCTATGTAAAAATTTCTTGTATATTCATCAATTTTTTAGTATATTTTTTGCTCCTAACATGCAGTTTTGAACCGACTTGTATGAAATTTTCGAAATATATTAAAAATGCTAAAGAGGCTATATAGTAAAAAATTTGAAATTTATATTATACTCAAAGAATTACTAGAACTTATGGTAAATAATTTTCAACTGCGCTTTCCTTTTCTTTTTCGAAATTTCAAATGGAATTTCTAACATAATTTCTAGCTTTATACGGTCGAGATTTCAAAATCTATCCAGATTATGATTACTTATTCAGTTAGCCTTTAAAAAAAGAATAAATGTCGAGGTATTTTGCATAAATAGATATTTTTAAGTAATAATTCGAATGTTTTTGAATAGCTTGAATTTAAAATTGATCTTTATGTTTATTTATATGCATAAATGTCTTCTGTAAAAGTTTCCGTATATTTTTGATTACCATTTATTCCAACATTCAAGTTATAAAAAAAAAGTGGAAAAATCTGCATTTATGTTGTTTTTGATGTAAACTGGAGTTCAAGCACTTAAAATTCATATATAATTCGGTGTATTTTAGCAATATATAACTAGGCAATGTACGTAAACTTCCCTGAACACTTGGGCTATGAAATCTAAAAAAAAATAATAGATCTTGTTTATTTATTTTTTCTCGTTATTATTTTTATCAAAGTGTAAGTAAATGTATCAAATTATTTGATGAAGTTTAAATGTATTCATTTTTAGTGGTTTGAAAGTTCAAAAGGTTTCAAATTTTAAAGTGTTTGGTGTTCTATTAATTTTTTTTTTGCATCTTATAATGAAATAATCATGTTTTAAAAACTAAAAGTATTGATTGAGATAAGTTAAATGAAGCAAAAGGATATATTTAAAAAGGTAATTTGTCTAACTATATAAAATAGCAGATTGCCCTGACACGCCCCAACTTGTTACAGTTTCAATTTAATATGAAACAAAAAGGGAATTGTAACATGTTTTACTTATGCGTTGGAACTTTTCAAATTTTTTAAAATACAAGCTCACAAACAAACACTTCCTGGGGTCTAAAGAAATTTCCCCCCGATTTTTTACGATTGCTCCAGGGTCAAAACACGGGGTTCCCTGCCAGCCATAAAACTTCCTATCAGTGTCCTGTTGTGTTGCTTCCACCGTCCCTAATTATCTTTCAAGATTTTAAACCTTTAAAAGGGGGAAAGTATTTCCAAAAATTACGCTCAACCGCTTTTGAGAATGTTTCTTGAAGCCAAAAAAAACCCGTGCAGTGCATTTTCGAAGCATCTTCACAGTGACGTAATTTTCCGTGTGGGACGCTTGGAGGGTTAATTATTACCGATAATTTTGTGTTTTAATTAATTCAAGTGAATTTTATTGTAAATTGTATTTTTATAAGTGCATTTTTTAAAGTTTCATTTGTGCAATTTTGTGTGGTGAACAATTTAAATTCATTTTGTGTAAATAAATAATACAGTGATTGTATGATGTAACCAGTGCAATGTGGGGAAGTATGTTAGTTCACGGCATGTGAAATGCCATCTGTATAATTAAGAGAATCATGTATATATTGGTGTGTCTTCAAATAAGAATATGTGAACTGTGTTTGCGCAAGCCCAACTGGTAATTCTGGAGAGAATATAAAAGTGTTGTGAGTAAAAAATACATACCAGTCCTCTAGATACTGTGTCGTGATTGCGTCATGAGAATAATGAAGGAGTAATTAATATATCGACTAAAAAAGATTTATAAAAATGGACAGTGTTTGCACCATAAAATTTGTTATTGTGCAAGAGACTCTGGAGTCAACCGCTTAAGTATTGAAGTTGGCCCAAAAAGCACTAAGAATCTTTTCCACTTGGACATTTAAAATGTTGAGGTGTTTGGCCCATTGATATACTATGAAACAATGTTGCATAAATTGCAGTTTTCATTGCTTCTACGTCACCTTTGTTCGAGCAAATCGCATTTTGATAGTTACGTGACATTTTTTTGAATTATCTATTCCTTTATACTTCCTTTTAACTTCCTTCCCATGGAAATACCTATTTCCCACCATTCTTTAACAGCTTTTTGTAAAGCTGTACCTAACATCTTGCTAACTTGGTCAATGCCCTTTCTTTTCTTTATTTTTATCTCAGGACCATTAACTTCCTTAGTATTTAAATATTGATATGATTTTTCATCACCATCTGACAATAGTGTCGTGTATCGAAAACCATTATCTTCAGATCTTTGACATAATTTAAGAGCTGCCTCGTGTTCCATAGAACAAGATGATCCTATGTAATTGATAGCACATGAAGATATATGGCCTTCTCTCATACCACAAATGAAATTCTGCTTAATTTTCTTCAAACTAGATTTTGCATGTTCACATTCAATGCAGCGTTTGGACATAATTTCGAAATCCATGACAAATCCATAAAGAAGGTCAATCACGCACCCTTCATCTATTTGAGATGAATGTCCCCGAATCAATCAAGTACCATTAAAAGTAACATCTATATGAGTAATATCACTATTACTTAAATAAGCGATTTTCATCTGATTTGGAACATTATTGAAGCTTTTTACTGTAGATCTAACCAGCGATTTACGTAACTTTTTTTACATGTATTGAATGTTCTGCTTGAGGGTAAATCCATATCAATTAACATATAAAATTTTTCCATAGCTAAATAGCCTTTCCCAACACTTAAAAATGATAGCACCATGTGCATGTTACTGTCAAACGATTGGCCTTCATTACCTTCACTGTTGAAAATTCGTCTGGATGTAAAGTTACTTGATTTAATTACATCACACGAAGTGCAAAATACAGAGATTTTTCTAGAAAATCTAAGCTTTTCACCAATGGCAATTTTTAGTGAATACGATTTGCAAACATCACACAATTATTTTTTTTTAAAAGTCCTTTTAAAAACTTTACATCCATTATCACATAATGAGGGGCTTCAGAATTTTCATAAGAATTTAAATCGTTCAAGCAGCTGTCTTCTAAAGTTTGGCATCTCATATTTCTTTCTGGTAATGCTGAGGAAATAGAGGTTTTATCTTTTCTGAAAACAACAGTTCCATGACTGTAGTGTTCACTGCATCATCTATTGTTAGCTTTTTGTTTATTAACAAGACTCGATCGCTTTTGTCTAGGCATGATGAATTAAAGTTTACTTATTAATAAAAGTATATTCAAACTAACATTTAAAATTATAAAGAAATAAATTTATTATATAATTGGCTTTGATAGTATTTTAAAGGCAAATATTCTGTTTAAAATATGTTTAAAAAATGTCATTTTTAAATATATTGTTCTGATACATTCCATCAGTTATAATACATATCAATTTCTCGAAATTTTTAACGTACAATGATTTCATATTTTAAATTTTATTTAGTCATTTAGGAAAGCCTCAAATATATAAATTAAACATTGTTTAAAAGTATCTCTGAAAATAAATAATGGATAAGAAATAGTGGAAGTGTTTAATTTGCTTAAATTTAAATAGCTATCAAAACATGAGAGTTGTTTAATTACATGATGCTCCATATTTTTTCTGTAATTCCTAAAATATCTTTAATTAAATGGAGCATGAAATGAAAACATGTTTACAATTTTAAGTGTTAAATAAGTAAACATTGAAACAGAAATTAAATAAATATTTTCAACAACAGGGTCATTTTTTTGTGATTTTCCCGTTTATTTCTTGGTGCAGAAAACTGTTGCCACACAACAATACAATAGTTTTTAGACATCATTATTGTAAGAAATAAGTATCATGTACATGATGACATCACTGCTTGGGATTACTTCAGACTGTATGTAGAATTTAAGCTTGCGACATTGAATAAAATTGTTTAAGTAGATATATTTTATATATTTCATTTCACACATAATGGATACGAAGATTTAAATACGCTCTATCATTTCTGCAAGCTTGAATTCTGATTGTATCAAAGAAATAAAAACTGAATATGTGTACTTTTTGTTTGTGTAGAAATCATGAAAATGCTAAAATTGTGACAACTTTATTTTGGAAGGCCCGAATGAGAAAGAAATACGCCTCATGTAAGTGTAAATAACTAAAATTTATTTTCAAAATCTCTTTGATAAAAATAATTATATTGTTTATTAATATCAAATCTTGCATTAGAACTCGTACTTTGAACCATGATCAAGTAATGAGGAAAACGTCTCATCACACATAGTATTACAGAATTTTTGTACCGACTTTCCATAATTAAACTTGATATTTGCGAGAAGTCTATTGCAAAATTTATTTAGCAAACTACATGAAAATTGGCAATGGCAGAATAAAGTGATAAGAATTTATCAAGGGAAATACAATGAGTTTCAAAAACCACCTAGAGTGGTGTATCACAGCTTTATTGAGAACATATATAAATAATCTTCAAAAGTCTACAGACCCTGCTTGATATGCTGTGTACCATTGTCGGCCACCATCTGAAAGCGTAAATCTCATGTTCGACTAACGAAAAAACGCATGAACGGGATAATTTTATACACATAACGTTCTGTGCTTTTTTGGGGTCTATAGAATTGTAATGAGATCATGGTAGAGTATAGACCTGAAGTATCCCCTCAGCCAAAAGTTACAGATTTAAGTTGGGGGATCTAGGAGGTCAAACTGTAGGAAAATGAAAGCTGATGGTTCTGTCATCACCGAAATGGTAGTGGAGCATTTGTTTTACACAACAAGCGATGTGTGAAGGAGCATAATCACTATGGTTCTATGACATCGCTTTACCTGCCGCCTCCAAATGGTAGCAGACAATAGTGTACAACGCATCCAGCATGTTTTGTAAATTTTTGTGGATTATTTATATATACTCAATAAAGCTGTGATACGCCACCTAAAGTTGGTTTTTGAAATCCTTAGTTTTTCCCCTTCGATGAAATTCTCATCATTTTATTTTACCCCTACCCAATTTGTCATAGGATTCCGCTGCATAGTGTTTGCTATAGATTGCTCACACATTTCAAATTTAATTATGGACATCAGATATATTCAAGCAATATTACAGTATTAGTTTACATATTTTATCCGTAATAGATAAATTTTAGTTTACTTTGTTACTTGTTTTTAATTATACACAAGATAACTGTTAAAAGAATGATAATTCTACTTGAAATAAAATAAAAATAGCAGTAAAATTTCTAAGCCTTAATTTTAATTCTTAAGATCTATCTCTCCATATACATTTATCCATATATATCTTTAAAATATGCTAGAAGATATGCCTTTTATTAATAATAATAAAAAAATTACTACGGTTTCCACCGTGAGCCAGCAATGCCATAGGAGAATCTAATACTCCAATCATAAATAATGTCCCCCCAAAATAAACACATCGAGTAAGAAGGGTAAGCCAACTTCACTGCTATTTCAACCTTTTACGAGTTGTTTTCTTTGCCACAATATTGGTAATGGATTATAAAAATTGAAAAAGATCGTTTGCTTATGTAAGAGTTAGGTTGCATTAGAAAGCGCTCTTAAAAATTGCTATATTTTTTTTTAGGAGAGATCAATTTCATCTAGAATTTATTTGGTTTTTATAGGTCATTTTTTATGGTTATAAGTATACCGTAACGTAAAATGATTCCAGCCTTTATTTTGTTAAACCTAAAGAAATGCTCTTGGCATGCTTTTCACAGTACGTCTTATCAATGGTCAGCACTCAATTGGGATTTAAGATGACTATGCAATAGTTTGTCCTGTGAGTTTTCAAAAATGGATAGCGGTTGTATTATGAACTAATTTTATTTCTACAGGCTTATAATGAGGAAAGGTTTCAAATATCCATAAAAAATAATTATGGATGTTTATACATTTTGTTCTTTCTCACCTTAATATATATATGTATGTATATATATATATATATATATATATATATGTGTGTGTGTGTGTGTTTGTGTGTGTTTGTATACACAATATTTTGTACAATACTTCGTATATCAGTATTACAAATAATAAAATTACCCACTCTAATGCCCTTTCTCACTCTCACACACACATATGTATATTTTTACATATTCTTAGTTCCTAAAGCTAAGAAAGAGGTAGTTTTTGTACTACTATGGTAACTTATTTCTTGCCTTTACTGAGACTGGTTATTCTTTTATGTATACTTATTTAGAATTATAGCTATTTAGTATAGATTATGTTATTATTATTATTTGTATATATATTTATTAATATATATATGTATTAATATATATATATATATATATATATATATATATATATATATATATATATATATATACGTATATTTGTGCTGCGGAAACTCGCTTAAGGTGCACAATTCTTTCCCAAAGTTTATCCTTAATGAAAAATACCTCGTTAAAGAGGACATGGTACCATTGATACAACAATGTTTGATTTAATAGTTTTTACAATTTTTTCGCCTGTAACCATTGCATATAGATTACTTAAAACACATTTTGTTCTCACTTCTATTTTTACAGAAAAGTTTCAAAATTTATGAAGGCATTTTAAAATGTAACTCATACAATAATTTACATACACATATGAAATTTGATATACGATTAAGTAAAACAATTTTTAACAAATGTTGTTATGGATTTGCTGCTAATGTTTTTGATATACTTAAAATAATTTTTTCTCAATGCTTATTGAAAATACCTTTAAAAATGTTTAATTTTTTTAAAGATAATTATTGGTTTGATTCTAAAATGTGTAAATCAACTTTTATTACATGTACTATTTGGAATTAGTAAACAAGGTAAAATTGTTAGACTCAATAGAAAAAATGCCTCAGCGTTTCAAATGAAGATAAATGTGTTATTATTTTTTTTAAATAAATCAGTTTAAGGTATCCGACAACGTTCAGAACCATGATTTAAAAAAAGATAATTTCATGATATTTAGTGTCACTTAGATAAGAATACATGAATAAAATTGTTTTAAGGACATTTTTATAAAAAAAAATCATTTAAATATAATATTTCGGCAAAAGATTAACTTAGAATAACCTTTTTCAAAATGGTTTCATTTTGTCAAAAATGCTTCTATTGTAATAATGCTTTGCCTGTAAATAGCTCAGACATCTGTACAGAGGGTCAACTATGATTTTTGAAAAAAATTACATTATTTTCAAAGTTACAACCATTGGAAAAAACTATCGGTGTTTTTTTCTTAAAATTTCTCCCTTCTGTTGTCATAAAACATGGATAAACCCACTTCTAAGTTATATATTTCAAAAATTCTAGTTGAGTCTCTTTAGAGAGGTTTGAGCTATAGACAGGCAAAATATTACCATAATAGAAGCATTTTTCACAAAAAAAAATATTTTGAAAATGGGTCATTCTATATTCATTTTTTGTCAAAATATTGTACTTAAATAATTTTTATTGTAATAATATTCTGAAAACAATTTCATATACATTTCCTAATCTAAGTAACACTAAATATCATAAATACTATCCATTTATACGCTTTTGCAAAATCACGGTTCCGAACATAATCGGATACCTTACCGATTTTGTTTGCCATTCTGAAGAAAAACGACCATATAAAAAGTCTTAATTCTGAGTTGCTTTTTAATTTAGAGATTTCAAGTTTTGTTAAGTTATAGAACATTATAAAAAGTGTAATTTTGGCTAAGTAGATTTTTTTTGAATATTTGTCCGATTTTCGTAGAAATGAATGGATACTCTCTCTCCTTAAAGGCGTTTTTTTCATATAAATTAATGTAAAATACTTTAAAACAGTTTTTTCTGAAACTTTCGAGCGCGCCACTTTAGAGAGGCGTGATACTCCTACGAGGGGGATGCCAGCACATTGAAAAGTCGAAAACAATTTTTTTTTTAAAAAATTATTGATTTACTGAAAGTAAACAATCAAAATACATTCTGACATCTTAAAAAAATAAAATATGCATTTACACTGATATAATACACTTATAAATGTATAAGTACTGAGCAATGTATTTTATAATTAATTTAACAATACTAAGTTAGAAATTATTAATGTTGCTTATAATTATTGCCTTAAATGCCAATTAATATAATTCCGCGTTTCTCTTCATAATACCACCGTTTAACAAGTTCGCCAGCGAAAGTGGTGTATTGGGGAGGATAGAAAAGGAAAAAATTAAACAAAAACAGTAAGTCAAGATTATTTTACTGTATTAGAAAGCCTCCGGAATATAATTTTATTCAGAAGCTCACATAATGGATAGTACTTTAGAAAGACGTAGATATACGTCAGGGTCAATTAACACACTTCTGAGTGAGACGTTTATTTACGACGGAAGTACTTAATAAGTTAAAGTTGTATTGTAGGTTTAGTGTCAAAGTGTAGTATTATTGAATTTAATACATCGTTATTGTATGGGGATGGGGGAGGACGATGAAAATTATGATTGAGTATTGGGTCACTAATATTGAAAGTTTGAAAAGCACTGCTTTTAAACGTTCTGTGTCGTAAAAAACTTCGAAAAGGAGTATGCATTAAGACGATAATTCATGTACCGAAGAAGGAAACTATCAAGTACGCAAATTTGATATGCAGAAATAAAAGATTAAAATTAAAATACGATGGTAAAATTATTACTTATACTGCATACTTCTCTTTATTATTGTTAACAGTACAAAGTTTTTAAAGACATTTTTGTTTGCGGACACTTCAAAATTTGATGAAAATATGACAAAATAGCAGCATTAAATGCAAATTTAGATTACTTTGCTACTTCCTTATGGAGGTGAGGATCCTCAATGTGTGTTGAATAGTGTCCTATACTTTCAGGATTTCTAATACTACGTCAGGAAATTTTGGCTTTGATGTTTTCTTTTTTTCCTTAGACAATATCTCCACAATATATTGCTACAAAACACAATGTACGTTGATAAGCCTTTCAGTGGTTAACTTTTGGCTGAACATTTATTATCTTTGGTTTATTTGTTATCCACCTTCAGTTCCATTTTCTTAGTCAAAGACACAACTTCTTATTTGCTGATTTCAAACTCCACAGTTACTACATGCATACATGTAAATTATAGTTACTTTAGATATCCCTATGACATTTTTACAAACACAAATTGCCCCCAATTGCCACGTATGTAATCTTTATAAATTTCGCTCTGTCATTGTTTTATTATTGTTTTTTTTCTCAGGTTTTTTTTTTTCCGTTTTAGTTCCGGACTTCCAGGTGTAATTCCCAGTTCAACTGTGTCAAAGATCACTCCCACGGATTGTATAATATCTAACGGTAGATTAAATTAATTTCTCACGCTCTTGCGTTTCGGCTTCAAGATCTTTGTATCTGAAAAGAGACAGAAATGAAGATATGCAAATAATATTTTTTCTGAAAGATATTCATTATTTCAGTTCCATGTTAATGTATTGTAACTATAAAAAAATGCATAATATTTTTTTTCAATCAATACTAAATATTTTCTCAAAAAATGTACTTTTATTATTTCGCGAAGACAGTATTGATGACAGATATTTTAAGTAAAAAATTTGCAAAACTAAGAATTGTTATTTTCCCCTTTTTTCTCCTGTTTATTGTTCATCTAGTATTTCAACACATTTCTAAATTGTTTTTATTTTTCTTTCTTTCAAATGGACTGTTTCTAGCAGATAATCCAGCGTTTCTCAAACTAGGGGCCGCGTCCCCTTTGGGGGATTATAACTCTACAAAGGGGGGTGCGAACATATTGAAAAGTCAAAAACAAAAGATTATTTAAAGAAAATTATTAATTTACTGAAAGTAAGCAAACAAAATACATTCTGATACAATGAATTATGAAATACACATTTGCACTGATAGTAAACTCTTATAAATGTATCAGTACTGCACAATGTATTTCATAATTAATTTAACAATACTAACCTAAGAAACAGTTTAGTGATTACCAGTGACCCCGTGAGCTAGTCATATATAAAATAAATTATTTAAAAAAGTAACACATATCTCGATAATTTGTACGGTTTATAATTTATCCCTTAACTGCAGATATTAAAAGTTACGTGATTCACTCGCCAATGCCACCGTTTTCCAAGTAGGAACGTGTGTATGATGTATTGGTGGGGGAGGGTGTGAAAAATAAGTAAATCCTTTGCAAACACGGCCAAGGACTTTTTATTTCATTCCAAGGCCTTCGGAACAATTTTATGGATAGCAATGCATAAACATCGTACTTCGAAAAGACGTATATATATACATCAGGGCTAATTAACGCTTTAGCTGAGCGAGAACTTTACATATGCTGGTGGCACTTAAGAGGTTAAAGTCGTATTACAGCTTTAGCGTCAAAGTATAGTATTATTGAATTCAATGCATTGTTATTGTACAGAAATGGCGCGATGAAAATTATGATTGAATATTTAGTCGCAACTATTGAAAGTTTGAGAAGCACTGAGCAAATTCTTTGCAGACACAGCAAATCTCCAAGTGTGATAGACATTTTATTGGTGGTTCCAACTACCAATAAAAGTCCAGCAACCAAATTTCAGATGCTTGAATTTAATCAAATAAATATCTCGTTGGATGATAAATATTGTCATGATTTAATTTTCCCCAGAGCCTAAGAAATCTTTTGCATGCCACATAAACATATAAAATGTTTGTCCGTGATTTTTGCATCTTAAGAATGTATCGATTCCAGTCAAGATGGAACCCACAACCTTGTGCTTAAGAGGTCGGCACGTTACCTCTAATCCACCGAGATGATAGATAAGATGACAACTTTTTTTCCAATTGTATAGAAATAGTTTCTTCTTACAGCCAAATGTTATTAATTAATGGAATTTTCAATTTATAAGAAATAAAAATTCAGCATTCAATATATGTTGCGTGTATTCGAATAATTATGTCTTAAATATCGAAATCTGAAATATTGTTTTCATGTATTATTTTAAGGAATTTTGAATATATTTTTAGCCCGTATATCGGACTTTTTTTTGAATTTTAATATCTTTTGCGCGCAAATTAAACTGTATACATTTATCGAAATTAATTTTATCTTCTATTAAAATATGATAATCTTGTTCAAAAAGAACTTCAAAAAAGGAGTTTTATATTATTAAAAATTTTATGAGTTATGAGAAACACTCTTTAAAAAAGCAAGTTACATTAATTTCAAAGTGTTGATACTTAAATACTTAACCGTGTATTTGTATACACACACACACATTTATATATATATATATATATATATATATATATATATATATATATATATATATATATATATATATATATATATATAAATAAATATATATATATGTATATATATATATATATATATATATATATATATATATATATATAAATATATATATATATATATATATTTCATTTGAAACTTAACTCATTCGTAATATTACAAAAATAGGAAATCTCTCTCATGAAACATTTGGCATTTTAATACAAATGCATACATTTTAACCATCCATATAGCTGTAAGTAATTTTTCTTTTTTTTTTTTTATCATTTTTCTGGTAAACTTCCCATTGAAGTCAGCTATTATCTCTAGAATATATATATATATATATATATATATATATATATATATATATGCTTTCATTTTGCCACTAAATCACTTTTTGGAAAGGTGTTATTTTTGTAAATTGATTTGATCAAGAAAATTCTGCTGTGAAAAGACATTTATTCTTTTGGCATTTCCAAGCTTGTACAAATATGATAAATAATCTACTGTATAACTTAAGTTTAGTGATAACAAAACATAAGAAATAGCTTCAATTTATATACTATTTTAAAAATATGTAAATACTGAAGATTTTAAAACTTTTTAAGAATGTTTTACGAAAAATGTTTTACGAAGCAAAACTTTTGATGAAAAATATAACTTGTGTAACATTGCCACACACACACACACCCACACAATGACGATTATTTAAAACAAATATTGCAATAAGTATTTTATTTATCACTATAAATTTGATATTCATTACGCAAATTTATTATATTACATTTAAAAATGATTCTTTGTTTTCAAACAGTAATAAATTATAAATACATTTTAAAGTTTATTTTCTATTTCAAACTTTCTTCTTTAAATGTTTACATTATTTTAAACTTAGGTGGTGATTTACCGAGTGAGCGTAATTATATTACTTATCGGACTATCATCTTTGTCTTTCTAAAATAGTAAAGATATGCATTTCAATTTATTTGTTACTCATATAAGTCTTAATTTTTAGAGGTATAAATTTGTTGAAACAAATAAGTCAGTAGGTTTATTAGATTCTACATAAGATTACATAAATCATTTTCCTTTTGACTAAAATATTGGCAGAACATTTTCAATTTGCTTTCAAACATCTACTATTTCCAATGTAGTGGCGTATTAAATTTAAAACTAAATGCTGTGATGTTTCTCCATCCTTCCTAAAAGAAAATAAATATTTTAGATAAGATAGTTGGTATTTGTCGATACTTGTTTGTTATACATGTTTTTCTTCATCTATACCTGTCGAAATTGGTTCCATCTTTTGATGTTCCTTACAGATTCATCTCTTTTAAAGGAAAATACCGGATGTTTCTAAATTAATATTGGAGTTGTAACGCTTTATATAGTATTCATTACGTATAACATATTGGTATGACTCATACAGTGAATAAAGAGCAACTGTAACAGTTTTTATTGCTGACATGTGTGTGCGTCTACGCGAAACGTATGCTAATTTTTCCCCTTTCTGACGATTGACGCGCTAATAGAACAATTTATGTATATATATATATATACACAAATTTTTCATTATAATATATATATATATATATATAGTTAAAAAAAAATTAAGTCAATTCCTACTTAGATTAACAAAGAAAAATTTTATTTTAGCTACTTTTTATTAAATAGTTGTAATTAATATAAATATGTATATACATATGACAGAATCACAACATTAAGTGGTAATTAATTTTTATTAATTATCATTAAAGTATCGTATTGTCCTCCAAAACAATCGTGTATATAAAATTTCAGTTCAACTGAATGCTTTAAGAAGTGAGAAAAAAAAACATTTTCAAGTTTTGACACAAGTCGCCAAAATTGTCGCTAAGTCGCCAACGGGGCTGTATTTGTAATTCTTTTAATAATTAGTTTTAATCAATTGATTTTTTATTAATTATAGTTATATTATTGTATTGCCATCCAAATTGATCATGTTCATAAAATTTCAGCTATATTGAGCTCTTTAAAATGCATTTTATTAATACATCAAATGCAATCCTTTAAGTTATCTACGTTCAGAACCATGATTTTAAAAAGTGCATAAATGGATAATTTTCATGATAGTTAGTATCACTTAGATTAGAATACATGTATAAAATTGTTTTAAGGAAATTTTGGCAAAATAAAAGTGATTTAAATGCAATATTTCGGCAAAAAATTAACTTAGAATAATCTTTTTTCAAAATGTTCTCTTTTGAAAAATTGCTTCTTTTATAATAATATTTTGCCTGTATATACCTCAGATCTCTGTACAGAGGCTCAACTATGATTTTTGAAAAATTCACATTATTTTCAGAGTTACAACTAATTGAAAAAATTATCGGCGTTTTTTTCTTACTTCTCCCCTCTGTTTGCGTAAAACATGGGGAAAAAAGCATTATTTCTTTCAAAAATTCTATTTGGACCTCAATAGTGAGGTTTGAACTATATACAAGCAAAGTATTATTATAATTGAAGCATTTTTCACAAAAGGAGAACATCTTGAAAATGGGTCATTCTATATTCATTTTTTGTCAAAATTTTGTACTTAAATAACTTTTTATTGTAATACTATTCTTAAAACAATTTCATATATATTTTCTAATCCAAGTGACACTAAATATCATAAATATTATCCATTTATACGATTTTCAAAATCATGGTTCCGAACGTTGTCGGATACCTTAAAACTTCTCTAAGATTTTATTTTTGCTTTATTAAAGAATATAAAATTAGCATTTTTCAACAAATTAGTAATTTTGCTACATGTAAAACAGATAATATATAACTTTGAGTAATTCATAAACAATCAAACGTTATGGAAAAAATATACTTAACGGAATATTCATCCCCCTTTCATTTAGCTTTTCTTCTTTCGAAAACTTTATTCAAATATTTTCTTTTCCTTAGTATGTCTGTCATGTTCCACAAATAAAAGTCAATATTTTATTTGAGATTCTTTCTTTTTACTTTAAGAAAAATATGCTTTACTAAAAAAACATTACACACTATTTAAGGTTTTAAATACTGGATTGAATTCATAGAATACTATGTTCATAAGGTTTTAACTTAGAACTTAATATGCTTAAATACAACATAATAGTCAATTTAATATCCATTTATGTTGGTGATATTTCTTTTTAGAATTTTGAACCAAGTTCCGAGTTAGTTTTAAAGTCTAGCGATCTCTTATGGTTGAGCTCACAGTTTTGATAACTAAAATTTTTATCGAATTTATAGTCCACTTAGTTTGTTACATGGAGGTTGCAGGTGCAGGGAAGTTCAAGAAAGAATCAGACATTTTTTTTTAAAAAAAACAATTGCTTTTAGTTTAGATCTAACACTTTATGAACAATTTGCATTCTTGGAAGCAATCTTAATCTAAACTGTTAATCTAATTTAAGGTAATTCAAAATGACTGATCTCTTCTTCCACTTGTAGTTCACTTGAAAACTATTTCCTGAACTGCAATGGTTTCGTTCAAACCAACATCTATTTTTCTTCCACTGCTCTGAATGGATGTTACATTTAAATTCTAACTTAAATATGGACAACTCACTGTTTACAATTTACTTTAAACCATTAACTTATGACTATATTCCACGCTTAACTTAATACATTCAAACGTCGTAGTTTAAATAGCATTTACATTAGCATAAAATCATTTCTATGGAAAGCGGCTTTTAAACTCAAACAAAAGTTTAAAAAATAGATTCTCCTGGAGCATTAGTTTGAGAATCGCAGATAGAACCCGTCAAAGGCGTATTTACTCAATGGTTAAGGAACCATCGTATATCGTTTTCATTCTTTTTGTTAGTATAAATATGATGCAAAAATAAAAATATTTAAATAAGATGGCTTTTCATTAAAATTGTTTTCTTTTCTGCCTATTTGCAAGAATGGGATTTGTTTGAAATTTGCCTTTTAGCTGAAATGCACAAATAAATTTTTAAATTTGGGTAAACATTTTATGGTTTAACTTAAACTGCTGCCAAAGTTAGTAAACGTTTATAAGATTTAAAAAAATTTATTTAATCAAGAAATTTAAGACAGAAATACTCAAATCAATTGTGATAGTGTAGATTTTATAAAATTTATTTTCTTATCTCAACATTCAAATTTGTTCTTATACGTTTCCTTTGCATACTATTTTATTTAAAAATGACAAAAAAAGTTTTGGCAATATTTAATGTATATATATACATATATATTTAATTCTAGAAGCGTAATTCTAAATAATGATTTTTCAAAAACGGCAAAAGAACCATTTTTATTCCTTTTTAACTGTTTTCCTTTAATTATTTCTAGATCTGAGAAATTAAAACGCATAATTTTACACATTTAATCTATTTTTACAATTTTACATGACTTTTCGTTCATTGTTATGCTTTCTGATAGACCAGTTTAATTTCAGAAGTAAAAAAATTACACAAAAATAAATCATGATAGCAAATTTAAGCCTTTATCTACCTGATGATACCTGCAAAGTCATTTTGAGTAGTTCATGTGTGTAGTATTGGGAGAGTACATGATGGGCAGCGTTAGTTCTGATGTGTGGCTGTGGTAGCCTAGTGTCAAGGTAACGGACTCGTAGCTGACGTGTCATGAGTTTGAGCCTAGTACCACTGAAAACCCATCGGTTAGGGAGGCAATGCCCGTTAAATCTGTCGAGGCTCAAACGTCCTCTCTTTGGAGTGGTGGGGAAGTTGGAAGAGGTTCATGCCAGCTCAGTAGTCATCCCCAGAACTATGTCGTGACCCTAAGGTCACGTATACTATTGGGTTGGAAAAAGAAGCAGACATGATTCTAAATATACTTTTATACTTTTATTTTAGCCTTAACACTTTATAACCTATACAATTGTATAGTTTAACTCTGGGAGAAATTTTTAAAATGTTTACCCTTAGTCAAGTATACTAGATTTTATTGAAATGCACTTTCTGGAGTTCGAGCACCTTGTTTTGATCATTCTCAAACCATGTTAGCTCGGTCAGTTTCAAGGATGTTTACTTCAATAATACCTGGTGGATTCTATGTATGTCGACTATTAATCTCAAGACGCAAGATCACCCAGTCACTGTTCCCCTTTTCTAATACTTAGATTTAACGCTTAACTATAAACGATAAAAATACAGTTATATCTCCGGTTTTTAAGCTAAAATCACGGTTAGAGTATTTTCCCCAAGAGGAATAGTAGAAAAAGCTGAATAGTACCTGAAACAACTTGACCGTGGCTCAAAATTACGAGGTCAGTAGCAACAGGCACTCGAGTTGCTCAATAGTGAGACGTTAATGTTCACTCACTCAGTGATCCTCTTGAAACATATATTTGAGACCTCAAAGACAAGGCACAGGCTACCGACAGGACATATCGGAAATGTAATTCATGCTGTCCAGATTACCGACGGCACAAACAAGAGATGATCTTCTCATGCACACAACGACTGTAAGTAATCTGGCGCAGGGTACGTAGGACGATATCAAATGAAATTATGAAACTTGCGTACTCCTAGATACTTTTAGAAACGGATACCCCCATCATGATGCTGCACTCAGAACCGGGACCAATCCTGCTAAGAGTTTCATCATTGGATTCACTACTTGTGAATTTGTGAATAATTTCAGTATATATAGAATACATTAAATCATTGTTTCTCAAAGTTTCATATTTGCGACCTAATACCTAATCATAGATTTTAGCACATCCCCCTGAATACAATAGCATTGTATTAAATTCTGTAATGCAATATGAATTTCACCTCTTGAGTGCCATTGGCGTAAATAAGCATCTCACTAAGTCAAAACGTTTATTGCCCCGGGCGGATACATCTTGACGAAGAACGATGTAGTACGTACGAAGTAGTTATTATTCTGATTTTTGACATTAGAAATTTATTGCGCTGTATATAAATAATAACAATATTTCTGAATATAGAAACATGTGCATTACTCTCCCAATGAGGAACTTTTATATATATAATATTGAAATTAAATTCTTCTCCTTTATCATAAATATTAGAAACTATTACATTATCTTTTAATTTGATATGTATATCAAGAATATTTGCTTCTTTGCTGTTATTATTTGTCTATTTTAAATTAAGATATTGTGGATATATATAAAAATAGTGTTAGGTATAAAATTGACTTGATTGCCAAAAATACTTATGTTATGTATATAACGATAAATATAAAATTTAGAATTATTAATGTAGCTACTTTCAAAATAATGTAAATATAAAGTGGCAAGACAATTGCTCGCAGGGCGATCTTGTGGCAAACATTTAATCTGCAGATAATAGTTACCATTATAATATCTATAATTCTATTTAAGTACAAACCAAAGTAGTGGACTAAATCTATCATAATTAATATTATTAAATAAATTTTCTTTATGTAAATTTACTACAAGTATATTAATCATATCATCAATATGAATAGAGTCAGAAAGATTTTCAAAATCTAAACTACATATATATATATATATATATATATATATATATATATATATATATATATATATATATATATATATATATAATGGGATCTAATATTAGGAATTGGAAAATATATAAAAATATGAAATATTATTAAAAGTCCTGTTAATATTTTGATCATAGTTATCGCATAAACTTCTTTAATATATATGAACATATAGTATAAAAAATACATATTAATCCTGTAAATTTTAAACCCAAATTAAACATGCATTACCAGTAAGGATGAATCAGCTTTTTATATCGAGTTCTAACACATTGTTGGATATCTCAAGCACTTCGTTAAGCATTTTACACAACCAACCAATTGCCAATGAAGCACTATTAGTAACAATCTTTTATGATTCACTTAGAAAAGTAACGTCTTTTACTTTTTAAAATTTGAACATATACACTTAATTAACAGGAACTAATTAATTTTTCCCGTTCATTTGCCCAATGGATGTATAACTTTTTCAGCATTATTTCTATAATCTAATATTTTTTCAAGCATTCAATTATTTAACTCCTCATTCATGTATTTTAAAGTCTTATTTTTTGTGCTCATTTTTTCTCCGGGGAGCTTGAAGAATTTTAATATATTTAATATTAGCTTATTAGATGCAAAGGGAAGATATTTGCCCGACCAAATTAGTTTAAACACACATTCGATACTTAATTCCAAATATCTTTTTGGTATGCTTTCATATTTTATACCTCTGTACCTTTCTACTTACATTCACGTATTTATTCTATTGTTGAAAATTTTGTTAGTTCTTTCTTCATATTTTCCACAAATTCTTAGCGTGTGTATATATACAAATCCTTATATATCTTATTTTATATTTCAAAATGAGTAAAATACAAAGCATTTAAAATGGTATCTTATGTTGCTGATGGATTCTTTTCATTTTATGAGAGGATTAGGATTTCTTCTAGATAAAGTTCAAAATAGTTTCCCCGTTTTAGCTTAGAAAATTCTCCATTTGAGTAAAAGGGCTAGACAACCAATCATCTTCTTCCTTTAAAAGCTGAATTTGATTTATATGGGGCTTCAACATGCAATAATATTCTCCTATGATTTTTTTTTATATTTTCAACATTTTCTTTCAAAATAGAGAGCGTGTACAAAATGTCGGCTTGAAAACCCTTCTTCCGTAACATTTGTAGTAAGCACTCCAGCGCTTTTATTTTTCGGTACAAAATCTGTCGGTTTATTCCACAAAATATGGAAAAATGAGAATATATATACATACATACATATATCTTTTTGGATGAAAAACTTCAAGATTAGGAGTATATGGGCTTCTTCTCTTCTTTACATTTTCTTCCAGAAAAGTTGTAGTAAAGATGAAATGCTTTTTTATAAAGTTCTGAAAAATATGTAAATATATTTATTAAAATTTGTACCCTTCAATATTTTCCAAGAAAAATCTTACTACCTTTGAATAATTCCCATACTTATATCTAACAAAATGAAGCATTAAATTCCTCGAAAATATATTTTACCTTTTGGCGGGAAAAATAGAATACACGTTTAGAAAAGTATTGTACACGTATCAACGAAATAAACTCAAAGTTATTAATATATTACATACATAATCATTATTAATTTATATCATATAAGTACGGGTATTTAAAAAATAATTTTGCAAGACATTTGAGAAGCATTTATAAATGTGAAAAAAATCAAGCTAATAATAACAGAAATTTTCAGTTTGCTGAAAATGATCTTGAACTTGCAACATTTTCTTTGCTATAAACATATATTAAACGAAATGCATGAAACATCATTTGATATTTAACATACACTGACGAACTAAAAAACTGGTACAGGCATGCGTATGCAATAAAGAGATATAGAACCAATCATTGTAAGGCGCTGAGGTCGGCAAAGCCAATAAAAGACAAAGAGAGTATGGAAAAGTTGTTAGATTACTGATGCTACAATGGCAGATTATCAAAATTTAAGTGAGTCTGCACGTGGTGTTATAGTCGGCGCACGAGAGATAAGACATAACATCTCCGAAGTAGCGATGAAATTTGGATTCTCATGTACGACCATTTCACTAGTGTATCGTGGATATCGGGAATATGGTAAAACATTAAATCTATGACATCGCTGCGGCCGGAAAAAGATCATGCAGAAACGGAGCCAACGACAACTGACGAGAAGCATTAAGCGTGGAGGACGTGCAACTTTTCCTCAAATAGCTGAATATTTTAATGATGGGCGATCAAAAAGTGTTACTGTGCGAACCTTTCAATGAAGCAGCATCGATATAGGCTGTAAGAGCGCCCCCATCGGGTGCCTTTCTCCTAAATTATCAGCGTGAGTTAGAGGTGTAGGAATAAATGAAAAACTAGAAACTGCCATAGTCTTAAAATTACTTTATTAAAATCTTAACTTAAACGTTTAACATATTAGATAGTAATATACACTTGTGTGCAAACGTTAAGGACGAAGTCAAAAAATGAGCATATCAGCTGAACGAAGAGGCAGAGTGGACAGAAAGACCAATCAGGAGATTAAGTATAGTGATGTACGGTAGCACATGCGCAGATATGCAGGTAGACGTAATGCGGGAGTGTCTGAGTAGTATAAAGTATGTTGTCGGTGCAAGATAAGAATTTCTGGCAAAGAGATTGCACGCCGTATAGCAGTTAAAATCACACCGAATTGCTGCCTCAGCGAGAAATGGCGAATAATCAATCTGTTAGACGACATCTGGATGCTTTTACCCGAAGTCGAATCATTGGAAGTTGGAGGAAGGCCGCAGTGTGACAAGTGTGGCTGCAGAGTTCGGAATTGCTCACAGCCTCGTTTCACGACTTTGGAGACAATTTCAAACTACATGAACAGCTATCGGGGGGTTCAGTAGTGGTGGTCCACGAGGAAACACACCACCCGCAGATGACCGGTACATTGTCTTACAGGCCAGAAGAAACAGGCGGCAGACAGCGGGAGAAATCGCTAGACACACGACACAGGCGACTGGACGACCGATATCGCGTTTTACCGTGGCCAGAAGACTGCACGGTGGTGGTCTGTTTGCATGACGCCCTGTACGGTGTGTACCTTTAACGTCTGCGCTTTGGAGAAAGTGTTCTCTGTGGTGCCGGGAACTCCAGAATTGGAGAGACAATGAATGGGGACGAGTACTCTTTACAGATTAGAGCAGATTCAGTTTGAGTAGCGATTCTCATCGCATACTCATCTGTAGAGAGCGGGGAAGCCGCAATCATCCCTCGAACATCATTGAAAAGGACAGGTATGAAGGTCGCGGTGTTCTCGTTTGGGGAGGCATCATGCTTGGTAGTCGTACAGACATTCACATCTTCGACGCAGGTTCAGTCAACGGGACCCGTTATTGTAACGAGATTATACTTCCATATCTGCGTCTTTTTAGAGGCGCTATGGGTCTGCAGTTCCTTTTCATGGACGACAATGCACCATGTCATCGCACAGTAGCTGCCGAATAGCTCTTAGAGAGTGAGGATATTGAACGTATGGATTGGCCGGCACGATCTCCGGATCTCAATCCCATCGAGCATGTATGGGGTTTTCTAGGCAGTTGCTTGGCAGCTCGTACCTTACCACAAGTAACGATTCGGGAGCTTCGATTGGCGCTGCAAGACGAATGGGCAGCAAAGCCTCAACAACTCATTGACACCCTTATTCTCAGCATGGGCAGACGCTGTGAAATCCGCCTAGCAGTCAGGGAGATCATATCCCCTACTAAAGACCGGATGTTTCTTGCTGGACACCCATCACAGGGATGTTACGGCCTTCAGTCGCATTGCGCTCCATGCTACTTTTTCAATCAAGCTTCTTTTTATCCCTCTGATTTCTCTTTTAGTAAGTGCTGCTTACATTACACATGTCCTTACGTATTGGGGATCTTACGGTATTAAATGTGTTGATTTGGAAAGCTTTTGTACAAAGTTATATTGAAAAAACCGTCTCGTCCTTAATTTTTGCACACCAGTGTATATGTGTATGTGTGAGTGAACCCACGGTGGCTAAACACACAATATATAATACCGAAATAACGTAACTTGGACCACTATAAATAACTAACTCGACTAAGTTCAATTTTAATGCGATCGCAGATCCGAATATTTTAAACAGTCACTCCTACCTTTAATGTCCAACGAAGTATCAATCAATCTGATCCTAATTGAAGTTGCATTTCACTAGCGTGCAATGGTATGTACCTTGACCTAAGGACTCTATGTCACGGGTAACTTCTATTGGCTGTAACTTAACTTCTCAAAACCTCTCCACACTTAAAATACGGACTATCATAACATTCCAATTTGCCACTCAGATTACTTCAAACTTCTGTTATTTAAAAGCTTCCTAATTTGCATCTTTCCTTCACGCTTTACTTCTTGGTTTGGTTGGAAAAGAGTAGCCATTCATTCTAGCCCCAAAGAACCGAAAATGACATGTTAATGAAAAAACACGTGAGCCAGTTTCAAGGCTTTCGGATCCAACGGCCTACTCGTGTACCCTTGTCGACCGCACGTCTTGTCTTACGCCTCTCCCAAGGCCCTGTGTTAACACCTATATTGCACTGTTGATAACTGAAAATACGAGTATGACGATTCTCGTTTCCAATTTAATAGAGCTGACGGACGTGTACGGATATGGAGACAACCTCAAGAATTAATGGACCTTACATGTCAGCAGATGACTGTTCAAGCTGGCGGAGGGTCTGTGACGGTATGGTGTGTTTGCAATTAGCATGGCATGGGATCCCTGATACGTCTAGATATGATTCTGACATGTGATAGGTACGTAAGCATCCTTTCTGATCTCCTGCACCCCCATTCATGTCCATTGTGCATTACGACAGGTTTGGGGAATTTCAGCAACCAATTCGACCACCCACACGTCCAGAATGGCTACAGAGTGGCTCCAGGAGCACTCTTCTGGCCTTCAAAATCCCCAGACAAGAACATTATTTAACATTTCTCGGATGTATTGCTACGCACTGTTCAGAAGAGATCTTCACCGAATCTTACTCCTACTGATTTACGGAAAAACATGCAAGATTCATGGTTACAATTACTTCCAGCACTGCTTCGGACATTATTCGAATCCATGACACGTCGTGTTGCGGCACACTTCTGCTTGCTCGTGGGGGCCCTAAATGATATTAGGCAGGTGTATCATTTTTTCGCTCTTCAGAATATATATATATATATATAAATAGTATAATAAAATAAAAGGGAAGAATAACTAGAACCTACAGGGCTAAATCATGTGTGTGTGTGCTACAAATAGGCTTAACTTTTCAAAATGGCTATGTATTTTCTATATGTCCACACTTACTTTGAGGTTTTTTATTTGAAGTGTGATTATGTTTTTCAACAGAATTTTACTTATTTTTCCTCTCTATGAGAAACATTTTTGTTCTGATTTATTAATTTCATTTTACTTTATACTGTTTGGTTTATAATCCACGTGCCTTAAGAATAGGCTTAACTTTTCAGCATAGCTCTTTTTCGTTTCTATTATGTCAAACTCTGTTGTACGGGGAAGGTCGTTCCATAAGGCATTGCTTAACCAATTACCTCTGACCTAATTTAGCGACAGCTTTAGAAATCATTATAAGTTTCCAGTTCAGTCCAAATGCTTTTCTTGTATCTACATTTGCTGTGTGTCTTCAGCTCCAGTTTCTTTCTTTTTAGTCTTTGCGGTTTTTACAACTTTTTCAATTGATCTCTTAATTTATTTTATTATAATTTATATATATATATATATATATATATATAAATTATAAAGATATAATTATATAGATAAATTATAAAGAATAAATTTTTAAAGATATAGATAATTTTATTACAAAATCTGCAATTAAATTTGGACTACCTATTGAGGCATTTGAAGAGTATAAGTACAATATATTAAAAGACCTTATGAATTTTAGCTACCATTCTCAATATGAAACTACTTTTAAAGATATCAAACAGAAAATTTATAATTTACAAAAGAATTTTATCATAGTTTACATTGATAAAGTACCGGGTAACTATGCTGTGATTTGTAAGTATTTTTATTATAATATTCTTTATGATCACTTTCTTAATAATGGTTCTTTTAAAAAATTAGATTTGTCACATAATGAAATTAGTAATCGTATTATTGCTATTTATAAAAAATAGGTTATTGTATTCCTAAAATTAAGTATCCATATATTTTTTTAACTCCAAAATTCCATAAAAGTCCGGTTAAATTTAGAACTGTGACAAATGGTTTAGAACATATATTACTACTGCAGGCAAATTACTTCATAATATAATACAAAACTTTATTAATCAGCAATGTAATAAAGCTATAATTAAAAATAGTAAAGAGATTATAGATTTTTTTTTAATGATAAAAATATTTATTCAGTTCATAGTTATGACTTTGAAGATCTTTTCAATTCCATTGATTTATATGATATTATTAAAGTAATTTTAGAAAACCACAGTATGTATAACTTAATATTAATTTTAACAAATTTAAAACTCTCATAGATTTTGTCTTAAAGAAAATTATATCAGTTTTAATGGTTCTTTATATAAACAAGAGAAAGGACTCCCACAAGGGGGCCCAGCTAGTAATAGTTTGGCTAATCTTTATTTACATTTTTATGAATATAGTTATGTTATTAATAATGACTACTACATTTTTAGATATATTGATGATTTAATTATTTTTGGTAAAAATGATAATTTAAATCCTATTATTAATTTTCATCCGTCCTACTTGAACTTAGTTAAAATTAATAATAATCCAATCAAAACAAATTACCTAGATGTATCTCTGTATATTAAGGATTTGAAACTACATACTAATATTTATGATAAAAGAGATGCCTTTAATTTTAATATAATCAAAGTGCCTTACTGGAATTCTAATTTATCAATATCTATATATAGAAATATTATTTTTAACTTTATTTATCGCAATAACGTATTAGTTAGCGATAAAGCTAATATTTTTTAAATCTTAAAAAATTTTTAATCACTGTATGAACATGGATACCCTGCTAATTTTCTTTGTAACTATATTTCTAATGATTTTTTTTATGATACAATTTGTATTAATGTAATTATTTACTGTTATTATGTTTTGTAATTTTTTAAATTTAGACAATATCTAATTTATCCTACAATTATTAAATAGATGGCGCCACATGCTTGCTTTTTTAAAATCTTTAATATATATTTTTCAGAGTTTCTTTATAATTTACGCTAATTTTATGATTTTTATTTTTATTTTTATGATTTTTAAAAGTATATATATATGTTTCCTATTATCGTATATCGTATCGCAATTAATCGTTTCTTATATCGTATCGCAAGTAACTTTATGTGGTTCTGCTCTCCCTATTTGGCGGGAACACGATAATGCACTCTTGGCCATCGTTTCAAATCCGTTTTAGTAGGTTATGTTTATGTTCATATATTCTTGTTTAATGACTTAATATTTAAATTTTACGTATAGAACTCTTTCCTTTCCTCTTGGTACATAGTATGACAAATTACAGGTGAAGGTTGGCGCCGCAAAACTTGTTTAAACCTGCAATCCTGGTTCCTAAGGCCAGAATTTGTCTTTATACTGTGCCTACTTCCTACTTTAGTTATCTTAGGTTTATAACTATATGATTATTTTTATATTTTTGTTTATATGTATATGTGTGTATAAATTTATATATATGTGTATGTATATGTATATGATTATATATTAAAAATTCTTATATTGGATTATATATATATATATATATATATATATATATATATATATATATATATATATATAAGACATGTTTGGAGACAGAATCATACTTAATTTTAAAAAAGGAACTTTATTCGATTAAATCTCGACGTCATCTGACGCTACGACGCAGAGAGATAAAAAAGAACGCCACATGGAATTCTAAGTGTTTTACCTCTTATACCAGCTGTGGGAAGTATCTCGTATTTTACGATATGTACTTTAAAGTTAATGCTGGCATCTAGAGCTGTTAAATATAAAGATCTGGTATCAGAAATGTTTAGTGGTTAGGCCATATGTTTCGGAGAAATAATTTGGTGATTAATTAATGTGTTCAAAATAAACATGAAATAGACTATTGATCAATATAATGTTTTTATGTGTATGTGTAACTTAGTTGAACTTTTTCAGAAATATCGTTTCTTCAAACATACATCCATCGTCATATTAAATCACAGATTAAACACATTAAATCATTTAAAAAGTAGAAAATTATATGAAAATTAAACAGAAATAAAGTTTATATTACAAACAATCTCTTCACTTTCCTTTAATTATCTTTCTTGTTTTATTATAATGCCCAGCAAATCGTAACTTTAGTTCGAATGGGCCCGAATGTAAGTCTTGATTAATTGTTCTCCATTCCAGAAATCGCACGTAACAACACGTTAGTAGTAGATATGCTGCACTCCAGATCTGCGACAAATGAGAACGTGTTAAGTGGCTGAACTAACGCAAGAGAGTGAGATCTCTGTAATACTCATTTCAATAATGCGAGCACGTTTTGTTTTAGCTGCTTTGTGATGGGACTCTTTCATATTATTTAAATGCAAAATTAATTCTTAGTATTATTAAGGTGAAACGTGAAAGGAATTGTTAAGCAGAAGTTTAATTTTGCCTAGTCCTTTTCCTGTTAAAGTAATTTCAGATATCGAAGAGTATTTATGCATGGTTTTTTTCATACATATTATCAATAAAATTTAATTCTTAAAAAGAACATGAAACACTTCTGAATAGTCGCAAATAAAAATGTATCGCAATATGATTCTCTCTATTCGTATTAAATTCTCAATATTATAAATATGTGGAAAACGTTGTTATGTACAAATTTATCTTGACTGTCCCTTTGAGTGGCAAAGAAAGATGTACAAGAAAATAAAGAAATATTTGAGGAATACACGCTTGATGAATAATCCCAAATACAAAATTTGAATGAAGTTTATTAATTGCTAAGCTGAAACAAGTTATATATATAATAACCAGTTAAATCCCTTTATACGACAAAACTTCCAATGTTTTCCTTTCGAAAAAATTCATAATTGCAACTAAGCCCAAACTATGTTTTTGATGGAATGCAATATCCAAGGACAATTTAAAAGTTGTGTGTATTATGTTTCTTCAAGATTGGTATGTCAATTTTTATATAAAGTTAGAAATTTCTCTATTTTGTCAACAAACATATGTTTTTGAACTCTTATGTTGATTAGTTTATTTATGTAATGTTTGTCATAATTTTCATAGTTTTTTTTAATTACATATTCCATGTTACTGAGTGAAATAGCTATATATATAATATATATATATATATATAAACGTGTATACATTTATATATATACATATGTATATACATATATATATACATATATATATGTATATATACATATATATACATATGTATATATATATATACGTATATATATAAATACATATATATAAAGAGTGTTTTTTTTCCAGGTATAGAAGTTTAAATTGGCATTACTTTCCAAGATGGCGACCGATTTAACAGCTGTCAAGTGATTTATTCTCAGTTTGGTTTGGCAATTCATCATGAATAGACTCACGTCTGAACAACACTTTCAAATTGTGCAATTTTTATTCGAAAATAATGGTTCTGTACGGAATACATATTCCCGATTTTCATAAGCGAATTTTGTTTAGCGATGAAGCGCACTTCTGGTCGAATGGCTATGTCAACAAACAAAACTGCCGCATTTGGAGTGAAGCTAATCCACAAATGTATGTCGAAACACCGTTACATCCAGAAAAACTGACTGTTAGGTGCGCTTTATGAGCTGGTGGAATCATTGGTCCGTACTTCTTCAAAAACGATGAAGGCTAGTTTGGACTACATCAGAGCCAGCCGTTGCAGTCATATGCCAGAAATCCTATTTATGCCACAAGATTATCTTTCGAATAAAAAAAAATCATGTCAATAGAATAATACATGGTTGTTTTATTGCAATTTACAGTTCTATACCTCTAAAAAAAACCTTTATATACATATATATATATATATATATATATATATATATATATATATATATATATATATATATATATATATATATTCAAGGTGATTCGTTACCCGAACAAGCTTGCAGGGGTGACTCGGAATCAGAAAAGAATACAGGGTCGCAAATGCCGTAGTTGGGAGCTACGGTGCAGAGAAAAAGAATAGAAAATTCATCCAATAAATATGATAGAAAACATTTTATTGAAACGTTGTATAACAACATATGTTCAAAACTATAATCAGAAGTATTCTGATAGGCTGAACAGCGGCGTTGCATGGAATTCCCTAAGTTCAGGAAAATCCATCCCATCAGTATTGCGGTAGGTTTCCTAAGACCAATCCTGCTAGAAGTTGGCATTTACGATCAGCTTCCCGATGCTGTAAGATAAACTTATATTACAAACAACAGGAACTTATTGACAAGCTGATCGTGTTTCGAGCTTTGGAATGTAATGGGCATGCCACTGTGTGATTGTACCAAGAACGATCATCGAACAGGCGTGTTACACATCACACTGACTTCGAAATTTTGAACAAAAGATTAAGTGTGACTGGTTTTTTAATAAGAGCTACAGTGAATTGAAGGTAAACGTAAACAGCGAGAACACTTCATTCCAGATTTTTATACTAAAAATTTGGTTGGTATTTTTAAATAACAAACCTAAATATATATATATATATATATATATATATATATATTTCCAAATTTGAGAAATATTAAAAAAAAACATACATTACTTGCTTTATGTGATCATTATCGTTTGCGATTTTCGTAAGAAAATAACTCTTATACATGCTAGATAATTTAAAAAAATAACGCATTATGTTGAAATGTCGACACCTGGAAATTTATCAAAATTTTTTTAATAAATTACACAATGCATTATACATGAATAATTCCTTTAACATATGCAAATAATTAACGCAGTGTTTTTCAAACTGTGGGGCGCCCCCCATTGTGGGGCGCAAAAACCTTAAGAGGGCGCCACGAGCATATCGAAAACAAATAATTTAAAAATAATTAATTTACTGGAATTAATTAAAACAAAATACTTTCAGACATAATAAAAAATGCACTTTTACTCTGATATAATTTATAGGCGCGCGCGCGATATTTAGTCATCAAAAATAAAATCTTCTTCAATACCTAATTAGCTATCTTTGATCCTATAACCAAATAAAAAACTTTTATTTGATTTGCTGTAATCCAGTGGTTCTCAAACTTTCACTACTGGCGCCCCCTTTTCAATCAACAATTTTTATCGCGCCCTTCCCTATACATTAATAATGTTCTGAATGAAATAATAATGCACTTTGACGCTAAAGTTGCAATACGTGATCTTAATTATAAACCGTACAAATTAACACGATAAGTATTAAATTTTGCATATCTTACTTTTAAGTAATATTTTTTTTTTGCTTTTTAGTTCGATTCACTATAAAAGCGTGCTTTTTAGTTTGTTTTAAAACTATAATTTATTTTATAGTTATTTTTACTATACACTATAAAAATCATAATTCCAGTGAATAATTTAATTAAGAGAAAATATACTTACCTACTTTCAAGGACTTTTCAATTTTTCGTAGAAAATTTGAGAAAAAATCCAATAAAACTAAAGAAAATGTTCCAAATAAATAATGCCCTTAATAAAGGACATAAATCACAGACAATTTTCGCTAACAACACAAACATGTTATTTTCCAGCTAAACTCAAACGTTTCATGTCTCACGCTTTTCTGATATTTACTTTCGCTATCTTGATTAATATGCATTAATTCAGTAGGTTCTTCAATTGCTTGATCAGTTTCAACTTCCTTTAATAAGGATCACAGATGCCCATTTTTTTAAATATTCTGCTTATTTACATTCATAAACCATAATAAGTCGTACAACACAACAATCAAAACTACAAGATTGTTAATGGGGAAAGTGTAGCATGTTCTAAAAAATAATTGTGTAAAACGTTTTTCATTATGCATTATATGTTTCAGAATACTCATACTTATCCATATATCATAAAACTCTTTCACATGGAAAAATGATAAAACAGAAATATATTATGTATATTTACAACTTCCCTAAAAAAAAAAGACCGAGATGACCATACCAGTAAGTTCGAAGGTCAGCTAAAGTAACATTTTAGGTTAAAAGAAACGTAATAAAAAATCTCTCATCGTTTGATATCGTTAAAAGAAACGTAAAAAAAAATCTCTCTTCGTTCTTATATTGACCGCAAAGTAAACAAAATATTTGTTTAATTTGTTTATAGGATCAAAGATGACTAATGAGCGTTTAAAGTGGAATTTTTATTTTTGATGATCACCAGATGATAAAAATAAATTATATCAGTGTAAATGTGTATTTTTATTATGTCAGAAAACTTCTTGTTTTACTTCATTCCAATTTTTTTTTAAAAAAAAACCTTTATTTTCAATATGCTTGCGCCCCCTCGCAGGTTTACCGCACCCCCAGGGGGCGCGCTCCACAGTTTGAGAAACACCGCTGTAATCCCATGATGAGAGATTAATTTTATTACGCTTTCTTTTTAAACCTAACATACTACACTTTCAGAGAAAAACAGATCCCAGACCCAGAATCGAAAAAATTTAGGAACATAAAAAATTCATCACTGTCATTATTTTTGAAATACTGCACATTGTATCTGTAATCTGTTTGACCTTCAAAGTTATTGGTAAAGTTAGTTATGACCCTTCTCTTATGTGTTTGTTTCTCATTTAGGAAAGTTGTAAGTAATGTATTTCTCTGTTGCTCTTTTTTTCCATGCAAAAGAGTTTTATGATATTTGGAAAACCACGGATAGCACACACTTTGAAGGATTACTTGGTCAAGACTTATTTTTATGAGTATTCTAAAACATATAAAGCATAACGAAAAACGTTTCACACAATTTTTTAGCAATAACATACATATTATCATAATGAATAAACTTTTTACCCGGAAGTGGTCGCTCGGGACACAAAGATTACAAAATCGTTAATTCTGGCAAAACCGTTTATTTGTAACCAAAGAAAAATTAAAAAGTCCTTGAAAGTAGGTAAGTAAACTTTCTCTTAATTAAATTATTCGCTGGAATCACGATTTGTATCGTGTACAATAAAATATATATAAAAAAAGGATTGGGGTAATTCAATAACCCCCCTTGACTGTATCGAGTGCGCGCCTGCTTCCTGGTTAAAACATTTTGAAATCTTTTCGCTTTAAATATTAAAATGAATACAACTATTCTTCATCGGAATTTTATATTAATGTTCATCATTTAACATCAATTATAAATGCTAATTCTGTGAGGCTTAAAATTACAATTCGCTTAAAACTAATTATAATTTGAGCAACCATTTTAAAAAAATCCATTTTACATTTTTGTAAACATTGCTGAACCCTTGGATTTGCTCTCCTTACAATTCAGCTATTATACCAATAATGTTTTATTTCTTATAAATGAACTCGTTCAAAGAGCGGGCGCTTCAGCCGGTATAATTTTAATGTATCAGTGCGCCAACAGATTATTTTATAACTAATTAATTAATACTAAATTAAGAACAAGTTTAATATCTATTAAAGACTTCCATGGTCTTGACTTGCAAAGCAAAGTTTTTATAAGGAATGCTTATTATTAGAAATTGACCCTCTGAGCTTATTTTCTACATTTAGCAGATATCTATATTTTGTATTCTATGCAGCCACCGCATTTTTCAATATGTTCAATTTAAAAATTAGCGAAATGAAAAATAACATAATAATTATCCTATTATTTTATTTATTTATTTATTTTGCATAAAGTAGTATACAAAATTTAATAATTATGTTACTAATTTGAATGGTTTACATTTAAGATCACCTTTTGTAGCTTTAGCGTTAAAGTGAATTATTATTACATTCAGTACATTATTAACGTATAAGGGGGGCGCGATAAAAATTGTGAGCGAAAAGCGGGGTGCCAGTATTGAAAGTTTGAGAAGCACTGAATTAACGCCTTCTTCAACAAAACCTTAAAACATACGGAAGCATTAAGGTTACAAAAATCTAACCTTTTTATTGCTGTTTTTCAAGTGAATTCTTATTTCGCACATTCTAATAGCGCCATCTTTGGAGGAGAGATGTCTTCTTAAAAATGCATTCTTATTATACAACCATATTTGGCTTTACTATTTACAGCTTTTTAAGCGGTTTAACTATTATTTCGCAGTTACATTTAAATGAATGATTTATCGAAGCATATTCGCTTTTTTGAATACTATATAAAAGGATATGCCTAAATATAAAATTTCTTTGGATATATGTTTTCTGAACGAAAAGCTCAATAATTTGAATTTATATTAGTTTCAACATTACGTAATGTATTTCACCAGTTCTCTACTAATGCATGAACAAGTTCTTTGATATTATCTTTGACTCATAACTGTAAAGTTCATGAATTTTAAGAGGTTTCGTTCGAAAATATAAACTTGTTGTTTGATATATTTTCTCGGTTTTATTTGTGTTGAATTGAAATTATATAAACTTTCACTACGTATTTTATATAATCCTTTCTGTGTGTTTAGTTTTTTGGTATTCATACATTTGAAAGCAAATATTCAGTATTTCCACAGTTCTTATGATGTTTTATAAGGTTTGACTCAAGTAAACAATGACAATAATATTTTCTTTGAATATATTACCATGCCAAAAGTATGTCAATTTGCATTGGCATGCACTTATAATCTATACATGTATATCAAATAGAAACAATTCCAACAGCTTATTAATTACATTAAAGGATTTTATTTCTTTTTTTCCAATAAAATACTGATTTCTACTATAGCCAAATAATCATGGTGTTGCATTTGTGTCTTAAATTTTTCTGTCCGTTTTGTTCGGTTAAAGGTAATTTCCCTTTAAAATATAATTGCAGAGTGTCCCATGAATATTAAATACGCCATAGCTCCACGTTTCTTCACGTTGGCTTGATGTGAGAGCTTGTAAAATTGAATGTCAGCTCAGGCGTTATCCAGGTCATTTGATCTGAATTAAATTACGAGATCCATGGCCACTAATCTCCTCGTTGGTCTAAGTACAGCATTAATAAAAAATCATATAATGAAATGAATGTATGCATATATGTGTGTATAAAACTTTTGAATATGTGATTAAATTTTACTGCCCCCTCTCTATATAAAATCAAAGTTAAATTGTTTAAATACTATCTTTTTCAAGGGTAATAAATGGACTATGCATTAAATTGAGTTCGCAGGTTTCAGTAAACTGAAATGTTGCTGATTTTTTATTTATCCTAGCCTCATCTTTAGCATTTCTGCCGATAGTTGATGAGCAGTCAAATAAAGTGATGATGAAGCATAAATATAATTAAAATTAGTGTCCGTAAATGGGCCTTCAAGAAACTTTAAAACAACAGGGCAGTACCTGAGAAGATCATCATCCATATCCATGTGGCACTGAGGGCAATAAACCGTATCCTTGACTCCAATTAGATATAAATGTTTCTGCCAATAATCATACCTGTTAATTAAACAAAAACGAGCAGCTCCTACAAATCGAGATAGGGAAGTGGAAATTATACTATTTTTGATGAGCAAAGCACATCTACCTCTTATCCAAAGATGTATCAACAGACAAGAGGGCTCTATTAATTTTCAATTTAATGTAAATGATTATTTTGATGCTACGTATAGGCAAAGGAGAGTCAGGTTTGACATGAGGGATATCGCTTTAGAAATCCCATTTGCCTGTTCATTTCCAGAAATGAAATTTCAATAGCTGGGAATCCACTTTAAGGCAATGCTTTCTTTAGACTTCTCATGTTCAATTAAATTCATTTTACGTAAATGAACTGTGCATTTTCATTAAACCTTGAATTTGTTAGAAACAGTTCAGGAATCGATAATAAAAGCACTATATTGTACGTGCTCAGAACAGCTTTCGAATGTATCTATCGTAAATGATATTGGCACTATATTACCGTCAATAGTGTCTGAACACTTTCCAACAGGAAAACTAATACTGAAAGCACTTGAATAGAAACCAGCACTTTTAATAATATCTTCTATGAAAATCTGGCTATAAACACCATACATTTCATAATTCTCACTTTCAAACTATAGATTATACATCCTAATTCGTTCATTTACATCGTAATTTCTTTTTTTTTAAATAATGAAAAAAAAAATATTTTTCTTTGTAGTAAAATGGAGTAAAAGTGCAATGGTCTTCTTTCCGAATGTCCATATAAAAAATATATTTTGGCCAATTTTAAGGTAATATAGACCTTTAAAGTGCCAACAAGAAAAAATAATACATTATTAATGATATAAATAAGTCCATCACAAAATATGCTACTAAATGTAGATAATTCTTGCTGGTGATAAAAGAGAACAATAATCATAAAATATCGAAAAAAATAAATTTGAAAACTATCTACTATGTAATACATAAACTTTTTTAGAAATATAAAGTATTCTTAGAAATATTTAATTGAGACACACACATAAAGATAGATAGAAAAGTATGGATATATACATACGTTATTTTATAATTATCTCACTATATTTAAATATTTTTAAAGCATATGTTCAGTACAATTTTTCAAGATAATTATTATTTTTACAAATTTTACCTGATGCAAAAATTAATAATCGTAATTTGACTCTTTTGTAAAACTAACTAGAGAAATATCTCTATAAGAAAAAAAAAATTCTGAGGTATTTTTATCGTCAAAATTTCGTAAAATTCTAGCTAAGTTTTAAAGTGTTACCAATATTTTTCAGACTTCTATAGCCATTTGTGTTTACCAGGGTGTATTATAGTTACAAAATTTATTGTAATTTATTTTTTAAAGTATTATAAGAATAAAATTACGAATGATATTAAAAATAGTAAGTATAATTTTTATCCTATGAGGTTTAAAAGACGGCTGTAGACGAAAATATTTGTTAAGGTTGAATTCTATTCAAATCCTGTTAATGGTGCAATAATAATGCTTTTACAATTTTTAATCTAAAAACCATTATTTTTCCCCTGAAAATGCTATATATATATATATATATATATATATATAAATTTATTAAAAATAGGGCCACATTATTCTTTTTTTAAACTTCGTCATAAATTTCATCACAATTCACATTACTTGCAGACGAAAAAAATCCCACTTTTTAATGCGTTTAGTTACTTATCTAAATGTAGTGTCATTACAATAGCAATTGTAAACATATGTAAGGAGAAGCGTCATGCACTTTTACGCTCTATGAGCAGTCCACTCACTTATGTCTTCCAACTGAAGAAACAATGGTTGTATATACCTAGAATTTACCTGTTATAACCAACTGTTCTCCTACTCTGATCACATTTTTGCGCTTGATAGAATAATTTCACCGTATTCCGTTCTTCTTATCTGAATATTAATGTATTATTTTCTTTTTGAATATTATTCATTCCGGTACTAATGGTTTGTAGAAACGAATGGCGTTTGCTTACCGAAGATTCTTATCAATTACACAGCCCCACCCTTCACTTATCAATTGTTTCAGTGTGTTTTATTTAACAAAATGGTAATTCGACAATATCTTGCACCTACTTGGTATAAACAATATTAACTTAGGCTCATTTTAAAAGTTGGTTTTCAGGTCACCACAGAGTTATACCAGGAATTTGTTTTTGATTATATCTAATTTTTAGGGAAACATACAATGGCATTTCAAAGTATAAAAAAAACTCCCACTAATTCAGCTCTATATAAACATTTAATCTATTATAATGGAAATGTTTAAGAACATTAAAGGCTTATTGCATGGTGTAACAACTACATGTAAACCCTGCCTTTCCTTGATGATTAGTGGCAGCCAGGGGGCACCACCTGTTATTTTGTGTAGCGGGATCTCGTTCCCCCCGCTCTGCTGCCCTGGATCGCTACCGGGGAAAAATATGTGTAAACGTGGAGTCAATGAAAGCCTGTGTCCCCCCTTTTAGTCCTTAAGTTTTTTTCTGTAACTATAATGGATGTATGTTGTTTTATTTAAGTGACCCCTTGTGTTGTGGAACGTAAGAACATTAAATTGTATTTGTTCCAGTAATGAAAAGGCTTCTTTATTTCAACACAATGAATACACGACATGGGGGATTGTCATAATGGAAAATATTTTAGCAATAGTACAGCAAACTATGTTTAGATTTTTTCAACAGCATATCAATGTTACTTTTATAACTAAAAAATATATTATCATTTAATTACTTTGTACTCATGTTATGATTATAAAATTATTTTTATTTCAATTATTTAAATCAGTGTTTCTCAAAGTGTGGGGCGCGATCATATCGAAAATTTAAAGATTTAAAAAAAATAACCAGATAGAAGTAAAACAAAATACCTACTTCCATAATAAAAAAAATACTCCACAACACTGATATAATTTATGTTTATCATGTGACGTTTTTTCTTCATCAAATAGCTTTTTTTTATCCCAAAACCAAATTAAAGAAAAAAAAAATTTGTTTAATTTGGTGTATTTCCTCAATGAGAGATTTTTTTATTACATTTTAACACAAAACATTACTTGTTAAAAGAAAAAACGAAATCTAGACTCTGAAAAAAATTCTAAGATGATAAACAATTCACCACTGTAATGATTATTGAAATACTGTACATTAGTTGTAGAAAGAAAAGGAAGACATGATTCAGTATAATGCATTTGCTGACCATTTGATTGACCTTCAAAATTACTGGTATGGTTAGTTTTACATAAGGTCCGTTCCTTGAACAAATTATGACAGCTTTGCCAGCAAATAACATTTCTGTAATATTAGTGAAAAGTGTGTCTTGCACTTTTGAATAATTTTAATTCAGTTTTATTGATTTTTCTCAAATAATCAAAGAAAAATTAAATAGTCCTTGAAAATCTGTAAGTATACTTTCTCTTAATTAAATTATTCACTGGAATTCCGATTTGTATCGTGTGCAGTAAAAATAATTATAAATAAATGATTGGGGTGACTGAGTCCCCCCCCGCACTACCATTAGTGTTAGTATCGAGTGCGCACCTGCTGCTCCTGGGTTAAAATATTTCGAAGTATTTCTACTTTAAATATTAAAAAGTAACACAATTATTATTCATCGGAATTTTATATTTTTTTCATTATTTAACATTAATTCTAAATGCTAATTCTGTGTGGTTTAAAATTACAGCTCTTTTAAATAGTTACTTTTAATTATAGCATTTATCTATAAAAACATTTTACATTTTTGAATAAAATGTCGTGCACGCAGTTTTACTATCCTTAAAGTTCAGCTATTATATCAAGAATAATGTTTCATTTTTTTAAAAAAATGAGCTCGTGCGAAGAGTCGGTGTTTCAGCCAGTATACGTTTAATGTATACGTACTGAAGAAGGTATTTTATAAATAATTTCCTATTACTAAATTAAGAACAAGTTTAATAATTATTAGGGACTTCCACGGGCTTTGTCTTGTAGAGGAAAGTTTTCAAGGGAAGGTTTAATATCAGAAATTGACACTCTGAGTTGTTTTTCTATATTTAGCTGAGATCTATATTTTGTCTTCAAAGCAGCCACCGCAGAAAATCTGGTTTAACAAAGATAGGATGTTGAAAATGGTAATATTGTACGAAGTTCTTTTGTTTTCAGTACAGAAAATTCATCATCCACCTCTACCCAAAACTCAAAGAGAGATTTATTACAAAATTGCCTTTTAATTTTTCACTGGATGTGAAATCTATGAAGATTTCTTCTTCGGAAGTTCAGAGCCCTTCTGGAGTATTTTGAAATAGATCTCTAATCCACTCGTAACTTGCTACCAAGTTGTCCTCATAAAGAAAATACTTTTTAAAATTATTTGCCAACATGGCTAAATGATTTTACATGGTTTTAAAAACAACTTTCACATGTTTTTTCGGATATGTAAGTTTTAACACATAACGAGCTGGGTTTTTTCCCCTATCATTTAATTTAGTATTGGTAAATACAAAATTTACGTATTTTTGAGAATATATCCTTGATTTAATTTTCGGAGTCATGCTCGTCTGTGCACTTGTTAATTCTTTATTATCTTTGAATGTTTGCTTATAACTTAAAAATATATGTATGATTTTGTTTTAACCTACTGCCGTAAATATTTAATTACCGTGAATTACGATTAACATGCAAATTAAAGAATGTACATTCAAGCTAGTTTCGGTAGCTAAAGGAGTATCGAGTCGACCAAAACTGACTGGAATTGTACGAGGAAAAGCATTTTCAAATGTTTTGCGCAGACGTTCTATAGGTTACCCAGACTCACGCAAACGTACCCGATAATGCCAGATGTGATGGACATGATAGAGAGCAACATAGACAAGACTATTTTTCTAATTATATTTATACTTTGAGAAATGGATGCTGAAGGAAATAAATCTTAAGTATATCATTTTGCGATCTGTTCCAATTACAAAATTAGAGAAAGGAAATTAACATAATAACAAGTAAGTAATATATATTTTAAGTAATTTTCTTAAAATATATATTACTTAAAAGTAACATATACAAAATTTAATACTTATACAGATTATAATTGAGATCGCATTGTAGCTTTAGCGTCAAAGTGCATTTTTATTGCAGTAAATACTTTATTGTTGTACAGGGAAGGGGGGCGACAAAAATTATGATCGAAATTGGGTCGCCAGTATTGAAAGTTTTTGAAACACTGATTTAAACTGTATTTATAATATTTTCTTCAATTAGCTGACCTGTATTTACTATAAAATACGTAGAAATAATAACTGTATTAAGAAAACATCAACATCTATTCATATTTTTGGTAAATGAATGTATTTAAATCTTATATTATTAAAGTATTTTCGAAATAGTAATATCATTCAATAAATATATAAAAATATACAGCTTAAGGTATCCACTACGTTTGAAACCGTGATTTTCAAAAGTGCATAAATGAATAATTTTCATGATATTTAGTTGTCACTTTTAGTGATTAGAATATATGCATAATTTGACAAAAGATTTATTTAAATACAATAGTTTGGCCAAAAAATAAATTAGAATAATCTTTTTTTCCAAATGTTCTCCTTCTGTGAAAAATGCTTTTATTAGAATAATATTTTGCCTGTATATAGCTGAGACCTCTGTTCAGAGGCTCAACTAGAATTTTTGAAATATGTAACTTAGAAATAGGTTTATTCATATTTTAAAATAACAGAGGGGAGTAATTTTAAGAAAAAAACGCGAATAATTATTTCAATTGGTTGTAACTCTGAAAATAATGTGAATTTGTCAAACATTCTAGTTAAGGCCCCTGTAGAGAGGTCTCAGCTATATACAGGCGGAATATTATTTTAACAGAACCATTTTTTACAAAAGGAGAACATTTGGAAAAATATTATTCTAAGTTAATTTTTTGCCAAAATATTAAATTTAAATATTTTTTTTGGTCAAAATGCCCTTAAAACAATATAATGCATGTATTTTAATCTGAGTGACACTAAATATCATGAAAATTATCCATTTATGTGCTTTTTTAAAATTCCGGTTCCAAACGTAGCCACGGTTCCGAACGGTAGAACGTACCTTAACTATTTTCAGTGCATTTATTTCGTTAATATAGATTTTAATAAAATTTAGGATATTGAGAGATATATAACATAATATTTAAAATTTTCTGTAAAAATTTCTTTAATTCACACAAGTACAAGGGTCTTATGGTTAGTTTCATTTAATTTACAAAATTGATACGTAATATTTAGCTTACTTAATCATACATTTCATTTCTTATGCAATATACTTCCTGTCAACTTATTTTGATAATATTCGATTTTCTTACACTTCTGCTTCACAAAGGTTTTTCCCTACATTTTCCCTTTAAAAAAACATGTGCGTTTATTTATAGAGAAGAAGAGAAAATAAACACGATTTAAAAATAAAGTTCACATAATTTTTGTACTCTTCTTGTTTTTTAGAGTAAAGTTCAGGAAATACACACATAAAACTTATTTTTAAACCTTGGACAGAATTATTAACAATATGTTCTATATTTTAATGGCTACATTAATACCTGATCGTAGGTTACTATGAGATTCAAACTCTGAAAATATTTCGGAATATATTTCTCCGATGTCAACATTTCTTTTCTGAAGTATATTTAAGTATGTAAGAAAATGAGTTAGTACAAAGGACACTTAATAATAATATATCTAAAATTTCTGAAATTCAATTTTATCTAATAATCCTATATTAATTAGCTAATTATGAACACTGAGTTTATTAAGTTTGAAAAGGTGCCAAATATCTTCTTCAAAACAGGGTAGATACAATAATAGAACTTGGAATGTTGCTTATCAGCCAAGTGCAGAAATTAGGGAATTAGAAAAGGTGTAGAATTTGAGAATTAATATTTTATTTCCCCTATCAGCTTATAATTTTAATTAGTAAAAAATCAAAATCATTTCGACTTGCATTTTTTAAATAATTTGGCGAATACATTTTATTCCAATATAAGTCGATTAACAATTTACTCAAAGTAAATTCGCGCGTGGCTATTCATTTTTTTTGTATCAATAGCTGCATGTTAAAAGTTTTTAATATGTTTCTTTTTTTCAATTTTTTTTATTCAAATACTTTTTTCTATACGCAATGTAAAATAAGAATAGTACTGTAATTCTTTGAAGATGATGAATGCTTTAAAATTATTCCAATATTTTTTTAGATTTATATGAACTTTAGAAATTGTTTAAAGATATGTGTCCTTATTTGTAAAATGAATTTATTCTAGCGGTTCATTGTAAAACGTTTATAATTTTAAGAAAAAACTTGATATTTTAAGAACAAAAATCTTACAATTTGTTCACTCTTAGAAGTTAGCGTAATTTTGATACTTTTAATTCGCTAGTTATGCATTAAAATTTAGATATTTTTGAAATTTAATTAATAATAAGCAGTTCTTGATAGTAACCGAATTCTTTATAAAAATGACAACTTTCTAAAATTTTATTTAGTTACTTAATGTAACAAATACTAGGTAGATTTTAAATCATTTCTTCGTTTTCAAAAGTATCGTGGCCCAAAAAATAAATAAATAAAACTGTTATTTAGCTTTGCATTGATACTTTTATATCCATTATTTTTTATATAGCAGATAAACAGAACAACAAAAGGTCTAAAGCCCAGCATTAAAAATTATATTTAAGTTTTAAATTTCATTGGCGTAGAAATGTGGGAAGAAAAGGCTATCGATTGAAAATGTCTGGGCATTATTCAAATAATAGTCAAAGATGCAAGTTCATTTAAGAGATAATATTGACACTTTTTAAATGCCTCAATTGTGTGTGTGCCTCATATTACAAGCTTGAAAGATGCAATTTTCACATTAAATTTAACTTCTTTTTGGTCCTTACTATTAATAATGAGTAACTAAATAGAAAATGAAGGAAAAAAATAACATAATAACACAAGAGCTTACAAAGTAGTATTATGGCTTAAAAAAATATTTGTCTGGAAAATTTCTTAATTTGTTATATTATCTAAATAGTATTTGAATCTCACTAAGTTAACGATTGTTAAAGAATGTAACATAGCAGATGCTTCCAAAAAGTTGTCTCATTGACAAAACATACACCATTTCTTGTTCGAAGCAGTATGAAGAATGGAAAGTGGCATAATTACAATAACAACGGTGGCAATGCTCACAAAAAGAGTAATTGCTGGAATGGTTGTAAAAGAATCGCTTACTATGAGGAAATGTATTGTCTAATTTAATGGGAGTATTGACGCATAATGTATACAATGCCTGAAGTATAGTCAATTTGTTAACATAGATGTAACTACAGACGTATGTTGGACATCATTAGATCTGCAATCAAAGAAAAGTACCGATTTGTGTTTAGAAGGGATAATGATCCTTTTTTTTGTGATTAAGACAATGCAAAATTTCATACAAATATGGCCACTGTTAGGAAACTGTACAAGCAAGGACGGATCTTAAAATCTATCCAACTTGAAGTTCAGACATTTATTTTGGTTTTGTTTATTCGCCTGTTTGCAAATATACTTTTATAAAACAGTTTTTTTATTACCACACAAACAGAGTTAGATTTTAGAGATTCTCTAAATCACCCTGTCTGAAACAAGTAATTGAAGAACTACTTAAACGTGTGTGGAAGGTGGTTGAATATGATAGTAAATATTAAAAACTAGCTTTTACGGGTTTTTTCACTAAAATATTTTTGGAAATAATAATTACAGTAGTGGGAAACTGTTATTTAGCCTTTTATATAAATATGTGATTATATGTATTAAATAATTTTTAACATTTCACATGAATTGTTCACGATAATTATGCGAATAATTCATGAAAAGAAGAATCTGTCTTTTTTCAACCATGCAAGCTGTCGCATTCTAAATTGACCGCACTACACAGGTGTGCAAAAATTAAGAACGAGACGGTTTTTTCAATATAACTTTGTACAAAAGCTTTCCAAATCAACACATTTAATACCGTAAGATCCCCAATACGTAAGGACATGTGTAATGTAAGCAACACATACTAAAAGAAAAATCAGAGGGATAAAAAGAAGCTTGATTGAAAAAGTAGCATGGAGCGCAATGCGACTGAACGCCGAAACATCCCTGTGATAGGTGTCCAGCAAGACACATCCGGTCTTTAGTAGGGGATATGATCTCCCCTGACTGCTAGGTAGGTTTCACAGCGTCTGCCCATGCTGAGAATGAGGGTGTCAATGAGTTGTTGAGGCATTGCTGCCCATTCCTCTTGCAGCACCAATCGAAGCTCCCGAATCGTTACTGGTGGTAAGGTACGAGCTGCCAAGCATCTGCCTAGAAAATCTCATACATGCTCGATGGGATTGAGATCGTGTCGGCCAATCCATACGTTCAATATCCTCACTCTCTAAGAGCTGCTTGGCAGCTACTGTGCGATGACATGATGCATTGTCGTCCATGAAAAGGAACTGTAGACCCATAGCG
Source organism: Trichonephila clavipes (assembly GCA_019973935.1). Classification (NCBI taxonomy): domain Eukaryota; kingdom Metazoa; phylum Arthropoda; class Arachnida; order Araneae; family Nephilidae; genus Trichonephila; species Trichonephila clavipes. Next base: position 810,381 of record BMAU01017801.1, on the reverse strand, counting down.
CCTCTAAAAAGACGCACATATGGAAGAAGAATCTCGTTACAATAACGGGTCCCGTTGACTGAACCTGCGTCGAAGATGTGAAGGTCTGTACGACTATCAAGCATGATGCCTCCCCAAACGAGAACACCGCAACCTCCATACCTGCCCCTTTCAATGATGTTCGAGGGATGATTGCGGCTTCCCCGCTCTCTCCAGATGAGTGTGCGATGAGAATCGCTTCTCAAACTGAATCTGCTCTCATCTGTCAAGAGTACTCGTCCCCATTCATTGTCTCTCAAATTCCGGTGCTCCCGGCACCACAGAGAACGCCTTCTCCGATGGGCAGGTGTTAAAGGTACACACCGTACAGGGAGTCGTGCAAACAGACCACAACCGTGCAGTCTTCTGGCCACGGTAAAACGCGATATCGGTCGTCCAGTCACCTGTGTCGTGTGTCTAGCGATTTCTCCCGCTGTCTTCCGCCTGTTTCTTCTGGCCTGTAAGACAATGTACCGGTCATCTGCGGGTGTGGTTCCTCGTGGACGACCACTACTGAACCCCCGGATAGCAGTTCCTGTAGTTTGAAATTGTCTCCAAAGTCGTGAAACGATGCTGTGAGCAATTCCGAACTCTGCAGCCACACTTGTCACAGTGCCGCCTTCCTCCAACTTCCCAATAATTCGACCTCGGGTAAAAACATCCAGATGTCATCTAACAGATTGATTATTCGCCATTTCTCGCTGAGGCAGCAACTCGGTGTGATTTTAACTGCTATACGGCATGCAATCTCTTTGCCAGAAATACTGATCTTACACCGACAACATGCTTTATACTACTCAGACACTCCCCCATTATGTCTACCTGCATATGTGCGCATGTGCTATCGTACATCACCTTACTTAATCTCCTGATTGGTCTTTCTGTCCGCTCTGCCTCTTCGTTCAGCTGATATGCTAATTTTTCGACTTTGTCCTTAATTTTTGCACACCAGTGTATTTTATATTTAGGAATGCCTAAGCCTTAAATATGACTAAAAGTATAAAGATTGCATGATGATATTTTTGGGCAATTGTAGCAAGGGACCGCTTATTAAAATGTTTCAAGAATCTTATCGATAATTATATACATCTGAGTTTTGTAATCAACTCTTATTTAACAGAATTTATTATATTTCTATATAAATACAAGAATATATATATATATTATGTCCATGACATATATTTTTAACAACCATATCAATGTACTTTAAAAATTATTTCTAAATGGTTCAAAATACGCTCCTGATTGGTTTGAATATTTCATATATTTTGGTTACTATCATTTTGCATGCACAAAAAACCATTGTTCAAAGAAACTATTTTAGCATAGGGGTATTATTAGCCAATTTTATTTATGCGCGGTTAAAACTATATAAGCTTTATTATATTATACAAATGTATACTGCAGAATACAAACATGAAATTTTGAATGTAATTAATTTAAATTAAGGAATTCTTCTTGACCTTGTGTTTCTTTCAAAGAACATTATATTTTCAAATTATTGCATAAATACTACCTTCTTATAGTAGTTTTATTAGAAATTTTTATAGGCATAAATTATTTTTTATCATTTCTGTTTTATAGTTTTGGAATTACTGATAAGAAAATGTATAGTTAATATAGAAATTAAAAAAAAAAAACTCGTTTAATATAAATGATATTAATTGTTTTGAATAAAATATACATTTTGCAACAAGTGCCCAATTTCTGAATAAATTCCAGCAATATACAAGAAAGGGATAATTCTACGAGTACTTGTAGAAAATAAAACAAAAAAATAGATATTCAGTTGCGTCTTCTTACTAATCCTACCAAAACTGGAAGTAATTAAATTTTCGCTGGGAAGGGAAAATCCGTAGCGTACTGTTTTAAATTTATACATGCTTAGGATTTACCTTTAATCACACCAAGAAAAGCAAACTTAACCTTTGGAATTAAATACGGACAAAAGTATTTATTTTCAATTGTTTCACTTCTCCACAGTCTCTTAGAAGTCACAAAGCGTAAATGGGAAGGAAAAAAAAACAATTTGAATTACCTCTTAAGCCAGATAAAATAAACAATAGACAAAGAATACTTCAGCAAGCAACAGTAACTTTTCGTTTACGAGTAAATAAAATTTCAAAAATTCACTGAAATATGCTTATTAAATTTAACAAACAACGATTTTAATGAAATAAATGCGAAAATAATTTAAAAAGAAAGAAGGAACTGCATTGTAGTTATGTGCTTAATTTACACTCATAATCCCACTCTTTTAAGTTAATTTAGAAGAATTAATAATCTATGGAAGGCGGCATTTTTACTTGTAAACAAAGTTTTGTTTTCGTTTGGTTTATTGAAATTATCCTAGCATTTTTAAGCTTCAAAAAGTATCAGGTACTTACACTTAGAACATAAGTTTATAAAATTTGTGTACTTCTAAAACTGTTAAATGCGTATCGTTATTGAAACAAAAATGTCATTTAATATTTCACAAAATATAATTATTTTTCTTCTTCTATAGTTGTGTGAGCTACATTTGAATAATTCGGAAATCAATATAAGTAAGAAATATTTTTTTTATTTATTAATAGTTTTATAATGTTGTTTTTGTTGTTTTCGTCCCCATGGATATTTAAAGAAAAAGTATAAACATATCAAACGCCACCGAATGAGAAAACACTTGCGACGGCAAATTCTATTCTAGCTGTATAGAGGATATCCTATAATGAGTCTATGAGTGTAATCAGACCAAACTTTGGAGTTCTAATGGTGAAATCTGGGCTCTCGAAAATATTTTCTGATGTAATTGGTTGGATTTTAGGGCGTGTTTTACACTGTATGTAAGATCTTGTGTCCTCACGAAGTATGTCCATGCTATTGTAGTGATTAATATTTAATCTTGAAATTACACATGTTATGATTCTTGGAGATTCAAAGTCTGTTAAGAATGATGTTTTAAAGGAATGGAGAAAAATCTAGATCATGCCTTAGCATTTACATCAGCAAGTGTAGTGATGGTACAAGTTTGGCTATGATATCTGGCTTTTTTTGGTAAAGGAATCAAGATCACTCATGTTCCTTTGATATGTACACGTGCAGGTATTTATATCAGCAAACATGTTTTCCACTTATAATGCAGCTGCTTGAGTAGGAAATTTATAGAGAAGTTGATGTTAGTCTCTCCATTTATAAGAGGATCTTTAAGGCTGATATAGAATCTGAAAAGCTTGTTAGTTCTTTTGTAGTGTACACTCCTTGTGAGTTAGTCATGATCGCTTCTGTACTTACTAGGAGCTTGCTGGATGCGATAAAACCAGTGTTAAAAATGTTTTTGAATTTCCTGCAATACCAGCTCCATCATTGTTGAGGCATTTGTCTGAGGAATCATCGGTGTATGATAATACAGTAAGACCCCACTTAACGCTGTTTCGTTTAGCGATGTTTCGGTTTAACGCTGTTTTATTTTAATCGTAAGATTCCCTGAAATTGCACGCAGCGTTAGGCTTCCCGATGTCCGAATCAGTTTATCTGCGTTTCTTCTTTCCTGCGGTATTGTACGAATGTATTTTTATCGTTTCAAATATTTGTTGACGTTATTGTAAGTAAAATTTTACGTAATATAACGAATGTTAAGTGACAAGTATAATGATTTTTAGGTTTTATCATGAGTGATAATAAAAAAGCACGAAAAAAAGCAACAAGAAAAAGCAGAGCACAAGAAACTAAAATGCAAGTGATTAAAAGATTAGATACTGATGAACGTCAATCTCAAATTGGCGCTGCATTGAATTTGACAACTTCAACAACAAGGACCCTTCTCCAGAATAAAAAAATACTGTCATAGGCAACTGTAACTGCGACAATCTCAGCAACTATTAGTAGTACATTGTCAGAACGACTTTTTCTATAAGGATTGGCGACAAAATTGAACGCAAAATGCTATTAAGCCAATCTACCTTCTTGATAAAAAGGCAGAAAATTGAAAATACAGAAGAGACTGAATGATCGTAAATGTAAACATACTAAGTTAGAATTTTATTTGTTTTTATATGTGTAGTCGTTTTTAATGTTCCTATATTTGGAAGAAATATTTTTTTGTTTTAGTGTTATAAAAACACATAATTAATAAATTTAATGGTAAAATACTTGACCAATTTTCTACCCATCCTCTCATAACCCCCTTATTTACACGATGAGATAACCCCTTTTAACGCTGTTTCGTATTACTCTCATCTTCGATGGAACGTATACCCCGCGTTAAGAGGGTTGTTACTGTACCAGGCTCTCTTGAGAAATCTTTTCTATCACATCAATTCCATTTTGTTCAAGAGTATTTTAAATAATTAAGCAGTCAAGAGCATCTTCTATTTTAAAGAAAACATTTCTTGGAAAGAATGTTTCTTTATGAAACATTTTTTATCTTGTTCCAAAACTAAAATATAAATCACGCAAAACCCATGCATTTATCTTTGCACTTTCACACACACACACACACAGTGACTCACTCTTATTTCACAATAACATTCCTGAAATCACAAAGATCTATCATACAAAGAATTAATATCTGAACAAGTTTTCAGTTTGTATGTACCCTTCATAATAAGTTAAAAATTTTGCTGTGAATAAAAAAATTTTCAATTAGTCGTGTGCAATAATTATTACAACTTCAATTTTTGCTATTTTTTTCTGTATGTTTGTTTTAGAATAGTTAAAATGTATTTGATATAACGTTTTTCCTTTCTAAAAATATATCATTTAATAGGAATAAAATAAATACTTATTCATCGCGGGAATTTTTTAAGTTCCATTTGTTTCGTATATTCTAAGTCCATTTTACAACTATCAATTTTTTATATTTTAGTTAAGATTATTAGCTATAATCTAATGAAATATAAATGCAAATTTTACTTCATTAGTTAATTTATTACCATTTTTTTTTAAGTAAGTTACTATTTCTTAATATATTTTATGTATTTTGCTTTGCTTTTCATTTTTAAATTTATTCAAAGAAATGTTTAAATATTTTCCATTCACATTTTTCTGAGAATTTGCATTTGGAATTTTATCTAGATCATATTTTTACATCATTCAAACCAAACCAAACATATTTATTACAAAACTCCAATAACTTTAGCTATTTTAATCCAGTGCCTTATGAGCTGCCATTTTAAATTAAAAACAAAGGCACTTCAAAAATATTAACATAATTTTTAAAAAAATACACTTTTATATGAAAAGGAAGGAACTTGAGCTTTTATATCAAAAGTAGCACACATAACCCTTTGTTTTTTTCTCAATCACTTCCAAAGAATAATAATATTTTAAGCAGAGACCAACAAAGTTCGCGATTTCATTTAAAGCATAGCTGTCTACTCATTAACTGAAAAAAATATCAGCAACGTTCTGATCATCAGAAACAGAAGAGTTGCTGTTTAACAAGCACGTCCACTGCAGTTTGAGCATTCTGTATAGTGCGTGATGTATTCCGGCATTACCTAAACAGGCACTTCTAGTACAAACAGTGTTTTTTCAAAATAAACTCATTTAAACTTCATTAACCAATATCTCGGTTAAAACGCATTTTCATGAACTATTATCTTTTCCACCACATCAGGAACAAATTACAGAAGCAGATTTTAAATCAAATATGGTTCATTTGAGCAGCCTTGAAAAAATAGTAGTTTTCTCAGAATAAAATAAAGTTTTACATGCAGTAAATGTGTTTCTTTTTCAATATTATAATATAATTTATAACTGCATCCTATTTAAAATTTTAGATCACTAGAAAAAAACATTTATTTGTGATGGAGATCATGTTTTAAGAATGTCTAAAACTCCTGAAAATACAGAAACTATAATTATTGAAATAACTTATTTTTACACTACTAGTATTTGTGATATATATAATAGGAATGTATAGGTGCAATTGTGTGACGCGGTGAAGAGGCACAAACACAAGAAATAAGACACGAATGGAAGGACAATTTGTTTATTGAAAGCATCGTTGACAAGTGTAATGTTTACAATAACTTTTGAAAACTGCGCCCACCAGTAGCGATACATGCATGACTGTCTCGAGCGAGAGATTGGCGTACACGTTCAAAGAGATGCTAGGTATTTAACACACACGTGCAGCAGCTTCAAATATTCGAAAACTTAGGGATCTTTATCTAAGTCAAGTAGAGTCGCATAAACAAGATTCTTAAGATGTCCCAAAAAGTAATCGGTGCGATATATCGGAATATCAGGATGGACGGGGGACTGGTTAATCCATGCCCAATAAATCGTGCCCCAAACGTGGCATTCGGGTAAGTGCATGCATAGCTTAAAAATTATACTATTTGCTATTCGTCGATCGGGAAACTGCGCATGATTCATTCGTAGTGCTGGGGTGCATCATATTGAATGGCGTCTAGACATCTGCTGCCCCCTAATGACAACGTAACCTAACCAACCTATAAACCCATTTTTCTCCTTCTTCTTATTTACCCAGTCCTCGCCTCACCACGTTACTTGCACCTATAGATTCCTATACAATAAATAAGTGTTATATATAGAGACTCTGCATCTACTCTTAAATTTGCACCATGGATTTGGAACCACCCTGTATATATATATATATATATATATATATATATATATATATATATATATATATATATATATATATATAATGTATATATATATATATATATATACATTATGTATATATATATATATATATATATATATATATATACTATACTTGTGTCATTAAAATTGCTGCACCAAGAATGAGACATGCTACAGACGTACAATTTAAACGACATGAAGAAGGTGCTGTGGTATGTAAATGATTAGCTTTCCATCACATTTAGACGAAGTAGGCAAAAGTTAGCGACACCTACAATGTGTTTAAATGAGGAAAATGTTCATCTGGTTTCTCATATACAAATTGCGTTTGGACGTTGCCTGATGGAAAGTTGATTTAACGTCTCATGTAAAAAAGCAGAAATGCATACCAGCATGCTTAAGACTTTGATAAAGGTCGAATTGCAGAGTACCGGAATTGCGGTTTGCCGTATCGCAGTATTGCTGCTTGCGTCGTTTGAGATCCAATAACTTCTACCAAAATATGTAATCGATGGTTTCAGGATGGTACTACGGAAAGCCATGCTGCATCTCAACGGCCCCATATCAATAACAGCCAAGAAGGCAGGCATGTTACCTACATGGTCTTAAAGGATCTTGCAGTCACGTCTTGAGCACTGAGTCAAAAATTGGGTTCGTTTGCTGGACAACAAATGTCTGCATGAACAGTTCGACGACATTTGCAACAGTATAGACTCTCAGCTCGGAGATCATGGTTGTTTAGCACGGACATGAGCGTCTTAAATGGTGTAATTAACAGCAAACCTAAAGGTCATGAATGAAGAGACGTCATTTTGCAGATGAATCCAGGTTCTTATACAACATCAAGAGGATCGCATCCGTGTTTGATGTTGAATGAAAATAGGCAACGTACATTCGTCTTCGTCATAATGATGGTATGGGGTGCTATTGGACACATGTCTCTGTCACCTCTTGTTAGCTTTGGCAGCACTTTGAACAGTACACGTTTCATCTCTGGTGTGTTACTCCCCGTGGTTTTACACTTTATTCCATCCCTTTGAAACCCTACGCTTTAGCAGGAAAATGCACGACTACATGTTACCGGTATTATGTGGACCTTCCTTGATACGGAAAATGATCGGCTGTTTCGCTTCCCTGCACGTTCCCTAGATCTCTCACCAATAGAAAATGCCCGGTCCATGGTTGCTGAGCGACTGGTTCGTCACCATGCGGCAGTCACTACGGTTGATGAGCTGTGGCTTCGTGTTGAAGAAGCAGCTGCATATGTACCTCTGTTTGACTCAATGCCCAGGCGTATAAGTGAAGTTATTATTGCCAGAGGTGGTTGCTCTGAGTACTGATTTCTCAGATCCTATACACCCACATTTCTTGAAAATTTAATCGCTCTTGTTAGTTTCAGTATAATATAATTGTCCAAAAAATATCATTTAGTCATCAGCATTTCTTGTTGATTTGCCAATTTTAATGGCCAATAGTGTGTATATGCATGCGTATTGTGTGAACATTTATGTGTGTGCATATATATATAATGTCAGGCATAAAAGCGGTGTAATTGGAACTTATATTTGTAAGACCTTTTTTAACTTTTTGCTAACGGCTCCATCATAGGGTTTTTCTCAAAAGAAGGTTTCAGGTACACATCTCTGTGAAATAATTTTTCTTCGATCTTCCAAAGAGAAACCTGGATTTAAGATACTTTTCATTTTAGTAACATTTTGTTCCGTCATCCATTATGCATTTTTCAGCTCAGATTTTAGAATGTAACGTCAAGAAAATTTCGAAATTTTTATACCGAACACAGAACCGCAGAATATCTGTATAATCATAAAGAATAAGGTGTATGTTTTATAACACAATGTAACAAAAAGTTTTCAATAAAAAATTCCAAGATATTACGAATCTTTGAAGTACGATAAAGGCTTTTCGTATTTGCTTCTTTTAAGTCTTGTTCATGTCGTCTTCTCAAATTCTTCCATCCTAGCTATACTGAAGAAAAATATAATATAAATAACAGTTATTTTTTTCAGAGTAAAAATAAATATATATCTTCAAGATATAGAAATACTTTCATGATGGAATGAACACTTACATGTTGATTAAATTTCAAGTAATGATATTTTATCTGTCGAGACGTATACCTCAATTTAATTTGTAATCCATTAATTTAATTTAAGCATCATCTAAAGTAAACATATCTTTAAAATTATTTATTTTTCATAGGAAATGTATTTAATACTTTTGGCAATGAAATTTAATATTACATAGAAAATAAGGTGACAAAAATATAAACTGAAAAATTTCCACTTAACACTTAGTTTGGAAAAAAAAAAATATTACTTTTTCACAAATATATTTATATTTTTATCTTTTCTTTCCCATATGCAAGGAACGTAGTAAAAACAAAAAAAAATTATTATAGCTATAACCAAACATAGGTAATTTTAGAAACGTAATTATCTATGTATTGAAATCCAAGATTAGGTAACATTTATAATGGCTGTAAACATTGCATATGTAATATATTGTAAAAGTAATATTTCTAGAATACATTTAATAGCATGTATTTTTGTAGCACTAGGCTTTGTGGGAAATAATGATTGGAAGTTGTCCCTGAATTATTTCCATACATTGTCATTCAAAATTTGTTGTAAGATAATTAAAGTGAAAAATGCTGTATCTTGATTTTTCTTGACTTGCCTCACAAAAGTGTTTTAATCTTTGGAAGTAATTAAAATTTATAAGTCATTTATTTCATTTAATTAACATGAAACTTCAAGATGTGAAAGTGGCCACGGTAGATGAGTAGTATAGGTATCGGACCGTGGCCTGCCTTGTCACGAGTTCGAGACCAGTACCACAAAAGATCCGCCGTGTAGGCGATACACGTTGAATCTGTCGAGACTTGAAACGTCCTCCCGTTGGTGTGGTGCGGTAGTTAGGAGAGCGGGGTGCCAGTTCAGGTGTCGTCCACGTCACTTGACAATGGTTCAAAATTACGTGGTCCGTCCCCAAAAGCCCTCGTGTAGCTGAACAGTGCGACGTTAATATTCAATGAATCAATCAAGATGTGAAAAAGTTATAAATGAAATAAGTGCTACTTATGTCGCTCAATAATATATGAAATAAAAATGTGCGTTGTATGTTATTTATTATTGTATTATATTAAGTATGTTATTGTTTATAGGCTCTGGTTTGATTTTTTTAACACGCTTTTATATATTTCACTTGTATGTACCGGAGTCTGAAATCGATGTTTATTCGTCTTAAAAAGTCAGATTAATTCAAAATTTAGCGCACTTATCAAGGACCAATGATGCAAGTTTCAGAGAGAATATTGAGCCATTTTTAGTGAAAAATATCATTGATTTAACACCTACTTTTGCATGAAACATTTCAAACTTAGTTCTTTCAGATTTTTCAGTTGGCTGAATCTACATTTTGTAAACTAGTCCATATCGACGCATTCATAGGATGCCAACGGGTATTCAAGATTCCAAAAATAACGCTTTTAAGCTTAATTTTTTTAAAAAAACTAAAAATGCAGGCTTTTATTGTAGAACGAACTAAAAAATGAAGAATATATTATAGTTAAAAAAACATTTTTATGTTAAATTGAACTAAACAGTAAAAATATTTTTTTAATATAAGAATAAAATGATTAGAACGATAAAATGAAAGTCATTAGGGTAAAAACGTGAGGTACTTTGAACTGCACTTCGGAATAGAACTAGTAAGAAATTATAACAATTAATATGGAGTACCCCACATTTTTACCCCAATGGCATTAATTATCGCGTTAATCATTTTATTTATACATTAAGATTTTTTTAAAAAAAAATAGTTCAATTTAATATAAAAGCGAGTTTTTAGTTTTTCTAAACTATAATTTATTTAGTTTTATATGTAAGCATGTTTAAACTTGTATGATAATGATCCATTATGTATGATTTGAATTTTTTTATGTTCCAGTACCGCTTTTAGCAATTATAATTCTTACAATTTATCTCCAATAATCTAGCAGTTGCATTATAGTTTTACATTTTAAGATTAGTCGATACCCCCTATACCGACGATGTTAAATTGAGCCATTTTAGGAACATGTTTATCAGAAATTGTTAAATATAAAACTTTAAATTTTGTCTTTATAATAATAAGGCTTTTTTGTTTAAATAATGGTAAAATGCTTCAAATATATTGTTTACTTTTTTTCAAAAAAATTCATCGTAAACGTATCGCTTTGAAATTTGTGAAAATTGTCATTTTTTTACGATAACTGTTTCTGAGTAAAATATTTTGGGAAATTCTCCAAGAAAGTAGCTCCATTATATACAGTGAAATATTATTATTTTCTTGCAGTAAAAATTGCAATTAGTTTCATTCAAAGTTTTCTGTGAAAAAGGTACACGCACTTTGAAAGCAATCATTTTGAGATAACTGCATTTTAAGAGTAAAAAGGCACTTAATCACAAAAATAATGAATTACAACATGTATTTGCCCTATTTTATCAAACATTAGTATCTTCTTAATTTTTTAATAATAAAATAGGAAACAAAAAGCCTTAAAATGTTCAGAAAATACATATTTGGTAATTTTCAGTTTTTGTTCAACGAGATTTTTTTTAGCATTTTGCATCAATTTTCACAAATTCTGTAACACTCTGTAAAGCATTTTTAACTTCGATGCATTTATAAATATCAAACTTTATCTTATAACATCATAAATATAATGTAAACATGTATATCAATATGTAAAAGTCATGATTTGGGATTATGTGATTTTACGACGTTAGAAAAATTTAACTATGTATTTGTATGTTCCCATGCAAACACAATTTCTTAAATCTTTTCTCTAAACTGTACAAAAGATTTCTAAAAAACTCAAAAATAAATGTGTTTTTATGTTTTTTAAATATGAAATTAGTGTATTTTTATGCATGCAACAAACTTCTCGCAACGACAAAAAGCATTACACACCTAAGTTGTTGTTAGTCACCTATTATTGAAACCATTTTGAATATTAAAGCTTAAAAACTAGTCTGAACAATAAATAAACATTGATATTTGCAATCAAGTGAAATATTTAAAATATATTGTTTAGTTTTCTCAAAAACATGTAACATAAAATTATCACTATGAATTTTTTTAAAAAATTGAGATTTTGTTACGGTATATGGACTGCAGTCAAATACATTGGAAAAATCCCCAAAACGTTCACATAAATATATATAAATTAGTTACATATCAGTAACATGAGGGGAAAATTTTATGTACATTCATACCATATATTCTGAGAAAAAGATGAATACAGTTTTAAAAACATAATTTTTAAAAAAAATTGAATTTCCACTATAAAGTGCCACTTTTTAACAAAAATAATGAATTACAATATGTATTTGTCCCCTTTTATTAAATATTAGCATCTTTGCAATTTATTTTGCATAAAATAGTAAACAAAAAGATCTTAAATTGCCCAGAACAACATTTTTTTAGTTTTTTTAACGAGAAAACATAAACATTTTCTCAAATTGTGTATCAATTTTTAAACAATTTGTAGCTTTCATACATAACAGAAATCAAATTTAAACAGAAAGCATCTTAAATATAATGTGAAAATGTATCAATATGGTTTTGGTGTTAATTTGAAATGGTATTAAAAATACCTGATTATACGACGCTTCTTAAGTTTTCGTAATATTATCATTAGGTCTTGTTGTTGGAGACAGTTTCTAAGTTTTAAACTTTAAAGTTACTCTAAACTGGACAAATGATTTTTGAAATATATAAAATAAAACTGTTTTTATGTTGTTAAACATGAAATTTATGTATTTTTATGTATGTAACAAGCTTCTCGCAAAGACAACAAACATCACATTTAATGTATATCTCATACCTTTTTCTCAGAAACTATTAAACATAAAGACTCAGGTTTTTATTTATATTAATTAGACATTACATTTATACCGAAGGGAATTTTTTTAAATATAATAATTAGTTTTTTCAAAGACAAACTTTTAGTTCACCAAACAATTATTATGAATTTATTAAAAATTGTCACTTTTTTTGTTATGATAACTGCTTTATATTTAAATGCTTTAAGAAAATTTCAAAAGTGTCAATTCAGTATACACAATTGCATTTAAGAAACATACACACAGTAAATTTACACAATTTTAAAAATATATATTATAAACATGCATACAGTAAATTTACACAATTTTAAAAGTATATATTTTAGAAAACGGAAAGTTTTATTAAAAAATCTTACCTTTGTATGAAATTTAATCCAGATTTCTTCTTAAATCTTCGCATAATTGTAAGTTAAAGTATTTTAAATATATTTTTAACTATTTCTAAGTCTTCTAAAGTTTAAATAATTAGTAATAAATACTAATTAAAACTAAATTTAAAGTGAAGAACAGACTTAAATTTAGGTAAAATCACTAAATATTAAGTATAAGATTCAAATTAAAACCAACCTTTTTCAAATATGGCACAAATTTTTTTTTTGCATTTCTAACACAGTTAAATTTGCAGTTACTATACATGTATCTAATGCGTATTAATAAAAATAAATTGAGGCTTTGCAACTTTGCCCCAGTTTTAAAAATACAATGTTTACATTTCTATTTGTCAAATGGGCGTGGTTTATAAGTTGATTATTTTTATAAATCATTTTAAAGTACTTTTAATTCATATAATGGCTTGTATGTTATATCAATGGACAGCTCCAGTTTTGGAGATTTTAGAAATATCAAAAACTTAAAAACGACTTTTTAAAGGTTATTACCCTACTGACTGATCTTAAGATCTTTGGTAGTTATTACTCAAAGATTCTTGAAATAAAACATATTTAATGTATGTACTTTGGTAAAATTTTGAGCATTGCATATTTTATTAGATATGGGTTAGTTAAAGAATTTCAAAATATGAATATAGAACTTACAAAGACTTATTTATTTATAAAAGCAGTACTTTTTTTCAGAAAAGCTTCAGTTCTCTTTGTAACATATAGCCGCCCATCCGGTTTAGTAGTTAGTAACGCTGACTGCAGTGCCTGAGTTCGAATCCCGGAGAAGGCATGTATGCATGTAAATGTATAGTGCATTCGCGGCCTGGGGATACTCTAACAGCCGTCGAGCCACAAGTCCTCTCGTGAGGGTGGTGGAAAGGAAATTAAGGTGGAAGGTCCCTGACCACCCCAATGGTATTCTCCCGAAAATTGAAGTGGAACCGAGCAAAATCGTAATGCCATCTGCATGATACTCAAAGCTAAGGCTAACGTCAGGCGAAAAAATTCTAGCCTTTTTATGGCATGAATTTTGTGGACCTTCGTCTTATGTTACTTTTGATCAGGTGGCATAAGCAACCTCAGAACTTTTAAATTTTTTTTTTAGTTATAGAGAAATTTAGTATATTTAGTAATCAGTAGTTATATGAAAGTAGATGGAATATGATATAAGAGCAAATATGTGTTCCAAAGCGAAATTTAACAGAATTTCAGTTTCAAATATACTTTCATGTGTACTTTTAGACGAATCAGATAAATATTAACGCTATAACATAAAGAAAATAATAAAATAATTATTCTATAGAGATTTTAAGCAAATAAAACATATATTTGTCTAACACAAATGAAATAACTAAATAAAACATAAACATGTCTTTGTTAATGCCTTTATATAAAAACCTAAAAATCGATAGTGCTGTCTTTACTTAGTGCCTTTTCCAAACATTTACAAGAATTTAAAACGATTATATACGCATGCCTCTAAAAGTTAAGGAACAAGTCGTATTTTGCAGCCAACTTTTGGAATAATGGTTAAATTAAAAAACATTTAACTCATATATACTTTACGCCTTTATTTTTTAGTTAATTATAAGAAATATTCTTAATCTCTGACTCATATATTAAATCATAAGAAACTTGATGGAGCATATATTTGAGGAAAAAATATTAGTAGGCTTTTCATAAAACCTTGAAAGAATTTGGAATTTAATAAGGGATATTACACTCCAAGGTATATTACATTTTTTGCTTCGCTTTTTCATTAAAAAAAAAGTTGTCATACACATATTTTGACATGGATGCAAATCATTTAGTGTTAAGTAGTAGCACATAATTTTGGGTTCCAGGAGAAAGATTTATTACTGTAGCTGCCTTGCCCAAGAAATCTCTGAGGTGTTATATCGGATTAAAGTCGAGCAAATGAGGCTTTCACTCCACTCACCTAATACACTGATGAATAATGTATGTGTATGTAAGTACAGCTCGATGTAGATGAATACAATCGCACACATCAAAGTAAAATTATTATACTAATATTAGTATCATATAATCTTGTCTGTTGATTAAAGTTTCCGTTTTAATACCTTTTACAATTCACAGTGCCGCCTTAGCACTAATGCAAGTTACTCTAATATCCTAAAGAAAAATTGATGCTAACTATTTAAATGACAGTGGAGTAACAGAAAATATACACTCCCTCCCGCAATGGCAGGTTTAAGGCCCCAAGCCGGTTCTAACAAAGAATTTCAAAGAACACCTATAATCCTGCACCCGTTCAGTTGATGCGGGGATGTACGCGTCATGCTACTGTTAATTATGTAACCATTATTATAGTGTGAATGTTAGCTTCCTGCCAATTCATTTCATACTCCTTCTGATCAAAAAACTAGGAGAGGGGGTGCCAGCTCAGGTGTCGTCCACGTCACTTGACCATGGTTCAAAATTACGTGGTCCGTCGCCAAAAGCCCTCGTGTAGCTGAACAGTGCGACGTTAAAATTCAATCAATCAATCAATCTGATCAGAACACGACGAGATTTACTCTCTAAAGCAGCGTTTCTCAAACTGTGGGATGCACCCCCTTGGGGAGCGAGAAAAATGTACGAGGGGGGTGCGAGCCTATTGAAAAGTTGAAAACAAAATAGTATTCAAAAAATTATTAATTTACTAAAAGCAAACAAATAAAATGCTTTCTGATATAATAATTTATAAAACACACATTTACACGGATATAATACACTTATAAACGTATGAGTACTGTACAATGTATTTTATCATTATTTTAACAATACAATGTTAATAACCAGTGTGATAATTGCCAGTGACCCCATGGACTTGTATAAACACGTATCTTGATAATTTGTACGGTTTATTATTAATTCCTTAACTGCCGATTAAAAGTTACGCGATTCACTCCCCAATGCCACCGTTTACCACGTAGACACGCGAAATTTGATGTGTTTTTTTTGCGGGGGGTCGGAGAGAAGAGGAATAAATAAGAAAATCATCTGAAATAAGCTAATCCTTTGCAAACACTGTCAAGGTCCTTTTATTGGATTCCAAAGCCTTCGAAATAATTGCATGGATAGCAGTGCACCGAAAAGATCGTACTTCAGAAAGATGTATATATACGTCCAGAAAATTGATGCGTTGGCTGAGTGACATGTTTATATACGTCGGTGGTACATAAGAGATTAAATTCATATTGTATCGTTAGTGTCAAAGTATAGTATTATTTTATTCAATACATTGTTATTGTATGGAGGGGGGCGATGAAAATGATGATTGAATATTTGGTCGCGAATATTAAAAGTTTGAGAAGCACTGCTCTAAAGTTAGGATATATGGACTATTCTATAAAAATAACCGCTAATCAGTATTCTCACCTTTAAGTGACGTGTTCTCTAGCGTCAAGTAAAAGGTCCCCCCCCCACCGTATCTTCTGTTTCGTGAGGTATATTTAATATGTATTTTAGTGTATGCGATTTTCACTGTGAAGATGTCTTTGAGGTAGTAGAAGCCAAAACTATATTTTAGATTGCTACAAACGAGCTTGCAATGAGTAGAGGCACATAAATATTTTTCTACTTTTTGTATAATACTATAGCTCTATATACAAATGTAAAATAGAGCTACTATGATACATGGGCAGCTTGAAAATACTTCTTAAAAATCAGTTTTATGATTTAAAATTCTTATGGTGCCTAGTAAAATTGCGAAAAAAACCTTAAGCATTCTATCATCATATGATTGTAATTTTTTTAATTTCCTTTTATCCGAAGGCTCTTTATCGTAAAGAAAAAGTTAAAGTTTGTCTCAAAGAAGCACAACAAATTTTGACAAACAAGTATTTTATTAGAAAACTTATTTTTAATTCAAATGTATATTATTAACAAATATTTTAAATAATAATTCTTAACATAAAAAAGCAAGAATTAGTTTGATAGAAGGAATTTTAAAATTTATTTTTCTTTTAAGAATATTATAGTTATAATTATTTCCCCCTTAAAGGCTGTGTTGTTTTGGTGCCAAATATTTGCTAATAAGAACTTCAGTTATAATTTTAGAAATCAAGGTTTCGAAATATGTTTTTGAGATAAAAAAAATTAAAATGCTCATCTACAAAGGAATATTAATATGAAAACATTAGAAGATGAATCGGAGTTTGTACTAGTATTTACAGCTAAATAATTAAAAGCAATTGTAAAATTCAACACAAACTTTACTTATTCTATACGATCTCTCATTGGTGAAAGTGCAGTAGAAGCGAGATTAACAACTGAACCTCATCCAAAAGAATAAAAATTCCCTTAACTTTAAAAGACAACCTTCAGTACCTGTCACGTAATCCAAACATTAGTCTTATTTAGAGAAATTTGCATGTAATACGAGAGTTTTGATCTAAATCTCAGATTCGAATTAATACATAAAAATCCCAGATCATTATTTTACATTGGAGTCAAACTTAATCTCTCTCTTAAGCTCAAACTCTTCTCTTTCTTTTCTAAATTCAGATATCTTTAAATAGAAATTCTAAATAATATATTATGATTTCTTCACAAAAGACGAAGTACTTAAATTAATAAACCATACAAATTAAATCCCTAGAAGTGTATTGAAAACGTATTGAAACCTGGAACAATGGTTTCTACCAAATTTTCTTTCTTAAACATTTTTAACATTCTTCAAAAACTATGTCTACTAATATTTCGTATTTATCGTGTATTAAACTCACAAAACTATGAAAACTGTATGTCAACTCTTAACATTTTTAAAAAACTTAACTTTTTAAAATAAAAAAAAAAAATTAAACCAAGAAATTTAATATAAAAAATAAATCTTTGAAATGTTATGAAATCATATCTTAAAATTCACTTAACAATACCTTGAACTATTTTAGTACTATTTTTGCAATTTTCTTTGACACAAAGCCTTATGCAGTTCAATCTGGAAAAATTGCTTGAAAATATAATCCTTTCTTTAAAGTCTTCTAGAGCCAAAACAATTTACGAAAAATAAATATTTGCTTATCTGGTACACTTTTGTATGAAAATATACTAAATACATATTTAAAATCAATAGAGAAATGTTTTATATTCATAAATTAATATAAAGCGTATTATACGAAACTAAAAAGATATTTTAATTACCTTTGTATTCCTATATTTAGTTGAATAATTAATTACGAAATTATGCAAGATCGGCATAAAAAAAGTTATCATTTGTGAAGCAGATCATCTTTATAGAAAATCCCCATGGAAAAAAATTACAAAATATGTAATTTTTTTCCATGGGGATTTTCTTTAAAGATGATCTGCCTCACAAATGATAACTTTTTTTAGCCGATTCCTCGAAATAGATAAATCTTGTCATATTTTCTTAATTAACGTTTTTGATAATGTAAAGTTTCGATAATTTTCTTAAGGGGACATGGTAAGATTTAACCAAAATTTATTAATTCAAGGATTTTCAAAATTCTTTTGGTTGCTTCATATGTGTAAATACTATGTAAAACAGATTTTGTGCTCAAAATTCCATAAAAATTTAGCCATTGAATTTTTTAAGGAAAAACTTAAAATTTGTGAAGTTATTTTATAAAATGCTACTCCTCCCCTACTAAAATTTACGTACACGCATGAAATTTGATTTACAAGTACGTCCAAATATGCATAGTAAAAGTTGGTTTGGGTTTTGTAATAACACGGTTGGTATTTGTATAATACTTCTTTTTATGAATCCTTATTGAAAATTCCTTAAAAAATTTGCAAATTCTAATTCCAATTATTTTTTTTAAAACGATAAGTATTGCTTCGATTCAAAAATGCATATCAAATTTTGTTACATATACTATTAACAATAGGTAAAATAATCAAAGAATTAGGCACAATAGAAAAAAAAGCCTTAGCAGTTTAAATGAAGACACACTAGTTAATTTACCTTTCTGAGATAAGTAAGTTTAAAGTTTTAATTTGCTATAGGGATGTGAATAGAAATTAATGTATAAACTACCATAATCTTATGGTTTTTTTAAGTTTAGATTTTTCAAATTTTGTCAGGTTATAGAAATATAAATACAAAAATAATTTAGGCTAGAAAAATTAGATTTGCTTTTTTGACCATTTTTTTGTCAATTGAGTCGTACTGTGTCATCTTAAGTACACCTCAATTTCTCAATTTCCCATTGGGAACATGATATATATGATGCAGTTATTCACATACATCCAACTCCTTTTCTGTAGGGTATATACGTTTCGTAGATAAACGTGCGAAGAAAATAATAAATAAATAAAACGCGTAAAAAATGCATGTGCCATTTTGTATATATAACTTTGGAGATATTTTACACAATTTTAAAAAAAAATCTTTTAAGATGAAAAACCTGTCAATATTTTCCCCAAAAATCACGCTTAGAAAAGTAATAAAAAAATCTATGTTACATATTTATAGAATTAAAACAATTCATTTTTGTTATAAAAAGAACAAGAAAAACTTTAAGTTAGTGCACAGTGAAAAACTAAACTATAAATCAGCGCTTCACAAACTGTGGGGCGCGCCCACCGAGGGGGGCGCGAGCATATTGAAATGTCGAAAAAACAATATATTATTTGAAAACATTTATTAATTTATTGAAAGTAAACAAAATACACATTCTGGCATAATAAAAAATAAATAAACAACATTTGCACTGATGAAATACACTTACAAGGCCGCGGTAGCCGAGTGGTATACCTATCAGATCGTGTCTGTCTTTGTCACGAGTTCGAGCCCAGTACCACTAAAGACCCGCCATGTAGGGCGCCGATGCACGTAATATCTGTCGAAAGCTGAAATATCCTCCCGTTGATATGGTGTGATAGTCAGGAGAGGGGTTGCCAGCTCAGGTTCACTCACTCACTCAATACAATTATAAATGTATAAGTACACACAATGCATTTTATAGTTAATTTAACAATACTGAGTTAAGAATAAGTTTAATAATTACCAGTGAGCCCACAGGCTTTCTTATATAAAATTATATGCGAACATTAACGCTTATCTTGATAATTTGTACGGTTTCTAATTAATCCCTTAACTTCCGATTAAAAGTTTCGCGATTCGCTCCCCAATGCCACCATTTTGCACGTATATAAACGTATGTGGGGTATTGGGAGGGAGGAGGAGACAGGGAATAAATAAGAATTTTCTCTGAAATGAGTAAATCTTTCGCAAACCCTGTCAAGCTCATTTTACTGCATTCCAAAGCCTTCGGAATAATTGTATGGATAGCAGTGAACAGAAAAGACCGTTTTTTCGGAAAGACATATATATACGTCCGTAGAAATTTACACACTGACTGAGTGAGACGCTTATATACGCCGGAAGCACTTATTACGTTAAAGTTGTACAGTAGCTTTAGAGTCACAGTATCGTATTATCGAATTCAATACATGTATGTATAATTTTTTATGGAGGGGGAGGCACGATGAAAATTACGATAGAATATTGGGTCGCAAGAGTACTGAACGTTTGAGAAGCAAAGCTATTAATACATACATCATATGAACATTAAAATTAAAATTAGGAATAAGACTACTAATTATGTTTGATTAAAATTAAAAATTGAATTCGTTTTTAAAAGCATGTGTAGTGTTTTTTGTTGTCGTTGTTAAAACTCAAGTTGTTCCAGTTGATTATATAATTCGTGACATTTTGCTACGCAAGATAAAGTAGAGTTTTTAGTTCACCTTCTAGTTCAGGATTTTGAGTAATAAAATGTTCTGCCGTAGTTGTAGCAAATTTAAAGTCTTCATTTGTTATTAGCTGAGCTTCAGCTTCAACACCGTCAATACCAACTTCTTTATTATCATAAACGGGCAAACACTCGTTGAAATCATCCTCACTCAAAAGGCAAAAGTCTCCATTTGTTTTCAATTTGTGCTAGAACAAAGAATTTGCGTTAAAGAAAAATTCGTTAATTTCGTGTGTCATGTTATTTCAAGATCATGTAAAAAATAGAAAAATAGAGTTGGGTGCACTTCTGTAATTGCAAATTTGTGTAGTGTTATTCCATATATATTTATTTTCTTTTCGACAGGTTTTTCAAACATTTTCTTTGAAAACTTTACTGCATTTTGGGCATCACATAAAACGCATTTTTTAGCATTTGTGAATAAAGTTACTAATATAGTTGAATAATGTTAGCAAGCAAAGTTTATTATTTCCTGGTGTTTCTACATTTATTCCATGCTTATTTCTTGTTTCTCAATCAGAGATCCCTTCAAGAAATATAACGAGTATACACCTTAAAAATAAAATTGAATACTAATTTTAACATTTAAAATAATACTATAAAACTAGGAGAAGCATATACTACTTTTTCATTATCGTAGCATTTGTCACAGTTTTACTTTATTTACAAATGAGTAAACAGGAATTTAAAATTGCATTAAACAACTAAAAAGTTTTTACTTTCTAAGTTAACTGTTTTAAATATTTCTTTTAATACCCTTTATATTCGACACAGATAAGATAAAAACCTAATTCAGAAAAAATGTCCAGAGTTATATTCTTTAACACATCAAATTTTTTCCGCTTTTTAGTAATGTCTAATTTCTCCATTTCAATGTCTCTACTTTGTTGTTTTAAATATTACAGTAACTGATTTTGAATCATTATTCAACGTGTAAATGAGTGTTTTGTGACGTGTATATTATATATATGCACTGTTGCGCACCGTAAATGCAACATCAAGAAACACATGAGACAACACAACATAATTTATTTTGTAAATAACACGTTGACTAAGGATCCAATGATTAAATTTATAGTCTGCTGTGAAGTGTGTTTCCTGCCAGAATCAGTTGCCAGAGTAGCCACCATTGTTGGAGATCACCGCTGCCACACGCCTCGGCATTGATTCAAAGAGACTTTGGATGTGTTCTCGGGGTACATCAGACCAACAAGCAGATTCCACACGTTGCCAAAGTTGATCTGGTTGGCATCTGGTGTGGCACGTCCAGGAGCGAATGTAATCTGGGTTGACGAAGAACCTCAATGCGAGATACCATGGTCCACATTTTTTCCATCTGGGAAAGATCCAGATATCGAAAATTTAATGATTTTTTAAAAAAAAATAACGAGAAGTGAAACAAAATACTTTTTCCATAATAAAAGAAATACACAAACCATGATATAATTTATGTTTATCATCTGCAAAAAATTCAAAAGAAAAACGAAACTCTGGGGATTGACGAAGAACCATGATTCACTTTTCAGCCAGGCAGCATAATAAATTTGCAATTTGATTGTTAAACTACTGTATGGCGTATTTGCGCATAAGGAAATTCCTGTTATTTGAAATTTATTTTTACGTGACATATAAAGCATAGTGAGAAACGTCATAATACTTTTTAGAGCATCCGTATGTTTTTCTGAATACACTTATAACCAGGCAGCGGTGGCATCTGGGATCAAAGGAAGTTGAAACCCTTTGAAAAACACGGTAAACGAAAGAAAAATTTCAATGGGCAACTGGCTCCAACACCTCGGAGATGTTAGCGCTGGCTGTTTAAATTTGTATCAAACATCAATGCCAGCTCAAGTATCGTCCTCGTCAACCATGAAAATTACGAGGTCCGTCTCTCTCTAAAAGTGCGAGGGGGATATGCGACGTTAATATTCACCAATACCACCCCATAACATAATATTAGTGAGATGCAGGACCAGTGTGACGGTGCATAACGCAACTGTTCAGCATCATTTCTCCACAGCCTTAGTGTTTTCAAAACATTTTGACTTGAATCCGGCCATCGTGGTGTAGCAGACAAAAATCATTTTACATTTTTGATGTGTGACTCGTCATTATATCAAGTAAATATTTTTTAAAAACAACTTCATTCCATTCAGCGGCCCACATCCTTTTTTCATCACATCATTGGTGAGCGCCGGAGACGTTTGTATTTTTGTGTCAAGGGTAGCCCAAGCAATGGACATTTTGCGGACAGACTACTCTGCTGTAAATGGCGTCGAATGGAACTTCATCTGAATTTTATATTATTGTTCTCATTCTTCAAAATATCATTGATAACATACAACACACAGCAAGAATTAAAAATTTTCTTATAAATGAACTTGCAAGATTGCCAGTAGTCATTAACGATATAAATTAAGAACAAGTTTAATTTTTTCCGTGTCACGTTTTTATTTGAATTTGAGGACCTTTCTAATTCCATGGATATTGATGTTATGATTAGGGTTCTACAGTTAATTTACGATAAATATAAATTATATAATTCAATGAGAAAGAAAAATTTGATTTTCTTGTTAACCGTGTATTGGAAGAAAGTTTCATTGCGTTTGATCAGAATCTTTATAAACCAGTGTTTTTTGTGTCAAGGGTCAAAGTGTTACTCTGCTGTAAATGGCGCGATAACCTCTATAAGGTGAGCGTATTAACGATATGTTAATTTTTTTTCGTATCGAGAACAAAATTTACGATTTTAAAAATGAATTAATTTGCTGTAATGAAGTCATAACCCTATAAGGTGAGCGTAAATAGAACAAAAAGATTTTAAAAGAATTAATTTGCGGACGTAATAAAATAAAAACACATTTACACTGATAGAATTCATAAGATTACTTCATTAAAAATAAAAGCTTTAATTCGATACATTCATTAGCTATCGGATCCTATCACTAAATAAAAAACACAATAATTTGTTTGATTTACTGTAAGCTCACGATGAGAGATTTTTTTACTGAGTTTTCTTTTTCAACCTAAAATACTACTTCAGAGAAAAGACTTAACCCATACCCAGAGAAACATTCTAGAAAGATAAAAAATTCTTCTGTTTGACTTTCGAACTTCCTGGTATGTTTAGTTCGTTCCTTATTTATGCCTTAATTTTCATTTAGCGAAGTTCTAAATAATGCGCCTATTCGAAAGAGTTATATGAAATTTTTTGAAAAGCACGGAAAGCACTTTGAAGAATTATTTGGCCAATATTTATTTTATGATCATTCTGAAACATATAAAACATGATGAAAATCGTTTAACACAATTCCTTTTTAGAGAAAAGCAATCATTGTTTTACATTGATTACACATTTAACCCAGGAGCAGTCGCGCGGGTACAGAGTCAAACTACAAAAATTTGAACAAAATATGTTAGTTTTGCTTACAAATATCATTCCTGAAATATTTGGGAAAAATTTCTGTGATTTGCGTGCATTCTTAATGTCACGTATCTTAGAAACATTTTAATTCGGTTCTATTGGAATTTTTCTCAAATTATCAATGAAAAAAGGTAGAAAAGAGGTAAGTATAATATCGCTTCGTTAAATTATTCACTAGAATTGTGATTTTTACCGTGTACAATAAAAATAATTGTAAAAAAAGCTTCGGGGTGACCCCGTCACCCCCACGCGACTATTACCTTTAGTATCGAGTGCGCGTCTGCTCCCGGGTTAAAACAGTTTTTGAAGTCTTCTCGTTTTAATTATTAAAAATAACACAGTTATTCTTTATCGGAATTTTACATTCTTTTTCATTAATTAACATTAATAACAGATGCTAATTTGTGAGGATTAAAATTTTAATTCGTTTAAATCTATTTATAATAGGAGCATTCATTTAAAAAAACATTTTACATTTTTGTATTAATTGCCGTGCTCTTGGTTTTAGTCTCCTTACAATTCAACAAGTGCCGACTGCGTGGCGTAGTTCGTTTGTCACTGTCCATCTGCAGCTAAGGTTGCGGGTTCAACCCCGGCTCATGTCGGTAGATTTTCATGATGCAGAATATCGACCGCGTCCATGGACGGCAATGTCGTATGATTATTCGGCATGTAAAAAATCATTTGAAGTGCCGGCTTGGCTGCTAAAATTCTTAAAAAATTCTTAAGTTCAATTTTGCATCGTCAGAGCTTAGGTGCCAGTCTCTGAGGAGGAAACTGGGCATCAAAATTACTTGCGGCAATTGGTATTGTCCATTATACGGTGCCGCAATAAAAAGTGATACCAGCTCCTGGGGAATGAGCTAGGTCTACAAAGGTAAAAAAATACCAGTATTTGCACTTACACGTTTTGCGCAGTCGTCAGATAAGTTGCCCAGACTCACGCAGACGTTCGCGAGAATGTTGATTGTGACGGATAAGAGACAGAGTATCATAGACTAGACTATTTTTCTAATGTTATTTAAACTTTTAAAAATGGATGATGGAAGAAATAAATCTTTAAATAAATATCATTTTACATTCTGTTCTAATATAAAAATTATAGATACGAAAAATAACACGATAATTATTCTATTGCTTCAAAGAAATTTGTTTAAAATATATATTACTTGAAAGTAATTTACTTAAAATGTATATTACTTAAAAGCAACAAATACAAAATTTAATACTCTCTTGTGAATTTGTACGGTTTTTTTATTAAGATCGTATGATAGCTTTAGAGACAAAGCGCATTTTTATTGTATAAGGGAGGGGGGGGGGCGATAAAAATTATAATTGAAAATTTGGTCGCCAGTAGTGAAAGTTTTAGAAGAACTGTTATAAACAGATCAAAGGATTACCTCAAGTTGGTCCTACCATTAATTGCTTAGCTAACCTAAATTTACACCTCTTTTGAAATTGATCATATTTTTAATCAATCTTACTTGCTTTTTATCGTTACATAGATAATTTAATAGTTTTCAGTAAAAACAGTAAATAGAAGCCAAATATTATATTCTACCCTGACTATCTTAACCACCTTAATAAAACTAATATTAACTTAATTATGTTTGGATTCTTGGATTTAAACTTGCATCTTATTAATAATATTGTAGTCAGTAATATTTTTGACAAAATAGATTCTTTAAAATTCCGTATAATTAAAATTCCCGTATAGAATATTAATTTGCATTTATCAATTTACCGAAATATTATTTTGAAATTTTATTTAGAAATGATAACTTAACTACCCACAAAATAGATAAATTCAATAAAATCAAACAATTTTTCAATGCTGTTTAGTTCATGAATTCTGCTTTTTAACTGTTTAAGAACATATATTCATCAGAAATACATTAATCGTCTTGCTACTACTGAGTCCAAAACCACCACACTGAAATATGATTTAAAAGTTAGCTTGTTTGTGGTCTTGTTGTGAAGATTGTATTATAACACTCTTATCATATATAGTTTACCTTTTTTTCCACGCACACACACCTTGGACATCTTACACATTTAAAAAATTCTACATTTTTGACAACCAATTCAGAGCCTGCCAAATGTGATTGCAATTTATCTAGGAATCTATCTTTGAGATGGCTGGTTTAAAAGGTGGAATTTATGTATAATCTGTTTTTTTTTAACTCGGTGAATATTAGCTTTCCGTTAATTTCAAGACTATTAGCTCTCTTTGAAAAAGCTATGTCAGTAGAAGTTTTGCAAAATGCTTTTTTAAAAAATCCATTTCTTATGTAATGCTTTAGTAATTTTTTTAGGAATAATCTGCTTCAAAAGATTTTAGGAAAATTTGTTACAGAATAGTGGTCGGTGGTTATCTTATACTTTCTGTGAGTTTTTTTTTTAATTTGAATTTGAATTTAATTTATTAGGTTTTTCCTACCGAGTTGCAAAGGGGGAAGGTTGGTGCCTTCAAACTAGTTTAACCCGACTTATTTGGTCCTAAGTCCGAAATTGATTTCTGACTTACTAGGCTCTTTTTTGTAGTTCCTTTTATGTATTTTTCTATAAATTCTGTCTTCATGTTTTGATTTTGTATTTTTATTACGTTAATTTTGTAATGTTCATTATCTATCATTTCTTGTTTTTGATATATATATATATATATATATATATATATATATATATATATATATATATATATATATATATATATATATCGATAAATATACTAGGTTATATTTTGTAATGTATATATTTATATTACTAATATTTAGGACTTTTAAAAAGTAAATTTTAATGTCTACTGTTAGGAATTTATCTAAACTTTCAACGTTGAGAGTTTAAAAAGATAGAATTTTGATAATTAATTAAAATGAAGAGAAACTTATTAACATTTTATAAACTTCTTTGCTAGAGTTTGAATTTCTTGATAGTTTTTAAAATTCTATTTCACTCATTAGGATTCTGAATGTATAGGATCATCATATAGAGAATTTATAATTCTGGGTAGGACAATCACATATGTGTGTGCGCATGCGTGCATGTAGTAATTTTAATTATAAATAAAAGGAGAAGAATCATTTATAGGTTTGCAATATAATATGGTGAACTGATAATTTACTTTTATATGAAACAAAAAAGAAATCGAACTAAATCATCCATGAGCTTGAAATAAGGAACTGAACACGTGATTCAAAATATGGAACCTTAAAAAATATTAATCCTTATAAAGTTTGCAATTATTGGTTTCATTAACAACTCACAATATAGATGTATGCATAGCAAGAAAATAAAGTGAGTGTGTGAGTGAATGAATGTGAGGGTTTATGGCGTAAGAGCCAAATCTGGCTATACTGTGCCAAACATTATTTAAAATATTAAAACATTTGATAAAATGTGTTAAAATATTGACAGCACTTTTTTTTAAAAAAATTCAAATTTCAAATCACGTATAAAAATTCGTTTTCAAACAATGGAAACAAGCAAGTCAGAAAAGATCTAAAAACAAAAGCATTAAAAGAGAAAGGTAAAAAAATTATTTTAAAAAAAAGTTTAAACAGTTCATAAAAATATAGATATGGCAATTGAGAAATATTACTTTTTATATTTCGTAGGTGTTATATACATATATTTTACAATATCCTTTTTTGATTCTCCTAAAGTACAGCCATTCTTCGGTGATTCTATCTCTTCTCCCATGGCGTATGCAATCATGTCTTCCTCATCTGTTGTATATTCCACATGTGACGATTTTTGAGGTCTATGTGGAGCAAGAAAATAAAGTATGAATTTCAGTTTACTTGTTTCGTTTCTGATCTTGTAAATCTTTTTTACAAACCTATACACAAAGTTTTATCAATTACTAAATTTATAAATAAATTCACTTGTATAAATTGTTGAACATTTACGTTGATTACCATTACGGAAATGAAATAAAATGTATTATTGAAATGCATTGTGTATTATTCCATTAAAATTTAACATACATATATATTTAAATTATAATTTAACTTTTTGTTGTATCATTTTAAGAGAGAAAATGTTATATACTTTCGTTTTTAATTGAAGTGTACTGTTGATATGCAAAGTATATACATTCGATAAATTGTCAAATGACATTTTAATCCGTCTTTGAATTACTGGTGCTATTATGTAATTTTTATTTTAACTACTGAATGAAACTATTTTCTTATATATATATAGGGAATCCCCACATGAACATTCTTTAGATGGCGCTGGCAATGCAACCACCAGCGAGATGAGGATTCAGCTAGCGGGCTCTAAACGCGCAGGTCAATGATCCGGGGCTGAAAAAATGAGCGACGAAAAAAAGTGGCCGAGTAGGGACCCACCACCCGTTGTTCGCAAAAAAGACGCGTAGATCAATCTCAACACTATCGTGAAGATTGGGTGTCATCAGTTGTACTAGAACTGTCGTTAAGAGCCAGAGGTGTTTAAACGAATTGTAAATATTTTATTATATGTGTTAAACGTCGTTCGTAGTGAATAGAACTGTATCTATTGTCCATCATTAAACATTAGTTTAGCAAAAAAAAAAGAGTGTAATCATTGAATACCCCTAAAACTGTGTCATAATTCCTTAAAATATGGGGGCACGTCGCGATGCGGATTGTGAGGACTGTTAATATTGCGACAAACGCGATGTGGATTGTGAGGACTGTTAATTTTGCGACAAACGTGATCTGGAGTGTGAGGAATATTTAATACAGTGAAAAAGAAAATAATTGTTAGGACTGTGAACATTTGATTTGTGCTTGTGTGTGTGTACATTTGATTGGATACCAGTTTTTGTGCCTGTGCGTGTAGAAGGGAGTTCCACGAAAGAACGAAAAAAAGGTAAGATACCTGTTAATATCCTTCTATTGTGATAAGTAAAATTGTATTAGAATATGTCGTACCATACTGTCACGGAGTTCGAAAGAAGTACACAGTTCAATTAAACAAACAATTAGATTTATTCTAACGCTGGGAGCTCGATACAACACTGGAATGAGAACATGCCCAACTGGCGATGAACTCTGCTTTTATACACTTCGGAATATTCGAGAAATACCCAGTATGCACTCTAAAGAATGATCTGGATTCATCTAGAACCTAGAAAAAATACATTAAAAACGAGAACAAAATTCCAGTCTTTGGATAAATCTGCCGGGGCCGGGATTCGAACCCGAGACCTGAGGATGTTCAGTCCAACGCTCTGCCAACTCGGCTATCGCGACCTGTAGCAAATTATGCGTGCGGCATTGCTCCCCTCGAAAAAGAAGACAGCGGCCCGCTGTCATTTTGTTCAAGGGTCTTTATTCTGGAACGAGTGATGGGTCCTTTGTATGATTCTTTGGGAGGAATATCCTCGGTTTCGATTTGCTCGGCGGGATCATGGTACGGTTTCATACGCAGTACATGGACAACTTCTCTTAGTTTTCTTTTTCGTGAAGCAGGATCAAAATCTTGTACTGCGTAAGTCACGGCTGATAAACGGCGTAGCACCTGATACGGTCGAAATACCTTCTTAAGAGTTTTTCGGAGAGACCGACTTTCTCACTGGAGTATAAATCCATACGAGATCTCCGGGAGCGTAGGATACCATTCGGTGTTTGAAATCGTAACGTCGACGATCTTTGTCTTGAGCTCTCAGAGTGTGCACTCGGGCTAGCTGTCGTGATTCTTCGGCTCTGGCTGCTATCTTGGTGATGTTATTGTCATCAAAATCGTTAGGACAGAATGGTAGCATTGTATCTAGTGTCGTTTCCGCTTCACGACCATGAAGTAAATAGAACGGCGTAAAACCTGTGGTCTCTTGTTTAGCGGTATTATAAGCGAAGGTTACAAATGGTAGAATTTCATCCCAATTTTTCTGCTCTACATCCACATACATTGACAACATGTCGGCCAAGGTCTTATTGAAGCGCTCCGTCAGTCCATTTGTTTGGGGATGATACGCCGTTGTGAAACGATGATCAATGTTACACAAGTCGACGAGAGAGGAAATAAGTCTGGATCGAAAGACGGCTCCACGATCTGTGATAATTACTCGAGGAGCTCCATGCCTGAGGACAATTTCTTCAAGTAAGAACTTCGCTATTTCGTCGACTTCGGCTGTCGGCAAGGCTTTTGTTATTGCATATCGCGTTGAGTAATCCGTGCAGACTATTATCCATTTGTTTCCATACGCAGACTTTGGAAATCTCCCAAGGAGATCAATTCCAATGCGATGGAAAGGAGCTATAGCTGGAGGGATGGGAACTAAACGTCCAGGTGGTCGTTGAGGAACGGATTTTCTCCTTTGGCACTCCCGACAATGCATGACATACCGAACGACATTTCGGTACATTCCCGGCCAGTAAAAAATCTCTTGCGAATCCTGTCATAAGTTTTCGCGAAACCAAGGTGTCCTGCGTTGGGGGCGTCATGAAAGTGCCTTAGTATGTCTGCTCGTAGATGTTTAGGAATGACTGGTAACCACAACTTTCCATCTGGATCAAAATTCTTCCTGCAAAGGATACCGTCGATTAATCTGAATTCGTTTTGGATGAGTTGCTCAAAAGTTTTAATTTCGCAAGGTCTTGATCTTTTTCTGTTTCATCGCAAGGTTCATACTCGTCGTGACTGCTAAAAATTTGTCTGGCGTTTCCGTTTCCTCTTCCACTGGATTTCTCGAAAGAGCGTCGGCGTCACTATGCTTCTTACCGGTTTTATATTTTACGTCAAAATCATGCTCTTGAAGTCGGAGGGCCCATCTGGCAAACCTTCCTGAAGGATCCTTTAAATTCATGAGCCAGCACAAAGAATGATGGTCAGTTACAACAGTAAAGTGTTTTCCGAATATGTACGGCCGGAATTTGTTGGTAGCCCATACGATGGCAAGACATTCCCTTTCTGTGGTGGAATAATTCTTTTCGGCTTTTGCCAGAGTTCTAGAAGCGTATGCTATAACTTTCTCGACATTATTCTGAATTTGTACTAGGACAGCTCCGATACCGTACCCGCTTGCATCAGTATGGATTTCTGTAGAAGCTCTTTCGACGTACATCCCCAATACTGGATCCGAACTAAGTGCTTTCTTAAGACTGTTAAATGCTTCCACCTCTTCAGGACCCCAATGAAACTCCACGCAACTTTTCAGCAACGACTGCAAAGGTTCGGCGAGATAACAGAAACCTTTAATAAATCTTCTAAAGTATGAACAAAGGCCAAGAAAACTTCGTATGTCATGTATATTATTTGGAGTGGGAAAATTTCTTACGGCTTTTATTTTGTAGGGATCGGGACGAACGCCATTACTAGATACAAGATGGCCTAGAATCTTTACTTCTTGGGCAGCAAAAAGACACTTCTTTGAATTTAATTTAAGACCAGCTTCCTGAAGACATTTTAGAACAAGTCTTAATCGTATAAGATGGTCTTCAAAAGTTTCTGAGAACACTATTATGTCATCTAGGTAACAAAGACACATAGTCCATTTAAAATGGCGTAGCAAATTGTCCATCATTCTCTCGAAGGTCGCAGGTGCATTACAGAGACCAAACGGCATGACTTTAAACTCGTATAAGCCTTCGGGGGTAATAAATGCCATCTTTTCACGATCCGCTTCGTCTATTTCTATTTGCCAATAACCAGATCGGAGATCCATGGAAGAAAAGAACTTGGCACCTTTCAGACAGTCGAGCGTATCGTCAATACGAGGCAGAGGATAAACGTCTTTTTCGTGACGCTATTCAGCTTGCGATAATCGACGCAAAAACGCCAACTACCGTTCTTTTTTTCTTACGAGCACAACGGGTGATGACCAAGGACTTTCAGAGGGTTGGACGACACCTTCATCAAGCATTTTCTGAACCTCTTCATGAATGATGCGTCTTTCAGTCGGCGAGACTCTGTAGGCTCGTTGGTTTATTGGAGCATGATCACCAGTAAAATTCCTGTGTTTCACATTTGTCTTCGCGGCTGTCGACTTGTCGGTCTTCGTGAAAAGACCAGAAAATTTCCGGGTATTTCGGACAGCTTGTTTCTCTGTTCGTCACTTAACTCGGGTGACATCATTAATGAACAATTCATCTGTGACTCCGAAGTTTCTTGCTGGTCATCCAAGCAACCCGATGTGTCGGAAATAACACATAGATGCCCTTCATTTAGTGGTTCAGCTTGGCCTATGCACATTCCTCTAGGGATGATTTGGTTTCGGAACTGCAAGTTGGTAACCCAGACATCACTTTTTCCGTTACGATATGTGGATACCATGGACGGTGTAGCAATATTTTTCTCGAGGAGCAAATGTTTGCTGCCGTCTAGAACTACATTTATGTCTCCTCGGGTTTGATATCCTGATACTGTTATTCTAGTTAAAGAATGCGGCTTAAGTGTATAGTCTCTGGTGGCATACAAATTCCAGGCGTCAGGCGCTGTGGAGTCTCGACAGATGTCTTCTAGAACAAGTTCATTTTGTCCACAGTCTATAACGGCTTGAGACGCCTCTAAAAAGTCCCATCCTAGGATGACGTCATGGCTACAATGGATAAAACAATAAATTCAAAAGGCAGTTCTCGATTGTTTATACGGACACGTAAAACACATTTCCCTATCGGCCGAACAAAATTTCCATCCGCAACTTTCAGCATAACGCTCTTGGAATCAGCAAACAGAACTTTCTTTAAAAATCGGCGATAATTATCGGATATGACAGAAAATGATGCCCCAGAATCTACTAGAGCACGTTTCGGCTTCTTATCTATTATTACGTCTAGTTGGTTACCGGTGATCTTGGCGGTCGACGGAGGATTTCCAGTACACGCGGCCTCACCTTCTTGGAAGGTCGCTCTCTTTAGTTTTCCTCGCTCCTACGGCCTGGCGACTGACTGGATCGGCGATATGGCGACGGGGATCTGTAACGACGTATTGGGGATCGGCCTCTCGTGGGACTTGGCGTAAAACGGCGAGAAGAGTTTGGTCGGCGTATTTCTTCTTCAGTGCCAACGTCGTCGAAGTTCCGTTGGCGGTTTCGAGAGTTGTCAAAGACAGCCTTTCTCTCTCGGCAGTAGCGCATTACATGTCCAAACAGGTCTGTTGTCAGCCGTTCTCCACACATCTGTTTTTCTTGGTTCAGGTGGGAATTTCTGAACAGGAGCTCTGTATTTCCTGGTTACAGCGGCGTATGTTGTCGTGGTCTAGTTTCTGTAGGTTTTGTTGGCACTGGGGCCAAAACCCTTTCAACTTCGTTTTGAACGATCTCTTCTAAGGATTGGGGATCGGAGTCCAAAGATTCTTGCGTCTGGTTAACTAGTCGATGGACTTCTCGTACGATTGTGCGAATAAGAGAGACCAAATCAGTCTCATCCGTCAGGGATGCAACCGGTACGACGTTTGGAAGCCTTTCAAATCTCGGTCGACCAACTCTCTTCTGCTTCATATCTTCGATATAGTTGCAGCATTTGATAAAACTTGCTGTGTCGTTGATTTCTCTCGTCAACAGGGCCTGATAAATATCCTCAGCAACACCTTTCATTAGGTGTGACACTTTTTCGTCTTCTTTCATCAGAGGATTTACCTCTTGGCAAAGTCCTAATACACTTTGTATGTAGGACTGTGTACTCTCGCCTGAACGCTGGGCTCGGCATTTTAGTTGTTCTTCTGCCCTTCTCTGGTATATTTTTGACGGTCACCGAAAAGTCCACTTAGTCCATTTTTAAACGCTTCCCAGGAATCTAAGGCGTCTTCGTTGTTGACATACCACTGTCTCGCAGTACCGTCAAGAAAGAAAAAATAAACGTTAGCCAGGCACATCATGTCATCCCACTTGTTAAAGTTGGCTACTCGATCGTACTCTTTAAGCCATTTGAGAGGGTCTTCCCCATGCGCTCCTCGGAAGGTCGATGGACTCCTCCATTGCTGTAACGAAGGTGTTACTACAGCGGGCTTGGCTTCTTGCTCGGTCGGCATTTTTGTCCTCTTCCTACTATATTCTTTTAACAGTCCGAATTCGGGGGATAATCCTCTTAACCGGAGGCTCCTGCGAAGGTTGTCGCGATTATCCACGTTTGACGTAATTGTACCCCGCGCTTCCACCAAACTTGTCACGGAGTTCGAAAGAAGTACACAGTTCAATTAAACAAACAATTAGATTTATTCTAACGCTGGGAGCTCGATACAACACTGGACTGAGAACATGCCCAACTGGCGATGAACTCTGCTTTTATACACTTCGGAATATTCGAGAAATACCCAGTATGCACTCTATAAATCATCTGGATTCATCTAGAACCTAGAGAAACAATACATTAAAAACGAGAACAAAATTCCAGTCTTTGGATAAATCTGCCGGGGCCGGGATTCGAACCCGAGACCTGAGGATGTTCAGTCCAACGATCTGCCAACTCGGCTATCGGGACCTGTAGCAAATTATGCGTGCGGCAATACAAATACAAGAAAGGAGGACTTAATAAATTTTCTCAAGGAAATTGGAGAACAAGCTACTTCTAACGAAACAATAATCCAACTAAAAACTAAATTGGAAAAATCCACAGCTATTAAAGACGAACACGAAAAAAGTTCAAAAGGGGATACTAATAACTTGGAAAATTTAATTAAGAGTGTAAAAACGCTGATTATACAAATCCCAACGAAAACTAAAAATTTTGGTCCTTTTTTCCAGTTGCTCGAATGATGATTCAGAGTTAAAAATGTCCCAGGAAACATAAATCGGAAATCCTAATTAACATTCTTGGTGAAAAAGCACATAATATTTTGCTTTATATAAAAGATAACGAATTACTTAAATCATTAATTTTAAGAGAATTCCAGCCCACTCTGCGCAGGAATGTGTACTTTATTTTAGAACAGCCAAAAGGCAAACAGATGAAAATCATGTACAATTTGCCACACGCTTACGTGCGATGTTTAAATATTACTTAAAAATTAGGAACGTTGTTGATTTTAAATCCTTAGTTGACTTAATGATAAGTGATAAATTTTTAGATAATTTAGAGCCAGAAACGCCTTCACATACTAAAATTATGCAGGTGGATCAATGGATGATGCCAGATGAATTAGGAAAAGCGTGCGATATATTTTTCATTTCGAAAAACAGATCGCTACATGCCTCTCGAAACCCAAACACTTTTAAGAGTAAAAACGATGATGTTTATAGTAAGAACCACGCAAACATGGCTAATACAAATAAATTCCAAAGACAGTTTCCAAAACAGAATCATAGTGTTAGAATAGACAGAGCAGTGTCGTGTTACGTCTATGGTGGGCCGCATTTCATAAGGAATTGCACGAAGAAAACGATGAAGCCAGAAAATAAAGATAAATGTACAGGTTATACCGTAAATCAAATTGAAACTTCTATTCTTAATCAAAATAACTTTTTATTTAATGAATTGCAGTATGTAGACGTTATTGTTGATGATACCCCACTGAGAGCTACTTTGGACTCTGGTGCGAATTCAATAATTATCAATACAAAGTACGTTTCGGAAGAAAAAAAATTCATTCTCAAATTGTTCTGACGAGTTGTTTTGGCGAAAAGAGAAAGGCGAATGTTTCAGAATTTACGATATCATTGAAGGGTGGGGGAAGGAAATAATACTAGCGGCAGTGTGCGACATCGAGGCAGCAATATTGTTACCCTCGAAAGTTTTTGAGTTCTTAAGGAGTGAGTCCGATGAATCGAGGTCAACGGACGCGTCATGCAATCGGGTCTGTTTACAAAATGAAACAGAGGGGGGATCACGTTGGGGTGTCAGGAGGTGTAGCTAACTCGGAGAAGCTTATTTATGTGTCTAATTTGTTTTTGTTTAAGGTATCGGAGACATTTGATGAATGTTTATATGATGTATCACACATTTCGAATAGTGGAATAAGGGACAAAGTCCAGACGTTAATAGAAAATTACAGGCTGTCTTTGCCTGAAAAGCGAGGGGTAGAAAAGAAAATAGATGAGTGGTTAGAACAGGGAATAATTAGAGAGAGTTGTTCCGATTTTACATCTCCTGTTGTGGTGTGTAAAAAGAAAGATGGAACAATGCGATTGTTCAGATTGTACAGAAAATTAAACAAGAAAATAATTAAGGACAGATATCCACTTCCTATAATTGAAGAGGTATTATATAAATTATAGAATAGGAAAATATTCACGACGCTTGACTTAAAAAATGCATTTTTACATGTTGATGTTGATGAAGTTAGTAGAAAATATACCGCGTTTGTAACGGAAACTGGCCAATATGAATTTTTAAAACTGCTATTTGGGTTGTCTATTAGCAGTAACTATTTCCAAAGATACATTAATTACGTGTTTAGAGAATTGTTAAGAGACGGTACATTAATTATTCATTTAGATGATATAATAATTCCGGCTACTGATGAAAAAGAGGCTTATAAAAAATTAGCTCGTGTGTTAGAAACTGCGTCCAGATACGGCATTGAGCTAAATCTAAAAAGAAATGTCAGTTTTCGCAGGGGAAAATTAATTTTTCAGGGCATGTGATCCAAAACGGTATAATTCAACCTTCGGTGGAGTGGTTTAAGCATGTCAATTCACTACAACGTTTGCTGAACAGTGTGCCTTCACGCAGTACAAAGTATTCACCCTTTGAATTGCTCTTAGGAGTTAAAATGAAGAATCCTGAAGATATCATGATAAGAAATCTGCTTGAAGAAGATAGACAAGAGCAACTCTTTCAACATAGAGGTAACCTGAGAAGAGAGGCAAAGCAGAACATATAGAAAATTCAAGAAAAATGTGGGAACCTACCACCGAAAACGGAAAAAAGCTCAATATCAAAAGGGAGAGTTGGTAGCAACCATAAGGAATTAGTCTGGAAACAAGATGAAGCCATGGAGTTTGCATTGATAAGAGAGGAAGAACGAACTTGTTTCAAATATTTGTGTTTCTGTATATTAACCCTCTAAGTGGATACCTTCCTCCTGAAAAGTTATTCCGAAAGCGTTTTACTCTTATTTTGCTATTCCCTTCAAAAATGCAACAAACTTCCATTCTTTCCCCCTTTTAAAACTTAGGAGGTTGAGAGGGGACAATTTTATGACTTGGTTCGGCGTCTTTGTTCAGTGAGAACCAGGATAGCAATCGTTTACAGCTAGATGTTAAGTTCCCTTGGGCAATCTTGTATGAAAACCATAGTTCTTCTCTGTCATTTCCCCCATAGATTCAGTCACTTTAAAATTAAAACAAAATGCAGGGTAAAAAAACATGAAATAAATGGCGTGTTAAAAGTTGAAAAATAGTTATATTTTCTTCAAACAAAATTTATTTTTCAGTCATTTTCTAAAAATTAAAAAAAAATATTGTGGTATTGCGATTTGAACCAGAAAAAAGCATCCTGTATTCATTTTTGAATATGACAGTAAGAAAACGCGCTCACTTTCCTGTTTTTAAAAAAGTTATGAGGTAAAAAGAGTAAAGGCCCTATCTTTTTTTTTAAAACAATAAGACAATAGAAGTTGCATATTTATGAAATAAAACAGATCTTTCTCTATTCAATTACATTTTTAATTTAGAATAACATAAAAAATTATTTCAATACTTTTAATTTATTTAAATTTAAATCATACAAATAATATTTTTATGTTAACTGAATATTTTTCGGAAAAAAATCTAAATCTTCATTCCTAGTGCTTTCCTTTTCGAACACCTTGTATTAAATAAAAATATCTTTTCTACATCGGCATTTGTGATGGAAATAACACACATTCAGTCAATAATTTTTAATTTTAATGGGGGATATACTTCTTCAAATGCGCATGACAGTACACCTAACCATTTTATACTCAAGTTAAATTTCTGTTTCTTTTATTACAAGAAAAAATGCCACACATCAATAACTACATTTTCACACAATTCAGTCATTACAAATTCTATTGTGAGAAAAATTCTCCCTAATTAATTTTGTCTTTCAAATCCGTACACTAAAAAAATTTTGTTCAGTGAAGTTAACCGACAGTTCCACAATGTATTCATACCAAATTTTAAAAACAAATTTAACACTTGGAAATGTATCCTGTATTAAATTTTTCAGTATACACAAATATTTCCTGCAGTAGGGAAGATATAGTATGAGATGTGGTGTGCGGTTGTGAAAGAATGTTTTCGTACGTGTAGACTATTTTTGAAAATTTAAGTATTACTGAAGCTGATCATATAACTGCAAATGAGCCTTATTTTAATGTGTGCTGGTATCAAAGTAAAACACTTTACAATTTTAAACAGCCTATTGGTTTATACTCAATATCAAACTATTCACAAAATGGCTTACAACTTCTATTCAAATTGTAAAGAAACTGAAATATAAATATATCTTACTGCAGTCAAAAATATTCATAATATGTAAGTATCCTATTTCTCCACTTATTTCTGTACATTTTAAAAACTGTAGCTGAATGCAATTTTTTATATTTTTAAACGAAGCATAACAGCTCACACAGTCGTAAAAATGTCTTTATCATTTTTACATATACTACTATAAAACGTATATGGATTGTAAGATCAGTTGTAAAATCCTAAAAGCTTTTAGAGGAGCTAAAAACATGTAATTTTGGATTGATCAAATTTTTAATATAATACACACAAATATACATGTTATTAAGCAAATACATTTGAAAAATCAAACTTCCTTCTGAAATAAACGTAATTGAAAGAAAAATATTTAATTGCAAATGAGTGGAAATACATGTTTATCTAAGGGGAATCCCCAAAGTGAGGTAATCCTCAAACTGAAAACTCAAACTCAGTGGCACAACAATCCATGAGGGCCAGGTACTACTGTGCCCATCATAATACACGTGACCATTGGACGCTAAAGTGCATGAACAGATGTCCCGATTTGGTGGTCTGTCTGAAGAGAGACCTTCAGTGTTTAAGACCTGAAGCAAGCTTGGTACTCATTTATCGACCCAATGTAGCGGGGATGAAAGGCAGAGTCGACCTTGCGCAGCCCTTTAATAGAACCCCAGACCTGTGGTGTGGAAGCACTATACACTACCACTCAATCCTATTCGGTGAAAAAGAAAATTTAATGTTATAATCTTATATATATCCCTAATGAAGGAGGGAGTCCAAACTTTTTTTTCATGTAAAATCTTTAGACGGAAATGGTTAATTATGAACACTTCACAAATTGCATAAATTAAAGTTAACGGTTATAGTTTTCTCAAATTTTTAACGGTGCAAAAGGTGTATTTCGGTTGCACGAATTAATTTTAAAAGAACTACGGTTACCAAAAAGTAGTACAAATCTATCTAAAGTAGGGTTGGTTACCTTACATATTGTCAAACACAACAATGTATTGGAAACCAATTCAACAATTCGTTGTTATGAAAATTTATGGAAAATTACAAGATTTATTTTTGAATTTGTAATTTATATATATATATATATATATATATATATATAATTTCTCCTGGGAACTTTAAAAGCTAGAGCGGCATCCATCAAAACCGCGGTTCTCTTTCTGTTTTTCCAGATCGCCCCTGACTAAGCCGGCTCTGCCATAGTAAGTTAAAATAACGGATTTTGTTTGTCAAGATCATTTTATAGCAGACTGCATTTTTCATGTATTTTAGAAGGTCGTTTTATATTTTCTACATCAATATCTTAATGTCTGAATTTAAAATTACATAAAATTCTTGACATTCACATCAATGACCCTTATAATTTTTATTAGTATATGAATGTGTCATCACACGATTACATGACTGTTTTTAACATATTATTTTAACCATTTAATTAATATTAAGTATAACATAACGCACACAAATTTTCTGAACTTTTAAGTATATATTTCGAAAACTACTTCAGATATACTCAAAATTTTTCATTCCTACGCTTTAGCTTCTCAGTTTTGCATCTATGTAAAACTTTATTGTATATTCGTCGGTTTTTTTAGTATATTTTTTGCTCTTAGCATGCATTTTTCATCTGAGTTGTATGAAATCTTCGAAATATATTAAAAAATAATAATACCAAAGATGCTATATAACAAAATTTGAAATTTATATTATACTCAAATAGTTGCTAGAACTTATGGTAAATAATTTTAATTTTGCGATACATTTTTTTTTCCAAATTTCAAATGGAATTTCTAACATAAAATTTCTAGCTTTATACGGTCGGGATTTAAAAAAATATCCAGATTTTAAATACTTATTCAGTTAGTCTTTAAGAAAAGATAAAGGTTGAGGTATTTTGCATAATATATATATTTTTGAAGAATAGTTCGAATGTTTTTTTGAATAGCTCGAATTTAAAATTGATTTTTATTTTTTTATATGCATAAATTCTACTGTAAATGTTTCCATATCTTTTTGATTACCATTTATTCAAACATTCAAGTTATAAAAAAAAAAAAAAATTGGGAAGATCTTCATTCATTTTGTCTTTGATGTAAACTGAATTTCAAGCACTTAAAATTCAAATATAATTCGGTGTATTTTAACAATATATAACTAGGCACTGTACGTAAACTTCGCTGAACACTTGGGCTTTGAAATCTAAAAAAAATTAATAGGTCTTAATTAGTTTTTTTGTTATTATTTTATCAAAGTGTAAGAAAATGTTTTAAATTATTAGATGAAGTATAAATTTATTCATTTTTAGTGGTTGCAAAGTTGAAAAGATTTCAAATTTTTAAAGTATTTGGTGTTTTATTATTTTCTTTTGGCATCTTATAATGAAATAATCATGTTTCAAAAACGGAAAGCATTGATTAAGATAACAAAAATAAAGCGAAAGAATATACTTTAAAAAAGATAATTTGTCTAACTATATAAAATAGCAGATTGCCATGACACGCCCCAACTTGTTGCAGTTTGAAATTAATATGAAACCAAAAGGGAATTGTAACATATTTTACTTATGCGTTGGGCCTTTTTTAAACTTTTAAAATACAAGCTAGCAAACAAACACTTCTTGGGATCTAAAGAAATTTCCCCCCGATTTTTTACGATTGCTCCAGGGTCAAAACATGGGGCTCCCTGCGAGCCATAAAACTTCCTATCAGTGTCCTGCTGTGTTGCTTCCTCCGTCCCTCATTATCTTTTAAGATGTTAAACCTTAAAAGGGGGAAAGGATTTCAGAAAAGAGCGGCTAATCCGCTTTTGAAACCGTTACTTGAAGGCAGAAAAACCCGTGCAGTTCTTTTTCGAAGCATCTTTACACTGACGGAATTTTCCGTGTTATCCGGTTAGAGAGTTAATCTTTTTTTTTTTTTTTTTTAGTTTGTTTATTTCAGATCCTTAGTACATGAGCAGTGAGTGTGAACATTGTTTGTGTGGAAGGCCGAAGGTTGTGGGAAATTTCTACATGGATATTCTCTAGAGAGCACTGGCAACGTAATCACCAGCGATTTAACGAGAGAGATGGGGATTCAGCTAGTGGAATCTAGACGCGAAGGTCGATGATCCGGGGCTGAGAAAAGGAGCGACGAGAACAGTGGCCAAGTAGGGACCCACCATCCATTGTTCTCAAGAAAGACTCGTAGGTAACTCTCAGCGCTATCGTGAAGATTGGGTGTCATCAATTGTACTAAACTGTCGTTAAAAGCCAGAAGTGTTTAATCGAATTGTAAATATTTTATTATATGTGTTATACGTCGTTCGTAGTGAATATAACTGTATCTATTGTCCATGATTAAACGTTAGTTTAGCAATAAATGAGTTTAATCATTGAATAGCCCTAGAACTTGAGGGTTTCACGAAGATCGATTTAACATTTTTTTATTCATGTGTTTGTCATGAATATTCATGTGTTAATCTCATGGTGTGTGAATTATTTTGAGACATGAGAGTTTAGTTCTGAGTAAGTGGATAAGGAGAATATAAAGTAATTTTTAATGGAATTTATATATATATATATTAACTCAAACACATAATGATATTAAAGATTTATATATTTTTAAAAACTGGCAACTTGGCTTTCAATTTTTGATTGTCATTGCTCGGTGGTACAATATGATGGTGTTTGTGCTATAGTCAATCAATTACCATTAGAGAGAGAATGATATTTTTTGGTTATGATGGAATATGATAAAATGAGACAATTACATAAGTGTGATTTGGAGGAATATAGAAGGCGCAGACAATATGAGACAGCATGCAAAAAAAATTATAAATAATATAAAAAATAAAAAAACGTTAGCTTCTTGTTCGTTGGTTAATGAGAAATTTACGAAATTAGGAATGCATGATAATGAAAACATTAAGAGATATAAAACGCGTATTATTTGGAATACTGGTTTTGTAGGAAATTACTATGATGTATCGAAGTGGAAAAATTATGAATCGAAATGTAATTATTTTAAATATGACGAAACATATGATAATAAGTATCATAGTGATTCAGATCATTTAAAATTGAGATTTAGAGAATGTGGGGATAAAAAAGATGCAAAACCTGCCCCATGATGCAAAATGAACAGAAGAATGAAAAATCAGAATTTAAGTTCTGTAAGACATTCAACTGCATTTATATGTTGACATGTGGTGTTTGCGGATTTAGATATATAGGTCAAACATCAGGAGCTATGAACCTGAGAATCAACCAACATAGATCTGACATTGGAAAAAATACAACAACAAAAAATATAGGAAGAATAGAAATACAACATTTTAATAAACATGGCTTTGAAGATGTTGCGTTGAATATTATTAAAATTGTTCCAAATAAGATAAATAGACTATGGTATGAAAACGTTTACATTGGTATTTATAATGCTATGTATCCTTACGGATTGAATGTGATATGGAATAATAAGAATTTAATACAAGCAGTGAAACAAAATGATAAAGAATCTATTTATAATATTAGAAATAATAGTAATAAGAGAAAAAGAGTTGGTAAGGGTGGACGCAAAAAGAGAGAAAATAGAGATATAGATACAGTTAAAAAAGAAGTAAATATTTTATTACAAGACTTTGAGAACAGTTTTAGTGTTGGAAAAATAAAGTATTTTTTATTTGGACTTAAAAAACAGGAAATAATAATAGTTTTAAAATTATTAAAAAGTATTAGATTAAAAGATAATCATGGATCACACTTGTTGATGGATTTGTGCAAATATATTGCAAATAGATTAAAAATAAAAAATAGACTCTAAGGAGGTTTATAATATAGAATATTGTACTTTGCTATACATGAATAAATCATATAATGGGATACAATTTTCTGAAATATTTAGGAAACACATGGATTTATTTCCGATGAAAAATGTGTTAATAAAGCGAGCGTTCAAGTATAATAAAAAATTAGTAGATCAATTTTCAACTATAATAGTATTAAGGAATTGATGGATAAAAAAAAGAATGTTGTTGCAATGAATACAAGAATTACGTAGATGAATATCATGGGCACGTAATAACTGGCAACTTAGAAATTGTACAGGATCAGAAATTGAGAAAAATTATGAGCAAAGGTACTGGTTATCGATTGACTATTTCAAACAGCAATTTAAATGTGAGAAAACAACTATCAGAAGATATTAATAAATTTATTCTAAATGTTGCAATTAAATATAATTTACCTACTCAGGCTTTTAAAGAATATGGTTTTCATGTCCTCAAGGACTTAATGAATTTTTAATTTTAGAACAAAAAATGAAAATTGTTATAGAAAAATTAAGGGACCAATAGAAAACTTACAAAAACACTTTGTGATCGTTTATGTAGATAAAGTACCAGGAAATTATGCAATTATATGTAAATATTATTATAGTAAATTAATAAATGATCATATACAAAATAATAATGCATATGATGTAAGTAAATTTAGTATGAAAGAAATTAACAACAGATTATTTGCATTTGGTAAACAATTAAATATTTCTAGCAATAAAATTATATATCCCCATATATTTCTGACTTCTAAATTTCATAAGAATCCAATCAAATTCCGCAGTGTAACAAATGGGTTCAATACTTATATATCAAAATCGGGAAGAATTTTACAGACCATATTACAAGATACAATAGACAAATTTAAGGATACTTCTATTATAAAAAACAGCCATGATGTAATAAAGAAAGTTGATCAACAAGAGGTATTTTCTGTGTATGGGTTCGATTTCGAGGATTTATTTAACTCCATTAAAATAGAAGATATAATTCAGGTACTTTCAGTTGCATATGAGAAATATGATTTGAATAATTACATTAGTTCTGAAAAGTTCAATACACTT
Organism: Trichonephila clavipes; assembly: GCA_019973935.1. Classification (NCBI taxonomy): domain Eukaryota; kingdom Metazoa; phylum Arthropoda; class Arachnida; order Araneae; family Nephilidae; genus Trichonephila; species Trichonephila clavipes. Next base: position 766,124 of record BMAU01017801.1, on the reverse strand, counting down.
ATTCGTTTTGTTATACAGGAGAACTTCATTATTTTTGAGAACAAACTTTATAAACAAATCAAAGGATTACCTCAGGGTGGCCCGGCTAGTAATAGTCTCGCTAACCTATATTTACACCATTATGAAATAGTTCGAAGAAAGGAACCCTCTTGCCTCTTGTTAAGATACATAGATGATTTAATTGTTATAGGTCATGATAGAGAATTTAAACCTAACATTAATTTTTATCCGGAATACCTAAAATTAATACAGACGAATTTTAACTCAAACAAAGTTGAATTTTTGGATTTGGATTTAACTATTATTGACAACAAATTATATAGCAATATATATGATAAAAGGGAAGCATTTAAATTCAATGTCATAAAGATACCAAACTTCAATAGTTGTCTTCATATATCTGTATTTAGAAATATAATTTTAAATTTTCTGTTGAGAAATAATAATTTAACAACGCACAATATTGATAGATTCAAAAATATCCAGAAATTTATATTAATGTGCATACAAAATGATTATCCCATCAATTTCCTGAGAAAATATATAGATCAGAAATATTTCTTAAAAATATTTTTAAACTCGTAAATGCACAAATCCACCACACAACATTAGGTCCACAAAGTCAGCTGTGAAGTGGTCCAGCTGTGAAGAATTTGTGCATTCCACACACATGTTACATTTTAATATACATTCCACACACAGGTTACATTTTAATATACATTTTAATACACACAGAATTAAAACAATATTTACACGACTATATATACACTTTAAAATTATTTATTACCAGTTAAACATTTATGTCCAATCAGACATTTATGACCAATCAATCAAGCAAGTCTTTTGCATGTGATATGTTTTGCATCTGATGACAAGTGGTCATTCTCTGGTATTGGATCAAGAATCGATTGGATTGACATGAATGGATGTTATGAACAAAATATGTGTATTTGATATATTAAAAATAAATGTCGTGCAATAAGAAATGGATCATATTCTTGATGGGATACTGTTTGGTGAGTCTTTAATGATTTACTCTATTCATTTGTGAATATACTGTATTTTTAATGATTTACTCTATTCATTTGTGAATATACTGTGTTTTTAATGTGAACATTCGGTTTTTAGAAATTTTTAGTTTGAACTTTCAGATTTTTTAACTTGAACTTTCGGATTTTTTAACTTGAACTTTCGGATTTTTTAACTTGAACTTTCGGATTATTTAACTTAAACTTTCGGATTATATAACTTTAACTTTAATTTAACTTGAACTCGGATTATTTAACTTGAACTTTCGGATTATTTAACTTGAATTTTCTTTTTTTAACTTGGACTTTCGGATTTTTAACTTGAATTTTCGGATTTTTTAACTTGAACTTTGGGATTTTTTAACTTGAACTTTGGGATTTTCTTGAACTTTGGGATTTTTTAACTTGAACTTTGGGATTTTTAACTTGAACTTTGGGATTTTTAACTTGAACTTTGGGATTTTTAACTTGAACTTTGGGATTTTTAACTTGAACTTTGGGATTTTTTAACTTGAACTTTGGGATTTTTTAACTTGAACTTTCGGATTTTAACTTGAACTTTCGATTTTTTTAACTTGAACTTTGGGATTTTTAACTTGAACTTTGGGATTTTTAACTTGAACTTTGGGATTTTTTTAACTTGAACTTTGGGATTTTTAACTTGAACTTTGGGATTTTTTAACTTGAACTTTGGGATTTTTTAACTTGAACTTTGGGATTTTTAACTTGAACTTTGGGATTTTTTTAACTTGAACTTTGGGATTTTTTAACTTGAACTTTGGGATTTTTTAACTTGAACTTTGGGATTTTTTAACTTGAACTTTGGGATTTTTTAACTTGAACTTTGGGATTTTTTAACTTGAACTTTGGGATTTTTTAACTTGAACTTTGGGATTTTTTAACTTGAACTTTTTTTTAAAACTTTGAATTTTTTAACTTGAACTTTGGGATTTTTAAATTGAATTTTCGGATTTTTTAAATTGAATTTTCGGATTTTTAAAAATTTTCGGATTTTTTAACTTGAATTTTCGGATTTTTTAACTTGAACTTTTTGATTTTAGATAATTTTTTATTTGAACTTTCGGATCAGGAATTTATTTTTTCTACCTTTACAACTATTTTAGAGATGTGTGCATCATCTTGGAAGTTTGAGGGTTCACTTATATTATGTACTAAATTGTTTTTAAATTTTAATATTGCAATATCTTTCGGAATGTGATGGCGAATAGTTTTATTTTTCAAGTATAATGATTTAATTTTAACTTTTTAATTTTTTTTTTTTTTTTTTTTCTGAAATTTGAAAATTTTCCAATTAAATTACCAAGTTGCAATAGGGGGAAGGTTGGCGCCATCAAACTAGTTTAACCCCACTTATCGGTCCTAAGTCCGAGATTGCACTTGGATATTTTATAAATTTTTATTTTATTTTATAATTTTTTAATTTTGTTTGAAAATGATGGAACATTATCTTTTATATTCGCCATTGATATTCTGAAGTGTTTTGGTATTTTGGGATTCATATATTTCAATTTTTAAATTGATAATTGTGATTGTTTTTATATATTTAAATATATATACAATATACATATATATACATATATATATATATATATATATATATATATATATATATATATATATATATATATATATATATATATATATATATATATATATATATACATATATATATATATATATATATATATATACATATATATACATACATATATATATATATATATATAAACTAAATTCAATACGATTTAAAATAATAATAAAATCAAAAATTAAACATACCAAGGTCTTGCTGTGTTCTTTCGAATATTTTATTTCAATGATATAGAAAAATTTAATATTCATAAATATTATATTTTTTTAAAGTTTTTGAATGTGATGCATAGAATAGAATGAATTGTATATATGAATAGTTAATATCAAAACTACTTACAATAAAAATTGACTTTTGTACCTGGTTCATAATTTATATTTGATACAATCTTTTATCGCAGTAAATTAAATCTTTACATTTTAAAATGCAAAGACAAATAACCGATGCTTTTGAAATGATAAATTTTCTAAGCAATTGACTGTTGCATAAATCCTATAAGTATTCATTGATTTGATTTCACAGTACCACAGTTAAAAAAAATAGACTTGTGAGTTATTCATTTCTTACTTCACTTCCGAAATGATATTGTTTACATAAGTTATTGTATGCCAGGCATGCCAAACACGCTATCCGCCTATACAAAAGTTTCGGCCCGCCAAGACTGTTTTTAAAAAATATCCAACTTACGAGCTTGTAAAATTTTTTTTTTTCATTTTAAATCCTATTTGAGATGATTTTTTTTTAAAAAAAAAATTACAACATATTTACTTGTAACTTATTCTTATTTTAAAAGAAATAGAGATCAACTTCTTAATGGATTGAATAAGCTACATTTCTCACACAATATAACGCGGTTGCACTAAAAGTTCATGAGAGTAACACCACGTTACGAGTTATTCCCCCTCTTCTATGCCGGTCTCTTAACCTCAGTCCTCTTTTGGTCAGTGACCTCGCACTTTCTGTGGGCTGAGGGACTGCACATTAAAACCCCCTCTGGAACTGGAGAGTATTAGGACAGTGTTAACATCTTTATGACTAAACAGATGGCATCACAATTTATCATGTGCGTGACTTGTTTTTCTCTTCCTCCATCTTTAGATTATCCAATCAGCGAGAAACTAAGAACGTTGTCAGATGCAGTCACAAGACGAAGTACAAGATAATGGGTAGAGTTTGCTCAGATGTTTGCAGATGAAAGTGGATTTTGCTAAAACGGTATTTAATCTAAATAATTATTTAGTTATAAAAAAAAACCAAACTTCAACTACAGTGAGTAAAAGAAATCAATTGAAGATGAACATTGCAATTTTTAAGAAAGATGGGAACTGCTATATTTTTGTGTTCAAACAAGAGCATAGTATTATGCCCGATTTGCAAAAACTAAATTTCCGTTTCTAAGGAGTGTAATCTTAAAAGGCACTACGGCACAAATCATAAAACAAATTAGGACCAATGCGTTTCAACATTTCGTGAAGAAAAATTGGTAGATTTCAACTCTTCAAAAACAACGAAATGTAATCACTAAATTTTCTGAAGACAATACAGCTGCTGTAAAAGTTATTCCATATAATAGCAAGCAGATCGAAACCACTTACAATGCTTAATTAAAGCGAAGGAAGTATTATGTCCAGCACACACAAATAAAAAAAAATAAAAGGGTTAGTTTAAGTCGATAAATATTGTAGCTAGCTCAGTTGCTGAAACAGAAGAGAATTTGAGAGATCAGAGCATCATTCGACAATATCAACATTTCAAGCCTACTTGATTACAATTGATGAAAGTACAAATATTCGTAATATCACTCAGATGGCAATTTTTATTCGCGGATGCGATGTTAATTTAAAAATAAATGAATAATTCTCTATCTTTTAGAAGTCTATTCTATGCATAATGCTACCACTGGAGCTGATATTTTTGATGCACTTAAGGAATTTGTAAAAAATTATAAGTTACCATTGGATAAGTTGGTTTGTCTTGCAACTGATGGAGTACCTACCATGACCGGTATTACCAAAGGAGCTGTTGCAAGATTTAAAGAAGCATGCAAATAACACGGAAACAATAATTTTGAACATTTTCATTACATTATTCACCAACAAGTACTGTGTTCCAAAGTTTTAATTATTAGACATGTTTTAAAATTGTCACAAAAATCGTAAATTATATTCGAGCACATAGACTTAATAATCGTCCATTCACTTCATTTCTGGAAGATATAGAAAGTGAATTCACTAAACTTCCGTATCATACAAAAATTTAATGGTTTTTAAATCATAACGTGAATTAAAATGCAATTTTCAAACTGGTAGACGAAATCCTAATTTTCTTAGAAGCAAAAAAAAAAAAAAAAGAATGCTCCGAATTAAAAGATGGATAATGACTATAGGACCTGGCCTTCTCCAGTTGGTATCACAAGTCACATTCATCAACTTAATCTGAAATTTCTAGGCAAAAATAATCTTGTTACAACACTATATGATAAAGTTAACACGATTAAAAAATTATTTGCTTGGTGAAAACAAATAGAAAAAGAAAATCTGTCTCACTTTGAATGCTGTCTCAAAAACTTATCTATTCAATAAATCCCCTACATTAAAATTTACAGAATATGCTTACCAAATTAAATTTCTAGAAATTGAATTCGATCGAAGATTTTCTGATTTCAAAAGATGTGAATTAAAATTTCATATTTTTACTTCACCTCTATCTATCGACATCGAACTTTTGATGAAAATTTATAAATGGAATGCAATGAAATCCAATGAGATTATTTGCTAAAGGAAAAATGTGTGGAAGTTACGATTCCAGATTTTTATTCATATTTATCTATACATCGATTTCCTAAAAGCCAGGTCTTCAGGGAAGTTTACTTACAGTACCTAGTTATATATTGTTAAAATACACCGAATTATTAGTCCTTGAACTTCAGTTTATATCAAAGGGAAAATGAATGAAGATCTTTCCACATTTTTTTATTACTTGAATGTTTTAATAAATGGTAATCAAAAATATGCGGAAACATTTACAGTAGACATTTAGGCATATAAATAAACATAAAGATCATTTTTAATTTCGAGCTATTCAAAAACATTCGAAATATTATTCAAAAATATCTATTTATACAAAATACCTCAACATTTATCTTTTTTAAAGGCTAATTGAATAAGTAATTGAAATCGGAATATTTTTTGAAATCTCGACCGTATAAAGCTAGAAATTTTATATCAGAGATTCCATTTGAAATTTCGAAAAAAAAATGTATCACGCAGTTAAAATTTGTTTACCATAAGTACTAGCAATTCTTTGAGTATAATATAAAATTCAAATTTTTTTTATTACATAGCATCTTTAATATTCTTTAAAATATTTCGAAAATTTCATACAATTCAAATGAAAATGCACGCTATGAGCAAAAAACAATGCTAAAAAAATTGATGAATATATAATAAATTTTTACAGAGAGAGAGAGAGAAGCAAAGCTGAGAAACTAAAACGTAGGAATGAAAAATTATGAGTAAATCTGAAGTAGTTTTTCAAATATTTATTTTAAGGTTTAGAAAATTTGTGCGTTATGTTATACTTAATATTAATTAGATGGTTAAAACAATATGTTAAAAATAGTCATGGAATCGTTTGACGACGCGATCATAAACTAATAAATATTATAATGGTAATTGATGCGAATGTCAAGAATGTTATGTAATTTTAAATTCAGACATTAAGATATTGATGTAGAAAAAATAAAAGGACCATCTAAAATACATAAAAAATGCGTTTTGCAATAAAAAGACCTTGACAAACAAAATACGGAATTTTTTCTTGGTATGGCAGAGCCAGCTTAGTTAAGGGCTATTTGGTAAAACAGAGATGAACCCGAGGTTTTGATGGATGTCGCTCTAACTTTTATAGTTTTCAGGAAAAAAATATAAAACTACAAATGCAAAAATAAGTCTTGTAATTGTCCATAGATTTTTATAACAATGAATTGCGGAATTGGTTTCCAATACATTGTTGTGTTTGACAATATCTAAGGTAAGCAACCCTACTTTAGATAGATCTGTACCATTTTTCGTAACCATACTCCTTTTAAAATTAATTCGTGCAGCCAAAATATACCTTTCGTAGTCTTAAAAATTTATATAAACTATAACAGTTAATTTTAATTTGAGCAACTTGTGAAAATTTCATATTTAACCTTTTCCGTCCAAACAGTTTACATGAAAAAAGAGTTTGGGCACCCTCATTCATTAGGAAATTGTAAAAGATTCCAACATTAAATATTAATTTTTCATTAAATAGGGTCGACTGGTAGTGTATAGTGCTTTCACACCACAGGTACGGGTTCTATTAACGGGTTGGGTAAGGTCGACTCTGCCTTTCATCCCCGCTGCATTGGATCGATAAATGAGTACCAAGCTTGCTTGGGGTGTTAAACAATAAAGGTCTCACTTTAGACAGATCACCAAATCGGGACATCTGTCATGCTCCTCAGCGCCTAATGGTCACACATATTGGTGGGGTGGGCATAGTATTTCCTGGTCCTCATGGGCTGTTGTGCCACTGAGTTTGAGCTTTAATTTTGAGGATTGCCTCGTTTTGGCGATACCACTTAGATAAATATATATTTCCAATCATTTGCAAATTAAACATTTTTTCCTTCAATTACGTTTATTTCAGAAGGAACTTTGATTTTTCAAACTTATTTGCTTAATAACATGTATATTTGTGTATTATAATAAAATTTTGTACTATCCAAAAAATTACATGTTTTTTGCTCTTTTTAGAACTGATTTTACAATCCATGTACGTTTTATAGTAGTACATTTAAAAATGATAAAGACATTTTTACGACTGTGTGAGCTTTTACGCCTTGTTTATAAATATAAAAAATTACTTTCAACTAAAGTTTTTAAAATGTACTGAAATAAGTCGAGGAATAGGATACTTACATATTATGAATATTTTTGACTGCAGTAAAATATATTTATATTTCAGTTTCTTTACAATTTGAATAGAATTTGTAAGCCATTTTGCCAATAGTTTGATATTGAATATAAATTCATAGGCTGTTTAATAATAAACTGTTTTATTTTTATACCAGCACACATTAAAATAAGGGTCATTTGCAGTTATATGATCAGAATCAGTGATATTTAAATTTTCAAATATAGTCTACAGGTACGAAAACATTCTTTCAAAACCAAACACTACATCTCACACTATGTCTTCCATACAGCAGGGAATATTTTTGTATACTCAAAAAATTTAATACAGGATGCATTTCAAAATATTAACATTGTTTTTAAAATTTGGTATGAATACATTGTGAAACTGTCGGTTAACTTCACTGAACAAAATTGTTTTAAGAGTACTATTTTGAAAGACAACATTAACTGAGGAGAACTTTTTCTCACAATAGATTTTTAATAACTGATTTGTGTGAAAATATAGTTATCGATGTGTGACAACTTTTCTTGTAATAAAAGAAACAGAAACATAAAAAATTAAACTTGAGTAGAAAATGGTTACAAATACTGTCACGTGCATTTGAATAAAACGTATGTTCCCCAATAAATTTAAAAATTATTGAGTGAATGTATGGTATGTCCATCATAAATGCCGATGTAGAGAAGATATTTTTATTTAGTACATGAAGTACGAAAAGTAGAACACTAGGAATAAAAATTTAGATTTTTTTCCGAAAAATATTTATTTAACTTAAAAACATCATTTATATGATTTAAATTTAAATAATTTAAAAGTATTGAAATCATTTTTATGTTATTTTAAATTAAAATATAATTAAATAAGGAGAAAGATCGGGTTTATTTCATAAATAAAATCACCGTATAATCCATTTATTGTCTTATTGTTTACAAGAAAGATAGGGCCCTTACTCTTTATACCTCATTTTTTTTAAAAAGTGAGTGCGTTTTTTTTTTCTCATATTTAAAAATGAATACAGGAAGCATTTTTCTGGTTCAAATCGCAATAGTAGAATATTATTTTTTTAATTTTTAAAAAGTAACAGAAAAATAAATTTTGTTTGAAGAAAATATAATTACTTTTCAACTTCTAACACGCCATTTATTTCATGTTTTTTTACCCTTCATTTTGTTTTAATTTTACTGTGACTGAACATATTGGGAAAACAACCAAGTAGAACTACAACTTTCATACAACATTGCCCAAGGTAACTTAACAGCTAGCTGTATACGATTGATCTCTTGGTTCTCACTGGACAAAGAGGACGAACTAAGTCATATAATTATCCCGTTCGACCTTCCAAGTATTAAAAGGGGGAAAGGAATGAAGTATGTTGCATTTTTGAAGGGAATGGCAAAATAATAGTAAACGCTTTCTTAAATACTTTTCACGAGGAAGCAAATCACCCGGAATGTTAACATATCATTCTATACAATAAATGTAACTAAAATAAAAAAATAAATAAACAGTTTAAATTTATGATTTAAATATTATTTAATTTTTATGAAAATAATATGCAATATCTAAAAGTTTTAAATGTTTATTTAAAAAAAAAGTATTTATTGTATTGGAAATAATTAAATTGTGTAACATGTAACATGCACGATATATGAGTGCTACAGGTAAAGTAGACTTTCAGAAAATGTATCGGAATCCACACACACACACAAACTCATTTTAAGAATATCAAAATTAATAATATTTTTTATCATGATTTTAAAATATATTTTAAAAATAATTATTTAAAGAGTCAATAGGATTAGTGTGCTTTATTTTATTAACTCTGATTTTCATTTAGTTTTAAACTATTGATGTTTAGATTTCTTTGTAAGCTTCGCAAACACATGTGTCATCGACGATTCACAGTATCTTCCATATAAAACACTAATGTTGTATGCATTATTTTTTTACTACTTTTATAATTCAGTTTGAGCACTACTCAGGAATAATATTATAGCATTATTTAGATTAATTAATTAGATAAATATGTAATTGGAATGTCTTTTTAAAATTATAAATATAAATCTTGTTTTTAAATTGTCCTCCATAATTGTTTAAAATTAATTTTCAAAACAAGGAGAGAGAACAGCGTTCAAAATTTTGTTCCTTTAAAAAAAAGGGGGGAGTAGTACTACGCTTATCATATTAAAATTCAATTAATTTTTCAGCTTTCATTTTGAATAATTATAAAAAAAATAGTAATACAATAGAATTAGTGAGATGTATCCTTTATTTTTATGACCAAAATAAAAAAAAATGCAAAATTCGAAGAATTTTAAAATTTTGGTAAACTTAAATTCTTAAATAATTATTTTTAATTATAACTTTTATTTCCGTTTTTTATACTAAAAAACCCTTGATATTGAGTCTAATAAATACATAACATATTCATTCTACGAATAATATTTTATTAATTTTTGAACAATGAGAGCATGCGCCCCTACTTAACATGAAATATATCATGTGGTCCGCAATATCATATGAGTTTGATATGCCAGTTCTATGGTGTTAAATACAATATATATTTACTTATTTGTTAAATTCAAGCTTTTGGATTTCAAATGAAAGTAATTACATAAACTTAACACTTAAAAAACAATGCGCATACGCTCACTCACTCACATACACACACACACACACACACACACATATATATATATATATATATATATATATATATATATATATATATATATATAAAGCATGGACATTATTAATCTCAGCTCTTTAAATGAAACATCGATCACATTTCTGGAACTATTATTTTAAATTAATTTCCTTAAATTTTTTTATACAGAAACTACATATATATATACGTATATATAAATAAATATAAATAATTTTTAATTTAAGTAAATAATATAATTAATATTGCGTGTTTTAATTAAATTTAATTTTACTGGTAATGGTATTCTTAAAGTATTCATTTTTAAAATTGGCTTATAATAATTATTCAGCAATACATTTGCACCCCCATATTTAGCAGATCATAAACTTTGTAGCCTATTATAATATTTTCTCTTCTTGAAATAAATAATAATATTAACAATTTTCTTCTTAAGAATACCTTTAAGTATGCAGCATTTTTAGTGTCATTTTTTATCAAAAATTTCAAAAAAAGCTAAAATTTTCTAAATTTTTCTTTATACTGTGAAGTACACATAAAATAATATTTTTTATGTATAATTCTAATATTTTTTTTCTAATTATTTACATGAAATTCTGTTCTTTTAAGCATTTAAATTATTATAAGTATATCGTCGGCCTAATTATCAGAATATGTAACACTTTCTAGAAAGCTAGGCGCCAAGTTGTTGCTTACGTTCACCAACATGGGCGATAACATTACAATATGTCTACCTTGATATTTTCAATGTGTGTAACGTGGTTTTCATGGAGATAACGTTTTTTAGAGTTAATTTTTATGGGTTTTTTTCCCTCAGTAACCCTAATAATTTCAGACGATTTTTAAATCGAATTCTTTAAAAATTTAACCATTTCCATTGTATTTGTTCTTCAAGCGAAATCCACTGAAGAAACTAGCAGTTTTTGAAATACTGCAAGTTATCGGTACTTATTAATTGATTTTCAGCATTAATTTTAATGAATAATATGTAATTATTTTATTTATAATATAATATAATAATTCTTACATGCAGATGGTTTTTATATTATTTACTTAAAGTAATATTTTTTTTTTATTTTAGCTTTTTGTAAACATTTCAAATGCTATTTATTTATAAAATCATTAGTATGTTATTTATAATAATAATTATTATATTTTATATATATATAAGTATTATTATATATAGTAATTATTTTTATATTATATAAGCATTATTACATATACTAATTATATTATGTGAATATTTTCATATATAATAATTATTATGACATAAAAATCACATGAATATTATCATATATTAAAATTGCTATTAAATTATATTGTATGATTATTATTATGATGTATATAATTTTATTATATTATATTGATATTCATTATTGATGGATATTGGTTATTTTTAAGTTATTCCTATATTCTTCCTTTGAGATATATATCAAAAATATTCTTAACAATTATTTTCCTGTCGTTACTACTGGGTCGCCATCTTGGATTCCTTGTAACTCTGCTTGTAACCTTTGTAACGCTGCTTGGCGTGATTAAGGAATCGCACCTAACAGAGCGATTGGCGCGTAGCGCTCCGACATCAAATTTTCGTCTGTGGAGTTAAGCCTCTTGATAATTAGGCAGACGATATATAACTTTAGGGAATAAAATTTTAAAGGCTTGTTTTTATGTTATTAATAAAAATGATATTCCAGATATTAAATACACTCTTAATCAAATGAAAATATGGAGTAAAACAGATAAATGGTCTTATATGCTGAGCGAAAGAAGCTAATTACAAAATAAATTAAAAAAATATTTCCAATGATACACGCAAATCCTCTTAACAAATAGGTATTAGAAATTGTATGAAAATGTGGATTTTTCTACTCATTTTAGTCAAAATTATTTTTCAAGCTCCCTTATTAATAAAAGTTACAAATTATCCGTAGTATATTAACTCATATTTGTGTTATAAGTATTTATTTATTCGTTTTGTTTTTCCAAAAATTATTCTTTCCATTTGAAAAGGGTTTTTTTTTTCAAACTGATCTCAATGGATTATAGCTAACTCGAAATGCGTATTTTGTGACAAAATGGATTATTTTAATTAACTAACTTCATTTTACTTTTGCATTAATAAATTTCTGTTCCGGAACATTGATATTTACGCATCATTGCTATCATGTACAAACTGAACCAGTTATATTGTACTAATTTAATGAAAAGGACTGTAATAAGCTATATTTTAAAATATTAATTTTAAATAATTGATAATTAATCCAGTGTAAACTGCATAATTTAATTCATCAAATGCTATAGATCTAATAATTTTATATTTAATTTGACTTAATTTGTGTTTTTATATTTGCTACTTATACTCAATCATACTATTTGCCCTATTTTGATAGTTTTTTTTAGTTTTGATGATATTTTTCTCATTATTTTTGCAATTTTCTAAGGATTAATATGTTCGTCAGGCACACTCAGTCACTACATCCATTGTAACCAAATTCAGTTTGTTAAGCTCATACATTAAACTTCCGTGTGATAGGTAAAAATTGAAAGAGCCGTCACATAACTAAAGTTTCTACTTTTGTAGTCCTAATTACCCAACACTAAATTACATCAAACTTCAAATAAAATTTAAAGCCATATTCTGGTACAAACGGTCCATATAGTTTCGTTTAATGGTTCCCTAGACACGAACAGTTGCGGGCGTATTTGTCGAGCTGACTAACGCAATTAATCTTCAACAGAGAGCTAACTTTTAGAATGATATTACCATCCAAATTATGTGCAGACCTGCACAACTGTGTGGCTGCGTTCATCTTATCCAAATGGAGTCTTCTCTCATCTTTGCATCTTCTAGGCACCGAAAATTCTAAATCATAATAAACGAAGGGTATCTAAAATTTATATACTTACCTTGAGATAAACTGAGATTAATAATTGTTTTGAAGGACAATTTTTTTATTGAACACAATTATAAAATCCTCGTGCACCACAAAGTATCATACGGGGCTCACAGAAGTATGAATTAATAACGCATTACAAATGAAAGAAAGAAAAATAAATTGAAGTTATGAATGATTAGAAATATTTAAAACAAATTCACAAAACGTTTTAAAAGCACTTCCGGTGGAAATAAGTTGGTGAAAAATCGGAGGTCAATTTATTTTAAGAGCCTTGAAATCAAACCTTATGATATTTCTTTCGCTGACACACTTGGAACACAGAAGGAACACATGTTCTAAATTTTTCTCACCACCAACATTACAATTACAGGAAGATGAGATGATGGGACTAAATTAAGTTTGTTCAAGTAACTGTACGAAAACCAATGAGAAATTGGTTACTTTTGAAATAAGTATAAAAATAATGGAGTAATGATCAAGAGATTTTTTGTAAAAATTAATAATTATATTCAAACTAGTATCAATTTTATAAATTGCAGTGCTCAATAGACTACATGGTTAGATACCATAGTCACATAACGACAAAAGCGTGTTTTTAACCAATTCGTTCAAAAGTTCATGTGACGTCATACACCCAACAATAAATGAATGTCACTTTGGAATTGATTGAAAAATGCGTGTTTATCATGTGGCTATCATGAAATTAGCCTATTTATAATTGGAACTAACTATTGTGAAAACTGCTTGAAATGATAAAAGTTATCTTAAATGTAATAAACCGCTTTAAAGCAATTATCAGAAATGTCCAAAATGCATAAAGTACTTAATTTAACATACAGATTTTTTATCCTTTTTATAAAAGGAACAGAATGAAAGCAATTCAAAATCATTTTTATATATGATTCTTATATCTACACGTTATACTTGAAATAACGTTTTAAAAACATTGTTTCGGATCTAAGTAGAATACTTAATGCATTATATCGAGCAATGTAAAACTAGTGTTATTCTTTATGTCTAAGAATGTGTGTAAAACACTTTTTAAAAACAGAAATAATTTCAAATATTAATTTTGAAGTCATGCAACGTAACAACTTTTATCTTTGTGAGAAAATTAAATTATATCTTGAAATAAAATACTGATTTAATTGTCCGTAATAAAATGTATTTAATACTCGGAAATAACTTTAACATTTTGTATTTTGAATTCCACCGCATTAGTGCCTTATTTATGTATAAAATAGTAATACGAAAAGAATACAATTTAATTTGAAGTTGGCAAAACAATGAGTATTGTTACGAATTTTGTGTAAATAGCTTGTATTTGGGTCTTTAATGAATTTATATTACTGCACGTTATACTTATTTCATGTTATATGTGAATTATTCACAAGCAATGCCGCCCCTAACGTTATAGTGGCGATTCAATGAGAACTTGGTGAAATCTTGGCGGTAGAGCCAAGTTGACATCGTTTTTGGAGGCCAAGTTGGCGACTTCGACGACTATGTTGGCGAGTTCGGATAACCTCTGAATTCTTCTAGAAAGTAGTGGATTTCTCCATTAACGTCACGCTCGATGACACGATAGGTTGTATTTCTGGAAGTTTCTAACACGCCTATAATTAGGAATGTCAGCCGCAACCAGTGAGCCTTGATTAAACCAGCAAGTAGTGAACTTTGTTTTGACTAGCGATTAGCTCGGCTGTGCTTGAGAATAATCTTTTACTTACGTGTATTTTTAAACACTGATGATTGTGTTTGATTGCTGTTGAAGGTGGGAAGACCTTCGGGGATTTACTCTGTGAATATTGCTGCTGAATCATGAATTTAAATGATTGGATTTTCGATAACAAATTCGCATCGCTCTTGAAGAACTGTTTATTTTCTTTGTGATTGTTTTGCATAAAATGCTGTAACCCAGTCTACGTAACAGTATTTTTAAAATAAAATGAGCTCGTATACACTTATTGCTTTTTTTGCATTTATATAAATATAGAAGTATCTTGAGAATTGATGTGACTTTATTTTTTAATCCTCCAACTGATTTAGTTTTTATTTCTCACTTTACGAAGCCTATACATTAGATTGTTGATCACAAAAGTAAGAGATGTGTTGTTAATTTTAACGAGTTCTTTTATAAGACATCTCTCATTATTATTTCGTTAAAAATATTTCAAAATATGTTCAACTGAGGAAAAAAATGCTTTTCTTGTAACTTATGGATTTTACTTATGATTTTGTTCGGTTTATCTGTAGCAAAAACACATAATATGCATATCCTTTTAATGCGGGATTACTCAAGAAACATTAAACATTTATGTTTTATCTTCATGATTTAAGATTAAAAAGTGTAGTTGCATAGTTTTTATGTTTAATATATATTTTTTTATGTTTGAATATTGATGCGGGATTAAGATATTTTATAAATAAGTAATTTTGTAGTCAATACTCTCATCTCCAAAGCCTGTTATACCTTATGACTAAGCCATACTGAACTAGAATACAATTACCTAGCATGCAACTACGGAGTGATTATTTATCAATACCAAGTAAAAAAGAGTAGCAGTGAAGTGAAATATCTTTTTTATTTGTTTCATCGACTTAATCAATACAATTATTTATCATAGTTATACAAAATTATAATTTAAATAAGTAAGATTATTATACATTAAGTGGCATGAATTGTGTGCACCTTGTAATAATAGTGATGGGAGGCGGCGGATTATTCAACAGACCTCAAAATTTCGAAGTCAGTTTTTTGGAATTCGTTTCTTTTTCCCACACTGAAGGGTAGAATTCCTTTGACAAGGGTGTGCCAAAAAGGGCCCCGCGCCTGGGGTCACTGGACCCATAAATTGCGGGGTGCGTCAACAAATTTTCCGCGTTTCCAAAAGTTCGATAACCCCCTGGGTTTCGAACGATGTAACTCTGCGCTGATTCTGGACCAATCAGAGATAATTGCGTGGACAAGACAAAGAGTCCGCTCTAGGATTTCTGTGTAAAAAGTCGTAGAATAAAACGAGACGCACCCCGAGTTTTGAGAGAGAGCCGATCCCTGAGCCATAGAATATGAAAGAAAAAAACTCCGCGGAGACTCCTGGCGTCGACCATGCCCATTCTCCCCCTCTGTCTTATCCCTCTCTCAAACTAAGTTAAATTTTGATTTTGTAATGAAGTAAATTTAAAATTACATGTGCTTAAAAAATAAATTTAATAATGTTTTAAAACTATACGATCAGTGTATAATTTATTGTGAGATGAGAGTTTTATTATTTAGAATTAGTTAACTCAATTAATTGTCATGATGCGATGTGAAGTTAGGAATCTGGGTTCAAAGATTTAATAATTTAAATATGTCCAAAATATCATCGCATCAATAGTTCGCAAGGAACACCGATAAAGAGGAAGAGTTTAATTTTAAATGCAGAACGTATAAAATTTCATAACATGATTATATCTGCGATGCATTTAGACGCATTTAAAAGCATAATATTAAAAATAAGTCCTTATATGAAAAATAAGTTGGAAATTGATAAAAAGTTTACTTTCAAGAAAACAAAAGCAAGTAGAAAATTGCATAAAATGTATGATACTTTTCTAATTTTTAATCAAAATTAAAAGAAATAATATACTTTTCATTCACCATTGAAATAAATTCCTGCAAAAAAGCCTGTTTATTTAACGTTTCACATAATTAAAAAATTGTCAATATTGGCAGTTTGGCTATTTTTACAAGTACAGGTCATTAATCCACTTTCTTATTCAATCTTTTTGAAAAGTGTGATGAAGTTTTATGATGGTTGCAATTATAAGGCTAAATTAATATTTTTATAAATATTCATAATTTATTTACCTTAGATATAAATGATATAAACACACACTTCCAAAGTTTAGTAATATCAACCAAAAATGCATAAGTAATTTTAATTAAAATACATTAAGTGCTTTATTAATATATTGAACAAAATACATTTGAAATAATTTTTCCATCATCCATTTTGGTAAGTTTTAAAATGTAGATAAGTGAAGTGTATGTATATTTGCTCATAAAGATCTAGAAAAGAAGAGAATCAAACATACATATTATGTTATATTAAAATAGTAAGAATAAAATAAATCCTCGAAAATTCTATTCAAGATTAAAACTCCCAACAAAAAAGATATCCCTTTACTATTTTAACATCTTGGAGAGCCCTACGAAATGCTGTAGCATATCTTGCATTTCCCAGGACGCCTGCTACTTTACTCTAAATTAAAATGATTGGATATTTTCCCAAACTACAGATTTTGTGAACTATCGCTCGAGAAGTAAAGAAGACCCCTGCGTCTGTTATATATATATACAGTCGTAAAATAACTAATCCATAAATAATATGATTGAGAGAAATGCAGCATATATTATTGTTAAATTGACTATGATTCCTAATAATTCCTTCTGGTGTAACTATGATCATAATCGATGACGTAATTTTAAATCCCAAAAAGGTCTAATCCAATATATTCTGCATATTGAATTTTTTATGATTCAATTAACAATGCTCTGATTCAACAGATTTCTTTTACTAATCCCTAGGACTACGTGGCATTTGATGTTAGATCGGATCTTGATTCGAAAATCTGAAGAAGCACTGCCTTTCATACTATCCAGGATTGTTATCTTATTTCTGAAAAGCTACATGTTTACAAGAATGGTTTCTCTTTTCACCTCTCCCATGGAGCTGAAGCTGTTATTTACTGCAAACTTTGTTGAGGTTTTTTTGCCAGTAGGGAACTGTTCAACCTATATTGATGGTGAACTTACTCCTCTGCTTTCTGCTAAAAATTGTTTTTTTTGTTTTATTTAAAGCTGTTATCCTCTCAGATTCAACATCCATCCTACATGCTTTATCTTCTAAGCAGGAAAAAATTAGTCCTTGTATACAGCCATGTAGATACTTCCTAAAGGGAATCCATAGCAAAGAGTTTTTCCTGTGGGAGCTTGGTTAAACGTTTTTTTTTTTTAAGTAAATCATATAATTCTATATAGCTCATTTTATAACTTGAATAACTATATTAAAGTACTTAACTATTGCAGTGTTGCATAATTTTTTATTTGGTTTTTTATTTTTATTCTTTTATTTAAAAAATAATGCCTCTTTTTCATTTAAACCGCAATTACTTTGCGAAGAATAATTTGGTAATTTGTAGTATAAGTTAAATTGTAATACGAGAAAACTACATTTTGTTCAGTTGTTTGAACATTTGTTTCCCCTTAGTATGCGGTAAATTTGGTAATATAAAAGCGAAAAACCTTTATAACTTATAAACTTGAATATAGATGTTATTTAAAAAGAAAGATACTATAATGCCTTCAGCTACGAAGTCTTTGTAACAGTTAACTAACTTTTTTCTTCTTCTATTTTCACTTAAGATTACAGATTTAAATTGATACATATACCTTATAAATATTAAAATAATTTTCAACCTTCATGAATAAAATATGAAGTAGAACTTGCTGAGAAACACCAACGTTAAGCTTACAATGATAAATAAAATAACTCATGCACTTGAAGCAATATATTTTGTGATATATTAAATATGCAGAAATTGCTTAAGTGAAATATACTTATTTAACTACTAAATAATAAATAGCTTGTTCCGTGTTTTAGAGTTAGAACCTTAAACCATTTTATGACTTTTAAGTTACTTTATTTGCGAGTTCTACGTTCACGTTATACGATGTAATCACAATTTTAAAATATTTAATTTTAAAAAAGAGAAAAAAATGTCAGAGAACGGATATTAATATGAAAACTTTATATGTTATGTGCACCTAGGGAAATTCCTTATCATGTTTCAATAATTTAAAAATATGTGATATATTTGTTTTAGAAATTCCTATGAAAAACGAATTCCGCGAATTAAAAACACATGTTAGGATTAATCTTCATTTTTTCACTGATTTGCAATTTTGTCATATTGCTCCAAATCTATGTAGGATTTTTTTGTTAGTTTCAATCAAAGTTTAACTTACATATGAATATATATATATGAATATATATATATATATATATATATATATATATATATATATATATGTTTATATAGATTGTATAGAAAATCATCACTTTTTTTTAAAAAAAAAAGAAATTGATTTCTGTGAAATAATACATAAGTTAAATTGTCAAAAAGTTATAACAAGCAGCAAGTTCTTAACTTCAACAAATTTTGAAAAAAAGCAAACCTTTAATTAAAATATTAAAAATCCAAGTATATACATTACGTATCAATAAAATGTTCCTCCTATAAAAAACTAAATACTTGGAAAGAATATGTATCAGAAATCACCAACAAACATAAAGAAAAAGACCGTAATGTTATCATTTGTTAGACAATTAATCATGAATTTTCTCAATATATATATATATATACCGGGTGGGCAAAAGTCCGTAAAAACTTTAAAAATTCATAAAACCGGAGAAATGAACGAAAAAAAAAACTGTTTACAGGGTCAGCATTAGTATGTCACGGGATTTTTTTTTTAAGCTAGAAAAAAAAAATAGTTCGAAAAATTATCCGTTAGGTGGCGCTGTTACAAGCGTCTGTGGTGTAAATATGCAAATTAGACGGCTATAAAAACCTTTGCTCTCAATGAATCCACATTCATTTCCCCATTACATACAGTGAATGTGAACAAGGATGCTCAGTGCGCCGGATAAAGCTTTGTTGGTGAAGTTATTTTACATGAACGAGGAATCAGCGACCATTGCCTTGCGTAAATTCCGAGTTCAGAAAAATGTGAAGAGTAGAAAAGGCCCTTAAACACCTGCAGGCCTCTTAAAGTTTGTTAAACGTTTTGAGGAAACTGGATAGTTGGAGGATCGAGCATGAGCGGACGACCATGCTTGAAAGAAGCACGTGCACCCTGCATTGCTGTCGAAATGGAAGCGATTGCGTCCGCAGCAGCTTCAGGGAACAACAGTGCTCGTGAAGCTGCCAGACGATTGGGCATCCGCAATATTCTTCGTCGAATCCTCCAGCTGTACCCATACAAATTGCAATCGTGCCATGAACTTTTGCCAGCAGATACCGCACAGAGGGAAGCTTTTGCGAAGTGGGCCTTCTCTAAAATGGAACAGGATCCCACCTGGGTTTTTAACATCTTGTGGACAGATGAAGCTTATTTCTCGCTTCATTGTGACATTAACAACCATAACTGTCCCATTTGGGCGACCTCTAATCCACGTGAGTACACACAGAAGCCATTGCATTCCCCAAAAGGGACAGCATGGTGTGGTTTCACGGGTTCATTTATCATAGGACCCTTCTTCTTTGAAACGCAGTGCCCAGTAAATGGATGGATAACGGAAACGGTAAATGCTCATCGTTATCTAACGCTTCTGCGGGAGACTGTCATGCCATGTTTAATTCAACGAGGTCAGATTGCGAATGTCACGTTCATGCAGGATGGAGCAACCAGTCACACTGCTAACCCGGTTAAGGCATTCCTGATACAGACGTTCGGGGAAGACAGAATCGTTAGCAGGCGCTGCAGGTACCCATGGCCTCCTCGGTCTCCAGATTTAACACCGGCAAACTTCTGGTTGTGGGGATATTTGAAATCTCACGTGTATCTATCCGATCCATCAAGTCTGTCGGAACTGAAAGATGCGATCCGCAGAGAAGTATCCTCTATACATCCGGACGTGTTGCATTCTACCGTTGCTGGATTTGTCACTCGCCTGGAATGTCTTCTCCCCTGTGGTGGTGGTCATGTGGTGTAATAAAGCTGTGAAAGTTTTCTGCTTATTATGTATGCATTGTTTCTTTGATTTGCGTACATCAGCGCCACCTACCGGATGATTTTCGAATTATTTTTTTTCTAGATTAAAAAAATCCCGTGACATACTAATGCTGATCATGCAAACAGTTTCTTTTTTCGTTCATTTCTCCGGATTTTATGAATTTTTAAAATTTTTACGGACTTTTTGCCCACCCGTATATATATATATATAACAATTCAGCAAATTAATAAACTAATTCTTATTTCCAAAGTCAGAAACACAATATTTTATCGACAAAAGTATTAAGCTTCACCAAAGCATAAAAAATAAGATAAAATTTTCTGTTTTTATAAAACATTTTTAAACTATTTTCTTTTATTCCATACATTCTTGAATTGTTTACTATTAATATACTATTAATATTGTTTTACTATTAATGTTAAAATTGTTATTAATTACTATTTATATTGTTCACCTCTCAACTAGCTTATTGTTACTCATCAGCATTTATATTTACGCTAGTAAAATTCGAAGGTAAACAAACGTATACGACTGTGTGCCCGACCGTAGGAGTTAGTGTATCTTCTCACGAACCGCACGACGCAGAAACTCGATGAAGGAACTAAAAAACGGGAAAGATCCGAGAAATCTGTTTTGACCATTTATATTCCTATAATCCAACTAGTTCAAAATATATTAAGTAAAAATTTAAAACGCATAATTAGTGACATTTTTCCGCCAAGGGGTGAAATTCAAATGTTCCGACCTTTTTTTTTCCAGACGTTTTTAAAACACGATCTAATTTTTTTATGAGACTCAGCCAAAAAAATAATTAAAGAATCGGATAGATCATTCATTTTGTCACGATACGGTATAATTTACTTTACAAAAAAATTACATTTTCTAGTTCTTAGGATTTTTTTCTAAAATGAGTCGAAATCTATAAGTTTTTATAAAAATTATTTCTAAATCTTTCCAATTGCGTTTTCTTTCACGTTAATGAAACGATATTTTACACAAAAAAAGCATGCTTTTTGTTTTAGAATCAGACATTTTAAAAACTAAATGTCAAAAACTTTTTTTTCTTAGGATTTTTCAAAAAATACGCAAAATTTTCTTTAAATACTTAATAACTACTTTATTTTTACAAATAATCTCACGAAACATTTTTTCCGTGTGTAGAACGATATTATTCCGTAATCTGTACAAAGATTGAAAAAATTACTTAAAAGTTATGGTTTTTTTTAAATTTGTATTTTTCGTTGCCCCCTCCTTTTTGCGGGAAATATTTAAGAACTATTTTTGATACATTTTTGTTTAAAAATACTGTTGTTTGCAATTGGTATATGAAGTTTCAAGGTATTAACTTAAAAATGAAGCCCGAAAAAAATTAAAACTTTAACAAATAAAGCATTTTTAAGATAGGAATAACTCTACCTTTTATTTTGAAGGTCTTTTCTTTTTTTTCCCCTACGATTTCTTAGTGCGATCGCATAAAGCGCTTCATTACCAACTGTTGGACCCGGGATCGAAACAACATCATCGTTTAATTTTTATGGTTTTTTTTTAAAAAAAATGCTCTAAGTTTTATTCGCGCATTTAAAAACTTCATAAGCAAGTTTGTAATTAGAAAGATAATTTATTTCGTCACAAAAAAAACAGTTTGCTTTTAACAAAACAATGATATCTTACATAATCTAAGATTTGTTCCTAAAATGAATCAATATCTATGCATTCATATAAAATGGATTTTTAAAAAAACTCATACTTTGATCTTTAAGAGTTACTGATTTATAGAATAAAATGCTGAAAACTTTTTGTACAAATTTTTAAAAAATATTCAAATTTTAATAATTAATAACTATTTATCAAATTCAAAGTTTTTATAATTTCTTCATTTATAATAATTGTATGAAACTTTTTCCCGTGTATCGAACATTTCAAAAAATGCTCACAATTTTAATTGAACATTTAATACAGTTGTGAAATTTAATAATTATAATAATTTATACTTTTTTTCAACATACAACTATTTTTATAAAGATACATTTTCGTTTTGGGGACCTAAATTGTTGCAAAGTGAGTGAGTGAACTTTAAAGTCCCGCTGTTCACTTACTTGAGAGCTCTGATAGCGAGAAAGGATGAGGAATTTCCATGACAATATGTTATGTATTTAAAAATGTTTGTGCAACGCCAGGAGGAAATAAACCTTTCTGACAAAGAAAAGAAGTGAAAAATTTCGAAACAGGGAATTTTAAGTTTTAAACTCGGTAAAAGCCCGAGCAACGCCGGGGTAAGTGGAGTCATTTTGAAAAAAGTGTTTTAGAAGTGCTGATTTTTTTAAGGAAAATGAAAATTTGTGAAAGTAGAGGAAGCCCGTGAAACGCCGGACCATGTAGCTAGTATATATAAAACTAGTGACTTATCATTTTAGGTCGAATATTTTCTACTTTATTTTTCGAAACTAATCAGTGATTACAATTTACACGTATCATTACTATTATAATTTTTTTTACAAAATTACCAAACGTACTTATTGTTTAAATAAAACAATAAATAAAACTGCTTTAAGTAATTTTGAAGCTCGACTATCTTAAAAAGATTAAAAAATGTATTTTAAAATTATCTGAAATCATCAAAATATTATGAAAGTCTCTCAATGCTACTTTTAAAGTTTTACTAACTGCAAATTTTATTCAATTAGCATATATATTTCATTGGTTTAACACGAAATAAAATGTCAACAACTCTTGCCACATACAACTCAAGACTTTATTTTTCAAACTGAATATTCCATCCCCTTATTTATTGCCATCGAAAGTTCCAGAACTTTTCATAATTAAAATTACAGTTATTTTTTATAAATAAAAGAACGCGCGCGCGCGCGAGCAATAATATAAAGCATTAATATAAATCACGAGAGAAATAAAGAATTACAATTTTTAACTCGCTGGGATGAATGGTTAAATCATTACAATAAATAAATAATAAATATTGTCATTTGTTACATCGTTAAAATAATTTATTCCATAGCTTACAAGAATCTCTCAATAAATACGTTAATAGCACAAAAAATGTATGTTATTTGTTTGTTTAAAGAAGAATATAAATTTTCATTTTTCTAAAATGCTATAAAATGGGGAAAAATTAACACAAAGAAGCTATTTTATGATAGAATTGTTAAAAAATTAAGTACAAAAATAATTTATAAAATAATTAGTAATAGACTCTTAGATTAAGAAATTGGAATTTAATGTATATTTTAATGGAAACTTACATTATTTGAGTCATTTTTTTTGTGTTTAATTCCATTTTGTATTATATGGAGATATTTATCATTTTCAAAATAAATATATCTCTAAATATATTAAATACATAGATTTATATTGACAAAATGATGAAAATTTTGAAGCATTTTATGGGAAACTGTTCATAGATACAAATCTAATAGCTGATTACATTCAATGGTATAATTAAATAAATTTTGTCAAAAAATTGACTTACACCATTTTCAAAGGAAACGGATCATTTAATGCAAAATAGTTCATCGATGGAAAAGCAAGCTTAAAGAAGAAGATAATCAACCGTTTTGTTCATTTTCACAGTCACTAGAAATACATTTTCCAAGTGGAATGACAACATATAAGTCACTCAGAAAGTGCAATTTCCTCACTCGCTTCATATCACTAATGCTCATGTGACATTTGTTTCTCAAATTCTACCCTAAATTGTCGAGGAGAGTTTTGGGTACATTGTCCCATTTCTGTCTCAAGGCTATTTTGAAATCTTGCGTAATTACGAACCTTGGGAGATTGGGGAAGGTGGGGCATTACTTTATTAAACGCGTTTAGAGATGGCATTCTAAGCATATACAATGAATTAACATCAATTATAAATACTAATTCTGTGAAACTTAAAATTACCATTCGCTTAAAACTAATTATAATTTGAGCAACCATTTTAAAAAGATCATTTTACATTTTTGTAAACATTGTCGAGCATTTGCCTTTTCTCTCCTTACAATTCAGCTATTATATCAATAATGTTTTATTTTCTTATAAATAAACTCGTGCAAAGAGCGGGCACTTCAGCCTGTATACTTTTAATGTATCAGTGCTGCGCAGAGAATTTTATAACTGATTAATTTATACTTTTTTTTATACTTCCTCTGTACAGTTTATAAGTATTAACGACTTCCATGGGCTTTACTTGCAAAGCAAATTTTTTATAAGGAATGCTTATGATTAGAAATTGACCCTCTGAGTTCTTTTTCTATATTTAGCAGATATCTATATTTTGTCTTCTAAGCAGCCACCGCATTTTGCAATATATTCAATTTAAAAATTAGAGAAAGGAAAAATAACATAATAATTATCCTGTTATTTTATTTATTTATTTTTGCTTAAAAGTAGTATACAAAATTTAATACTTATGTTACTAATTTGTATGGTTTATAATTAAGATCACCTATTGTAGCTTTAGCGTCAAAGTGCATTATTATTGCATTCAGTACATTATTAATGGATAAGGGGGGCGCGATAAAAATTGTTATCGAAAAGGGGGGCGCCAGTATTGAAAGTTTGAGAAGGACAGGTGTAGACAGAATAGCTCTCGCACTAAAAGCATGCCTTTTTTAAATATTTCCTTAGATTTTTGTCTAAATGGCTATGTGTTCGGTGACTAATTTGTTTTTTTAATTTTCATTTGAGTTGAATTATTGTTAGTTCTAGTCAGAATGCCAAAATCAAATGCACAAAGAGGAAAAGAGTTTCGTAAAAGGAAAAAAAAATAGAAAAGAAAAACTAGCAGCAGTCCAGACGAAAAAGTGACAAAAAAAAAACAAACAATAGAACAATAGTGCAAATAATCAAGTGCTACTGCCAAATCGCCATCAGAGTACATGATAGAATATTTAGCATGGGAATAAAGAACACTGCAAAATACTCTTAATGCCTAGTTTAAGGGATGGGAATGCCATTGAGACTTCTAATGACAGCACATATTAATGCGGACTTTGTAAGCCATCCTGTGCCATTAACTACCGAGCCCTCAACAAGTCTAGTGCGTGTTGGAACTGATGCATGTAAATCAGTGTTTCTCAAACTGTGGGGCGCAACCCCCCTGGGGGCGCGAGCGTATTGAAAAGTTAAAAAGAAAAGATTATTTAAGAAATTATTAAGTTACTGAAAGTAAACAAACAAAATACCTTCTGATATAATAAAATATAAAGTACATTTTTAAACTGATAAAATACACTTATATAAAGTAATCAATAAAGTGCAATGTATTTTATTATTAATTTAAAAATCATTAGTTAAGAACAAGTTTAATAATTACCAGTGGCCCCATGGGTTTGTATTAACATCTTTCTTGATAATTTGTGCGTTTTATAATGAATTCCTCTGATTAAAAGTCACATGATTCGCTCCCCAATGCCACCCTTTTTCACTTACATGCACGTATTTTTATATTTTTTGGAGGGGAGGAGGGAGGAGAAAAAGAATAAATAAGCAAATCCTCTGAAATAAGTAAATACTTCACAAACGCTACCAAAACCTCTTTATAATTAATCCATTAACTGCCGAATAAAATTTACGTGATTCGCTTCTAAATGCCAACCGTTTTCCACGAAGGCGCGCGTATGTGATGTAATGCGGGGGGAGGGAATAAAGAAGATCACACACACACAAATAATCTGAAATAAGTAAGTCCTTCGCAAACACTGTCAAGGTCATT
The DNA here is from genome assembly GCA_019973935.1 of Trichonephila clavipes. Classification (NCBI taxonomy): domain Eukaryota; kingdom Metazoa; phylum Arthropoda; class Arachnida; order Araneae; family Nephilidae; genus Trichonephila; species Trichonephila clavipes. The sequence continues at coordinate 739,472 of BMAU01017801.1, read as the reverse complement.
TTATTGCATTCCAAAGTCTTTGGAATACTTTTATGGATAGCAGAGCACAGAAAATATCGTAATTTGGAAAGACGTATATATACGCCGAGAAAACTAATGCTTTGGCTGAGTAAGACGTTTATGTACGTCGTTGGCACATAAGAGGTTAAAGTCGTATTGCAGCTTGTCAAAGTATAGCATTATTGAATTCAATACACTCTTATTGTATGGAGGGGGCGCGATGAAAATGATGATTGAATAGTGGGTCGCGAATATTGAAAGTTTGAGAAACACTGGCATAGAGTATTTTACCATTATGCCAAATAACTTCTCACGCCGTGACAATTACTCAATACCGATAAATTTCATAAGTATTAGGTAATCAGAAATATGTTTTTTATTCCCCACAATTCTTGATATCGTCAATCAACCTTACTTAAATTTTTTAAAAAAGAAACGATGATTTAGTTACTGATAATGTATTAAAACAAGGAAATTAAAAAAATTCCTAAAATATATGCTTGAAATACATCTATCCAACTAAATTCCTTTTATAATATATTTCTATGTTATATTAACTCGTTTTCAATTTAGATTATTAATTTCCGTAAAATATCATGCGCGCGCGTATGTGTTCAATTTAATTGCAAAATAACTATCTACGTGGCACCACTGTTTTTTTTTTTTTGCTTCTATGAGGTAACACTTTTATTTTAACATGTCATTTAGATCACGATTTTTCAGCAGTTGCTTTGTCTTCATACTTCTTTATGGTTTGCATTTTTACTACTAATTTTTTTCCTAGATTTTCTATAGAATTTTTTTTCTGAGTATTCTTCTGTACCAGAGAGGCCTTATTGTTCTCTGATCATAATTTCATTTTATTTTAATGTTTGGTTTATCATCCACTTGTGTTATAAATTGGCGTAAATTTTTAATATGGCTGTTTTTTATATTATGTTGAACATTTCTGCTGTACGGGGAAGGTGGTATTATAAAGCAGCTTAAGCCTAAAGCACTGGCCGAATTCAGCGTCAACTTAAGAAATCATAACAGGTCTCAATTTTAGTCCAAAGAATCTTTCAGTATCTTCAATTTTTATGTTTCTTGAAATTTAATTTCTTCTTTAACCTAGTAGGTTATACAAAATTTTCACCAGTATTTGATTTTATTTTATTTTATATATATATTATATATATATATATATATATATATATATATGTTATGGTCCCACTACCTCGTTTATTTTATTTTAATTACTATTCTCAGTTCATTATCAGTACAAGGACACGCCTAACATAATTAAAGACAATTCCAATGTTCTCCTTGATTATTCTAACCTTAAGTTTTATCTTGGGGAAAAATATTATAGGACATATTTTACACAATCCTATGGTAACAAACTACTAGGTGATAAGTTATCAAGCTCACGTAAGCGAGAAGAATCTTGCTAACGCACGTTTCTCTAAGCACGTGTTCTTAGAGTTTCGTTTGGGTGAAAATTTTGATTGAGTACTGTTGTAGTATTTAGATGGAACGTGATACGATTTTGCAAATAAACAGTTACTTTTTCCAATACTCTTCTGTAGAACATTTCAACTAAGCCATTTTCATTTACTCCTCGCATTTATTTGGAAAAAAAAAGTTATGTGTGAGGAAATAAATTTTAAACAGAGAACATCACATTGTTTTGTAAGTTAATGAAATAACAAAACTGAAAGTTACTGAACCAAATTATGTTTTCTGATAAATTTATCATAAATTCAATAATTTCTGGTTTTTTTCATTTAAGGGTTTCTGTATTTGATTAACATGCCACCTTCTACTTTAAGATATTTTTTTTTTTTATTTAAAAAATAAACTTAAAACAATAAACACCGAAATATATGTTACGCGCATGTAACTTGTATACATGCATGAGATACCTATATATCTTGAGCGAATAGAAGTTATAGCACACATAGAATAATAAAAGTACAGTTCGCGTATGTGTAGTACGCTATCAATATTGTGCAAAATCTAGGTACAAAAATGCGATTAAATTTTTATTAATTACTATAATTAATTTCAAGAAATATCACTTAAATTGTATTTTGGGGGAAACAATGTATATATATTTCGAAGAAATATATTTCCATGAAAATTCAATAATATTGTTATTCTAGAGAATAAAGTCATACACACAACTAAACTTAATATCATTTTTTAAGAGAAGTCGGTAGGCCCTATACCGACAATGTTAAATTGAGCCATTTTAGGAACCTGTTTCTCAGAAATTGTTAAATATAAAAACCTTCAAATTTTGGCTGTATAATAATTAGGCTTTTTATTTTAATATTGGTAACATGTTTCAAATATATTGTTTACTTTTTTTCAAAAAAATTCACAGTAAAAGTATAGCTTTGAAATTTGTGAAAATTGTCAATTTTTTACGATAATTGCTTCTGAGCAAAATATTTTAGGAAAATTTCCAAGAAAGTAGCTCGATTATATATAGTTACATATTATTTATGTGCAGTAAACACTGCAAGTAGTTTCATTCATTATTTTCAATTAAAAAGGTACACGCACTTTGAAAACAATCATTTTAAGATAATTGCATTTTAAGTGTAAAAATTCACTTAAATACAAAAATAACGAATTACAACATGTATTTGCCCTATTTTATTAAGCATTAGTATCTTCTTAATTTTTTAAACATAAAATATGAAACAAAAAAAAAAGCCTTAAAACTTTCAGAAAATACATATATAGTAATTTTCAGTTTTTGTTCAATAAGATTTTTTTAGCATTTTGCATCAATTTTCACGAATTATGTAACAATCTGTGAAGAATTTTTAACTTCAATGCATTATAAATATCAAATTTGACCTTATAGCATCACAAATATAATGTAAACATGTATCAATATGTAAAAGTCACGGTTTGGCATTATAGGATTTTAAGACGTTAGAAAAATTCAATTATGGATATGTATGTTTTCAGAAAATTGAGAGAATTTTTGAGAAAATTGAGTATTCAATATAAAGTGCCACTTTATTACAAAATAACGAATTACAGCATGTATTTGTCCCATTTTATTGAACATTAGCATCTTTTCAATTTATTTTGCATAAAATAGGACGCAAAAAAAAAGAGTCTTAAATTGCCAGAATAACATTTTTCATTTTTTTAAAGAGATAATTTCTAGTATTACATCAATTTTCTCAATTCTGTATCAATTTTTAAAGATTTAGTACCTTTCATGCTTTACAGATATCAAATTTGAACAAAAAACAACATAAATATAATGTGAAAATATATCAATATGGTTTTTGTATGAATTTGAGATGGTATTTATAAAAATACCTGATTATACGACATTTTGAAAGTTTTCGCTGGGATTTTGTAAAGTTATCTTTAGGTTTTGTTGTTGAAGACGTTTTCTAAGGTTTAAACTTCCAAAATTACTCTAAACTGGACAAATGTTTTATAAAACAGCCAAAATAAAACTATTTTTATGTTTTTAAACATGATATTTATGTATTTTTATGTATGTAACAAGCTTCTCGCAAAGGCAACAAACATCACACTTGATGTATCATCTTATACCTTTATCTCAGAAACTATTAAACATATGAATTGAAGACTTTGATTATATGTATTAATTATACATTTATATTTATACCGAAGTGTTAATTTTTTAAATATATTAATTAATTTTTTAAAAAAACACACTTTTAGTTCAGCGAGCAAATATGATTATTATGAATTTATTGAAAATTGTCATTTTTTGTTATCATATCTGATTAAGAATATTTCAAAAATGTCATTTCAGTATACAAAATTGCATTTAAGAAACAAGAGTACATTTAGACAATTTAAAAAAAAAACATTAATAAAACAATTTTTTATAAAAAATCTTGCCTTGTAAAATTATTATCCTATTTATTTTTCATCACATATTATCTTCATTTTGCATTATGAGAGATAGAGAGAAAAAAAGTTATAAAATTAAGATTCATTACGTCAATATTTCTCACCTAGCCTAATTTTTTTCTTTTAACACTTTACTTAAAGACGCGAAGATTTATTAATCATTAGCAATAACTAATTAAAAATGAATTTAAACTAAAGAAAAGACCTAAATTACAATAAAAAATGCCTACATTTTTAGTATAACATTTACTAAAACTCTTATGAAAATCTGAAATTGCGTCCAAAGGTTTTTTCAAATCTAACAGTTGCAGTTATACATTTATCTAAAGTTAATTTGGGTATTAAAAAATTAATTGAGGCTTTGCAATTTTAAACCAGTTTTAAAAAGGCAATGTTTACATTTCTATTTGTCAAAATGGGCGCGGTAAATTAACTAATAATTTTTTTAAAAATCATTTTAAAATACTTCTAATTCATATAATTACTTGTATGTTATATCATTGGAAAGGTCTTGATTTGTAGATTTCAGAAAAAACAAAAACTGAACATCGATTTTTAAAAGGGGTTTACCCTACTGACTGTTCTTAAAGTACTTAAAAATACTATTCTGCTAAAGCGCATTTCAGTTCAGTTTTATATATTTAATCATACTCCTTAACATTTGCAGTAGTACTTACTTTATTATTTATTCAATTCTTAATCTTAGTTCTCTCTCTCTCCGTATATATATATATCTTATTTTGTTCAAAATTTCAATCATTAATAAAATATAATTTTTATTCGTCCATTCAAGTTCAAATAATTTTTTGAACTTGTAGTGGATGGCACTTGATGTTAATAGAGTTTTTTTCAAATACTACTTCAGTTATTAAATTTTATTTTAATTTTAAGTTCATTCTGACTTATTTCTTTCGTAATACAGCTAGCTGCAAAAGAGGGCGTCAGTACGTTTTTTTTAACGAAATAGGAATCACATTAAAAAATTTGTATTGCTTGTTTTAAATTTATTTTTCCATTATTTTTTTTAGAATTTTGAAAAAGTTATTTAAATAATGTTTGACTCAACAACATCAAGCTCTTTCTAATCTTAATTTTATCTTTCTTTTTTCCCTCTCTACCAATAGTAATTTTCTAAAAATAAATACTTTTTGTTCAGTATTAAAAAAAGCGTTTATACAATAAATAATAAATATGACTTTTTATTAGTCTTTTACTTATTTTCTATCTCTCGAGTGTTGTAACAGATGTAAGCCTTGACTCGATTACAAAAATAAATTAATAAATGGAATTGAAGCGGAATGTAAAAATAAGAACACACGTGGTTAACATATAAATAACTACATTTCTACATCCTAAATAGCAGCAATTTATAATTGGCTTTAGTTAATGTGTTTGTTCATAATGTTTTCTCCATTAATTAAAATATTTGTGAAATTCTCAGCATCTTTAACTTGAGTAATTCTCACGTTATCTGGATAAAACTGATATCACTGTTAATTGCTTAAATGGAGCTAAATTAAGCTGTAGATAAATTAGCTAATTTGGATAGTCAAGTAACTTCTGATTTAGAATAAATTTCCATAAGGGAATATTCATGTCGTATAACAATCAATATAATTGATAATACAACATTAAGTAAAATTAAGTAGAATTTGGGTTACCCAAATCGAAATAAGTGTTTTCCACCAAGTAATACTAACTTAGAAACTAATTCAAGAATTCCGTACATTTCACGTTTGAAATCAAACTTTTCTTCTGCAAATTGTGCAACTTAATATTTTTTCTTTTTATTTTGAAAAGTAAAGCATAATTATTTGCATTATTGAAGTGGAAAAGTAAATGTATAAAACATTCCTCTTGAAATGGTAGACATCTTGTAAATTATGCTCTTTAATAATATTAAATACGCGTTTGATAGAATATGTGAGATACAGATATATTTTAATAGACAAGACACCGATAAAATAGCTCATTTATATATATTTGACAGTGAGTACAATTTAGTTTATCAACAAAAGTATTACTTGCTTTAGCAAAACTGTCCCGTTACACAACTTAATATATTAAATGAAAATTTTCAAAGCCACAACCTAAAAATTCAAATACAAATTTAGGTTAATAAATTGTTTCTTCCCAGTAGATATCAAATATATTGTTTTAAAGATATGCAAATTTATTTTATGAAAGCAACGTTTCTCCAGGGAAGGTCAGTTAAAAGTTCATATATTTACACAAATCGATGTTTTCTAAACAACATAATATATACTTTTTATTTGAAATATTTCATGCAGTTTTCATTATGGAAAGATGTTTTAAGTTATTAAAAAAAAAATTAAAGTAAACATATGTAGGGGGAAAAGGCTTATTACACGAAAAATTTAGAGCTAAAATTAAGATTCACTATTTCTTGCAAAAAAAAATGATAAGAAAGTGGCTGCTTGTGAGCAACGCAGCAACTTTAAGAAATAACAAAAACGTTTTGAGAAAGTGTCACGTTTATACTCTTGAACTTTCAAAATTCATTAATTTGTTTAACATCATTCAAGATGTAATATACAAAAATAATTTATTTAACTACACATTTTTTTCATTTAATGGTGTGTGGCAATGTATAAAGTACTTTATTTTTAAAATAAAATATGAAAGTTTGGTTTGTGAGGCAAAATTCATTCAATAATCAGCTATAATTCTTCTAATGTACGAAGAAAATAATTTTGGAAGAACAAGTACATAATTTTCTAGATTTGAACTGTAAAAAAATCATTAAATATATTTTGCATGTTACAAAACTAATTGAAACAGAAAATTTTATTTGAATGTTACATTTCTGATGAATGAAAGACTTTTAGGTAGTGTGCATCCACTGGCTTGGCCTGGTTGCTGACGAGGTTTGCCCGTTTTGCGCTCATGCCAGGATGGATGTCGGCAAAATGCTCCCATGCATTGGACTTGATGAATACCTGGCTGACGACATTATCAGTCAGTACTGGGAGGCCCGATGTCAAATGGTCAAGAAGTCAAGCAAGGGTGTTGGATAAATAAATAAATACTTTATTTTATGAAATATAAAAGTTTGGTGAAAAATTAATTGGAGACATGTAATTCGAAAGAGAAAATAAGAAATATTAAAATTGCTTTTAAATTCTTAACAGTTATGTATGACAAGATTATCAGTGGTTTATGCATTTTACGATCTCTAATTAGAGATTTAAAAATAAATTATTTGAGAAAAACGTGAAAAAATAAGCAACTTAATTTTTTTTAAATAAATTCAGGATGAGTTGTGTATAATGCTATAATGTATCATGTACCCTTAGGGATTCTCGATGCTTTCGGTTTTCGTTTTCCTTTTTTACGTGCTATTCCAGTATCAGCTTATGTCATATATTGCAATATCAGTCACACAATTATTTTTAGTGCCTTATGTATAAAGTCATAATTTAATGAGTAATTCAATACAAACTATTTAACAACATGGATTTGAGCAGATGAATTAAAATATATTGAAATAAATCTACTTGAATTTATTTTACCATAACATCTTATGTTCAAAATTTTACGATCTTGATTTTATAATTGTTACAAATTTAGTGAAAAATATCAAAGCAATAAATCTTTGTTTTTAAGAAACCTACAATCAGTTATCCTTAAGATAAATAATATAAAAGTAATTTCAGGATTTTTGCATGAAACTATATATATATATATATATATATTTGTTGCTATTTTATTTTTATACAGTATATTTTTACAAAATTCTGTTAAAGAACAAATACCTATGTAAAAGATATGAAATAATAAATATTCAGTAAAAAAACAAATTTCTAATTTCATTTTAAAACTAAATGTCTACCCATGCAAAAAAACTGACTGTATATTATATACATTAAAACTGAACTAAAACCAATTTTTAAAGAACAAATACCTATGTAAAGTTATTTCTCCTAAAACTCTAGTAATTTTTTATGAAATAATAAATATTCAGTAAAAAAACAAATTTCTAATTTCATTTTAAAACTAAATGTTTCAACGATTATCAGAATTAAAACAATATTCGAAATTATTTTAGTGATCAAAATAGTTGTATATTATATACATAGTAAAACTGAACTAAAACCAATTTTATATTTATTAAAATTTTAATAAATTTGCTTAAAAATTATATTCAATTATTTATAATGTTAATATTTAAAGAAGTATAAATTATATATAAAAATATATTAATGCTTTTAATTAAGAATTGTCTTAAAAGAAAAAAAAAGCATTTTTCTATTTTTGTTCGCATGAATGTAACTTCAGGATTATTTTAATTTGCCTATAAAAAACTTGAAATTTAAATATCATTTAAGTACCTATATATCAGACTGAGTCTAAAAAAGCATACATCTACATCAAATTTTAAAAGCATTAACAAATGATATATAGAACAACAGTAAAATTATTTTATTTAAATTTTATTTTTCAGAAATATCTGAAACACTTGTAAAAAAACGCATAAAAAATGTGGAGGTATTTGTGGAAACTGTAATTATTTTTTGATGTGTTGTAAATTTAATAAAATGCTAAAAATAAGAATAGTTGTTAGTTTAGTTTTTTATTTTTAAAAACTCTCATACCTGTATTACCTTTTCTTGTTCTCAACGTAATGGGGTTATGTAAAAGAACGAATTGCATGCAAAATGTTATTAGTGATGCGAGTATGGTGCTGAGATTTTTCAAACATAAGAGTAATATAGATATCATAAAAGTAAAACTTTGAGAAGTTTCTTGAAGAACAAAAAGAAAATGTTATGTAAGTACTTAACATTCTTTACCAAGAGTAATTTTGGCATTTTTTTTTTTGAAAAATATTTTTGCATAGTCCTTACCAAATTATTGTTTAGAGAAATTGGTTTCTATACATAAACTCAAAAATAAACTACGTGTAATCGCAATAGTGGTTTTAATACAAAAAAAGTTTTAATTATTTTAATTAATTACAGTATTTATTATATATAAGTTTATTCGAATTTTTTTGCAAAAACCTTCGATAGTAAATAGCAGAAACTAACTATTTTCATATGTTTAAGTAATAAACGTTAAGATTTTTGTAATCCAATGCAAGTAAAATGTATTAAATTACATATAATTTGTTACTAAGTCCCCACAGTTTTATTTTTAATATTTATTCAATTCACGTCTTTTCTCTTCTTTGCTTTCGAAGCACGTTTCGTGTAAATATTGCGAAACACACGACGTGAGAAATAAAATATTATGTTTCTAAGTAAGTTTGCTAATTATCTTCATATTTGAATAAAGGTTATTACAACACATTGTACACAATTATATCATGAATTACATTATTTATTTGAAAATATTATATGTAATAATGAATCTTTCATGCCTATTCTTGAGATGTAAGACAGAAATTATAATGCGTTTAAAACGAAACCTCTAAAATCATGAATCAGATATTTCGGGTGCATAAAAAGTAAACTACAATTGTACATAATAGTTAAAATACAAATTGCTGCACGCAACATAAATTAGTTCATCAAACTATACAAAATATTATTTATTCATATTTTTAAAAAGTTTTCAACAAAATTGATACAATAAGACTAGTATTTTTGATGCTCAAAAATATAGAAAATTCTAAAATTCACAAGTGATATCAATGAAATAATTGCATTGATTTGTAAAATAAAATAATTTTTTAAATTTCCTAAGATGTAGTTTTTGATAGGGAGATTTTTTTTCACTTCTTAAAAAAAAATCAGCCATTTTTTTTTTATTATGCTCATGAAAAGAGAACGTATGCATAAAAATACCAGATTTTAAGATAAAAGTACCTTTCTGATTTAAAATTTATAAACTTATATGCTTAATTCTTGAATTGTTTATAGAATTAAATCAGTTTTAATACTCACAAGATGTTATAATTTTTTTCAGATGAATTTAAATATAAATTTATTCATTGTGAAAGGGGAAGCGAATTTAAAATCCCATTTTTTGTTGTTAAGAGCAGTCAGTAAGGTAATAATCTTTTGAAAATCGAATTTTGAGTTTTTGATATTTCTAAAATCTCGAAATTGGGACCTTACCAATTATATAACGTACAAGCTATTACATGAATTAGAAGTAATTTAAAATTTTAAAATGATTTTTAGAAAATAATCAGCTTGTGAACCATACCCATTTTGACAGATAGAAATATAAACATTGTCTTTTTAAATCTGGGGAAAGGTTGCAAAGCCTCAATTTATTTTTACTCATACACATTAGATCAGTGCTTCTCAAACTGTGGGGCACGCCCCCTGGGGGGGCGCGATGATCTTACGAGGGGAGCGCGAGCATATCGAACATAAAAGATTTAAATAATTAGTTTACTGGAATGAATTAAAATAAAATACTTTCAGACATAATAAAAAATGCAATTTTACTCTGATATAAATTATAGTCGATATTAAGCCATCAAAAATAAAAACTTCTTCAATACCTAATTAGCTATCTTTAATTCTATAACCAAATAAAAAAACTTTTATTTGATTTGCTGTCATCCCGTGATGAGAGATTTTTTTATTACGCTTTCTTTTTTAACCTAACATACTACTCTTTCAGAGAAAAACAGATCCCGGACCCAGAATGTAAAAACTTTAAGAACATAAGAAATTCATCACTGTCATTATTTTTGAAATACTGCACATTATAGCTGTAATCTGTTTGACCTTCTAAGTTATTGGTACAGTTAGTAATGACCCCTCTCTTGTGTGTTCTCTGTTGAGTTTTTTTTCCTGAAAAAGAGTTTTATGATATTTGGAAAACCACGGAGAGAGCACACACACACAAGCACATGAAGGATTACTTCGACAAGTCATATTTTTATAAATATTCTCAATGTATAAAGCATAACGAAAAACGTTTCACACAATTTTTTAGCAGTAACATTACATATTATCATAATGATTATACTTTTTACCCGGAAGTGGTCGCACGGGACACACAGATTACGAAATCGTTAATTCTGGCAAAACTGTTTATTTATTACCAAAGAAAAATTGAAAAGTCCTTGAAAGTAGGTAAGTAAACTTTCCTCTTGTTAAATTATTCACTGGAATCATGATTTGTATCGTGTACAATAAAATAATTATAAAAAAAGGATTGGGGTGACTCAATAACCCCGACCGTATCGAGTGCGCGCCTGTTCCCGGGTTAAAACATGTTGAAGTCTTTTCGCTTTAAATATTAAAAATAATACAATTATTCTTCATCGATATTTTATATTATTGATCATTATTTAACATCAGTGACGCACACACAAGGGGGGTCCGGACCCCCAAAGCCCTTGATTTTATTCCGATTGATTATAATTCTAAGTTTATAGTACGCAAAATTTAGTTAAGTATTTGTTATTAAAGATTAATTTTATGAATTAATGCTAATTATTTATTCAAGAATTAGTTTTTTACTGTGTTTTGTTCCAGAAAATCGACAAAATCAAAAGGAACCTGATACAAGATTGGTGAACTTTCGACCCCGAACCCCCCTTGAAAAATTCCTGTGTGCGCTACTGTTTAACATCAATTATAAATGCTAATTCTGTGAGGCTTAAAATTAAAATTCGCTTAAAACAAGTTATAATTTGAGCAACCATTTTTAAAAAATCTTTTTACGTTTTTGTAAACATTGTCGCGCAGTTGGCTTTACTCTCCTTACAGTTCAGCTATTATATCAGTAATGTTTTATTTTCTTATAAATGAACTCGTGCAAAAAGCGGACACTTCAGCCAGTATACTTGTAATGTATCATTGCTGCACAGAGTATTTTATAACTAATTAATTAATACTAAATTAAGAACAAGTTTAAAAAGTATTAATGACGTCCATGAGCTTGTCTTGGAAAGCAAAGTTTTTATAAGGAATGCTTATGATTAGAAATTGACCCTCTGAGTTCTTTTTCTATATTTAGCAGACATCTATATTTTGTCTTCTAAGCAGCTACCACATTTTGCAATATGTTCAATTTAAAAATTAGAGAAAGGAAAAATAACATAATAATTATCCTATTATTTTATTTATTTATGTTGCTTAAAAGTAGTATACAAAATTTAATACTTATGTTACTAATTTGTATGGTTTATAATTAAGATCGCCTATTGTAACTTTAGCGTCAAAGTGCATTATTATTGCATTCAGTACATTATTAATGTATAAGGGGAGGGCGCGAAAAAATTGTGACCGAAAAGGGGGGCGCCAGTGTTGAAAGTTTGAGAAGCACTGCATTAGATACCTGTATAGTAACTGCAAATTTAACTGTGTTAGATATGCAAAAAAATTTGGAGCTAAATTTGGAAACGTGGTTTTCATTTGAATGTTATATTTAATATTTAGTCGTTTTATCTCAATTTGAGTGTGCTTTTCACTTTAAATTTAGTTATAATTAGTTATTATTACCGATCATTTAAACTCGCTAAGGCTTACTAAAGATTTAAAAATATTTCAAAAATATTTTAATTTACAATTATGTGCTAATTTAAGAATTCTACATAAAAATTTTTGGATTTAAAAGTAGCACAAAGGTAAGATTTTTTTATAAAAGTTATGTTTTTAAAACTTATGTTTTTTAAAATTGTGTAATTTTACTGTATGGATGCTTAAAATCTATATATTTAAAATTCTGCAAATTTACTGGATGTATATTTATTAAATTCAATTAAGTATACTTAAGTGACAGTTTCAAAATATTCTTAAAACATTTAAAAATTAAGCTGTTACCATACCCCCCAAAAAATAAATATTTAATAAATTCATAATAATAATTGTTCGGTGAACTAAAAGTTTGTCTTTGAAAAAACTAATTAGTATACTTTTAAAAGTTTCACTTCAGTATAAATATGTCTGATTAATATAAATAAAAATTTGAGTTTTTATGTTTAATAGATTCTGAGAAAAATGTATGAGATGATACATTAAATGTGATATTTGTTGTCTTTGCTAGATGCTTGTTACATACATAAAACAACATAAATTTCCTGTTTAAGAACATAAAAATAGCTTTATTTGTCTGTTTTAGAAATCATTTTTCCAATTGAGAGTAACTTTTGAAGTTTAAAAATTAGAAACTGTCTGCAACAACAACACTTAATGAAAATCATACGAAAACCTAACAAAAATTGCGAAACGTCATATATAATTAGGTATTTTTAAATACCATCTCAAATTCATACCAAAACCATATTGATACATTTTCACATTATATTTATGATGCTTTTTGTTCAACTTTTACATCTGTAATGCATGGAAGCTACAAATTCTGCAAAAAAATGATACAGAATTTGAGAAATTTTTGACGATTTATCTTTAAAAAAACTGAAAAATATTGTTCTGGGCTATTTAAGGCTTTTTGTTTACTATTTTGTGCAAAATAAATAGCAAAGATGCTAATGTTTAATAAAATGGGACAAATATGTATTGTATTTTATTATTTTTGTGATAACTTGGCATTTTTTAGTGAAAATTCAATTTTTTCAAAAATCATGTTTATAAAACTGTATGTATCTTTTTCTCAGAATATAATGTATGAATGTGCATTAATATTTATCTTCATGTTACTGATATGTAACTATATATATTCATGTGAGTGTTTTGGAGATTTTTCCAAAATATTTGACTGGAGTCCATATATCTCGACAAAAAAATGCCAATTTTTTTAAAAAAAATCATACTGATATTTTTATGTTGCATGTTTTTGAGAAAACTAAACAATACATTTTAAATATTCTACTTAATTGCAAATTGCGAATATTAATGTTTTTTATTGTTCAGACGAGTTTTTAAAGCTCTAATAATCACTTTTTTAAAAATAATAGGTAACTGACAACAATTCAGGTGTTTAATGATTTTTGCCGTTGCGAGAAAATTGTTACATACATAAAAATACACAAATTCCATGTATAAAAACATAAAAACTGTTTTGTTTTTTACTTTTTTAGAAATCCTTTGTACGGTTTAGAAACAATTTTGAATTTAGAAACTTTAAGAAGTTGTTTTTGCATGGAAACATACAGCATACAAATCCATTACGAAACTTTTCGCAATGTCATAAAATCACGCATTCCCAAATCATGACTTTTACATATTGATGCATGTTTACATTGTATTTATGAAGTTTCATGATCAGATTTGATCTTTATAACGATTGAAATCTAAACATTTTTATTAGATTGATACAGGTTTCAGAAAATTCATGCTGAATGCTAATTAAATCTCGTTGAACAGAAACTGAAAAATACTATATGTATGTTTTATGATTTTTTTGTTTCCTATGTTATGCTAAAAATTAAGAAGATACTAATGCTTAATAAAATAGGGCAAATACATGTTGTAATTTATTATTTTTGTGATGAAGTGCCTTTTTACATTAAAAATGCAATTATCTCAAAATAATTTTTTTTTCAAACAACGTGTACCTTTTTCACAGAATCTAAAGAATGAATGTACATGCAATTTTTGCTGCACATAAATAATATGTAACTATATATAATGAAGCTACTTTTTTGGAGATTTTTCATAATATTTTACTGAAAAGCATTTATCGTAATAAAAATGACAGTTTTCAAAAGTTCCAAAATGATTCTTTCACGATGATTTTTTTTTAAAGTAAACAATATATTTGAACCATTTTAACCAGAGTATATATAAAAAAGAAAACTAATTAATAAACATTCAAATTTTGAAGGTTTTTTTATTTATTTAAAAGTTTCTGAGAAACATAGATCTAAAAAAGCTCCATTTAACATTGTCGGTATTTGGGGTACCGAGTAATCTTAATCTAATTAGATGAAAGCTGAAACTCGTTAAATGTTGGTAGAACAAAATAAAATTGTTTTACGCAACTTTGAAAAAATAAATCTCTGCATACTACCTACCTACATTTACTGGCATTTATAAGTGCACTCATTACATGCAACTTCATTTATCTGAAATTGTTTTGCTTTATAAGTAATAAAAAAATTGAAAGCAAGATATTTTAAATACAAAATAAACACAATGGATGTTTTGAAAAATACTTTAATTTTTATATCTGTTTTAACTTAATATTTTTAACTAGAAATCGTCCAACTTTAATGCACGCGAGTGCCATATAAATGAATCTGCAGTGATCAAAGTTTCACTTCAATAAAAGTACAATGATCACCTGGCCACACGACTGTAAAAAATAATCTAGTCAGATAATTTAAATAAGAAAGGAAAATTTGTTTTACAAGACTACGGCTAATTCTATTAAAGTAATGGGTGTTACAGTTTATATATATATATATATATATATATATATATATATATATATATATATATATCGGTTCTAAAAACGTTAAAGGGAAGTCTAATTTAAATAATTGTGTAAGGATAGACAGTTTCCTTTCTGTATACTTCTATTTTTATGCTTAATCAGGTTTTTTATATTTAATACTTTAAAAGATATAATGAATTTTTTTGTAAATTTAGTATTTTTATCTCAAATGGAGGCGAAACATATCAATAAAATGTTTTAAATATCAAGAATAACAGAGAAAAAGTGTTTTTAGAACAAAAAACATACAAGGCAATTTTTCCTGAAATTGCCTCAGAATCTAATAAAGGCCACTAAAATGATTTAAGCAGGCCATGAAGGGTCCACTTAAATCACGCGTGGTTCCTTATTTTAAACTTTACAATTTCAGAATTTAAGCAATTTAAAAGGTTTTATAAATCCTTACCACATGAAGATGTTTTATACGACCGTTAAAAATCAGTTTCCTGAGAAATTCTCAAAATATATCAGAGCTCAATTTTTCTCATGCAACAAAACTTATGTAAATAAAGGAAAACTTATTACACTAAATAAAATTCACTTAGTAGTTTTACAGCGCGTGACAATTGGCAGCGCACGCGTTACCGGGAACTGATTTTCTTGGTGTAAAAATAGATGAGTAAGAAATGAATGGGGTGCCTAAAACACTACAGATTCGTATAGATAATTACTCATAACATACCATTCTTCATGTATTTTGTCTCTTAAAGTTATGATCTGCTACGGTTTAAACGCCATTGGAATAACACCAAACGCATCAAAGACATGCTTTCCTCCCAAATATCAAATAACTTCTGTATTTCTCCAAACGGTGACCGTGCTACGTAACATATATGGACCGGTTTGTAAGTTATAGAAAAAATCAATTTAAGCAGAAAAACAGCTTAATTTAAATATAAATTTTAACCCATATTTAAATCTTCATCTCTTAAGCACTCCATTTTGAATTTTTTTATCGTAAGATATTAGACCTTATGACAATCTCCCATGTAGTGTATTCATTGTTGAAATGAAGAAGCCTTTTCATTACTGGAACAAATACTATTTCATGTTCTTACGTTCCACAACACAAGTGGTCACTTAAATAAAACAACACACATCCATTATCGTTACAGAAAATGGCTTAAGGACTAAAGGAGGGAAACAGGCTTTCCCTGAATCCACGTGTACACCTCTTTCCCTGGTAGCGATCCAGAGCAGAAGAACGAGGGGAACGAGTTCCCGCTTCCCTAAAGAACAGGTGGTGCCCCCTGGCTGCCACTAATCATCAAGGGAAGGCAGGGTTTAAATGTAGTTGTTACTTTCTCCCCCTACACCGCCGAAGACCGTCTCGGCGAGGGGGTGTACTAGCAGACATTATGGCATTCTCTCCGGCAGTCCCTCTAGGAACCAATCGCTGTTTGCGTGGCCTTCCTCTTTTCTTGAGAGGTACTACAGGAGACTGGGTCTCTGTGCCATTCAGAAAGGATGTTGAAGCTGATGTATGGTAGACACCTAAAGGTTCGTCAGGTTTGTCACAACTGGCTACTACAAAGGTAGTGGGAGATCTCTGGGATAGCCCAATGTACGGCCCGTCTCTCCTAGGCATGAGTTTTGCACTCCTGTTCTGACTCGCTTTACTTAATGGGTGAAGTTTTACCCATACCAGATCATTAACTTTATAGTTAGGACTTGGTCTGATGATTTATCTGCATATGTTTTTTGACGATCTTGACTCATCTCAATGTTTTCTTTAATTTGTTACATGTATCCTTCAAAACGTTTTAAATAGGGTGTAAATTTAGGCACAAAATTATCGTTATGGGTGACAGACCATAGATCAGTATTTACTTGGTCCAAAGTTCGTAGTTCTATGGCGAAGGTTAGGTATGCTGCCGTGTGATCTGTTGACTCGCATTTTGAAGTATTCAGTGCAAACCTAATAGCTGGTAGCTTTTAAATCCATAATGTATGGTTGTTACCTACCATCATTGCCAAACGAGGTTTCAAATCCCTATTTTTCCTTTCGACTGGATTTGCCTGTGGGTGATATACGGGAATGAGAGACTTTGATTGATATCCAAGACAAAACATAACTGTTGCATCACCGCACTCAGGAATTGAGTCCCATTGTCACTTATTAGTCTACGGGGCACTCCGTATCTCTTAGGAAGACTTCATTTAGAAGTGTCATGGCCAATTCTTTAGCAGTAGCTTGCTTTAATGGGAATAACTCTACCCATTTTGTTGTGTAATCCTCCACTATGAAAATCCACTTCATACCTTCGGTCGTTTCTGGTAAGGGACCAAAAAGATCAATAGCTATGCTCTTAAATCGTTGAGCTGGAACAGGAGTCTGCAAAAGACCTGCATGTTTCTGATTCGTGGCTTTGTATCTAACGCATTCTGAACAGCTCTTCACATAATCAGCAATAAATTTCCTCATACCAGTCCAGTAATATTTCGAGGAAATTCTGGAAAAGGTACCATCAGCACCGTAATGTGCAGCGGGGGGAGCATCATGGTGCAATTTTAATATCTTCTCTCTCTCTCATGAGTAGGGACAACTAGTTAAGCTTCTTCAACTTCAGCATGAGGTGAGTACCGGTACAGTACTCCCTGATTCATCACGTACCCTCTCCCAGTCCCTTGTTGGGATTTTCAAAACAATCAACTATCTTTTTTAGCTCAAGGTCCTTCAATTTTTCTGTTCTTAGCTCATTAGCAGTTCTCGTCGGGAAATCAATAATTATAGTTTTTAATTCGCAAATTTCTTCATCTCTATACTCTGGCCTGGAAAGCATATCTGCAATAAAATTACATTTCCCTGGAAAATAGTCAATCTTCAGATTGTAAGTATGTATTTGAAGTGCCCATCGCGCGCGGGCTAATCTTCCGGTTGGTGATGTTAAATTCATCAGCCACTTTAACGGTTGATGGTCAGATGCCACTGTAATTTCTGCCCCTTCAATATATCCTCTAAATTTGTTTAAGGCCCAGACTATAGCCAAGGCTTCTCGCTCTGTTGTCGAGTAATTTTTTTCAGCAGAACTCAAGAGTCTACTGGTATATTCTACTGGTTGTTCATCGGTGGGGCTTTCTCCTTGTAACAGAACTGCACCGAGGGCGCAACTACTTGCATCCGTTCGGATGATAAAAGGCTTTTTAGGATCAAGTTGTCTCAATATTGGCGGGGTTATTAAACATTGTTTGAGGGTTTGGAAAGCTTTTTGCTCAATTTCACTCCATTTCCAAGCAGTACGTTTCTTTGACAAGTTGCTAAGGGGTCTAGCAATATCTGAAAAATTCGGGATGAATTTTCTATACCATGAGCAGGTCTGTAAAAATGACTGTAGCTGCTTTAGGTTTCTCGGGGAAGGAATTCTATGTATCGCTGCAGTTTTATCTTGATCCATCTCTATTCCCTTAGGAGTTATCCAATGTCCAAGGTATTTTACGCGAGAGCAAACAAACTTTCATTTTTCTCTGTTAGCACATAATTTAAATTTTTTAAGTCTGTCAAAGACCATTCTTAAGTCCTCAATGTGTTGTTCAAACGTTTCAGACAACACAACGATATCGTCTAAATACACCAGGATATTTACATTTGGCAATCCATTACGAAACTGGTCCATAAGACGCTGAAAGGTTGCTGGGGCATTGCGAAGTCCAAATGGCATTATTTGTACCTAAATGTACCAAAAGGGCAAACGAATGCAGTCTTGTCCTGATCCGCTGGATTGACCTCTACCTGATGATAACCGGATTTTAAGTCAAGGGTAGACATAAAAGCAGTAGATTTAGCATCATGTAAAAGAACATCCATGAGGGGCAGTGGATATTTGTCAGGTATAGTAATCGCATTTAGTTTACGATAATCTATGCACAACCTAACAGTTCCATTAGACTTGGGTACTAAAACTACTGGGGCTGCGTATGGGGACTCGCATTCTTCTATAATATTATGAGCCAAAAGATTATCAATTTCTTTCCTTAAGTGTTCTTTCCTGTTTGGAGATAGTCTATAAGGTGCAGTTGAAAGTGGTGGGTGGTCACCTGTGTTTATAAAGTGTTTTACGAATGGAGTTGGTTCTCCCCCTAGTTTGAAAACATCTTTGCTTTCATTAAGCAGGACCATCAAATCATTTCTTTCTTCTACATTTAGGGCCTGTCCTTCTTCTTCTTGCAAATGGAGATCATTGGTCTCAGTTTCATCAACAGTGTTGCTATGTAATGGAATTTCACTGGGAATCGAATTCGTGGGACAAGAACTACTATTTATTTCAACAGGACTGTCGTCTACAGGCCAAGGAACATCTTTTGAAAAATATATCCTGAAGCTTGGTCTGTCACCAAAATACGAAAAGTTGTTACGCATGTCCATTACGATTCCTGATGTCCTTAAAAAGTCAACACATAGAAGAGTGTGGTTACCTTTTGCATGTGGCAAAAAAATTAAATCGATTTGGAAAGTTCGTCCACCTACGGTAATTGGTACTGTAGGTTTTTGAACAAGGGATGTGGATTGTTGACCATCAGCTAGGCATATAGCAAGATGAAATTCTGGGAATTTTTGTCCACGATTTCTCAAGAATTTAAACATTAATTCTCCCCCGAGTGACTGGCTGGCTCCTGTATCAGCACAAACTGTGCCTGTAGCCTCATAGACTTCGATGTCAAGTAGAGCTACTGGGGAGGTAAGACAAGTAAACATGTGTATGGCGTTGACAGAGGCACTCTCTTTTTTTTTTGAGCATTTTGGACATTTCGATTTTATAAATCCAGGGTTGCCCCAACCATAGCAAGAAATAGGTGGATGAAAACCGGTGTTGGTATTCCGAGCTGGCATGTAGCTAGGGTTAGCAAAAGCACTATTGTGGTTACCCGAAACATTCTTTTCCACTTTGAATGAGTGAGACTTCCTAAACTCCGGATTGCCTGTATTCCTAGAAAAACGAGAGTTGCTTAGTTTTGTTAATTTTTGCGAAGAGGGTTTAACATTTTCGTATGAGTCCAGCTTTTCAGCTAACAAAACGGGATCATTCAGTATTTCCCAAGTGTCTAGGAAATGATTCTTGTAATCTGGTGGACACCTTTTTATTATTTGATCTGCTATAAGATCTTTCAAGGTTTCAAATGAATATATTTCTAATTCTTTTAGCCAACCTTCTAAAAAGGTTCTTAGCTCAAAAAAGAAATATTTCCACGTGGAATGATCCTTTTTCTGGTGTCGGCAAAAAAGGACTCTGAAACTGTCTCAGCTGTCAGTTTGAACCTTTGCAGTAAAATATTGTGAATGTGAGCATAATTCCTAAGCATCTCTTCCAGTTCTCTTGCAATTAACCTGCCAATATCACTTGGCAGGACTCCAATTAAGTGTGATACCCAAAAATCGGCAGGTACATTTAGGAGCTTCGTTTGTCTTTCGAACATTGTTAAAAACAATGATATGTCATCTTTATCAGGGATGAATGTGGGCAAGACTGTTCTTAAATCCAGCCTCATGGGGTTAGAATCCATTTGAGAAGAATTACCTACGGAAGCTGGAGGATTGTGCGCTTGTAATTTAAGCTTTTCAAGCTTAAATGCTCTCTGATCAGCGAGGAACTTATCTTCCCGTTCTATTTTCTTTAAGGCTTCGATTTCAAGCGATTTACGCTCATCAACATTGTTATCGAGCATCTCTTTCACAAACTGCTCATTATTCTGAAAGAATGTACATGAAGTGATTTTTTCGCGTAATTCAATTTTTTATCCTCTAAAGTCACAGAGACTCGTAGCTCACTTGCTAAATTATAGAGGTCTATTTTCTTGCCTTTTGAGAGAAAAGCCATATTTGTCTTTAAAACTAAAACTAGATTCAGGTTTAAAGTATACAAGACGTTATAAATTAAACTGATTTTCCTAATATCAATGGATACGTATTAACTAATCATTAAAAAACTACCTTCCCTGCAGAGAAAACATTTAAAGAGAAAAATTCAATATAAAGGGAATAAACAAAACATTTTTTACAAAGATCTTCAGAAAATCTAAATAAAATACCATAAATTCAACTGTATATGAAATATAAAATTAATCATGAGTCACAATAGCATATTGAAAAAACGTGATTACATGTTATGTTATGAAATATATATATATATATATACTTAGTAAGTACAAAACATTTAAAGCTAAATGTATCACACGGTGACTCAATTAGGAATATAAGATTATTTAATATTCATTTTTTTTAAAAGAAGAAATATTTCTTGTGAAATACTTATATATTTTATGAAACCTTCCTTACGTAATTCAAAAAAACACACCGGAAATGCAATGAATAAAATACACAAACTAAACAAGTAATCCGCTATCACAGGATGTGACTCATGCAAATTAAACAAATCTATTCTCAAGAAACAAAATTTAAAATCACCAAATAGAACTTTTTGAAAGCTATAAATATATCGATTCATGAAATATATAAACAGTAAAAATATCTAAATCTGAAAACATTACATATATCAAAGTTTGATAATTAAATGAGGTTTCTCCCCTCAGCTTGATAGCAAAATTACCTTTTATTTCAATTTTAACAATATTTAATTTTAAGAAAGAATATATATATATATATATATATATTCAACAGATCCTTATTAAAATAATAACCAAGAATTTCACCATTTACTCAATATAGCAATTATTTACAGCAAATTATTATATAGCAATTATTTTAAAATGCACCAATACATATTTATCAACAATGTTATATCAGTTACTTCTTCCTGAAAGCAGAAATGATCTTTCACTATTTGAATTTCACAATTATTTCCAACAGTAGATTGAAATAATTATAATTAAAAAAATGCATTATAGAAGCAAAATATACAAATACTAATATCTCAAAAAAGATAAATGATCATATTCCTCAATATTATTGTACAAAAGATTTGTTACATCTACTCACAGATTTAATTTCCGTTTTCTGGTTCAAGTACAGGTGAAGATTTCAGTAACACACATAATCTCGGGAAGAGATTGTTTTTCTTCAAAGTAGCAGATATATTGTAAGTACACTTTCTTGATCACGATGGTATTTTTAACACATAAAGCAACACAATTTCACTTCGGATTATTTCCTCACTTTTCGAGCACTTTCACCTTAGTATCCGGATGATACTAAACCGATTATTTTCAAACTAAAAGACGAGCACTTTCACCTTAGTATCGGTATGATACTAAAACTGACAATTTTCTAAAAGACGAGCACTTTCACCTTAGTATCGGGATGATACTAAAACTGACAATTTTCTGAAAGACGAGCACTTTCACCTTACCATCGGGATGATACTAAAACTGACAATTTTCTAAAAGACGAGCGCTTTTACGTTAGTATCAGGATGATACTAAAACCGATGATTTCCAGATAAAATCAAGCACTTTAACTTTGACTGTCGGAGCGACACACACTAAAATTTCCATACACGTGGTCAGTTGGTCGAAGAAAAACAACATGTCCGCTCAAGGAAGCGTTGATCAGCATCTCAGTTTCCTGGTCCGGTTAGAACCTTGGGCGCCACTATGACAATCCCCCATGTCGTGTATTCATTGTTGAAATGAAGAAGCCTTTTCATTACTGGAACAAATACTATTTAATGTTCTTACGTTCCACTACACAAGGGGTCACTTAAATAAAACAACACACATCCATTATCGTTACAGAAAATGGCTTAAGGACTAAAGGAGGGAAACAGGCTTTCCCTGACTCCACGTGTACACCTCTTTCCCCGGTAGCGATCCAGGGCAGAAGAACGAGGGGAACGAGTTCCCGCTTCCCTAAAGAACAGGTGGTGCCCCCTGGCTGCCACTAATCATCAATGGAAGGCAGGGTTTAAATGTAGTTGTTACAACCTTCAATTATTACTTTACTTACAGCCAAAATAAACGTTGATGATATGGGACGAAACGTTTTTGTTTGCTTGTTTCGTGGAAATCACCTAAAATCTTTTTAGTACATTTCCTTAACTTCTTTCTTTAAATCAGGTCATATTAGCTTTTAATTAACATTCATAATTTGATATAATTCTTTTTTCATGTAAGAAAATCACGCACAAAAATCACTTCTATCTACTTTGTAAACTTTCGCAAAACTCGCTTTAAAAAGTTTACTTATTTTTAAGTTTTGTTCGATAAATCCGCATTAACGTAAACATTAAGTGATATTATTTATATAGATAAATTCTCAATGTTTAAATTGCTTAAAAGTTTAATAAGATAAATAATGATAACGTTGTATCTAATAGTAAACGGCAAACAATAAAGTGCTTGGTCTGAATTTTTTATTGATTGACTAGTTTTTGTATTTAATTGAGTTTTGTACTCATATTTCAGCTTAAAATTCCATGGAATTTTCACTTGAAAATCATCTAATTTTTATCTATATATTCCTGTATTTGCGTTCTAAATTTGAGGTCAATTTTTCAAAGCAAACAAACTCATCGATACGAAGTAAATTATCTGCATATGTAAAGGGTGTTTTTTTAGAGGTATATAACTTTAAATTGCAATAAAACAACGATGTATTATTCGATTGACATGAATTTTTTTTATTCGAAAGATGATCTTGTGGCATTACATTTCAAATATGATATCTGGAATAGGACTGCCACGGCTCGCTCGGATGTAGTCCAACCAGGACGTCCAATTTTCGATGACTTTTTCCAACATTTGTGGCCGTATATCGGCAATAACACCGCGAATGTTGTCTTCCAAATAGTTAAGCATTTGTGGCTTATCCGCATAGACCAATGACTTTACATAACCCCACAGAAAATAGTCTAGCGGTGTTAAAGATCTTGGAGGCCAATTCACAGGTCCAAAACGTGAAATTAGGCGGTCACCAAACGTGTCTTTCAATAAATCGATTGTGGCACGAGCTGTGTGACGTGTTGCGCCGTCTTGTTGGAACTCAGCTCCTGGACATCATGATTGTTCAATTCTGGAATGAAAATGTTATTAATCATGGCTCTATACCGATCACCATTGACTGTAACGTTGTGGCATTCAACGTTTTTGAAGAAGTGCGGACCAATGATTCCACCAGCCCATAAAGCGCACCAAACAGTCAGGTTTTCTGGATGTAACGGTGTTTCGACATACACTTGTGGATTAGCTTCACTCCAAATGCGGCAGTTTTGTTTGTTGACGTAGCCATTCAACCAGAACTGCGCTACATCGCTAAACAAAATTCGCTTATGAAAATCGGGAACAACGCAATCTCGTTTTGGGCCCATTCGACAAATCTACGTCTTGCTTGATGATCATTTTGATGAATTGCCAAACCAAACTCAGAATAAATCACTTTACAGCTGTTAAATCGGTCGCCATCTTGGAAAGAAATGCCAACTTAAACTTCTATACCTGGAAAAAAACACTCTTAATAACTGGTTCGTATTGTTAAATTAGTAAGAATATATATTATTAGCGGATGGAATGATATATGGTTTATATTTTTCTTCGTAAGGAAACAATACTCATTAAACACATAAAAGATTTCCTTACAGAAGGAATTTAAGAATGAGAACTAATTAAGAAACATAATCAAATAAACACCAGAACAAAGTTATATGATAAAAAATAATAAATTCAATCGCTATTTAAGTGAACAACGAAAAATGTTATTTTAATTATTTTTTATTAAATAACTACTATTAATATAAATATGCAAATCAATATGACGGAATTACAATATCTAGAGGCAAATAATCATTTATCATTAACATTAAGAGCGTTTTATTCACATAAAAATTATAATTATATTTTTAATAATAGTTGAATATGATAGGTAAGAATTTATCTTAAAATCAGTGTAGAAAATATTCCGACGTCTAACTACCATCTGATTATTCAGGTTAAAATAAATCTTCATTGCAAATTTAACAAAATCTGTTTTATCCAATGCTCCTATCTAGAGGGATAGTATCGACTGAAATATTTGTCTTAAAATGTAATTAGTTAATTAAATTAAATTAATGAATTAATATTTGAAGAAACTGTGTATTAAGGTGCCTGACTAGTTGCGAAGACATTTTTTGAAATTTTGCTGAAAATTTATTTTTAAACTCATTTTTTGTTTAATTATAAGTGAAAACTAATAAAAACAGCAAAACAAATTTTCTTTCAATGTATTTTTTTTAAATATGGCCAATTTTAGGTTTAAATTAGACGTTATTTGTACGTTACGTTAAACATAGTAAAATAAATTCTAATGCATAATATTTCAAAAAACCCACATAATTTTACTCAAAAAACAGTTACTAATGAATTGACCTAATATCTTTGAAAAATTTTAATTTGTTACTGAACTAGAAGTCAAAAAGTGCACGCATTGCAAATTTTTCAAAAATTTCACATTTATCACACATAAAAAAAATCATAAAAAAGGTAAATATGCTGTTTTTTCCTAATCCCTACCTCACAGCATACATACTATAATAATGCACAATTACACAAAATTACAGACAATTACCTACAGAACTTTTTGAGATATCATGCTTAACGTGTTCTAAAATATCAAAAAATCTGTTTCAGAGAAAAATGCATTTAAAGATTTAAAATTCAAAATTTAAAAAACTATACTGCTGAAAAAACCTAAAACCTCTATATATCAAAAGAACAAACATTTTCAAAGCAATTATGAATATTATATACTTTCTTCAAACTTTTATCTTTTAATATTTTTAACAATTTTATAGTGTCAAAAAGCTTTTTCTTAAAGTCTAAGTACACAGTTTACGAAATACAGATTAGACGTATAAAAAGCACTTTAAAAAAACCTTATTGCATTAAAAATAAAAATATTTTACATAGAAAAACAAATATATATTATTCCATATTATTTTAGAAGTTATGAAATATATCATACAAAATATATTTGTGTTGTTTTACCAGTAAACATTCACGAAAAACTCTTGAAAAATATTGTTTATCACAAAAGTTATCATAAATTAGAATAAAAATCCTGCAAAGAAGTACTTTAAAACCCTCCATATGAATATACTAAGCTTTCTGTTTTTTCATCCTTAGTACTTTTTGTTTTTCTAGCTGCTTTTCTTTTTTTCGAGACAATTTCGCAATCGGAAAAGAATGTCTTAAAGATGTTGAAATCCGTTGTTTATCAAATTTAAGTAACTCTTGAGCAACACTTTCAGGAAGGGAACCATTTACATTTCGAATTACTGATAATATACCAGTATAACCAGAATTATAAAGTATTACAGCTAATAATGCACCCAAACAAAATGTTTCCAGTCCAATAAATATATTTTTGGGAACAATATTCCACAAAATGTTGTTATAACTTTCATTGCAGTTCTGTGTCTTACCATGAAGACATTTTTTCAACAAAGTTTCATTACACAGTTTTAGATATGTAGGCTTTATTTGGTTTATAATTTTATTAGGAAGTCCTTGCTCAATTTCTTTGAGGGGACTCCCAGCTGCTTTTGCCTTTTGGTAACGACACCAACTCTCAGATCCTTCAGGACACTGTCCATGCAATGAATTGTTTTTTCCAGATACACAGTGAAAAAATGCAGCTATTACACTACTCATCATCTTTTGTAGATTACCTACATTGGTTCGAATAGCTATTCCATAATAGTTCTGAATTCTGTCGATTAATTTATCAGTTAATTTATTTTTCCTTCCCAAACCTTTCGTCGTTTTTTTTTTTTAATTGACTCAACCGCCCCCTACACGTTTCTGTACATGACCTATACACTCGAGTTTGGTTACTGTATTAATTCCTTAAAAGTTTTTAACAGATTCATATCCTTTTGAGTCCCCATCTCCGTAGTATTCATTGTACTGTACATTCCTCACATTTGATCTCTCAAATATACGGTAGGCTCCAACAACCTCCATGTTCCCCGCGGAACCTTTGTAGTTCGAACATACATGATTCGATGATTGGCTATTGCCTTTCGCGCATATGTGGCAATATTGTGTCATAACTTCAATGTCTAAAATTTTACCGGTGTCAACTGATATGGCACTTACACACCCATTCAAAGATGAGTAGCCTCTGCGTTGCCAAGTACCATCAATGGATATTCCACATTTAGTGAAACTATTTGAGCCTTTGATTTCACTCAATGCAGCGTTGATGTTTTCTTGAGCAACGCGTTCAGTTGCTTTCAACAGTTTTCTTTCTTGATTGCGGAAAGCAAGTTTTGACAGGAAAGGTAAACCGAGGAAAGCACATAATTTTTTGCCAGCTGAAAATCCTTTCCCGATTATCCTTAGCCCCAAAACAATTGAAGAGTTTATAAGACAAGAACCTTTCATCTTCTCTGTCGTAGGGAAACCTTTAAAGAAGGAGCAGTTTTTGCACTTTAGGTTCATATGTGAGCATAATCCACTGACTGAGTCTTCTATAAGTTCCAAGCCCTGAGAATAACAATCAGGACAACAAACTATGGCAAAAAATGAAATCAAAGTTGTCCAGCTGACAATTCTATTGTCTTTAGAAGTTTCAAACAATCTTTCTGTGAAAATTTCCAAACTTGTATGGCTTGATTCCAACTTTTTGGCACTAGCGGATTCAGTAGAATTGAGCTCAGATGTTTCATCATTCTCATTAATTGTGGCACGAATGGTATAACGATTTCCAGTAAATCGGCGCTTCTTAGACCACCCAGATCTTGATTTAGCCATAATTAATCAATATTTTGTCTTAAGAAAGACAGTTTTTTTCATAAAATATATCAAAATAATAAATTAAACGAGGAGCGAAGAATCGAGTAGCTACAACATAAGCAAATCGAAAAATGACAACAAACCTGTAAAGTTTTGCCAAATTTTACTAAAACTATTAAATAATTTTTAAAAGAATATCACCATATTCAGTTTTAATGTTACCAAAATTAATATTTTATAAATAAATTCAATAAA
This sequence comes from Trichonephila clavipes, assembly GCA_019973935.1. NCBI lineage: Eukaryota > Metazoa > Arthropoda > Arachnida > Araneae > Nephilidae > Trichonephila > Trichonephila clavipes. Next base: position 711,329 of record BMAU01017801.1, on the reverse strand, counting down.
ATTCCAAAAAAGAGTAAAAATCTTTCAAATTCAATGTACTTCCGGTTTCGATTTCTAACTTCCGGTTCGTTTTTGTTGTTCTCACTTGACATAAAAACTGCTATAACTTCGTAAACAATTGGAGTACAAGCAAAAGTAAGGTATTTTTAGAAAGAAGAAAATTCAAATATTAAAAATATCAAATAAAATTTTTTTGTCATGTTCATCAAAATTGACGATTTTACACTAGTCAGGCACCTTAACATCAAATGTCCTCCACCACAGGTTCAAAAAATTGCATATAAACCTGAATGGGTGAATGAAAAGTATTTTATTAACGATTGAAAATTTGAACAAGATATGTAATCATATATAAGGAGAGTGTGAACTAAAAGTATAAGAATTGGAAAACAACATTAAAATAATGATAGCAAAATGCTGCAACTCATCATGTGTTATAAAAATATAATTAAATAATAATATATTTTTATTCAAATCAAATAAACGAAATAAGTCCTTTCGTTTTATTAAAAAAATTCTCCCCTTAATACTAATTAAAATTTTACCGGTGTCAACTGATATGGCACTTACACACCCATTCAAAGATGAGTAGCCTCTGCGTTGCCAAGTACCATCAATGGATATTCCACATTTAGTGAAACTATTTGAGCCTTTGATTTCACTCAATGCAGCGTTGATGTTTTCTTGAGCAACGCGTTCAGTTGCTTTCAACAGTTTTCTTTCTTGATTGCGGAAAGCAAGTTTTGACAGGAAAGGTAAACCGAGGAAAGCACATAATTTTTTGCCAGCTGAAAATCCTTTCCCGATTATCCTTAGCCCCAAAACAATTGAAGAGTTTATAAGACAAGAACCTTTCATCTTCTCTGTCGTAGGAAACCTTTAAAGAAGGAGCAGTTTTTGCACTTTAGGTTCATATGTGAGCATAATCCACTGACAGAGTCTTCTATAAGTTCCAAGCCCTGAGAATAACAATCAGGACAACAAACTATGGCAAAAAATGAAATCAAAGTTGTCCAGCTGACAATTCTATTGTCTTTAGAAGTTTCAAACAATCTTTCTGTGAAAATTTCCAAACTTGTATGGCTTGATTCCAACTTTTTGGCACTAGCGGATTCAGTAGAATTGAGCTCAGATGTTTCATCATTCTCATTAATTGTGGCACGAATGGTATAACGATTTCCAGTAAATCGGCGCTTCTTAGACCACCCAGATCTTGATTTAGCCATAATTAATCAATATTTTGTCTTAAGAAAGACAGTTTTTTTTTTTTTTTTTTCATAAAATATATCAAAATAATAAATTAAACGAGGAGCGAAGAATCGAGTAGCTACAACATAAGCAAATCGAAAAATGACAACAAACCTGTAAAGTTTTGCCAAATTTTACTAAAACTATTAAATAATTTTTAAAAGAATATCACCATATTCAGTTTTAATGTTACCAAAATTAATATTTTATAAATAAATTCAATAAAATTCCAAAAAAGAGTAAAAATCTTTCAAATTCAATGTACTTCCGGTTTCGATTTCTAACTTCCGGTTCGTTTTTGTTGTTCTCACTTGACATAAAAACTGCTATAACTTCGTAAACAATTGGAGTACAAGCAAAAGTAAGGTATTTTTAGAAAGAAGAAAATTCAAATATTAAAAATATCAAATAAAATTTTTTGTCATGTTCATCAAAATTGACGATTTTACACTAGTCAGGCACCTTAACATCAAATGTCCTCCACCACAGGTTCAAAAAATTGCATATAAACCTGAATGGGTGAATGAAAAGTATTTTATTAACGATTGAAAATTTGAACAAGATATGTAATCATATATAAGGAGAGTGTGAACTAAAAGTATAAGAATTGGAAAACAACATTAAAATAATGATAGCAAAATGCTGCAACTCATCATGTGTTATAAAAATATAATTAAATAATAATATATTTTTATTCAAATCAAATAAACGAAATAAGTCCTTTCGTTTTATTAAAAAAAAATTCTCCCCTTAATACTAAAAGCTTTGGATATAAAAATTGTAACATTACCTACAATGGCCTGTACTTCACTAATCTTCAAGAATTTTCAAATTTATTTAAAAGTTGAACTCTTCTTTAAATTGTTTTAAATTCATGATTTCACGCCAATAAAAGTAGATTTTATATTCTAGCTATAGTTCTGAAGTAAATATTTATCCTTATATGTTTAACTTTCTCACTAAGAGAAATCTGCGCAACTTTTACCGAAAATTTTTTGAAACTAATTGAATGAGGCATTTTCTAAGTCGAGAAAGTAAACAAGAAATGCGGAAAAGAAGCCAAGCGGAACTGCTTTGTGAGAGTGTATTTTGATAACGTCACTCAAATGTACTTGTTTAAAGAAACAAATTAATTACTTTAATGAAAGTTTAGGAAAATTTAATTACGTTGGATATAAAATCCCACTAGCCCTACTTGAGCTTTATTTCTCAACAATTTTTGAAATAAATTTTCGTAAGAAAATTATATACAAGTACATTGGTGTCAAAAATTAAAGTTACGAATATATATATATATATATATATATATATATATATATATATATATTAAATAAATAGATTTATGTACCACTATTATTTTTTTAAAAAAGCTACTTTAAGTTAGAAAATTTAAGAAATGGTTTCAATCAATGCATTCAGTGTCTGTTAAACAAAGGATTTTTTTTCTAATGAAATTTCGAATTCGAAGTTCTAAGTTTTTTAGAGCTACATTAAATATGTGGGGAGGGCTTCGCTTCCGGTTTTTGTTTCAGGTTTTACAAAACTAGGCAATCTATATTACAGTTAGAATAATTACTCATCATAGTTTATTCGATGAATTGCGATAAAAAAATTGTTGGTAGACTAGTAGCTGTTCAGTTACAGGAAAATATATGTCTCATTACCTTAAGTATCTGGTATGGCAGTCTACAGATTATGGCATCAGTTTCAGGCATTAGGTAGAATTATGAGCTGTGTGAATTTATATATATATATATATATATATATATATATATATATATATATATATATATATATATATATATATATATATATATATATATATATTATATATTGCCACACGCATAATTTGCTACAAGTCCCGATAGCCGAGTTGGCAGAGCGTTGGACTGAACTTCCTCAGGTCTCGGGTTCGAATCCCGGCCCCGGCAGATTTATCCAAAGACTGGAATTTTGTTTCCGTTTTTAATGTATTGTTTCTCTAGGTTCTAGATGAATCCAGATCCTTCTTTAGAGTGCATACTGGTTATTTCTCGAATATTCCGAAGTGTATAAAAGCAGAGTTCATCGCCAGTTGGGCATGTTCTCAGTCCAGTGTTGTATCGAGCTCCAAGCGTTAGAATAAATCTAATTGTTTGTTTAATTGAACTGTGTACTTCTTTCGAACTCCGTGACAAGTTTGGTGGAGGCGCGGGGTACAATTACGTCAAACGTGGATAATAGTGACAACCTTCGCAGGAGCCTCCGGTTAAGAGGATTATCCCCGAATTCGGACTGTTAAAAATAGTAGGAAGAGGACAAAAATGCCGACCGAGCAAGAAGCCAAGCCCGCTGTAGTAACACCTTCGTTACAGCAATGGAGGAGCCCATCGACCTTCCGAGGAGCGCCTGGGGAAGACCCTCTCAAATGGCTTAAAGAGTACGATCGAGTAGCCAACTTTAACAAGTGGGATGACATGATGTGCCTGGCTAACGTTTATTTCTTTCTTGACGGTACTGCGAGGCAGTGGTATGTCAACAACGAAGACGCCTTAGATTCCTGGGAAGCGTTTAAAAATGGACTAAGTGGACTTTTCGGTGACCGTCAGAAATATACCAGAAGGGCAGAAGAACAACTAAAATGCCGAGCCCAGCGTTCAGGCGAGAGTACACAGTCCTACATACAAAGTGTATTAGGACTTTGCCAAGAGGTAAATCCTCTGATGAAAGAAGACGAAAAAGTGTCACACCTAATGAAAGGTGTTGCTGAGGATATTTATCAGGCCCTGTTGACGAGAGAAATCAACGACACAGCAAGTTTTATCAAATGGTGCAACTATATCGAAGATATGAAGCAGAAGAGAGTTGGTCGACCGAGATTTGAAAGGCTTCCAAACGTCGTACCGGTTGCATCCCTGACGGATGAGACTGATTTGGTCTCTCTTATTCGCACAATCGTACGAGAAGAAGTCCATCGACTAGTTAACCAGACGCAAGAATCTTTGGACTCCGATCCCCAATCCTTAGAAGAGATCGTTCAAGACGAAGTTGAAAGGGTTTTGGCCCCAGTGTCAACAAAACCTACAGAAACTAGACCACGACCAACATACGCCGCTGTAACCAGGAAATACAGAGCTCCTGTTCAGAAATTCCCACCTGAACCAAGAAAAACAGATGTGTGGAGAACGGCTGACAACAGACCTGTTTGTTTCCACTGCGGACGTCCTGGACATGTAATGCGCTACTGCCGAGAGAAAGGCTGTCTTTGACAACTCTCGAAACCGCCGACGGAACTTCGACGACGTTGGCACTGAAGAAGAAATACGCCGACCAAACTCTTCTCGCCGTTTTACGCCAAGTCCCACGAGAGGCCGATCCCCAATACGTCGTTACAGATCCCCGTCGCCATATCGCCGATCCAGTCAGTCGCCAGGCCGTAGGAGCGAGGAAAACTAAGGAGAGCGACCTTCCAAGGAGGTGAGGCCGCGTGTACTGAAATCCTCCGTCGACCGCCAAGATGACTGGTAACCAACTAGACGTAATAATAGATAAGAAGCCGATACGTGCTCTAGTAGATTCTGGGGCATCGTTTTCTGTTATATCCGATAAGCATCGCCGATTTTTAAAGAAAGTTCTGTTTGCTGATGCCAAGAGCGTTATGCTGAAAGTTGCGGATGGAAATTTTGTTCGGCCGATAGGGAAATGTGTTTTACGTGTCCGTATAAACAATCGAGAACTGCCTTTTGAATTTATTGTTTTATCACATTGTAGCCATGACGTCATCCTAGGATGGGACTTTTTAGAGGCGTCTCAAGCCGTTATAGACTGTGGACAAAATGAACTTGTTCTAGAAGACATCTGTCGAGACTCCACAGCGCCTGACGCCTGGAATTTGTATGCCACCAGGGACTATACACTTAAGCCGCATTCTTTAACTAGAATAACAGTATCAGGATATCAAACCCGAGGAGACATAAATGTAGTTCTAGACGGCAGCAAACATTTGCTCTTCGAGAAAAATATTGCTACACCGTCCATGGTATCCACATATCGTAACGGAAAAAGTGATGTCTGGGTTACCAACCTGCAGTTCCGAAACCAAATCATCCCTAGAGGAATGTGCATAGGCCAAGCTGAACCACTAAATGAAGGGCATCTATGTGTTATTTCCGACACATCGGGTTGCTTGGATGACCAGCAAGAAACTTCGGAGTCACAGATGAATTGTTCGTTAATGATGTCACCCGAGTTAAGTGACGAACAGAGAAACAAGCTATCCGAACTACTCCGGAAATTTTCTGGGCTTTTCACGAAGACCGACAAGTCGACAACCGTGAAGACGAATGTGAAACACAGGATTTTTACTGGTGATCATGCTCCAATCAACCAACGAGCCTACAGAGTCTCGCCGACTGAAAGACGCATCATTCATGAAGAGGTTCAGAAAATGCTTGATGAAGGTATCGTCCAACCCACTGAAAGTCCTTGGTCATCACCCATTGTGCTCGTAAGAAAAAAAGACGGTAGTTGGCGTTTTTGCGTCGATTATCGCAAGCTGAATAGCGTCACGAAAAAAGACGTTTATCCTCTGCCTCGTATTGACGATACGCTCGACTGTCTGAAAGGTGCCATGTTCTTTTCTTCCATGGATCTCCGATCTGGTTATTGGTAAATAGAAATAGACGAAGCGGATCGTGAAAAGACGGCATTTATTACCCCCGAAGGCTTATACGAGTTTAAAGTCATGTCGTTTGGTCTCTGTAATGCACCTGCGACCTTCGAGAGAATGATGGACAATTTGCTACGCCATTTTAAATGGACTATGTGTCTTTGTTACCTAGATGACATAATAGTGTTCTCAGAAACTTTTGAAGACCATCTTATACGATTAAGACTTGTTCTAAAATGTCTTCAGGAAGCTGGTCTTAAATTAAATTCAAAGAAGTGTCTTTTTGCTGCCCAAGAAGTAAAGATTCTGGGCCATCTTGTATCTAGTAATGGCGTTCGTCCCGATCCCGACAAAATAAAAGCCGTAAGAAATTTTCCCACTCCAAAGAATATACATGACATACGAAGTTTTCTTGGCCTTTGTTCATACTTTAGAAGATTTATTAAAGGTTTCTGTTATCTCGCCGAACCTTTGCAGTCGTTGCTGAAAAGTGGCGTGGAGTTTCATTGGGGTCCTGAAGAGGTGGAAGCATTTAACAGTCTTAAGAAAGCACTTACTTCGGATCCAGTATTGGGGATGTACGACGAAAGAGCTTCTAGAGAAATCCATACTGATGCAAGCGGGTACGGTATCGGAGCTGTCCTAGTACAAATTCAGAATAATGTCGAGAAAGTTATAGCATACGCTTCTAGAACTCTGACAAAAGCCGAAAAGAATTATTCCACCACAGAAAGGGAATGTCTTGCCATCGTATGGGCTACCAACAAATTTCGGCCGTACATATTCGGAAAACACTTTACTGTTGTAACTGACCATCATTCCTTGTGCTGGCTCATGAATTTAAAGGATCCTTCAGGAAGGCTTGCCAGATGGGCCCTCCGACTTCAAGAGCATGATTTTGACGTAAAATATAAAACCGGTAAGAAGCATAGTGACGCCGACGCTCTTTCGAGAAATCCAGTGGAAGAGGAAACGGAAACATCAGACAAATTTTTAGCAGTCACGACGAGTATGAACCTTGCGATGGAACAGAAAAAGGATCAAGACCTTGCGAAATTAAAACTTTTGAGCAACTCATCCAAAAACGAAGAATTCAGATTTATCGACGGTATCCTTTGCAGGAAGAATTTTGATCCAGATGGAAAGTTGTGCTTGCCAGTCATTCCTAAACATCTACGAGCAGACATACTAAGGCACTTTCATGACGCCCCCACCGCAGGACACCTTGGTTTCGCGAAAATTTATGACAGGATACGCAAGAGATTTTACTGGCCGGGAATGTACCGAAATGTCGTTTGGTATGTCATGCATTGTCGGGAGTGCCAAAGGAGAAAGTCCGTTCCTCAACGACCACCTGGACGTTTAGTTCCCATCCCTCCAGCTATAGCTCCTTTCCATCGCATTGGAATTGATCTCCTTGGGAGATTTCCAAAGTCTGCTCATGGAAACAAATGGATAATAGTCTGCACGGATTACTCAACACGATATGCAATAACAAAAGCCTTGCCGACAGCCGAAGTCGACGAAATAGCGAAGTTCTTACTTGAAGAAATTGTCCTCAGGCATGGAGCTCCTCGAGTAATTATCACAGATCGTGGAGCCGTCTTTCGATCCAGACTTGTTTCCTCTCTCGTCGACTTGTGTAACATTGATCATCGTTTCACAACGGCGTATCATCCCCAAACAAATGGACTGACGGAGCGCTTCAATAAGACCTTGGCCGACATGTTGTCAATGTATGTGGATGTAGAGCAGAAAAATTGGGATGAAATTCTACCATTTGTAACCTTCGCTTATAATACCGCTAAACAAGAGACCACAGGTTTTACGCCGTTCTATTTACTTCATGGTCGTGAAGCGGAAACGACACTAGATACAATGCTACCATTCTGTCCTAACGATTTTGATGACAATAACATCACCAAGATAGCAGCCAGAGCCGAAGAATCACGACAGCTAGCCCGAGTGCACACTCTGAGAGCTCAAGACAAAGATCGTCGACGTTACGATTGCAAACACCAAATGGTATCCTACGCTCCCGGAGATCTCGTATGGATTTATACTCCAGTGAGAAAAGTCGGTCTCTCCGAAAACTCTTAAGAAGGTATTTCGGACCGTATCAGGTGCTACGCCGTTTATCAGCCGTGACTTACGAAGTACAAGATTTTGATCCTGCTTCACGAAAAAGAAAACTAAGAGAAGTTGTCCATGTACTGCGTATGAAACCGTACCATGATCCCGCCGAGCAAATCGAAACCGAGGATATTCCTCCCAAAGAATCATACAAAGGACCCATCACTCGTTCCAGAATAAAGACCCTTGAACAAAATGACAGCGGGGCGCTGTCTTCTTTTTCGAAGGGGAGCAATGCCACACGCATAATTTGCTACAAGTCCCGATAGCCGAGTTGGCAGAGCGTTGGACTGAACTTCCTCAGGTCTCGGGTTCGAATCCCGGCCCCGGCAGATTTATTCAAAGACTGGAATTTTGTTTCCGTTTTTAATGTATTGTTTCTCTAGGTTCTAGATGAATCCAGATCCTTTTTTAGAGTGCATACTGGTTATTTCTCGAATATTCCGAAGTGTATAAAAGCAGAGTTCATCGCCAGTTGGGCATGTTCTCAGTCCAGTGTTGTATCGAGCTCCAAGCGTTAGAATAAATCTAATTGTTTGTTTAATTGAACTGTGTACTTCTTTCGAACTCCGTGACAATATATATATATATATATATATTAATAATTGCTAAGTTATTTTTTAGACTTTTGTTTCTCAAAGCCTTAAAGAAAATCCAATAAAAATAAATTTTGATCAGTCAATACTCTTTTAAAAATGTATTCTTCAAAATTTAACAGCAATGAAGACATTCTTATATCAAAGTGCATTTTGTTTCCCTATTTAACTTTACACCTCTCAACATAAATAAATTAAATTACTTGAACATTTTAGTTAATTCTTAAAGTATAAAGTGTGAACAGAATTGGAAAACTTTTTTTTTACCTTTTTGATAGTTCGTATATATCGTATGGGTATTGAATAAGAAGAAATCTAAATTAAAATCAAGTTTCGTAATTTTATTTCCTCCTAGTTCCCGGCTTTTATTATAAATTTAGAAAATATAACACAAGTAATATAAAAAAAAAATAAGTCGATTCCGGTTGTTGTGGCTAATGCCACCTGTCAGACGTAGTCAGAATGAGGCATACGAAATTCATCGTGGCAAGGGGCTAGAAGTACGCATGTTGTTGGCCTTGGCCTTGAGCACCATACAGGTGACAGTACGAATTAGGTCGGTGAACTCCCCGAAGGGACGATAGTTGGCGACATCACCTATCAGTCAATTCCTACTTTGATGTACAGAAAGTATTTTGTCAGAAAGTAATTTGAACATAAAGTATAAAGATTTTTCTTTATTGTTACAACAATAGAGATAAATCTTAGTTGGGGTCAAAAACTGGTAATTAATTTAATTTAATTAATTAATAATTGAAAGAAAACTATTATCATCAAGTATCATTCACTACAAGCTTAAAAAATTATTTGAACTTGATTGCATGAATAGAAAATATTTTCTTAACGATTGAAAGTTTGAACACGATAAATATATAAATACATAAATAAATATATAGAGAGGTAATAGTAATAATTGAAAGAAATACCAAATAACTTGTTTTTAATCCGTTTTGAAAGAAAAATAATTCATTTTGTGAAAATGCGTAGTATTTTTCGAAGATATTTCAAATTTAGCTTCATTTTTATTTATCTTCCATATGCATTTTCTCTGAAAAATAATTTATAAAATTAAATTACTAATAAGCTGTTATTTCAAAATTTATGAAAACCAGACAGCAAAATTTTATAAGAGTCATTAAATCCTTTTTCTTTTTTATGTTTTCCTTTTTAGATTAAATACATTTCTTCAAATAAATCTATATTTTGTGTGTCAAATTTTTATCGTTAGCCTTACATTAAATATCTTAATAAGTTTAATTCAAAAACAATTCCCTTCTGTACGAGGCTCTCAGTATCAATATAATTGCATTTTTTCGCCCTTTACTGATGAGTCCTTTACAAGCATTTTAAGTAAATGTATACAATGATTCATACTACAATCCACAGAAATATTGCTTGCAAATTGAATTATGCAGTCTTTTTGCCATCACAGAATATCATCAGAAACAGTAAAAATATTTATTTATTGAATTGAACCCTGATTTCAATGTTTACACATTCCATAATGTTAAGTGGTTGATGTAATCCAAAGGATATATATGATCATGAACTCGTGGTCCGCATGTCATAAGTTAAAACACTGAGGAAACTGAAGGTTTGATGTGTAGAGAGGAGAATGCATAAAATCACAATTTATCCGGTAGAGATAGTTTGGAGAGGGGTGTTACCGCAGGTTTTGTCGAGATTGTATCACTTGATTGAGATTCAAATGTTAGAAATCCATCGCCAATCTCATTAATCTAAGTCATCTCTCATTAATCTAAGTATATTTATGTAAGGTGTAGTTAGGGAAATTACAGATACTTTAGTGCATAAAAATATAACAAGCCGTAGCATTTGAAAACTACATATTGTGGAGACAAACTGCGCTACTTGTCATGCAGTTGGTTTGCGGGTAGGTAGTGAACGTTTCCAGAGAGTTCAGGACAATTGAAAGACTCTGAGGGAATTTGTCTAGTTAGGAAGTATGAGCTGTGATTCGATTTTTAAGGGCAAAGAATGTATCCACATCTGTAATGAGTAGACAACATGAAGCGAAACTGTGGGGTTATTTTCAATCAGCCAGACAGTATATCGAAAGCCGCTACATAACAGAGAGCAGCAGGTCAAGTTCTTCAATGACAGAAATCACCATGGCACGAATTGGAGAAATGCTTCAAAATGGTCGATGGGTGACTCTGCGTGAAATCTCGTCAGAGCTGGGACAGAGCTATGGTAGCGTGCAGCATATCGTTTCTGATGTGCTGCCATATTCCATGACCGTGCTGTGAAATCATTCACCAAGACCTGGATCTATGTACAGGGACTTAATTTCTACCAAGGGGGGTTAAACAAGTTGGTACTGCGTTCTTTTAAATGCCTAAATGGACTTTGTGGTTATGTAGAAATGTGATAGTCACGTATGCCTCTTAATTTCCTTTTGTATTTGATGTATATTTTTAATAAATAATTTTTTATTCGACTTGTAACCTTTTTTAGGATTCAACCTTGTGTATGGAAAAATTGATAATATATATTGTAGAATTTTGACAAATTGGCTTTAAATCTGGAAATAAAATGTTGGTTAAAATTCACTGAAAAAAGGAAGCAATATACATTCTATCTGCTCAATTTATAATTTGCTTATCAAACAGAACTACGCTCTTTCTATCAGATAAAGTCAAATATATGGAAAACAAATGTTGAAAATGAATAATACTTAAACTACAGTTCATTACAGAACAAAATATCTGAATCAATACATTTTTCTGAAGAATCCTGATATAAATTAATCTTTTAATCGAAGTTAATTGCAAATATCTTCAACTTAAAAAACACTTGTAAATTGTGGGTCAACAATTTAGATGAAAGAATCAAATACTTCATAATTTAAAGATTAGTTAGTTTGTTTGATATTCAGTTAACATATGAAGTTGGACCTTTCTTCAATTTCTTATGTTAATTTTGTTTTCTAGAAAGGAATAATATCAGTCCGATTAATTTTCCAAAGTATTTACAAATTAAATAAATTAAAGACTTATAAAAATACCTTGCATGAAACACCGTATCAGCAAAAACTATCTTGAGCATAAAGACACGTTTTAGAAGCTTTATACTTCAAAAACTCTTTTATTACAAGAAGGTAAAATTTAAGTACTTAAACAACTAATCGCTTTCTAGGAATCTTTTATTTCTACTTTTAATTCTTGTAAAGCACATTTCGTATTCCAATGATGTCTATAACATAAGAATAATCGTATATATATATGTGGTGAAAAATTATTATATCTGTAATAACAAAATACACTACATGCCGTAAAAAATAATTTTGGAAACATTTTTCTAATGTACTTGTCTGAGGTATTATTTAAATATATACCTGATCCTGCATAACATGCATAACATTATACTCAGCAGTAAATATGTTGTGAAATATTTCTCACCTTATATTCTTTTTCTTCGAAATATGAAAAAATGCATCCCAAATGACGAGATTGTATTTTGCTTACTGCCACTATTCGCTTTCGAATATCTGGGTATTCTAGATAGAACTTCGAATTGGTTTCTACGTATTTCATCTTTCTAACTCTTCCATTTGCTCCTAAAGGGGAAACTTTTTCGAATTCTAACTGCCTTGATGATTGATATGAAGTATAAATATGAACTAGAATAGATTCCGTGCATCTTGATATTTTCTGGTGTGTGTGTTGTATGTTTTTTTAGATAATATTTGTACCATGAGAGATTATAAATACTTTATTTTCTCTGAATTGGTTCTTGAAAGCATGCACTCCATAGAATTTTGCAATACAATATTTTTCAGTGTTACTCGTTAAAATATCATATTAAAATTTACTATTTCAAAACAATCCTACATTGAGGCCTCGTATTTGGAGAGAGTTCTTGATTATTTATTTAAGCAATACTTTTTAGACGATAACTTTTTCCTAATGCGTTTATTTTTGAGACATTTATTCAAAAATATTTCGTACATTGGAATAGACAAACGACAGCTGTTATCAAGATATAAAGTATAAATTAAATTGAAATTTTTTATCGATTAATTAAAAATAAGTGTTTACGAATTAAGATGTAGCAGGCTGTAGCACAAACGATTATTTATCTTAATACGTGTCTAGATTTAAATTGATGTATCAAAGCAATATTCCTGTATCCTGCTATTTTTATTAATTTCATTGTTTGTTTTAGTTAAGTGCTACAAACTAACTTATAATTTTAAGTTATGGCACAAAAAAAGGATTTATTGAGAAATGATTCTCGAAAAGTGTGTTAATTCAACAGTTTGTGTTTGTTATTAAGATAACAATTATTCGAAGATTCGATAGTTCATTATCTCATCTTATAAATTCATAACCGTATAAATTAATAAGAAAAGTACATAAAATTTTATATATGTTACTTTTAAGCAATATATATTTTATTTTTATTTTTCGAATTTTTAAATTGGAAAAGTTGCAAAAAGTGGTGGCACTTTGAACATAAATTATAGATCTCAGCCAAATATAAAAAAAGTACTCGGAGTGTCAATTTATAACCGTAAACCTTCCTTTGAAAAACTTTCCTCTGCAAAACAAGTCCATGGAAGTTGCTAATACATATTAAACTTGCTCTTAATTTAGTATTAATAAATTAGCTATAAATTACCTTGGGCAGCACTGATACATTAAAGTCTGAAGTACCCACTCTTTGCACGAATTCATTTAAAAAAAAAAAAAAAAATAAAAATAAAGCATTCTTGATATAATAGCTGAATTGTCAGAAGAGTAAACCTAAATGCACGACAATTTTTTCGAAAATGTAAAACGATATTTTAAAATGAATGCTGATATTAAAATTAGTTTTAAGCGAACTGTAAATTTTAAGCCTCACAGAATGAGCCTTTAGAATTTATATTAAATAATAAAAAATAATATAAAATTCCGATGAAGAATAATTGTATTACTTTTTAATATTTAAAGTGAGAACACTTCATTTTTTTTATTCCGCGAGCAGGCACACACTCGATACTAACGTTAATGGTCTCGCGGGTGATTGAGTCACCCGAAACTTTTTTTTATATAATTATTTTTATTGTACACGATACAAATCGTGATTCCAGTGAATAATTTAATTAAGAGAAAATATAATTACATACTTTCAAGGACTTTTGAATTTTTCTTATAACAAATAAACCAGAATTTAACGATTTCATGATTTGTGTATCCCGCGTGACCACTTCCAGGTTAAAAGTGTGTTCAATATATAATATGGATGTTACTGCTAAAAAAAGTTTAACACGTTTTTCATTATGCTTTATATGTTTGAGAGTACTCATAAAAATAAAACTTGGCCAAGTAATCCTTCAAAGTGCTCTCTGTGATTTTCCAAATATCAAACGGTTTTACATGGAACCCCCCCCACACAGAAATATTTATAACTTCCCTAAATGAGAACCAAACACATATAAAATGAGTCAGAACTAATTGAACCAATAACTTAGAAGGTCGAACAGATTTAGAGCAAATATATTCTGCTGCATACAGCTTTATGTGCAGTATTTCATATCAGTGATGAATTTTTAATCTTTCTAAATGTTTTCGATCATGGGTCTGGGTTTTGTTTTATCTCTGAAAGAGTAGTATTTCAGGTTTAAAAAGAAATGTAATAGGCTATCTCTCTTCGTGGGATCACAGCAAATCAAATAAAAAAGTTTTCTTATTTAGTTATAGGATCAAAGATAGCTATTTAGTTATTGATTTTTTTATTTCACCAGATGATATATATATATATATATATATATTATATATATATATATTATATCAGAGTAAAAGTGCATTTTTATTATGTCTGAAAGTACTTTGTTTTTATTCTTTCCAGTAAATTAATTTTTTTTAAATATTTTATTTTCGCTATGTTCGTGCCCCCCTTGTATGGTTATCGCGTCCCAAAGAGGGGCACGCCTCACAGTTTAGAAACACTGTTTAAAAGAATATCTGAGCATGTTTTATATAAGTGCCTATCTTTATAGACAGTATAACAGATAGGAAGTCGACTAAAATAAGAAAGAAAAAAATGTGTATTTTTTTTTATAAAACTTTGCATGCTATATCAATATACAATAAAAAATAAAGAAAAAAATACTTTAGATTATGCGTATGAATATCACATGCACATGCTCTTTTTCTTTTTTTCATCAGCCTTTAAATTCTTCTGAGTAAATGTTGCGTACTTTAAAAATCTTAAGTCTAGTCAAGGTCTTGCACTAGCCTAGTCAATCTTAGTGTCACTCAAGACCCACCGAGCACTGTTAAATCACAATCGCAGCTGAAATATTCTTCCACTTGTGTGGGAAAGAGTTTCTAGAAGTGATACCAGTGTATGTGTCAACCTCGTCTTTTGGCCTCAAATCAAAATTACGAGGATCCGTCACCAAGAGCATTAAGTATTTTTGCGGTGTGACACAAATATAAATTTCTCTTGCGCCTTAAGCTATTTCGCAAGAATCAAACCGTAATAACACGGTGTCATTTTTAAATGTATATTTCTGCATAAGGCCCCCCTCTCCGTCTACTTTTAACTGATTGTTGAATATGAATATTTTATTTTGCGCGACATTTTAAGCAAAAAGAAGAATTAAGAGGAAAAAGAATATAAAATAAGAACAATAGAAATATAATTCACACAGAATACACAAATTTAAATCAAATATGCAGGAATTATTCCGTACTATTATTACTATTTAAAATATATCCAATCGTTTTATTTGCAAGTATAAATCAGATATATAAATAAATTGTCAAGTACAAGAAGGAGAAAAATAAATTTGAAGAAAATGTTTTTGGAAGGAAAATCAAAAATCTGTTATTCCAACGGTAAAGTAAAGAAAAAAACAAGTTGTATCAAGAAACCAAATGCAAAATTCTTCTCAAATAAATAAATAGACATTCCGAATATCATAGAATAAACCTTCCAGTTTAAAAAAGAATAGCAGTTTCCGGGGAAAAATTTAAAAACGTGATAGATTGCTGACAGTACCAGACAATGCAATTTCAATCGTAGAACGTAGAAAGATTCTTTATTTAAGGACTATATTTCTTATCTTACTATAAAATGGTGATTAAAACTTATTTTTTGAAAAGTAATTAAGTGGTTATAGAAATATTGGAAATTTAGTTTGGATTAATATCTGTGAATTTAAAGATACACAGAATTAAAGAATTTTTTTTATTTAAACTTTTATTTACCATTGCATCTTTTATTCCCCATTTAAAAAAATCAAAACGAGCTTAAATAGTTATAAAAAATATATTGTATGATAAAAAAAACAGTGATCTATGAAATTCAAACACCTTTACAATTGTATTTTATAAACCTGTTTACATAAAATTTGTATTCATTCGACGCGCTTTGATGTACGAATAATTCTTAGCACTCTTTTTTTGGAGCAAGTTATGCATAAAATTTTTCTCATGATTTGGAATAGAATTTTTAAAACAGACATTTACTTTAAGATTTCTCCAATTAAATTCATCTGATTAATTCGGAAAATATATGTTTAGGGATTCTTCTGAAAGTTAATCAATAAGACCTTCAACTAAATGTTAAAAAGCAAAACTAAATCAGTGAATATACTAGTTGAATTCTTTTATAATTATAATATTCGCTTATCCATTAATTTAAATAAAAAATACAATAAATTATTTGAAGTGGTAAGCTGAAAAAAAATAATACCAAATGCACATAAATACTTCAGAAAACTTTTCTCTTCTCATAGAAATTCGAAAAAAAAATATTCGGATTGAAAAATAAAGGAGTCAAAGATTTATACCTAATTAAAAGAAAATATATGATAATATTTAAGCATATGCAAAACAAATTACAGCGAAAAAAATGACCGTGAAAAAAAAAGAAAATTCGAAAGAAAAGATGAAGATTGTCGTAAAGAATATATTTACCAAAACTATTTCAGAAAAAACAACAAAGCCGTTACACAGATTCTCATTCTTAAGTTAAAATTTTTGTCATTTTTTTGATTTTTTGGTAATTTGTTTTTGCAAAATTTCTCACAAATTCTTATAATTTCGACTTTGCTCTATAAAGTTCATTAGTCTACACGCTCACACATGTAAATATACATATACCTTTGATTAAATATGGTAAAATGTGACCTTCCTCCAATAAAATATTAGAGAAATACAATAACTCATATATATTTATATGTACATGCATACATTTTGAGTGGCATTTTAAGCTTCATTAACTCTTTTTTTTTTTATCAAATTTGGGAATGTATTTAGACTGAAAGATAAAAAGAATTATATTACATCTTATTTTAAAAAGGTAAATGTTTAACAATGAATTTCATTTTTGTATACATTAAAGAATTAACCTTTATCTAAAAGTATTTTATTCGATTCAATGATAATTCTTTTTTCGAACTCACTACTTTTTATTTAGTTTGCGAATATAGTTGTGAAAGTATCACGTTGAAATTAATTGCTAACAAATAAGAATTATTACATAATCCCTATTTAGAAAATGAAAAAAAAATGGATTATCTATTAATTTTATTTAATTTTGCTTACTATTTTAAATAACATGAAGGTGAACTTTTTAAGGCATTTTAAAATATCCGATAAAATAATGAAAACAAAAACTTTAAGTAAAACCAACTCAGCTATGCAATGTTTTATTAGTCTATGTGTTAGATATTATGTATACAGTATTAAAATAATCTTTTCAGCGCACTATTGAATGTTTAATATTGAATTTCTTATTTGCTGAACATTTTATCAAATCATTATATTTAATTTAAGTAACTGACGCATACTAATCATTTTATTCAGATTTATAATATTATATCTGAGCAATAATGTTAATTCAAGAATTTATATTCTCTTTTGGAATAGCGATATTATTTTTTTGTCGTTACAAATAAGCATGTACCAAATTTAGAAAAAACCACTCAAAATTAATTAAAAAGAAACTTAAGTACTACTTTTTTCTACGAAGGAGTATGTAAATTGAATCCGAACTCGAAGTCACTTGTTACAATGCATCATATTTCCCTATGAACTTTTTAATATTTATTAAACTCCCTATGAATATTATTTATTAAACTTTGAATAACTCGCATAAGACTGTATTCAATTCTTATTGAAAGAGGCAATAAATAGTGTGTTGTTGTTCCCCAAAGAATCCAATAGTTAATTTATTTGTTATTTACAATTATGTTGTTAAATATTTTTTGTAAAATTTTGTAGGTTATTTAATGTTCATTGTTGTTAAAAAGAATGAGATTTCAGCCTCATTTTGGGGCGTATACTTATTTACTCGGATCCAATGATATGTATGTTATTTATAGGGCTGTCTATTAAATGGTGTTATAATTAAATTGCATTTATAGAGTTTCAATAACTGATTATCATTGGGAAAGGAATGAAACAAGGAATGTGCTTTTTTTCCAAATAATTTATACGAATAATAAATATACAGCACTACAAATTTGTTTGGTACTTATTTCTGTTAGCTATAAAGATGAAGTTTATTATTCATTCCCAACTACGAAAAAGCATTAAAATATATATTATATTTAGCAACAATTCTAAACTGTATACTTTAATAAGGAAGAAAGGATATTAATCTAATATTTTTGATGAAAAATGCATATTATAGGAAACATACATATTTGACGCAGTATCTCCTTAAACAAAGTCTTTGAAAATATTGTTTCCTCAGACTAACTCAACTAATTTCATTAAGACAAGTCGGTAGGCCCTATACCGCCATTATTATTTATCTGAGCCATTTTAGGAACATGTTTCTTAAAAATTGTAACATATAAAAACTTCAAATTTTGGCTGTATAATAAATAGGCATTAGAATTAAATAATGGTTACATGTTTCAAATATATTGTTTACTTTTTAAAAAAAAACTCATTTTAAACGTATCGCTTTGAAATTTGTGAAAATTTTCATTTTTTTACAATAATTCCTTCTGAGGAAAATATTTTAGGAAAATTTCCAAGAAAGTAGCTCCATTATATATAGTTACATATTATTTATGTGCAGTAAAAATTGCAAGTAGTTTCATTCATTATTTTCTTTTAAAAACGTACACGCACTTTGAAAACAATAATTTTAGGAAAATTGAATTTTAAATGTAAAAAGGAACTTAATTACAAAGAAAATGAATTACAACATGTATTTGCCCTATTTTATGAAACATTAGTATCTTTTTAATTTTTTAAACACAAAATAGAAAAAAAAAGCCTTAAAATGTTCAGAAAATACATATATAGTAATTTTCAGTTTTTGTTCAATAAGATTTTTTTAGCATTTTGCATCAATTTTCACAAATTATGTAACAATCTGTGAAGAATTCTTAACTTCAATGCATTATAAATAGCAAATTTGACCATATAACATCAAAAATATGATGTAAACATGTATCAATATGTAAAAGTCATGATTTGGGAATATGTGATTTTACGACGTTAGAAAAATTTAACTACGGATTTGTATGTTTCCATGCAAACACAACTTCTAAAAGTTTCAAAATTCAAAATTTTCTCTAAACTGTAAAAAGGATTTCTAAAAAAGTCAAAAATAAGTTTTTATGTTTTTAAATATTAAATTGGTGTATTTTTATGCATGTAACAAACTTCTAGCAACGACAAAAAGCATTACACACCTAAGTTGTTGTTAGTTACATATTATTGAAAAACTTTTGAATTATTAAAGCTTAAAAACTTGTCTGAACAATAAATAAACATTAATATTTGCAATTAAGTGAAATATTTAAAATATATTGTTTAGTTTTCTCAAAAACATGTAACATAAAAATATCACTATGAATTTTTAAAAAAATTGACATTTTTTGTCACGAGATATATGGACTCCATTCAAACATTGTGGAAAATTCCCCAAAAAACTCACATGAATATATAAAGTTACATATAAGTAACATGAGGGGGGAAATGCATTACATTCATACATTATATTCTGAGAAAAACATGAATACAGTTTTAAAAACATAATTTTTGAGAAAATTGAATTTTGACTGTAAAGAGCCACTTTATCACAAAAATAATTAACTACAACATGTATGTGTCCCATTTTAGTTAACATTAGCATCTTTGCAATTTATTTTGCATAAAGTAATAAAATTAAAAAGTCTTAAATTGCCCAGAATAGCATTTTTCAGTTTTTTTTTTAACGAGATAATTTCTAGTATTACATCAATTTTTTCAATTCTGCATCAATTTTTGAAGAATTAGTAATTTCATGCTTTACAGATATCAAATTTGACCATAAAGCACCATAAATATAATGTAAAAATGTATAAATATGGTTTTTGTATGAATTTGAGATGGCATTTATAAAATTACTTGATTATACGACATTTTGAAAGTTTCCCTGGGATTTTGTAAAGTTATCATTAGGTTTTGTTGGTGCAGACATTTTCTAAGGTTTAAACTTCAAAAATTATTCTAAACTGGACAAATGTTTTATAAAACAGCCAAAATAAAACTATTTTTATGTTTTTAAATATGGAATTTATATATTTTTATGTATGTAACAATCATCTCGCAAAGGCAACAACATCACACTTGATGTATCATTTCATACCTTTATCTCAGAAACCATTAAACATATGAACTCAAGACTTTGCCTATATGTATTAATTATACAATTTTATTTATACTAAAGTGGAACTTTTTAAATATATTAATTACTTTTTTCAAAAACAAACTTTTAGTTTAGCGAGCTAATAGGATTATTATGAATTTATTGAAAATTGTCATTTTTTCTTATTATATTTGCTTAAGAATATATCAAAAATAGCACTTCAGTATACACAATTGCATTTAAGAAACAAGAGTACATTTATACAATTAAAAAAAAACATTTAGAAAACAATTTTTATAAAAATCTTAACTTGTAAAAATATCCTATTTATTTTTCATCACATATTATCTTCATTATGCATTATGCTGTTATAAAATTAAGATTCATTATGTAAATATTTCTCATCTGGCCTAATTTTTTTCTTTTAAGACTTTACTTAAACACGTGAAGATTTACTAACCAGTAATAATAACTAATTAAAAATGAATTTAAACTAAAGAAAAGACCTAAATTTCAGTAGAAAATGCCTACATTTTAAGTATAACATTTACTAAAACTCACATGAAAATCTGAAATTGCCTCCAAAGGTTTTCAGCAAATCTAACAGTTGCAGTTATACAATTATCTAAAGTTAATTTGGGTATTAAAAATAAAAATAAATCGAGGCTTTGTAACTTTTCCCCAGTTTTAAAAACGCAATGTTTACATTTCTATTTGTTAAAATGGGCGTGGTAAATCAACTGATTATTTTTTCAAAATCATTTTAAAATACTTCTAACACGTATGATGGCTTGTATGTTATATCATTGGAAATGATTTGATTTGTAGATTTCAGAAAAAAAAACAACAACTTAAAATTGATTTTTAAAAGGGGTTTACCCTACTGACTGTTCTTAAAGATTTAAATATAAAAAAAAACTAATTATTGATATTGGAAAAAAATACTTTGTTAGTAATTACATATACAATTTATCTTCAAAAATATT
Source organism: Trichonephila clavipes (assembly GCA_019973935.1). Lineage (NCBI taxonomy): Eukaryota > Metazoa > Arthropoda > Arachnida > Araneae > Nephilidae > Trichonephila > Trichonephila clavipes. The sequence continues at coordinate 690,108 of BMAU01017801.1, read as the reverse complement.
GAAATGTAATTTTTTTTATATGAAAACTTCAAAACGTATTTACTTACTTTATTATTAACGTATTACAAAACTTAAACTTTAAGCTTATAAAAATTTGTCCATGTATCCTCTACACTTATAGAACATATAATTGTTTTACTGAGAATCAAATTATCTTATTTAAATTAAGATTTTAAATTTATTTTAAGCGGACAAGTTCTAAAATTTAAGAGCCCATTACAATTGACAGACACACATATTGTAATAAAAATATCATAAATTATTAATGTGTAATGATATTGTTACATTGGTATTGTCCATATGAATTTTGGAACTCACTGATTTTAAATCAATGCTTCACAAACTTTCAATATTTGCGACCCAATTTTCAATCATAATTTTCATCATGCCCCCATGTAATAATAATGTATTGAATGTAATTAAACTATACTTATACGCTAAAACTATAATATAACTTTATTTATAAGCCATAAAATCTTTCAAAAAAGTTTTAAATTATGTGCATGATAAACCCAATAAAGGTACTAATAATAGTATCAAACTTGTTTTTTTTAATATTATTAAACTCACAATCAAAAACACTGTGAAGTACTGATACATTTTAAGCACCGTAATATCCGGCGTATAATGCGTAACGTCACATGACGCGCACCTATATTTTCAAGCTGAAATTTTTAGTTTTTAGGTATAAAGCCGCATACCGCGTACCCCCTTCTTTTATGAAAAAACCTGAAATGTACATATGCAATGTTCTTTTTTTGAAATCATTTATTCGAGATATTATTCCTAGCTTTATTTAAAATAATGTACTTCTAAAACCATTCCCCTTCAATTTCGAAAGAAATGTTAGTTGTTTCAAAGAAACAGTGTTTCTTGATATTTATATAAAGAACTATATTTTTTCTACGTTCGTCTTCTTTTATTTTTAAAGCTCTCATTTTATTACCCGGCATATAATGTGCACCCGTAAACTTCGATCTTATTTTTTGTGTTAAAAATGCGCGTTGTATGCCGTATTTTTACTATATATTATTTCAGTGTAATTGTATACTTATTTTGGTTACGTCACAATAAATTTTCGTTTTACTTCCTTTCAGTGAATTAATACAAATTTTTTAAAAGTTTTATTTTCGACTTTGTAATAAGCCCGCGCGCCCCTTACAGAGATATACCCCCGTAGAGGGGTGTGCCTCAGTTTCAGAAACGCTGTCTTAATGTATTTTTGTAAAACATGTCAGTGATATTTAATATATTTGTCAGCGAGTGTCAGTATTACAAAAAAACAAAATCGAAGTTTTTATATATTATTTTAATTTATCGAAGGGAACGATTCGTCATTTTGCATTAGATAATATACATTTGTCATGTTCTCATTTTTCCACACACACCGTCATTTAAAACATCTTTCAAAAATTTTAGACTTTTATTCAATATGTTCAGCAGTATTGCATCTAAAACTTAATATCATTATTTTCCTCTTCACGCAACTTTATTCCAGAAGATACCACATATATGCTTATTATAATCATTTTTTCATAAATATTTGAAATTATCTCGCATTAATATTTACATATTTTTTAAAAAAAAAGTAAAACAATAAAATATAGATATAAAGAATTCGCTACATTTATTTTGCTGTAAGCTACGACATCTTTATGCATTCACAGAAAACATTTTGCTCACAAAGTAAACAACGTAGTCAAACATATTCCTTAACCCTATCCCGAATTCCCTCAAAAAAGAATTGGTAATGTGTTGCGAGAAAACATCTCCGTGCCCCGGGACCAGAGTATTGGTCCCATTATTGCTGTTTCAGCGCTGATAGCAATGTTTTCTGTTCCTTCTTCATTTGGTAAAGCTAGGAACCACGACCGGCGAACATTAAAGCGGGAAGACTCGATCTACGTGTTTCGCAAGCAAATATACTTCTGCTTATAGTATTTACGGAGAGGGTTATGCAGGGTTGGAACAACCTTTCAGGATTTTTTTTCTGCCTCATCATTGCTTACTTTAGCTATTTATGGGGACTTATTTTGTGAGTTATAGACTACTGCTGAAGGGAACTTTTTCTTTTCTGTTGCTACAAGAACAACAGTATTGAGGTTTGTAGGAAGAACATTCTGACTTGATATGTAGCGGTTGTTCTATAGTTTTCTGTGCATTCCATAATGAGTTAACAATGTTACTATAAATCGTGCCGGGAATGTAAAGGTACATACCTCAAATTTGTACTTACACATATGTATTTTTCAATGTTTCTGGAAGGTTCTAATCTAAAGCTACATATAAATTTATTTTCAATCCAAACTATTTATAAAATTGCTTTGGAGAGTTAAAATCTAAAATTATATATTTTTCTTCTTGCATGAAACATTTTTAGAAAAAAAATATATAATTATTTATATTATAATATATTCTTAAATATATGTGTTGTTAAAGAAAATCAGTAAGTTTTTTTTATTCTAAAATGAATATACTGAAAATATGTATTATTCATGTATAAATCAAAAGCTATAAATTTCTTATAACGGATATTTGATGGATATAAAGTGATTTTATATCCGTCAATTAAAAGTCTTAAATATATTTTGATTTCTTATATTATATTTTTCAAAACAAGTTCCAAAGCTACAATTTAAGCACTTGTAAAATAATAGCACGAAATGGTTGTACATAATATTTCACAAATTGGAAACTAGAACTTCTGAAACTATTATTTTACTGGCCACAATTTTTCTTTCAACTTTCTATACGAGCAATGATTTTATTTAATTTTAGAAGATGCATTACATTCTTGACTAAACTGTTCAGGAAATTACATAATTATGATGGTTATTAAAAGTTCGAAGTCTTACTTTAATGAATTTCTCAAAGTATATAGTATATATGTATCTTTTGTAATTGTATTAAAGCAAATGTTAAAATAAAAAAAAAAATAAATGAAAAGTAAGAGCTGAACAATAGTTTTTTAATCACTTTCATGTAAAAAAAATACATATGATTAATGATTAATAAATAATTTATCTGAAGCAACTTAAAAAATGTGTCTTTTTACGTTTCAAAATTATTCTTTTTAGTACAAAACCATCAAACCAACAATCTTTTTATTTTAAATAAAATAGTTAATTGCATGAAATTTATCTGTTCTTTCGTATAATATGACCTTGTAGTAACCTTTTTATCATTTGTTTCAAGAAAATGTTTTTATCATTCATAGTTTTTTTTCTCTTAAGTATTCAACAAAATGTAGTTATTAATTTTTTAGTATTAAATTTTATTGCGTCATTCATATCTATCTTAAACATAATGTGCATAATCATCTGTGAATATCTTAAATACAAATATTCCCCCAATTTTTTTTTCGTAACATTTCAAGTGATAAGTTTGTTGTCTTTTTCGCATGCACATATTAAAAATTATGAAATAAAGATACTTAATCAAATAGCAAATATATATATATATATATTTCATTCATGTAATATATCCGAAATTAATTTGCAATTATAATTGCATTTTGTTTTTGTCTTTTCTCATTGTTAACAGTAAAAAAAAACTGATCCTGATACTGTTACTTTTTCATGTTTCTCTTATTCCAAATATTTAACAAGAAATCATTTCACTGCGTATTTTATTTAATTTAATATGGTGAAATTATTTTTTATTTAATGCATTTCAGATAAATTTCATAAAGTGAATTAATATTTGAGATGCTATTTTTCAACGCTAAATCAAACAGAAAAAAAAATATATAATACAGATTACCATCATTTCTCATAGAAAAGAGGGGAAGATCTTTGTACACTAAAAGGCAAAATTTGGATAAATTAATTATTAATATATATGTATTTTTTTTGATGGGAAAGAAATAATTCTCAAAAAACAGGAATGCATTTTTAAATATGATAAAAGGCTATTAAATGCTTGCATTTAGTTCTAATTTGACTATGAATTTTTTCTCTAATATTTACGAAAACCCTTATTTTTCTTCACCTACATAGCTCTAAACTGCTGTTTTTTAAAAAAATTTCAACACCATGAAGAAATTACCTGAATGATGTGAAATTTGCAGCAAATGTTCATTATAAGATGTTGTGCAAAGTAGTAAAGTTTCTGAGACCCCACGCATGCGAGGCTAGAACAGCGACTACTAAAATAATGATAAAAAAGTATAAATAGAGGGCTGTAGGGGGACGTTGAAAATCGCGCAGGGTTATTTGTTAGTGGCAAATATTGTATCCCTGGGAGGAGCTGCGGTACTTGTGTGGTCTTAGTAGTTTGTTAGTGGGACCTGTGACTGTCTCCACGACGAAATAGATTTAAAATTCAATAACATATGCAGATTGAACGGGAGAGAATATTCGGCCTTCATGAAGGAGGATTTTTCTGTCTCGTAATTGAGGTTAGTGTGCCACAGAACAGTTCCATAGGGATGCGAGTTTGGAAGTAGAGGATCGACGAGCACCGATTAACTCGAAAGACTGGGAATGGACGATAGAAGGTGGAGTTAACGCACGATGATAGAAATCTGGCCGTGAATGACCAAAAAGTGTTGCGAAAGTGTTGGGAGCACGTTGGTCCACTTATTCAGGTGCATTCATGTCAGCTTCGTCAGTTCGTTGACGTCTGCTGCAACGTGGACTGCATGCAAGGATTAATTTATACAAGATCAACTCATAAACACGTAGCCTGGCTGGCCTATTGCAACAAGTTGACTTACCCCGCTTTAATTTGTGGAAGAGTAATGCCCACATTCGTGTTAGACGCTATCCCGGTGAACGCTGCAATTCAGAGTGTATTATCGAACGTCATAGCGGCCGAACACCCAGAGTTAGGGTCTGGGGTGTGATTTTGTGTAATGCAGTGTTTCTCAAAGTGTGGGGCGCGCCCCCCTTGGGGGGCGCGATGACCCTACAAGGGGGGCGCGAGCGTATCGAAAATTCAAAGATTTTTTTTTAAAAAAATAACCGGAAAGAGAAGTAAAACAAAATGCTTTCTTCCATAATAAAAAAATACACACAACAACACTGCCATAATTTATGTTTATTATCTGGCTTTCTTCCGTCATCAAATAGCCATCTTTGACCCCAAAACCAAATTAATGAAGAAAAAAAACATTTTGTTTTATTTGCTGTATTTCCTCAATGAGAGATTTTTTTATTACGTTTTAACATAAAATATTACTCGTTAAAAGAAAAAACGAAACACAGACCCTGAGAAAAATTCTAAAAAGATAAACAATTCACCACTGTAATTATTATTGAAATACTGTACATTAGTTGTAGAAAAAGAAAAGGAAGTCATGATTCACTTTTCAGCCAGGCTGCATAGTACGTTTGCTAATCATTTGATTGACCTTCAATCTTATGGTATGGTTATTATCAATATTAGTTCCCTCCCATCTTTTATGCGTTTGCTTTTCGCTTAGGGAAATTGTAACTGATTCAGTTTTACGATATTTGGAAAAAGAATTGATTGGTTTAACATTTCTGTAGGATAATTGAAAAGTGTCTGATTTGCGTCCTTTATTATGGTCTTGTACTTTTAAATCATTTTAGTTCAGTTTTATTTGATTTTTTCTCAAATCATCAAAGAATTGAATAGTCCTTGAAAGAAGGTAAGTATACTTTCTATAACTTAAAATATTCACTAGAATTCCGATTTGTATCGTGTACAGTAAAAATAATTCTAAACAAATGATTGGGGTGACTGAGTCCCCCGCACTACCATTAATGTTAGTATCAAGTACGCGCCTGCTCCCGGGTTAAAACATTTTGAAGTCTTCTCGCTTTAAATGTTAAAAAGTAACACAATTATTCTTCATCGGAATTTTATATTCTTTCATAATTTAAAATTAATTCTAAATGCTAATTGTGTGAGGTTTAAAATTACAGTTCTTTTAAACAGTTATTTACAATTATAGCATTTATCTAAAAAAATAAATCATTTTACATTTTTGTATACAATGTCGTGCACACAGTTTTACTCTCCTTACAGTTCAGCTATTATATCAAGAATAATGTTTTATTTTTTTAAAAAATGAACTCGTGCGAAGAGTCGGTGTTTCAGCCAGTATACGTTTGATGTATCAGTACTTAAGAAGGTATTTTATAAATAATTTCTTATTACTGAATTTGGCCGCGGTAGCCGAGTGGTAAAGGTATAGGATCGAGGCTTGCCTTGTCACGAGTTCGAGCCCAGTACCACTAAAGAACCGCCGTGTAGGGCAGAGATGCACGTTAAATCTGTCGAGAGCTGAAACGTCCTCCCGTTGGTGTGGTGTGGTAGTTAGGAGAGAGGAGTGCCAGCTCAGGTGTCATCCACGTCACTTGACCATGGTTCAAAATTACGTGGTCCGTCGTCAAAAGCCCTCGTACCGCTGAACAGTGCGACGTTAATATTCAATCAATCAATCTTATTACTAAATTAAGAACAAGTTTAATAATTATTAGGGACTTCCACGGGCTTGTCTTATAGAGGAAAGTTTTTCAAAGGAAAGTTTAATATCAGAAATTGACACTTAAAGAGTTATTTTTCTATATTTAGCTGAGATCTATATTTTGTCTTCAAGGCATCCACTGCAGAAAATCCGGTTTGAAAAAGGTAGGATGTTGAAAATGGTAATAGTATACGAAGTGCTTTTGTTTTCAGTACAGATAATTCCTCATCCACCTCTACCCCAAATTCAAAGAGCGATTTATCACAAAATTGCCTTTTAATTTTTCACTGGATGTGGAATCTATGAAGGTTTCTTCTTCGGAAGTTGAGAGCCCTTCTGGAGTATCTTGAAATATAGATCCCTAATCCACTCGTAACTTGCTACCAAGCTGTCCTCATCCAGAAAATACTTTTTAAAATTCTTTGCCAACATAGCTAAATGATTTTACATGTTTTAAAAACAACTTTCACATGTTGTTCTACAGATTTGTAAGTTTTAACACATATCGAGCTGGGGCTTTTTTTCCATCATTTACTTCAGTAGTTGTAAATCCAAAATTTAAGTATTTTTGAGAAGATCGCCTTGATTTAATTTTCGGAACCATGCTCGTTCGTCTGTGTACTTGTTGATTCTTTATTATGGTCGAATGTTTGCTTACGACTTAAAAATGTATGTATGATATTGTTTTAATCTACTGCCGTAAATACTTAATTACCGTGAATTACAATTAACGTGGAAATTTAAAAAAAAATGTACATTCAAGCTAGATTCGGTAGCTATAGGAGTATCGAGTCGACCAAAACTGACTGGAATTGTACGAGGAAAAGCATTTTTACATGTTTTGCGCAGACGTCCGATAGCTTGCCCAGACTCACGCAAACGTACCCTATAATGCCAGATGTGATGGATATGATAGAGAGCGACATTGACTAGACTATTTTTCTAATGACATTTGTACTTTGAGAAATGAATGCTGAAGGAAATAAATCTTTAATTAAATACATCATTTTGCGATCTGTTCCAATTTAAAAATCAGAGAAAGGAAAAATGACTTAGTAATTATCCTATTACTTAACTTTTTTTTGCTTAAAAGTAACATATACAAAATTTAATACTTATGTCATGAATTTGTACGGTTTATAATAAATATTGTTGCTTTATCGTAAAAGTGCATTATTATTGCATTCAGTAAATTACACTGCTGGACAATTGCTAAGGACGGATCACAAATTGCTATGTAGCATAACATCAAGCGAGACATGAGGCCTAGTAGGATAAAATATAGTTGCCACACTGTTCAGACATTAGAATAAAGAATATTTATTGTTCTGGAAAGTACAAAAACTGTGAAACATCTGAAAGAAAAAAAAAATGTTCATTTGATCTGCGTACGGAGAAATGGAACAATGCATCTAAATGTCAGCAGGCACCTTAAAGAAAGGTAACAGTATGGGATATTTCCACCGTGGAGTGTGATGCAACATTCCACACGTCGTACCATACTTTGCACAACATTATCCAGCAGCTGTTGAGGCAATTTATCCCATTCCTCTGTGAGTGCACGGATGAGGGTGTTCTTGTTTGTCGGAGGATAGTTTCGGCCAGCAACTTGCCTCCCCAAAGCATTCCACACATTTTCAATGGGGCTTAGATCTGGAGAACGCGCTGGCCATACAAGACGTTGAATACCCTCGCTGTCTAGACAATCCTGAACAGCGAGTGTTCGATGACATGTTGCATTGTCGTCCATAAAAACAAATTTATCACCGGCAGCACCACGGAAAAGACGAACATGAGGAAGTAGAACTTCATCAATGTATCGTTGGCCCGTCATAGTCCCATTCGCAACCACATGTAGGCGCGTGCCGCCATTGATCATGATGCCGGCCCACACCATGATTCTGCATGTCGGATATCGGTCCTTTTCCTGGATATTTTCTAAACGATAAGCAGTACCACTCTCGCGCCAGATCAGTTGGCGTCTACAATCCGATGACAGACTGAACCTACTCTCATCTGAGAATAGTACGCATGCCCAGTCCTGTTCAGTCCAATTGTGATGCTCACGACACCTTTGCAAACGGGCAGTACGGTGCTGTCTGGTCAATGGGACACACACAACAGGTGTGTGTGCGTATAGCCGTCCTCCCCTCAAACGTTTGGCAACAGTTTTTCGGGAGATCTGCTTTCCTGAGGCAGCAAGAAACTGATTTGCCACCTGCTGAGCAGTGGTGCGCCTGTTCCTTTTTTGCAGATAGGACGATATATCATTCTTCTGCAGGCGTCGTACTTCTAACACGACCTCTCCCGTGCCGTCTGCTACACATTCCAGTAGTTTTAAATGACTCCCACAGCCGTGAAACAACGCTGTGAGCGATGTCGAACTCCCTGGCAACATCTGTTATTTTTTGCCCTTCTTCGATCTTTCCAATAATTCGGTCAAGCATAAAACCATCTATGTGATGTTGGGAAGACATGCCAAAAATTTTACGTTCGTCTATTAATTCTTTCCTGTAAAACTTTGACTTGAAACAACAACTGTCCACACGCGTCAAAACCTTTAAAGCTCTTATGAACGCTATCACGTGATGAACAGACGTGGAAAAAAAAATTGCATACTCATACTTCTTCTTACTAATATCCCGCACTTATTCTAATTTTCCACATTTTGCTTCCTTTCATTTTGTGGTTGCTATGGATGATAGTGTTATCCGTCCTTAGCAATTGTCCAGCAGTGTATTATGTATAAGGGGGGGCGATAAAAATTGTGATTGAAAAGGGGGGCGCCAGTAGTGAAAGTTTGAGAAGCACTGGTGTAATGGAAGATATCAGGTGTTACGAATTGAGGGTAATCTGAATATCAGCATATACGTCTGTGAAGTGTTTCCCTTCTTTTAAGGCATCCCTGGAACTATTTTTAAACAGCATAATGCACTTTCATATGTTGCAAGGAAGGTACGTGACTTCTTTTCGCTGGAACGCATGCAACTCATTCCTTGGATTCATATTCCCCTGATATGTAGACTATTGAACATAAATGGCATTTTATTGGTCGGTATTTCGTTCGTGATCTGCGTCTTACAGATTAAAAAGACGATGTTTGGGTGCTTGTACAAACAATATGAAAAATTCTCTTCCACAAGCAAACATTCAACATCTGATTGACCCCATGCCATGTCGTACAGCAGCACTTATTGCATTGCATGGTGGCTATAACAAATACTATTATCAACAACTTAATTTTATTTATTATTTTTTTGCTGTAAAAATTTATTTATTTATTTAAACCAATTCAAGTTTTTTTTTTTGTATTATGTATTTCATTTTCACATGGTGTTATATATATATATTTTTACAAACAACATTTTAAATTGCATTTTTTACAATAAAAAATACATTTTAATAACATATATAATGCAAATTTCTTTTAATTATGTAAGATTAGCAAGAAAGGAGTGGGGCCGTGGGTAGCCTAGTGGTTAGAGCATCGGACTCCAGGCCGGAAAGCCTGGGTTCGATGCCCGATGCCACCAATCACCCTCCGAGTACACACGGAGTACGTGCTCGTTAAATCAGTGGGTCCGTAGTCTTGTGGGCTTAATCACAAGCGCAGAGACTGGAGAATATTTCCATACCCTTCAGTTTACATGCAAAAATTGTGGAGGTGGAGATAAAGGTCGTTTTGCCATCTATCGTCCCTTCGGGGAATTTCGCCGAGCTAAATCGTACTGTCACCTGTATGGTGCTCAAGGCCAACGAAAGGCGTACCTCTTGCCCATGCCACGATGAATTTCGTGGGCCTCGATCTGACAACGTCAGACAGGTGGCATCAGAAAACAACAAGAAATGAGTTATTGGGTATTTTTATTGTTTAAAGACACATCTAGAAGATTTTACATCTTAAGGAACATCAAAATAGTGTATTTCATTTTTAAACCACATCTATTACACTTTTTAATTTAATTTTCCTCAACAATATATTTTCTACAACATAATTTATAGTAAAAGTAAATAATAAAAATAAAATATACTTAAATTGGGAGGGCACGACTAAGGAAATTCATTTGGGATCGAGACTAGGTGTAATAGTAGTACTTCTTTAGGGTGTTCACCCTTCAATATAATTCCGCCGAATGGCCAGTCAATTCGGAGAAATTAGGCTTCAAAATACATATGTAGCTTTTACACAATTACATTTTAATTCCATCCAACGATTCCGTAGCTTGGTTAGTAAATCGTCTGCATGATATGTACGAGGTCAGGGTTCAATTGCACACGATCAATTTTTTTCTTCAAGTCATTTAATTTTTTTTTAAATTAAGTAAATTTATTTATGAAAGGCTTATTAAATATTAAAGGGCATTTCATATAATTATTTTGCATTTTATAAAGTAAGAAAATACTGCAATTATATTAAATTTTATAAATATATTTTATATTAATACATAATATTTATTAAATGATATATTACATAAAATTAGTTACAAAGAGTTTTATAATGTGAAATACAATATACCAGTATTTCTCAAAATGTGGGTTTGCGCACCCTAGAGGGGCGTGATAACCCTAAAAAGGAAGCGTGAGCATATCCGAAATAAAAAGTTTAAAAAATTAATTTATAAGAACGAAGTAAACAAAATATTTTCTGACATATAAAAAATACGCATTTACACTGATATAATTCATATATATCAGCTGGCGAATACTTCATCAAAAATAAAAGTTTCCACTTCCTTACGTTTATCAACGATCTGATCCAATAACTAAATAAAAAAAAAATGTTTGATTTCCTTTAATGGCCTGATGAGAGATGTTTTTTTATCATGTTTCCTTTTTAAACCTAAAATACTACTCTTTCAGAAAGAGACAAAACTCTGACCCAGAGTAAAATTCTAGGAAGATAGATGTAGAAAGAAAATGAAGGCTTGTTCACTTTTCACCCAGCATGCAGAATTGCGTCAGTCATCATCGTTTGGCTTAGGAACTTTTTGACATGATTAGTTATGTATTTGAAGGATTATTTGTCTAAGATTTATTTTTACTGGTATTCTTCTGAAACACACGTAAAGCCTGATGAAATACGTGTTTTACACAATTCGTTTTTTAGAACAAAAATCCATATTTTTAAATGGAATACACTTAACACGGGAGCGTTCGTGCGAGGCTCAAAGTCAAAGGGCAGCTAAATTACAATAACTTTAACAAAATATGAAAGATTGGCTTGCAAATATCGTTCCTGTAATGTTAGCGACAAGTGTATGTGATTTGTTCCCTTTATTAATGTTACATACCCTTGAAGCATTTTAGTTCATAGTATTTTTTCTCAAATTATCAATGAAAAAAATGAAAAATCCTGGAAAGTAGGTAAGTATATTTTCTCTTAGTTAAATTGTTCACTAGAATTGTTTTTTTTATCATGTACAATAAAAATCATTGTAAAAAACCAAAAAAAAAAAACATTGGGGTGATTCAGTCACCTCTCGCGACTTTTAACGTTAGTATCGTGTGCGCGCCTGCACTCCCGAATTAAAACATTTTGAAGTCTCCTCGCTTTAAATATTAATGCCAAGTGTGATGGATATGATAGAGTGCTACTTTGAATAGACTTTTTTTCTAATGACATTTATACTTTTAGAAATGGATGATGGAGGAAGTAAATTTTTAATCAAATATAATTTTTTAATTTGTTCCAATTTAAAAATTAGAGAAAAGAAAAATAACAATAATTATCCTATTACTTAAAAGTAATTTGCTTAAAATAAATATTAGTTATAAGTAACAACTACAAAAATTTTAATACTTATCTTGTTAATTTGTACGGTTTATATTTAAGATCGTATTGTAGTCTTAGCGCCCCCCACCAAAGCGCATTATTATTTTATAAAAGGGGCGCTATAAAAATTATGGCTGAAAACTGGGTCGCCAATAGGGAAAGTTTCAGAAGCTCTGCAATATATTATAAATAAAATAGTATATAAAGTAATTAATAAAGTATATTATTATTTTTAAATTAATTATTTTCTAATTAATATAAAAAATATGTCTTTTTTATATTATCCACTCAATTATTTTCTAACTTTATAAAATATTTATATATATATATATATATGTAATAAGCTATTTTCCCATAAATTTATTTAATTTCAAGAAGTTTATTTAAATAATTTTAACAAATTTGTTTAAATAATTTTAATAATAATTTCAACAATAAATCATAATTTTAATAATAAACCACAATTTTAATAATAAACTATAATTTTAATAATAAACAATAATTTTAATAATGAATTAAAAATATTTCTTATTAATACTAATACTTAATAATAATTAATTAATTATAATATATTGTTATTAATTAATTAATTTTAATAATTAATAATTACCTTACTAATTTTGTTATTAATAATTTTTATTAATAAGCATAATTTCTCCGAATTGACTGGCCATTCGGCGGAATTACATTGAGGGGGTAACACCCTAAAGGAGTGCTATTATTACACCAAGTCTCGATCCCAAATGAATTTTCTTAGTTGTGCCCTGTCCTTGTTAGATAAAGATATATTTAAATTAAAAATTTTATACACAGAACGTACATATTTTAAAATAAAATTAAGTAAAGATTATTTTCTATATATATATATATAGCTTAGTGGCCGGTGTTGTTGTATTTGTTTTCGAATAAGCGAAGAACTTCAGATTGCATATTACTCTTCTTTATTTTCACATGAAACAAAAAAGCTTTACGACTTCACAAATGCATACATTCACACAAAGACATAAAGCTACTGCTATTTACGCATATTCAAGACGACGAGACGGAAACAAAAATTTCGACGATTACATGGTGAAAGCAAAACAGGCGAAGAGCGGAAGCAGTAGCTTCAACCTACATGACAAAACACTAAGACAAAGAGAAAAGAGAGCGATCACACAAGATTTTTGCTTTATATACCGGCAGGGACAAATCGTATGACTAATTTAAAATAGTAGCTTTTGATTGGTTAAACTGGGTGGGACAGGGATTTCGGATACTAGTTGATTACGATTAAAATTTAAGCGTTAGTTTTCATCCAAATGATTAAAGCTTGTTTAAGTATTATTAGAAATAGTTAAATAAAAGGATGCTAGTGGGAATTTTTACACACACACGCACACGCACACACACACGCACACACGCACACGCACACACACACACACACACATATATATATATATATATATATATATATATATATATATATATATAATTTGAAAAACATGAATTTTATAATACTGAATTTCATTTCAAGTGCAACCTCGGACTTATGACCGATAAGTGGGATTAAACTAGTTTGATGGCGCCAACCTTCCCCCTGTTGCAACTTGGTAAGTTATAATCTAGAAATATCCAATTCTCAAAAATTTAAAAAGTTAATTCTTAAAAGTATGAGCTATTCGTCATTGCATTCTGAAAGTTATTATAACATTAAAATGTTAAAACTCTAAAATAATTAAGTGCAAAATATAATTGAACCATGGAATTCCAAAGATGAATCGCCCATCTTTAAAGTAGTCGTATAGGAGGAAAAATATTTAAAATCATAAAGTTCAAATAAGAAACCCAGTATATCCACAAATGAATAGCGTAAATCATCAAAAACTCACCCCCAATAGCATCCTATCAATACTTCCATTCAGAATTGCTGAACGATTTTTCATATTTCCTACAACAACCACCATTCATGTCTTTTATTGCTAGAAATATCTAATTGCTTATAAAATGCCAATAATATGTTGTTTCTTGCTTTCATATTAAATTTACTTACTTTATATGCATTATTATTTTTATATCATCATTTACTAACTTACTATAGTAATATTTGCATATTATTGCATAATTTCCAGGGACTTTATCAACATAGACTATCACAAAGTGTTTTTGTAAGTTTTCTATTGGCATTTAATTTCTCTATAAGAAACATTTTTGTACTAAAATTAAAATTCATATATATATATATATATATAAAGAAATATGTATTATATATCAAAAATAAGAAAAAAATAGATAACAAACATAACAAGAAATAGCATAATAAAAATATAAAACCTGAACATGAAGAACAAAATTATAGAAAAATAAAAAAAAAAACTACAAAAAAGAAGAACCTAGCGAGTCAGAAAGCAATTTCGGACTTAGGACCGAATAAGTGGGGTTAAACTAGTTTGAAGGCGCCAAACTTCTCCCTTTGCAACTCGGTAGGAAAACCAAATAAAATAAAATAAACAAAACTTCAGAGTTTGGATAACTCAGAGATTATGAAAAAACCACTCATTACTATTATGTAACAAACTCTCCCAAACTCTTAATGCAGAAAATCACAAAATAATTACGTAAGAAAAGTAAAAAAAATGCTAAAACAATTACATAAGAAAAATATCTTTCAAGAAATAATTTAACAAAATTTCTTTACTCACAGCGCTTTTACGAGGAGAATCAAGCGTCTTGACATTAATGAAAATCGATTATTCACCAAGTTAAAAAATTCGAAAATACATAAACACATCTTTTGAGCTGACTTTTAAACTAGCCAGCAAATACAGGTATAAAAAAAAGACGACAATTAAATACGGTAGAATTGGTTGATTGTCAAAAATGTAAATTTACTAGGCTCTAATTTGGTTGGTTGTCAACAATGTGTAAGATGTTCAAGATGTGTGTGGAAAAAATGTAAACTGTGATATGAGTGTTATGATATAATCTTCACAGCAAGACCACTAACATGCTGACTTTGAAATCCTATTGTTGTGTGGTGGTTTTGGAATTCGAAGTAGCAAGACGGTTAATGTATTTGTGATGAATATAAGTTCTTGAGAAATTAAAAGGGTATTCATGATCTAAACAACATTGAAAAAATTGTTTAATATTATTGTATTTATCTATTTTGTGGGTAGTTAAGTTATCATTTCTAAATAAACAATTCAAAATGATATTTCTGTAAATTGATATATGCACACAAGTTACTATTCCATACGGGAATTTTAATTATATGGAACTTAAACGAATCTCTTTTGTCAAAAATGTTACTGACTACATTATTGTTAAAAAGATGCAAGTCTAAATCCAAGAATTCCACCATATTAGAGTTGAAGTTAGTTTTAAGGAGCTTGAGATAATCAGGGTAGAACGTAATATTTGGTTTGTATTCACTATCTTTACCAAAAATTATTATATCATCTATATAACGATAAATTAAGTAAGAATCATTTACAACATGATCTATTTCAAAAAAATGTAAATATAGGTTCGCTAAACAATTACTAGCTGGACCACCCTGAGGTAAACCTTTGATCTGTTTATAAAGATTCTGATCAAAAATGCAATGAAATTTTCTTTTAATACGAGGTTAACTAGAATATCAAATTTATCTTTTTTCATTGAAGTATATAATTCATATTTATCATAAATTAACTGTAGAACCGTAATCATATTGTCAATATCTATAGAATTAAAAAGGTCCTCGAAATCAAAGCCATGCATGGAAAAAATTAACATATCCTTAGTAACTCTAGCAATCTGTAAGCTATTTTTAATTATTGCCGTGTTTTGTAAATTATCAATTAGATTTTGAAGAAGAGATTGTAAGATCTTCCCAGACCTCATGATATATGCATTGTATCCATTAGTGATACTACGGAATTTTATAGGGCTTTTATGAAATTTTGGTGTTAAAAAATACTTGGATATTTAATATTATTTAGATGAATATTCAGTCTTTTGTTCAAAGCTAAAAGAAGATATTATCATCTTCTCTATTATAGTGAATTGACTTTTTGAAAGGAATTATTATTTAAAATGTGGTTACATAATAATTTACTGTAAAAGTATTTACAAATTATGGCATAATTAGCAGAGACCTTATCAACATATGTAATCACGAAGTCATTTTGGATATTTTCTATTGATGATTTAAGATCTTTATACATAATTTCATTTTCAATAGTGAAATCTAATTCCCGAATTTCTGTTGCTACATAAGATCTAAATTGATTGAATGCTTCAATCGGCATTCCGTATTTAATTGCAATTTTAAGGTATAATTTATCTAAATCTTTTATGATTTGTTTCATAACGTTAGATTTATATTTTGTGATCATCAGATTAAAACCGGTACCTTTTTCCATAAAATGTCTTAACAAATCATCTTTCACGATGCTAAGGTCTCCTGTGACAACGTGCTGATGATAATCATCAATATAGTCTCGATATAGATTGCATTTGCATGATTCTGAACCTAGGAGCTCCGAGATTTGATTATAATTAAATATAAATCTACCAAGTTTCTTGTTGTATTTGAAAGCCTTTTTAATAATAATATTTTTAATAGGAAAAAAGGATTGATATTTTTGAAATATACTTGAAAAATTAATTTTGTTAAAGGATTTATTCATAAATATAATAATGTACAATATTCTGTAGAGTAATTTTCACTTGCATCTAATTTAATATTCATTTTTTGTACTAAATAGTTATTAAGGTCTCGAATCATATGCATACCATGAAAATCCCGAAATTTATATCTGCTCAAAATATCTGTCTTAATTTTAATTTCAGTTTTATTCATGCCAAACATAAATGTAGTTATATAACATGTAGTTATCATGGCATTTAACAGCTAATTCTAACATAGAATGCTTGAGGGTTGTCATGTCTCTAGTAACTGTTTTTCTACGTGTAGCTCTTGAAATTCTCGTTAAACCAATATTATTACTATTATCAATAGATTTATCAAAATTCGGAATATATAAAGAATCCTCGGATTTTTGTGTAAAAGTTAGTAATACACTTTCACCTTTCCAGATAACATTCAAACCATAAGGATAATATGATCTAAATGAACCTATAAAAAAGTTTTCGGACCATAATCTTTGTTTAATATTTGGCACTATGTACAGTTATGTTATTGAATCCATGTTTATGAAAGTGTCCTATCTCAATCTTAGAATGGTTTTTGTTGTAATCAAATTTCCTTGTATCAGACCTATGTTGATTTAATCTAATATTGATAGTGTTTGAAGTCTGACCTATATAAGCGAATTTACATATGTTGCATGTCATTTTGTAAACACAGTTAAAAATCTTACAAAATATATAACCTGCATCCATATCCAACTGTTCACCACTCATCATGCCACACGCCTTGCATCTTTTATCAGTGCAAGATCTAAATTTTAGTTTTAAAACATGAATATCTCTGAAAAACCTGGTTTCCAATATGTTTCTAAAATCCTTATCTCTTTGAATTTTATCTATACAATCGAAAACATGAATATTTTGTTTTGCTGTACGAGATAAATTCTTATATTTAGAGTTCCAAAAAATTCGAGTTTTAAAAATTCGAACACAACAATGTTTAGATACAGAAGGGTAAGCAGAAAAATTATGATTACCAAAACAATTCATACATTTTTTTGTATTTTTTAAATATATATATACATATAAGCGTGTGTGTGTATCTTTGATGGATTATTTGTTATTACTGTAAATTAAGTAATTTATTATAACATTTGATGTTGTCTGCGTTTACTGATAGTGTACATTATATCTGTTTTGTTGAGCATAATTTAATACTGCATTTCTTAGATATAAATATATCTGCTTAGATATAAATATATGTATAAATAATTTTATTTATCAATTCTTCCCGTGTTGGTGGGTGAACAGGGAATATTATAAATGCAGAAATGATGCCTTAGTACTGTAAGGGATACATGATTCTCGGAAACGAAGAAAAAAGCCCCCCTACCGCTTATAAAAGTGAAAATTCTCCACGTTAAAGTTTATTTGAAAAGCCACAATGGATCAGCTGACATGATGAAAACAGTGGGAATAATTCGTTTGGTTCAGCGCTCAATAAGTCATTGTTCTGTGAGATATATCTTACATAGGGGATGGAGAAACCAAAACTTTCTCATATATAACTGTATCCTATCCATATGGAAAAAGTACGTTAGTATCAAAAACTGAATGTGTTGGACTTGTTCAAAGAAGAATGGAAACTCGTTTACGAACATTAAAGCAAATAATCTCTAAAATCAGTGACAAGTGGATTGGTGGAATGGTAATATTGACTGACACACATCGGCATAGTTACAACGTTCTATGGAAATACAACCAGACCAAATAAAACATGCCTTTCAAATATTGTTGTATATTTTCATCTACATTCAAGCGACGAAGAACCATTGCACAGTTTTTGTCCCGGAGGTCCTAATTCTTCATGCAAATGTCAAAATCAATTATTAGAGTGTCGTGTGGAATATTTTAGACACAATAATGAATTGTAGATAGTAGTAATAGATGTCATAAAATCTGTATTCAATGATCTGTCACAACCTTAACTCCTACAAAAATGCTTAGTGTGTAAAACTCAAAACTATAATGAATCCTAAAACTCAATAATGCAATTTTTATGCCCAAAACTTTAAGACTGTGGTAGAAAAATTGTCGAAGTATCCAGAAATAAGACAATTGTCGTTTTAATGATGGCAATCGAGACAGACTAAACATTATGCAATCGCTTGGCTTCACTGTTGGTGATTGTGCACAAACATTTGTAACACTTGTGGACATGAAAAGAATTCAGACCGCAGAGTGACATTGTGAAATGTGACATACAAAGCTAATGCTATTTAGAGCTACTGGTAAAATTAATTGAAAAAGAAGGAACATCATATACGTGTGGAAAATTTTAAACTTTTACAATTTAGAATTACGCTAATACACTGCATTCACACTACACATTAAATAAAATAATTTAATATTTATAACAAGTAGTTATTAATTAAGATATTAAATTGTTTTAACTGATATATATAATTTTTTAAACTTCTTATTTGATGAAATGAGTTATTTGGTAGGCATTTTGATTATTTTGAGGCTTTTGATATCATTTTAATGTTTTTAGTTAAAACAATTTTTAATAAATGGATTTTTTATTGACTAGAAAAATTTCACATAAGTTTTAAATTTTATTTAGTTATTATTTAAATAATAAAAATTACACACACATACATATGTATATATATATACACACTGGTGTGCAAAAATTAAGGACGAAGTCGAAAAATTAGCATATCAGCTGAACGAAGAGGCAGAGCGGACAGAAAGACCAATCAGGAGATTTAGTAAGGTGATGTACAGTAGCACATGCGCAGATATGCAGGTAGACGTAATGGGGGAGTGTTTGAGTAGTATAAAGCATGTTGTCGGTGTAAGATCAGTATTTCTGGCAAAGAGATTGTGCACGCCGTATAGCAGTTAAAATCACACCGAGTTGCTGCCTCAGCGAGAAATGGAGATTAATCAATCTGTTAGACGACATTTGGATGCTTTTACCCGAGGTCGAATCATTGGAAAGTTGGAGGAAGGCCGCAGTGTGACAAGTGTGGCTGCAGAGTTCGGAATTGCTCACAGCATCGTTTCACGACTTCGGAGACAATTTCAAACTACAGGAACAGCTATCCGGGGGTTCAGTAGTGGTCGTCCACGAGGAACCACACCAGCAGATGACCGGTACATTGTCTTACATGCCAGAAAAAACAGGTGGCAGACAGAGGAAGAAATCGCTCGACACACGACACAGGCGTCTGGACGACCGATATCGCGTTTTACCGTGGCCAGAAGACTGCACGGTGGTGGTCTGTTTGCACTACGCCCTGTACGGTGTGTACCTTTAACGCCTGCCCATCGGAGAAGGCGTTCTCTGTGGTGCCGGGAACACCGGAATTGGAGAGACAATGAATGGGGACGAATACTCTTTACAGATGAGAGCAGATTCAGTTTGAGTAGCGATTCTCATCGCATACTCATCTGGAGAAAGCGGGGAAGCCGCAATCATCCCTCGAACATCATTGAAAGGGACAGGTATGGAGGTCGCGGTGTTCTCGTTTGGGGAGGTATCATGCTTGGTAGTCGTACAGACATTCACATCTTCGACGCAGGTTCAGTCAACGGGACCCGTTATTGTAACGAAAATTCTACTTCCATATCTGCGTCTTTTTAGAGGCGCTATGGGTCTACAGTTCCTTTTCATGGACGACAATGCACTATGTCATCGCACAGTAGCTGCTGAACAGCTCTTAGAGAGTGAGAATATTGAACGTATGGATTGACCGGCACGATCTCCGGATCTCAATCCCATCGAGCATGTATGGGACTTTCTAGGCAGACGCTTGGTAGCTCGAACCTTTCCACCAGTAACGATTCGGGAGCTTCGATTGGTGCTGCAAGACGAATGGGCAGCAATGCCTCAACAACTCATTGACACTTTCATTCTCAGCATGGGCAGACGCTGTGAAACCTGCCTAGCAGTCAGGGGAGATCATATCCCCTACTAAAGACCGGATGTTTCTTGCTGGACACCCATCACATGGATGTTTCGGCCTTCAGTCGCATTGCGCTCCATGCTACTTTTTCAATAAAGCTTCTTTTTATCCCTCTGATTTCTCTTTTAGTAAGTGTTGCTTACATGTTACACATGTCCTTACGTATTGGGGATCTTACGATATTAAATGTGTTGATTTGGAAAGCTTTTGTACAAAGTTTTATTGAAAAAACCGTCTTGTCCTTAATTTTTGCACACCAGTGTATATAATACATATATATATATATATATAGATATATATATAGATATATATATATATATATATATATATATATATATATATATATATATATATATATATATATATATAGATATATAGATATATAGATATATATATATATATATGAAGTTGTGGTAATTTTTATGTTTGACATCAATTTTCTCAGAACGTCATTTTTTTCTGATTGAGTCCATGATAATTTCAAAACCACTCCATGTAATATGATAAGATTATTACTGAATACTATGACCATATTCTTCTCAAAATGTTGAACCAGTTTAAATTTGTAATTAAGAAATTTAAAATTGAAAATAAAAATAGCCCTTTTTTTTAAAAAAATAACTTATAGTTTACTAAAAATTTTAAATCTGTGTTTTTTTCTTCGTAATTTTGAAGGTAACACAATTTCATACATTGTGCAAGAAAATCATACAATTTTGATAACTTTTTTTATAAAGCTACTCGAAATGCTCATCACTTAGGAAAAGAGTATCAAAGTTTGTTTTTGTAATTATATCCAATTGGAAATATACCTTAACTAAAATAAGTGCGTTTGGTATGCGTTTTAATTAAAGTAATAGCTTTTTTGTTTATTCCTCTACAATTTTCATTCCAGGAAACAATAATAAACAAAAATATGGAGCCATAAATTTGTCATTCATTTTAAACATTTTAGACTTTTTAAAAGGTATGTTAACTCTTAAGGCAATGTGATGCCTTTTTTTTGTCGATGCCCGTCGTTAAATATGCCATTGCGGAGACAGATGGCTGTGGTCTTAAGACAAGATTAATTGCAACAATGATGAATTGTGGACATTCCACTCTGCAAACGATGTCGATTGGCTCTTGTCAACAGTAAATTGTTGTTTTCCCCAAGTGCTTATGATGTGGTTCCTGAAGTGGAGAAAGTGGTTCATAACTACCATACGTGGGATCTGTGACTACTGTCACGTGTAAGTATTCAGAGAAACTAATTCAATTGATACATTCAGTCCAATGTTGCTTCCTGCATCCATTAATTACAATTCCGCACCACTGTTCCTTCATTATGCTTCTGAAACAATTGTCTATTTCTCGAAAGGTTAATCTTTTCCTTAAACAGCAATTGGTTTTCACTTAAATTTAAAAATATAACCAAATGTAACTCATAATCGTCTACCAAGTCTACTGAAACTGCTCAGGCAAAACAACCACACGAGAAAGCATTCCTATAATTTGAACTGACATTCGGGTTTTTCGTTTCTTGAACTCCGCATTATGATCGCCCATGAAATGCGTCTACATTGATGTGCTAATAACTTGCGTAACCCATCGTAGTGTACGCAATGTTAAAATTTCAATTGCTCGGACGCTTCTTTCATGGCTTTGAATTTTATGTGGACAGCAATTCCATAAATACAGATTGGTATGTTAACAGTTCCTAAATGCACTGAATAGAAAGCGTGATGAAATGTTATTTAAATGCTTTGTTAAAAATAATTGCATGATAATGGAAATTTCTTTCATAACATTTATTAAACAAAAAATTGTAGTCAAAACTGGTGCACCGTAAATTGGCTGTTCCTGGCTACATTTTTGACAACTATTGCCTAATGAGGGGAAAAAAATCAAATGTCACAATCATTGCAGTGGGTTTGAACTTATCATTTCGCTGTTCGTTGAGTTTGAATGCACCGCGTGACTGCTTTAATGTACTTTTTAACTAATGTGAGATTTTTCTCCTTTCTGCAAACAAAAGCAATAATTAATGGAAAAAAATTATTTTTGTGTTTCTGGTACTCTTGGCAATTTATATAGAATAGTATATAACTTTACTATATTTTTATTTATTTTATTTATGGAAAACTTAAGAGAAAGGCGTTGCAGATTATACAAAAAAGTTAGAAGAGGGCTGGCTATAAGAATATGATCTTAATGACCAAATTAGAATAATAATAATATTATATGTTTTTTAATTATCATCCGGAATGTAATTGATACAAAAATATGTTATCTTTCATTTTGTACTGATTAATTTGCATGGTATTTTATGTTTCCACCATGATGGATTTTAATTATTATAAATCATATATTTATACTGATTTTTTAAACATTTTTCCATAATTATAATGATCTAATTTATTTTACAAAAAAGGAAAAATCTCACAGAGAAGGGTTAAGTAATCTGTTAATTTTTCACTGGCTTATGCATATCATTCATAAAGCTAAAACTAAGATCTTTTAGCTAAGCAATTACCATAATTCGAACATAAACTATCACGAATCTCTAAGATAAAAAAGAAATTTATAAGAAGTACATAATTTATGAAGTGATGAAATATATCAAATAATATTTATAACCGTAGATGATGACTTTCAAATTCGGGATACTGGTTCAAAAGCCCCAAACCCAATCGATTCTGGTCTATCTCCTTAGTTTAATCAGATATTTCGATTTTAAGTGCTGAGGAGATAGTCACGGTTTCTAGAATAACATCATTCCAAAATGTCCACATAAACCACTGTTCCGATAGGTTTATTCGAAGATGAAATAGTGGAATAGAAGTCTTTGTTTAACAACTGTAGCTACGTATAGTGTCCATGTATAACATCCGAATTACAGTTGACCCAGAATTAATATCTTATAAGTTACAAAATCATAACAATAAACTAAACTAACTACGTTTATTCTGAATGCCGATTATAATGATATAAACTAGAATGGTTATATTCTCACTGATCGATATTTTAAATTATTTTTAAAGTATTTTAATGAAATATTGGTTTCTGTGTATAAATAACTTTGAATTATAGTCACAAATTGAAATCACATTTCGGATTTTTTCTCATTGTTTCGTTATTTAAAAAAAATATGTAAATATTTAAGATTTTTTTTAATTTATAGATTTCGTTCTAAATAAAAAAAAATTATTACAATTTAATCAACTATATAACTTGCAGTAACAACAATATAAACACAGATATGGTTATTGAAATGTAGTTTTATAAATTAATTCTCTCCACAATCTAAAACTATAGTTCAGGATTGCCAAAAATAATTACATGCAAAATCTGATTAGAATTATTTACATATATATTTATTTAAGCTATGTATCAATAAGTAATTGGATACCTGTGATAAAAGAGATGAATACAATTTATTTACATTCGATAGTTAGATGAACCTGCATCTGAAGCAATTACAGCCTTAATCTTACTAGGCATGCTTTCTACAAATGTTTGGATGATGTATAGAAGACATGTAAGTTTTTTTACCGATTTTGGACGGTTACTGCACCCCATAATTCGGTGATCCACCTCATTCCAGATGTTTCCTATAGGATTCTAATCTGGACTGGCAGCCCAGTATAGTCGATTTACCCCATCGCCATCGTGCTAATCAATGGTAAATCTCGCAACAGACAAAGGACATTGTAATTCTAAACATAACAATGATCCAAATAGAAGCCCTGCCTCTGCATAGGAAACACATTGCTGTCTATAATTAAGGAGTAGAAGTCAGTATTGAGCTTACCTTGGATTGGGATCAAGTTTCCTAGTTCACACCACGGGAAATAATGCCGAGTCAAAATTCCAAACTTCGACAAACCATATTGTAGACAAAATGCTTTCTGGCAGAAGTCGTTCTTCAGGCATACGCCAAACCCAAACTCTGCTATTTGACAGGTAGAAATTTAACCTTGATTCGTCACTCAAAGCAACACTTTTCCACTCATCTACGGTCCCATTCCGAAGTGCTTTACACCTTTTAACCAAACCTCGTGGTTGGATTGCATGTTATAATTAAAGGTTTATGGGTGACAGCACAATCAAAGAAATAAAGCAAATGGGCTCTCTTGAGGATATTATTTATCGAAATAAAAGTCACAAATTCTTGTTGGAACTCTTGGACTTTGTTGGCCATCGGTTATATAGAGTATCAGTGTTTCTGAATTTCTTTGGCAGACTGGCCGTTTTCTATCTCTTAATTTCGTCACTACGCAATGTCGATGCACATCCCGACTATCGCGACTCACCCTCAATTTTTTAAATAAAAAAGAAACTGTATATTTTCCCATGTTTAACTCAATAGATATATCTCGTAAGGATATATCTATTGTCATGCATCTATTATGTGACAATTACGCTCTTCTCGAAGTTAAAACGCTCTGAATTTCATGGCGGATTATAGGCGACTTATTCCAGTGTTATTTACTACACAATATTTAAGTACAATAGGTGTGATGTAGATGAGTACCACATATATCCTCATTTGCATGGGTGTCCAAATACTTATTGTTATATAGTGTATATCTGTATATACTTTTTTAATCTGTCATTTGCCACAGCAAAAGTAATTTGTCCTCTTACTATGATAGTCATATGAACCAAAATTAAACCACAAATCTACACAAATTTTACATATTTAGCCATTTTTTACAATTATTGACTACAGTTTCATTTATATTTCTTTTGTAAAGGTGTTCAGTTAAATAAGTTTCTCATTTTTATCTCAAGTGAATCCTTTAATATAAGTAACACTGTATCTTGCTTTAAGTTGTGGCAAGCTACTATTCTTTCCTTAATCAGGGCATCTTGTTCGTAATATATTTCTAATACTCTTTTGATAAACAATAGCTTTTACTTGAAATAACTACGTGTGGATTTATACTTTTATGCATGCATTTCGATTTAAATAGTTGAATAATAATCTACATAATGTGCTTAAATTTTACACATTTGATCATTAGTGTTTGAAACTGCATTTTTCTTTTATTCAACATTTATTTATTTGTTTTGGAAATCCAATTGGAAATTTAAATTTTGGATATACCTTCATATTTAATCCTGAAAGCATTTTACAAAAATTATCCAAGTTAAAAATAGGACTTCTTGAACACTCTCATTTCTAAAGTAATAATAAATCTAATATTAAAAATGGCAAAACTTCTTTTCTACTAAAGCAACTGAAGTCAGTCAGGTGATTTTAAAAAAAATCAGCTTTCCATGAAAAAGTTATAAAAATCATTGCATTCATTCAAAAATGAGAGAATTTTTAAATAGAATATAAAACAGCACAAAAATTGTATATTCTTATCGAATAAATAGGAAAAATTCTCATTCACAAACTTCAGTTAAGCAGAAAATTACAAATTTCATTTCACGCAGAACATAATCGTAGCCAACCAAGGCTCAAGAATAAAAATATGAACACTTAGGAATTGATTTTTCTTCGCAGAGAATGCTGAGACATTATGGAATGTTATATTTTTATCCGTCAACTATTTTGAAGCAGGTAGAGTAAAATGCAATATGCTTCAGGGAACTGAATTCATATTTGACAATTGTTCCATGTATCTGAGTGGCTTTTCAAGAATCTTAGATTCATTTTGGCAAATATAGATCTATATTGACAATGTGTGTTATTTTTCAGTTCTACGCGAATCTCTGAACTTTCTGAGGCATTTTTTTTTGGCTTTCAAAAAGGAAATGTAGTAGAAATTTCTCTTATACCTTTCCGATATGCGTACATTTATCATCGTTCTTTTCATACATTTATGAGTCTTTCTTAGAAAACATTTATATTCAAAAAAAGAAATTTATGCTTAGTTCAGTGCTTTGCAAACTTTCAATACTGGTGCGAGCCACTTTTCAATCATAATTGTTATTGCGATCCCCCCCATAATACAATAATTGAACACAATAATAATGCACTTTGACGCTAAAGCTACAATATGATCTTAATTATAAACCGTATAAATTAATAAGATAAGTATATTAAATTTTATATATGTTACTTTTAAGTAATATATATATATATATTCTTCTTTTTCTTTCTCGAATTTTTAAATTGGAACAATTGCAAAATGCAGCGGCTTCTTTGAAGAGAAAATCTAGATCTCAGCCAAATATAAATAAAGGTACTCGGAATGTCAATTTCTAATCGTAAACCTTCCTTTGAAAACTTTTCCTTTGCAAGACAAGCTCATGGAAGTCAATAATACTTATTAAAATTGCTCTTAATTTAGTAATAATAAAGTAGTTATAAAATAAGTTGTGCAGCACAGAAACATTAAAGTCTGAAGTACCCACTCTTCGCAGGAGCTCAATTTTTTTTAAAAACTAAAACATTCTTGATATAATAGCTGAATTGTCAGGAGTGTAAACCCAAATGCACGACAATGTTTAAGAAAATATAAAATGATACTTTAAAATGGATGCTCATATTATAATTAGATTTAAGCTAACTGTAAATTTTAGCTTCACAGAATGAGCATTTAGAATTAATAATGAAAAATAATATAAAATTCCGATGAAGAATAATTCTGTTATTTTTTTAATATTTAAAGCGATAAGACTTCAAAATGTTTAAACCCGGAAACAGGCACACACTCGACACTAACGTTAATGGTCTCGCCGGGTGATTGAGCCACCCCAAACCTTTTTTTTTACAATTATTTTTAGAGGACAAGATGTAAACCATGATTCCAGTGAATAATTTAATTAAGAGAAAGTATGCTT
This sequence comes from Trichonephila clavipes, assembly GCA_019973935.1. Taxonomy (NCBI): domain Eukaryota; kingdom Metazoa; phylum Arthropoda; class Arachnida; order Araneae; family Nephilidae; genus Trichonephila; species Trichonephila clavipes. The sequence goes on along the minus strand of BMAU01017801.1, from coordinate 662,528 downwards.
ACCTACTTTCAAGGCTTTTTCAATTTTTCTTTTGTAACAAATAAACAGTTTTGCCTGAATTAACGATTTTATGATCTGTGTGCCCCGCGCGACCACTTCCAGTTTAAGAGTGTGTTTTAAAAAAAAAATATGGATGTTACTGCTAAAAAAATTGTGTAAGACGTTTTCCATTATGCTTTATATGTTTGAGAGTACTCATTAAAATAAATATTGACCAAGTAATCCTTCTAAGTGTGTGTAAGTGATGTTTGTGGTTTTCCAAATATGAAACGTTTTTACATGGAACTCTCCCCCACCACACAGAAATACATTATTTACAACTTCCCTAAATGAGAAACAAACCCAAAAGAGATGAGTCATAACTTACTGTACCAATAACTTAGAAGGTCAAGCAGATGTTGAGCAAATATATTCTGCTGCCTACAGTTTTGCGTGCAGTATTTCAAAACAGAGATGAATTTTTTTGTTTCTTCCTAAATTTTTTCGATTCTGGGACTGGGTTTTGTATTTTCTCTGAAAGAGTAGTATTTTAGGTTTAAAAAGAAAACATAATAAAAATCTTTCATCATGGGATTACAACAAATAAAATAAAAGTGTTTTTTATTTGGTTAAGGGATCAAAGATAGCTAATTAGGTATTGAAGAAGTTTTTATTTTTGATGACATTATTTCACCAGATGATATATGTAAGTTATATCAGAGTAAAAGTGCATTTTTCATTATGTGTGAAAGTATTTTGCTTTTATTCATTCCAGTAAATTAATTTTTTTAAATCTTTTATTTTCGATATGCTCGCGCCTCCCGGGGGTGCGCCACACAGTTTGAAAAACACTGTCTTAGTTATTATTTAACTACTCGCGTTAAAATATAAGTTAAATAGATATGATTAAATAAGTAATTGTAAAGTTAAAGAAATCTTGAGAGTTCAAAAAAATTTGAAAAAAAATACTAATTTCTCTTTACCTTACAAAAGTCTCTTAAATTTCCGAAAACTAACAAAACATTTATATTACATTTACTATTTTTAGCATTTAAAAAGAAAACGTACTTTAATAATGAAATAAGTATTTTGAACCCATTGTTTTAATTGATGTTGTCGTTGTTACTCACCTCCATGTCTAGCTAAGCCAAACTAATTCAATTTTTGTCTTAATTTTTTGTTGATGGAAATGAAGATAATAAAAAAAAATCAGAACTTGTAATTAAGGGGAAAAGCAGGAAAAAGTTTAAGAATTCGAATATAAATGACAGGACATAGATCTTACGGAGGTATGAGTCGTGAACTCATTCAAATATATCTATGTTTTGAAACCAGGATTAATTATAAAAAAAAATATTCGTCCCAAGATATTAACTACTTATACACTAAAATAAAACAATACTAGCTTAGAAAAAATAATAACAGAAGAAGTTTTGAACATAAAAAATAAAGAAAAATACCTTTAGTAATTAATACAAGTAAATCTGAATAAGTAATACATTATAGACAGCGTCCCGAAACTCATTCATATTTCTTCAGGGAAAAATAAGAAGAAAAAAATTCCCTAATGCTTGGTTAAGTGAGAACGAGCGTATTTTTGAAAATGTGGAAAATGGACACTCTCCATTCTATCATTAGCTAATGTGACAAAAAATTGCACAATTTTACAGTGATTTTTCACAGACAAAGGTTTACATAACCATGCTATTAATCACAGTACGACAAGAATTTTTCATAACTTAGTTAAAAAGAACAAATGAAAATAATGTCATCTGTCATTATTTGGGGAAAATGTCATATAACTTTGAATCTCTATAAAAAAAATACTAAGCACATAACAATCATTGATATATATATATATATATATATATATATATATATATATATATATTGTTACGAATTTTGTGTAAAGTAGTGTATATAATTTCTATTTGGATGCGTAATGCCTTTATCTTACTCTAATCTATATTTAATTTACAATAAAGTTATACTATTCACAAGCAACGCTGTCCCTTTCATAATAATTTCAATCGAATGAGAACTTAACGAAATTTTTGCGATAAAGCAGAATTGGAATCATGTTGGTGACCGAGTTGGTGGCGAATATGGCGACTTTGGTGACCATGTTGACGAGTTCGGGACTCTCTAGATTCTTCTAGAAACTTGTGGAGAATTACACTAATTCCAAGCTCTGAGACGCAAGCAGATGTTTTTCGAAGGATGTTTGCGCTTGAGTCACATAAAATGATGAGAACTCTAGCCTGTTTCTTAATAGGGAGAGTCTCATATAGTTCAGGAGCCTCATCTATTACCCAGAGATCACACACAAGGGAAGCAAGAGGCAATGGGACCAACACCGGCTACTCGTTAGTAGTTTGCATCATTTGGAGTGGTCATTAATACTCCCGAGCCTTCATTCAAGAATGTTTTATCGGCTAACACAAAATCAAGCTGTGGATATTTAACAACAGTCTTGAGCCATTTTTCTTTGATGATATTAGCTGATTCCCTTTTAGAACATAGCTCTAATAGACTTATTACATATGTGGTGTTCACAAGAAGCACAGCAGAGAAAAGATGTTTCTGATAAATAGAAAAATCTGTCATGCTCAAAGCCAAGGGGTATTCTGATTTCACAATCAAATTGCATTTTGTAGAAGATATTTTTAATCTTACATTACTGTTATTGTTTTCAGTTTTTCTAGAAATATGTGTTGGTTCACGACTTCTAACTTTGTTTGTGAATTTGATCAAGTTATATCTTCTACTCTTCTCAAGGAGGCCAAGGTCACACTCTTTACGACATTTAATTTGTTAGCAGAGGACACTGCTCCAACAATGAGTTTTGCAGCTCTTGCCTGAACACTAACTAATTTCTCTAGTGTGGTCTTGGAATATATCTTGGATGCATAAGCTCAGATGGAAGAGGCATATATCAAAACCGGTCTTATAAGTGAAATATATGTTGACTTTAAGGTCTTGGGACTGACTCCGAAGTCTGTATCACAAAGACTTTTATTAATCTTGACAGTGATTAATAGCACGACTACGAAAAACTCTGTCAGTAAAAAAATCATTGTAAAATTGGGAACTTTCTGGCCATAATAGCTAATAGCGTGATGGAGGGTGTCAGTGTTTCTCCGTTTAAAAGTGTGATTTTCCTCTTTTAACCGAGTGACAGGACATTTAAAAAAATACCAGAGAATACCTCCCCATACCTTTCACCCCATGCTCGTTTGTAATTGAGTTTAAAACACCCTGCATTTATAAGTTCTCAGGTAAAATAAAACATAACCTTTTGGGTTGAATGTGTAAAATTTAATTATTTCTACAGAAAGAGGAGATTCCAAAAATAACAGTAATTACACTATTAAATACTGATACTCATTTTTCAATTCAAAGCCATTTCATTTAGTATCGCTGCAAGTGTTTTCTTTGCTGCAACACATTTTTTTATATTTTCATCGATGTGTGTGTATGTTAATTTCATAACTTTTAATTTCATATTTTATAATTTTATAACCTTCAATTTCGTATTTAATTACTAAACTCATCTCATTCATTTTAATATTCTTTAACTATATTGTACAACTCTAAGAAAAAAAGAATAATGCATTTCCTATATATTCATTCATATTCATTCCTGTGTATTCATTTTTCATATTCACATGTATTCATTTATTTTCGTTCATTGTTTCTTTTAAGAACAAATTCGTGATTCTTAAGAAAAAAGTTTAAAGATAAAGTAAATATTTTATTTATTCTTTATTAGTTTTTTTATTTTTCAGGTAGTAAAGGCGATCCATATTCTTGCGATAATGAAGCTACAATCTTTCTATGACTTTCGTTTAGAAGACAAAATTTTCATTTCATGTTAAAATTGCAAAAGTTGTTTTTATTATTGTTATTATTTTTTTTTTACTTTCTCCCTTTTTTAATGTTTTAATTTTTATAAAGCTTTTGTAAAATTTTATTTTTAAAATGAATAGATGGATAGAAAAAATTCCATTGTAAAAACAATTTGTACAAGGATACTGATTTTCTGTAAATGAAAAATCAGTTTAAACATTCTACGTATATTTAAACATATTTTATGACATTAAATATTCATGCATGTCTAAATAGATTCAACGGGAGAAAGTAAGAATTAATAGCACACAATCAGTGTTGATGAATAAGTGTGATTGTTTCATTCCATTGAACGAAATATTTTTAAGATGATCTTAAGGAAAATTTGTGATATGCATTTTATATAGATAGCGCAATTAGCGTTTTTCATTGCATCTTTTATATCCTCCATTTTAATATCAATACCACTTTTATTTTAAATTTCAGTTCTTTCTATTTCCTAACCAAAATTAATTTACTGGAATTGCGGTTTGACTTGAATACCAACATGTATTGCCTAGGAAAGGAAACTGCATCAGGAAGCTGCGTGGCAAAGTAAATGATGCACGTAATTGAAGTTGTGTTGGACAGAATGTGAATTTAACTTAGCGATTTGGGGCAAGGGACCATCTAAGAACGTAATGGAGATTCAGTGGATCACATATATGCACAACATATTACAATGACAGTCTGATTCCCCGATTGATTCATTGAGACAAGTTTATCACCGAATGTAATGTTTAAAGAGACCTAACATCATCAGATGGTTCAACTGTCTGCTGTCAAACCCTCCTCAAAAAGTTTCATGCGAGCGTGCTGCGCACAGGACTGTATAAGCTACTGAAATTTAATTAAAAATTCAAATTCAAACATTCAAAGCTACACATTTGACTTAGTATCAACATTACCACCACTGCTTAAGTGAAGGGTATAGAGAAGTGGGGGGCTCTTAAACTGCGGTTCGCGGAACCCTGGGGGTATGCAGAGTATCTCTTTGGGGGGTCCACAGGTTCTCTCATTTAACGTTGAGATTTAACTATTTTACAGACTCTGAAAAGCCTCATGGCAAAATTAAAAGATGTACCATACTAGAATAGATAACCAAATTTTTTCCCCAATTAAAAACTTTACTAGAACTTGTATTTTGATCAAGAGTATTAAGTCGGAGAGGGATGTTCAAATTCTTGAATGTCAACGATGCCACGCAGATACATTAAGGGAGGCTTGGGGATCAGAAGTTTAAGATGAACCCTGTTTTTGTTGAAAAAAATGACGGTAGTGGATGGATGTAATTTCCTTTCTTTGTCAACATTACCTCCTGAAGACATAAAAGAAACTTGTAGGTAGCGTAATCTTGCTGCTATTTGACACCCTATGTCTAACGGCATGCCACCATTTCAATTTTTAACGCTGATGTAATACTGATAAAGCCAGTTATCGTAAAGGTTTACTTGACTTTAGATCCATACTAAAAAGTTGTTGACAGATGGTGTGGTTACTTAGAAAATGTTATGCTACGTGCTAGAGGCTCCAACAGTGGCTGTTGGATCAGTACACACATAGCTTACGCTATGTCCCTCATTTCTCAATCGGGTCGACTCTGGGTGGCCGCGATAGTCTGGAGGTCAAGGTCCTGGCCTTGTGGCCGGCTTGTTATGCGTTTGAACTCTAGTGCCACTTAAGGTCATCCGTGTAGAGTTACCAGTTTTGTAAGATATTTATTAACCAGTCATGTGTTGAAAAACTATAATTACAAGAATTATGCTTCATTAAAAAGAAACTTTTCAAATATACTGTAACAAAAGTAATTAAAACAAGTAATAAAAGCGACAAAACACAAGAAATATTCGACCTTTAATCATTTGAAATAAATGTACTGTAAGTTGGCTCTCTAGCACATCTTTGTCACTTGCTTAATTCAGATATTTTCCATTATGTGAAACAGAATAAACAATTTTGTAACACTTTTTTCTGCCTTATCAGACAAGTAATTTGAATACCTGTACACTCCCAGTCTAAGTAAAAATTATACATAATTATAATAACAAGCCAATTTTATTTAAATGCGCCATTATTTTATCAAAACAGGATTTTCTTGACATAAGAGTTTACATCTGATTCAATAACTCATATGTATTGCCCATGCGTTAAAAAATGTTCTTAATTCATTATAATAATAATAATAATAATAATAATAATAATGCTTAGCTGAAGTGCGAAATTTCTATGACATCTCTGTAGACAATAAAAAAAGATATATTCCATTTTATTACAAAATGGATAAAGGAAAAAAAACCTGTATTTTTCTAATTTAATAAAAAAAAATCTTCAAATGATTCTTACAAGTAACCTTTTTTTCATTATTGATGTTCTTTATATCAAAACAATCAATTCTGGTTAATCTATCCTTGCATATACTTCACTGTATGCTCTTTTTTGTTTCAAAATAGTTTTATTGCATTTTCATTTATAATCATTACATAAGTTATAAAATGCTTAGGTATTTAAATCATTTTATAAGGCGAAATATATTTTTTGTCTATTCAAGTTTAACTTAAAAAGTTTAATTTGTGTTAATGAAGCATTTAATCTAATAAATCTAAAACAATAAGGGGCTGTATATAACCAATTTCGTCTCCAAACATAGATATATCTACTTATCTAACTGCTTATATATCTAATGATACATATATGTAAATAAAGATACACACACCACACACACACACGCATATATATATATATATATATATATATATATATATATATATATATATATATATATATATATATATATATATATACTATTTCCATGCATTTACTAATATTTATTCATATCTTTCAGCTACATAAACGCTATGTATTATTGGAGTGTGAGATAAATTTATATTCGTAGAATTAAAATGTAAATTATTATTACTGTCAAAAATGTTGAATATTAAAGTTATATACAGTAGGTTTGTTGTCATCGTTTTTATCATTTTGCATAACGAGTTTCAAATTTGTTTTATTTTTGAAGAACTAGATGCGAACGATTGTTTGAAATAATCCCTACGAACATCAGTGCCTCAATGTCCTTTTCATTTGTAAAACCCAGGTACTTTTTTCTAAATCTTTGGCACAGTCTTTCACTTATTCACTAAGACAGCTGTCGGTAAAGAAATCTGTTTTGCAGGACGCAGTTTCAAAAATGCGGAGAAGCACAAACATCTTGGCCCAAGGTGCGTAAATATTCCGCAAACAAAATAAATAAAATTCTGCCTTTATAGATCGAAACTTAGTAGGTATATTTTTAGAATTCTTTTTCACAAAAGTCTTACGAGGACATCTTTTTAGAGTTTGAAATAAAGTAGTGCTGGGTTTATTCTTCAAAATTCTGCAAAGTAACACGTTCCAAGTTTCGAATAATTTGTCGCATTTACTAAAAACTATTTATGACGTCAGGTAAATCATTTTTTAAAACATCTAAAAAATGGATTTTTTTAATTTTATATATTATTTTTTGTGCTTTCTTCTTTAAAAAACTACTAAATTTGAAGTTATTATTATTAAGTATAATAGAACTAAAAATCCTAATAGATTAGTATTTACATAAAAAAATTAATTAAAATTGTTTTAATATATTATATACATATTAATTTACCCAATTTCAATCGTAATGTAATTTGTAGATTTTTTAAATATAATAATATATGATTTAATATTTTTATCCCAATGCAAGGTATTAGATATACTTAATAAATTTCCAGCAACACATGATTTTCATAAAGTACAGACACAATCTAAAGTACTAGTGATATTCTTAAATTTAAGGAAAAATTAATTCAGTAATTTTAACTCATGTAAAAACTTTTTTATAATTAATTTTGTAAAAGAGAGACTTCAATGCATAAAATAACATTAATTCCAAATTTCTTTTGTAAGGATTTATATTTAATTTTAAATGAAATATGTATATTTTTTTACTTTTCAATCAGAAATTAAATACCAGGTGGCAGGAGGTATTTACATACCATTATAACATCAATTTAATTAATATCATTTTAATATATATTATTTGCAATACGAAGTTTTAAGAATACACTTAATGTATCTAAAGGTTTCTTGAAATGTAACTGTGAAAAAAAGTAGGGCTATTTTTAAATACTTCCATTTTAAGTCGGAAAGTTTAAAAAAATATAAATACATTTTAACATTTTATTATTATTTTAAATGTGTGTGTTTGTTTGTTATTACCACAGCTTATTTTCTTAAAATTAATTAAATAGAAATTAAACAGATACGTTAAAAATAAGTGTGGAGGTAGTTATAAAGGTCCACCATATCATAGTAATCCTATGAGTGGTTCACCAAAGGTAAAAGTATACATACAATGGTTCATGAAGTTCTAAAGATTGACAACCGTTATTATAAACTAGATTTATTCCATTTGATACATAATTATATGATGGACATTTCAAAAACATAATTTTACGATCTTCCTTTATATTTTATTAAGTGTGAAGCATTGAAAAAATAAAGTAATATTATTTTTTTTAAAAAAAAGAAAAACATTTGAAGTTTTCTGACAAATCAATTTTTATGATCATTGTAATTGAATCCAAAATGGTGGTAACTGAGAAATATGAATATGCAATATAAGGTTAAAACATAGCTTGTGATAACTTGTTCAGCAAATAAAAAAGATTTTTAAAAAATAACACGAAGCAGGTAAGAACAGTGCTTCTCAAACTTTCAATATTTGCGACCCAATTTTCGATCATAATTTTCATCGCGCCTCCTTTCGTACAAGAACCATACAGTAACAATACATTGAACGCAACAATAATGTACGTTGCGATAAATCTACAAAGCGATTTTAATCATAAACTATACAAATAATCAAATTAAGTATTAAATTTTGTATAAACTTTTGAGTCAACAGTAACTATTAAACTTGTTTTTAACTTAGTATTCAGATATTAGTCATTGATAGCATTGGTCAGTACGTGTATTTTACTTTTACTAGCCATTACCCACCCGCTTCAATGGGTATTTCACTATGTTGTATAAAGATATATATATATATATATATTATTCATATCTAACATTCAGAATTCGATTATATCGAAAAATATATTTATAGCTCTAACTCTTGCCTCTTGGTATAAAAACGGCAGAACTTATAATTTCCAATTTCTATTAATATCTAAAATATAAATAGAAAGATATTTTGCACTCACTTAACACAATAATCAAGTATAATTCCGCCAAAGCAACTTTCAGTAGATCTTTTCTCCATAAAATAAACATGCGTGCTAAATTTCAAGTCTAAATCTAATAGAGCTAAAAGGGAATTTTTATCATCAATACGCTAACCCCGTTGAAAGCATTCTTAGTGGATTTCAATTCAACGAGAAAGAAACATGCAGACTCAATTTTATAATTACAGTCCTAGTAGTTCGAAAATGGGAATTTTTGAATCAATACGCCAGAATAACCACCCTCTACTTCCCACAGGAATTGATTACCGTAAAATCCATTCTTAGTGGAACTCTATTCAACTAAAGAAACGTGCTCAACAAATTTCAAGTAAATGGGTTAAATTCAAAAACAGGAATTTTTCTATAACACGCCTTAATCCCTCGCAACTCCACTCCTATGGTGGTGCGTTTTCGCAAAACTCTTTGTAAGAGAAACTCTACTGCGTGAAAGGAAAGTACCTTTTAATTTTCAATCAGATGGGTCTAATAGTTGAAAAACGAAAATATGTATCTATTATGCCTTTATCGTCCTCAGTGACCTTTGGGGGTCAATTTTCCCCAAACCTATTTTGTAGCGGATCTCTACTCCATGAAAGGAATCTGTGAACCAAGTTTCAAGACTGTGCATCTAATAGTTTTTAAGAGTAGTTGATACCCCCCGCCTACTGACAATGTTAAATTGAGCTTTTTTAGATCCCTGTTTCTAAGAAACTATTAAATATAAAAACTTCAAATTTTGTCTGTGTATTAATTAGGCTTTTTTATTTATTCTCTGGTTAAAATGTTTCAAATATATTGTTTCCTTTTTTCAAAAAAAATTCGTTGTCAAAGTATATTTTTGAAATTTTTCGAAATTTGCATTTTTTTTTTTACGATAACTGCTTTACAGCAAAATATTTTGGGAAAATTTCCAAAAATGTAGCTTTATTATGCATAGTTACATATTATTTATGTGCAGTAAAAGTTGCAAGAACATTCATTCCTTAGATTCTGAAAAAGGTACACGCAGTATGAAAACAATCATGTTGAGAAAGCCACTTCATCACAAAAATAATTAATTACAACATGTATTTGTCCTATTTTATTAAACATTAGTATTTTCTTAACTATTTTAGCATAAAATGGGACACAAAAAAGTCTTAAAATGTTCAGGAAATACATATATAGTAATTTTCAGTTTTTATTCAACGGATTTTTTTTTTAGCATTTTGCATCAATTTTCTCAAATCTGTATCAATCTATGAATAAATTTTTGCTTTGATGCATTATAAATATCAAATCTGATCATGCAACATCATAAAAATAATATGAACAAGTATCAATATGTAAAAGTCATAATTTGAGAATACGTGATTTTACCTGTATGGTTTAAAACCTTTTTTTTCAAAAATGAGTTGCATTTTTATGGAACATTTTTGTGTCAATTAGAATAATTTTTTATGATTTTCTGGTATATGTAATTTTTATATTATTTAACATAAACATATATGAATATAAATGTTATCATTAAAGGGAGCCCTGTAAGGAACTATTGAAAATGTGGGGTTATTTATATTTCCAATATCTGTTTTGTAGAAATTTTTTAAGAGTATTACACATCCTAGAGTTATAACGGTGTACAAAGTAAATTATGTGTAAATGTAAATTCAAAATTGTCCATGTAAATTACGAGGTGTCTTAAATTAGAATGCAAAATTTTAAAAAAAATGAATACTAACTACAATTTGTTAGATCATTGTCTCTTAAACTTTGGTTCCTGAACCCTCAATGGTACAAAGCGTATTTCTTGGGTTAATAATTCTCTTTTTCAGACAAGATCACTAAACTATCCCCAATAAAAAAACTCTACTCTAAAACATGTATTTTGATTAAGAATATCAATTGATTAGTTTTGTCTATAACTACATAGCCATTACTGTAATATAAAGTTTTTAAATTAAAGTTTTTAATTAAATTCCTTAAAACAAAGGAATCTTAAAAAAGTGTGAAAACTATCAGACTAGCAGAGAGCTATTTTGGTGCATCTTGAAATCACTTAACCATGTGCTGTGAACTAGGGAGGGATGTTCAAAATTTTGGGGAGATTTTAGGAAAATTTTGGAAATTTTAGTGATGTAAGGCTGATACATAAAAGGGGGTCACAGTGAAAAAAAACCCTTGAAGAACTGCTGCGTTAGATAAAAACGCAAAGTAAATAAATAAAAAAAATGTTGTTAGATACAAGAACATAAATTAATAAATACAAAGCAATTCTAATGCAATGAAACAATAAGCTTACTTTAAATGTAACTCCAAATTCCAAAAATATTTGACGATGCAATTTTTTATCGATCATCTTTTAATTTGAATCTTATGACATTTTTTGAATTCATTTTCAATGTCATTAACAATGTAACCATGCGAACGTATAATGAACAGAAAACTCTTAATTGTATAAAATAAGTGGTTCCGTCCGGAGATAACTAAATATTATGACTCAAAAGTTTTTTAAGATTATTTTTATTTAAAAAAATATCAAATATATGTTACATCATTTGGAAAGGTCTTGAGTTGGAGAACTAAGATGCAGGATATCTCATTTTTGAAGATAATTTAGGATAATGATTCCCTTAAGAAAACAATTCTTAAATATACATAAACAGAAAAAGGTTATTAATAATGTATTACTATCTTCCATATTCAAAGTTGTTAAGCGCATTTTTTTAAAAATAAATTAGGGCCAATGAAATACTATTAATTCTAATATCAAATCAAATTCAATTATAATACAACCTTTGCCATAATTTTGTTTTTTATGAAACCTTTTAGATTATTCATGAAATCATGTTTAAATGAATGACAACATTGTAAAAATCTAAAGAAATTAGTTCCCAGGATTATTGTGATAAACGTCACCGTATTTTTTAGAAGAAAAAAATTATTGTAATATATTTTCATCTTGCATATCCACTATTAAAGATAGCATTAAAACTCACTTAAAATATTCTATTTTCTGAAATAAAGTGTCACATAAACTACGCTCCGTTAAAAAATACATTATACACATACCCTTACAGGGAATTGCTTATTTCCACTTAGTTACATTAACAAAAGCTCTTAGCAAGCGGTTTTTTTTCAATTAAGTGTTAGACTAGCATTTCAGCTTTGCTTTTACACAAATAAAATTTAATTAGCGTCACTTTTCGCTCCAATGAGCAACAAAGACTTAGCACGCTGGATAGCTACTCAATAGAGCGTTGATGCGTTCACGTTGATAATTTTTGCGGCAGATGTTATGCTTTATTTCCTTAAGCCATGCATAGCTTCGCAGAATACTGATATATGCGGAAAAAAGATCTTTGATAAGTAAAATGATTACATTATTTGCACACAAAGTAAACCCAATGACGTTAACGAAAATATACAATATGAATTTACATATTTAATTCCTAAAAGTTAATTAAATGAATCATGATGATAGTTTATCTGATAATGATTTATTATCATAAATTGTGTTGTTAACTTTTATAGATAATCTGTTAATAATTTGTTAAAATTTATGTATATATGAATACTTTCAAGGGCAGTTGCTGCTTCAAAATTCAAAACTAATATCATGTTTGAGACAATTACTCTATTTGGTTTTGATAATTCACTTTTTTTATTTCTTACAACTAATGGAGAAGCTGATTATTGCAAAAATGTAGTCTTATTTTGAGAATAACCTTTTTTTAGAATATATAACATATTTGAATGATTATTCGGATGTTGTATCTCCTCATCTTTAACAATATATGATACAAATAAAATAGAATAAATATGCGAGGTGACTAAATATTTATTCCGTCATATTATATGCAGTCTGAAAACGATAAGCCAGAAAGTGATTAATAGATAGTATATATTTTACTATTCAGATTCGGATGAGCCTTATGTTCATTTAATATATCTTATGCCCTCAGTTTAAAAAAATAATTAAAATAAAAATAAAATTATTATTATTTTTTAACAAATAAATGCGTTACAATTTCTTAAAAAAATCATTTTTTCGTATTCATTATATTTCAAATATTCTTAAGATATAGGAATGTTCAATAAATACCTTATTTTAACATTAATTATGATATATAAGCGATGCTTTAAATACTATAATTATTTACTGTATTATTTTCACACATAAATCTAATATATTTACTTTCTTGTAAAACTCACATATTCCTTACAAAAATATCAAGATCACGCATTTAAAAAGTTGTCCTCTCTACATTCAAATTGAATACTAATACTTTTTCTTAACTTACGAATGCAAAATAGAAACTTAAAGTATAGTTAATAAATATCTTCGGGTGCTCTCAAGCATTATGCCCTACACGAGACCAAAATTAAACACTAACATTCAAACTCTGAAGGAAATAGACAGTTTTGAATCAAGAATCACAGCGTTAGGTGGATAGGAATTTGTATACACCGATGGTCTCAATTCTAACGGAATAATAGTGTTGGTATCTTCTGAAGCGTATATCTCGTGACAGCATACACAGAGCGTATCGGAGTGGATGACTGTATGGAAATTGAACTTGCACCAAGTTAATGAAGACTGCAAACTTTATTTCATTGCGGTGTAAGAGCATGTGTCACTAGAAGCTTCAGTCAACTTTTGAGTAGTACTGTAAGTGGCTACATGTGGAAATGAAAAAAAATTAAAACCAAGTAGCTTGTTTCTTTACAGAATACGCATACGTCAATTTTAAGATATACTTCCAGAAATTCTGATGATAAAGATTACACCTGAGAGAAACACGGGAGATATTATTTTTCTGTTTACATATAAGCCTGTAACTACCATTAGAATTATTAATTTTGATTAAAATTGCATATAAAAGGGGCAAATTATTTGCTTCATTTTTTAAGAATTCATAAGTTTTAAATGAATATAAAAGCAAGTAATAAAAAATGTAAATCAATTCCTACTTTGAATGTATGAATATAGTAATTTAGTAACAATTAAAATTTTGAATAAGATATATATATTGTTACGAATTTAGTCTTATTGTAATTGTTTCTACTCATTTGTGTTCATTTTTACAGTTTAATTTGTCGTATCTAATGTGATTTCAACCCTGTTTACCTGTAATATCATTTCCACTGCATTGCACGGCCTCCATGCTTTAACATTGGTTTAAATGGTAAACTCGCCAAATATTGCAGCTAGCGCCAAGTTGGCGACGGATTTGGCGACTTAATTTTTGGCGCCAAATTTGGCGATATATCGCCAAATGTGGGCGATAAGCTTGGCGACCATGGCAACCCTGCTCCTAATAACCCTGTCTGGCAACCCTATCGCGGTATTGTAACACTATTGTATTGAATGTATTACTGTATTGAGCTTTTCTCGTACGTTCCGGATTTTGCTAGACCTTTCTATTTCTCGATTATTCTGGCAAGTGCAAGAGGTTTCTGACCAAAAGGTATAAAAATGCCCGGGCCGGCTAGTCAGTTAGTCAGATCTCAGCTTTCATGCAAGTGATACCTCTCTGTGCTTGAGAGAGAGACGATTGCATAGTGCGTGTGCTATTGTTTTTATTGAGTTATTATTTTTGTGCTGAGTGTTTACTATTGCTTTTGTTGGTGTATTACATCTGTGTTATCAGTATTTTCATCGATTGTACGTGACTTTCTCGAACTTTTCTACAATTTGTGGAGGACTGTTTTGACCAAGAATAAAATTGTTTTGGATCCCGCTCTTCGGCTTCAATCATTTCGAACCCCCGAAAACGCAACAATTGGTGTCAGAGGTGGGGTTGAATGCCAACAACAAGAGCGATGGAGGCCCAGTTCCAGACTCTTCTAGAAAAATTGACTGAAATGAAATCGGACTTGACCGCCAGCATGAGCGCCAATATGGACGAGTTGAATAACAAACTGACCGTGAACAAGGAAGAGTTGAAAAGTGATCTGAAGGGCATTGGCGACAAATTGACGACTATGCACAAGAAATTTGAAGAAATGGAAGGAATAATCGAGTCGGTGGAAAATAAATTCGAAAACAAATTTGTGGATATAGAGAACAAATTTGAAAATAAATTCGAAGATATGGAGAGCAAACTACAGGCGAAAATTTTCGAAAAGGTAGAAGATGTTTCCATCTCGTTCAGGAGTGACCTAGAGAAATTGAAGCAGAAAGTCATGACTGGTCAAGGGGATGAATTTAAGTTTCAAGCTCCTTATTCCAAACCTTCCATCAAGCTTTCTACATATGACGGAAAGTCCTCTTGGCAGGTGTATAAGACCCAATTCTCCATAGCGGCGGATGCAAACCAGTGGGACTCCCAGACCAAGGCCTGCCAGTTAGCTGCTTCTCTTCGAGCCGACGCTGCTGACATTTTGCAAACTTTGCCGGAAACACAGCGGCTGGATTTCGACGCTCTCGTTAATGCTCTGGAGTTACGCTTCGGAGAGAAATGTGTGAAGGATTACAGCAGACTCCAGCTGAAGTCACGGCAGCAGAAAGTGTCCGAAACGCTCCAAGAACTGGCGACGGACGTCGAGAGGCTTTCTCACTTGGCGTTTTCTGACTGTCCGACTGAAGTAAGAGAAGTCCTGGCGCTGCAACACTTCATCGACGGGGTGCGTGATCCGGAAATCCAGAAACCTCTCCGAATGGCGGATCTCAAGGTGACTTAAAGGGGCCTAGTGTTTGCTATGAAATTCGGGCAGCCCAGCAAGCAACACGAAAAGACAGACACCCCATACGAGCCGTCAACGAATAGGACACGTCGAACTCGACGGGAGCAACAGATGAGAAGCTTCATGAATAGAGTTGAGTCTTTGATGTCCCAGAAAGCAGACGGGAAACCTCTGGACCGAATGGCGGATCTCAAGGAAACTTAAAGGGGCCCTAATTGTTTTGGAGGTTGCCAAAAATTTTGGAAAGGCCCCAGCAAGACAAAGAGTACCGGTGAAATGGAATTTTTATAATGGGACATGTTAACGAACAACATGAAAAAATTGATATTCACGGAAAATTGATATTCAAAAATTAAAAAAGTCAAGATCAAGTTTGGAGACACTACCTACCAACATGCTGTGTATGTCGCAGATATTGCAGACCCTTTCATTCTTGGACTGGACTTTCTAAAGGAGCATGGTTTCACTCTAGACTTCAACAAGAACGAATTACGTTCCATACACGAAGAAGTCACTATATTCAAAATTG
The DNA here is from genome assembly GCA_019973935.1 of Trichonephila clavipes. NCBI lineage: Eukaryota > Metazoa > Arthropoda > Arachnida > Araneae > Nephilidae > Trichonephila > Trichonephila clavipes. The sequence goes on along the minus strand of BMAU01017801.1, from coordinate 646,226 downwards.
AACACAGGACAGAATCTATTCGACAGGTAACCGCTAACGAGAATATTACCATTCCTCCAAGGACTGAAATCATAGTACCTGGATACATCGGTAACGATGTGAGTTTCAACTCTGGCCTAATTGGATCTGCGGAAAATAAAGCGAATGGATTGCTAATAGCTTCGACGCTAGTGGACCTTTCCAGAAAAACTATCCCGGTAAGAATTTGCAACGTAACTGAAAAATCTAGAGTGTTCCAGAAAGGTGAAGTTTTGGCAACCTGCAGTCCAGTAACGTGTGTCTGCAAAAGTTCGAGCTTGCTCCTATCCAACTCGCCTCAACAGTTGACTCCCGACCTTCTAGAAAATGCTGAATTGTCCCCCGAACAGAAAAGCTTCGCAGAAAGACTGTTCGAAGAATTTGAAGACGTGTTTTCTAGAAACAGTAGCGATATTGGCCATACTACAGTGACACAACACAGAATTGATACAGCAGACCATCCGCCGATTAAACAGCACCCAAGACAGGAAGAGGTCGGAAACTACTACAAGAGATGCAGGAAAATGACATCATAGAACCGTCTTCGAGTCCGTGGGCATCTCCAATCGTCTTGGTTCGTAAGAAAGATGGCTCCACAAGATTTTGCGTGGACTATCGAAAACTTAACGACGTCACCAAGAAGGACAGCTACCCTCTTCCAAGGATAGATGACACCCTGGATACCCTTTCCGGTCATAAATGGTTCTCGACTTTAGATTTAAAGAGCGGATACTGGCAAGTGGAGATCCATCCCGAAGATAGAGAAAAATAGCATTCACTTCCGGCCAAGGACTATGGCAGTTCAAAGTCATGCCGTTCGGGCTCTGCAATGCGCCAGCTACTTTCGAGCGCCTGATGGAGACCGTGCTAAAGGGTCTGACTTTTGAAGCTTGCCTTATTTACCTGGATGACGTCATAATAGGAGGGCGTACGTTTGAAGAACATCTTCAAAATATCCGGAAGGTGTTATCAAAATTAAGCGACGCTAACTTGAAGCTAAACCCTTCGAAATGCAAGTTCTTCCAGAAAGAAGTCAATTATCTGGGACACATCATCTCTGCAGAAGGTGTTCGTACGGACCCCGAAAAAGTGTCCGCCGTAAAGAATTGGAAACGCCCTGAAAACCTCCGTGAGCTGCGAAGCTTCCTGGGACTATGTTCTTATTACCGAAAGTTTGTGAAAGGGTTCTCTAACATCGCAAGACCCTTGCACAAGCTAACAGAAAGTAAACAAAAGTTTCAGTGGACAAAAGAATGTGAAGATTCCTTCCTCCAGCTTAAAGAAGCTTTGACGTCTTCACCGATCTTAATATATCCACAACCGGACAAGCCATTTATCTTGGACACTGATGCCAGTAATGAGAGTGTCGGAGCAGTATTATCTCAGGAAATAGATGGCCAGGAACGAGTCGTAGCTTATTGGAGTAAGTGTTTATCGAAACCGGAAAGAAATTATTGTGTCACTCGAAAAGAGCTACTGGCTATTGTGAAAGCCATCGAGCATTTCCATCCCTATCTCTATGGCCAAAAATTTCTTCTACGTACCGATCATGCCTCTTTAACCTGGCTAATGAATTTTAGAAACACTGAAGGCCAGGTAGCCAGATGGATACAACGGCTCAACGAGTATTACTTTGACATCAGACATCGTAAAGGCTCTCCTCGCATGGAAATGCTGATGCCCTTTCAAGAAGACCATGCCCAGAAAATTGTCGTCATTGTTCCAGAGTAGAGACCAAATATGACTATGCTATACGCCAGATAACAACTTCAACATCGACGCCACCCGATCCCTGGAGTGACGAGAAAGTTCGAGAAGATAAGATGGCGGATCCTGATATTAAACCCCTTATGGAGTTTATGGAGTCTTCCAGCAATAAACCAAGTTGGCAGGACATCTCGGCTTATAGTCCTACAACTAAGCAGTATTGGGCCCTCTGGAATTCTCTACATCTCAGGAATGGTGTTCTATACCGAAAATTCGAATCAGAGGATGGAAAGACATTCAGGTGGCAATTAGTACTTCCTCGATCTCGTATCCCAGAGGTACTCAAAGAATTGCATGGCAGCCCAACAGGAGGTCATTTCGGCGTCATGAAAACTTTGCACCGAGTTCGAGAGCGATTCTTCTGGGGTAAAGTGAGAGCTGACGTGGAACAGTGGTGCAAGTCCTGTGATGCCTGTTCAGCTCGGAAGGGGCCAAAGAAACGTAGCCGAGGGAAGCTGCATCGCTACAATGTTGGAGCACCCTTCGAACGTATCGCTTTCGATATCCTGGGACCTCTGCCAAGGACTGCGTCTGGTAATAAGTACCTACTTGTTGTCATTGACTACTTCACGAAATGGCCCGAAGTGTACCCCATTCCGGATCAGGAAGCCCCCACCGTAGCGGAGGCTGTAGTGCAGCACTGGATATCGAGATATGGGGTACTTCTTCAACTTCATTCCGATCAGGGAAGAAATTTCGTCTCTGCGGTATTGAAGGGGGTCTGTGAACTACTCGGAATTGACAAGACCAAGACCACACCTTTGCACCCACAGTCAGATGGCATGGTGGAGAGGTTTAATCGTACCATCCTGAATAACCTCTCACTGATGGTCTCCAAGAACCAACAAGACTGGGATCAGAAAGTTCCTCTCTTTCTGCTAGCGTACCGCAGCGCCGTTCACGAGACTACCGGATATTCACCATCCCAGATGCTTTTTGGCCGAGATCTTCGTCTCCCTTGTGACCTGCTGTTTGGTCGCCCTCCGGATACAACTTCATCGCCTGAGGAGTACGTGCAGAATCTCCATGCACGTTTTGAAGATGTACACAATTTGGCTCGAGAACGGATCAACCTGAGGACGGAGAAGATGAAGACTCGGTACGACACAAAAGCCACAGGACATCAATTCAAGGAAGGTGACAAGGTGTGGTTCTACAACCCGACTCGACGCAAAGGACTTTCTCCTAAGCTACAATCGCATTGGGACGGTCCTTATACAATTTTAAAGATAATAAACGACGTCGTAATCCGGATCCGTAAGTCAACGAATTCGAAGCCTAGAGTCGTTCATTACGACAGGCGTGCTCCATATTATGGCCATAATTCTTAGTGTGTCAATTATTGTGTAATTTATTTTGACCATGGTCTTGTATAAATAAGTTAGTGTGTAAAAAATCTTGTAAATAATTTTTTTTATTGTTTTGTAAGTGTTTATTTTCTACTATGCATTACGTGTTTATTTTGTACTATGCATTAGGTGTTTATTTTGTACTATGTATTACATGTTTATTATTGCATATTCATTTAGTTGTTTTTAATCAATTGCTTTATTATTATGTTAACGTCTGATGAAGGGTTGTACTGCCCGGGACGTGCAGTTCTTGAGAGGGGGGCAATGTTACGAATTTAGTCTTATTGTAATTGTTTCTACTCATTTGTGTTCATTTTTACAGTTTAATTTGTCGTATCTAATGTGATTTCAACCCTGTTTACCTGTAATATCATTTCCACTGCATTGCACGGCCCCCATGCTTTAACATTGGTTTAAATGGTAAACTCGCCAAATATTGCAGCTAGCGCCAAGTTGGCGACGGATTTGGCGACTTAATTTTTGGCGCCAAATTTGGCGATATATCGCCAAATGTGGGCGATAAGCTTGGCGACCATGGCAACCCTGCTCCTAATAACCCTGTCTGGCAACCCTATCGCGGTATTGTAACACTATTGTATTGAATGTATTACTGTATTGAGCTTTTCTCGTACGTTCCGGATTTTGCTAGACCTTTCTATTTCTCGATTATTCTGGCAAGTGCAAGAGGTTTCTGACCGAAAGGTATAAAAATGCCCGGGCCGGCTAGTCAGTTAGTCAGATCTCAGCTTTCATGCAAGTGATACCTCTCTGTGCTTGAGAGAGAGAGACGATTGCATAGTGCGTGTGCTATTGCTTTTATTGAGTTATTATTTTTGTGCTGAGTGTTTACTATTGCTTTTGTTGGTGTATTACATCTGTGTTATCAGTATTTTCATCGATTGTACGTGACTTTCTCGAACTGTTCTACAATTTGTGGAGGACTGTTTTGACCAAGAATAAAATTGTTTTGGATCCCGCTCTTCGGCTTCAATCATTTCGAACCCCCGAAAACGCAACAATATTATTACGTAGATCCAAATTCGAGGATTTTATGTAAAACAATCACAAATAAAATAAGCAGTTCTTTAAGTGCGATGTGAATTTATTATCAAAATTCCAACCCTTTAAATACAGGATTCAGTAGCAATATTCACAGGGTAAATATCCGAAGGTCTTCACACCTACGACAGCATTCAAACACAATCACCAGTGTTTAAAAATACACGTACGTAAAGGTTATTCACAAGCACAGCCGAGCTAATCGCTAGTCAAAACAATCCTCCTTACTCGCTGGCTTAATCAAGACTGCTCACCGTACCGGCGAGCATCTTCTTTTATAGGCGCGAAAGAAACTTCCAGAAATATAACCGCTCGTGTCATTGAACGTGACACTAGTGGAGAGATCTACAACTTTCTAGAAGATTCCAGATGGTTCCGAACTCGCCAACATGGTCGCCAATGACGCCAAAATAGTCGCCAAGTTGGTCTTTAAAAATAATGCCAATTTGGCTCTACCGCCAAGTTCTCATTGAATCGCCATTATAACGTAAGGTGAATAGTACAATTTTAACATGAAATAAATATAACATAGAGTAATATAAATGCATTAAACACTCAAACACAAATTATTTACACTATTTACACAAAATTCGTAACAATATGTATAGGCAGAGAGTGAACTAATAGTAGGAATAGATAAAAGAGGATGATTTGTCTGCATTGTGTTGTAACAATGCACACCCGGTTTGACTAATTTGGCTGAAAAACAGGTTATTGATGCCAACTTTTGTCTTTATTTTCACAGTTACATTGTTACAACAATAGAGACGAATCTAAGTTGGCGTCAGAAACCGGTAATTAATTTAAATAATTAAATTTTAAAAAAATAAATTAAATAATAAAACTTTAATTAACTAATATTTGAAAAAACTGTATTAACATCAAGTGCCATCCATTACAAGTTTAGAAGAAAGTTTTGAACTTGATTGGATGAATTGAAAGTATTTTATTGGCGGCTGAAAATTTGAACAAGATAAATAAATATATAAATGTATAAAGATAGTGAGCTAACAGTAGGAATTAAAAAATATACATTTTATATTCAATTGTACATATGAAATACCTTTTTCAATTAAAAAATAAGAACATGCTCTTACCACATCTTAATTCAAATATTATTTTTAAAAAAAAAAAAAAAAAAAAAATGGAATCTACTGCTACGTGATACCAAATTTACAAAAAATAACTTCTCTAAGACCTGTGACTGATTTTTACGCGTCTCTCAAACTAATCATCATGGGAAATCTATCAATTTGCGTTATTCACAACGAGCCCTTCGTAAGAAGAGAATTGTGGTATGTAGATTAACTTGCTATAACTAGGCAAGGTTTTCTGGCTTTAGAATGAGAAGGAACGGATGTATACTGATGGGAGGCCAGAATTTCCTATTTTAGAATTCGCCCCTGAGACGGCTTGGAATTTGTTTACAAGTCCCCGGACCGGATGTGGTGAAATTCCTTTTGGTGGGGTGCGTCAAGAAAGTTCCCGCGTTAAAAAAGGGACAAGACAAAGAGTCCGCCTTAGGATTTCGGTGTGAAAACTCGCCGAATAAAAACGGGACGCACCCCGATTTTAGACACAGAGAGCCGATCCCAGAGCTGCAGATAATCAAAAAAAAACTCAGAGATTCCGGGCATCAACCATGTCCATTCTGCAGCTCCCTCCCTATCACAAGCTAAGTTAATTTTTGATCTTCTTGTAGTAAAGTAAATTTCCATATACTTGTGCTAAAAATAAATTTAATAATATTTTAAAACTATACGATCAGTGTTTGATTTAGTGTGAAATGAGTGTTTTAATTTTAGAATTAGTTAACTTGTTGTCATGATGCGATGTGAAATTAAGAAACTGGGTTCAAAGTTTTAGAAATTAAATTAGTTTAAAATAGCGTCGCATCAATACTGTAGACAGGTGAGTTTGTTATTAAAGGTATAATATTTGAATTATAGACATTTGAGTATTAATAAAAGAAAACCTTAAAGTGATGATGGTTCACTAATATAGTATTAAGATTAGCAGATAAAAAGTTAAATTCTGAATTAAATGAATGGTTCAGTTTGTAAATATACTAATCGCTTATATGTTAATTCTGTTGTTCCACTTCACGATTTTTATTGAGAGACTAGCTGCCTGGTCCGGCGTTGCACGGGATTCTTCAATTGTATAGCTTTTTTGCCTTGGAAATTTTCCCTTACCTACTCAGTATCATAACTTCCTAGTGCGTGTGTGATTTCTGTATTAACGTCATTAAAATTCTCTTTTCGAAGTTTCAAGTTTCTGCCACATCTTTTCCTGTCGTACGGTTCTGTTTAATCTCCATTTAACCCAGCGTTGCACAGCCTTTTTTCGTGGGTATAACTTTATCCCCGTAGAAATTTTCACTTTCTCTCTGGACGCCAACAGTTATCTGTGTGTCTCATGTGCGATGGGAAATATTGCTATATTTTTGTCATTCAAATTCCCTTTTCCGAAATATATTCCACTTCTTTTTTTGTCAGAGAGACTTTTCTTTCTCAGAGTTTTCTTTTTCCATTTTTTTTCTTTCCCCTTTGTTACAGCCCAGCGTTGCACAGACTTTTTAAGTAGAAAAATTTTTTTTCCCTGGGATAAGATCTTTTTTTTTCACATTTACATTTTCGATTAATAATTTACAAAGCTAATCCAGTTTTATCTGCAGTTTTTACCCAGTTTAAGCAGACAATCTACGAATATATTATTAAATAATTAATTTTGTAATTAATAATAAAAAATAATACAGCTTTATTTTTTTTTAAAAAAAATATTAATTTATATCCATTTTTGTTTAATAATGAATTAAATCATTCTTACAGTTAGCTATTAAAATGACTGCTTATTTTTGGATGTGTGTTCTTAAATCCATACGTAAGCATACGTATCTCTTTATATAAGGCTATCTTCGCCAGAAACGGTAAACACAAAAAACGCACCAAAGATACCAAGAAATAGGAAATGATACCAGGAAACCGTTTTGAGCATTTAGTTCTTTAATTAATATTATCTGAAAATATATCAATTAAAAATGATAAAAAGCACAATTCGACTACATTGTTGTAACAATGAAACCCCGGTTTGTCTAGTTTGACTGAAAATTGATTTTCAACGCCAACTTACGTCATTTTTATAACAATAACGTTGTTACAACAATTCAGGTGAATACTGAGTTGAATGTTTTTCATATTTTTAATTAACATTTATAACTAATTGTAATATCGCAGTTTGCATGGTCAAAACGGCTTCCTTGGATCATTCCTGATCTTTTGGTTTTTTGGCGAGTTTCTGCGTGGTTGGTTCGTGAGAAGATATATAGACATAGATAGATAGAAAGATATGTACGGATTTTAATAGTGTAGATTCTCTTAAGAGTACTAGTTGAAATTGTGTGTTGATCTTTGTGTTGAAATAAGTAGATTAGAGGTTTGAATCATTTCGAGTGATTCTTCCCTTCCTCCTACACATCTAGGAGAGACGCTGGTCTCTTACAGACTAGATATTAAATTACTCTAATTTGGATTGATAAACAACAAAGAAATTCTTCTTTCTATTTGGTGAAATCAAATATCAGCATGGCTTTTTTTTAAGTACACTTGCGAAAATATTTTTCAATGGGCTGTGCTTGTTATCTGTCCCATAGTATTTGAGATGTTTCGAGATTTTCTGATATTTTACGAAGCAGCTGGATTTTTCTCTCATTCCATGTATTTTTGTGAAACATTTTGAACATTGAACTGGATGAATTCAATATAATAAAACATAAAAATAAAAAAAAATTAAATAAATACGGCAGACAATTAGCATAGTATCGACTCAAAACGCATCAGCTCTCAAATTGTTGAAATTATAAGCAAGTCACTGCATACACAAACTATATGATAAATATCTTAAAGTATTGAATTTGCATTTTCCAAACAGAAAATCAGAAAATTCATAGTTCTTACAATTCAAATATATATTTTTAATAAAATCAGAAATACATTTTCTCAAAACATATAATTTTAGCCGACAATCGTTGATTAAAATGGACACGTACGTAAATTAAAACAACAGAACTTACAAAATAGGTAATTAACAGTAAGAAAATGAGAAATAGAAGAGTTAATTATATCATTTAGCCTAAATAACTAATTTATTTTAACTAACATCCCATTTAAACATTTTATAATGATTTATTACCGTATTCAATCAATAATAACTAATTTATGGTTTTATATGAATAATAATAGAATTTGTGTTCGTCTTTATATATAAAATAAATTTCCTTAAAATACTCATATTTAAGATAATAAAATAACTGTTTCATATTCCGGATCAATGTTTTAAATATATTAAAATTTCTTAAAAGATATTTAAGTGTAAAATTATGTAGACACGACTTATCTTCAATTAAATTAAAATGTCTAATATAAGAATTTTTTAACAGTATATATATATATATATATATTATTACATTTTCAGTAAATGTATGTAAAAGTATAAAAATAAAAACTTTCCTTATAGTAAATTTTGCTTTTTTTTTCTTTTCGCAAATCAGAGATAACTTCGGCGTTTTGAAACGTGCCGATAACTTCAACGTTCAGATAGCTGCGACGTTCAGAACTGAACCGATAATTCCAGCATTATGAAAAGAACCGATATTTCCACGAAGTGCCGAATGCTCCGCTAAGCACTGATGGCTTGTTATGACAAGTGATGATGGCTATAATAGAGAATTTTTAAAAGACATTTTTTGCAGACTCTGTGTGAATTTTAGTCATTTGCCTACGCATATGGGAGTTTTTATAACATATTTTTTTCAGCTCTACGTTTTTATTATTTTTTATAATCCTGTATCTCAAAGCATATATTCTCCTATTACTGAAAATTGATATGGGAAAATACTGACTGCATATAGGTGAATGATATTTTTATAGAAGCTGTTGCAAATAGAATAACCATAGATGTTTTGAAAGTTTAAATGCAACTTGTCTTATTTTTATTCAAATTAGCCTCCTATATTTACTTTCCGTTATCCACAAGTTTCATTGGGTATTTCATGATACTGTATGAATATATACTGTTTATATATAAATTTCTGGTATCTAAGTCCTATCATTTGTGTCGAATCTAGACGGAACTGTATCACTAATATTCTTAGGCGTCTTTGGGGATTGTAAATTCCCGTATATTTCCAACCAGCTCTGAAAGGAGAAAAGGGAATATGCAAATAAATTAATGTATTTAAGGACATCGTTGTAAGTTAGCAGATAGAAGGCTATTGAACCAAGAGAAGTAGTGACGAAGTTAAGAAGAGTCAAGTGGATTGCACGATTAGAGTCTTATTATTATTAGTCAGCGAAATACCAGTGGAAGGATTGATCTACCTGGAGAGAACGATATTATACCCAGGTGATATTTGAATCTTAGTTTATCTGATCACAAGAGTTAATATATAATAAAGTTATTGTAAAGTTAATGAATGTTAGTAATTCAAGCTGCGTATATTTCTCGGTCCTCTTATTCCGGTAAACCCACTTCATATTGAGCTTAGTAGTTGATTAATATCATATTTTGTGATTTAAATTAATATTAAAGGTGATGTAGACATATTGTTTAATATTTGTATGTAGAAGTTTGCTAATTGAATCAATTGAATTAATGTAATTTGTTATTCAAAAAAGGGCGTCGGGTATTTATTTGCCTCAATTCAATCTTATTGCTCAGGGTGGAACCCAGGAGGGTTCTCACACATTGTGCTTGATTGAGGTGATAAACATTCTTAATGCCCATATATCTAGATATAAAAAGGACATCACTTGAATTTCTAAAATAAAAGTAAAATTATTTTATACGCTTCCCCAAAATATATTTTCCCAAAATCCATTTTTAATGGATCTCTATTCAACAAAGGGAGCATATTTGGGAAATTTCTAGTCTAAGTTAAATAGTTCCAAAAAGTGGCATTTTAATATTATTATTATTATTATTCTATCATTATTACTTAGCTCCCAAACTACCTCTGAGAATCAATTTCCACAAGACTCATTCTGAACAGATTGTAACTCAACAAAATAAACTTGCCAAACTGCATTGCTGTAGGTCAAGAAGCTGAAAAACTATTATTTTTTTTTATTTATAAGCTCTAATAACCTCCCTCATCCTCTTACACTCCCCAATAGAAACCGATTTACGCAAAACTCATTCTTGACGGATCTCTACTTAAAAAAGAACGTTTACAGAATTTCAAGCAAGTAGTTCTTAAAGTTAAAAACAAACAGGTACTGGAATATTTACTTACAGTGCCTCTTAATTCCTAACAACCTTTTTCCGGGTGTCGATTTTGGCAAAACCTCTTCTCAGCAAATCTCAATTCTGGGACCGGAACGTAATTGCCAAATTTCAAGTTTGTAAGTCTGATCATTTCTGAGATACTGTGATGAGTGTGTGTGCGCGTGTCGCTTTTCTCCTTTATTTATATATATATATATATATATATATATATATAGCTCTTTGGTGATTTTTTAATGATTTACGCTATTCATTTGTGAATATAATGATTTTTAATTTGAACTTTCGGTTTTTGATATTTTTTAGCTTGAACTTTTGGTTTTTTAGAACTAGATTTTTTAATTTGAACTTTTTTGGATTTTTTAATTTGAACTTTCGGATTTTTTAATTTGAACTTTCGGATTTTTTAGTTTGAATTTTCGTATTTTAAGTTTGAACTTTTTGATTTTAGATATTTTTTAATTTGAAACTTCGGATCTCAAATATTTTTTATACATATCCGACTATTTTTTCTACCCAACAATCATACAACTATTTTAAAGATGGGTGCATCATCTTTGGTGTTCGATTTTTCACATATATTATGCACTAAATTGTTTTTGAATTTTAATATTTTAATGTTATAATATCTTTCAGAGTGCGATGGCGAATAGTTTAACTTTTCAAGTATAATGGTTTAATTTTAACTTTTTAATTTTTTAATTTTTAATTTTTAAATTTTGGAAATTTGGATATTTTCCGATTAACATACCAAGTTGCAATAGAGGGAAGGTTGGCGCCATCTAACTATTTTAACCTTACTTATCGGTCCTAAGTCCGAGGTTGCACTTGGATATTTTATAAATTTTTATTTTATTTCATAATTTTTTAATTTTGTTTGAAAACGATGGAATTTTATCTTTTATATTCACCATTGATAATTTGAAGTAGGATTTAGTATTATAAGATTCGTATATTTCAATTTTTTCAATTGATTATTGTGATTGATTGTTGATGATTGAATTTATATATTTAAATATATATATATATATATATATATATATATATATATATATATTCAAACCATTATATACAAATATATATGTAAATGAGAGTGTCATTAAAAAGTGTTGGGAATTTAAAATCATTTCTTTTGACAATTTGAGGTTTTTACATTTTCAAGTTGTATAGATTTCAACCTTTCTAAAAATACCTTGATTGAACCTCTAGGGTAATCAGAAGCTCTTAATACCTGTTTTTAAATAATCATTGACAATGGACCATGCCTATTTGAATTTTTCACATTCTAAAAATACCTTTTACCTTGTACTGATTTTTTATGCCATTACCGCAACTTCGGTATCTAGTGTGAGAACAACAAAAACGAACCAAAAGTTATATATCAAAACCAGAATTCTTTTAATTTAATAGATGTTTACTCTTTTTCGGAGTTTATTGAAGTTTTTTAAGAAATATTAATTTAGGTTAGCTGATAATGGGACATGGTGATATTTGTTCAAAAAATAGTTTTCCTAGTTTTTAGTAACATTTAGCAATGACTTCTTACATTTGTTGTCATTTTTTGATTGGCTTATTTTCTTGCGACTCGATTTTTATTTTCGAAACTAACTTCTTTTGATATAATTGATAAAAAACAGAGGTTCTTTTGGTTAAAATACTAGTTAACTATGCCTAAAGGAACAGATCTAAAAGTGCCGCTTTACTAATATTACTTCATTATTGGTTCTACCAGTAATGAAAATGTTGAAGACTCTAATCCTTAAATAATAGTTTTTCAGATTGGGCCAAAAGTTTGAAATCTAGCCTTGAAGATTTGAAATCTTACTCAGAAAGCATTTCTCAATAACATTTTACTGAGTATTTTACCTTAAGATACAATTATTGCATTATTAAACATTTCACTTGGGTGCATTTTTAGAATTTTTACTTTTTAGTTACGGATATTCTGTTTATTTATCAGTAATTAAAAGTGCAAAGATTTTCCTTTCTAAAATTTTTCACATGATTTTGTAAAATTTGTGAAGAACAACTCCTTTTAACTTCTGCAAGGCATTCCTTAGAATTTACAAAATTGTCTCAGGAAAAAATTATTAATGCACGGAAAACAAGATGTACTCCTAGGGGTAGCTTATGACCCCAGCAGGGCGAATCACCAGGTGGCGGATCGGAGAATGCCTCTATTGCTTTTCCAGTAGGTGGTAGAAGGGAAATAAAATACCTTCCATGGACCAACAGGCATGAGGTTTAGAAAGTCTTGCGCCTAAGGCAGAGTTTCTTAAACTGTGGGGAGCGCCCCCCTTGGGGGGTGTCATAACTTTACAAGGGGGGTGCGGGCATATCAAAAATTCAAAAGTAAAAGATTTAAAAAATTGCTAATTTTCTGAATGGAGAAGCAACACAAAAAACATACTGACATAATAAAAAGTAAAATAGACATTTACATTGATACAATATGCTTATAAATGCATCTGTACTGCAAAATGTATGTGATAATTTATTTATCAATACTAAGTTAGAACAAGATTGATAATTACTAGTGACACTCAGGGGCTTTTCATATACAAAATTATACACAAAGTTTAATACTTATCTTGATAATTTGTGTGGTTTATATTTAAAGTCATATTGTAGCTTAAGCATGTATCTTTTAGTACGTTAATTTTGAAAACAATACATAGTAATTGTATGGAGGGGGAGTGGTGAAGATTGGGTCGCAAGTATTGAAACTTTGAGAAGCACTGGCCTAAGTGGTTCCTCACCTACTGCCAAACTGCATAATACCTTCCAATGTGGTCAAACCGAATTTATTTGATTTTCTTACCGCATCGTTCAACGCTCAGGTAAATCAGGGACGTGCACATGACTTAGATAGATGGTCATGTGTGATAAATATATTACAGTCTCCACTTCGTAAAAGATCTTCCAAATATCTTCGTTTTCTGTAATGCAATATTAATAGATTAAGAACTGGAGCTACAAGAATTAAGTTGGACCAAATTTTGTGAATAACTGATTGACTACATGTGGAAATTAAAGCTCAATATCGTCCGAAGAGACAGAACTTCAGGTTGTGGCGGATTCATGTTTTTTATTCGTGGACTCCATTTTCAGAAACTACTAGATATCGGTAATGAAACCTTGGATCTGAAATATCTAGGTATAGCTGCCCTCTCTAAAGATCGCACTATTTCCAGCGAAAACATCTATTATCCTCCAAATAATGAACATCTTGATACAAACATGATGGAGTGTCTGTTTGAAGACAACAGTAGTATACTAGGATGAAACACTGTCGCCAGATATCCTTCCACAAATCTAAAATGAATCTGACTTGGCGAAACCCTCTGCTCCACCATGGTACGCAGATAAAGGTTCTGACCCTTATGTGGAGTTCAGGTGATTCAGCCCTCTTCGAACGAATTTGGCACAATTTAGAAACGGTCACCTGCGTGATATGACCTTGGTGCAAGGAGGTAAAGTCTTTCTTTACCTGCCTCTGCTCTCTCCCCGCTTCCTCTGCTCATCTTCTGAGCTTCTGGGGCAGTTGTTTGGAGATCAAGACCTAGTTTATGGTAATCTTATGAAGGTCAAATGGACTTGGTATTGATTTTATTGCTATCAAGAGGATCTAAAACAACAAGATATACTAATAAGGAAAAAATGCAAACAGTATTCGAATGGAGGGCTACAAAGTTCATCTTTATATGATTTTTGTAGTATTTTATAATAATACTTTTGGGATAAACAATATTTTTTAAAAACTCTTTCGTGATTATTTACTGGTAATATAACATATTAATATAATATCTAAGCATAAATCTGTTCTTCTATGCAAATGTTATTTTTTAATGTAAGTGTGCTTTTTATGTCTCAAAATATGTGTTTTTATGTATTTCAACTAATTATGTTAAGACAAATTATAATGACTCTGTAAAATTGATACAAAAATTTCATAAAGACAAGAAATTGAAAAAAAAAATTGATATGTTGACACATACTTAGAAAAGATTTGTTCTTTTAATATAAAGAAGTTTTACGTATTTTCTGCCAATATAATTATTAATATTTTTGATTTTAAATTATGTGTGTGTGTGTGTGTGGAATACATTTTTCTCCGAAACAAATATTTCCATATTTTACAGCAGGTTAAACATGATATCACAAATTAGTATAGAGATAATTATCTGAAAGTTTGTATATTTTTTATTATTATAGTATTTACGTTGTGCATTAGGGATTAAGAATTATACAGACTATTTATTTTCTTATAATGGTTTTTCTCGGTGATAAATGTGAAATTTTGATTACTTCATTACACCTGTATTTGTGATAAATTAAAATTGCTCACAGTTAATAGTTCATTAAGTAGGTAACTGTTTACGTAGTAAAAGTTTAAGAGTTTATACTTTATTTTATGCATTAGAATATATTTTACAGTTTTTAATGTAATGAGCAAATTAAAAGCAGATATTAAAAATAAAATTGTCTTTTAAAAAAATAGATCTGGAAGAATTTTTTTGCTGCAATTATATGTTACATTTAAGCAACAACTCATTTTTTTTTTAAAAAAAAAAGTTTAAACTTTTCAGACTAAAAAAACTCTGTAAGAATGCAAAGTTTTCATAAGTCACAAAAAGGCCATGGTGAATCTGATTTGAAGACATGCAGTCTTCTTATATGTTTAGCCCAGAGTTTTCTTCTCGTTTTATCCCTTTGTACGTTCTTTAAGTTCTTATTATTCTAACATCCTCTAAATTCTTCATATATCCTACACTTTATATATCTATATATATATATATATATTATATATATATATATATTATATATCTATATATATATATATATATATATATTCTCTCTCTCTCTTTACTATAACTTTCTCCCATCAAATACTTCTGACAATAAAAAAAGCATTTGTATGTGCTATGGTTTATTGAGAAAAAAAAGGTTCTAAAATAAAAAAAAAAGTCATAAAGAAAACCAAAATGGAATTTCAAGAGAAAACTCGTGTGATCTTATGTTGACTGACCTACATCACACTGGAAATTTATTTCTAGGAAAACTACCATAAGAGGTGGGAAAAGGAATTTCTTACCTCTTCAAGAGCACTGTAGAATAAAAGATTTTTCCAATAGTGTTTCATCATTTGAAAACTGTAAATATTATATCTGCAGCTTATTTAAAATTAACAAAAGTTCTTTCCGAAGATGAAGATATTTAACACTACTTAATCACATTTGGCATTTTGTCCAACATTGATTTTGTGATGAATATGTAGATGATTCAGAACACAACGTTTTGCACTGAAATGCCTAGATGTGATTTTAGAATTAATTTAGAGAGCCTCTCAGTAGGCTTAATTCCTGTTTTTTTCAGGTCGTGTTAGTCGATTGGAGACTTCCGTTTTCCTGTCTAATTTTATAATATTTAACGTCTAGTTCTTTTTTTTTAAATTTCTTGAATTTTTGTAGGTATTATTTCTTACTTTTGGAATACTCGTAAAATACTTTGTGGTACATAAGTAATTTATGTTCTAACTGCTAAATATTTTTTTTATTTTGATAAAGCAATACGTTTGGAAGTGCTGATACGAATTAACATTATAGCAATACATTTAAAATTTGATATACGATTAATGTCTAATATTTCTTCTTAACACACTTTTAATCGTTATATCTGTATTTATAGAGACGGAATCTATGAAATCTAATGATATGGAATTCTTTCGAGGCCCTGGAAGTGAAGAGAAAAAATACCCTTCAGACCCTTTAGTTAATATCCATTGAAGAGCAAGACTAATTCTAGCAGCACGTAATTCCTGCTCCAAATATCAAACTCAAGGATAAATTCAACAAACAATAAATGATAGTTTAAAGAACTAAAAAAACAGGGTTGCATTATAGATTGAACAAAAAAAATGAAAAATAAAATATATTAAAAAAATCAAAACTAAAAAACACATACGCCTTCATAGTGAATCGAACTAAAAAGTAAAAAAAAATTAATATAAGAATAAAATGATTAACGAGAAAATTAATGTCATTAGGGTAAAGGCGTGGTGTACTTTGTACTACATTTTTACACTAACTCAGCATTTCGGAATCGAACTATTAAAAAATTATAACAATTAATATAGAGCACCTCACGCTTTTACTCCAATGACATTAATTTTCTCGTTAGTTATTTTATTCTTATACTAAGAGTTTTTTTTTTTTTAGTTCGATTCACTATAAAAGCGTTTTTTTTAGTTTTTTTTTTTAAATTATAATTAAGGGAAACGTTTGCTTTGAGAATATTTTTAAAAATTAAATAAATGCTTCTGGATTGCTAACGTCTGATTTTCCCACCTGAAATGCTGTACTTCAGTAGTGTTAAAATCACGGCCCTCAGCAAACATGTTTGCATCCTAACCATTATATCGGCTCATAATGATGCATAATAAACTATCAGAATTTCTCCAGAAATACAAAATATAGTAGGAGAGAAGTAATGCAAAGGATCTGGATGGAAACATTAAATGTGTCTTGTTATTTTATGTATGTTTATTATAACGTATTATTCGAAATAAGTATACGTCTCAATGAATATTGATTTTTTTGTGGCCCATATAATGTTAAACCTTGTTCAGTTAACCCTAGTTAGCCTTTGAGTTTGGAACTGTTACTGTACTTCCTTCTTTCTCGGGATGCTGGTTCTTTAATGGTAAACTCTTGTTGGGTGAACTAATTTCTTTTGAGGGAAATAAGAGGTGATAACTCCAGAACGTAGCATGAGCTTATTGCTCGAAGAAGTAACATGTTCTCCAAACAGAAATACTGGTGGCTGTAAAAACAATGCTATTGGCACGAATCATTGACTATGACTATGGGAGGTAGTCTATATGCATCGTAGAATTTTTTTGTCACAAAAATGGCACAGATTTAAAGTATACAAATTTTATCAGTAAAATGAATTGTTTTAAATCACTAATATTATTAGAATAAGTTCAAAATACAGAACTAAAATACCTTCCCTAATATATGAAATAATACCTCTCCATCTTTCCTTTAACATTGATTTACTTATATCTTTGGAAGGCTTTCTTATAATAGAATTAATTTAACTTTTTTTCAATGGTAACATATGGGACGAGAGAAAAACGTCAAAATTTTTATGTTGTTCCAATATTGATTTGAAATGCTCTCCACCCAAAACATGTTAAGTGGAATTTTTATTTATATCACGTTTCGCTTAGGTATTTCTGCTTTTAATCTTATACACGTATTAATTTTGACAGAAGTGTTTTAAGCTTTAGTTTCTTTATACCCATGACAAAATTTTATTATATATTTAAAATAATTAAAGCAAAAAAAAGGAAGCATTTCATGCAATTTACGTTTTTTTGTTGTAATTGTACATCTTTGAGCATAAGAGAGCAATTTTATAAAGGCTAAATACGATGAAAAAAAATGAATTTAGCAGAAAATATATATCTTACGATTTATAAAAACTGATTTTTTTACTGTGTACAAACATTCCTTATTTATGTATAAGCTTCTCTGAAATGAAAATATTTTCTTTTTGGGTTTTGAATGATTCTTAAATAAAATAAAAATAGAGCTTATTATAATAATGTTTAACTGTAAAAAGTAGAAGGTTTACAGAAACCATTTCAAAATATATATCACCATTTTATTATTTTTATTTGTTTTATAATATTTGTATTTCATGTTCACATTATCAAAAAATGGAAGATTAATAACATTTTTTTCCATCTTTTGTTTCAGTTTTGCCAACACTAGGATTATTAATGTGTTGTTTATTGTCTTACAGTTTTTATAATGTATTATAAACTAAAATAATATTTCAGATGTTTCTTTTTTAAACTTAGATTCAACATAACAGTCATTTTATTCCAGATTTATTCTGAATGATTTTTATTGTGTTTTTACCATTTAATTCAATTTGTTACTTTTTATTTTGAATTTTTATCATTTTGGAAATATCAAAAAGTAGGAAAACAATAAACTATATATATATAAGATGAATAATTTTGAAACAACTCCAGGAATTCACAGAATATAAAAAGACTTTGTATTGATATAAAATAAGAGTATTCAGAATAACAGTTTGATGATGATTTTATTTATAAATTAATTCCTCCGTGTGTGTGTGTGTTTATTTGAACATCTCTCTAGCTTATATATATAGAAGTTTAAAAAAAGAAAAAAAAAAAACTGATTATATATATACTTCATGACATATGAAATACAGTAACTTATTAGATTAATTTTATGAAGAGTCTTTCAAATATATATCTAAATATTCTTCTTTTTTATTTCTTTTGAAAATTCCAAAATAATTTTGAATAAAACCTTTGAAAAAACTTATTTTTTAAATGATATTAAATTGTTTCTTTTTTTCAATTCTATGTATTTCTTTGATTATTTATAAATTTTCCTTTATAAAAAATAACCTAAAATATTATTTTTTTTTAGTTTAACCTAAGATAGTTTTAAAAAATAAATTAGTATTTTAAAAAATGTACATAAGTCTGTAATTTTCATCTTACAATTGCACAAAAATATTTGCCTAGACAGAAAAAAATCTAATCATTACTATATCAAAGGAAATACGTACATTTAATTAATTAAAATGAAGAGAGAGAGATTTACTTAATTACTTCAATATCAAGAAAAAAACTACTTACATAAATTTAAATAAACAATAATTTTAAAAATCAAATCCTTTAAACGAAAGTGTCAAATATTCGCTAAATATATTTGGAATCAAACTAATTTTAGTGACAACCTGAAAATGCAGGACTTGATCAATACTCTAAGTATTTGTAAGAAAGATTTTCACATTCTTACATTCATTTAGACTTACTCAAAATGTATTTTAGAAAATTTTTAAAAACCTTTTAGTTTTCAATAACTCTGGAATTTTATAATATTATTTTAAGCAGTGTGATGCAACAGAAGAAGAATACATTAGTTTTATGAAACACCAGTCAATTTTTGATCTACAGGAATGTGAATATGTAGAGACGTTTTTTATTCATAATTTTACATATAAAATTACGTACAAAGAATTTTTAATTAAAAAGACTTTTCAACATTAAAGTATGAATTTGGAAATATTATTATACTATCATCTCCCTCAGTAAATTTACTTTACTATTTATTCTATTATGTTGGATGTCCAGAATATATTACATCGAAAACCCTGTGATTGTATGGGGGAATTTCAATTAGTTAATAGAAAGAAGTTAAAATAATTATTATTAAATAAATCCCAAACCAAATTACGTGTTTTATAACAAAAGTCTGGTATCTTTGAAGTAGATTCATTAACTTGCTTCTCTCTCTCTCTCAGGACATATTTTCTTCCCCATATCAATTAAGAAAAATTAAATAAACAAAAGTTTTATTTCGTTCTTAAAGCACTGAATTTTTTATCGTTTTTTTAATAAGGTTGTTTTGTTTGTAACGGATAATTATTTTTGGTGGTAAAAATTGAATAAATGACAAATTTGTTCATACCTTTCAATATGATGTTTTTTTTTCAGGGGTATGTGGATTCTATGAAAATACATTTGTTTCTTTGAATCCTCTAAATTATTTTCCCATTCTTCTGTATGTTTTTTTACTTTAAACCACGCTGGTAGGGAATTTTTTAAACAATTATATTTTCGGTATACTTTTAGACACATTAAATGATAAATATGGTTAAAAGCAACATTGTAATATGTATACGATAAAATTATTTCTCTGCTACCTTTATTACACAAAAAACACTTTTGATATTTAGAAAATATTAATTCTAGGTATAATGTAATACACAGTCGTATCTGTACTGATGTTATTTTTCACGAGAATAATTTTAACGTAAAATAATCTACGTTTTTCAAAACAATATAGATGAATAAATTAATTCACTAAATTTCCGCATATTTAACTAAATTTTTGACCGAGGCTTCTCCTTTAAACTCCAATTTTCTCTCCTATTACATTTTTATTTAGCTAGGCATAGGATTTCCTTATATCATTAGTGATTTGTGAACTACAGCGAAAATGTATTTACATGTATCCGGATTGATTGAAAATATAATAGCATTAATGTAATTAAGAAACTTC
Organism: Trichonephila clavipes; assembly: GCA_019973935.1. Taxonomy (NCBI): domain Eukaryota; kingdom Metazoa; phylum Arthropoda; class Arachnida; order Araneae; family Nephilidae; genus Trichonephila; species Trichonephila clavipes. Next base: position 625,630 of record BMAU01017801.1, on the reverse strand, counting down.
TTGTCAAAATATAAAAAAATATTAACAGTAATACATTGAAAAATAAGATATATACATAAACGAAATACTCCCCTTTGGTAAATTTTATTCGCTAGAGATAATAAATTAATTAAAGATATTCCACTGTAAAATTAATTAGATGCAGCGTTCACTTAAAATAAGTAATCAAATCATTTTCTAAGGTCTTCATTAACATACAAAAACATAAGACACTTAAATTTTGAGATGCACTATTTTTTCGGGACCAAAACAATAATCTTTGCAATCCGCTAAAAACGCCGTCAGCTGAAAACTGATATCTGCTGCAAAACTGTTCGCCTTCCCCCTAAAATACTCATCATAGAACCCGTGCTGCCATATATCTTGGAAGAGTGGATTTCAAAGAATATTCCTGCTAAGTATTGGTAGAATATTCCTTCTAAGTTGGCGGTGTGGTAGTACGGAGAAGGGGGTGCCAGCTCAGGTGTCGTCCACGTCACTTTACCATGGTTCAAAATTACATGTGGTCCGTTCACAAAGCCCCTCGTGTAGCTGAACAGTGATTTTTTTAAATATTCAGTCACCACTACTCCAAAAATACAGTCCAGTTGTTAGAATTAGCATACTTAAAAAAATGCAATATCTGCCTATTCAATTAAAATTATATCGTTATAATTAACTACTGCTACAAACACATTTTGAAAATTTGTCCAAAATGATGTAGTGAAAGACATGAATGTATGTACTTCGTAAGTACCAGAAGCAATAAAAAATTTATTTTGAAAAAAGATCAATTTCTTACTATCAAAATGTGCATAAATAATTAAAAAAAACATTCAAATAAAGAGATTTATAACAACCTCTCCTTTCAAAACATAGTTCATTCTGAAATAAAAAAATAGGGATTATGCTGATCTATTACTTATAGAAGCGAGCGCCTTGCGTAGCCAAAACAAAAGGATTCTTTCAAAACAAAATAGATATGCTTCTGACGTGGGTTTTGCTGCGCACGCCAGAATTGCTTGCAGAAAGCAGAATTTTTTTTCCTACTTACTTGACAAATATCGTTATATTTTGGACACTTCTCACAATATCTTTCTAAATTATATCCAATTCTATAAATTATAGCCTATGTGTTATTCTGATGTATATGCTTTATTACTGTAAAGGTTCATTAACTTGTATTTATAACAACAACAGTGGTTAGTTTTATATTATTTTCTTTTTCTTCTTTGTTCTAAATTATGTTATCAATCCTATTCATTATTCTAGTGAGCATGAATTTGAAGCCGGAGTGTCATGATTTCAAACTCGCTGTATAGAGGGGCTGTTGTACGTCAAGGTAAGTGGGGATTCTTGTTCACCCAAAAACGGGGTGTGGTAGTTGGGAGAGGCGGAGGAATATCTAGTTTCCTCCTCATCATTTGACTAAGGTTCAAAATTACGAGGTGCGTTGCCAACAGCTCATGTATTGCTTATAATGTGACGTAAAAACACTCACTCATTCAGAATAGTATATCTATTTTACGGCACCAGAAAGGGAAGGATATTTTTCCAATAACATTTGATTCAACTTATTTTATTTCGTTTATGTAATTCTATGACATTATCTTTCATGTAATGTTGTCATTTTTTTTCTTCAAGTAGAACATATAAATCCCAATTTTATAAATAATTCTTGTTTCCACACTGATTAAAATTATTTTTGTTACTGTTACCAAATAAATTCATTAATGTAGTGCTTCACAAAATTTCAATATCTGCGGCCAAATTTTCAATCATAATTTTCACCGTTCACCTCTTTCCTTCCCTCTTCCCTAATTTAGCAATATATTGAATGCAATAATAATGTATTGATGGGAGGTCGCCGGTCCCCAAAGTTACAACTGCAATTTTTACATTTGCCCTGTTTACAAGAAACGGAATTTGGTGGAATGCGTCTTTCTTACCCCACCTCTGAGGGCGAACCCTAGCAAAGGGTGACACGTTCCCACGCCTAGAAGGGTCATTGGACTCATAAAATTTCGGGATATCGGGGTGTGTCATTAGAATTTCCCGCGCTTAAAAATGTCATTGACGGTGGCGCAGTAACCATACGCTGACTCTGGACCAATGAGAGAAAATTAAGCGGACAAAGTAAAGAATCCGCTTTAGCATATCGGTGCAATAAGGCGCCGAATAAAAACGGAATGCACCCCGATTAGGGCAATTCGGCTCATTAATACATTTTCCGCGCTAAATTTTTGAAGGAGACTAAACTTTTTTTATTTACAATTATTACGCTTCGTCACTTCGAGAGCACACATTGAATGGCACCTGTCTCATTGTTGCACCTTGTTTATGTAATGTTTGATGTTTTAGCGAGATCAAATTTTGTACTCAGTTATTTAATGAATTCCAGTTATTTAATGAATTCCAGTTCAATTTTTTATGCAATTTGTTTCATGTCTTTATTTGTTGCTTAAATGACATAATGTTGTATGTTATTAATATCAATTTTAGCTCTAGATAAAGTATTTTGATGCTGTGTGTTTTATGCAACATATTAAAATTTTTGTGTAATGCAAGTGTTATTCAATTCTGTTATGAGATTTAAAGTATGCACGTCAATTTTAATTTTATAAATTTTAAGCTTTAAGTCATGTTTGTGACAAGTCAAATTTTAGTCCATGGACACCTGTCATGAAATTTGACTGTTGTTTTTTTATGCATACATATTTGCCATTTTTCATTTATTACAAATTTTGTGTTTGCGATTATTATCTAGTATTTTTAAATAATTTTTTTTTTCATACAAAGGTTCCTTTATTGAATAAACTTAGTTTATGCTGATTTGATTGTGTATAACTGTGTACTTTCTGGTTAAAATTTTGAGTTTGCATAAAAAATATTAATTTTTTTTTGGTAGCGGCATTTTGTTTAGAATCAATTTTATTGCTAAGTTGTGTTGGTGTATTAATTTTAAGTGCCTTAGTATTACTGAATTTATATCTGGAATTTATGCTTGTTAAGAGATGGATAGAGGTGGTCGTTTTAATTTTTTTTTGGTCTTTTGGAAATTATATATATATTAAACTTAAATTTGTGTGTGTTTTGCTCGGGTTGTTTTTTCTGTCATATGATTGCTAATTTTAATTTAAAATTTCCAGTGTTTCGGTCAGGTGTTTCAATGCCGATTTAATTATTAATTTTTTTTTTGTTAGAGATTTGGAATTTTTTTGTATACTTAGGTTTAGATTAATTGTGTTTGTTAAATGAATGTGCAGTCAATCATTGTGTCTCGGTCGCGTTCTAACCTTTACTAGGAATTGAAGGGTTTTTGTCGATATAGTATTTCTGTTGGTTTAGATTAATTGTGGTTGTTAAATGAAAGTGCAGTCAATCATTGTGTCTTGGTCGCGTGCTAAACTTACTAGGAATTTAACGTTTGTATGGGTCTATGTCGATATGGTATTTTTTTGCCTGTTTATGCTAGGCTTACGTGTGTGTTGATTTATGTTATGTGGGTAGATTATTGAGCTGAGTGTTGATGTTGATTAAATTTTTCTTTGGTTTTGGATTTTAATAGTAGTCTCTGCTTTGTTATTTGGTAATAATGTTTTTTTGGCCGATAATGGTGTTGTTAAATTTTATTTTTTGTGTCCATTTTGCTTCGAAACCTTGTGGAGAGCATTTCGTCCACACCTTTTTTCGTCGGTAATCCCCTGGCACGCACGCGATTCGGCCAAGGGCGGGACACACTGCTTGTTGATTGGAATTATGTTTGTTGGTTACCCTTTTCGCAGGAACTCCCCGCGGGTATCACAGTTCAGGGTGGAATTTTGATGCCGGCCTCGGCGCCTTAGAGCAATTTCCCCTTCGCCCTTCGCTGTCGCAACAGACAGATAAGAAACTCCCTAAATTTTTTTTCCAATGGGTTTGCGTTTCCCCTTGTTTCCTGTTTTTCCCTTTAGGACGTTGGTGCTGTTGCTGTTTCAGATTTGAGTTTGATGAATTTTTTTTTGAAAATGTTGGAAGAGGATTGCGAATTTTGTTTTACCAATTGTTTAAGGAGTTAGAAAGTTTGAGTTAGGGATTTCGTGGAATATTTGAGAAAGTTATTTGAAGGAGATAGATAAAGTTTAAACTGATGAATTTGTTGAATAATTGGGAAAGTTTTTTTTTTTTTTTTTTATGGAGATAGATAAGTTTGCGTTCAAAGTACGTTTATTCGAGAGTTGTTTTATATGGAAATGGATAATGGAGTTGAAAAGAATGTTATATGGTTTATTTGAGAAATTGTTTGATGTAGAGAAGGTTATTTTGAGTTAAGGATTTTGGGCAAAAGAAGATTGAGTTGAAATATTTATACGGTTTATTTGAGAAAGTTGTTTTAGATGTAAGTAGAAGGATATTTTGAGTTAAGGATTTTAGGCAAAAGGAATTGAGTTGATATAATTATACGCATTTGAGAAAGTTTTTTGATGTGAGGAAGGTAATTTGAGTTATGATTTGGTACGGTTTGAGTTGGGGTTGATGGAACATAGATAAGTTGAATTAAATTGTGTGGTATATTTAATAATGTTTTGAGATGCATCTGGGAAATAGTTGAGGATTATACGGTTTATTTGAGAGCAAAGATGGGTTGTTTGGTATGTAGAGAAGTCAGAAGGAGGTTATTTTGGAGATAAGGATTTTGTGTACAAAAGGAAATTGAGTTGATTGTGGATAATTATACGATAAGTTTAGTAATTGAGAAAGATTGTCTGACGTTAAGAATTTTGAGAGCAATCACATTTTACGGTTACTAGTGTTATAGAATGATATTTGAGTACGGATTTTCGATGAATTGAGTTGCGGTAATCGGAGGATCATGTTGTGTTTGTATGAAAATAGATTTTTTTTTTTTTATTATCTAGACTTGAATTAATGATTGTTAAAAGTTATGGTTATTATTTAATAATGTTTTTATGAGCACTGCAATTTTCTTAGTTAAATTACTTTACCTGTATGTGTCGAGTCAATTATTATGTTTTTAATGTTTTTCCTGAAATTCTCAACTGCATCTGTGATTTCTGAATTCATTTCTCAAAAGGAAATTGAATGTATTGAATGGGTTTTAAATTTATTTTAAAAGTATTGTAGAGAAGTCGATTAATTATTTGGGAAGTTTGTGGATGGGTTTAGGGAATGGCATGTGCAATTTTGCCCTAAATATTTGAGGTGCATACTGGATCACATGTGCACCTAAGTGGTTTGCAATTCTAAATTTAATTACATTATTTTTTCTTAATTTCAAATTGTAACCAATGCTTGTAGTGATTTTTTAAATTCCTTAGCTACCCAGCATTCTTAAAGGTTATAAATTTTTTTTCACTCTATGCACACCATCGCTTCAAATTTTAAAGTTTTTACTTAAATTAAATTAATTTTATGAAAGATTGTTATCCATGCTCTTAGAACCATTGCAATTTTTATGCTTTTGAGTATGTAGAAGGATAAATTAGTAATTTTTTAGTGGTCTGGGAAGACTAATTTCCACATTAGTCGTGTCAGGATTTCGATGTTAAACGATTATGAGAGTGTCTGTTTCTGGATACCACACTTGAATTGTATATAGATGTTTTCACTAGCGCTTTTTTCTTATCAGTGTATTTTGTTCAATAGCTCCTATGTGTGGTTATTGTGAGTAGCGCAGTTTGTTAGATACGCAAATTTTGAATTTTTTTTTTTGATGTGTTACTCGTATTAATTTTTATTTTTTAGTGGCACACGATTCTTTGTGATTGTTTAATTTTTTCTATTTGTCATTATGTGTTTGATGTTTTTGTAAATTGTTTGGGTGATTCATTCAGTGATTTTTTTTTTCCTCTTCGTACATGAACGTAATTGTAGTTGTTGATAGTTAATTTGTTTTTCCCTCACGGAATTCGGTAGGAACTTTGGAAATTGCTTATAATTTTTTTAAATTCTTATTTTTATGTTATGAGAGGTGAGAGGAGTGAAAGGTTTGTGCTTGGAGTCTACGACGGCGGTCACAAAGGGCCAGGTTTTTTTTTTATTTTACAAAACAATTGTAGATACATGACTAATATGGTTCCCTGGGAGACAAAGTTTTTTTTTTATTTTGCAGTTTAGCAGATTTCGTTGGAGATGTGGAACCGCCGATAAAACTACAGGTATCACGGACGAGCCGCGGACTTCTTGATAAAACTACAGGCATCACGGACGAGCCGCGGACTTCTTGATAAAACTACAGGCATCACGGACGAGCCGGGAACTTCTTGATAAAAGTACAGACATCACGGACGAGCCGCGAACTTCTTTGAAAAACTAATGCAGTGCTTCTCAAACTTTCAATACTGGCGCCCCCTTTTCAATCACAATTTTATCGCGCCCCCCCTTATACATTAATAATGCACTAAATGCAATAATAATTCACTTTGACGCTAAAGCTACAATACGAGATCTTAATTATAAACCATACACATTAATAACATAAGCATTAAATTTTGAATACTACTTTTAAGCAAAATAAAAAAAAAATTAACTAAGTAATAGGACAATTATTACGTTATTTTTCCTTTCTCTAATTTTTAAATTGAACATATTGCAAAATGCGGTGACTGCTTAGAAGACAAAATATGGATATCTGCTAAACATAGAAAAATAACTCAGAGGGTCAATTTTTAATCATAAGCATTCCTTATAAAAACTTTGCTTTGTAGAACAAGCCCATGGAAGTCGTTAATACTTATTAAACTTGTTCTTAATTTAGTATTAATTAAATAGTTATAAAATACTCTGTGCAGCACTGATACATTAAAAGTATACCGGCTGAAGTACGCGCTCTTTTGCATGAGTTCGTTTAAAAGAAAATAAAACATTCTTGCCAAACATTAAAGCCAAGTGCACGACAATGTTTACAAAAATGTAAAATGTTTTTTTAAATGCTTGCTCAAATTATAATTAGTTTTAAGCGAATTTTAATTTTAATCCTCATAGAATTAGCATTTATAGTTGATGTTAAATAATGAACAACAATATAAAATTCCGATGAAGAATAATTGTATTATTTTTAATATTTTTTAAAGCAAAAAGACTTCAACATGTTTTAACCTGGGAGCAGGCGCGCACTCGATACGATCTAGCAGGGTTATTGAGTCACCCCAATCCTTTTTTATAATTATTTTATTGTACACGATACAAATCGTTATTCCAGTGAATGATTTAACTAAGAGAAAGTTACTTACCTACTTTCAAGGACTCTTCAATTTTTCTTTGGTGACAAATAAACAGTTCTGCCAGAATCAACAATTTCGTGATCTGTGTGTCCCGCGCGACCACTTCCGGGTAAAAGTGTATTCATTATGATAATATGTATGTTACTGCTAAAAACAATTGTTATGCTTTATGTTTGAAAATACTCCTCTTGGTCTCAGTCTTCGCATAGTAATCCATCAAAGAGTGTGTGTGTGCTTTCCGTGGTTTTCCAAATATCATAAAACTGTTTTACGTGGAAAAGAGAAATGCATTACTTACAACTTCCTTAAATGAGAAATAAACACATAAGAGATGGGTTATAACTAACTCTACTAATAACTTAGAAGGTCAAACAAATTACAGCTATAATGTGCAGTATTTCAAAAATAATGACAGTGATGAATTTTTATGTTCCTGAATTTTTTCGATTCTGGATCTGGGATCTGTTTTTTCTCTGAAAGAGTAGAATGTTATTTTTAAAAAACGTAATAAAAACTCTCTCATCATGGGATTACAGCAAATTAAATAAAATATTTTTTTTTTTATTATAGAATCAAAGATAGCTAATTAAGTATTGAAGAAGTTTTTTTTTTTTTTTGATGACTTGATATCGCCTATAACAGGTGGCGAACCTTTTGGGTCAACGTGCCATTTTTTCTAAAAAACGTTTAATGAGTTATAGGCGTGCCATCAAATAATTTTGACTTGTGATTATTGAACAACTAATAAAACTAAATACGAACAAATCAAAATTCTTTATTTAATACGAAAAAATACATTTTGCGCTGTATAGTAGTAAATGTTTTTAGTTATACTTGTAATTTTAATTAAAGTAACATTAGTGTGATTTCTGCTGTTGTAGATTAGATGAGAAATAACTTATATCAGGATTATAAGATGTTACTTTTAGTAGAATGCATGCTGAATTAGAGTCGTCTGTTAAACGGTTTCTAAGCGAGTCTTTGATGTTATTTATCTCTGAAAATAATGACTCGCAGGCATAGGTAGATGAAAATATGGTTAAAATAGCATACGCCAACTTCTTTAAACAGTTAAATGAGTCTGGAATCGAATTCCATGTTTCAAAATTTCGTTACTGGTATTTTTACTTATATTGCTTGTCAATCTTTCTGCTTCAATCAATTCCAACTTTTTTTTCCTTGTTTCAATAAACTTTTGAATCCATATTGAACTAGACTGAAATCAATCAGTTGCATTTCAAGTTCTTCAATTTCCAACCAATTGAATTGAGACAAGTTCAGTTTATCAAACGAAATCACATCAGGGTACATAATAAATTTGAACGTTTCCGATAATTCCTTGAACTGAGAAAATCTCGCTGAAAATTCTTTGATTAAAGAATCCATTATGGAAATAAAGTCATCAATAACTTTTTCTTCGTTTCGTTTCTCTTGGGCATCTAAATCTGTGATATTTTTTTCAAGTTTGGGAAGTACTTGTAGTTTTTGTAATAATATCGTTTCTAAAACATATAGTTTAGCTTCAAAAGCGAATCCATCATGACGATAACTGTTTTTATGCGGGCCATGAAGCTTTATGTTCAATTTGTTGAAATATTGGCATATGTCTGTAAAAAACATCAATTATAAAAGCCACATAATATCCATCAACTGTGGGTATTGTTCAATTTTGCTCTCATTTTGTAGAAACAGTCTGATTTCTTCCAAGCAATCAACAAATCTTTGAAGTACGTTCCCGCGGCTCAACCAGCAAACATTGTTATACATTATTAAGCCATTATACACCGAATTGACTTCATTCAACAAAGCATCAAACTTTCGTTTATTTAAAGCCTGTGATGATATGAGGTTGACTATTTTTGTGAATAAAGTTATTACATTATCAAGAAATCTTGAACCACTCTTTGCACATAAAGGCTTATGGTGAATAATGCAGTGGTATTCAAGAATCGAGTGTCCTACGTCTGTTTTAAATAAGGAAATTAAGCCACTTTTTGCCTACCATATTTGGAGCACCATCAGTGGTCACTGAAACAGTTTTTTTTTCAAATCAATTTCCTTCTCAGCAAGCGAATTTCTTACTGCCGTACAAATATCTGTGCCCTTTGTAGTTGTTAACAACGATGTTATCGCAATTAATTCTTCCTTAATGATGTTTCCTACACAATATCGAGCAAAGACAGCTAAACGTGCCGATTTAGTAGTGTCAATACTTTCGTCAAGACATAGCGATATAAAAGGAGCGGAGTTAATGTCATTTTTTTTGTTGATCTGTAACATTTTCTGCCAATTTCAAGATTCTATCTTCCATTGTGTTTCTAGATAGAGGAACATCTTTGATGCGCTGAATTATCTTATCTTTATTATCAAAATCATCAAAAGTGAGGGCGCACATGCCAACCAAGCTTCCTTCAAAAACTCTCCCTCTTAAAGGTTTACCATGCCGAGCAATGGCATTTGCAGCTGAGTAACTTGCCGCACTTGTGTGACAATTTTTGCTTACATATTTAAATATAGACGTCGACTGTTTATTTCTGTCTTTTATTGCACTTGCAATTAATTCTTTTTGCTCTGGTTCGCTTTTTCACAAAAAGTTTTGTGATTTGTTTTCAAAATGCCGTTTTACAGACGATATATGTTCTGCATACCACTATTCCAGAACATAAAAACACACACCGCTTTGTCACTTTTATTGATCATGCCATATTTATCAGCCCACCAAGTTTGAAATTCTCTGCTATACTTACTATCTTGCACTTATTTTTGGTGAACTAGCCATATTAAATACCAGTTAAAAATCGTAAATTTAACACAAAACTTTAAATGTACAGATGTGTCAATGAAATTAACTATTCTATGTGCTCTCAGCTTGATTCCCCACCCCCGCCAAAAACACCCCTTTTTACTGACTGCGCACGACTGCGGGCTCATGGGCAGATTTATTTGTTTTTAAGAAATTGAGTACTTGCAGGAAATTTCTGTAGTGTCTGATCTTTTGCTTTTGTCTCAGATCATTAAATTTTTTAAAAATAAAGCAGTGAGAGCTATTTTACCAATTAGACTTACAAGACAAGAATTAGATCACATTAATAAATTAGATTTATATACAAGCTGAACTATTAATGTAAACGTTAGAATATGTTTTTTAAACAACTTGAATATATTTAGAAATAGTTACGTACACTCACTATGCGTAGATAAACTTTTGCAACATTAGCAATTTATAATATACGAAGTATTTACGCAAGACATAACAAACGAGTCTGCTCCCCACTTGTCGGCATCGCGACGGATCACTCGCGTTTGTTCATAATACTAATAGTAAACTTAATTATTTTAAGCCAAAATGCAACTCGTTTTTGATCGATGGCGTGCCCAAAATATTCTGTCGCGTGCCATCATTGGCACGCGTGCCATTGGTTCGCCATCCCTGCATAACTTACATCAGAGTAAAAGTGCATTTTTATTATGTCTGAAAGTTTTTGTTTTAATTCATTCAGTAAATTAATTATTTTTAATCTTTTATTTTCGATATGCTCGCGCCCCCTCGTAAGGTTATCGCGCCCCCCCAGGGGGCGCGCCCCACAGTTTGAGAAACACTGAACTAATGGCATCACGGACGAGCCGCGGACAAAACAACAGCGAGAACATTATTGTCCTATCAGGGACGTTGGACTCTACAAGCATCACGGACGAGCCGCAACCCTCTTGGCCATAAACATAAATGAACTCTCTCCTACCATTGATTACATGTTTTTTTGTGTGCTTTTGATTTGAAGGAGGGGAGGAGTGATGGGAGGTCGCCGGTCCCCAAAGTTACAACTGCAATTTTTACATTTGCCCTGTTTACAAGAAACGGAATTTGGTGGCATGCGTCTTTCTTACCCCACCTCTGAGGGCGAACCCTAGCAAAGGGTGACACGTTCCCACGCCTAGAAGGGACATTGGACTCATAAAATATCGGGATATCGGGGGGTGTCATTAGAATTTCCCGCGCTTAAAAATGTCATTGACCGTGGCGCAGTAACCATACGCTGACTCTGGACCAATGAGAGAAAATTAAGCGGACAAAGTAAAGAATCCGCTCTAGCATATCGGTGCAATAAGGCGCCGAATAAAAACGGGATGCACCCCGATTAGACAACACTTGGGACTCTGAGCTAACATCTCCATTTAGATCCAGGCCTTGCACTGGACTCCGCGGGGCTTCGAGCGACGGCATGTTTCACTCCTTTCCTTCACCCCTCTTTTAAAGCTAAGTAGAATTTTGTTGAAACCACTTGTACTTTTGCATAAAATTAATCTTATCAATCATAAAATAAATTAATTGTTAATTTAAAGAATGGCTTTTTAATTTAGTGTACTCTTTTATTGTCTTTAAAGGGTTTAGTGTTTAATTCTTAACTTAAGCTATGATGCGACGTATTTGTAGAACCTGGGTAATTGAAATTGGGTTTAGTGAATTGATTAATCTTTTAAGTTAAACCAGCGTCGCATTAGCATGTTGATGCTAAAGCTATAATGCGACTCATACAAATTGTCAATATACGTATTAAACTTTTCATATGTTACTTTTAAGTAAGTTATATTTAAATTACATGATAAGTATTATGTTACTTTTCTTTTCTAATTTTTAAACTTGAACAGATTGCAAAATAATTTTTAATTTCATTTAATATTTATTTTCTCACTAATTTGTTTTACTAAACTCTTATCAACCATTTCCAACACCCTACCTTTGTAAAACTGCACTTTTTGCCGTGGTTACTTTGAAGACAAAATAAAGACATATATATATATATAGATATATATATATATATATATATATCTATTATTTCTTGTTTTTGATAAATAATACATATTTCTTTTATATATATATATATATATATATATATATATATATATATATATATATATATATATATATAGAAAATGAGTATTAATATCTAATGTTAAACTTTTCTTTCAAATACTGATCTGCAAGACAATTCCATGGGAGTCACTAGTTAATGTAAACATGTTTTTAATTTACTAATGATAGACTACTTATCAAATGCATTTTGCAGTACTGATACATTTATAAGTATATTATACCAATGTAAATATGTATTTCGTTTCTTACAATGTCAGAATTTATTCTGTTTTGCTTCCAACCCTCACCCCCTTTTCAGTGAATTAATATATTTTTTTACAGCAATCTTTTATTTTTGACTGTTCGGTATGCTCTAGCATTTTTCGTAATGTTATCGTACCCTCTAAGAGCGCATGCTCTCCAGTTTGAGAAATGCTGCATAAATGAGTTTCATTAAAGATTATTCACAACATAAACCCGAAATTTCTTTGTAATTTAACTTAAAACTTTGTATGCATTTTACGGTATTCATGTTTTTACAAATTAAAAGAAATAATTTTTTACTTGGTTTCATATTTTATTGTAATTTGAGAAAGAAAATTCGACAATCTTGAGATTTTAACGGCCTGTCATATTTTTTTTATGTAACACCTCAATTGCGCTGAGGCACAGTACATGAATCTTTACTCTCCCTTATATATGGGCATTAAGATTAGAGGATTCAATATTCGAGCTTCAACTCAGCTTCAATGACGACAATGATTACAGCCATGATTGCTCGGCTTTCATGTGTACCACTTATAAATGCGTTGTGGTTAATTGTTCATCAAATTGAAACTTCGAAACAACGAGGTTGGTAATAGCTATGACTCTTCATCAAGTGATGATGAAATAGACACGGGACCTGGAACCCCATTCTCTCAGCATCGATTCCATGTGTCGTAATGATTTTGAGCTGCGAGAGATTTAATGCTCTTTTACACAATATTTTATCACAGCAGTTTTTTTTTATTTTAGAGACCCAGTGGTCGAGTGGTAGCACAACGCATTTCCACAGCACAGGTTCGGGTTCAACTCAAGAAGTTAGCTAGGTCAAATCAATCTTTCATTCCTAATGAAGTGGGTCGATAAATGAGTACCAAGCTTGCTTGGAGACTTAAACACGGGGAGTCTCGCTTTAGACTGACCACCTGATCTGGATATCTGCTCATGTACCTCAGCACCCAATGGCCACGTATACTGGGATGGACACAGTAGGCCCTGACCCTCATGGGCTGTTGCGTCACTGAGTTTGAGTTTTCTACTTTTAATAGACGTTAACTAAAATAATGAGCAGGCAAGGCGCCTAAGCGATCGATTTAGTTTTTTTCGATAAGCTATATAAAGTTTTTCTCCAGCTTTTGCAATACATTTCACCTCTCTAACGCAGTGTTCCTCAAACTTCGCGACCCATATTCATCGTCCCCCTCTTCATAAAAATAAAAATGTATTAAATTCAATAACACTACACTTCGACACTTAATCTGCAATACGACTTTTCTTAAGTGTCATCGAAGAATATAAACGTCTGGTTTAGCCAAAGCGTTAATTGCCCTCGACGTATATATGCGTTTTTTGAAATACGATCTCTTATGTGAACTAGTTTCACAAAATTATTCCTAACAATTTGGAATGAAATAGAAGGACATTGACAATGATTGCGAAGGATTTACCTTTATCAGAGGATTTTCTTTTATGTATTCCTTCCCTCCACCCAGTCCCCCTCATCAGTGGCATTTGGGAGTGAATCGCTTAGCTTTTAATTGACGGTTAAATGATTAATTATAAACCATACAAATTATTAAGATAAGTGTTAATATTTGTATAGATTTTTATATAGAACAATTACAAGGGGTCCCTGGTAATTATTAAAATTTTCTTAATTTAGTATTGTTAAGTTAATAATAAAATGCATTGCCCAGTACTAATACTTTTATAAATGGATTATATCAGCGCAAATGTTATTTTTTTATTATCTCAGAAGCCATTTCGATTGTTTACTTTTAATAAATTAAAAAAATTAAATAATCTCTTATTTTCGATTTTTCATTATGCTCGCACCACCCTCGTAGAAGTATCACGCCTCCTGAGGGGGGAAACCCAACAATTTCAGAACCAAAATTTCGTCGGATAGTATTCCCTCAAATGTCTGGGAATTTTGGGTATTTTTTTTTAATTTTATTCATTTCCTACACTATTAGCTCATAATCTCCATATATTTATTTATTTACTTATCTTGGTGGAGTTTTCAATCGTTAATTAAATACATTTTAAAGCGCTCCATTGAGTTAAAATTTTACATGCATAATTATTTTGGATGACAACACAATAATTTATTTATAATTAATAAAAATTAATTCATTAAAACTCATAATTTAAAGAATTACAATACAGCCACGTTGGCAACTGAGCGACAAATTTGGCGACTTGTGTCAAAATTTGAAAATGTTTTTTTTTCCCTCACTTTTTAAAATATTGAGTTGAACTGAAATTTTATATACATGATGGTTTTAGATGACAGTAAAATAATTTACTGATAATTAATAAAATTAATTACAACTTGATGTTGTGATTCTGTCATATGTATATACATATTTAGATTAATTGTAGCTATTTAATAAAAAGTAGCTAAAATAAAATTTTTGTCTGTTGATCTAAGTAGGATTTGACTTTTTTTTTCATTGTACTTCTTTTTCTTCTAAATTCTTCTTCCACGCGTTTCTTTTTTCGTGCGTTTATCCAAAAACGGAAGAAATTTAGAGCTATGTTAGTATTACTTTTTGATATTCATATGTTTTCATTTCGTGTATTGAGCACAGTTTCGATTCACCATGTACGATTGGCTACAGAACGCAGGATCAAAATTCAAAAGAACTTCAACTCTAGTAAAACTGATTCCAAGGATTTGCATATGCCTTCCTACCCTATTTTCGAAAACTGTTATTCTTCGGGCTTAAGTGACACTGCGCTTCAGTGAATTCGAAAAACTTAGATGATCTTGGTTTATATATATATATGTAAGATTTATTATGTTTCGGAATATTCAGTTATTTTATTTAATATCATCCATGTTATTTTGATTGCAAATTAAAAACACATTATAGACGGGAATTAAATTTCCGTAGATTTAATTTTATTGAAAATGAATATACAAGTGCTGAGAGAGAGAATGAGTGTGTGTAATGTGTAGCGAAATTTCTTGGTATAAACCTTCGAAAAGGATAAAATTTATGTGATTTTATATTTATCGTGACATGGTTTGAAGCATTATATACATAAAATAAGTGATTATTAATTAATGATTTTGTAAGGGATTATATTATCTTTAAGTATTACTACTTCCTATAAAAAATATGTATACTTTTTTTTAAAAAAAAATATATAGTTTGATCTCATATTACTTGCTTCGTGATTACAAAAGTATTCCCAAATTATTTATTTTTCTAAAACTTCAAATAACCAGGAAATAAAAATAACAGAGCAAAAATGAGAATAAAAATAATTTAAATATACTGCAAATATTAATTTAATTTTAGCTATGTTTAAAAGAGCGCATTAATTATGTTGTTCATTTCTTAATCTCAAAGTTAGAAATAAATCTTTGCTGTTAATATACTTCTATGAATGTCAAAAGAGTTGCTGAATTAATACTCAGTTTAAAAAATGTCATTTACTATAAATTTAGTTATTTATAATGAACAAAAAAATGTATTAAAACATGAACAATTATTTAAATATACAGTTAAGAAATCAAAATTAAAAATATATATCTATACATCTATATATAGAGAGAGAGAGTAGAGAGAGATATACATATAAATGTTAGTTTTATTAATAGTTATATGAATAAAGCTATTCAAAATAGTAAGGATTAAAAATTATTTGATTGATAACAGTTCTTTACTATAAATTTAAATATTTCATAGTTATAATTACCTCCATATTCTAATATTAGATAAAATTACTTATTATTATTTTATTCATATATACCCTTGTGTTACTAAAGTTATGGTTATTTGTAAATCTCTTATTAATATTTATTTTCATTATTTTTACACTTTTGATAAGTGCTACACACATTTCAGGCATTCACATGATTTAAATCTGCATTAAGGTCCAGAATCTGGCAATAACTTTTTATTACACTCATATTTAGCGCGGGCTCTGCATTTGTAAGTGCAATTTTTAGGAAAATGGATTAGGATTTGAAATTGATTTAGATACTTATATCAATTACTTTCAATAGGTTTTTATCAGTATTACTTACATAAAGGAGGAAGATTGGCTGGCCAAAAAACATGTTCAACCCCACTTTTATACAAATTATTTTATATCTTAGCTGACTTAAATCAGCAATATTTATAACACTGCAGCACCCCTTTTATAATTTTTAATCTCGGTTGCTCATGTGTCCTTCATTGTGTGATTTTACTACTGTGTTTGTGTTTTTCGAATGCCATTGATGGATGTTATCTCTTGTTTGTAGAGAATAAGACTATAATATATCTTAATATATATAAATCTCGTGTCACAATGTTTGTCTTCAATGGACTTCTAAACCACTTAACCGATTATAATAAAATTCGCACACCATGTGCAGTTCGATCTAACTTGAGAGATAGGATAGTTTAAATCTCAAATTATAGTCGCAATTTAAATTTATTGCTAATTATTGTCTGTTATTATTTGACAGTCACAATTATCTGTTAACTCCAAATGATTCTAACAGATGTCGATACCTTTCGACTGGGTTGAGTAAGTAATCAATAGATGGCGCTGCTATGGTAAATCTACGAACGTGTCATATAAGCTATATTTTAATAGCATAATTACCACGTGTTGTTGACGCTATAAAATTAATTAAATTTATTTTGTAGTGAACGAAATACCGTATAATTCCATTATTTCCACTTTTAAATTTTTGGTGTTAGCATAGCCGGCCACGTGTGCATGTAAAATGGAAAATGTAAAAAAAACTTCCCAAAGCCGCATACGAATGACACGATCACGGATATTGATGGTTATCCAAAGTATCGCCGCAGAAGTACTGAGAATGTTGGCCACACATTTACAATGCGACTGCCGAACTTTCCAAATCAAGTTGAGTTTGATAATGAGTGGGTGGTACCATACTCACCACTACTTTCAAAAACTTACAAAGCTCATATCAATGTTGAGCTTTGCAGTTCTGTTAAATCAATTAAGTATATTTGTAATTATGTAAACAAAGGCAGTGATTTGGCCATATTTGAAGTACAAAACATTAATAAAAATGACGAAATAGCACGATACCAAATGGGCAGATACATTAGCAGCAATGAAGCTATTTGGCATATTCTCAGCTTTCCCATCCACGAAAAAGAGATCCTGCTGTCGAACATCTGGCAATACATCTTGAAAACGGTCAACGTGTATACTTCACTGAAGAAAATGTTCTCCAAAGAGCGTTCGAAGCTCCGAAAACGACTATAACTGAATTTTTTACATTGTGTCAAAAACCTGATGTTTTTGGCCAATTCGCGAAGACATTGGTGTATGGTGATGTTCCACGTTATTTCACATGGAACAAATCCAGTAAAAAATGGGAGCCACGGAAACAAGGAAAAACCACATCCTTCCATTACAGGCATATTCAAAGCTAAGACATTGGGGAGACTTTACACGGTACATCCAAAGCAACGTGAGTGCTTCTATTTACGTTTGTTATTGGTGAATGTTCCCGGACCAACGTCTTTTGAATTTTTACGAACAGTTAATGGTCGAGTATTCAATACATACCAGGATGCATGTCGTGAACTGCAATTGCTAGAAGACGATAACCATTGGGACTTAACGCTTGCTGATGCTGCGTTGACATCAACACCGAATAACATTCGTCAGTTGTTTGCAATTATTTTGACGACATGTTATCCCTCGCAAGCACAAACTTTGTGGGAAAAATATAAAAATTGTATGACAGAAGACATCTTGCACCGAATTAGACAAACAAATCAATCCCAAAACATAGATTATACACCAGAGATGTACAATGAAGCATTGGTCTTAATCGAGGATTTATGTGTTCTTATTTCAAATTTACCACTTAATCATTATGGTATGCCATCACCTAATCGTCCAGCCACCGACTTAGTCAATACCGATTTACAACGAGAAAATCAATATGACCATGGAAGTTTAGCAACAATTATCATGAACAGTGAACCGTTACTGACAGCAGAACAAAAAATTATTTATGATCGGATTATGCTGGCTGTTGCTGCTGAACAAGGCGGTTTTTTTCTTGGATGCACCCGGTGGAACCGGTAAGACATTTTTAATATCGTTGATTCTTGCCAAAATACGGTCGCAACAAAAAATCGCATTAGCAGTAGCATCGTCAGGCATTGCGGCTACTTTACTGGATGGTGGGCGAACAGCACATTCAACATTCAAGCTGCCATTGGACGTTCATAATAAACCAGATGCAATGTGTAACATCAAAAAGAATAGTGGAATAGCTGCAGTGTTGCGGAAGAGTTCTATCATAATTTGGGATGAGTGCACAATGGCACACAAATATTCACTTGAAGCATTAAACAGAACTATGCAAGATTTAAACAGCAATAATAAACTTTTCGGTGGTGCTATCTTACTTTTGTCTGGTGACTTCCGGCAGACCTTACCGGTTATACCTCGCTCTACTTTCGCGGATGAGATTAATGCATGTTTGAAACAATCATTCTTATGGCGAAGTGTTGAAACACTTCGATTGACCATAAATATGCGAGTACAATTGCAAAATGATCCATCAGCACAAATATTTTCCGAACAACTACTACATATTGGGAACGGTAAAATAGAACTGCAACTAAATACGCAATGCATTAAACTACCAGACAATTTTTGCACTGTTGTTCAGGATAAAATGAATTGATTCAGAGTATTTTCCCGGATATACAGAATAATTATTTGAATCATGAATGGCTTAGTCAACGGGCGATTTTGGCAGCCAAAAACGTTGATGTTGATGAAATTAACTTCCAGATACAACAGTTGTTACCAGGCGATCTGATGTCTTTTAAATCAATCGATACTGTTGTTGATGAAAATGAAAGTGTAAATTTTCCGATTGAATTTTTAAATTCATTAGATATCCCTGGAATGCCACCACATAATCTTCGATTAAAGATTGGTTCCCCTATTATTCTCCTCCGTAATTTGAATCCACCTCAATTATGTAACGGTACGCGTTTGGTCATCAAAAAGAGCACCGGAAACATTCTTGAAGCAACCATTTTGGCTGGGAAGTTTAAAGGAAAAGTGGTCCTGCTGCCACGTATTCCGATGATACCATCAGATTCTACCATACCCCTTCAAAAGGCTACAGTTTCCAATTCGTTTAGCTTTCGCCATGTCTATAAATAAATCTCAAGATCAAACAATGTCCATTTGTGGTTTAGATTTGGAAAATCCATGTTTTTCTCATGGGCAACTATATGTTGCGTGTTCACGAGTTGGGAAACCGTCGAATCTATTTGTGTTAGCTAAAGACAGGTTAACCAAAACATTGTGCACCGATTGGTGTTAAATTAAATTGAAATTGAGAGTATTTATAATTCAAAAAAATAGATATTAATGTTTAAAAGTTTAAGACTGTCTGCCTTGCATACCTCATTTATGAGTTTAAGCGTCACATGTTATTTACTGTATTATACTTATATTTGTTATAAAATAAATAGAAATAATAAATCTGATAAATTTTTATTTTGTACCTATTGATTTCTGCTTAATATCAAGTGTAAGAACATTTTAATTAATTGTGTTCAACGTACTTCCCTTCAAATCTCAATCCAGTGAATTTGTATACCAACATCAACATTTTCGTCTTTGTTCGTAAATAATTTCATTGTACTAAAGGGTTATAGTAGTAGAAAGTCAAATAAGGAGTCAAATTAGATTGTTTACTATAATGTAATATAACAAAAACTTTAGCCACAGCAACGCGTGGCCGGGTCAGCTAGTAGTAGTATATATATATATATGTATATATATATATATATATATATATATATAGTATATATATATATAGTATATATATATATATATATATATATATATATATATATATATAGTATATATATATAGTATATATATAGTATATATATAGTATATATGTATAGTATATATATATAATATATATATAGTATATATATATATATAGTATATATATATATGTAGTATATGTATATACAGTATATATGTACTATATATATATACTAGCCGTTACCCACCCGCTTCACTGGATATTTCATGATGCTGTATATATGTATACTGTTTACATCTATATTAATTATTGATATCTAGTATTAAGAATTCGATTGTATTGAAAAATATATTTATACCTGTTACACTCTCGCCCCTTGATATAAAAAGAACATAAATTATAATATCTAATTTCTAATTATATCTAAAATAGAAGAAGAAAGATTTTTTTCGCTCACTTAACCTAATAATCAAGTGGATTTCCACCAAAGCAACTTTCAGTGGATCTCTACTCCATAAAATAAATATGCGTGCTATATTTAAAGTCTAAATCTAACAGAGCAAAAACGGAATTTTTATCATCAATACCTGGTTGACAGCATTCTTAGCGGATTCCAATTCAACAAAAGAAGCATGCAAACCAAATTTTATTATTATAGTCTTAGCAGTTCAAAAATGGGAATTTTGTCTATCAATACGCACCCAATAACTCTCCCTGCTTCCCCCTGGAGTTGAATTCCGTAAAATCCATTCTTAATATAACTCTATTCAACTAAAGAAAAGTGCTCAACGAATTTCAAGTAAATGAGTTAAATTAAAAAACAGGAAATTTCTATAACACGCCTTAATCCCTCGCAACCCCACTCCTTTGGGGGTCCGTTTTCGCAAAAATCTTTGTAAAAGGAACTTTGAACGGAACATACCTGCTAATTTTCAAGCAGGTGTTTTTATTAGTTGAAAAGCGGAAATATTTATCTATTACGCCCCTTTGTCCCCCTCAGTGACACTTGGGAATCAATTTTCCCCCAAATTTTTTTGTAGCGGATCTCTACACCATGAAAGGAATTCGCTTACCAAATTTTAAGACTGTACGTCTAATAGTTTAAAAATTTAAATAATTATGTATAACGCCCCTTAAGCGTCATCAACGCCCCTTGGAGGTCGATTTTCGTAACAATCATTAAGTAGGAAATCTCTACTTTAGGAAATAAATCTGTGTACCAAGTTTCACGACTGTACATCCAATAGTTTAGTAATGGAAACAATTATCTATAACGCCCTTTAAACCCCCGTAACGCCTCTTGGGGTTCGAACATTGCAAAATCCGTTCTTCGCTGACGTCTACTCCATGAAGGGAACCTATCTACAAATTTTTAAGTCTGTAAGTTTAATAGTTCCTGAGATATCGTGATTAGTCAGTGAGTCAGGGAGTGAGTCAGTCGCTTTTCTCCTTTATATATATATATATATATATATATATATATATATATTGATATACATTCGAACCTCTATATTGAGAATTTATTATAGTGAATAAGTTTTTTAAGTAGTTTTTTATAAGTGCAATTTATTTGTAACGAAAATTTTTTCTGTTGTGATTAATTTTTGTTCTCCCTTTTTTTTAAAGTATTTCTGTGTGTGTGTGAAAATGTTATTCTCTCTTTAACACATTTTATGGTGGTTATAAATCTTGAACTGGTTTTATTAGATCCTGACTCGTTGAGAACAGTACAGTTCTGGACTTTTCATCCAAGAAATGAAACCCTTAAACACAATTTCCCAGTTCACTGGAAACACTTCGATATCCTGTTTCTACCGCAGTGGAGTTGTCTTATGTTCTAATTATAAAATAATGTATGTTTAAATTAATTGTATGCTTTAAATTAAAAACTGTCCTTAAAATTCATTAATTTTAGTATAAAATTTGTTTCCTTATATTGAAAATGCAATTAATTCTTCGACATTTTTTTTTGCCTTGTAGTTTTTAATTCTTTCTTTCTTTTTTGTAGCGTAATATATGTGAAATAAACATTTATTAATTTTTAAAAAGTTATGAATAGTTATTTTGTTAATATATAGTGTTTATATGAATTTAAAATTTGTTTCATGTGGTTTATAATGTTTAAAGATGAATCTCTATATAACGAATTTTCCGTACAACGAACTTGGTACTTTCGTCACGAGATCAGATAATAGAAGAGCAAAGAACGGACCCAGAATTTTGGTCATATCTATACATATCTGGAAATCCCAGAAGTTAGCTCAGTTAATGCGACGATATGTGAGAAATAGTCCCGTGATTTTGTTTTTATAGAAGGCTTGTTATTTTATACGAAATCGGCAACGTCATTAGGACAAATGCGAGTATACATTCCCCCCAAAATCTTTAAGGAATAAAATAATGAGAGAATTTCATGACAAGCCATTAGCAGGTCATTTTAGACGTTTTAAAACATATCATAAAATAAGGGATGTTTGTTATTCCCCGTATGTGAGAAAATGTATTGATTAATATGTCTCTACATGCCACATGTGCCAAATTAATAATTATAAAAACGATGCAAACAGCTGGTCGATTAATTCCGATTGTATCAAATTATCCAAATGGAATCGTTACGTTACATTTATTTGGTCCATATCCTGTTTCGAGAGTAAGACGTATCCGATATGTATTAGTAATTACACATAATTTCAGCAAGTGGGCTCAAATCATACCCCTTAAAAAAGCCTCTGTTCGAGTCATAGCAGATAATTCTTTTGATAATTATATATCGCGTTTTAGATCTCCAATAAAATTAATTAGTGATAACGGTCCCCAATTTATCTGCGATATTTTTGAGAATTTAAGTGAAATATTAGGCATAAGGCATGTGAAGACTGTTATATATAGACCTCAAGCAAATAGAACAGAGCGCGTAAATCGCGATCTGGTGCAAATGATTGCAAATTATGTCAATGAGCAACATGACACATGGAACCAATTCTTACATTAGTTTGTTTATGCTATTTGTACGGCAGTAAACGAAACGACCGGAAAACCCCCTGCAGAATTATTTTTAGGTCCGAAGTTTGTTACACCTTTTCAGAAATTAGTGTTGGTATCACACGGAACGGAATTTTCAGTAGGAGATATTGAGAGATTGTTTGAGGAGGCTAGACGAAACACAAAAGATAAGCATGAAAAATGGGAGAAACATCATAATAGACGCAGGCATGATGTGCAAATTAAGGTGAATGATTTGATTTTGATAGCAACACATCCTTTAAGTTCGGCAGCAAGAAAAGTGGTATATAGCTAAATTTAAATCAATATTTGAAGGTCCGTATAGAGTATTAGATGTAAAGAATAACCACGTAGTGGTATGGAAGGCGGGAAAAAGGTTAACGATTAATGTAGATCAGGTTACAATATATCGTCATAGGAAATGTGACGAGACGGAGATAAGAACTAGTAGTTCGGATAACGGTAGTTTACGCGATGAATCGAGTGGTTTTGACAGAGTACAACGGAGATCAAATGAGTCGCGAGATGGTAAGAAGAAAAGTTCAGATGTAAAGCGCGAGTTAGAGGAAAAAGGGTTAAGTTTTTTAAAAATGATCAGGGTGAAAGACACATAAATAAGTCCAATAAGCGCGGACCACTTATCAGATCAATACCTAGTTCTTGGTCTGAAAAAAGTAGAATTAAAAGAAGCGAAAATGAAATTATTGGATATAAGCGATCACGTGAATCTGGGTCGAGTGGACCAGATAGGAAAGTTCGAAAAAGTTCAAAATATAGAGTGCCTAAAAGAGATTTGTCATCAAATGATTCTAATGTTTTACAAAAATGTAGCAGGAAACGCCCTAAACAAGATAAAGTAGCGGTAAACACGAACTGGTATAATCTTAGGCCTAGAGGTGGAAGAGAAGTGGAGTCACGACCAGCCATGGAGATGAAGACACAACACTGAGGACCGGGTTGATCCAGGATAGGCAAATCAAGGAAAAACAGCCCCTACATCGATCAGCGAACAAGATCAAGCAACAGGAATGCCAGACGGAGAGGTGATCAACAACGGGAGGAACAAGAAAATAACGGAGCGAGTACTAGAAGATCACTATCCTTAGAGGTCCTGGTAGGAAACGCCAACTACAAGTAATAAAAACCAGGTTGTATCGTTTTTTTTTACATTCTTTCGAACAAGTGGTCGGAAGAATTATTGCAATGGAGCAAGTCATGGTCGGATATTTAAAATTTAAGAAGCCAAGCAAAAGGAAACTCTACAATGAGTGTGTTTTTCTAGAAGAGAAAAATAAGCTTTTGTCTTGAAAATTATTTTTACATAAATAAGGAGAAAACAATTGTAAAAATGCATTTGCTTATTTCTATGTATGACTTCGTTATGATTTGACAATTCCTTTGGATATTTTTTAATGGTTTATTGAAAAATGTTTGTATATATAGTATGTATGTTTGTATGTTTGTATATATAGTGTATGTATATATATTGTTATATTGTTTCATATTAAAGTACATCTGGTTTTAGGAACGTGGCGTAGACAGCATACTAACATATTATTAATTAGCGCTGCGTGATTTGAGGGGAAGTTTTTGAAAAAGCTAGATGTGATATATGTATAGAAATTAGTTGTAATTTAAAAGTGATATATAATGTATAAAAATTGTGAAATGTAATCGTAATGTGTGAAACTTTGTTTTTGCCAAATGACTTAAAGAGTTTTTTTATCAGGGTGACAGACCCTGAAGTCTAAGTATAAAAATCAGAAGAATTGTAATAATTAATCTTTCTTTGTTTATAAGACAAGTGGACCATGAAAAGGAAAAATAATTGTAATAGTTTAAGTAGCATTTAAGTAGAATTAAATTAGTTAAGGGACATGTGGACCTCGTTTTTTTTACCATTTAAGTCATGTATGGTTTTTCCTCGGTCCCGTCGCCCGGATGGGGCATGTCCCATGTCCATTTATTTTATACATGTGAAAATCTACCGTGATTAAAATACATAAGTGTTAATGTTGATCTAGTTAATTGAGTAAAATTTATTGTGGCTGTTTAAAATTCAAATTAAGGAGAAATATTAAAAATTAAACTTTAAATGAATAGAGAAATATTGTAAATTAATGATTATAATGAATATTAGAAATTGAAATTGAAATAAGGCGTGGAAAGTTAAATGTAAAATAAAATTTAGGCACGTAGTTTCTTAAAGGCCATTAAAACCCTCGTATAAATTACGTTTTGCTTCTTGGAGGGATTATGACGGGCTCCCGCGTCTTTTCTTTAACATGTCCTTTGGATTCTTTGGGCCAGAATTAATAGCAACTCTTTTCCAATCAAATCCAAGAAGTGAAGTGTGAATGAAAGATGCAAATGAACAAGCTTTTAAATATCGAAACTTAGAGTAAACGAAATTGTAATGTAGGGTAATGTATGGCAGTTGATGCTATTTTGTGATAGTCGATGGCAAGTAAAGAAACGTTAATATAATTCGTGGTTCAAGTTTGAATGAGCTTTACGTAACGGTGACTAGAAGTTATAAGTGACCTAATATATGAAGGTCAAGTTGCACACCAGTGCATGCAAATAAAGACAAGATTGAGAATAAGCCAATTTTGATTGTTTCTTCAAGTTGTAATAAGGTAGGATTGTATATTTAATATCAGAATCAGTGATTAGGCGGTTCAGTTATTGATAGTGGACTGGATAAGATTAAGTCTTATTATCTATCTATCTATCTATCTATCTATCTATCTATCTATCTATCTATCTATCTATCTATCTATCTATCTATCTATCTATCTATCTATCTATCTATCTATCTATCTATCTCTCTATCTATCTATCTATCTATCTATCTATCTATCTATCTATCTATCTGTCTATCTATCTATCTATCTATCTATCTATCTATCTGTCTATCTATCTATCTATCTATCTATCTATCTATCTATCTATCTATCTATCTATCTATCTATCTATCTATCTATCTATCTATATATATATATATATATATATATATATATATATATATATATATATATATATATATTGCGTATTTTTTCATCGTAGATTCTCTCACATTAATTATTATAATTTAATTTGTTAAATGTTTAAGTTGAATATCTTAATAAAGTCATATTAAGATAATGATGTCTTCCAGTTATTTCTTTAATCCTACACCTCAAGCTCAAGCTCATACTACGAAACATATTCTCCCAAGGGGTGGGATATCAGAGTTTATATATAACATAATTTTTTTTTTAAAAAGATCTATGTGACAAGATTGAATTGAATTAGTTTTAGTTTCATTGAAATAATTTTTTATCTTTATAATGCAATCTTTTTTTTTGGAACTGTACTAACTGTACTTTATTTTACTAATATGAAATTTCTATGTATAATATATTCTAAAAATAATGTCATACATATTTATCCTTACAACATGTGCTTTCAAATAACTTACAAAATCTCTCTGAAATATCTTATTTGCAAACTTTAAATATATTTCTATTTTTCCTCAGCGAATTTTTTTTCATTCAAAAATTTTAGCTCTGATAAAAGCACAAGAGGAAAACAACAAGATTCATTTTTGTATTCTCATATGGTATTCAAATCGTCATAACAGAAATATAAGAGAGGAACTTTACATTTATACCACGTTTCAGTTAGGTAATGTTACTTTGTATTTCCCTCATGCATTGAATTTGGCAGACACAGATTTGACGAATTTCAATTTTGAGCTTATTACTGTTAGGTGAAACTGTTATTTGTTGCTACGATGATATATTCTTATTGAAGATTCAAATTATTTGATAGTAAAAATATGTTTATTCCATATATATTTGCCTCATCTCTTTTCCTGCAATGTATCATCAGCAAAATATATTTCTGACTTTATTTCACAAGTGAATATATTTTTGAAGATGATGTATATTTTAGGTACTACAGATTTCTTTCCCATTGAAGAATGTTTCGGATGCTTCAAGCAATATATAAAAGTTTAAATATTTTTCTTTTTTTAAAAAAAGTTAGAAAAACAAATTTTACATAATTTTTATATTAAAAACTCCATTGAATCCTGCGAAATTTATAAAAACGTATTATGAATTTAAACGCATTTTTGTAAATAAAATAAATTTATAAAATTTTAGTTTTCAATGATATTGTGATAAAAATAATAGAGAAAAACAATTAGAATTAAGCGGGAACTTCCAGTTTCCGTCATTATTAATATTTCAAAAATTCAATATAACTTTTCTTTCAAATTATCTTGTATTGTATTAGTTCACAATTAATTTAAGCATTCAATTTTAGATTATTAAAACTTATCACAGAACTTAAGTATCGACGTTTTGACTGAAAGATTTTCTGTTAGTTAAATAATTATCTGAGACATTCCATTGATAAACATGAAGATGAAAATCTATTCCCCCAAACAAGAAAGTTCAATGAGGTGATTAACAAACTCCGAGTAAGAAAATACTGTGTAGATTTTACGACCAATCCCATGCTGTTAGAGACTTATATTATCGATAAAAGGATCAACAACACTTCTTCTAACAATAAAACTCACAAGGCAATTATTTCTGTTTGAATAACTTAAATTATAAGTTTCTTATTTATAGGTTAAGTGGCATGCTATTATTTTTTATTCCTACTGTTAGTTCACTCTCTTTCTATATATATATATATATATAATATATAAATATATCTTGTTCAAATTTTCGAACGTTAATAAATTACTTTCTTCTTATCCATTCAAGTTTAAACGTATTTTTTTAATTTGCAGTGGATGACACATGATGTTAATACACATTTTTTAAATATTAATTCATTAATTAAATTAAAAATGTATAACGAGCAAAAAACAAAAATGATAGTCCAACAGCTTATTTGGAAAGGAAAGCCATTCATTTTGTCTCTTTAACGGAATGGATAGCGTGTTGGTTCTAAAGGTCGTGCGTTCGAATCCCACCTGGTGTACATTCTGAGATAAGATTTGTGGTTACTACTATTTTATTAGAATAATTACAATTAATTAATGAATAAACAGTACCAAAAAATAGCCTAACACCCTATATAGAAAGGAAAATGGAAAATTGCAGGGAAATTTGCAATGGAAATTTGTCACTTAATATTGTGGTTTTGTCATATGTATATATATTTATATTAATTGTAACTATTTAAAAAAATAACTAAAATATTTTTTTTTTCTTTTTTGACCTAAGTAGGAAAGGACTTAAACAATTGTTTTGTGTATTACATGTGTTAAATGAAAACAACTAATGTATATATGTTTCAGTAGAAGTTCTCTGCCAAATGTGTTTCAGGTGTACGTGGAGAATGCTCGAAGATTTCGATTTTTCATGTGTTTGGTACCAAAATTCAGTCTGTTACGAAAAGAATCAGATGTCAAATCATGATGTTGAAAAAACATTTGTCAGCACTCTTGATTAAAGGGAGGAAATAATTTTCTAAAAAGCTGAATGTAGGTGACCATAATAAACTCTGATATTGTAAAATCCATCATTCAGTCGATAGTGCAATCCACATAATACATGATTATTCTTCGAAATTACTTGTGCAGAAATTTATATGTGGGTTATTTTCTGAGATCTCACAAATAATGTCGATTCCTCATCCTGGTCTGTAAAGATTAAACTTTTTCTCATCACTCATTTTGACTTAGAAAAAAATATTACACAAAAAAGGGACTTTATACAGGAAAATTTTGGAAGGTTCAAAGATTTTTCAATCCCATTCAGTGCTGTTTAAAATAAATTTTGTAGATGTTGATAGCAAAGCGTAAACATAGCTTCAATGTTTCAAAATTTAGATGTAGGGCTTTCCGAATGACTTATAAAAAATGCTTAGATTAATCTTACTTTCTTTACGATCAAACACATGGTTTTTTTTAAATTGTTAGCTTTTCAATTAAAATGTATTTTATCCTTCAGAAGATTAAAATTGGGAAATGAATCATGAGGCACGTGTCCGGAAACTAAGTATTGTTTTGTAAAAACTTAAAAAATTTTTTTTTTACAAAACAAAATTTATTTTTTGAATTCCTACTATTAGCTCATAGTCTCTCTATATTTATTTATTTTTTTATCTTGGTGGAATGTTCAGTCGTTAATAAATACATTTTAAAGCGCTCAATTGAACTGAAATCTTATATTCATGATTATTTTGGATGACAATGCAATAATTTAATTATAATTATTGAAAATTAATTGATTAAAACTTATTATTTAAAGAATTACAAATAAACCCACGTAGGCATCATATTTGGCCACTTGTGTCAAAACGTGAAAAAGTTTTTTTCTCACGTTTTAAAGCATTCAGGTGTATTGAAATTTTATATACACGATTGTTTTGGATGACAATACAATACTTTAATGATAATTAATAAAAATTAACTACCACTTATGTTGTGATTCTGCCATAGTGTGACAGGGCTTTATCGATACTTCTATTATTAATCCTCTTGGGATATCTTTGGGGCCAGAATGACAACTCTTTCCAACCAACCCAAGAAGAGAACGCGGTTATGCAGATAAGGAATTGTACATATTAGAGCGTTAGTATTCATGTAGAATTCTAAACGCCGTACGTGAAGTTCTAGAAGAAGAATCTAAGACTCTCTGTTCAAAGAGTTATATAAGTCGGTCTAATAGTGCCAGTGAAGTTGATTTCTGAGTGGATCCGAGACCAGAAGATTATCCCTTAGCCGGATCACGTTGGATCGAATAATTCGTTGGCGATACAAAGAACTGTAGTTGTTCGCCGAGGAAATAGCGGTAAGACTGTTTAGATTAAGCTTTAATACTACAGCGGATTCCAGTAAGTTAGGAAATCATCTATAGATATAGATTCAATGGTTTTTGCGCTACATGCTAGAATTACAGTTTGGGTCTCATCACTCCTGATCATAAGCCCCCATGACTAGTGTTGTTTTGCTAAATATAAATAAAACTCATTTTAATTATGGATGGTATTAGTGGTCAATCTTTCATTTCCTCAATCATGGGTTGTGTGGATGAAGAGAGAACACCCCCAGGCCACGGGGTATCACAATATGTATATACATATATTTATATTAATTGTAACTATTTAATAAATATTAGCTAAAATAAAATTTTTCTTCGTTGATCTAAGTACGAATTGACTTTATTTTATATATATATATATATACATATATACATATATATTACTTGTTACAAGAAAGAAAATATCGGAATGTATTTTTTTACATAGTTATATATCACCATTATTTAGACATGTATCATATCGGGAAATCAATTTGTCTGCACTCTTTTCAAAGAAAGATGCCACTTTAGGGAAGATAACCATTTTTGAACAGCTTTTTGCGGAAACTAATCGCGAAGCAATTTTATTGTGAAACATGTGTTCTCAATATTTTTCTAATGCACTTTATTAACCAATCCACTATTGCAGTGCTTCTCAAACTGTAGGGTGCGCCTCCCTTGAGGGATGTGATAACTCTATGAGGGGGGTGCGAGCATGTTGAAAAGACGAAAACAGAAGAATATTTAAAAACAAATATTAATTTACTTAAAGTAAACGAACAAAATACATTCTGATACGATAAAATATACAATACACATTTACACTAATATAATACATTTATAAATGTATCAGTACTATAAAATGTATTTTATTATTAATTTAATAATATTAAGTTAAAAGCAAGTTTGATTATTACCAGTGACTCCATGGGCTTGTATTAACACTTTTCTTGAGAATTTGTGTGTTTATAATTAATGCATTCACTGACGATTCAAAATTACGCGATTCATTTTCAAATGCCACCATTTCTCACTTAGATGCTCATATTTTGATGTTTTTTTTTTTTTGGGCGGAGGAGGTGGGGAAATTCATAAACAAGCAAATCGTCTGAAATAAGTAAACCAGTCACAAACACTGGCAATGTTCTTTTATTGCATCCCAAAGCCTTCGAAATAGTTTTATGGATAGTAGTGCACATAAAAGATCTTACTTCGAAAAGACATATATATACGCCCAGAAAATTAATGCTTTGGCTGAGCGAGATGTTTATATAGGTTGGTGGCATATAAGAGGTTAAATCCGTATTGTAACTTTAGTGTCAAAGTATAGTATTATTGAATACAATGCATGGCTATTGTATGGAGGAGGGTGCGATGAAAATGATGATTGGATATTGGGCCAGGAATATTGAAATTTTGAGAATATCTGCACTATTGACAACAGAAAGTTGCCCACTCAGTGCATCTTCAAGAACATTGGTGCGCCTGTCATTTAATTGTTGAACTCTTTTTCTCACCACTCCGTCACTAATTAGGTTTTCACCATATTTACCATAATTTGACTATAAACTTAAACTGTCTTAATATCCCTTGCTTTCAAAAAATGGATTATAGAATGCACTTTCCTTTTGTTGGGACCAGAAATCCCCATAAACATTTTGAACTTCCACTAACTTGTGTAAAAGCAACAAAATGCGACTGCAATAGCGTCACAGTACTTCCAATCCACCAGACACACGTTTGCACAACGATGGAACTCCGAATATACCGTTGGATTTGCGTTGGAAAGGAACGATCTTTTGTGTCTTCGGACACGCTTCGTATATATTTTTGTGTAATGTTAAACAAGACTTTTTTGTGTGTGAAAAATATAAATATTGTACAGGGAGAGATGGAGTGATATAGCACTTTTTTTCTTCGGAAGCTATTTCTGATTATTTTTTTTTAAAAATACGTGTGTTTTTTTTATTTAGGACCTTGTATATAGACAATTAGAGTTACTTCAAAGGTAATTTTAAATTGAAAGATACCTGGTTGCTAAAATGTATCATTATTTTAATTTTAATCAAAATGTACCAACATTATTCTGCGTCAAACTATCGCGAAAATAATAACTCAATTAAAATATAATAAGCCTTTCATGGCATGCTGAGTTCAATAAATAAGTAAACTCATTTTAAATGCAATTAATTTGTGATTTATAAAGTACCTCAGCATTTTCTTTCTTAATGGAGTAATGAGAAGCGTTCGCTTTATCTACTATATTTCTTGATTTCAACCATAAGCTTCCTTTCACTGGAAAGAAAAATCTTCACAATATTATATGAAGAAAAAAAGTATTTTGATACCTCTAACTTTAAGAAGCTAATAAGTAGTCGCTGAAATAATATCAGGATATTAATCATGGCATAGATTATTTTTTTATGCTTTTCCCTAACTACAAATATCGAGGTGTTCAGATGAAAAAAATATATTAATGATGGCTTGTTCCTAATTATTACAAAAAATGGATAAAAATTAATTATCGCACGATTTTTCCACGTAATTAGTAAAGCATATTAAGCGTTTTCAGTATTTCTGAAAATACACAGAATGCTTGCGTAGAACAAATTAATTATTCTAATTGATGCCGTTGGTTGAGTTCGAATAATAGCCAGAGATGGAGATAGTACTTAAATTTATATTACAAGAAAATAAATATTTACAGTTAAAGTTTACACTAAAAGGTAATAATGCGGTTAAATGAAAATTACACCCTTGAAGGTGCTGCGGATTGATGCGAACAAGACCTTGCGTCCGTCCGTTGCGTTTCAGTTTTCAGAATGTCCCCGTACCGGTTCCAAAAAGTTTCCGTTGGGGTAGAACGGGAAAATCTCCCGCACTCAGTTATTAAGTGAGGAGTGGAAAGTAAGTTACAGTTAAGTGAAATGTAGGAAACACTAATTTAAGAAATCGTCTTAACGTGAAAAAAGGATGTATAGAAATATTTCTCAGTAATTACAGTATGAAAATATATGTAATTTACACTTTATTATTATTATTTTTTTTTGGATTATCGAACTATTTATCAAATGTGTTCATAAACCATTGAAGTTTTAATTAAAATTTTGATACTTAAAATTATTTTTACGTTTAATACATTTATCAAAAGCTTGTTTTAGAACAATATAAATACTTAACTTTAAAAAAAAATTACAATTTCATTTTTTGATAAAAAAATATATATGACTCACATATAAATATATAAGTGTGAATGCACTTCTCTGTGTATGTGCTTTTCTTTACGTATTTGTGTTTGGATTAAGTGCAAAGGGAAAAAAAAATAAACACAGATATTAAACATGATGTTACCTAAATAAAAAAAAGAAAAATAGTATTGCCCTCTAACCTTAAAAGAAAAAAAATGTATATGCCACTAATGAAAATGCTATTATAAACCTAGTACAGAGAAGTAGGGTTAAACTAATTTAATTAAAGTAATCTTCATTCTATGGATTGTGTTTGGCTATAATGCAAATGAAAATAACTGATATTAAAATATGATATCTGAAGAGAAAAGCATTATAAAAACTATATTTTTTAAAAATAAAGAGTAACTATGATACACATAAAATATTTTTGAAAAGTACATCGACTGAATTCCATTCGGTAATATTAAAACAAAAATGAATCTATTTTGAAAAAGGGTATTATATATATAGGGTGTTTTTTAGAGGTATAGAACTGTAAATTGCAATAAAACAACGCTGCATTATTCGATTGACATGATTTTTTTTATTCGAAAGATAATCTTGTTTCATTACATTTTAAATATGATCAAGCAAGGCGTAGATTCGTCGAATGGGCCCAAAATGAGATTGCAGTTAATCCCGATTTTCATAAGCAAATTTTGTTTAGCGATGAAGCGCACTTCTGGTTGAATGGCTACGTCAACAAACAAAACATCCGCATTTGGAGTGAAGCTAATCCACAAGTGTAAGTCGAAACACCGTTACATCCAGGAAAACTGACTGTTTGGTGCGTTTTATGGGCTGGTGGAATCATTGGTCCGTACTTCTTCAAAATCGATGAAGGCCACAATGTTACAGTCAATGGTGATCGGTATAGAGCCATGATTATTAACTTTTTCATTCCTGAATTGAACAATCATGCTGTCCAGGAGCTGTGGTTCCAACAAGACGGCGCAACATGTTACACAGCTCGTGCCACAATCTATTTATTGAAAGACACGTTTAATGACCGCCTATTTTCACGTTCGGGACCTGTGAATTGGCCTCCAAGATATCGTGATTTAACACCGCTAGAATATTTTCTGTGGGGCTATGTAAAGTCATTGGTCTATGCGGATAAGCCACAAACGCTGGACCATTTGGAAGGCAACATTAGCCGTGTTATTGCCGATATACGGCCACAAATGTTGGATAAAGTCATCGAAATTTGGACGTCCAGATTGGGCTACATCCGAGCCAGCCGTGGCAGCCATATGCCAGAAATCAAATTGAAAATGTAATCCCACAATATTATCTTTCGAATAAAAAAAATTCATGTCAATCGAATAAAACATAGTTGTTTTATTGCAATTTAAAGTTCTATACCTCTAAAAAACACCCTATATATGCAAGCTAACCACAAAGGCTGAGGTCACAATTAGTATAAATATTAAATATCTAAAAACATGAACTGAACTACTCGAAAAAAACTAAAGTTTATTTCAAATTTGGAGAAATTTATTTGAAATTTTGTGTTAGTAGCAAAGTTACACATTCAAAAACATAAATACTCTAAAGACCTTACCTCAAAAAAAAAGACAAGCGAACAATCTATATAGGCAATAAATATGTTAATACTAATTTATTCTAAAATGCATAACTATCTGGGAATTAAAATAAATACATTCTATAAAACAACAATGAGTTTAAAACATATTGACACAAAAAAAACTATTATAATGTATGCCTTTTTAAAAAATAAATATGCATATTTTATCAGTTTTCTCTGAATGAAAAACAATTTCATTCGTACGTAATATAGTCTTCTACCGATTTCAAAAGGATACTGAAGTACGAAAGAATACGAAATTGCAGCAAAACTGTTATGTATACATAATGTACCACTAAATGTAATTCCGAATTTTTCTGAGAAGATGGAATCCTCGTCATACGTATGCAACATTTTCATAACTGGATTAGAGCATGACTTAGTAAACACTTTCAGTTATTGCATGCATAATCCAAGCAGGTACTTATTTTCAGAAATTATGTCCTTTCAATAAATAAATAATTAAACAGAAGCCTCATAATTAAGTATTCACATTCGTTCCTGAATTTTTTAGCAGCAGTGAAACATGATCTTCATCTAAGCTGTTAAGAATTGGCAAGAACCAAATCGCTAACAATTTCTTCCGTTTGCTTTGTGTTTTTCTTATTACAAATGTTATTTTATAATTGGCTCAGGTTTATTGTGAAATATTTCCGATTTATATTAATGACAACAAAATATTCATTTTAAAGTAAATTTAACTTTTTAGGTGAATTTTAATAGTATTAGTTTTATACAGTTATTTCACCAAATTTAAATGTATTTCATAAAAGTGTTTTGTAAAGTATATATGTATATATAGAGAGAGAGAGAAAGAGAAAGAGAGAGTGAGATAGTCAAATAATTCAAAGTGAGTTTAAAAAGTGTTAAATATATATTCTGTATATAAAAAAAAATCTTAAAAAATCTAGAAATTAAAAATATCGCATAAGTAAATATTTATTTTTCTGTACTTATTCATATTACTTAAAAACTAAAGTCATTTAATTTCAACATGTAGTTTAAAATTTTCTTTTTTTAAAAAAAATATTCTATTTTAGTAATTCTATAGTGAACCATTTCAGTATTCCAAGTGTAATTTAAAAGCAAATTAAATCGGAAAAGTAAAATTATTCAATCCTTCTATGTGTAAAGAAGACTAAATGATAGTATGTTGTTGTTGTTCTCGTGTACATGAATAAACGCAGTAGATATCACTGAATTCCGTCGAAAGTCTTGATCTTTGCCTCTGCTATTCTGGGAAAATCAGGGCTGTACAGGAGTTCCCGCAAAGAGTCCCTCAGGGGGACCATTCCCATTTTTAGTAACTTTGTTGCGACGGTTGGGCATTCCAAGATGTGATTGGGCGTGAGTTGAAGATCTGGGCAGTGTTTGCATTGAACATATGATCTTGTCTTGTCTGGGTGAATCTTCATGCCTTTAATGTGTTCAGCTCCCAATCTAGCAATTGTGGATGTTATAATTCGGGGACAGTCACATTCCGTAACTAGGGTTTTTTTAAAAGTGTGATTACTAATTCTATATTCGGCTACTGGGTTAGCATCACCAAGTGTGATGGTGGTGCACTTATGTTCGATGTCTCTAGCCTCTTTGTCTAGGCTATATATATATATATATATATATATATATATATATATATATATATATATATATATATATCTGCACATTCATTACCCTCAATGTTGACATTTGCGGGTATCCATTGCAGGATACAGGATTTTCTTTTGTTGTGCAGCTGTTCTAGAAGGGTAATAATATTACATGAGATGTTGGTCTCTCCGCTTCATATGGCTTCTATAGCTGATTTAGAATCTGAGAAAATTACTAATCCATCTGTAGAATCAATAACATGTGGGTCTTGATGGTATAATATAAGGGACTCTCTAATTGTCATGAGCTCACTTGTGATGTTTGAGGCGATTATGCCTGTGTTAATTTTGTGTTTGCGGTTATTACCATCTTGGATGAGGAGGAGGATTCCGGCACCTCCATTGCTAAAGGATCTATCTGAGGAACCATCGGTGTAGGCGATTGCAAAGTTACCTTGAGAGAGTATTGCTATCGTTTCAAGTCCTTTTTGTCTAAGAGTTACAGGGTCTACTTTTTTGGAACATGGCTGCAAGAATTCCAATTCGAAATCGATGTTCTTTGGTGGGTTTTTTGGAATGAGGGGCTCCTGAAGGAACTCCAAGGAGGAATGTTCCAAATTGAGTTATTTTCTAATTTCACTATCAAGTTGGAGAGTCGAAGATCTTTTGAGCCTTGTAAAATGCTTCCATTTATCCAAAACTTTTCTAGAGATATGGTCCAAACCATATGAGCGTAGTTTATTAGAGAACTTGATAGTGGCAAGGTTGCGCCTGCTATCTAGTGGAGGCAGGCCTATTTTTGTTCAGCCTTTTTATTATTGGCTGATGACACTGCTAAAATAATAATTATGGAAACTATGTGTTGTACAAAATCAAGCTTTCACTTAACAGAAATAGAGGCCGCAGTCAAATTGGGGTCGCATATTCTAAAACCAGTCTGATAACAGTGCAGAAAGTGTTTTATAGGGTTTGAGGTCTTGAGCCCCAAGAAGTCCCGCTTAGTCTTCGAAGAATATTCGGTTTCCAAGAACTTTGTTGGCAGTTTGTTCGATGTGCTTTGAAAAGCCGAGTTCGGGATCTAAGGTTACTCTAAGATAGGTAGGTAGGTTGACTTCTTTGATTTGAGAGTTCTGTATATTGATATTAGCCTTAAAACTGCTTCTGTGCTGTCTATCGGTAGAAAAGATGCAGTAGTTTGTTTTGTCTGCGTTGATGGTTAACTTAAGATTATCTGCCCATTCAGCAATACATTTCAGTGTTGTGTTTAGGGCCTTTTCCGATTCTGTAATGTCATTGCGTGAGTGCCATACAGCAATATCG
Organism: Trichonephila clavipes; assembly: GCA_019973935.1. NCBI lineage: Eukaryota > Metazoa > Arthropoda > Arachnida > Araneae > Nephilidae > Trichonephila > Trichonephila clavipes. The sequence goes on along the minus strand of BMAU01017801.1, from coordinate 587,975 downwards.
TCAGCGTAGTAGGTGATATTTGTGTCTGGGCGGATGTGATGGTGGAGGGTGTTCATAAAGATGAGAAAGAGCCTTGTGGAACTCCAGCCCACATTCTGCGAGGTTCTGATAGTGTCCCGTTAAATCTAATAGAAAATTTTCTTCCTCTGAGAAAATCATTTATCCACAATAATGCTTTGCCATTAATTCCGGTGCCTTGGATAGCTGCTGTGATGTCCAAAAATACTGCTTAAGTTTTCTTGTGAGGTTTTTCTTGAAAACCATCAATTATTGACTGGTTCAGGTAAAAGATCTGGTCGGTAGTACTATGATGGGTTCGGAAAGCTCTTTGATAGAAGTGAAGTTTTTTTTTTCGATGAGCCAGTTCATAAGTCTATGGTGGATAAACCGTTCCATGAGCTTGCCGAGGGTGCTGGTGAGGAAAATTGGCCTATAGTGTTTTCACTCTGAAGCATTCATGTTTGGTTTCAGAATTGGAATGACGATGGAAAATTTCCAGATTTGGGGCAATTTGCCAGTAGCCCAAGAGAGGTTAAAATTTACAATAGTTCTTTTTTGCAAGATATCCAAAGTTTTGGACCATGCGGCCAAAAATAACATCCGGACCAGGGGCTTTGCCGGGTTTCATTTTAGCAATGGCAGCTTCTAGCTCTTCAATTAAGAATGGGATTGTGAAGATATTTTTATGGTTATATCTTTTTGAGTCTTGAATCGTTTTCCTGTAGGTACGCAGCAGTTTCCTGTCATTTGCGTTGAAGATTATCTTGCTTTTCTTTTCACAGTGCTTTGCTAGCAGGAAGCAGTTTCCTTATTTAAGGCTGCATATCTTCCAAAGGATGATATGATGTTAGTAAGAATGTCTGCCTTTTGGTGTGTTGATTGATTATTAAGAGTTTTGATGACTTTCCAATGATGAGATATTTTTGGGGGGATCTAAAGTTTAGCAGAATTCAGTCCATTTTTTACGCTTGCAGGGAGAAATCTCCTCTCCAACTTCGTGACAAAGGTTCGTGAAACTTATTCTGTTTGTTTCAGTATTATTCTTCTGAAGTTCTGAACTTATTTTTTACGTTCGTTAATTAAGTTCTCTATGTTGGTGTCTTTCCAAAACGAGACCCAGTCACCTCTTCTTTTGACCCTAGGAATAGAACTTTTTGCAGCTGCATTAAGACTACAGTGGACAGTTAAAATGTGAAAATTGTCTAAAATATCGAAAATATTTTTTTGACTTATTTTAATATTATATTAGCCTCTATCAAACGCAAAAAATGTTTGGTTTCATGCATTTTTTACTGAATTAATGGGTAGTTCCGATTCAGTCATCCATGACCTCGTCCCTTTGTTTACATTCTGATGTCATGTTGACAAAGCTGTCATGTACTTTGACAGTACGAATTTTATTTACTGTAGACATAGCCTCTCTAATTTTTATTTTTAAATGTTAATTTATCAAGGTCTGGATGGCAACAATTTGTTTTAACTGTATCTGAGACCTAAATAGGCATTATTTGTTTACAATTCGTTCGAACTTGCGTTTGCATTTTTCGTTCAATTTTATTCAAATTTTATATTGATTTTACCAAAACAAAAGTTCTTTTCAGAACTAAAGTTCAATTTAAATTGTCTTTGTTATTTAAAATTTTTATAATGGATCTTATATCATCGAGATATAGAAAACCTTAAGATCGTCCTACCAAAAGGAGAAAGATGTTGGCTGAAAATAGCAAGAAGCGATGGCATAAATCTTCTAAAATTGTTGATGAAAAAAACAGTAATAGTATGGTATTGTAGAGAGATACATTGTCTGAACCGAGTACATCTTCCCAACCTGAGGCAAGCTATATTTTCACCCACAAGGCTGTGTTTTCTGAATTATTGCAGAAAGTTCCTTGTAAATATTGTACAAACTGTACCCTTGTTATAAAACAACACCATTCCATGGGGTATTCTACAAAGATGGAACTTTTATGCGAATCATGTCATGAAAGCTATTGAAGTGTTTTTTCAAGTTTCCAAGAAGTGGCCAAAAATTCACATGATATAAACAGCAAACTGGTGAGTGCCTTCCTATCCATAGGCAGAGAGTATGCTGATTTGGAAACGTTTTCATATGTGCTCAACATGCCAACAATGGACCGAAAAACATTTGCCAAATGTATGCACAACTTATCCATGAAAAACAAAGAGGTGAAGAAAAAAATGCTCGAAATGTCACGTAAAGCTTCTAGAGAAGCTCACGTAAAAGTTGATGCTTCTCTAAAAATTCAGGAAATAATTTATGTGAGTGTGTCATATGACGGTACTTGGCAAAAGCGTTGCCGTACATCTAACCTAGGATTAGGAATAATAATCGATTTCTTTAGTGGACTTGTCCTTTACTTTGAAGTATTGTCGAAATACTGTCATAATTGTATAGTTGCTTGTCGAGATATGGGAGTCGATAGTGCGGAGTTCCACATATGGCAAAAAGGACATGCGGATGAGTGTGGCAAAAATTTTGATGGAACTTCTGGAGCCATGGAGATGCACGCTGCACTAATTATGTGGAGGCGATCAATTAGTTGTTGCCAAATGAGATTCGTTTCCATGCTGAGTGATGGTGACTGAAAAACGTTTCAATTTTTGTCGGACAATAAAATATATGGTTCTGATATAAAAATCGAAACGGAAGAGTGCCTGAATCATATTGCAAAGAGGCTAGGCACATCGTTACGTAACAAAGTGAAAGAATGGAAGGGGAAAAAAGTGACTCTTGGTGGGCGTAAGCAGGGAAGTCTTACAGATAAAAACACCACAAAGTTGCAAAATTACTATAGAAAGGCAATAAAAGATAATGTCCCTGATACCGATAAAATGAAAACTGCTATATATGCCAGCCTGATGCATTGCTCGTCAACTGACAAAAATCCTATGCATTATAAGTGTCCTGAAGGGGAATCATCATGGTGTTTCTATAAAAGAGCTATAGCCAAAGGTGAGACCCCAAGGTCACACAGTTCCATGAAAACTTACTTGTCGTCACAAGTAGTGGAGAAAATTATGCCTGTTTATCAACGTTTAGCTTCAGACACCATTCTTGAAAGATGCGTAGCAGGCAAGACGCAAAATTCGAATGAAAGTCTGCATAGCTGCATTTAGCGAAAATGCCCAAAAGAGGTATTCGTCTCCAAAAGGAGGCTGGAAATAGCAGTAACGGATGTCATCGAAAAGCACAATTTGGGCTTTGTGAAATCTCTTGAAGCGAAAGAGGACTCATGTCTAAATGACAGTTTTTCTTTGACTATTGCAGAAAGACAAGATAAACGATGCCTTTCTCAGAATATTTCTACGAAACAAAAGAAAAGTAAAAGAAATGTCATGAATACAAACACAGCCTATAGTGCCGGTGCTTTTTAATTTTTTTTTATCAGACTTAGCAAACAGTTTTCTTGTTATGTGTAATTAGATTTATTTTTTTGAATTTTTGTAATTTAATTGTATTGAAATACTTTATTTTTACTCATTTTGTGATTAATGAAATATATAATATATTATCTGGTTGATGAAATAATAATGAAATACATTCTGTTAATTTACTTTGGATTTTATTGGAATGTTCTTATTTACTTCAATTTTTATCACTATATATATTACATGTCAATGTGACTGTTACAATAAATATTGCAGAATCTTATACATATATTCCATGTTTATCTTATCCTTATGATATTAGTGTTTTTCAAATTAATATGGATGTCTTTAATTGTTTTTTAAAAACTAAAAGTTTTTTTCCTTTAGAATAAAAATAGCTGTTTTTCTAAAAAATGAAAGCTTCCTCAAAAGTATTGAATTTTTGTAATTTAATCCCTTTAAAATACTTTATTTTTACTCATCATGATTAATGAAATATATAATATACTATCTGGTTGAGATAATACAATGAAATACATTCTGCTAATTTACTTCAGATATTATAAGAAAGTTCTAGCTTACTTCAATTTTTATCATTGTATATACCACGTGTCAATGTGACTGTTACAATAAATATTGCAGAAACTTATGTATATATATTCTGCATCTATCTTATATTTGTATAATATTAGTGTTTTTCAATTTCAAATTCATATTTATATCTTTAATTTTTTTTAAAAAAAATAAGTTAATTTCCTTTAAAATAAAAAAAAAGCTGTCTTTCTCAGAATCAAAAATTTGCCTCGAAACCAAAACTCAAAATGTTCCATGCGTTGCAATTTTTGTCGAATTATAACAAAAGTTTCCAAAAGTATTCATCTAATGTATACTCATAAATTGTTGGATGCATTGTAGTAATAGTGATAGGGTGAAAGAAAAAATTAAAGTTTTTTATGTAGGAAATCATTAAAATTCTTGAAATTTTTATATAAAAATTTGCGTTTACCCATATTTTGTAAATTATCATATAAAACATTACATTGTATGCATGCATTTGTAAATAATTGCTTAAAGAGAAGTTAAATCAGGTGAAAATATGAAATTTAAAAAAAAATCAAAACGCATGGAACGTTTTGAAATTTTTGAATTTTCGTTAAAATTTTTTTTAATTTTAAATTTCTTAAAAACTAATAATTTTTTTCACACCAAATTTTTATATCGTTTTAGCTCTAAGTTACATACAGCCAGTAAAAATTTGTGGCATGTTTGTAAAAAATTTGAAAAAAAAATTTTTTACTGTCCACTATAGCCTTAATATGCGAAGCAAAGGATTGTAGTTTCTCGTCGAGGGTGTGAGGCGAAGAAAGGGAGCAGAGCGTTTCAAGTTCAGAGGTGAATTTTCCCCAGTTTGCTTTCCGAAAGTTTCAGGATCTTTTACTTTGGATGGTGCCATCTACTCTTTGATTTATCGAAGTTATAATAGGGGAATGATCGCTAATAGCACTTTTTAGAATCTTCCATGTCGCTTGACTTGCTGTTTGGTGGTTAATGGCCGTGATGTGAAGGGCTGATGTTGTGACATTGGTTTTGGAGAGGTAGGTACTTCTCATGTCATTTAGTATGGATAGATCATTGTCACAGAGCAGGTCTTCAATTTGTGAGGCTTCCAAGTCTAGGGTCATGGACCCCCAAGATGTGTTCTTGGCATTTAGGTCTCCTAAAAGAATTTTAGTGTCCGATTTTGTGTCCAAAAGCGTGTTAAGGAGATCTAAGTTGATGTCAAAGTTGTCTGGATGGTAGGCATTAATGATTGTTACTTCCTGCTGAGGCAGGACTACTGTGATTGATTGTACTTCCGTGCTGTTCTCATCGTAATCTTTAGTTGGTGGCAGTGCGATTTCTCTAAATTTTATGTCTGCTGATTTAACAAGGAAAGCAAGGCCACCACCTGGTCCGTATTTTCTGTCGTTTTGCAGAGTTTTAAAGCCTTTGATTTTTAGCTTCGGATTTGGGTTAACCTTGGTCTCTTGTAGATACGCAATATGTACCTTACTTAAGTAGAGGATTTTAGTGAGCTCCTCAATCTTTCTATGGGTAGCATTAATATTTAACTGCAAAATGTTAAGGGTCCTCGTAGCATACTTATCTCGCCATGGGCTCGGACTTCAACCCGTGGCGCGTCGGCTACCCCGAACGCGGTAACATTATATGTATCACTCAATATTGCACTATTCATGGAAAAAAGGTGACATAGCCTCTAAGAGGTTGGGCTTCTATCTGTTGGTGCACGGAAAGTATTTAATTTCTCTTCTACCACCCATTGGAAACCAATGGAGGCGTTCCCCTATCCGCCACCTGGGGACGCGCCCTCTAGGGGTTACAGGCTCCCCCGGGGGAAATGATAGTATGAAATAGTAATGCGAGACTGGTTCTACAGCTGTAAAGCTGTGCTGAACGAGCTCCTTCTCTTTGATGGAAACAAAACTCCTCAAAATGGTATGTACTGTTTCAATTGCTTATAAAACTAAATCAATGGCAAGAAAAGAGTATATAAATTTGTGTGAAAAAATTGAAAATCAACTACAAGCATCTGTAGAGATTATTGACAAAAATATAAATAAGATTTCTGTCCTAAAAATCTATATTCATAATTTTTTGATGTGCCATGTGTTTTGAATTTATTCCACAAAATGAAGCTCTTTTTGTAATGTGTTGTAATGAAATGTTTTTTGTAATTTCCTACCATGCGGGTCTTGAACCCATACACCGCATGTCATGAATGGCTCACTGAAGGTATTTTAGCTGCTTGCCTGAATTGTATTGGCCACACTTAAAATTGGAGATAATTTCTAAAAAATCTGTCATATCTTTGTTGTAACACTTTTTTCCTGTTCTTCTTGATGATTAAAAAAATAAATAGCTTGATATTCATTTTGTATAAAATCTTATGAAAATGGTTGAATTTTTCAAAGACTTGACTACTTCTAAATATTTTTATGAGACTGTGATATTTTTGTGGGGTTGGTAGATACTTTATAATCGTAGGGGAATTAGTTAATGTCGATATACATTTAAAGTACTACACGAAGAAAATATTTTATATTCTAGTCTGACACAAACATTTGATATATGTGAATTAGACTTAAGCAATGTATTTGCTAACACCCCCTCCTCCATGGTTCTAAACACATAACTAGAGAGAAAGTAGGAGTAATCACATTACTCAAATCTGATGAGAAGGCAAGTGGAAATAATATCATTATGTTTCACTATGTCATCTACTAAGAACATTTTTGTCACAATCCCTTCTAAAATTGTGAAACTTTGAACATGTAACGACATTTGCTGTAAAAGTGATCAATTCTATTTGGTTTAAAAGACATTATTATTGACAATTTCAACAGCTATTGGAAGATCGGGAAAATGAACATGATAATGTGGGGTATTACGAGGAAGTACATTGGTTGAACAGAAGAAAGATGTTTCAGCATCAGTTTTTTTTTTGAAGAAAAATGCAACAATTTATGGAATTCATTCATGAATTAAAAGATAAGAACTAGCTAGAGACTGAATTTCTTGTTGATATTAGAAGTCGCTACAATGATTAGAACCAATGCTGGTTGGGAAAAGATCTACTTGTTCCTAATCTTTATCTATGTGAAAGCTATTGAGACAAATTTCATCATATGGGAAAGTCATTAGCTAATTAAGGATTCCATTCATTTTCAAAAATTGATGAAGTGTCTGATAAACTCCACGACATGGAATTCAGACGGTTATGTGCAATGCCTTTCAAATTCAAAAACAAGTTTTCCGATTTTCAGGGGAATGAAATTTTTACCAGTGTGTTCTCGTCGTGTTCAGTAGACACTAGAAGTATTCGATTTGATTTTGAATTAGAATTTATCGATTTGCTGTATGACTCTGCCATAAAAATCAAGTTTAATGAAAATTATACATAAATCGAATTTTATTCGAAGTACGTGACTGGATGACAAGTATCCTGGAATCCGATTTTTAGTAAAATGAAGAACATATAGGGTGTTTTTTTAGAGGTATAGAATTTAAATTGCAATAAAACAACGATGTATTATTCGATTGACATGAATTTTTTTTTATTCGAAAGATAATCTTGTGGTATTACATTTTAAATATGATCAAGCAAGGCGTAAATTCGTCGAATGGGCCCAAAACGAGATTAAGGGGGCATAGTACCTTGCGAGAATAAAAATTGTTCGTTGTCATATACATGTTACGATTAATCATAAGTTAACAAATTTTGCTAATTTTGATCTGAATTTTATATATTATCTATAACAATGTATAAACTTTAAGAAAACTAGAGAAATTTTGTTCTTTAATAAATACAAAATTTTAAAAAAGAAGATAAATATATATACCAAATTGTAAAAAAAAATATTACTTACCTCCTGTTCCCGCAAGATAATTTTTAAGTTATACACTTTAGAATCTCAATTTTTGCATTAAATTGAATTTAAATGTAACCTTTATTCTGTGTGTATACCCCTTAATTGAAAAGTATCTTATATTTTTTTAAATATTTTTAAAATTAAAAAATTCATAAAAAATATTTTTTTTAAAAATTTCAATTTTTATACAGTTGCAAATCAAAATGTATTAAACCATAAAACATAATTATGGCATACATAATTAAGATCTATGACTAGAATATGCATGCCAATTTTTGTAGCTCTAGAGTAAAAACTTTTTTTACAATCTTGCGGGAAAGTGTAAAAAATTGAAACTGAGAAAATCAAGTTTATAAAGAATGACATTTCAATATTTCAAATAAAACTTAATACATAATATTTAAAATGATCCTGCTTCATATGTAGAACCTTCTAGTTCTGCAAAATGCACATTTGTGGCTTTTTTTTTCATTTCTGCTAGCCCTACGGGCCTCTAATGTATATGATTTTGATTTAATTTTGGTATTTTTTATGCGTGCATAATTGGCCTTAAAGGCAGAGGTAACGGTAAAATGTCCTATTTCAAAGCCAAGAGCTTTCACTATCTTTATACGTCCCGTCATTCCCTCATTAAACATCACTATAGTCTCATTTACTGCTATGTCTACAATATTTTTAGATGACACACACAGAAATTTTGGGGCAGTACTTCCAAACAGTCGAGTTGAACGACTCATTAGCGTTTTGTGTTTTACCCCCCACACATTTTTTCAGCAATTTTGGTGCAGCTAGTTCTGCTATTATAGGCTTTATTTCATCCATTACGGCAATTGGCACAATATTTTTATGTTTGAATAAAGAAGCACTATTCGTAGCAGCTGCCTTTTGATATTGGCACCACGAAGTATCACCAATAGGGCAGAAGTGATGCATAGGTTCCTCATCAGTGGACCTATAATGACAATAAATTGCCCATATGGCCTGACGCATATCACTAACGGAGCTATTATTCTGTCTAATAGCATTTCCATAATAGGTGGTAATTGTATCAATGAACTTATCAGTCAGACGATTTTTACCGCTGATACTCTTACCGTCTGATAATTTTTTGCCACGATTCATTGTTTTTAATTTCCGCAGTCTAGCACCCATACGCTTTTGTATGTGGCCAACACATTAAACTTTTTCGATAGAATATGGTGCTGTCCTTTGAAGCTCTGGGAAGGTTTTTGTGTCCCCATCGCCGATATACTTAATATATTTCGCATTTCGTTGTGGCACCGATCTTTGAAATATTTTCTTCATCCCATCTACTTCCATTTTAGTGGAAGAACCAATATGGTTCTTTACACAGTGTGGTTGATGTTTCAATTTCCACTCTTCATATGAATGTCCAGATTTTGGACCTCGCCATTTTTCACATCCTTTACAATATGAAGAGAGAACAGCAACATCAATCACATTCCCTGTAACATCTCCAATGACACTACAAACACCAATACGGGAAGTGTGTCCACGTGTTTTCCACGTACCGTCACCACTGACACAGATTTCATTACTTCCAGAAGCTGATACTTCTTCTTTCGCAGCATTTTTCATGGAGTCGTCTGCTACTTCACGACTGGCCAAATTTATTTTTCGCTGTATCCTTTCATATGACTTTTGTGATACTGGGGATGGCAAATCCATTGCTGTGCAAAAATTCTTTATTCCACAAAAACCCAATCCTACTGTACTCATAGCATAGGTTATTCGTGTATTAACTTCATAGTCCTTACTTGAAGCAATAACTGAGGAACTTTTAAAAGTGGTCAATGTACTGCATGTGTGTGTGTGAGTAGCATTCAACATAAAAAAACTCAGATACCAATCCATACAAAATCTTTTCTTTTAGAACTACTTTAGTATTGCAGTTAGGAGATATTAAATATTTGGATAGTTCAGATAATAAAATATCAATGTTTATATTTGTATATCCATTAGATTGATTGGAATTTCTTACTTCCTTGTCAAGATAATTTTCTTTGCACAATTTCTTAGCGGAAGCTGATATGCAGTCAACAGCAAGCGTATCTGATACATTTCGAGTTTGAATTGCATGAAACGCTGCTTTCGGTGATAGTCACTGCCTCTACGTTGAGCTTTACTAGACATTTTTTTTTAAAAAGATGCAAAAAAAAAAACTAATCACAAAAATAAACAGCTTCGAAATACGAGAATAACGAGATAACACTCAATAAAGCAGCAGTAAACACTATGAAATACAAATGTAAACAAGCAATACTTCGAACTAGGGCAGTGTTGAGTTGCAAACTTCCTTCTCTCATTAAAAATAGATAAAATTAAAAAAAAAAAATTAGCAACAACTGGGGAGAAAATAATTTCAATAACACCATCGATTTCAAAACCGAAACTAACGAACATGGTTTGTTTACATTGGATTTAAATGGACAATCCAGTGCTGATTTGACAAATTGCCGTACTTTTGGTCCGATTTTGACGCGGTTTGTTTTAAAATCCTCCTGCAGTCTGATTAAAAAAATATTTTTGAAAATGGATTATTTTGCCGTTTAATCCAATTTTCATATTGTCAAAGTAATGTTCAATTTTGGAGTGATAATGTGTATGACGAAAACCGTTACATGCAGAAAACTGACTTTTATGGGTTGGTGGAATTATTGTCCGTATTTCAAAACGAAGAAGGCCACAACGTTACAGTTAATGTTCGGTATAGAGCCATGATTACTAACTTTTTAATTCCTGAATTGAACAATCATGATGTCCAGGAGCTGTGGTTCCAACAAGATTTACATGTCACACAGCTCGTGCCACAATCGATTTATTGGAAGACACGTTTGCTTCTAATTTCACGTTTTGGAAATTGGCCTCCAAGATCTTGTGATTTAACACCGCTATTTTTCTGAATGTAAAGTCATCGGTCTATGCGGATAAGCCACAAACGCTTGACCATTTGGAAGTTACCGATATACGGCCAAAATGTTGGAAAAAGTCATCAAATTGGCGTCCAGATTGGACAAACACCGTGGCACATATGTCATAAATCATTTTAAAATGTAATGCCACAAGATTATCAATAAAGAAAATTCATGTCAATCGAATAATACATCGTTTTTTTAATGAACTTCTATACCTCTAAAAAAGACCCTATACAATGAAAATAAGAACATGGTTGACAAATATAAAGACATTTTCCACATTGCAACTGTTCCAAATAAACTGACTATTAAAGCTCTAAGCAAGTAAAAACAATGGCCTTTTACATTAAGACTTAAGTAAGTGTTATATCCCCCAATATATAGCTATTATTATTATTATTGTTATTGTAAATGTGTGTAGTTTGTAACATCGTTCTATATTCTAACACCTTCATTTTTAATCATAATTAAAAATATTACAAAATATTTCAATTTGACTTCCATTTAAAATTTTTAGAACCGGCATATATATATACAAATGTGTAAAACTATCTCCAATTAGAATTATATAGTTGTACTTTTTAAGTCAAACCTCCCTGTTTTTTATATAAATCTTCTGATTGCACTAGTTTTTGAAAGAGGCAGTGAATTTATTAATGTAGCTCCCGGGCTTGAAAGTGTGAAGACCCCTGTCGTAGCAGAAAACCACCTGGTGAAATTTTTGGGTATTTTGCAACATGTTTGTAGATATTGGAGCAATAAAATATATAATTGATTTAATTAGTGTTTGGTGTTATTTTAATAAGAAAATAAATGCATTAAAAGGAGCTCATCCTTATTTGAAACATCACTTCAAATTTCAATTATGTTCAGGTCATTACAAAGCCTTTTATATTTAGTAGGGTATCATTGGAAATATATTGTTACCTAAATAATTACAGCAAAAAGGTCTATTTTAAACCGAATTCTTAGAATACAAATAAAGGTTGCATTAAAAACGTCATACTTCTTCGTGGAATTCTCATAGAAGGATAAATTAAAAATAATGAAAATGGGAAAAAATATTCTAATCAACTTCTCATACTATTGAAAAAGTATTTTAAGCAATTATGCACTGAAAAAATTCAAAGTTTTTAATCCAATATATTGTCAAAGTAAGTTAATTATATTGAGACAAAACCACCTGTTATGTAATAGTTCAAAATGTGTTAATGTTAGAAAACTATTATATTTTCTTTTTTGTAAGATTTAGTTCTGACAAATATTTTGCTCCTGCAAATTCCCCTTCACATTTTAACTACGAATTTTTATGCCTTTAGTCTACTAAAAAATCAGTTATTGGCCTCAAACACACCATTTTTGATGAAAAAAAGCAGAAAAAGAAGAATGACAGGAACATGAATAATTTGAAATTTTTGTGAATTGTTTTGTCATAAAAAGGAAGTTGCTGATGTGTAATATGTAAACAAGGTTTACAGATAAAATATTTAAAAAATTAACTTGACATTTTAAACATAAAAAATGCCAAAGTTATTTCCAAAACTTGTAAATTTGTTTTCAAATCTTTGTTATTTAATGAGCTAAAATGGGGGAAAATGTTACAAATTTTTCAATATATTTCAGTTTATTCATTTTAATATTCTAAAACATTTATCGAGAATAAAAACTATTATATTAGGGATAAACAATGTGTAAAGCATATTGGAATTCAAATGAAAATTATTTTAATGAGTAAACATAAAACTTTATATTCTGAAAAATGTGTTAAGTAGATTATACATTTTTAATTATGTGTTCTTCTAAATATACAGTAAGGAATATCGATATTTATAATAGTTTACTTAGAAATGTTTAATTAATATTAAGAAATATGCACTTTTAAATTATTCAAGGCAATTATTATTATTTTTATTTAAGACTTTGTATTATTTTTGAGATTAAATTTTAATTAAAGTTTTCTGATCAGGTAATGGCTAATTTTTCATTGGTTCCAATGATGGACTTGTGTTGGTCAGAAGGAGGCAGATGAAATCCTGGACTCAAACTCTCTGCGACCTAGAACTGTCTAGAACTTCATACCACAAAGTGATATTCAGCACCTGAATGAGGCAATGCATGGACTCTAGCAGGCTTGCATTCGATATTGTAGAAGCTGCACCGGCTATTAGTACAATTGCATTTTGCATTTAAGGTGACTGCCTACCTTGAAAATGTCGTTTTTCATCTACATAAGGCATCTTTTTTATTTCAAAATCTTATAGTTTGAGCATTTTTTTTTCCAAAACAGTTTTTGTTTTTCCTTTACGCGAAATAGAAATAAAGTTATAGTGATTTAAAAAAGCATCACTCTGTGTAAAAGACCAGTAAGATAAAAATTTAAATGAGTTTTTCTCAAAATTATGTTTTCGAAAGAAACTCTTTACCAGATGCATGATATCTTAAGAACCAAACCAGATAACATTTGAAATTTTGTGAGAATGTTTGTTATACTATTTTTTCATAAAGAGGGTCCCAAGTTTTGTTGTAGGTAAAATATTTTTCCATTTAGGTTAGTTTTTATAAAAAAAAACACTTTAAAATAGGAACGTTTCATATTATTAATTATAATTGTCTGTAAATTTCTTTGTATTTTAATATTTCTCTTAGATTTTGCTTCATTTTTAAGAGCACCGTAATATGTATGCTGTGTATAAAGAAATTTATGATAATTGTATTAGAAATTTTTATACAGTGTTACCCGTTTTAGTAAAAATTTGGTAAATTTTTCTTAAAAGCAACCGATTTTTCTAAAAGTACAATATTTATTTAAAAATAATTATGTATTTATTATTTGTTTTCTTATTTTTATTCCTAAAAACACTCAATTTGTTTTTATAAAAAAATTGAGTCCTAAGGTATGCAGTTACCTTAAAATGCAATTTTTTGAGCTTAATTTGACCTGTGATCTTGAAAATTAATCAATTTAACATATAACCTATACAATTGCATTGCCGTCATTCCATTACACTACATTTTTAACGGTATTGTGATTTTTTTCTTTCAGTGTATGTGTTTTCCAAAAAAAAGCTACAAGCAATTTAGAGAAAATTTATACAAAATTTTGTCTAATTGGCTTAAAATTGAGAAATAATTCAAATGGAGATAATTTTAACTTAATAGTCTGGAAAGCAACACCAATGGGTCTCAAGCATCTTAATCACCGTTCTGGGAATATAGAACACAAGACTCGTTTTTATAAATACGAACGCTTTCATGAAGCGCAAAGAACTGCAACCACTAGACGCTGTATAGATTCTATTGGCATTTGGAAGTATTCTAGTTGAAATTTAAACCATGATTCCTGTAAACCAGTCTGCCAATTTACAATTGAGTAAGGTTATGGATATATCTTTCCTACAACATATTATAAAGTGCTTCATATCATGAATAATATGGGGAATGAATATGCAAATGGATGTAAAGACAATTTTTCTGAAGTTTCAATGTCGTAGTACCTCCTTCACATGTTGCTGGATGTGGAAATATCGCTGTTCGTTGACGTTTCCAGGTAGGTCCATACACAGCATTTATTGAGAAACTCTATATTAAATCAAGCACATTAATCATTACACACACACACACACATGTATTCTCAATAATTCACTTTTGTTAATTTAAATGTTAGGACTAATTACAGACATATTTTAAGACAAGCTAAATGGTAAGAACTATTTGGTACTTTTTTAAAATCAGATGCAACCTATTTAATTTGCTAAAGAGAAATCCTCATATATGTTCAAATTCACCAGTAGCGACTAACTTTAATTCAAAATTTGTTTGGAATGACAATATTGTCAAAAACATCTTCTATTCTATATCTCCCTGAATAATTATATGTTCATTAGTAGTGAATTTCGGCATGACTTTTTTTAGTTCAAAATGGCAGTTTGGCAAGACGGAAAAAAATCCGAGTTAGAGGATAGATCTCAAGGTTGTTAGAAAAAAATCGGTTAAAGATCTTGATGTATTTGGCGTTGCATTGTTCAGGTAAAATTTTCGGACACATAGGTTATAAATGAGGATAAATGATACAATAAAAAAAAGGATTACGTACTAGTAATATCATCATTAAAATCATTTAAGAGACTCCTGCGATGTTATCTAAATACGTGCATACTTTAAATTTACCTGTTGGCAAGTCTTTCATATAATCAGAAAATTCAGATAATACAAATATAAAAATAATAAATTTCAAAAACAATTTCCGGATTGAAATAGTCCATAATTAACATTCTGCCTTAACATCTGTTGATTAAGATCGGACACCTCTAAATATTTCAGTAAAATTTTCACATGAATCACTTGCGGGCAAATTGATATCATATTATGAAAATCCACTACCAATTTATATATTCTTTTGTGGAACAAGATTATTGGTATATTGCGCGAAGTTAATTTTCAAAAATTTCTAACTATTGAATGTCATTAAATAATTCATGGAAACATCAATTCTACAATTCTTTAGAAAGAAACCAACATAAATTGTACTTTCACGTCATTTTAGATAACATTTTTTTCCATTAATCATTCTCCAAAATATGAGAAACATAAAAAGAAGAAAATATTTTCAAAAAATTTAATTTATAATCATACAAGAAATTCCTACTATCTTTTTTGTGGCCAAAAAGTAACACTTTGCTCAGAAATATATTAAACTACACATAAAACCTCTAGAGAATAACCAAATTAAGAACATGGAGTATTTTTCGTATAATAGGTAAAAAGACATTTAAAGGGTCAAAAAACTGAATAAAAAGAAAAATGTAACATAAGTGTAAAATGCGTATTTAGTTTTTTTTCTTCCCATGCTTACTTTATTTTACTCCGCTTATTTCAAAGAATAAATTGATTTTTCCAAAAAAAAAAAAAAAAAAACGTTTCGTAATCTCCTCACAGTGTAAAAGAAATTGGTTCTTAAGCTTTGATATTTTTATTTAGCCTGCTTTCATCTGCCTGTATAATTATCTCTCTAATTTAATTTCATGATTGAGTTACCTTTCGATTTATTGGAAATTAATGAGTGTTTTTTTATTACTAGAAATTTTTCTTCGGAATAAATAAAATATATTTTGATTTCTAAGAAATAAAATTTTGAAAAAATCCGATACCTATTGAATATAAGTATACATAAAATAAGGAGTTTCGGCTAAAATTAATATTAACATTGTTATTCTATGAATAGAGAATAATTAACGAGTAAGATACATTATAATTGTACAAAATATATGAAAACGATCTTAAAAAATTATTTTTTTCTTCAATATCGTTTTCATATATTATTTTTTCTTAAAATATTTCAACATTCCGAATACAAAGTCAAATTTTTTTTCGCATAAAATGATGAAAAGTATATTTCATTGAATTATTTTAGTTTTTTTGATGTTATGTCAGCATGCTATGTCCTTACATCAATTTTACAATGATCGTTACACAGCATGTATGTTCCCAATGTATTGCTACAAATTATAAATTTAATATTTTTACACAATATACGTTACTTAATGGTTTTGTATAAAATACACTTAAGTGCTAAAAGTCATTCGATAGCAATATGCAAACATACAGATGCTCAGTTGTATTGTGAAATAAATGCGTAAATGGACAATCCACTGTCACATATTTCATTTGCATTTAAATGATTCGTGCGAAAAGTCATTTGATAAAAAATAGAAACTTTCAACGCAGAATGCTAATCGGAGTTAAACTCCTGGGATATTAAGTTTCTGAAATTATTAGGTAATTTAACATTCTATGATTCACTGAAACCAGAATGTGTCGAGAATATATAATTCCATGTATTACCTTTTGTTATGGAGTATGTCGTGGCTGACAAGGTCTATTTAATGAGTTCTTAACAGTTTCTATATAGATAATTCAGAAATTACTGGACAAACAAGATTGTTTCAAGTAAAAGCAACCATGAATGTGAGCCTTTTCTCAAAACACTCCAAAAGCTGCAGCGATTCTGCTTGTCTCGTATAGATATATACTAAACACCTATAGAACTTAACTAGAAGACCGGAAGAAAGAAATGAGTTCCGAATCTACCTGATAAAAACTGAAGGTAAGTTTTGAGTTGGACACACTCCCAACGAGAACGAATTGATTGCCGACAATACACACTACGCAATCTAGCGTTAGCTCCATAACTGCACGAGTTGTTTTAGCAAGACATGGATTGGTGCCTTCAATTAAACTAATTTAACCCTAGAACAAAAACGGTCTAAGTTCAATAATTTTTTGTGGCTATTTGCAATACTTCATAAACCACGTAGTAGCTAAACTAAAATATCGTTTTCCAAGATAAAAATATAACTGTCGCAAAAACAAATCTTTTGTTAATGACCTGAGGAAAATGCTTGACAATTGTAGGAAATAAACTGTCCAAAAAATTGCTAGAATGAATCCCGTTTAACATATGCAAGGGCATTCGCTACCAGACCTACAAACTTTCAGAGCGTTTATAAGGTAAGGAGGGGATTCAGAATCACACAGAAATACAGAGTCGACAATGCTGGAGTAGCAAGTTATGTTGTGAAGAAGCAGAGAAAAAGTGCTGAAACAACAAAACCTTAATGGGACAGAAAACATTTTCCTGAAATGTTGTAATACAACAGATTTTAAAAATTACGATTAGAAGTTTTTGGGAAGACTTGAAAGATGTGTTGCATAGAATTACTTTAGATCTGGAAGATTCCTAGCATGTCATGTATCCTCACTACAGCTACAAATTTAAGCGATAGGATCATAAACTGAAATAAGTGTAGTTCCTACAGTTCTCCAACAAAACACTACAATATCAAAACTTCAGTAACTATAGATTTACATAGAAGCAGTGAGGTTAACTTTTTACCTGGGGTATTCCCCGACTATTAAAATCAATGCTGCGCCAATTGTATTTAATTTGCACCAGGTGATCTCACATACCATTTAGTGGTATATACCATGATTTGTGCACTTTAATGAGGCAAATTCATTTGATATCTTAATGTTCAAATTTTTAAAAAAAATTAAATGTATATACTTTGCAGTATAAAAATATTTACTTTAACCCTGAACTTTCCAATTTTTAAAAATTTCTATGAAAAAATTATATCAGCTAGTTCTCAAGTAATAATAAAATGGAAACATATATATAAAAAAATCAAGCTGTTTTATATTGAATTTCAGTCATTTTTTTTTTTTTGTTGCATAAATGCAACATTGCGCAGTAGTGCTGTAAAGTTTTTTTTTTATATGAGGATTTTGTTAGTCATCACAAAATATTTAAATTTCTTACTTGGTAGTTTATTTCGTTAATAAACAAGATGAAGCATAACATATAATGGATTCTTTGTATGGCAAAAACACAGTTCTGGAGGCATAAGAGTGTTTTATAATTGTTGTGATTCCTGGAAAAAATGTACTTCCATCTATTGACAAAATTAGAATGTGTGTGTGTATTTCGTTGTAGTAACCTTTTTTTTCTCAGGTAATTGATTTGTAGGTAATGAAAAAATATTGAGTATGTTTAATTAAAATAAATCATATGTTGCAGAAATGCAACAGTGGGAAGTTAAGGGTTAATAGTTAAATATTAAACTCGAAAATCGAATATATTGTATCTTTAAACTTACAGAGAAATCCATATGTTATTTTATTTTGGAAGATGTGCATGCGTAATTTTACAAAGAGCATATTTGATAATCGATAGGACGAAGTTAACGATTTATTCTAACTGCTGAACATAGGATGCATTTAAGGTTAAAAAAAAGGGTCCAACTTTTGTGTTTCATTCTTTTTAAATTAATAAAAAAATAGTATAGTCAATCTATTGCTACCCAAGGAGTTCGAGTTATAACAGCAAAAATAGGGAACTTTAAAACCATTTTCAAATAATTTATTTATTACCCAAATAAAATTTGTTCTCCCAAAAAGAGGTTAGAGCTTATAAGACAGTTCCGGGAAGTCCACCACAAATAAACCAAGACAGCATACCAATAACAGCCCACCGGACAGAAAATCATGGAACATTGACTGCATATAAGTATGTTTATGTGTTAAAACTTGTGATAAGTATGTATACAAACCATAGACATTCATTGATTTGATATTTTTTTTATTTTAAGTAAAATAGTTTAAGCATAAATGTAGTGAAAAATTCGGACACAAACCGACAGAAATAACTTAGAATGAAGCAAAAAATGATTTATTCAATACAAATTGCATTTTATTTTACTTCACGAGTCGGATACTGAACTTA
Organism: Trichonephila clavipes; assembly: GCA_019973935.1. Classification (NCBI taxonomy): domain Eukaryota; kingdom Metazoa; phylum Arthropoda; class Arachnida; order Araneae; family Nephilidae; genus Trichonephila; species Trichonephila clavipes. The sequence goes on along the minus strand of BMAU01017801.1, from coordinate 568,938 downwards.
AGGTATCCGACTACGTTCGAAACCGTGATTTTGAAAAAGCATATAAATGGATAATATTTAGTGTCTCTTAGATTTGAAAATAAATAATAAATGAAATAAATGTGCAAAATTTAATCTTATCAAGATTGGAACTTAAATTTTGCTTCAGTTAAAACTCCTCTTGCACAGATTCATTCTTTCTTCTTTCAGCTTTGAAATAATGCATTCCCAACTTCATCAATACATCATTTGTCAAATTAGAGTTGCAAATCTGAAAAAGATATCGGATATACATACTTTCTACAAATGTTTTCAAATCGATTCGGTAGGATTATATGTTCCTCAATGCAAATATAAAACAGAATTTGAAAAATAATAATATTGTGGATAATAATTTAATGATATTGTGGTTTTAGGTGGATCTTATGGCTGGGAAACTTTTTAGCTGATTGATACATGATTGACAGACGTAGTAGGTTATATGAGATTAAATTACACATGTTTGGCAGAAAAGAATGCATTTTATTGCACATTTGTGTCAAAAGGAAAACAACACAATTTGTGCATATGAGAAAAAAGAAGAAATAGTGTTTTCTTCAAAGGAAATCATTTTCAGTAGAGGGTATGGTTTTCATGGACGGCCAGCAACGTTGAGCACCTTCGAAGCATGGAGTCAATGAGGCTATTAATCACGAGTTGGGGTATTCTGACCCACTCTTCCAGAAGAGCTCTTTCCAGATTTTGAAGAGTTTGAGGGGGTGTTTGGCGGCCAGAACTCGTCTTCATTGACAGTCCCAAACGTGCTCTTTTAGTTTCATGTCTGGATAACACACTGACCATTTCATTCGTACGATTCCTTCCTCGAAAAAAAATCCTCACCAGGTTAGCACGATGTGGGCCTGCAGTTATTGTCCATTAAAATGAAGTCATCTCCGATTGCCACGAGAAATAGGAAAGATAGTAGCAGAAAAAAAGATGTTAAGTACCAATATGTAAAACTTAAATTTATAAGTGTTTAATATTATTCATATTCAAAATAAACATTCGTTTCTATGAGTATTGATTTATTTTGCCTTCCACCTAAAGTCAAATCCTATTTGTTTGACCCAAGGTGCCCTTTCAGAGTTTCAAACCCTTGTTTTGCACTTCTCAGGACCACTATCAGTGTCAAAAAGTGCAAGTATGTAACGTTAATTTTTATCCGTAGGCAACCACCCAAATGTCAACTATTCAACTGCTGAAGTAATACTGGCTCAGTTTCCGCAAGCAACTGTTATTTAAATTTTGCGTAGCCACTTTCCCGGGCTTTCTCAAAAAATCCACTTATGTTATAGATCGTGATGTTTAAAGATTACTCCAATAATTTCCATTGTATATGGTCTCCAACATGGTCACCAAGTTATCAAATTAGGTCAGAAAAAATGATGTCTACTTGGCTGTATCATCAATATTTCGCCAAGTTTCCATTAAAACGTAATTATAATATTAATTACGGTGTTGCTTGTGAATATTACAATTTTTATAAAAAAATAAGTAAATAAGTAAAACATAATAAAATAACACACTGTTGCATAAATATGAAGTACAAATTTTTCAGGTCGGAAACTTTAAATTTGAAAAAAAAAATCTGAAAATTAAATAATGTAAAACTAAACTTTATCGATAGTAATTTTTTTAAAAATATTTATAACTATGTATTAAAATTAATTGATATAGTTATTTCTTTTATTTTACTCCAAATTTTGTAAATTTTGTATTTAACATAATTTTTATTTTTCAGAGGAATGTTCATTTATTTTATTTTTGTAGTGTTATACTAAATATCTGCTCAAATTTTCCCGATTAAAAATATAAATACACATATATCTAAGTAAGTAATTACATAAATACTCATTTGCCTTGTTTTTTTATGCATTTCAAACATGGTCCCGGTAGGAATGCAAGTACATTATTAAATGCATAGAAAGTGAAAAAATGCAATAGTTCGAATGTTCTTGAGGCATACATCAACGTTGCTATCCATAAGACATTCGTGAAAAAAATCCTGTATCTCTCTCATTTTTTAGAAGTATATTACTTAAAAATAAGTCAACATAAATAGCTTACGTAAAGAGAAAGGATGGCAAAATTCTTGAAAGTCTCCCCGAATAAGTAAATGCATACTTGCTTGCCAAACACGTAGATTGAGTACCCTATTTAATGTTAGTAGGTTGTGGCTATTGGCCTTACCAAATACATAAATCCTAAGAAAGAAGCATTGCTGACAGTACTGAATTAGTAATAAAGTTACCAATAGTCCAATTTTAGAGTAAAAAAGACGTTATCTTGCAAAAAACAGGGAGGGGGATAAAAGTAAAATGAAGTATTACCTCTTTTGGAAAAAAAATTCGTAAAATGTCAAAGAAATTACATTAAATAACATTTATGTACTAAACCTCATTTTCAAAGACTCTGAAAGCGGTGTTGTAAATTAAAATGGAAAAGAAAATATTAATGGAATTTTCTTAGGTTTTAATTTTTTTAAATTAAACATATTAAAATGTGTTAAATATTAGATATTGTTTATATTTATCTTATGATAAAATAATTTCATATATCACATACACACACAATATTAATCAAAACAAAATTCAATACACACATTTAATTACTTATATAGATAATGTAAGAGGAAGTGATTCTATAGGGGAGAAATACTTCTAATAAATGAAGGTTTGACAGCATCTTATTGCTACAATTACAGGAAATAAAGCTTTAAAGTTTTCATATATAAATACTATATATATATATATATATATATATATATATATATATATATATATATATATATATATATATATATATATATATATATATATATAAACTTAAGAATATTTATATATTTACTTCATGCTAAAGCATATTTTTTCCCATTTGGGAAGTTTGGCCATCCTTGGTTTTTACTTAGATTTTCTTTCATCAGACACAAGACTGATAAATAAAGGGTGTGCAAAACGTTCAAGGAAATTAGAGTATGTACATCGAATTTAGTTTTTGTGCGGCGCATCTAAAACTGAACACGGATCCTATTAATTACACACATGAATTCCAATCCGTCCTATAGTTGTTTAATAGGTTTAGGGTCCCAAATCTGGAGCTCTCATTTCAATCACTACACACTATTACATAGCCATTGCACCAGCTTATAGTGAACCTCATTACATGATAGTGAGCGTAATTATTCTGGGAAAAATCAGTTTTTATCGAGCAAAGTCATTCCGTATGTTCCAGTAGGAATCAGTGTCAAACGTGTCAAGTATAGGGAAAACTTCCATCTTGGCATTCAAGTAAAACATTTCCATAACCTAACACCAACTCTACCGAAGTTCATGGTTGCTTCAACGATTCTAAAAATGGAAGAAAATGCCAAACCCAAGTCATGTTCTCCAATTAGAAAAGGGGAACGCGGATTCGTTGTTTCAGAGAATTTTTTTCCAATAATCTATGATTTACTTTCACTAGGCTTTGCAACATGATAGTAAAGGTGCACTATTGGTCTTTGTTATTAAATACTTGTAGGTGACTGGATGGCAGAAATAATGCAGAAGATAGGCTTCCTTATGAATGCATTCCTGAATTGTGACCAATCAGTAAAGATATAGTATTCCATGAGAGTTCATAACAATACCTTTCGACCTCAACTTCTACATATGATTCAGGTAAACCACTGTTAATATATGGTACACACAGTAACATAGTATGGTAGTGATAACAATGTCACTAATGCTTCGACCATTTCTGTAATCTAGCCTATAAATACACCTCCAAATTGCGTTTCATCGTGCATGCAAATAATTGTATCTGTATCCAATTTCTTCATGTTAGATAGTGTATAATACAGTTATATATTTATATATGTGTGTATGTATGTATATATATATATATATATATATATATATATATATATATATATATATATATATATATATATATAGGGAGAGAAAGGATGGAGAGAGTTAATAGTTACCACTCTATAACTTTTTATTGTAACTATTTATTTGCTCTTAAACTTTATATTTAATTTAGGAGTCGGGTAATAGCACTATCAGAGAATTTAAAGTTTTGATTCATTATCATCTAACTAATGTATTCGTTAAGTAAAAGTAAAGACAGGACAGATGTAATTGGTTTTTTTTGTTCTAAATGTATGCTTATTTTTTTCTAAGCTTATTAATACCTGAAGAACAAATTCATTGCTTTATACATTTAATGTTTATCTTAAGACTACAAAGAAAGGTTTAAGAAGGGTAGTTAATTTACTTTAAGAAACTAATATATTTGAGTGGAATAAGGGATCTGTTCTGCAAATCATTAAATCTAAAATTTCATCTTATATAACAACAGTATTCATGTAAATACGTTAAATAATCCTTATTCAAAGATAAGTACATTCAGAGTATTTGTATTGCATTGTACAAAACAAATTTAATGCTTACGTATTATAAAGTAACTTTTCAGGAAAAAATAAACTTATGGTTTCGTTTTGGTTCAGTTTTACAATGATGGTTCATTAATTTTCTTACTGTGCATACCTTTGATAAAATGTCCCGTTTTACCTGTGTGGATCCAATAAACCCAATTCGTAAAGAGTTTTTTAATCCTTAAGAATTATTTAGTTATTTACATACATTATTAGTAATCACTATTCTAACAAGTATATTTTAGTTCATTCATATTCCATCGTATCCTTTTTTTCTCCTTTTAAGCCCTTTAGACTTATATCTTAAGATATGTGACTACCCCAAAATCTTCGGTTTGGAGAAAATTTTCGAAATTTTTTTTATGTTTTTATATTATAGCCCATACTCTTAAGATTCCAAAAATACTTTATTTTAGTTCCTACGATATTTAGAAGCTAAGTTATAGCTTATTTAGTAAACCGGAAATGGAATTTTCAAAACCGGAAATGGGTGTTTAAGGAGACATAAAAATGTAAACAAAAAGTTTGAACGTTTTTTCGTGACTTTTAAGCAATATAAATATCTAATATTTATGGTAAATATAGATCAACGTATCCTTTACTTATTTATTAAGTATCCGTTACTTATTTTTAATCTGGCAACTGTTTTTTTAATTCAAGCTTGTTTTACTGAATGGCAATAATAATATCGTTTATAGTTTGTTTACATTGTTCATTCTAAAGCGTTCTTCTTAATTATCACTTACTTTTGAAAATTTTTTAGTTAATTCATTAATTTTCATTTAATTTTAACGTTTTATTTGATTGTGAGTAATTTCAAAATGCCGAAAGCTAGATCAAAAGTATCTAGAAAGAGAAAATTTTATGGTAATAGGTTTACCAAGTTAGCACTTAACAGTAATAATAGTACGTCTGCAAGTGAAGCGAAATTGAGCACTTTTGACAGTTTTCATGTGCCTGAACCTGAATTTCATGGTTCTACAGGAAATAGAATTATTAATTTCCAAGCTTTGATGGGAATTATTTCAATCTTGTGTTGTCCGGAAGGTTATGCAACTGGATTGAAACTGGCAGATCATTCTAAGGAAGGACTTTGCTCTAATTTGTGTGTGGCTTGCAGTTGTGGGTTCATGACTGGCTTTACTTCTACTCCTAAAGAAAATAAGAAATTCTCTCTCAATACTTTATTGGTATTTGGATTGAGATTGATTGGCAGAGGATTCACAGCTGGTAAGAAGTTGTTATGCACTTTAAATTTGCCATGCATTTCTAAAAATACCTTCAGAGCTCATGAACTCAAACTGCTGGAAGCAGTACAGTTATGTTCTGAAGAAAATATGAAAGCTGCATCTAAAGAAGTGCAAAATTTAAAAAAAAGTACAACTTGTGGTGTTTCGGTAGATGGCTCATGGCAGCGGAGAGGCCATGTCACTTAATGGCTGCGTTTCAGTTATTTCCATTGATACGGGAAAAATTTTAGATCTGGAAGTAATGACTCAGTATTGTAAAATGTGTGAATTGAATGTGAAACGTGAGCATGTATGTTCAAATTATAAAGGATCCTCTGGAAACATGGAAGCTGTTGGATCTTTTAGAATTTTTGAAAGGTCACTAATCAAACGAGACCTTCAATACACCGAGTACTATGGTGATGGTGATTCCAAGGGATTTTTACAAGTGAAGGATATATATGGTGAAAACAGTGTCACAAAACTTGAATGTATAGGACATATACAAAAAAGAGTAGGCTCACGTTTAAGGAAACTAAAAGAACACCAAAGGACTTGGTGGGAAGGGAAATTAACTGATAAATTTATCGATAAACTGCAGAACTATTATGGGATTGCCATCCGCAGCAATGTTGGATGCCTCGAAAAAAATGCAGTCTGCTGTAATAGCTGCCTTCTTTCACTGCTGCTCTAGCAATCAAAATTCCATGCATGGGCAAGGTCCAACAGGGAAAGACAGCTGGTGCAAATATAAACAAGCATTAAGTGATGGCAAAGTATATGTGGACAAAACAGCAGGCCTTTCAAATTACGTGATTAAAGTGATAAAGCCTACTTATTTAGCACTCTTTGATAAGGTGTTACTAAAAAAATGCCTCCATGGCAAGACTCAAAATAATAATGAAAGCTTTAATAATGTATTGTGGTCTGTTTTGCCGAAAGAAATTTTTGTTCATAAAAAAACTTTGTTTTTGGGTTCATACATGGCTGTCCTCTTATATAATTCGGGTTATTTAGGGCTATTGCCTGTATTTAATTATTTAGGTATAGGAATTGATCCAACGACACTTAAAAACTATATGGGAATTGACAAGGGAGAGAATTCAAAAATCGAAACGCCAGTCATTACCCTCAACAAAACTCTCCAGAAAAAAACAAAAAGCCAAGAAAAAGTCCAAATTAGCTAAAAATGAAGCTAAAGAGGGCTTAAGCCAGTGCTTCTCAAACTTTCAATACTGGCGCCCCCCTTTTCAATCACAATTTTTATCGCGCCCCCCTTATACATTAATAATGTACTGAATGCAATAATCATGCACTTTGACGCTAAAGCAACAATCTTTATTATAAACCGTACAAATTCATGACAAGAGTATTAAATTTCGTACATGTTACTTTTGAGTAAAAAAAAATTAAGTGATAGGATAATTATATGCTATTTTTCCTTTCTCTAATTTTTAAATTGGAACATATTGCAAAATGCGGTGGTTGCTTAGAAGACAAAATATAGATATCAGCTAAATGTAGAAAAAAGAACTCAGAGGGTCAATTTCTAATCATAAGCATTCCTTTGAAAAACTTTGCTCTGTAAGACAAGCCCATGGAAGTACCGACTGAAGTACCCGCTCTTTGCACGAGTTCATTTATAAGAAAATAAAACATTGATATAATCGCTTAATTGTAAGGAGAATAAAGCCAAGCGTGCGACAATGTTTACAAAAATGTAAAATTATTTTTTTAAAATGATTGCTCAAATTATAATTAGTTTTAAGCGAACTGTAATTTTAAGTCTCAAAGAATTAGCATTTAGAATTGATGTTGAATAATGAACAATAAAAAAAATTCTGATGAAGAATAATTGTATTATTTTTAATATTTTTAAAGTGAAAAGACTTCAACGTGTTTTAACACTGGAGCAGGCGGGCATTCGATACTAATGGTCGAGCGAGGTTATTTGAGTCACCCCAATCTTTTTTTTTTATAATTTTTTTATAGTACACAATAAAAATCGTACTTCCAGTGAATAATTTAATTAAGAGAAAATATACTCACCCCTACTTTCAAGGACACAGAAAATATTTGGAAAAAAAAAGTTATCACACCGGGAACTCAGTTAATTCAAGTACCTAAAGATCGTAAAAAAAACGTCTGTCACTCCCAAAAAAGAGGGAGATATGTGACAAATATATTTTAGTTCATGTTAAGATTGTCAAACAGGAGGATAGTGTCAGGGCCATTGATAACAATTAAACAATTTTGCCAGAATTACCGATTTCGTGCACTGTGTGCTCGACGTGACCCCTCCCGGATAAAAAGTGTATTTATTACGATATAGATGTTTCTAAAAAAATTATGTAAAACGTTTTTCATTATGCTTGGCTTAGTAATCCTTCAAACTTCCCTAAATGAAAAAACAAATACATAAGAGCAGGGACATAACTAACCGTACAAGTAAGCTCGAAGGTCAAACCGCAGCAAATACATTCTGCTGCCTACAGCTGATGGCAATAATATATATCAGTGATGATCTTTTTATCTTCATAAAATGTTTTTTGATTATGGCTCTGGATTTTGTCTTTCCTCTAAAAAGAGTAGCATTTTCGCTTTGAAAAAAGGAAACGTAATAAAAAAATCTCTCATCATGGGATTACAGCAAATCGAATAAAACGTTTTTATTTGATTATAGTATCAAAGATAGCTAAAAAATGAGGTTTTGAAGTAAAAGCTTTTTTTTTGATTTTGTAAAATCGTAGAATTTTTTGGTTTTTTCTTCATTCTAGTAAATACATTTTTTTGAAACTTTTATTTTCGATATTCTCGCGCCCCCCCTTGTAGGTGCATCGCGCCCCCCCCAGGGGGGCGCGCCCCACAGTTTGAGAAACGCTGGCTTAAGCTATAAATATGGGGAGTTTTGAAAATGTTTAGTGAGTAGAAAAGTAATTATTTTGAGTTAAAATTATTAAATGTGTTTTACGAGAAACTGTTATTAAATATTTTTATTCACGATAAAGCTCACTACACAAAATATTGTTAAGATACTAAATCTAAATTTTCAGAACATGTTTTATATAGTTATATCTGTGTTATGAATCAAAATCTAATCTCTGTGTATATATTTATGTACTTTATTGCTTTTTTATGAAAGAAAAAGCATTAATTTTTTAAAAATTTGTGTTTTTGCATAAAATTTGGCATATTTAAAAAACTTTCAAAAACATTACAATTTTTTTTTATTTCTATCACAGAAAAAGATGTTGTTTATGTACTCTATAAATATTATTTAAATACTTTTATTAGAATTTTGTGTACAAGATTTGTCGTAACTGCAATTTTTCACCAAAATTTCGCTAAAAACAAAAAATTGTTATAGTCTACAAAACTCTCCAGAAAACAACAAAAGGGTTAAATAAAGGTCAAATCAGCTTTACATGAAGCTAAAAAGAGCTTGAGCTATAAATATAGTGAGTTTAAAAAGTGTAAAATTAGTAGAAAATTTTTCATGTAGTATTAAAATCTTTAAATGCATTTCCTGAAAAACTATGTTTTTTAATTTTTTTTCTTCACGGTACAGTTCACTACAGAATTTCTTTTTAAGATATTGACTTGAAATTTTTAGAAAATGTTTTATTTAGTGTTATCTGTATTCTAGACTATAATCTAATCTCTGTGTATATATTTATTTATTTTATTGCACATTTTGTGAGAAAATAACATTAGTGTTTTGTAAAAAATTGAGTTTTTGCATAAAAATTGACATATCTCAAAAACTTTCAGAAGTATTTACAAATTTTATAGCTATCAACACAGATAAGGATGTCATTTATGTACTGTATAAATATTATAAGAATATATTAATTATAATTTTCAATACAATCCTTACCGCAACTGCAATTTTTCACTAAAATTTCACTCAAAATTCCCAATATTTCCAAAATTACTTTTAACTTTATAAGAACTGTATTGGAATTCTTACTTTTATGTCCCATTTAAAATAAAAAAAAGTTTTATTTAATTGAAATTTTATATATTTCAAAAAAAAAAGTGCTCGAAGATAGTCACATACCTTAAAAAATTAATAAAAAAATTAAAATATTTAAATAAATTAAAAAATTCATAAGTTTAAATTACAATTTTTGCTTACACGTTGTAATTACATTATTATCAATACTGTTTTCTATAACAAAAATATTTACAGTAATTATTTATATGTTCTTGACAGAGAAAAAAATTATACAATCCTCATCTAGTCTGAGCGTTTCTATATCTTTATTAGGACCAGCCACATTATTAACAGTTTTTTTAGTTAAAGAGTTCCAAAATGCACAGTTTTACCATTTGTAGCCAATAACTTCGTTCCTATTGCTACAAACATTTTCCTTTTCCTCCTATTTTTTCTAAAAAATCTTTGTAAGTTTATATCTACTTTTCTTTAGAAAACGAAACTAGAAGGGCCAAAGCCAGTTTCATACTACGGTGAATCAGCAAGCATGCAAATAACAAATGTATCAAATGCAGCTACATTCCCTGGCCAAATTATTAGACGCACTCCTGTTTTTTAATAATTAATTGTTTTATATAAGTTTATATGCAATACTTTCACATTTAAACATAGATCCAATGGATTTTTAATGAGGAAATTTATTATATATTTTGTATTTGCATTTATTTTTCACACATGACAACACAAAGTTAATAAATTCTCACACGAACGTAAACAAGTCTAAACCTGCTCGAGTCGCGTTCACGCATGCTTCAGTTGCGGACGTGTTTCTGTGGGTTAATGTGCTTTGTTTGTTAATTTAGCAGTTTTATATTACGCATTTATTTGTTTATTTCGTGTGCGGCGTTTAAATAATCAGTTTGTACACTTTGAGCATGGGTAAAAAAGGTGATCTTTCACAATGTAAGAAAGCAGAAGTAAAGGCCCTTGTGAATGGAAAATTGTTTTCAAACCGCGAAATATCACGAATGTTGAAAGTTTTTGAAGCTAGTGTACGACGCATAAAGAAGAAAATTGAGTCAGGGGAAGAATTGAGCCCAAAAAGAAAAAAAATGCAGAAGAAAGCCTATTTTTAGCCCAAAGTCAGAAAGATCATTAAAGAAAACTTGCCTTGAAAATAGATTTGTTACCACAAAAGTGATAAAATCGCAACTTCAAGATATTAATGTGAACGCTTCTGAACGCACTGTTCGAAGAAAATTAAATTATTTAAATTTAAAGACATGGCGTCCCCCAACAGGAAGCCCAAATTAACCCCTGCAATGAAAGCAAAGCGTCTGAATTGGGCCAAACAGTGGCATGATAAAGATGTGGACTTCTGGAGATCGGTATGTTATAATTTAATCACAAAATGTTTAACCATTTTTCTATGATTACAGAAGGAACAGCAAATATGTTTATTTATTATTTCTTTTATTTCTGAAACGTCTGCTTCAGTGATGAATGTACATTTTAAATTTTGCCGAACAAAGCTCAGTTTGTGCATTGTCGTCGTGGAGAAAAGTTTCATTCTGACTGTGTTGTACATACTGTGAAACACCCTACAAAAACAATGATTTGGTCAGCCATCAGTGGCGAGGGTAATGGACGTCTGTACGTGGTTAAAAGTGTGGTGCGGGAAGACCAGTACAAAGATGTCTTGCAAAATCGCTTGATTCCGCAGCTGGAAAAATGGTTTCCAAATGGCGAACCATACATTTTTATGCAAGATGGAGCTCCCTGCCGTACAGCTCTGTCTATCAAAGCTTTTTGGCAGAACAAAATATCCCTGTGTTGGATTGGCCGGGTAATAGCCCTGATATGAACTGAATCCAAAACGTTTGGGTATTTATTGAAATAAGAAGTGACTATATAAAGATGTGATTACAAATAAAACTCAGCTCTAAGAAAGAATAATTCACGTGTGGAATCATCATCCTCAAATGCAGGAGACATTACAGTTTTGTATTTATAGCATGCCGCGCAGAATTGAAGCTCTCATAGCGGCTAAAGGTGGCTCAACAAAATATTAATATTTAATTATATTTGTTCCGGTTTTCTTTCAAGAGTCTATAAATACATTTTTTTATTTAATGATGATGTTTTATTTGTGATAATAATAGATTATTAAATGGACAACCAAAAAACATACACTGTATCTGATAAATACAAAAAAAAAAAACTTTAGAGTATCACCTGATAATTAATATTTTTCATAAAATCTTATAGTGCGTCTAATAATTTGGCCAGGGACTGTAGATGAATCATATTATAAATAAACACACCTAGCAGTTTTGGTTTTCATTTTTGTTTGTAAGTGGCAGCTAGATTATCCGTCTTATTTTCTCCATCTTTAGTTTGATTATGGAACAAAATTACGCTTGGCTTATTTTTCTACGAACTGTGAAACATTTTTTTTATGATGTAAATGAATAAAAGTATCATATTTTTAATATTTTAGACATAGAGCAATTATCATCATGTTAACAAAATACCTGGCCATTAAAGGAAATTTCTGCATTAAGTAAATGATATGATCCATCGATTGATTAAATTCTATTTATCGTCACTTATTTCATCAGATTCAAAACCGAATCTTCGTAAAAGCTTTCTGGTGAATTCAGTAAGACTTGGTTTATGATTAGTCATGTTATACAGGTATGTCGTAGGGCAGGAATGGTGAACTAATGGCACGCGACACAATTACTTGGGCACGTCTCCGATCAAAACGGTTAGCATTTTAGTTAAAAATAACAAAATTCACTATGAAGTACTACCAATAAAAGCGAGTGATCAATCGCGTTTTTACATACATATGCCACCACTTCAAAGAATAGAATGTAAAGCCTCAAGACACAAATAAAAAATATTATCTTCAAGAGTAATCTCAATGCTTTTGACGTTAAATTGCATATTCCAGATATTATTGCAAGATATAACAAGAAACTACCAGTGCTTCTTGAACTTGAAAAAATCAGACGAAGAAAAAGTTATTCAAGGATTTATTTCCAAAATTATTATGTACCCTGATGTGACTTCATTTGATAAACTAAACTTGTCCCAATTCGATTGGAAGAAATTGAAGAATTTAAAATGCAACAGTGTTTTATTTCCAGTCTAGTTCAATATGGATTCAAAAATTTATTAAAACAAGAAAAATGTTTCAATTGATTGAAACAGAAAATTACCAAGCAATATAAGTAAAAATGTCAGTAACGAAATTTTGGAAACATGGAATTCGATTCCAGATACATTTAACTGTTTGAAAGAGCTGTGGCTCATGCTTTTTTAACCATATTTCCATCTACCTATGCACCCGAGAATCATTATTTTCAGAGATGAAGAACATTTAAGACGACTCCCTTAGAAAACCATTTGCCAGATGACTCTAATTTAGTATGTGTTCTGCTAAAAGTAACATCTTACAATCCTAATATAAGTTATTTGTCAGCTGATCGGCAACAACATATGTCACACTAATATTACTTTAATTTGAATTGCACGTATATCCAAAACATTTACTACTATACAGTGCAAAATGTATTTTTTAATAGTAAATAAAGATTTTTAACTGTGGTTAGTATTTAATTTTTTTATTATTATTTTCCCAAAAATCACAAGTCAAAATTATTTGATGACATGTCTATACACCATTAAACACTTTTTTTAGAAAAAATGGCACGCTGATCCAAAAGGGTTCGCCACCCCTGTCTTAGGGCCTGAGCCAACTGAGTACGAGCCCAGAGCCTCGATAACAATGGGAGCTTCGTCTAGTTCTCGAATTAGCCTGAATAAGATCATGACTCGAATAATATTAGCAAATGATTTTTCTTGTTGCATTCTCCCCAAAATTTCAAATTTCAGAAGATATGACCACTTGTTACCTGTGATGACCGTCGACCATTTATAGGCCTAGGCCTACCACCATACACCATTCAGTCAAAATGAGTAAGTCTGTTCAGCCGGTTAGTGTGACTGTAAGTCATGCTCATTTATTTGTTTCAGGTTATTGTTTGTACAAGTATCTGTGACAACGTATGCTATGTACTGTCTACTTTGAAGGATCATATATGGGTCTACATTTATGTACGAGGCCTAGGGCCACATTTTGCGTAGAAGCCCATGTTTTCAAGAAGTCTTAAGACGGCCCTGATAATACATAGGACTATAAAATCATCAAAACACTTCCAGCATATAGTACGCTTTGAACCCGATTCATATACTTTTTTTGATGTGATAAATAATTAAAATTTTTTGGTGTCAAGAGAACAAAACAACATTATTCTGTAGCAATAATTGGTCGCATTTTGTAAGTTATATGTATCATACGTAACAGATCAATTGGAGAAGAGCAGCAGCTGACACCCTGATTATGGCATCATTATTTCTGCATTTCAGTATACTAACGTGATGAATAAAATGCAGTCTACTGAAAATATAACATTGGTTTTACATGCATTTCTTTGAAGGTTAATATTATAGATTTGCTGATATGAATATCACATATTATGAATCACATATTATCACATATTCACTGATTATGAATATCACATATATTTTTGTTGAATTAAAACAGATATATCTATGATTTCTTAAAGGTTACATAATTAAGAAATACATATTTTTGAGGAATATATAAATGATCAGAATACACCACAATTAAAATCTGCGGAAGATACCATAAGATCAATTTTAGAAATGTGTCGAATCCTTCCATTCGGAGTAGAAGAGATATATCTCTCTCTCAAAAGGATTTATTTATATTTAAAGAATATATCTTGCACAGTAAATTTTGAATTTTGAATATTTTTCATTTCTCGTTAAAAGGCTCAAAACGCAGCGTATTTATGTTACTCTGAGATTTTTCGAAGCATAATTTCAATATTTAATTTTTAGTAAATTGTTATGAAGGAAGCGAAACTAAATGGATATAATTTTTGTTATATTTTGATGAAAATTATTATAATTAAAAAATAATAATTAAAAACATCTTTTTATGCACATGTTGTTTTAAAATTTTGTATAGATTTTCTTTTCTTAGAAAAAAACAACCATAAGATCACCAGATAAATTCTCTAAAATATTGATCCAAATCCTAGCGTTATTTTAAGTATATACCCAAATCTTTCGCGTAAAAGTGTCACAATAACATTTTCCAGCCATTCCTAAAAATCTAAAAATGAAACTTGATATGATAATGGACCGCAATGCGTGATTTCAAGCAGGGCCTAAGTACTGAGGAAATATTGAAGCGAAACATTTTCAAATTGTTTCAAATGGCTTCTAGTAAATTACCCTGTCAAATTCGATCAGCTATTATCGTATTCCGTTACTGTAAGTGGATATTGATTAATCATGACACTTGCCAGCTTTGAAATGTAATAATGCCATAATAGCATTGCAACTGGAGAAGATTTAACGTTCTCGAGAAAATTGGTGACTTCAACTATTCGCCAAAGTGTTTGTCACATGTTCTAAGATAAAATATACTGAAATAAATCTTTAGTTCCATTTAAAATTTAGGCAAATTGTAAAATGACAACAAATGAATTTTGAAAATTAAATAGGCAATATTTTAAGTTTTAAGTTGTTTATTATTTTAGAAAATAAATTTCTTCCAAAAATTAACTTACTTTTATAGTTATAATTTATACTATATATTGTAAGCATGTAATTTTTATTAAGGAAATTACTCTGTTTCTGCATGTCCTCTAAATTTTTTTTAAATATTACACAGCAACGTAACATCCCGAATCCTTATATACTAAAATACACACATACTTATATATATATGTTTGTAATTTCCATGAAAACCATATAAACATATATATAATTAAGCTGTTATTTTTAAATTTATATGTGATTAATTTTTATTATTGTATATAATTTCAAGATATAAAGTTAAAAGCGATTATTTTAAGCTGCATAAATTTGGATGTTTATCTTCCTTTGACTATCTACAATTGTAATTATTTAAAAAAAGGTTAATTTCTAGAGTTGTAGTTAATTTTCTTATAGATATAATAGAAATTATTTCTGTGTAGTTCTCTAAAGTTATGCTTTGACAATACATAACTAAAATCATATGCGTAATATATGCACATTAAAACTTAATACTTTTACTGGTTAAAACTTACTTTCTGAAGTTATTTTTAAAATTGTTGGGGAATAATTTAATTTTCTAAAAAAATATGTATATCTTTTTATCTAATAAACCGAATGAATTTTGCCTTATTTAAATTAGTTTGAAATATTTAAAAGATAATTGTAATAAAAAATTACATTTATATATATGTTGAGTTAAAAATTGCTTTAAAAAAGTATCCTTTTTAACCATTGGAACATAAACATTGCTAATAAAAATAAGTTCTCTGAGTTGCTAAAAAATATGAAAAGCAAATATTGGGCAAGAAACATTCAGAAACTATTTAATTCATTTATTTTAAATAAATATTTATAAGCAAAACGCTTTGAAATACTTACAATTGCAATTATTAAAGAACATAAAATTATTTTTGTAATGATCTTTAAATGCTTTTCCTGCTTTTAAATGCTTGAAAAATATGTTAACTGGTATTTTGTTTAATCTAACTAGATAATAAAAATATTATTTGCTTCAATTAAACGCGTTTAACTTCGAAAATAACAATGTTAATTTCTAATAGCATTAGTCTTTTTTCAGAATATATTTCTAATAACAGTACCATTTATTGTTTACCTTTATACGCTTCAGTTTAATTATAAAGGAATCTTGTTTTCTGCATAAGCGATTATCGGATTATGTAATTGACTTTTAAATTAAAGTTCATTGTTACTTTAATTAATGAAGCAAACTAAATTCTTTCATTTAATTTTAGGTTTTTGTATACATTGATAAAATGTTTACTAAAAATATTTTGATTAGTTTCAGGCAATTCTTTTCTTTGCCGAATGCGAAATATGCAATTAGAATGCTCTTGAGAATACTTAAAACGTGATGATTGTGCAACGTATAACAGAAGATTTGATAATACATTTGAAAGAATTATTAAATACTTTTATGCGATGAAAAAGTTTTTAAATAAATGAGGTTTCAATGCCATCTTGTTTTACGAGAGTATATAAAATTTTAAAAAAAGTGTTTATGAATTCTTATTTTTCTTGTATTAAGTTTTGATTTAGGAATAACAATTCAGAATCAGAAATGAATATTAAAACTTATTTGTAGATTGGTTTCACATATTTGTGGCGAACATTTTTGTTAAAATTAAACATTATTTTAGGTAGTTTTTAATTCTATTCACTAGAAAACTAATGTATAAATAATATATTTTATTATATAATGTTATATAATGTATAAATAATGTTATTTTTTTAGTAAATCGTATCTTATTGTGAAACTCGGCAGCAAATACGACAAAAATGAAGTTGTTGCAGGAAAAATAATCTATAATTACAATACCGTATGGGGCCAAATAAACAAAATAATTTTGTCTAGCTTTGATTTCAGTTTTACTTCCCGGCATTGTTCTAAAACAAGATGGGAAAATTTTTCAAGGAAAGCCTACAGTTTTTCTTAAAATAATCATTCTAGATTCATTTATTTTGCCACTGAATTTAGTGACATGATGGAATTTTACTGTCACGAAGATCATTTTTAAATACTTAAAATTGTTAAAATAATAGTTCATGTATGTGTAATTTACCTTCCCAACCACACACATATATATAATTGCCTTTCCACAGTAACGCTAACTAAATCCATAATTTATACAGCATTATCCTTATTTTTTGAAAGATTGAACACCTGACAGTATTTTTAAGGCGCAATAATCTTCAGTTTTTTCTTGGTAGGAAATCATTCCACGAAACACTTGCTTAGATGGTCACCAATTCTGAATATGTCCAACTACATCATTCAAAATCTTGATGGTACTATGCTACTTATCCCATGTTATATTTCCCCAAAATGTAGTAGTCTCAGTTACGTCCAAGTAAAAGTATCTTCCATACCGGAATTTTCTTCAAAAGTGTGACTTCAACTTCTTCTAAAGGATGACAAAAAAATGAAACCATGTACTCCAGGACACGTTCAAATTTCATTATCATACTCTAGTTTTCACTCCAGCAAAACATTCTAAAGAGTGTTTTTTTTTCAGGTATAGACGTTTAAGTTGGCATTACTTTCCAAGATGGCGACCGATTTAACAGCTGTCAAGTGATTTATTCTCAGTTTGGTTTGGCAATTCATCAAAACGATCATCAGGCAAGGCGTAGATTCGTCGAATGGGCCCAAAACGAGATTGCCGTTGTTCCCGATTTTCATAAGCAAATTTTGTTTAGCGATGAAGCGCACTTCTGGTTGAATGGTTACTTCAAAAAACAAAACTGCCGCATTTGGGGTGAAGCTAATCCACAAGTGTATGCCGAAACACCATTACATCCAGAAAATCTGACTGTTTGGTGAGCTTTATGGGCTAGTGGAATCCTTCTTCAAAAACGATGAAGGACACAACGTTACAGTCAATGGTGATCGGTATAGAGCCATGATTACTAACTTTTTAATTCCTGAATTGAACAATCATGATGTCCAGAAGCTGTGGTTCCAACAAGACGGCGCAACATGTCACACAGCTCGTGCCACAATTGATTTATTGAAATACACGTTTGGTGACCGCCTAATTTTACGTTTTGGACCTGTGAATTGGCCTCAAAGATATTGTGATTTAACACCGCTAGACCTTTTTCTGTGGGGCTATGTAAAGTCATTGGTCTATGCGGATACGTCACAAACGCTTGACCATTTGGAAGACAACATTAGCCGTGTTATGGCCAATATACCGCCACAAATGTTGGAAAAAGTCATCGAAAATTGGACTTCCAAATTGGACTACATCCGAGCCAGCCGTGGCAGTCATATGCCAGAAATCCTATTTAAAATGTAATGCCGCAAGATTATCTTTCGAATAAAAAAAATCCATCTCAATCGAATAATACATCGTCGTTTTATTGCAATTTAAAGTTATATACCTCCAAAAAAACACCCTTTACCTTTTAAATCTGCACCTGCAACGGGCATAGTTTCGCTAACACTTCTCTAAAGAATGTATTGGTGATCGTCAATAACAAGCTCTTAGAAACTCTCAACTGAGTCCTGGAACTCAAGTCTGAATGTCGAGTAAGAGCAAAATGCACTTGTTTATCAAACTAATTAGTTTTAATATTCAAGTTTTTTAAGATAAATTTTTATTCTTGCAATTCTGTCTTCAACCCACTCAATAACACAACCTGGCATACTATCACATCTGTCCCACTTATGACACTGAAAGCAGGTGCTTGTACACATATTTAGTAAAGATAAACGCCCTCATTGTAACATAAACTATTTCGTAGAACGTTGCAATACAGTATTCTTTAGCGTTACTCGTTAACGTAAGATATTTAAAGTTAATTATTTCAAAACACTAGTAGCTTGAGTCCCCGTATTTGAGAAGAGAGATAGAGTGATCTGCTGATTATTTATTTTTTACACGCTAGAAGTTTTCTAATACGTTTAATTTTGAGAAAAACGAGATATTTAGTTGACAAAATTTTGTTCATTAGAATAACCAAATGGGAACTGTGTTATCAGTTTACAAAGCATAAATTAAAGAGAAATTCCTTGTTGATATTAAAAATAACTATGTACACATTAAGAGATATAAACTTCTTATAATACAAAATTTTATTCTTTACGTATATTTCTACGTCTGTGGATTTTATATAACGAATCAAAACACAATTACTATATCCAGCTATTTTTATTAACTTATTTTAATTTTTTTTTTTCATTTCATTATGGCAAGCTAGTTTATAGTTTTTAGTGTGACATTTTTTTTATGTTAACTTGAGAAATGATTCTCGAAAAATATGTTTATTCTCAACAGTTTGTATTTTCTGTTATTGTGGTAACTATTATTCGAAGATTCAATTGGTCATTAATTGTTCAATATACTATCATTAAACTATGTATTTCCATAGTCATAATTTAATTCCTTCTATAGCTTTAATTTTATAAAGATAGTGGAAAATCATTAGCATATTTGTAACTTCCTGTTGTATCAGATATGAATAATTGTTTAAAGGATCATTTTTTAAATGTGCGTATTTGCTTAGAAAATATTACATATCCGAAGACGTCTAAAATAATAATAAAATACAGGCGTGTAAATATTTTTTTTTTTTTACAAATAATTACCTATCATATCACAATACAATAAAAAATAAAGAAAAGAAATACCTTACAGTTTTTGCAAAAAATGTGTGTTTCTTGCTATGGCACGAAATTAGGAGATCAAGGTAAGGTTTGTAGGCCACTCATGTTTTTGTTTGTTTGCGTAGAATATAATAATTCAAAGTATTATAGCTGAAAGTAAAATAACAATAATTTCAATACGTACCACACTGACATTGTGTTATTGTGTCTTTATTTAGCTTTAAATCTGTTCCATTCCTTTTATTTACATAAGTTCATACAGTAAGAATTTTAAGTTATTTTGAAATAAAATTAATGTGGGAAATTTAATTTTTAATAATTTAATCTCACATGCCTTATCTATGTATGTGTGTGTACAATTTTGTAAAAGTAAATATAATGGATTGAACTGTGCACTTCATATACCAAATATTTTAGAATTGTATATTCAGAAAAGAATATGCGAAATTGAATGAGTTTTAATTTTTTTCATTCGAATTTTGAATACATAATTTTGTTGATGTTTTATTAAAACAATTGCTACGTCGTTTAAAATACTATAAGGATTAATACTTTTAAAATTGCATGTAACTTTGTACCGAATCTTTTGTTTTTCTAGTTTCAGAAAAATGTTTCACACTCTTGTATGTTTTACAAAACGAAACATATTAACTCAGAGTCATTTTTAATACTTTTAAAGAATTTAATACATATAAGTATGCCAAAATCGTGGTATTGTGTGAACTGCTACTACGAAAACTTAAATTCAAAATGTATGAGGAAAGAATTTCATCATATGTCTTGAATTTCCCTTTCTTATTTAGTACTCAAAAATATATAATGAAATAAAAATGTATGCCATTTGTTTTATTTTTATGAGTAAATCTTTTAAATTTAAGGAAAAAATATTCATAAGACACCTTTAATTATTTTATAATTCTTGTTTTCATATTTATAAAATTGTATGTGTGGCATATGAAAATGTTTTCTATTTGTATGAATATGTATACATTTCATGACAAATACTTTATACTTTTTCAGAATTTTCTGTAAGACACTACAAACAGCTTAAATCATACTATTTTACTGGAGTATATAAATTTCTTGATCTAATATAATCTCATAATATATATATTTACTCAAATAAGTCCTTTTTTGTCGTTTTCGACTTTTTTGTATTTATTTTGCCAAAAACATCTTTAATATTTTAACAAACATTAAAAAACAGCTTTTGTGAGTGCATTTATGTAAGAAAATGTTATATTAAATGAATATAATCTACAATTATATATTATTTAATATTACAGCTTTTTTTAACAAATAAAGAGATTTATTTTTACAGTAACTATTTACTGAAACTGAAGCTCAGTGGCTGAGAGGTTAGTGCATCACGCTTATATACCATGACGTTCAAACCCTTGGTTAAACAGGTTTGACTCAACCTTTCAATTCTTATGTGGGTCGATAAATGAGTATCAAGCTTATTTAGGAACTTAACACTGGGGGTTTTGCGTCAGACTGACCACCTGAAAAGAACATCTGCTCCTGACGTTGTGGGCCCCCCAGTAAGTCTTGATTCCCATGTACCTTCACCCACTGAATTAAGTTATTTATTTCAACAATAGAAGTTAAAATGCTAAAAATGTTTGATGTTTTAGTTCTTTTTTGATAAGATAGCATGGATTTAATATTTATGTTCCACATTTTGTAAAACGAATCTTAAATCCAGTTATATTCATACATAGACTTTCAGTATAATTTTGTTATATTTTGAAAATGTTTGGAATAATTTAATGTAACATAGAATTACTAATATTTATATAAATCACATTTGTTCTTCATTAACAACATGCAGTAAGTTTGTGCATTTTAAGTTTAAAACTAATTTGTATTGGGACTTTATAAATTTGCCATATGCTTTACATTTAAGGTAAATGTAGAAGTATTTAAATTAAAATTGTTTGTTTTTCAAAAATAATTATTACAAATATAGTAGAGAGAACTAGATCTACAGGATCTTGAAAAATCAATTGAATTTTTATACTTCAAAGATCAAATGTAATTTGCATAAGAAGTCCTTTTTCAAAGTCTGAGAGGAAAATCTATCATATTTTATCTGTGTGTTGTATAAACTTAGCACAAACTTTAAAATATACAATGTTTCTCTTTTTTCGATTCTGCTTCTTAAATTCAATATAAGATAAGTGGCTTTACTTGAAAAACAAATTTTCTGAGAAAAGGTCTTATTCCCCAAAGATGTTTCGCTTCAAAAAACATATCAATTATGAATGAAAAATATTCTTTCAAGCAAAAATTATTCATTGCTACATTACTTTTTTTATAAATCAGGTTTAGTTCAGAACATAGGAAACATTTTCTGATTTTGTCCTATGGCTATGTAGTCAATGTATCGGTTAAAATACCTTTAGAAATAATGGTTTAATGTTATGTAAACACATTTTATCATTGAGTAAATTGTGTTAGAGAAAATTATTTTGGAATTTCTTTTGAGAAATATTTAATATTTTAATTCAATAATATAGAATTATATAAAACAAAGTATTGAGTATATATTTATATATAGAATAAAATTAAAAGGCTTACAAAGCCACGTAACAATATATTATCTCATAAATGTTTGCTGGTATGAAGTAAACAACGGAAACTTGCGTGTTGGAATTTTTTAAGCTACTTCGAACTGAAATTTGATAAAGTAAAAACTTAAAAAAATAAGCATCTAAATATTTTATGTATGTAAGGAAACAATAAAGAGAAACTATAGTTATTGCAAAATACACAGAAATTATTTATTTAAAGCATTACAAACTTGTTTTTTATTTAACTCGGATAATAGAGTATATAAAAATTATATATTACAATACATATTCCTATACATTTTAAATAATAGTTATTTCATAAATTGTAATACACATTGCAAACAGTAAAAGTGGGGGAAAAAACTAAGCCACTGTGTATTTGATTGTTTGGTCGTTTATTTTTAACTGGTTTTATCTGTTACATTTTGAAAAAAACTTGGGAATAAGTTTTTTTTCCGACACGCATGATAATTTTGAACCAATGCCAATTGACGAAAACATATAAACAGCATGCAAACTTGGAACATCCTTTAGTAGGGTGTTCCATTTGGGCTATTAGAAGTCCAATAGCCCGGAAGATTGCAGACGCAAGAATTTGAGATGTGATGGATATGATATAAGATGATATAAGATATAAGAGATAAGATGGATTTAAAAGCAACAGACAGAAGACTATTTATCTAATGGCATTTGTACTTTTAGAAATAGACCATTGAGAAACAAATATTTAATTTAGTCAAAAATTATTTTGCAATTTGCTCCAATTTCATAATAAGAAAGGAAAAGTAACGTAATACTTACCTACTACTTTTAAGTAACCGATTCTATTTATTACTTAAAAGTAGCATGTAGAAAATTTAATACTTATCTTGATAATTTGTACGGTTTATACTTTGATTTGTATTATAGCTTTACCATCAAAGTACATTATGATTGCATTCAATGCAATGTGATTCTATGGGGGGTGAGGAAAATTAGGATTGGAAATAGGCTGCAACTGTTAAAAGTTTGAGAAGAACGAAATTAAGCAAATGATGAATATGAGAAAATATATGAAAAGTAAGGGAAAAAACACTACTTTAAGTTTAACAGCTTACAGTTAATTGTTTACGAAATTTTTAAGCATGTTTTATATAATAATATTTTAAGTATTTTTATGTTATTGATTCTCACATGAATTATATATAAAAATCATTTGGTTAAATTTGAAGTTATTTCTTATATTAATTGCCTAAAATAAGTTTGTAAGTGTGAAGTGTGAATATCTCGTAACTTACACATATTAAATAACGATAAGAATTGAAACTTTAGTATTGATAACCCTAAAAGAGGATTTTACATTAACATTATTTTCAAAACTTGACAAATAAATATAACAGTATGGAAACTATCAAAAATAATATTTTTATAAATTTCTATGGACGGAAATTAGCTAAAGATGTGATGCTTTGAATAAATCTAGAAACATTTTACATGAAAAATGAAGAAATATAAATACTCTGGAAAATAGAAACATAAAAAACATAGTTAAGATAAATATATTGAACATTAATGGGGCTTAAAGCTGAAGACATTTTATGTGAGAACATATATTCACAAGAAAGGATTTATAAATCAAAACAAAATACCATTTGAATAAATTTTGTACCTTATGTTATAAAAAAAACCTTTTTTTATAACTTCTAAGCTCTCTCTTTGAATCAAAATAAGAGCAAAGTAGTTACTTCAACTCTCATAAATTATTCTCAATATTTTTTGAAAAATCATCCCATAAAAAGCAGCCATGATCGTGATGTATGCATAGTTTTTTTGGTAAATTTGAATACATTGGAAGATAAAATTATTTGTGCTAGAGGTAATCCTTCAAACTACCTCCCTAATGCATCACTAACTATACATCAAATACAAATACGGTTATAAGTACTGAAGCATACTTGTATTTATGAAATGTATGTTTTGTTTTTGAAAAAAATAAATTGGACATATGTATTTTACCTCATGTAATTTGTAAATAGATAAGAGATAGTTTAAATGTTTGATGTAATTTACTTGGCAGGGCAAAGTTCCTATAAAATAAGAATGATAGGAAGCATACAAAGCTTGGTATAAAGAGACATACAAGATATTCCAGTATTTTATAAGCATATGATTTACGCCGACCATTACGTATTCCACTGCGCCTTCACTTCTGATCACCATCTTGTTAACCCCATCCCGAACGCTCTCTATCCTTAGGTCAACTCTATTATTAATAATCGTGCTATTCACAATAAATTAATTTCCTGCTTTGCTATTTCCAAATCCATATGTGATAATTTGGCTTAACGTTCCCTTTTCCCTCTTCGGTTCTTCCTATTCCTTTAAATCTTTTTTGTACCCCTCCCATAATTTATTGCAACTTCCTGTTACCCTTAGTCATCATTCTGGGTTTACTTTAAGATTAATTTCTTGTTTGTTTTTTTCTCTCTCTTTTAGCAAAAATGGTATCTTTAATAAAATTCAATAACTTATCTGTTTCCCCCCTCCTTTCCCCCCTCTTTCTCGTTTTCGTGTCTTAAAAATATAATTGGAGGAGGAAATCTAAAAAAAACATCTTTCCAATGCTTTTTTAAAAAAAAAATCTAACGACAACAGGAAGCGTTGGCGCCAACTGGAATTAGGGTTCAAAAATATATATTTTTTGTTTCCTGTTTATTTTTTCTCTTTTTCAAACATCGTGCTCTATGTCTGTTTCACATCTTTTCTTCTCCTTAGAAGATAGCACCTGTGTGTGATATTGTCTATGTTTGTTAAGTGTTTTTTTTTTTTTTGCATTTGCATTGTAATTGTTAAGCGTTTTTTCTGTATTCTTCCCCCAATTCTCAAGAATTTTGGGGAAACGACCTTTTTGTACATTTTTTTTGTTTAATTTGAAAATAAAATACTTCTCGCGAGGGTTGGATGTAGCTCTAAACCCTTTGGGTGAGCTCGATTCTCTGGAGTAAGTAAGCATATGATTTGTTATTGAAAATAGCGTTTACATAAAAAATTACTCATGAGATTATTTTGTATGCAAAATTGTTAATTCGGGGAACAAATGTTATCGACAAAGAATTAGGAATGCTTAACAAGACATATCCTTGGCTGTATTTTGCTTTAAAATTTGTCTCCAAATCTGACTAAAATATCTTTACCAAAACTAAGCAATCATTTTGAAGATAACTCGATAGCTATTATAAAATAATGATTATTAAGTTTTTAATGTAGTTATAACGTTATAAAATAAGACCTTATATTTAATTTAGTTCTTAAAGAAGTTGTTTATAATGTTTGATATGATATTTATAAGCAAATTAAAGAATTAAAATTTCTCATAAAGAAAAATATCTCGTGTAAAAGCATTTTTCGAGTCTTGTTTAATGCAAATAACTCCAAGAAACAAAATAAATCTCTTTGTTTCAAAAAAAAATCTTTCTTTATTTGTGGTTTTGGTAGAGGTCAATATTATTAGCAGTGATATATCGTAACCTAAATTCTATGCAAATAAGCGCCTGTAAGCATAACCGCTTAACTTTCATTAACGTGTTATCCTGTGAAACTCAATCTCCCTTAATTTCTTAGACCTAATAAAGCTCGTTCTACAATTACGCTTCCAAGTTTAAAGACTTACCATTAGCTCAAGGCATTCAGCATATCAGCTTCCTTTCACTTTCTTTTTTGCAATTGCAAAACGTCCACTATATATCTACTAACTAATCTGACTATCACGGTTTCTTCTTGAGAGGATTGGCTGTGAAATAACTCAATGATGGCCCCAAAGATTCCTCAAGAGGATTAGTAGGGAAAACACGATAAGGCCCCCTCACAAATTGTTATTAATTCTTAAATGGTGTGCTTATAAATTGTTTGTATGTTAATCCGCGAGATTTTGCGATACTTGTAATAGCCTTTTTATCAGGTATTAAATTGAAAATTGTGACGACATTGCTTGAAACAAAGTTAGATTGAGTTGTGCAGTAAACGAAACTTTTTGTGGGTGACTTTTAACTTTAACTTTTTGATTAAAATATTAATCAAAAAGTAAAAAATGACGCAAAAAGAGAGGACACTTAGAGGATTTTAAAACTTCCTCTGTATACCATTGTGATACGCTTATCCTTATTTTACATTACGCGTCTCAAAACCTGATTACTCTTGTTTTCAGAACATATATGGGGAGGATACATGTCATAGAAAACTTCATCACCAACTGGCAATGTTCTAAGTGTGTTGCTCAAGCTCCCCAACAATACAGTTGTTCTTGATAGTGTATCAATGTAAGCCCCCGTCCAAGCGTAGAAACTTCAATCATAAAATTTTTCAAAGGTTCTGCTGTTAACTTACATGCCGATCCCACAGTGAAAAAATATACAGTGAAGGACTCAGAGCTAAGTAAGTATATCCTGTTATCTAGTAGTTCTATTATTGTTGTTATAAGATGTTGAAAATTATCGTTAACTAGACTTTCTTGTCAATATCGTCTAGTAGACGAATTTTTCGATCAAAATGTGAAAAACCTTGATTATGCATCATCTAAGAGTGCTACATCTAATATATATATTATAAATATGAAAGTTTGTGAGGATGCTTGTGGGTCTTTCACGCAAAAACAACTGAATGGATTTTAATGAAACTTTACAGTAATATAGCTTATACATCAAAATAACACATAGAATATAATTTATATAGCATAGGTTATAACTGATAGAAATTTGTAAAAAGTGTCCAAAATATAACGGTATTTGTCAAGTAAGTAGAAATAAATTATGGCATCTGCAAGCAAATCTTGCTTGAGCTGCGAAAAAGCCCACCACAGCATATATCTATCTTTTGTTTGTGAAGAAACCTTTTTTGTTTTGGCTACGCAAGGGACTCGCTTCTAATTAATTACTGTGATCAGAACAATGCCTATTTTTTATTTCAGAATAAAACTATGTTTTAAAGGGAAATGTTGTTATTAATATCTCTTTATTTTAATGATTTTTTTAATTTTATTATGCATATTTGTTTGTAAGAAATTGATCTTTTTTCAACATTGCTTTTATTGGTTCTGGTACTGAAAGTAAATAAACTTTATCTTGCACACTGCATCATTTGGACAAATTTACAAAATTTGTTTGTGGTTAGTAGTTAATTATAACGCTATAATTTTAATTCAATAGGCAGATATTGCGTTTTTAAGTATAAAAATAATTATAACTACTGTAGTGTATTTTTTTGGAGTGTGTGAGTGAGTGGATGTTAACATCGCACTGTTCAGCTACACGAGGGCTTTTGGCAACGCATCACGTAATTTTGAACCATGGTCAAGTGACGAGGACAACACCTGAGTTGGCACCCCATTCTCATAACTACCACACCACACCAAACTAAAAGGAATATTCTACCAATACTTAGCAGGAATATTTTTTGAAATCCACTCTCGCAAGATATATGTCAGCAAGGGTTCTATGATGAGTATTTTAGCGGGGAAGCCGAATAGTTTTGTAGCAGATATTGCGTTTTCAGCAGAAGGCGTTTTCAGCGGATTGCAAAGATAATTATTTTTGTCCCGAAAAAACAGTTTATGTCAAAATTTAAGTGTCTTATTTTTTGTATGTTAGTAAAGACCTTGGAAAATGATTTGACTACTTATTTTAAGCGAACAGTGTATATAATTAATTTTACACAGTGGAATATCTTTAATTAATTTATTATAGCTCTGACGGATAAAATTTTCCAAAGTGCAGTATTTTGTTTATGTATATCCCTTAATTTGTAAATGTAGCGATCCAAAAAAAATATTGTATGAAAAAAACTGCAGTAAATCTTAATTCGGTTGAAAAACGTATTAACGTGCATCACTTCCCCTACACGGTGGGTCTTACAAAGCTCTAATAAAGCTCGAGCTACGAAAGTAGCTAGGCATTTGCAAACTTGACTCTATCGTTAACACATTTCGCTATGTTTTTTATTGAAACGTCATTATAGTTTAAGAAACTGCGTTGCTTGCGAATATTACAATTTTAACATAAAATAAATGCAACAGAAAGTAATATTAAAGTATTACACTTTCAGATATAAATTATTTACTCTAGTTTAAGTGTTCCTTACGCAAAACTTTTAACAATGTGTTACTTTTGCTGAACAGAGATCAGCGTAGGGAGGTATTTTGAAAAATGGACAATCAAGAGTGTTACGAGGAATTATAAATAAAAAAAAATTCCTTTTATCAGCTATTAGATCTCCATACTTAAAATTTAACAAAGATGTTTTTCTTTCTTTCTTTTTTTGTTTAGTTGAGATATACAAAATCTTTTTTTTTTATTAATTTGCAATTCACATAAAATTAACTCATTAAAAACTTCTTTTTCCTTCAATCTGTTTTGATTAATTTTTCAGTTCACCCGTGCGAAGAACGGGTATACCAGCTAGTATACTTGTATAGAACAAAAACACATATGCTTTTATAACTTTCGAAATAAATATTCACAATAGAAATGGAACGCACATTTTGACCATCAGATCAAGAATAACTTTTTTCTATTATCTAGTAGTTCTATTATTGTTGTTAAGAAATTTATCGTTAATTAGAATTTCCTCCCAGTATTTTCTAGTAGACAAATTTTTTTCGATACACATATGAAGAAACAACTATATATCATCTATGAATGCGACATATACTTATATAGAACAGAAACCCAAGGTATTATAGCTTTCAAATTAAATATCCACAATAGAAATACAATTCACGTTTTGGCCATAAGATCGAGAATAACTTTTTATATGCAAATGTCGTAGGCTTTTGTAAGAACGATCAATATTTTGTAAGGATGTGTATTAACTGAGACTATCCAATCGTAACCCAGAACTTCTCAAACTTTCATTATTTGCGACCCATTATTCAGTCATGATTTTCACTGCCCCCTCTCCCCTTCTTACAAGGAAAATATATTGAATTCTCAATAATATTATACTTAGAAGTTAAAGCTACGATACCATGTTAACCTTTTAAGTAATATATGCGTATATTAACGTCTCCCTTGGTCAAAGTATTAATTGTCCGGTCGTATATATATGTATTTGCAAAGCAAGTTCTTTTATGTGTACTGCTATGAATAAAATTATCCCGAAGGGCTTTGGAATGCAATAAAAGTACCTTGACAATGTTTGCAAAAACTTTTCTTATATTTCTGAGATTTTACTTATTTTTTTCTTTTTCTTCCCTTCCTTTCTCCCAAAACATCGCAAACTCGCACTTACGTAGAAAGCAAAGCATTAAGGAGCAAATCGCTTAACTTTTAATTGGAAGGTTTGCTAATATTTATAAATGGTGCAATTTATGAACATAAGTTATTTTTTGCTTATAAAAATATAAATGACACACCCATGGGGTGAAAGGAAATTTCTAAACTTGCTCTTAGCTTGGTATCGTTAAATTAATTATTAGATGCAATGTGAAATACTGATTTATTTATAATTACATTATAACAGTGTAAACGCGCATTTTATAAATCTATTTGTAATAATGTATTTTCTTGGTTTACTTTCAGTAAATTAATAATTCTTTAAATATTTTTTGTTTCAACTTTTTAATATACCCGCGCCCCCTCGTAGAGTTATCACGCCCCCTAGAGAGGCACTTCCCACAGTTTGAGAAACGCTGTCTTAATCACTTTGTTATTCAGTAAAACATAATTTTCATTCGAAGTTTCATTGCAGTTGACTTAGTTGACTTAATTTTTAAGGTTACATCAAGTGTTGGACCTTATACAGTGTATAATTAGAGGACAAAATTTTATAATGTAAATTTGATCTTAATGTGAAACACCTTTGACTATATTTTTAAGGGCAAATAATCGTTCATTATCAATTTACCTTTAAAATTTAATCAAATAAAAAGAAGTACATTTAAATACACTGTTGTTTGCAAAAAATGCAACATTATAAAGGAATCATCAGAATTAAATGAACTTTGCAGCAAATATCAATTATAGGATGTTACTTAAAATAGTAAAGTTTCAGAGCCACCACGCATGTGGGGTGGGCACAGCGCTCTCTGAACTGATGCTGAAAGCGTATAAATAGAGGGATGTAGCAGGACGTTGAAAATAGTTCGTGATTATTTGTTAGTGGCGAAAGTTTAGTGAGACTTAAGTATGCCTCCACGACAAAATAAGGAGAAATTCCAACAACTTACGAAGCTTGAACGGGGAAAGATTATTGGCCTTCAAGAAGGGGGATTTTTCTATCGTGCAATAGGAGCTCGTGGGCAACGGAACAGTTCCACAGTGATGCGAATTTGGGAGCAGTGGACCGACGAGCACCGAATAACTCGAAAAACTGGCAATGGACGACGGAAGGTTGCGTCAGTGCGTGACGATCGACACCTGCTCTGCATGGCGGTGAATGACAGTACAGCTTCCTCCAGACAATTGGCAGCACATTGGTCTACTGCTACAGGTGTAATAATGTCGGCTTCGTCATTTCTTTGACGTCTGCTGCACCGTAGATTGCGTGCAAGGATGCCTTTGTACAGGATCCCCTTCACGGCAAACCATCGACGGTTGCGTCTGCAATGGGCTTAGGCGCGCAGAGCCTGACAAGCTGATTGAAACCAAGTTGTATTTTCAGATGAATCACACTTCAATTTGTGGGATCATAATGGTCGCATTCGTGTTAGTTGCTAGGCCGTTGAACGCTACCTTCCAGAGTGCGTTATCGAACGTCATTCACTTGGCCGCCTAACACTTGGAGTTATAGTTTGGGGCACGATTTCATATCATGGACGATCCAATTTGCTACGAATTGAGGGTAATCTCAATAGCAACAGTCACGTCCGTGAAGTGGTACAGCCCGAAGACGTTCCCTTCTTTCAAGGCGTCACTGGAGCTACCTTTCAGCAGATAATGCACGCCCACATGTTACAAAGACTGTTAGAGACTTCTGTTCAGCCCAACACATGCAGCGCCTTCCTTGGCCTGCCTATTCGCCGGATATGTCACGTATTGAGCACGTGTGGGATTTGGTTGGTCGGAGTTGCGCTCGTGATCTGCGTCCTGCAGCTTCGAAAGACGAACTTTTGCTGCGCATACAAGCAAGATGGAATTCTCTTTCACAAGCAGACATTCAAAATATGCTCGACTTCATGTCACGTCGTATAGAAAACTTATTGCAGCGCGTGGTGGATGCACCAAATACTGATTTCAGACACTTAATTCTGTTTTTTTGCTTTGAAAATTCCGTCATTTATTTGTACTAATACAAGTCGTTTATGCAATAAATTTCATTTAATCCTGATGATTCCATCATGGTGTTGCATTTCTTACAAACAGTAGTATACATTGCATTTATCCGTGTTCGTGCATTACATGTATCTGCATCCCAATATCTTTCGAAAATTTAATAAAAAAAGTATTTTCCATCCACCTGAAATATTTCTTTTTAAGGGACACAGAAGCCAAACAAACAAAACTTGAAATACAGTTGTCTGTCAAAAAAGTGAATCCAAATTCCATTTCTTTTTTTTTAAATTGCATTTACTATTGTGTCAGAAGAGATATAAGTAGAGCGAAAACTTACAATAAGCGCACTTTTTCCTCAAATGTTTTGAAATACCTGTCAACATCTTCGCATGTGAACATGTAACAGTTTCACAGAAGAGTAATAAACTCAAAATTTCAAGGATTCCGTTATTTCGATGTGTCAGCTTTGATGCATGTATTGGATGCAATGTTCCAATATCTCGCCGAAAGGGTATAAATAAATAGTTCACCTCTGATATCCTTAAAATGGAGCATTCGAAAGCGGTTTTCAATAATATAATGGAATGTGACATTTTATCTTTGACACATTTGTTATATCTTTAAATCTTAAAATGAAGCAGGCACTCCCATGAAAGGGTAAAGTTTGTAAAAATGTTTCTTAATATCTGTACATAAATAAGTACATGTAACATTTTCATTGTAAATTAATTAGGGGGACAGGGTACGGTTTACGCAAAAAATTTTAATTTAAGGAATTTTTAAATTTATTGGGTTGCTTCCTATGTGTGTATGCTATGCGAAAAAAAATGTCAACTCAAAATTTCATAAAAAGCTAGCAATTTGTTTTTTTTTTAATGGGAAAAACTTAAGATTTCAGAAGTGATTTTAAATTGCTACTCATCCTACAAAAATTTACGTACGCACATGAAATATCATTTACAAGGTCGTCAAACTATGCATAACAAAAATTGGTATGAGTTTTGGTATTCGTGCAATACTTCTTTTTATGAAAACTTATTGAAAATTCCTCAAAAAATGTATAAAATTCTGAGTTAAATAATTTTTGAAAAAAAATGAGTGTTGCTTTGATTCAAAAATGCATACCAACTTTTGTGTCATGTACTATTAGAAATGGGTAAAAAAATTCAAAGCATTAGGCACTTGAGAAAAAAAAAACTTAGCATTTTAAATGAACACAAACTAGTTATTTTATCTCTGTGAGATAATTACGTTTAAAGTTTTGATTTTCCGTAGGGATGTAAATAAAACTGAACGTAACTTAATTCTGCGCTTTTTTACGTTTAGAGCTTTCAATTTTTGTGAAGTTATAGAAAAGTACATGAAGAAAAATTTAGGCTGAAAATTTAGATTTGAGTTTTTGACCGAATTTTGTCAATTGAATCGTACTGCGTCCACTAAATATGTTAATTTATTTTTATTGAATCCTTTCCTAAAGTCAAAGTGTGAAGTCCACTGATTAAATTAGCTATTTTCTTAAGAATATGTAACAGTTTCTTTAAGAGGGTTTATCCGTGTGACAGCCTATTTTTAAGCATTTTAAAGGATATATATATATATTTTTTTTGATGAGCAGTAAAATGATAGAGCTTTACGTTTTTTTATCATTTATTTATGTGTACCTTCAGAATATGTTCATAAATTTTTAGCCAAAAATATCCAACAGAACGTGAGTTATAGCGCTGTCAACACGCTTACCTTGAAAAAATACCACTTTCGTGATACTCACTTCCTCCACAATTCCGGCTGATTGGCTTATCTGAAACAAAAAGAAATTAACAGCATTTTAATCAATACGCTTAAATGCCTCGAAGGAACTGTACTCATATGAGAATATCAAAAATTGGATTTTTTGTAGACCCTTGAAAAAAAAGTTTCAAATTCCATGGGTTTTTTTGTTATATTTTTGCTATAGGAAATAGAAATATTTTGAATTTTGGGATGATTGTAGTTCATTTGGTGCATATGTTTGTGCTGAGTCTACCCTATATCTTCTAAGATATTCGGTCAATCCGTTCTTGAGATATGATGAAGAATTGTTTGAAGAACAAAGTTTTGAGAAAAACGCGTTTAAAGTTTCAAGTCCGATTAAAACAATGGAAATCTTAAATTAACGCTACGAACAGCTGCTCTTCTAAAATCTGCTTCTTTATAACGAATACGAATTTTTTAAAAAAATCACTTTACCACCATATTCTAGGCATGTTAAGGAATCAATTTATGAATTTTTTTAAAAAAAATTAAACCCATTACATGGGTGAATCCCTTTAATAAAGATGTCGTGGCCCAAAGGTTGCTGGAGTAAGAGGGTTCGGTAGGAAGCAGACACGATCGTTAAAATAGCTAGTTTTATACTATGTTTGACACTTTCTGAAAATATACTTTATAACTTAAATCTGGGAGCATTGTGAAATCCTAACCTTTAATCTGATGTATAAGCATTTTAAAAATTACTTCGTGTCAGCCAGTGTTCCTAGTGAAGATCCTTCTCTAACCCCGATAGCTCGGTCAGCTCCAAGGTTATTTTTTTCCACAACTCCTGATAGATTCTACAAAAAGTATCAATTTCAGAACGCGTGACTTCCCAGTCGCAACTCGCCATCTCTTAATCTTAGATTTCACCGTCAAAGTTTAAACATTAACGTCACATACCCAACGTCAGTTACATTCGCATAAAATCAAGTCATCTCAACGGTAAGCGGTTTTTAAAATAAAACCATAATTAAAGAAGAGTTTCCTCAAGATATTTAGTAGAATAACTTCAATATAGTACCCGTTACAAACATACCGATTTAATTTCCTTTTCTAATTTCCTAGCCAGCTTCTTTTGCAGAGCCTTCTTTAACTTTTTATAGAAACATGACTTTCTGTTCATCTGAGAAGAACTCAATTCATATTATTATTTTATTTTAAAAATTTTCCATCACTTTAAAAATCCTTAGGATACAAATTTGTGTAAAGAAACCAAATTTCAAAGATACAGGAGTTTTTAGCTGCAAACAAAACTGCAAATAACAATTTGAAAAATCTTTTAGCAACCACACCTGCACTAAAGATTCTTCAACATATGATACAGTGAAGATATTTTCAAAATTAATTTTCTTCGAAAAAGCGGGGTTTTTTTTTGTTTTGTCTGTATAATGATAATTTTCTGATGATTCTTTAAAGAGGTAGCTTTTTAATTATTAAAAAATTAGTTTTAAAAACGCTCGAAAAATGCTTATTTTTGTAATTCTTAGTAACTGTCTACATAGTAACTATCCAGAATTAAAGATTTCACAAACGATTATTGACCTTTTACAGTCATAGTTACAAACTTCATCACATTTAATTTAAAACTATTGCTAAGCTTTTTACGTAATGTAATTTTTGTGGTCAAAATTTCAACCCCACAGCAGTGTTTTGAGTTCTGGAAATAAGAGAAATTCGCTTGACGTGGCTAAAAAAGAAACAGGGGGTATGTCAAAAATTAAATCACATGACATTTATTCTGTAACACCCCTAGGTTAATGAGTTAGTGAAGCTTAGCGTTTGCTTTTGTATAGTCATGCTTCAACACAGTATCTTTAATAGAACAATTTGTTCCAAACTATACAGTAATAGTCACTAATGATAGTTTGGCCTTTATCTAAATAGTTTGTCAACATGATACATCATTATACCATAAAACAGACGACGTGATATCTATTCCCATGGAATTTATTTTCTCGTTATCAATAATGTTATGCACATTAGTTTTTCAGGGCAAGTGAAACACAACGCTTTCAAATTGACACTTGTTGCTTTTGCTTCTGAATCATTTTATCACATCAAACTTTAACTTTCTCACAGATGACCAGAAAAAAAATAGTATTGATGAAAAATATTCAATATCTCATTTGAAAGGTCACATTGGGCTTGCTCTTAAAAGATACTTAAATCATTAAACCCAGTGTACTGAAAACTTGTGGCATTGCAGTTCTGGGTGAATATTTTTTGCAACTTGCCATAACTAATCTGATCTTATTTATGGACATTTGGATTGTGTCCTCGAATAGATATTCTTTTTATAAATAACTGTCATACATACGTACATTTCTAGAGCACTGTAACTTTTTACATAAAGAAGTTTTATGACAATCACATAAATATTTGTTTTCTTCCTCAATTTATAGCTATCTCAATATAAAGCTTCTTGGAACCAAATAAATCCACATTATTATGTGTAACTTACATCACAGCCAACACATAAAATCAGTTAATATCTAGAGTAAATTTTATGCATATATCTTGATTTTTTCTAAGTAACAATTAAAATTTTACTTTGTAAAGGTGTTTTTTTAGAGGTATAGAACTTTAAATTGCAATAAAACAACGATGTATTACTCGATTGACATGATTTTTTTATTCGAAAGATAATTTTGTACCATTACATTTTAAATATGATTTCTGGCATAGGACTGCCACAGCTGGCTCGGATGTAGTCCAATCTGGATGTCCAATTTTCGATGACTTTTTCCAACATTTGTGGCAGTATATAGGCAATAACACAGCGAATTCTGTCTTCCAAATGGTCAAGCGTTTGTGGCGTATCCGCATAGACCAATGACTTTACATAGCTCCACAGAAAATAGTCTAGCGGTGTTAAATCACAAGATCTTGGAGGCCAATTCACAGGTCCAAAACGTGAAATTAAGCGGTCACCAAACGTGTCTTTCAATAAATCGATTGTGGCACGAGCTGTGTGACATGTTGCACCGTCTTGTTGGAACCACAGCTCCTGGACATCATGATTGTTCAATTCAGGAATGAAAAATTTAGTAATAATGGCTCTATACCGATCACCATTGACTGTAACGTTGTGGCCTTCATCGTTTTTGAAGAAGGATTCTACCAGCCCATAAAGCGCACCAAACAGTCAGTTTTTTGGATGTAACGGTGTTTCGACATCACTTGTGGATTAACTTCACTCCAAATGCGGCAGTTTTGTTTGTTGACGTAGCCATTCAACCTAAAGTGCGCTTCATTGCTAAAAAAAATTCGCTTATGAAAATCGGCCATTATTTTCTAAATACAATTGCACAATTTGAAAGCTTTGTTCAGTCGTGAGTCTATTCATGATAAATTGCCAAACCAAACTGAGGATAAATCACTTGACAGCTGTTATTTCGGTCGCCATCTTGGAAAGTAATGCCAACTTAAACTTTTATACCTGGAAAAAAACACTTTGTATCTACCTATTTGTTCATGATAGAGAGAAAGTTACATCTATTTGGACACTAATTATTATTATTTTGAAAATTGAATTGTATATTGGATTATTTCAAAAATGTATTCATTGGATGGTTCAGATTATGTAAAATTGAAATGTATTTAAAGAAGGATAACTAGAGCGAACAGTCTTATAAATTTGAACAATAATCAAATGACGAGGATCTTGTGCTATTGATTTAAACAGTCTTTCAATTTCTCAGGACGATTTCGAGAAGGCATTGAGAACACCTATAAACTCATTTGCATTTAACATATGTTAGTTCCAATTATTTCTTACGATTGATCTATAACATAAATTGAATCAAAATAATGTTTTAACTTCAACATCACTAACTCTGAAATTCAACAATAATGGTAAAAATATTTGTTCATTTTTTCTCCTACTTTGAAATTAACTGTTTATAGTAGTAAACTACTGGCATTCGTAGGTTATAAATTTTGTAATTAGAGATTTGATTACTCAAAATATTTGTTTACTATTAATATACGGCAAAAAAATTGTGTTCACTTTTTTCAAAAGTAACTATTAACAGCAATTTTTAACGTCTTTAATACCCTGACATTAATTAAGAAATATCTAAAGAGAAATTAGAATTAGACCTAAAACACAGCTTAATATTATTTGTCATTTTTCTGAGAAATACATGCTTTGAATCACCCAAAATATTTTAACGTGAGAGCGGGCATGCACTTGATTTTGACGATAATGGTCACGTGGAGTGAATGAGCCTCTCACCCCAATTATTTTTCCATAATTACTTTAATTATATACGACACAAATCACATTATTCCAGAAAATAATTTAACTAAGTGAAAGTATACTCTTACCTACTTTTAAATACTTTAAAATTTTTCTTTGATGATTTGTGGAAAATTCCAATCAAACTAAACAAAAATGTTTCAAATTAGGACATTAATTAGGATTAATTACATTAGGACACAGTCACTTTTCATTGTCATTATAGGAATGATATTTACAAGCAAAACTGTCTTATTTAATTCAAGTTACTGTAGTTTTATTGTCTTTTGATGATCGTATAAACACATTTAGAACTTTTTTCTCGTTTGTCTCTTAATGACCGGGTACAGTGTGACTTGGGCACAAATGTGGCTTCATATCTTACTGGATGAATTTTTTTGTTGCATTTGGAAACTTTCCTTTTAACTCAAAATTTCATGTTCTCATCATTTTTTTTTAAATTTACTTTCGCAATCAGGATTAATATATATTATTTCATTAGGTTCTACATTTATTTGATCAGTTTTAACTTAATCCAATACAGATGGCACGGATCTCTATTTAATTATTTATATTCTGTTCATTTAAGTATGTTAAACTTATAATATTTTAACCAATTAATAGTCATATATTGATGTACATAGTTACTTATGAAATTGCTCAAACTTGACAAAGTCTAACAATTATGAGGGAACAATAATTATTTTTTGAAGGCTGTCACAGAAATTTTATGGCACATATGTTTTTTTTTCTTTAAAAAAATATTTAACCAAATGCTTAAGAAGATACTATTTCGTATCAAATTGAGAAGTTTTTTTACACGTATGCTTAAACTGCAATCTCAAAAGTTTCCAGCTGTCTATATTACATTTCAATATCTGGCATATCCTATTATTTTCCGCATTAGACAACCGTTACGTTACGCCAGGCACGAGCTTTCACAAACCAAGGGATCAGAAACTACCAAAACTACCTACTCTGACAAAACTGATACATTCTGATATACTTTTATCTCCCATCCGATTTTCGAAAAAGCTATGATTCTTCAGTTAGAGGCGACAAAACGCTTCAGTAAACTTGAAAGTTTAGACGCGGTTGGATGGTGTGAGATGAATTTTGCTTCTGGGCATCCAAAAATAACTCTTTGGCTGAATTTCATTCTTGTCTTTTTGAATTGCAAAAAAAACATACATAATGATGTGAAATTTAACAATCATTTGGCTTACATTTTTTTTGAAAATGTGAGAATGATTGTTTAAAGAAATAAATGTAGAGGTATATGTTTATGTATGTAAGAAGAATATTTTTTTATAGTTTTATATTTACATAATTTCTTTGGCAAAACTAAAAAAACCAAAATTATAGGCATTTCGTAAATAATTGTATAGTTTTAAATATTTTTTAACTACCAAAAGTTAAATCTGATTTAAGAGATTTAAGGAAATTACTCGATGTGCATTTTTCAAAAAAAAACTAATGTTTTAATTTTACAATGCGCATTATGCGGTTGTTCAAGTAATCTTAAATAACTATCTGGGTACTCGAAAGAAATACAAGGCATACATGTCATTTATGTCTGCATATTATGTTAGATGCAGGAAAGGAATACACATTTTTCTTAGAATAAGCCAAGTTTCAAATAGAAGTAGGATGTTTGCTCGTTGAAAACTTTCTTCAATATTTATATTATAACTGATTTCAGCTTGAGGAACTTGAGACGCACTCTGGTTGAAATTGAAGAAGCTATCAGCGATTGTAACATCATACATTATATACAAAGGAATAGATATTGCCCGGCCAGTATGGTGGCTATGATCTTCGGCTTATAAATAAATAAGTTCGGGTTCGAATCCCGAGTAAGACTTGGTTGTATCTTTTTCGGGACAGAAGTCGTTCTTTCACCTGAAATGGATTCCTGTCTCGAAAGAAACCGCAGCGCACCTATTCTTGTTGTATGTTGGGATCATCGTCTGTAATAAAATCTGTATTTTTCTGTGATTGTGTTATATGTGTCTGTTCATCTATCTCACGTCCTTCGTATTTATCCCAGTAATAAACACACGACAACAACAATGGAGTAGATACTTAAGTATAGCAACCATGCTTTGTGATGGTTTTCTTAGTAACCAAGCCCATCAGATAACTAGATCTGTGAAATTTTCCAAGTTTGATGTGAACATTGACACAGTAGTCATCACACACATTGACCATCACTAAGTTCGATTAATCTGTGCTGTCATTAGAAGGGTCTCGATAGCATTCCCATCAACGGTCATTAAACTCAGCACAGAGAGTATTTTTTTTCGTGCTCGATATTCTCTAATGCACTCTGATAAAAATTTCGCTGTAGCACTTGATGAATTTGCACAATTTTTCTGGGGGTTTTCGTCACTTTTTGACTGGACCTGATGCTAGTTTGTTCTTTTTTTCACGAAACTCTTTTCCTATTTGTGCATTTAATTCAGGCATTCTGACTAGAACCAATGGCAATTACATGCAAAGGAAAATTTAAAAAAAAAACGAAATTTTGTGTCATCCTGTGATACATTTAGCCAAAAGGTAACTGCGATATTTTGGAGTGTCCAAATATGGCGCCACACCATGTCTCAGACATTTTGGATTGGTGACTGGTCTGGTGACCTTGCTGGTCAAGCAAGAGTATTATCAGTATGAAGGCAGTCTAGACATATACAAGAGACCTGACAATATATTGTAGGAAACAGGCTACCGGGTGATGAGCCATGAAGGATAATACAACTGGACGTAGAGTGGTATGAATATATCGGTGAACTGCTAAAGATGTATGGAGGGTGACTACAGATGACCTGCTGTGTCATGAAATAGTATCCGATACAGTCACACCTGGAGTTATGGCTGTATGTCTTTGAAAACAAAGTCTGATTGAGACAGCGTCTTTTCAAACACGAAGGCAATGGTCACCTCCTTCAAGAGTAAAACGAGATTCATCGTTGAACACTACACGATGGCAGTCCGATGGCAACCGTGTTGACTGGCTACGACGCCACTCCAGATGATTTTGCCGATGTTGTGGGGTCAAAGTTAAACGTATTAAAGCGTCCGTGAGCGTTCCTCAGTCATTCACGTGAAATAATGGGGAGTAGTAGTACGCTGAATAATAGACAATGATACCGTTGGAGCAGTTCTGGTCTGACGAACAATCATCCGATCATGCCTTGCATTTATACATCTTTGCCTTCCAGAGTGTTCATTTCGTCCAAAAGTTCCTCACAACAACCATTGCTGCCATGTACAGCTGTGTCTGTACATTGCAGGTGACGAGTTATTTCTCTGTATGGCACCCCAGCTTCACGCCTGCAACAACACAACCTGGGTTAAAGCTATTCAATTGCCTATAAGATCTTCAAAAACGTCTTGGGGCCATACTTTGATTTTTTGCCAGGGAATCAAAACGGCGAAACCAAAAGAAGATACATTTTCCGCCTTTATTACCGGTTTTATATTTTGCAAGTTGCTCCGCAGAAATTGGCACTACGACCACAATTCATGTTTATTGGCTTTGAAAAATTGATCATTTGCATGTTCAATCAGGATGCTAAGCTTACGAAAGTCCATACAAATCGGACAACTCCTTCTTGATGCTTCGATATTTTTGCTATAGAAAATACTTCCCAAACTTTTAGCACATCGATAAAAAAGAAATTTTGTGAATGTATTCATTTTTGTCTTCTAAAAGTAGGGATATGTGTAGAAAATATAAAACTTTCAAAAACACAAACCAAAAGACAGACTTTATAGCATTATTTATGAATAAAAAATAGCACAAATATGTAATCTAAAGATTTTTTCATTAATTTAAGTAGCACAGTAGAGTAACTAGTAAAATGACCCATTTCGCTTTCGAATGTCATTTATTTTAAAGAACTAGATACACATACCTATAATTAATACTAACGTTTTAGATTAGGACTAATCTGTAGTTGTTTGTTTGTAAGGAAATAGAAGATTACTTAAATTATTAATGAATACATTTATTTCGAATTTCCTTGTTCATTTTTTTATTTAGTTCACTTTTTTAATTTTATTATTGTTATAACGGAAGATATAATACACTTAATGCTAATACATTTTCAATCACAACGTAAAAATTGCATCAAAAATTTAAAAATTATGTTTTATTTTATAAACTCTCAAGTCTATTCTACTCTTCATTTGAATATGTTCCAATACTCAAAGTAATTGAAAATATATTTAGACGCAAAATACTTAAAGGCATAAAAATTCCTAATGTTTACACTTTTGGCGCGTCGAAATTCTTAGAATTGAAAAATAATTAGCTATCAACTTATGTAAACATATTTCAAAATTGTTGAAAAGCAACTTTATACTATAAAATATTTGAAGCACTTGTTTTATATTAGTAAATCTATTTTCAATTTCTGAAGATGATAAATTTTTGAAAATAGTTCAGAACTTTTTAAAAATATTTCTCAAAAGTATTGTTTTTACAATGAAAACAGAAATTTTAAGTAAGTATATTAGTATTAAATGCTATTTGCTAATATCATAATTTCTTTTATTTAACTTAGCTTAGTTCTGTTTAATACTTAAGAGTGATGTCATTGCTCAAGAATAATGAAAAGTGCAAAATGTATTAAGCATGTATATTTTAACGACTCTCTTGCAGTTAACAGAATATTACTTTCAAAATTCAATTAACGAATTTCAGAATCTGATTTATTTTGAGAATTTCAATGTATCGAGCAAATCAAATTCCGTAAAAAACGTGATGTTTAGGATGGAAATATTCATAATTTTTTTAAAAAATAGAAGGGAAAAAACCTTAGTTATTTCTTTAAATAAAAGCATATTTTGTTAGTTTATTAGAAACATAAAAATATCTGAGAACAAAACAGTATGAAGTAATATATCATTTAAATATATTCTTTAGTTTTGTTAATTTATAATTTATTACCTATGAAAATAAAGACTTGAATACTAAATTAATAATTAATAATTATTATTTCTACAGTAAATCTGTTATTTTCCTTTATTCCAAATAACTGTTTTTCTCTAACCAAATCGTGCTAAATAAGGAAACGCTTCCTTTTTATTTAAACATTTTTTTAACTTTCTTTTTTTTAAACTATTAAATATAGCGGGAAAATTATAAATTCTCACTGCATATACTTTGCCGTTTTTAGTCCCTCAAGCTATCTCTTAACTGCTTTTTTAATTTTCGGGTATGTTTTTCTTCTTTTTTATAATGTATTTTCTTCATTCGAAAAAAAGATTAATAAACACAAAATATAAGGGGTATTAAAATGTGTGTTTTCGAAATAATGTAACAATTTTCATATCTGAAAAGAAAAGATAAGCAGTGAGGAAACCAAAACATTTAAATAATATTTGATTCTCTCTCTCTCTCTCGACGTAGATTTAAATTCGAACAAAAATATCACGTAAGTCTCATTTACTGGAGGAAAGTTTTTGATAGAGTAAAAATTTAATACATTTTAAACACACACATAAACAATTATTTTTTGCATGTGTTTTCGAAGTATTAAATCAGTATTTTAAATGAGTTTTATTAGACAAAAAATATTATTTATGTGTGGAAATAAGAGAAGTTACATTTTGTTTGCTAATATCTTATTCGTTGCTCTGATTTCCTCCATTTTCTACAGCTATTAGTGCATTAAATATCAAATTTGTATAGACTGAAATATTTCTTTCAATAAAACTATTGAAGGAAACATTGAGTCAAGTCATCCATCAGAATTCAAATCACCATTTGTAATGAATGTTAGTAAAGTAACAAAATGCGACATCTTCAGTGTAAAACAAATTGTATATAAATCTTATTACTTAACTACTTGGATATCAAAGTAGAACGCTTTTCAAGAACTATATTTGGAGCTTAAAGCAAAATAGTTGTTTGCCAGTAATTTGACTCATTCCCAGATTAGTTGGTTAAAATAAAAAAAAATATTACTAGACTTTGACTGTTATTTATAGTCTTCAAGGACTATATTTCCCTTCAAACTTCCTACAAAGAAATACATAAAGGTTTCTGCAGTATATATAATGAAGATATAATTTCAATTATTTTTCCACACTGCTGTTAATTTTAATGGGTAAAAATCTGGATGTTGCTTGCATTTATATATTACTTATCATGTAAATCAATGGAGGTTTGGAATTGATGAAGTATTATGATGCCTTGATTATATGTTATCTCTTATTGGGGTTTTAAATAAATAAATTCTTCACCAATGATACTTATAATTTGAATGTGTATTAGTCTTAACTAAATTAATAATACAATGTGCAATATGCGTGGAATAATTTTTCTCTTGGAAAAATTCACACAGATAATAATAAAGTGTATTTTATACTGTATATTTATTAATATACGTGTAAAAAAACAGCAGAAACGTATTTTATTTTAATATTATTAAAGCTTAAAATTGTGTAAAATTCAATTGACAGATTTTTTTGACAATTAAGATTTTCTGTTTTGAAAAATTGAAGATTGAAGTAAATGATCAATATTTAAAAATAAATAAATAACCAAACACTGTCATATTACATGCAAGTTAATAAAACTTGTACATAGTTTTTCTATACAATACTTAATGTTTCCAGATTTCAGTCTAGTCCCGTTCTTAGAGTGAGATGTATAAAACTATTAT
Source organism: Trichonephila clavipes (assembly GCA_019973935.1). NCBI lineage: Eukaryota > Metazoa > Arthropoda > Arachnida > Araneae > Nephilidae > Trichonephila > Trichonephila clavipes. The sequence continues at coordinate 524,538 of BMAU01017801.1, read as the reverse complement.
CGACAAGTTGGAATTAAAATAATTAAGGAATATTTTAAATCTATTGCTTAGTGTCATTTGTGAATACATATGTCCGAAGACACAGTCTAGTTTAAAATATTTTGTTATCATATTAATAATAAATATGAGTAATAATAAATATGAGTTAATAATAAATATGAGTGCGAATCAATATGAGTAAGAACTTCATCAGAAAATGCAGTTTTGATACATCATTTGTGTTTAGAATCTTTAAGAAATAAAAAGCCTTTTTAAAATCGTGTTCGTACAATAAGTAGTTTGAAGTATTTTAGGATTTAATTACAAATCCAGTAACCCATTGCTCATTGAGGAATAAAATACAAATCAGTTAAATAATCAAACAGAGTAAAGCAAACATTTAAGCAAAAAATAAATTGACATACATTTATCAAATCATATCGAACACATACAAGAATAACTAAGACTTAAAAATTCTTTAAAAAAGAGTAAAATGAGCTACATATATTTCAATAAATCTTATTAAAATCAGTCTAATTACCACCATTTATTTTATTTAACTTTCAAAATAAAGCGATCCCACTTGGTTGCGATTTATTAACACAGCTGAATTTACCTGGCACGAAAAAATGGCTAATTAGGCTCATTTGGAGAACATGTATATTCGAATACATTACACGTTCAATGAAAATGCATTTAATTTGATATCTGAAAAAATAATCCCCGGAAACGTTTGATTACACTATTGAGTAATAAGCTCACAAAATAAATACCTGATTTTTATTAATTTGAAAAATACAATAAATTAAAATATATTAGTATGGAAGTGAAACTCAAGTTTTTACTCAAGTATTCACTTAAAATGCTAATCAAGAGGTGATGTAACGAACTGAAAATAAGAGAAAATTCTGCGAAAAAATGCATGTTTTCATAGAAGTTCATTTACATGATATTTGTGAAAGAAAAAGAAATAATACAGAAAATACCCGTATTATGTAAAAGTACATTAGAAACGAAGAAAAAAACGAGTTGTGCTAAAAACAAATTTGTCCGGAAAACATGAACACAAAAAATATGTATGCTCATGCATATATTTTAGATTTTTCACAGGCGTTTTTTTTTATTTTTTTAAAATTACATATGTCCTAAGACACAGTCTAGTTTAAAATATTTTGTTATCATATTAGTACGAATAAATATTCTTTAAAACTGTATCGAAAGCGAAACATTTAATTTTATTAGAAAAGTTCATGTCCCGAACTCAAATGCAGTACTCTGCTTGAAAATAACTTGTAACTTTGAAAAAAAACTTTCATTATAGGTTTCTGATAGTGAATAATTCATGTGAAAATTTTCTTATAATGAATTTCTATAAAAGAACTAATTATAGAATCCAAAAGTTATAAGGTTCATCAAATAATTTAAAATTCAATATTTAAAAAAAATTTAAATATATTATTTACAAGAATTATTATACGTAAATTAAAAAAAAAAGGTTAATGTGTTTCATGAACCTTTTTGAAACGACTTTAAAAACATTCAAGAATACAGCTGAGTTCAGCTAGAATCATCACAGGCCTTCTTAACAGCTGTCCTAATAACTTAATTCTATATGAGTGTGACCCTGAGCCTCTAGATAAGAGAAGAAACTATTGTTTGACCAAGTACTTCAACAAACTGCTCAGTTATGGAGATCAACATAGAACCTCTCAACAGTAAAAACATTGGAAAGATAATCAAAGGTTGAAACGAAATAGTCTTGCACAAAGCCTGAGTTTTAATGTGAAACACTGACTTCATTCATCAAAGATGTCCTTACAATCCATGGCTCGTGTTGCGTTCTAATTTAATGTCCGAAGTCAATAAAATGTCTGACCACCCTGAACTTCTTAAGCAATTGGCTCTGGAGGTGATTGATGGAATTCCCCTGGATGGAGTCAAGATATATACTGATGGCAGTGAGGGAGATGCAAATACTACTGGTAGTGGAGTTTTAATTGAAAAACTAGGCCATGACATCAAAATTCAGAGAAAAATGCTGATTACGCTTCTGTCCAGAACGAAACTAATAGTTTTCTGTATGGTCTTTCATTAATTAACAACCTAAGAGGCAAAGCTTTTTCTGAAATTTTTATCCTGACAGACAGCCGATCCTCCATCCAACATTTAAAGAATTGGCCATCTATCGGCTACAGCACCAGCAGGATTATTCTACACATTTTTCAACAGCTTTCAGATCGGCATCTTATCCATCTACAGTAGGCCCCTTCTCATGTAGGCTTGCCCGGAACGTAGTAGCGGATGACCTTGTGAATCCGACTACCAGCGATCATGTGGATCCGAAAGACAACATGGTCCTTACGTCGACTGAGATCTACTCCAGGGCTAAAGAGTTAATATCTAGAACCTGGGTAGTTTCTTATGTACACACATAGTAATTTCAAAGACACCCTGGATCCACTAGATCACACACATTCAAGGTTTCAAATCACATCAGATGGTATTCTCACAATTTTTGACTGGTCACCTGAGGTGCAGGAACTTTGAAGGTGGCAAGAGAATCTTCCCAATTTGCACCAGATGTAACATCAGTCATTTTTCTCCTCAGCACATTCTGCAATGTCTAGGGTTTTTCTGTGAGGAGGCTATTGATTCCCCTATGCAGTTCTTAGAGTTGGAACAGATTTATGAGCTCATGGATATGGTCTAGACCAGATGACCACCCCCGGTGATTCAAATAACCTTATAAAACGCCTTATGGAAAACCACATCTACTTTTTAAAGAAGTGAACACTTATATATGTCAGTTTTAAAACATTTTTCATTAGTTATCGTGTAGTTATGTGTGATATCATTTTATAAGCCAAGTAATTATTTTTTTCTTAATATTTTATCATGGAAGCAAACGATCTCACATATATTTGTAGAAAACTTGAATTGAATATTCAGCGTTTTGGCAAAATCACTTGAAAAAGTATTCATTATACACGACATTTATAAATTTTGTATAGCGAATAATTATTGCATATTTTAAAACGTTTCTAAATAGAAAATATATATATATGACCTAATATGCCCTCTCTCTTACAAGTTTTACGACTATGTTTGATAACCTCATTCACACATGAAAATACAATTAAATGGATGTTACAAGTTTCTGCCTTGAATGATACCATCACATTCGCTTACATATTATCGGAACAATTATAAAGATTTATGCAATGAACTCTATATTCAGTACAAAATTAATATTTTACATTTTAATACATGACTACGCAATTGTCAATAATATAAGGATACCACTTTTTAAGGAAATGCAGTACGATTTGAATAAAATATTTGATTTAATGGTATTTTACAAATTGTTTGCTTGTAATACCGGTTTGTAATATGCAAAATTGAAATTTTGCTTGAAATATCACAAAAACAAATATATACAGTTTTTGTAAAATTAAAACTGTTTAATTATTTCAAAATACTACTTACCTTAACAATAATTGTTTTTACGTGATTTATGAATTAATCAAAATATGCACAACAAAATTTAGTGGGGTTTTTAAAATAATATGCATTAATTTCATAAAATATTTTTTTTATGAATGCGTACCGAAAATATGCTCAAAATATGGTAATTATTAATTTAGCTATTTCAAAAAATACGAATATGAGTTTGTTGAAAAAAATAAACATCAACTTTTGTCACAGACAAATTTGTTGTATATTTAATTTAATGTATAAAAGGATAAAACAAAATTTAAACCAGCTTAAAAATGACCTTAATATTTTAAATGAGGAAAAACTATTAATTATTTTGCTCTCAGATAAATCAGTTTAAAGATTTTATTTACTGTAAAAGGTTTATAAATGATGTAAAATTACTAAGACAGAATATATGGTATACACTGTATTGAACTATATAAAATTTTGATGAATTTTTTTAGTGTATATTGTTTTTATATAGTTGAAATTAAAAGATTTCAAGCTTTCATAACTTAAGTTTTTTAAAAAAATATATACGAGGAATAACATAATTTCGCATATTGCAAAAATTTAAAGTAATTAATTTCTACATTTTCACAGTTTCTTTTAGATATTTATTTCAAATTATCCAGGTTTAAATAGAATAATTTTTTTTTCTTTGAATGATTTCTTTTCACAGTGTACAGCTTTATTTTTCTGCTGCTATGCAAAATATACATCATTTTTTTCTTTCTATTTTTCTTTTTTATATCGATAGGCTTGTATATCAGCAATGTCCGTTGTTTTTGAAACTACTAGATCAAAATTAACAGTTGTATGTATTTCTTACAGTACTTTAAGAATACCATGATTAAACTACGATATTACCCCACCAACATCTATATTTATAAGCGAGATTCCATAGGTCTCTTTGGAACTCTTCAAATCCCGTTATGGATGCTTTGGTTATCATTCTGAGACAAACATCTTCCAAATTGTTCATAAGATTATCTGATGAAAACATTTTACATATAGGTGTAATTTTTGTCAAATATTTTGAATTTATAGGCGTTTCAGTATAAATTCGGTCCAGTGCATTTTCTCTTTTTGCTCCGGGCCTTCGATGGAAATACCACAAATGTTTGCTGAAGAACATTTTCATGCACATGGATTTTTATATCTATAGAAATGCCATTATAAAGGGTGTAATGTTCTGATTTGTACATACCTTCAACATCCTTTATTTTCTAAAATTGTTTTAAATATTATTTTCAAGCTTTTCATGATAAATTATTACCATAGGACTTGCATTTTAAAGTAACACCGGTTGCTCGCCATTCTTTCGCAAGATTTTGCAATATGAAGCTTACTATTTTGTCAAAATGATTAATAAATCTATCTTTTAAGATTTCGATTTCTTGTAAATATATTTTGTTTGCTTAAGAATACATAGGTCATAGTTTCCCTTTTGAATTATAAAGTTCTATACCACAGTCTTGTGGCCACATTCAGCTACGTTGTCTTATAACGGGATTAACTTCACAAAGTTTGGTATTCTTTTTATAATTTATGCATGTACATCTCACTTAATTTTTCACAGAAAATCCAAATATAGCTTTATTAAGAAATCATATTTAAAGTATTTTAGCAAAAAATATTATTACTGGGTGAAACGAAAATTAAAAACCCATAGTAGTAGAATGTATTTTTAAGTATCTTAAAAAGAAGAATCTAACATTCGTGAACTTTTCTTTCATTTGAGTGTAATACTTGAAATTGATTCAATATGTGTAAATTAATTGATAACGTTAATACACAGTTCGGTACCAAAAGTAAAAAAAAAGCATGAAAATACTTAAAAATAAATCTTAATGTTCTAGACTTGGTGTATTATAATTTTAAAATATAGTCATCTGAATAAATTGATAAACTATATGAGTTTTTCTTTTTGTCCTCCTACATTATTAAAGTTTCTTTGAGTACTTTTCAAAACAAAGTTAATTTGAGGGATATATTTTTTTTATTTCATCAATGCTCTTTTATATCCATCGTATAATTCTTGAACAAATATACTGTAAAGTACTACAAAAATATTTTTCTTGTTAGATCTGTACCTTGTAAACTTATGTCGAACTTTTAAAACTTATCAGAGTAAACTTATCAGTATTGTAAACTTATCAGAGTTTACTAAAGGTGGAGACAAATTTTCTTTAAACAAACAGTTTTAATATGACTATTAAATCACTATCTAAATTCGACTTAAGCTAAGGGACTAAGTCAAGTTAAATACTAATTTAAAAATATCTATAATAATATATTTAGTACTTAGCACAAGTAGTAGATCTACAGCAATAATGTGAATCCTAGAATGTGCCCTGTCAGATCCTTTAAACTTGAGACACAGCAATTTCTGCTGCTAACTTCTACTACTTCGTAATCTTAGTATGACAGCAGTTATCATCCTTTCTACTTCTCTATTCACGTTACTATAAATAGCTATCCTCATTAACATAAATCAGGGTTTCATAATTATATAGCGTTTTCAAATAAATATTCCCTAGGAGATTAGTAAGAATATCGAATAGAAAACATTAAAAACTTTAATTTCTATAAATTTATGCTATATGTCAACCATTATAAATAATTCTAAAAAATTTAAGGGAATGACTACAAATCTAATTTTTTAATTTATTTAAATAATTTATATATTTCATCTTGTTATCTGTTGTGTTTATATTAGAGAATAAATAATTAAATGTTAAACAATTTGGTAATGTAATGTTTATCTAACAGAACTTGTGAGTGTTTCTCATTTTCAAAGGGATTCATTTTTAGTGTTTATTTTCATTGAATACAATTTTTCATAAAATCTAAACATTTCAGTTTTAATTTGAAACCTAAAATAGTATAATTTGGGTATCACGCCATTAGTTGTCATTCGTTATTTCAAAAAAAACTGTTATGAAACAATTTTAAGAAGAATAAATGCAGAAAGCTATTAAATATAAAATTATGTTAATTTTTTTTTTAAATGTGAACATGTGTGAATAATTTTTTCTCACGTACAGGGAATTATACTGAAGGTCAAAATTTTTGACTTAATGTCGATAATTATTTCTTTTGGTAGTAAATCTGAAAATAATTTTAAATTTTCACAAATCCTGGTTCAGTTACTATGGAAAAGTCTTTACTTTATGTAAGCAAAATATTATTATTATAGAAGCATTTTTCATAAAAAGAGAACGTTTTGAAAAAAAGATCTTTCTAAATGTTTTGCCAAAAAATTGCATTTCAATATTTTTTCACTACAATAACAATTTTAAAACAATTTTATTCATATATTCTAAAGTATCGACACGAGATATCATTAAAATTGTCCATTTATGCGTTTTTTTTAAATCATGGTTCCGTACGTAGACGGATATCTTGATAAAATTTTACATAAATCAAGGAAAACTTCTTTAATAAACATAACGTTATATATTTTTCGTAACGTTACATACATTTAAAAGAATCAAAACAATTACGTATTCTTTCAAGTATTATAAATCTTTATACATCTTTTTAAAATATATTTAATGTATATTTTCAATGTATCTGGTTTCCTCTATGGAAAACTGTGGCTTTATTTTAATTTAAAATGGGTGACGAAAAAAGAACCTGCAAAAGAAAAATAAACAACTTCAGAGGTATTTTTCAATGCTTTTAAATTCACAGCATCTTAAGTAAGAATCAAAGTACTTTTTTTACTTCATTTTATTCATGTATTGTTGTCATATATTTCACGGATGGATCAAATTTGAAAAGTACGTAGGTTGAAGAGAACTAGGATTTTTGAATTTATTTCCTTTTCGTTGCGAACAGTTACACTTTCTTATTTGGAAATTCTGACAGAAAGTTCAAAATATTTTAAAATAAAAATGCATTCATTGTACAATTTTGATTCGCGTTTATATCCACTTTCCCAAAAGAAAAAAAAAGTTTTTGACGTTTAATATACAGAAGAAGAAATTTAGTGGAGAATAAGGTTTTTGCGGGGGTTGACAACTGACTCGAAATACATTTTACTATTTTTTTATTGGAAATAATTCTGCTGAAAAGAAAACGAGTCTGTATTTCCATTCTATTCTCGATGGAACATTCGAATAATATTTTAAAGCTAATTACATGCAGAATTTTTATGCGAATATATCCAATGATAATTAGTATATTTTATTTCCTTTGAAAAATTTTAATTAATTTTATGAAAGAAATAGCTTTCACCAAAATTAAATTCTCGCTTTACTAAAAAATTAGCTTACACTATATGTAAAATATTCCAATGAACATTTTTAGCTAAGAATAATAAAATAATGAAGCTATTTTCAATATGCAAATATTTTTTTCAGTAAAACTATTTAATAAATCTTTTTAATAAGCATCATGTTTGCGAATATTTAAAATTATAAAAAACATTGTGTTTCAACATCACACTACATTCATATTATGTGTTACAATTACAGTAAAATCAGCCGTTTTAGTATTGTAATACTGATAAACTCAGAAAGCATAACGGAAAGTCCTTTTTATTAGCTAATATGTATTAATTAGACATCACAAGTAAAAAGAGAAAAGTTAAGCTTAGAAAATTATTTGAAACTTAAAATTTTACGTGCTAGGAGTGCCATCTTTAAGCTTGGCTCTTATCAGTTTATATAAAAAAACAGGAAGTGGTTGGTATTGCCATACTGGTGTAATAAATGAAAAAAGAACTTTGAACTATATGCTTAGGTCTAGACTTCTAATTTACATTTCATCAATATAAAAAAATGTGTTGCATATTTTTGTCATAATATTTTGCATTCATTACTTTTAAAAAATATATATTTAGTTTTGGAAATCTGGATTAAATTGTACTTAATTGTTAATGTCTTCGAGATCAACCTTCAAAACTGCTTTCAAATGTTTGTTTTGCATAGTGTAAATTTTGAATTCCACTTGTGGGTTTAATGTTAAAACTGTAGAAAGATTAAATTACATTAAACAGAATAATTCCCTTTTTCTTTATTCCGTAATATGTTTTCTAGTAGAATGGTAAATTACTTAGGATTGGAGAAATTTATCAAATTGAAAAACACCACATACTTTTCACAATAGAATTATATTTAGTGTAATAGAACTTTTTAAAATTGCTTAAAAGCGTATAAATATATTTATACACAGAATAAATATAAAAAAAAATCGTTTGTTATTTTTTTTTCCAGAATGTTTCTCTAACTTGCATGTTTAAATAAACCCAGCTATAAATATATTTTGTAATCACTAAGGATTGTCTCAGAAATGGAAATCGATTATAAAGTGGTGCCTTTTTGATTTCGAATGATTTTACCTGCAATAATGATAGACTGGAGAAAAAAATAGCATATCTAATTTCACCATCTAATTCAATTTTATGACTGAGTTATTTTTCGATTTATTGAATACGAATGCATATTTTACTTTTTTGTTCTTATTAAGAAAGCCACTCTTCTGTGTAACTGAATTTAACGCTGTTCTCTTAAAAATGAATTTTGTAAGAGGGCTCTAGCAAATTCAATTATATTAAAAGTTAGGGATTTCAAAAGAGTTTTGCTATTCACACAAATTATTTTGCGAAATCAAAATTTTCAAAGAGAAAAATGAATTTTAATTTTTTGTGTACTCACACAGTTCATTTTTTAACAAAAAAAGATGTTCAGATCCAAAAAGTTTTGTCTTTTTAGTCACTTAAGGTATCCTACTACCCTAAAACCATGATATTTTTCAAAAATTGGCAAATTTTTTTATGACTTTATGTTATAGACCATTTTATTAACTTAATAACAATACCAAGTACTTCATTTTCCCTCCACTAGAACAAAATCTACAAGCGTTTTAGTAAAATCAAATGCCATAACTTTACACAAGATGTCAAACTTTAAAATGCGTTTTACTCGAAATTTTTTTTTTTTCGAAAAACTCAAACGGGGACCACGATTACTCAAAAAAGTTTTGAAAATAATTAGCTGAAATTTTTTGCTTATGTTCTGCATAACAGTAGAAGTGTTTTGATCTTCAAATTTATCAATAACTGTTTTATTTCAAAATTTGCAGTTCTTTATGTGAATAAAGTCAATGTTTTTTTAAGCAATTTCGTATAATGACTTAGATAAAGTGCTCTAGTTTTTGTAAAAATTAAAATATCTCTTATCATGAAGATCACTTCAAACAGGAATAACAACGTAACACATCAAAATTGAAAAATTGAGAATTTGTTCATAAAATCTTTGTAGAGAGTGGGCCCCGTTTATGTAATTTTTTGTACATTTTTACTAGTTTTTTCCCATTTTAATAATAATAAATTTTTTTTCTTTTACCAATTTAAGGATTTTTTTCTTAAAATATACTAAATAAATATAAAAATTTAAAAATATCTCCATATCTCCTTTTTTTCAAAAAAAAGTTGTCGCAAGTAGTCGGATACCTTAATAAATTATGAGTATAGTTTAAAAAGGAATCAGTATGTTTATAACGGTGTTACATTTCTTTGAGACCAAAATATATCTAATCTATAAAATAAATAGCTAGTTGTATAAAATATTAAACATACGTAGTATTCTGTTGTATGTGAAATGTAAGCAAAAATAAAGCCTTAATTAATGTAATGCCGCACTTTTCAAACTGTAGGGAGAGCCCCCCAGGGGGCGCGATAACCTTATAAGGGTGTGCGAGCGGATCGAAAGCAAGAGATTATTTAAAAAGTATGTTAATTTATTGAAAGGAAGAAAAATAAAATACATTCTGACATAATAAAAAGTAACATACACATTTGCACTGATATAACGCACTTATAAATGTAACAGTACTTCATAATTAATTCAACAATACTAAGTTAAGAGCAAGTTTAATAAGTACCACTGAACCTATGGGCATGTCACAAAATTATATACAAAATGTAATACTTATCTTGATAACTTTTACGGTGTATAGTTAAATTCGTATTGTATCTTTACGGCAAAGTATATTATTATTGAATGCAATACATTGTCAAATTGTATGGGGGGCGCGATGAAAATTAGGATTGAAAATTGGGTCGCAGGTACAGAAAGTATGACAAGCACTCATGTAATGTGACAATAGTTAATAACAAATTTTTTGCAGCCACAAATTGCTTAGAACTTAAATAGAGGATAAGGCATGTATTATACATACATTAAAAACACATATATTATTTCAATAAATAATTAAATATTTTTATTAAATATTTTATTTCACTTAAGAAAAAAACGAATATATTCTTATAAAATACCATATATAGTTATTTAAATAAATCAACATAAAAGTAAAGACAAATTCGAAAATATTCCGAAAAACTTGCATTATTTATTAAAGATATGACACATTGTAATAATTTAAATTCACTTTTAAAAAAAATGCAGTGCAAGCAATTAAATTTCTGACGTCAGGGAGGGAAGTAAATAAGAAAACTTTTGTTATTATACATATACAGCATAGTAAAAAAACATGTAATAATATTGTACGCATATAAAGAGTCCGAACTTAGTACATACAGCTGATGTCCTCTAGCACATAAAGCATAGCGAATGGCAATGGATTTGGGTGACAAACAAAGAAGAAAGCATCGGATTGAAATGAAATTTAATACACATGATTTTAATACACAGATGAGAGATTCACTTGATCTCAAAAACAAGATAATTAAATGAATACAGGGTGTACAACGACACAAATATTGCTAACTTCAATAGCGCGTTGGACTACCTCCAGCTCCAATACATGCCGCTCCATGGTCCGGCATTGAGTTGATTAGACACCTTATGTTTTCCTGAGGCAGATGGGCTCACAAATCTTGAACAGCCAACTCTAATTCATTTACAAAGTGACACGATGGCATCTGCTGTTTTAGCAGATCCCACACGTGCTCCACAGGGTCAAATCGGGGAATCCGGCCGGCCATGGAAGAGTCTGAAAATGTCGTAGGAAGTCTTGAGCAACTCTTGCTGTATGCGGACGAGGATTATCTTGATGGAAAATTGCCCCTGGCAGACCATTTAGGACAGGTCCTACATGGGGTCGAAGAATATCATCAACGTAACGTTGGCCCATTAAGATTCCACGCATCACCATTACAGTGGACCAGCTATCATAGGTTATGGCCCCCTAGAACATTACACCAGCTGTTCGGCAGTGTGACGTAGAACAGTGTGGGGAGAATTGTACCACTCACCAGGGCGCCTCCACACCCGTACACAGTTATCATCTGTCCCCAAGAAAAACCAGGATTCATCACTAAACACAACATTTTGCCAATCTGAGATGTTTCACGTTGATCTGACTTGGCACCACTGTAGACGTAGTTGACGATGTTCCAGTTTAAAGAGAGTGCACGGAAAGGGCGCTTGGATTTAAGATTTGCTTCTGAAAGGTGTCTGAAAATTGTTCGTGGAACAATTGCTACGCCTACGTCTCCTCCTATCGTTTAAGAATTCACCGTGGGGTCCACAACTGCTTGCCACACGATCCATTGATATTTTCTCCTCGTGGTCTTCCTGGTAGCTCTAGACCCGATTTTCCGCACGTGGGTACCTTCTCGTGTCCACTGCTTCCAACAATTTCTAACGGCACTCTCCAAACGATCCACCTGGCCAGCAATACGGCGCGTCGACTAGCCTGCAGATTTCATACCGATGATCAGGCCTCTCTCAAACTCGCTCAACTGTGAGAAATGTCTTCTAGCACGTTTAACTGGTATCTTTCACTTACTAATGTCTTCCTACAGTCAAAAAGGTAATCATCACGTTTATGAATCTTCGAATTTGCTCTGGCTTATATAACACCCTCTTCCTGATTGTAGCGCCACCTCGGCTTGTATGAGCATGCGTATTGGCACAAAACTTGGATCATTTGCATATCAAATTACGCTGTACTTATTTGCAAAATTTCGCGATTGTACTTAGCTTCCTTCTTGGGTCGCTATTTTCAATGTTCCTGAGTATTATTAATGGGTAAAAAATCTCGGAGAATTTGATAGCTGGCGAATGTTAAAAACGTTTTGTTTCAAGGTAAGACAGAACAATCAGATATCTTGTGCTTTCTTGTTGAAAGATGACCTATCCTAACTCTGATGAGGTCAGAATTTTAGGGAAATATAATGCTGATTGTTCATATTACATATGATACCGGCAAAAGTTTTTATTTAAATGTACTCCTTTTGATGTTCAAACCATCGAACACAAGCGGTTTGGTACCTCCACGGAAATGGACAGATACATTCGTCAAGATGTTGTAGTTTTCAGAACTGGTCTGAAAAGACAATATGGTACCATTTTCCTGTAGTATTGTCCTTGACAGCACCACTATAGACGCACGTTTTTCTGTTGCCGTTGTGACGTATTGAGTACGAAAACTCACAGCCAGGCTATAGATATAAATATGTACAATTTATTTACAGAACATTCTAAAAAATAATCTTACATGCAGAGCGCGTTTTTGCCTTCTGCCTCTAGTCGGGGCCCTCAAAACCTGTCCTCCTCATGTCCTTTCTAGACGAGTCTATCCGGAACGTAGGGGAACCGGATTCTAGGAAAACCGTCTCCCTCACTTCCTTGGAACATTCGCCACACCATGTCAAGAAAAGCCTGAATAAGAAGTCCACTCTAGACTCGTTGTAAAGTCCATTCGGCAGTGCTTCTCAAACTTTCAATACTGGCGCCCCCCCCCCTTTTCAACCACAATTTTATCGCACCCCCTTTTACATTGATAATGCACTAAATGCACTATATAATGCACTTTGACGCTAAAGCTACAATACGAGATATTAATTATAAACCATACAAATTAATAACATAAGTATTAAATTTTGAATACTACTTTTAAGCAAAAAATAATAATTATATCATTAAGTATAAGGATAATTAATATGTTATTTTTACTTTCTCTAATTTTTAAATTGAACATATTGCAAAATGCTGTGAATGCTTAGAACACAAAATATGGATATCTGCTAAATATAGAAAAATAACTCAGAGGGTCAACTTCTAATCATAAGCATTCCTTATAAAAACTTTGCTTTGCAAGAAAAGCCCATGGAAGTCGTTAATACTTATTAAACTTGCTCTTAATTTAGTATTAATTAATTAGTTATAAAATACTCTGTGCAGCACTGATACATTAAAAGTATACTGGCCGAAGTACTCGCTCTTTGCAGGAGTTCATTTATAAGGAAATAAAACATGCTTGATATAATAGCTATATTGTAAGGAAAGTAAAGCCAAGTGCGCGACAATGTTTTTAAAAGTGTAAAATGTTTTTTTAAATGATTGCTCAAATTGTAACTAGTTTTAAGCAAATTTCAATTGTAAGCCTCACAGAATTACCATGTATAATTGATGTTAAATAATGAACAATAATATAAAATTCCGATGAAGAATAATTGTACTATTGTTAATATTTAAAGCAAAACGATTTCAACATGTTTTAACCTGAGAGCAGGCACGCACTCGATATGGTCGAGCGGGGTTATTGCGTCACCCCATTCCTTTTTTTTATAATTCTTTTATTGTTCAAGATACAAATCGTTATTCCAGTGAATAATTTAATTAAGAGAACTTTTACTTACCTTCTTTTAAGGACTTTTCAATTTTTCTTTGGTAACAAATAAAAAATTTTGCCAGAATTAACAATTTCGTGATCTGTGTGTCCCGCGCGACCACTTCCGGGTAAAAAGTGTATTCATTATGCTAATATGTATGTCACTGCTAAAAATAATTGTTATGCTTTATATGTTTGAAAATACTCATCTTGGTCTAAGTCTTCGCAAAGTAATCCATCAAAGTGTGTGTGCTCTCCGTGGTTTTCCAAGTATCATAAAACTGTTTTTCATGGAAAAAAGCGTAACAGAGAAATACATCACTTACAACTTCCCTAAATGAGAAATAAACACATAAGAGAAGGGTCATAACTAACTGTGCCAATAACTTAGAAGGTCAAACAAATTATAGCTATATGTGCAGTTTTTCAAAAATAATGACAATGATGAATTTTTTATGTTCCTAAATTTTTTCGATTCTGTATCAGAGGTCGGTTCTTTCTCTGAAAGAGTAGGATGTTAGTTTTAAAAAAGAAAACGTAATAAAAACTCTCTCATCATGAAATTACAGCAAATTAAATAAAATAATTTTTATTTGGTTATAGGAACAAAAATAGCTAATTAAGTATTGAAGAATTTTTTTGGATGATTTAATATCGCCTATAATTTATATCAGAGTAAAAGTGCATTTTTTATTATGTCTGAAAGTATTTTGTTCTAATTCATTCCAGTAAAGGAATTATTTTTAAATCTTGTATTTCCGATATGCTCGCGCCCCCCCAGGGGGGTGCGCCCCACAGTTGGAGAAACACTGTCATACGGGTACTTATGACAGTTCATACAATTCCATTTCCTGACGCAAGATCGTCATATATATCTACGGCTCTGCAGGACTTACTTTTCAACAAGTCTGTCCTCTCGAATGTTAGCGGTATTTTGACAATATCATCCATGATATTTAGTATGACCCTCTCGAACTTATCGATTAAATATTCGCATAACGGATATTAGATTCAGTGCAATGCGAGTAAAGGTATCGGGGAATTACAAACCTTACTCTAGACAGGTCAAGATCTTTGTATATAGAATTCCGGCACGTGTGAGTATACATATGTAGCCATTTTTCTTTCTTAACAGAGGCACAACATGGACTGATCACAATTAATCACGATTTAAACGGGATTTCTGAATGAGAAACCCACTGAGGAACTGTCCTTTTTTTTACTGTTTCTCTATCCTGCGTTGTTTGATTGATCTGAAATACTAATTATGCACGTACCTGATGACTAATACTTTTTCCTCTTCTAGCAAACCATAGTTCATCGATATCTGTCTCTCATCATTGTAGATATGATAGCATTCATCCTATCCACAAATCTAGTTATCCAACTATTGGACCAATCTTCTTCCTTTAGTCCAATTGCATGTTCTCTCTCAAACGGTAACATCTGTTAATTCTGTTCATGAAGCGTATACGAGGCAATGACACAGTCCACGTGCCTGTATTTTGACGTAACCGCATTTGCTTTGAAGTTATCACTTGCTATCGGAATATTATCTGATTTGTACACTAATTGGGTGTTTTGTTGCAATAAGTGAAGCTCCGGCTAGTCAGTCATTAAAGTTAATCAATTTCATGATATTCTTTTCGGTAAATACAAACGCAGTTAATTGCCATTCGAATAATTCATCCTGAGTTCAACACGTTTTTTGTTATACGGTGTAGTTATTAATAAGTAAATGTGTTTGTTTTTACAAGTAAAGCCATTCGCTAGCGCATATTTTTTGTGTACCTTTATACATAAATATGTAAATTCGGATAAACGCAGAAAAAAAATGTATTTACCATAAAATCTGCCATTTAACGCAGAAAATAAGATTGAAATTTACGGCTGCGCATTATACCCCGGTAATAAAAATGAGAAGTTTAAAAATTAAAAAAAATGAGCACAGAAAAAGTTAGACCTCTACCTGTATCAAAATACTGTCTATTTAACAGAAATGACATCCCTTATGAACTTAAAGATTTGTTGTTTAAGAAGTATACTTTCTACTAATGCTTGGAATAATGCGTTGAATAATTTACTTCAAAACATGAGAGCACTACGTTTTAGGTTAATTCGTAAAAATAGGGGTGCGCTTATATTTATATACGGCGAATATACCTAAGAACTAAAAATAACAGCTTGGAATATTGGTGAACGTTACATGCCAGATTTTACAGCAATTAAATGAATATATTTCATTTTTCTGATTATATCTATTGTGTAATCCCACCACCCACATAAAAAAGTACATTTTTATTAACCATTGCTTATTAAATGAGAGATCTTTAGGTTTAGTTACAAATTAATTAAATTTTAGAATAGCAAATGATGAAAATTTTCTGAACTAGGAGATTAAAGTTTGTGGGAATTAATTATGAATAAAAGGGAGACTGGATTTAATGATGATTTATCTATATACCACCAATACCTTCTCAAACATAAGCGTAAACATGAGGCAGAATAAATTGTTTGACTTAAATCTTCTCCGATGATCATTAGATATGATACTTGCTTTACGTATTTAATTAAATTCGCTATTAAATATTTCGAAATGCAGTTTTGAGGGAGTGATAAACATTGCATAAATCTAGTAAATTTAATTTGCGGTTTAATCATAAGTGTATAAAAATTTTTATTTGTGTTCTCTAAAAGCACATTTTGGATATTTATATCAAAAATATATATTATATAAGGTAAAGACGAGGTGTGTGTATTTATAGAATAAATGCATTTCACACTGACTCCCTTCGTTACCATTAGATTTCTAGATTTATAAGACACGCAAACCTGAATTTGACAGACATATTTATTTTGTTGAAATGAGAGCTATAAGAACGTGTTTTGAAGAAATTGACTTTTAAGAAATGGCTATGGTCACGTTTTGTACAAAAATTCCCTTTTAAGGATTTATATTTACACCCATATACATCAAGCATGGGAGGGATAATCCTTGTGTTTACTAAAAATCTGTTAAGAATGTGTATATCTGTAATCCACTCCATACAGGAGGAAATTTACTGGAATTTATGGATAAAAAATTCTCGATACTGAACTATTCGATCTATTAAAAAAAGAGTAAGCGTGCTTCTTTTGCTAAGTAGACTTTTTTAAAGAAATAGTTTTCAAACCACACACACATACAGACAAACTCTTAACGAGGTTGCAGGGCTGTTAAAGACGAAAATTCCGGTTTTTGACTATAAGTTTAGATGATTTGAAGTGTAACTGCCATGATCCCACTGTTGAGAAGAGATTACCCAAAAACGGGTGTCTTCAAAATCGTCTCCCCCTAGAGATGTAAGGCAAAATATAAATATACTGTGTGTCTAAATTATTATGACCATTTGACACATATATGAAGATAAGCTATAACTTCAAATAGTTTCCACTAGAGGAAGATATATATATATATATATATATATATATATATATATATATATATATATATATATATATATATATATATATATATATATATATATATATATATATATATATTACAGGTTTTGAAAAGTTTAGCTTCAAAAATAAGTAAGTAATAAATGAAAATATAGCGAACTCTTTACCGTCGCATAAAGATTTGTGGGTAAATAAGCCTATTTAAAGCTGGAGGAAGGAAGCACATACTCGAAAGGGCTTAGCTGGTGACTCATCGCCAAAGTTTTGATTATAGTTCTTCTAGGTTGTGCACCAAAGGACAGCAATGTTGTATTTTATGTGAAGGAAGCAAAATAAAGACGTTGTTATAAAGATGATGCCGTCTTTATTTTACCAGCAAACCTGGGAACTGACATATTTATATATATATATATATATATATATATATATATATATATATATATATATATATATATATATATATATATATATAAATATATATATATAAGGATAATTAAATTAGATTTAAAATTAAATTTCCTATACCGCATTTAACTTTTGTTTTCTATAACATCTTCAAGTATTAAATGAAGCCCCCAATTATTTATCCGAAACAGATGGCCCAATCACAAAACACTTTTATCCCAGATCATTATATTTTGTAGCCCTATATGCCAGCATTATCTTTCAAGTACAACTCATAAAATGAGAGATGTTTCACCCATCTGGGCATAAGTGTTAAAGTACTTAGGTTCCACTTTGATGTCATCTTCTCTCAGCAACAGAACATGTAGATGGTTTGCTGCATAAAAAAACGTTTTTAGCACACACACACACACATACACACACGTATATATATATATATATATATATATATATATATATATATATATATATATATATATATATATATATATATATATATATATATATATATATATATATATATATATATATCAGTTATTAACCTTCTGGGTGGTTAGCTTCCTCCTGAAAAGTTATTCTAAAAGCGTTTACTGTTATTTTGCCGTTCGCTTTAAAAATGCAACATTCTTCTTTCCTTTCCCCCTTTTAAAACTTGGGAGGTCGAACGGGGACAATTTTAAGAAATAGTTCAGTCCCTTTGTCAAGTAAGAACGAAGATATTAATCGTTTCCAGCTAGCTGTTAAGTTGCCTTGGGCAATCTTGTATGTCGGTCGTTACCCCTATATGTTCAGTCACAGTAAAATTAGGACCAGATGAAGGGTAAAAAAGGAAAAAAATGAACTAAATAGTGTGTTAAAAGTTAAAAATAATTAAATTTTCTTCAAAAAAAAAAAATTTTTCAGTCATTTTTTATAAATTAAATATATATATATACCGGGTGGGCAAAAAGTCCGTAAAAACTTTAAAAATTCATAAAATCCGGAGAAATGAACGAAAAAAAAAAAACTGTTTGCAGGATCAGCATTAGTATGTCACGGGATTTTTTAAGCTAGAAAAGAAGTAATTCGAAAATTATCCGGTAGGTGGCGCTTTTACAAGCGTCTGTGGTGGAAATATGCAAATTAGACAGCAATAAAAACCTTGCTCTCAATGAATCCACATTCATTTCACCATTACAAACAGTGAATGTGAACAAGGATGCTCAGTGCGCCGGATAAAGCTTTGTTGGTAAAGTTATTTTACATGAACGAGGAATCAGCGACCATTGCCTTGCGTAAATTCCGAGTTCAGAAAAATGTGAAGAGTAGAAAAGGCCCTTTAACACTTGCAGGTCTTCAAAGCTTGTTAAACGTTTTGAGGAAACTGGAAAGTTGGAGGATCGAGCACGAGCCGGACGACCATGCTTGAAAGAAGCACGTGCACCCTGCATTGCTGTCGAAATGGAGGCGATTGCGTCCGAAGCAGCTTCAGGGACCAGCAGTGCTCGTGAAGCTACCGGACTATTGGGCTTACCACTATCATCTGTCCACAATATTCTTCGTCGAATTCTCCTGCAGTACCCAAACAAATCGCAATCGTGCCATGAACTTTGCCAGCAGATACCGCAGAGTGGGAAGCATTTGCCAAGGGGGCCTTCTAAAATGGAACAGGATCCCACCTGGGTTTTTTACATCTTGTGGGCAGAAGAAGCTCATTTCTCGCTTCATGGTGACGTTAACAACCATAACTGTCGCATTTGGGTGACCTCTAATCCACGTGAGTACACACAGAAGCCATTGTATTCCCCAAAAGTGACAGCATGGTGTGGTTTCACGGGTTCATTTATCATAGGACCCTTCTTCTTTGAAACGCAGTGCCCAGTAAATGGATGGATAACGGAAACGGTAAATGCTCAGCGTTATCTAACGCTTCTGCGGGGAGACTGTCGTGCCATGTTTAATTCAACGAGGTCAGATTTCAAATGTCACGTTCATGCAGGATGGATCAACCAGTCACACTGCTAACCTGGTTAAGGCATTCCTGATACAGACGTTCGGGGAAGACAGAATCGTTAGCAGGCGCTGCAGGTATCCATGGCCTCCTCGGTGTCCAGATTTAACACCGGCGGACTTCTGGTTGTGGGGATATTTGAAATCTCGCGTGTATCTATCCGGTCCATCAAGTCTGTTGGAACAGAAAGATGCGATCCGCAGAGAAACATCCTCCATACATCCGGACATGTTGCACTCTGCCGTTGCTGGATTTGTCATTCGTCTGGAATGTCTTCTCCCCTGTGGTGGTGGTCATGTGGAACATATTCTGTTGCAATAAAGTTGTGAAATTTTTCTCTTTATTATTTATGCATTGTTTCTTTGATTTGCGTACATCAGCGCCACCTACCGGATGATTTTCTAATTATTTTTTCTAGCTTAAAAAAATCCCGTGATATACTAATGCTGATCCTGCAAACAGTTTTTTTTCGTTCATTTCTCCAGATTTTTTGATTTTTTAAAATTTTTACGGACTTTTTGACCATCCGGTATATATATATATATATATATTGATATTGCGATTTGAACCAGAAAAAGCATCCTGTATTCATTTTTGAATATGAGAGAGTAAGAAAACGCGCTCATTTTCCTGTTTTTTAAAAAAGTAACGAGGTAAAAAGAGCAAAAGCCCTATCTCTTTTTTAAACAATAATACAATAAATGGTGCATACGGTGATATACATACGAAGATTATATTTATAAAATAAAACCGATCATTTATATTCAATTATATTTTTAATTTTAAATAACATAAAAATGATTTCAATACTTTTAATTTATTTTAATTAAAATCATATAAATGATATTTTTATGTAAAATGAATATTTTTCGGAAAAATCTAAATTTCCACTCCTAGTGTTCTCCTCTCGAACTTGTTGAATTCAATAAAAATTTATTTTCTACATAGGCATTTGTGATGGACATAACACATATTCAGTCAAAATTTTTAATTTCAATGGGAGATATACTTCTTCAAATGCGCGTGACAGTACTTCTAATCTTTTTCTAATCAAGGTTAATTTCTTATCTTTCTGTTTCTATTATTACAAGGAAAATGTCACACATCGATAACTACATTTTCACACAATTCAGTCATTACAAATTCTATTGTGAGAAAAGTTCTCCCTAATTAATCTTGTCTTTCAAAACAGTACATTTAATACAATTTTGTTCAGTGAAGTTAACCAACAGTTCCACAATGTATTCATACCAAATTTTAAAAACAAATTTAACTTTTGAAATGTATCCTGTACTAATTTTTTGAGTATACACAAATATTTCCTGCTCTATAGAAGACATAGTATGAGATGTGGTGTGTGGTTTTGAAAGAATGTTTTCGTACGTGTAGACTATTTTTGAAAATTTAAATATCACTAAAGCTGATCATATAACTGCAAATGAGCCTTATTTTAATCTGTGCTGGTATCAAAATAAAACAATTTACAAAATTAAACAACCTATGGGTTTATACGAGTATTCAATATCAAACTATTCGCAAAATGGTTTACCAGTTCTATCCAAATTGTAAAGAAACTGAAACATAAATATATCTTACTGCAGTCAAAAATATTCATAAAATGTAAATACCCTATTCCTCTCCACTTATTTCAGTACATTTTAAAAACTGTAGCTGAATGCAATTTTTCATATTTATAAACGAGGCATAAAAGCTCACACAGTCGTAAAAATGTATTTATCATTTATAAATATTCTACTATAAAACATATATGGATTGTAAGATCAGTTCTAAAATCCTAAAAGCCTTTTAGAGCAGCAAAAACATGTAATTTTGATTGATCAATATTTTAATAAATGCACAAATATACCTGTTATTAAGCAAATAAATTTGAAAAATCAAAGTTACTTCTGAAATAAAAGTAATTGAAAGAAAAATGTTTAATTGCAAATGAGTCGAAATTCATGTTTATCTAAGGGGTATCCCCAAAGTGAGGCAATCCTCAAACTTAAAACTCAAACTCAGTGGCACAACAGTCCATGAGGGCCAGGAACTACTATGTCCGCCCCAATATACGTGACCATTGGACGCTGAGGTGCATGAACAGATGTCCCGATTTGGTGGTCTGTCTGAAGAGAGACCTTCAGTGTTTAAGACCCCAAGTAAGCTTGGTACACATTAATCGACCCAATGTAGCGGGAATGAAAGGCAGAGTCGACCTTGCCCAGCCCGGTAATTGAACCAAAGACATGTGGTGTGGAAGCACGATACACTACCACTGACACTATTTGGTGAAATTTAAAACTTAATGTTAGAATCATATATAATTCCCTAATGAATGAGGGAGTTTAAACTTTTTTTTCATGTAACTGCTTAGACGGAAATGGTTAATTATGAACATTTCAGAAGTTGCATAAATTAAAATTAATCGTTATAGTTTACATAAATTTTTAACAGTGCAAAAGGTTTATTTTGGCTGCACGAATTAATTTTAAAAGGAATACGGTTACGATAAAGTAGTACAAATCTATCTAAAGTAGGGTTGGTTACCTTAGATATTGTCAAACACAACAAAGTATTGGAAGCCAATTCCACGATTCGTTCTTAGAAAAATAATGTATGGAAAATTACAAGACTTATTTTTGCGTTTGTAATTTATATATAATTTTTTTCTGAGAACTTTAAAAGCTAGAGCGGCATCCATCAAAACCGCGTTTCCCTCTATGTTTTTCCAGATCGGCCCTGACCAAGCCGGCTCTGCCCCTAGTAAGTGAAAATGCCGTACTTTGTTTGTCAAGATCATTTTTTAGCAGACTGCATTTTTCATGTATTTTAGATGGTCGTCTTATATTTTCTACATCATTATCTTAATGTCTGAATTTAATATTACATGACATTCTTGGCATTCGCATCAATGACCATTATAATTTTTATGAGTAATTTACATGAATGCTTCGTCAAACGATTATTTGGCTATTTTTAAGATATTGTTTTACCATTTAATCAATATTAAGTATAACATAACGCACAAGTTTTGTGAATATTAAAATAAATATTTCAAAAACTACTTCAGATATACTCAAAATTTTTCATTCCTATGCTTTAGCTTCTCAGTTTTGCTTCTATGTAAAAAATTTTTGTATACTCGTCAATTTTTTTAGTATATTTATTGCTCTTAGCATGCAGTTTTCAACTGAATTGTATATCTTCAAAATATATTAAAAATACCAAAGAAGCTATATAATAAAAAATTTTAAATTTAAATTATACTCAAAGAATTGCTAGAACTTATGGTAAATAATTTTTAACTGCGCGATACATTTTTTTTTTCGAAATTTCAAATAGAATTTTTAACATAAAATTTCAAGCTTTATACGGTTGAGATTACAAAAATATCCAGATTTTAATTACTTGTTCAGTTAGCCTTTAAAATAGATAAATGTTGAGGTATTTTGATTAAATAGATATTTTTGAAGAATAATTCGAATGTTTTTGAATAGCTCGAATTAAAATTTATTTTTATGTTCATTTATACACAGGTGTGCAAAAATTAAGGACGAAGTCGAACAATTAGCATATCAGCTGAACGAAGAGGCAGAGCGGACAGAAAGACCAATCAGGAGATTAAGTAAGGTGATGTACGGTAGCACATGCGCAGATATGCAGTTAGACGTAATGGGGGAGTGTCTGAGTAGTATAAAGCATGTTGTCGGTGTAAGATCAGTATTTCTGGCAAAGAGATTGCACGCCGTATAGCAGTTAAAATCACACCGAGTTGCTGCCTCAACGAGAACTGGCGAATAATCAATCTGTTAGACGACATCTGGATGCTTTTACCCAAAGTCGAATTATTGGGAAGTTGGAGGAAGGCCGCAGTGTGACAAGTGTGGCTGCAGAGTTCGGAATTGCTCACAGCATCGTTTCACGACTTTGGAGACAATTTCAAACTGCAGGAACAGCTATCCGGGGTTCAGTAGTGGTCGTCCACGAGGAACCACACCCGCAGATGACCGGTACATTGTCTTACAGGCCAGAAGAAACAGGTGGCAGACAGCGGGAGAAATCGCTAGACACACGACACAGGCGACTGGACGACCGATATCGCGTTTTACCGTGGCCAGATGACTGCACGGTGGTGGTCTGTTTGCACGACGCCCTGTACGGTGCGTACCTTTAACGCCTGCCCATCGGAGAAGGCATTCTCTGTGGTGCCGGGAACACTGGAATAGGAGAGACAATGAATGGGGACGAGTACTCTTTACATATGAGAGGATATTCATTTTGAGTAGCGATTCTCTTTACATACTCATCTGGAGAGAGCGGGGAAGCCGCAATCATCCCTCGAACATCATTGAAAGGGACAGGTATGGAGGTCGCGGTGTTCTCGTTTGGGGAGGCATCATGCTTGGTAGTCGTACAGACCTTCACATCTTTGACGCAGGTTCAGTCAACGGGCCCCGTTATTGTAACAAGAGTCTTCTTCCATATGTGCGTCTTTTAAAGGCGCTATGGGTCTGCAGTTCCTTTTCATGGACGACAATGCACCATGTCATCGCACAGTAGCTGCCAAACAGCTCTTAGAGAGTGAGGATATTGAACGCATGGATTGGCCGGCACGATCTTCGGATCTCAGTCCCATCGAGCATGTATGGGATTTTCTAGGCAGACGCTTGGCTGCTCGTACCTTACCGCCAGTAACGATTCGGGAGCTTCGATTGGCGCTGCAAGACGAATGGGCAGCAATGCCTCAATAACTCATTGACACCCTCATTCTCAGCATGGGCAGACGCTGTGAAACCTGCCTAGCAGTCAGGGAGATCATATCCCCTACTAAAGACCGGATATTTCTTGCTGGACACCCATCACAGGGATGTTTCGGCCTTCAGTCACATTGCGTTCCATGCTACTTTTTTCCATCAAGCTTCTTTTTATCCCTCTGATTTCTCTTTTAGTAAGTGTTGCTTACATTACACATGTCCTTACGTATTGGGGATCTTACGGTATTAAATGTGTTGATTTGGAAAGCTTTTGTACAAAGTTATATTGAAACAACCGTCTCGTCCTTAATTTTAGCACACAAGTGTATGTATAAATGTCTACTGTAAATGTTTCCATACATTTTTGATTACCATTTATTCAAAGATTCAAGTTATTAAAAATGTTGGGAAATCTTCATTCATGTTGTCTTTGATGTAAACTGAAGTTCAAGCACTTAAAATCCAAATATAATTCGGTGTATTTTAAAATTATATAAATAGGCACTGTACGTAAACTTCCGTGAACACTTGGGTTTTGAAATCGAAAAAAAAAAAACTATTAGATCTGAATTAGATTTTTTTCATTATAATTTTTATCAAAGTGTAAGAAAATGTTTCAAATAAGTTGATGAAGTTTAAATTTATTCATTTTTAGTGGTTGGAAAATTTAAAAGGTTTCAAATTTCAAAGTGTTTGGTGTTTTATCAATTTGTATTTGAAATCTTATAATGAAATAATCATGTTTCAAAAACTGAAAGCATTGATTAAGATAAGAAAAATGAAGCGAAAGAATATTCTTAAAAAAGATAATTTGTCTAATTATATAAAATAGCAGATTACCCTGACACGCCCCCCAACTTGTTACAGTTTCAAATTAATATGAAACCAAAAGGGAATTGTAACATATTTTACTTATGCGTTGGGACTTTTCAAAACTTTTTAAAATACAAGGTAACAAACAAACACTTCCTGGGGTGTAAAGAACTGTTTCCCGATTTTTTTACGATTGATCCAGCGTCAAACTACGGGGTTCTCTGCGAGCCATAAAACTTCCTATCAGTGTCCTGATGTGTTGATTCCACCGTCCCTAATTATCTTTCAAGATGTTAAACATTTAAAAGGGGAAATGATTTCAGAAAAGTACGGCTCAACCGCTTTTAAAAGGCTACTTGAAGGTAAAAAAACCCCGTGCAGTGCATTTTCAACGCATCTTTACAATGACTGAATTTTCCGTGCTAACCGCTTGCAAAGTTAATAGGAAATGCAGGAATAAAATAAGCTACCAATTGTGCAGTGTTGCACGTGAAGAAATAGAGGAAAGTCGTGATTTAGTTGTACTTGTTGATGTCTTTCAAATGGTTTTATTTTAACAATAATTATAAAACAATATCGCTAACATTGAGCGAATGGCCCGCACAGCCTCTTTCAATTTCTTGTTTTTACATTATCATAAAACACTATATATAAAAAGTATCGCTAACATAGAGCGAATGGCCCGTACAGCCTCCTTCCAAACGTTCTTTTTTACTTCTCCCGCGTAAACAATAGTACATACCTTATAATTTAAATAGCGCCATCTAGGGGCGTATATGAACCCTAACATACTCCCCATCAAGAAGTTATTCTTGATGTAGAGGAAGTTTACAAAGCTTATGAATTGGTCTTTTAAATCGACCTTTAACAGTTCTAAGAAATACTACTCTTTCCACACCATCCTTACCTGGATGCGTTTCAATTACTTTACCTAAAGGCCAGGTTGCTGGAGGAATGTTATCCTCCTTAATAATTACAATTTCTCCAACCTTAATATTATTGTTAGGAGATTTCCATTTAGTTCTGTTTTGCAAATTACTCAGATAATCAATTTTTCACTTTCTCCAAAAACCTAACTTCATTTTTTGGACAATATCCCAACGGAAGCGAAGATAAAGTTTATCATTATTGGTATGCTCAGGGGAAGAGGTAATAACCTCACCTAAGAGAAAATGAGAAGGAGTTAAAATATTTAAACTGTCTGGATCATTGTCACAATCCAAAGAGACTAGAGGTCTTGAGTTCAGAATTGCCTCTACTTGTGTTAACAATGTGCTGAACTCCTCAAAAGTTAAATTTGTGTTTCCAATTACCCTTTTTAAATGGTACTTAATACCCTTAACTCCTGCTTCCCATAATCCTCCAAAATGAGGACTCACTGGAGGACTAAAATGCCACTCTATATTCACCTGAGATAGAAAATAGCAAAAGTGTTCATTTTCATTAAGTTTTGATGCAAAATTAAATATTTCTTGCAATTTTCTTCTGGCACCAACAAAAGTGGTACCATTATCACAATAAATGTGCTTAGGGGCTCCTTTTCTAGCACAAAAGCGTTTCAAGGAGGCAATAAAGCCTCAGAAGTGAGATCACTCACTAATTCTAAATGTAGAGCTTTGGTAACAAAACATACAAAAAGAGCTACATATCCCTTAGTAGTCTTTGCTCATCTACCTCTATATCTTAAGGGGATGGTGGACTTTCAAAATCTCAAAATTTGGTCAAATTGCGATTTTTATTTTTTATACTAATAATATTCCATATATTTCACAGAATGATTCTGTCGAAGAATTTTTTCATTTTGATGAATAATTGCTGAGTTATGAGTGACCCATGATTTAAACATGGCGCCATAGACCATTTAAATGGGTGTGGCACCTGTCATTTGAACGTAAACAAGAACTATTAGTATTTAGTTTTTAGCATATGCTTAGCCTCACTTATTATTTTTTCATCACACATTTTATGAAGAAGGATGCCGATAGAAACTTCAACTTCTACTTGTGGATTGTTTGTTTACATCGTGTTAGCGCGTTTGTTTCATACCTGTTATAACACAGTATATTTATTCGTTTTGGACGTAATTTTTCTTTCGAAGTTTTCCTTTTTTGGATTGAACACTCGACTACAATTTTCTTGATAAATTAATTTAGTATTTGTACAATGCACATAATTAGTTCTCGATATCATGTGCCAAAAGCAAGGCCATCAAAACGTAAATGCAGGCTTTGCTAAAAGCAAAGAAGAGATGGGCCTCAGGACAATTAGAACTGGAGCATCCAAGTTTTCATGACAATGACCCTAATGCAAGTGGTCATGCATCCTCTAATTATGAAAAGAATGCAAAAGTAAATACTTGCACATTAAATTCTAGTGAACTGAATGCAGCAACAGCAAGAAAGATGTCTCTTCTGTCACACACTTCTCTAGAACATTTGGCAAATGAACAAGATGATACAATTTATGTATTAGTTGATACAAACATATGGAAGAATTTACTGTCGACTGTAAAGTGCCCTAAATGTGATATGAATGCTTTAAATATCATAAAAACAACGCAGTTGGGTATGGCATCCAAACTAGAGTTGGTTTGCTCTAGTTGTGAGGCAGTGTTAAATTCCTCATTTTCCAGTGCTCGCGTGAAAGAAAAAAATTTTTTTGACATTAACAAAAAAATGGTTTCGTCTTTTTTAAGACTTGGGAAAGGTCACGCGGGATTGGAACTATTTGCATTAGTGACTGGTATGAATGCAATGGACAAAAAATCTTTTTCGAAGCACATTAAAATTTTGTTTGAAGAAAATAGTGAGATGAAACATCAGATCCTTGAAGTAGCGAGAAATATAGTTAGGAAGCAACATCTTGATTTAAATGATGGAGAGAAAAAGGAAATGGGTGACTTAGACATTACTGTGTCATTTGATGGATCTTGGCAAAAGCGGGGCTATAAATCACTGAACGGGATAGGAGTTGTTTTCTGATTTAATGACAGGTTTAGTTATAGATTATGAAATTCTATCAAAGTATTGTACAGAATGTACTGCCGCAGTAAGAGACCTCTCGGGCGATAGTCCAGATTTTGCAATTTGGTAAGAAGGTCACAAATCTGAATGTCAAATAAATCATACAGGTTCCTCATCTAGTATGGAAATGGAAACTGCTGCAATTTTGTGGCAAAGATCCATCAAGGAGTGTAATATGCGTTGTACTTGCATATTGTCGGATGGCGATTCAAAAACATTCCAACATCTGATGTCGTTGAACATCTATGGAAAAGGTCTACCGATAAAAAAGAGGAATGTATCAACCATATCTCCAAGCGTCTAGGAACAGGTTTACGCAGCAAAGTAAAAGAGTGGCGAAGCAAAGGTGTTTGCATTGGTGGCAAAAAAGGTTGGTAGCTTAAAAGAAACCACAATAATTAAGCTAACTAATTTTTACAGAAAAGCCATTAAAGATAATTGTAATGATGTCGAAAAAAATGAAAAGTGCTATTTACGCCACACTTTATGATTGTTCCTCCACAGACGCCAAACCGAAACACAACAAATGTCCTAATGGAAAGCTTTCTTGGTGTTTTTTCAAAAGAGCTTTAGCAAATGAAGAATCCCCTGAAAGTCATTCAGTTATGAAGACAAAATTAACTGAGGAGATTGTTGCAAAGATTCTCCCTGTGTATCAGCGATTAGCAAGCAACGAGATATTGTCTCGGTGTACTTCAGGTAAGAGTCAAAATTCAAATGAAAGTTTGCACAGTGTTATCTGGAGTCACTGCCCAAAAGAAAGTTTCAATCAAAGAAAATACTGGAAATATCTGTTGTAACAGCTGTTAGTGAATTCAATTTTGTGGATCCCTGTTTACCTTGAAACATGTACATCAGAATGCTTCATTACCCTCGATGCAAATCAGTGGAGTAAGAGATGAGCGTCGATTAAAGCAAAGCAGAAGTAAAACTTTTCAAATAGCAAAAGATAAAAGAACTATGAAGCGTAAAATCTCAAATAAAATAGAAAACATAAATATAAAATTTGAAGGATTGTCGTATTGCGCTGGTCAATTTTAAGTGAATGTTTTGCCACGCTATATTTTTGTATAAGTATCAGCTTTGCGGATGCGTGTTTCTTGAATTATTGAATATATAACTAAATATAATAAATTATTTAAATATTATTTAGATTTTTGCTATAATAATCTCTTTTCTTATATGTTTGATTTTCATGTAAAGGCAAGTAATTATGTAAAATGCTGCTTTATTTTTTTATTTTACTCAAATAAATGTTTAAAATGCATTTTTATCAGTTCATAAATATTCTCTTTTCCTTATTACGTAAAATGCTCCTTGCGTTT
Source organism: Trichonephila clavipes (assembly GCA_019973935.1). Taxonomy (NCBI): domain Eukaryota; kingdom Metazoa; phylum Arthropoda; class Arachnida; order Araneae; family Nephilidae; genus Trichonephila; species Trichonephila clavipes. The sequence continues at coordinate 494,738 of BMAU01017801.1, read as the reverse complement.
CATATCATGTCGTATCTCTTAAAAATTTTAACAAGTTATGAAAGATAGTGTAATTCACAAATTTGTGCATTAGTTTTCAAAAAAATTTTGACGGATCATATTTTACGTTGTTTTGAATACTTTGAATATGTGATAATTGGAGAAATATTTCATATAGTAAAGAAAATTTATCTTTTTTTCATCAAATTTTCTGCTGAATTTAAAATCCATGCACAAATATATTTAGTTATAGTTCATATATATAAAACAAAAATTATGTACTTATCTTAAAAATTGATGCGCAAGGAGGATTTTTAAAAAGTTTAAAAAATTAAATTTTTTTTTAAAAAAATCAAATTGTATTTTTTTAAAAAATATACTTTAAATGTGAAATATATAGATCATTTACTATATTAATTCCAATTCCAGCTAATTAAGCTAACAATTTAAGAATTTAATTTCAAAGGTCCACCGTCCCCTTAAAATATTAATGGGGCCAGCATAATCTACGCCACAAACAGAAAATGGCCTACTGGGAGTAACCCTATGAGTTGGTAGATCATCCATCAATTGCTTGGATGTAGTTGCTCACTACCTACAACATAATATACAATTATGAATACATTTTTTTACAATATTTTTTCAACCAATAATCCAATATAAGTTTGCTTAATAATACCTAATAATACATTACATCCAGCATGCAAATATAAAATATGATACATATTTACAATTAATTTACAAATTTCATGCTGATTTGGCAAGTTGATTGGGTGCTTAGCACCATATTGGAGTGTCGAATTTCGAAGTCGACCTCCTACTCGAATTAAACCAACTTTGTCAATGAAAGGACAAAGAGCAGATAGTATACTTTTTTTACTACAGGCTTATTAGCTTTAATACAACTGATTTCCTCTTTAAAGAATAAATTTTGAATATACAAGAAAATTTTATTACTTGCCTGCCTCCTTTCATATGTGGTTAAAGGAGGGACATGATATTTACCCTTGGAATCTAAATTTTTCATCTTGCCAACTCTAGCTTTACAGTTTGTGATGTATCTAAAACAGAATGCAAAAATATCAATTATCTTTGTAAATGATGAAAATTTTAAAAATAAAGAGTCATTAAAGTCACAGTTGACAGCAACAGGGAAGCTAACAGCTGTTCGTTTTCTTTCCTTTGACACTGAAGTAGTCTGATCATTTCTCTTGGGTTGCTTAGGCCAAGAGTCCATCTCACAGGAAAGCCATTGAGGGCCTTCCCACCATAGAACACATGTGGGAAGTTCTTTAGGTCAGTGGTTCTCCAACTTTCACTACTGGCGACCCAATTTTCAATCATAATTTTTATCACGCCCCCTAAAAATAATAATGTATTGAATGCAATAATAATGCACTTTGGCGCTAAAGCTACAATACGATCATAATTTTAAACTGTACGAACTAACAAGATAAGTATTAAATTTTGTGTATGTTACTTTTAAGTAATATTTTTTTTTAACTTCTTACTTCGGTTCACTATAAAAACGTGTTTTTAGTTTGTTTTAAAACTATAATTTATTTTATAGTTATTTTTACTATACAAGATAAAAATCACAATTCCAGTGAATAATTTAATTAAGAGAAAATATACTTACCTACTGTCAAGGACTTTTCAATTTTTCTTTGAAAATTTGAGAAAAATTCAATAAAACTAAAGAAAATGTTCCAAATGTGCTTGTCCTTAATAAAGGACATAAATCACAGACACTTTTCGCGAACAACACAGGAACGTTATTTTACAGCTAAACTGTCATACTTTGTTCCTGTTTTTGTAGTTTTGTTGTTTGATGATCTACAAATAGCATTTTGGACTTTTTCTTCCTTGAGTCTTTTTGACAAGGCGAAGTGCTACATTATGGCTTCATAGTTTTCTTCATAGAGATCTTAAGGCAGCATTTGAAAATTTCAAATCAACTCAAACGTTTCATGTCTAACGCTTTTCTGATATTTACTTTCGCTGTATGTGTGTGTGTGTGTCTTGATTAATATGCATTATTTCAGTAGGTTCTTCAATTGCTTGATCAGTTTCAACTTCATTCAATAGGGATCACAGATGCCCATTTTTTTAATATTCTGCTTATTTGCATTTATAAACCATAATAAGTCGTACAACAAAGCAATCAAAACTACAAGATTGTTCATGGGGAAAGTGTAGCATGTTCTAAAAAATAATTGTGTAAAACGTTTTTCATTATGCATTATATGATTCAGAATACTCATGCTTATCCATATATTATAAAACTCTTTCACATGGAAAAAGATGAAACAGAAATATATTATATATATTTACAACTTCCCTAAAAAAAAAAAGACGGAGATAACCATACCGGTAAGTTCGAAGGTCAGCTAAAGTAATATTTTAGTTTAAAAGAAACGTAATTAAAAATCTCTCATCGTTTAATATCGTCAAAAGAAACGTAAAAAAAAATCATCGTACTCATATTGACCGCAAAGCAAACAAAATATTTTTTAATTTGGTTATAGGATCAAAGATGGCTGGCTAATGAGCGTTTGAAGTGGAATCTTTTTATTTTTGATGATCGCCAGATGATAAAAATAAATTATATCAGTGTAAATGTGTATTTTTTTTATTATGTCAGAAAGCATTTTGTTTTACTCCATTCCAAAAAATTATTTTTTAAACCTTTTATTTTCAATATGCTCGCGCCCCCTTGCAGGGTTACCACGCCCCCTGGGGAGCGCGCCCCCACAGTTTGAGAAACACTGCTTTAGGTGATAAACCTCTGCATGCAATGTCATCTGGATTCATCTTAGTGGGCACGTAACGCCAACTATCTGCTGGAACCAAGTCCAAAATTTTGGATGTTCTATTGGCAATGTAAGGTTTCCAGTTCCTTGGATGAGAAGACAGCCAAGATAAAACCACTTGAAATCAGTCCATGCATAGAAGTGAACTTCATACTCCTTCAAGATGTTCTTGCAGGTTGCATAAAGGCGTGCAAGTAACAGTGCGCCGTTCAGCTCCAATCTTGGAATTGATACAGACTTTAGAGGTGCCACCCTCGATTTATAGCCACCAAAAGAGTCACCTTGGTATTACCATCGGCTTGTGGCTGCACAGCATAGATAACCGATGCACAGGCCAACTCAGACGCATCACAAAAACCATGCAGAGTTATTTATTCGCTAGCAGTGTGGATTTACCTGGGAATGTGGATTGAACAAACTTGTTCAAACTCCTTCTGGAATGTTTTCCATTTCGTTGCAAGCGCTTCTGGAAGAGGACTGTCCCAATCTAATTTCAACAGCCATAACTGTTGATAAAAAATCTTAATAGACACGGTACAGGGAGTCAGGAAACCGAGAGGGATCGAACAATCTTGCCGATTGTGACAGGAAAGAACGCTTAGTGATATTGTCTGGAAAATTTACTTTTAATTGAAAATGAAGATATCCTTCATAGAATTCAGGTATGTCCTAGGGCCTTGGAGCATTCATCAGGATGGATTTCCAAATTGGAACTATCTCCTACCCAGTTCGAGGAAATACGGGAAAGTACTTCTGAGGAATTGAACCGCCACTTCCTTAAATGAAATCCTCTTGCTTCTAGTATGCTAGAAAGTTTTTTTATCAAGGAGATTGCTTCCTCACTCGAAATGGCTCCTGCCATTAAGTCATCGATGTAGAAAGATTCCTTTATAAGGGATGAAACAGCATGATCATCTCTTTCTAGATCTAACCCCGTTTGAAACAAGCAGTGAGCAGCTAAATATGGTGCTGATGCTGTACTGTATGTTACCGTACACAGTTTATATTCCCTTATGGGAGAGTCCTTTGATTTTCTCCACACAATGCACTGAAAATTTTAATCAATCACTTGATCAATTAGTATTTGTCTATACATCTGTTGGATGTCAGCGGAAAAAGCAATTTCATTCAATCTAAACTTCACTAAAATCGTGAAGATGTCAGGCTGTAACATTTTACCTATTCCCAAAATTGAATTAAGAGAATTTCCATTTGAAGGTTTACAAGTGCCATCAAATACAACACGTAATTTCGTTGAAATACTGTCACCTTTTATAGCAGCATGATGAGGAAGAAAATAAATTTTTAGTCCATAGATTTCACATTGTTTTCCACGGGTATCATATGCCCCAATGATTCGTATTCTATCATAAATTTTTTATACTGCCTTCCAAAGTTCTTATCTACTTGAAATCATCTCTCCATTGCAAGCAACCGAGAAATTGCTATTCCTTTAGTGTTACCCAACCATGAGGTGTCTCTGTATATCGGTAATTTTACTACAAATCTACCCTCATCATTATATTTAAAATTTGATTTAAAATGGTTTTCACAAAATTGCTCCTCATCGGATAGAAATTGTTTTTAACGGATAATTCCTCCGTTTCCCAAAATCTCTGAAGAAGCAAATCGGTATTTAATTCGTTTTCAGTACTTAAAAAATGAGAATATAATTCACGTGGTTCCTTATTTTTAACATTAAATTTTCCTGCAACAACCCATCCAAACATAGTTCTTTGTGCAATGGGTTCATTTTTAGAACCAACAATTTTTCCACTGCGAAGAATATCAAAAAAACAACCAGATCCTAAAATTATATCACGTTCTTTAGGACTCATTAATTCTTCATCTGAAAGAGGAATCGATTTCAAGTAATCTAAATCCTTCACATCCAAAAACTCCCAAGGATTTTGTGAAGTGACCTTATTTAAAATAAAAGCGTTCACTTCCAAACGCTCATTCGAAGACTGTGATCCGATTACCAAATTAACGCAGCCTTTAGTTTGACCTGCAGTAACCCCGCGATCCCGCGAAGAGAAATTTTACTGTTTTTTCTATTTAATCCTAAAGTATTTACAACTCTTTCTGAGATAAAAACAACATTCAGACCCAGAATCTAATAATGCTCGGCAGATAATTGATTCATTAGAATTATTATTATAAAATATCTTCACATTTGCTGTGGGCTGAAATAAAGATTTAATTCACTGTTCACCGAAGCCCCAGAATAAATCTGCGATTCTCCCGCTTGACCTTTAAACTCAATCGCTTCGTTGCGAGTCTCTGCGCTAGCTCCCTCTCCATGTGAAGTTTCATTATCCTGTAACGAATTTGTAAACAACGCGTTTCCGTTGGGCCTTTTTCATGTAAAAGAGTATTGTGGAACTTATAGAAGAGCATAGAGAACATTTTAAATGGTTATTTGGGCAAGATTTGTATTTATGATTATTTAAACATAAAAGCATAATGAAAAACGTTTTACAAAATTTTTCTACAATTAACATCCATGCTCTTAAATTGAATACACTTAAATAAAGGGTGTGTTCCTTTATACATTTCAAACATTTTAAGATCTTATCATTTTGTATATTAGAATTTGCATAATTACTTCTTATCGGAATTTTACATTCAGAGATTCATTATTTAACATTAATTCTAAAGAAGAACATCTCACGCTTAGGAAATCAAGGAAAGCTTTCATGTTTGGAAATTCTTCTTCAGATGATTTAATAGCCCATAAACGTTTACTTTCAGGATCAATTTTTTGTAATAATAAATAAATTAACCAGCAGTCTTTACTAGAAGCTTGCTCACCTAAAGCATTAAGCCCTCTTAGGCATTCATCACTCGTGTCCAATAATTTACGCAAATTAGAACAATTAGCTTCAGAAATAGGTTTTTGATCCAAAAACGTTTTAATTAATGACTGAACAATTTTTTTTGTTGTCATACCTATCTAACAATTTTTGCCAAGCTTCTTCATACGAATCATTAGATATAGGCATATGCTTAATTAACGAAGCTGGATCATTAGTAAGTAGACCTTTCAAATACTGCAATTTTTCAACGTTCGATATTGACACTTGTGAATTCACAGTAGAAACAAATAAATCTTTAAAATTTATCCAGTCCTTAAAATGACCATTAAACTGTGGTATACTCAATTTTGGTAACCTAAAATTACCAACATTTGAGTTCGAAGTAATTGAACTCGCTACTGAGAATTTTGTGTTCTACCTAGATTCTGAACATTTAATTCATCTAATTTATGATTAAATTTTGCATTCAAATAAAAGTATCTCTCTTCGAACTCTTGGAGTTCAGATTCCTCTACACTCAAATTCGAATCTAATCGTTCGAATTCTTTGAAAAAGTCATCCAATCTGGATAACTGAATAGAAATTTCATTTCGAGTATTTATCTCATCAAAAGTATTTTCTTGCCTGATCAAAGATGCCTTTACGCGACCTCTGGCTTCTCGAATTTCAGCCATTTGAGATTTCTCTGTTTCACTCATATAAAAAAATTTTCACCAAAATATCCAAATCAATAATAAAAATATGCAGTAAAATCATGAAATCAAAAATAATTCAGTTCTTTCATTCAAATTAGCTCTATGCACTATAAGTCCTAATAACAGTTTCAAATATAAAAAATATTATTCAAAATGACTTATCTCTTTGTATCTCGTCGGTGTCTCCACTTTTTATGTTGATTTCTTTCAAATGGTTTTATTTTAACAATAATTATAAAACAATATCGCTAACATTGAGCGAATAGTCCGCACAGCCTCTTTCCATTTCTTGTTTTTACATTATCACAAAACACTATATATAAAAAAGTATCGCTAACATAGAGCGAATGGCCCGTACAGCCTCCTTCCATACGTTCTTTTTACTTCTCCCGCGTAAACAATAGTACACACCTTATATATTAAATAGCGCCATCTAGGGGCGTACATGAACCCTAACAGTACTTGAATGTCGGTTTTAGTAGCTTTGGAACCAGTATTAGCAAATTTACTGAACTTGTGAAACTTTCAAGAGCAACCATTATTTATGTTCACAGAAAGTGGATCACCAAGCAGAAAACGGTTTGCAACGTCATGCTTGATGTCATCACAGGCTACTAAAAAGTTGCTCGAAAAAGAAAATTGCAAAAGTTGTTCCTTCCAACAGAAAGGCGACCGTACATCAAATTGTGCAGAATATTAATCAAAGAACAGCTGTGAAATTTCCTAACAAATTGTTCACGGCTTATACTGTATAGACTATGGTAGCCGACGATATGCTCCAAAGCCTTTACTATTTGTCTTGAACAAGAGCAGCTGTCTCGAAAAAGTGCACAATGATTGGACTGTAGATAACTAAAAATAAGTCGAGGTCCACAAAAACTAAGTTTACAATTACACCATATAGATTGCAGGGTGCAAATGTGGAAAAAATGGAATTAAAGTATGAACTTTATCCTTATTGTAAAAAACTTTTCAAACTGAAAGAGATAATACAAGGGGCATTCAGGAACACTTTCAGGAGCATATTAATTGGCAATAAGTACAGAAATATTTCAGCTATTTTTCAACATAGCCACAACTAGAATTGAGACACTTGTCGTATCGTGAGATCAACTTGTGTATGCTTTTGTCGTATGCCTTTTGTATGCATGTGAATGGAACCAGCGTGTGACAGAGGTTTTCAGCTCTTTATCGTTGCCAAAACGCTCACCAGAGGACAGGGATTTCTTTAGATGCAAGACAATAGCTGGGATCATTATCGGGGCTGTAGGGTGAATGATCAAACAACTCTGAGTAAAATTCCGACGAAACAGCTGCATTACGTCGAGCCATGTTTGGGCAAGCATTGCCACGGAAGAGCACAACACCTTCAGTAAGCATTTCATGCGTCTTGTTTTGAATGACGTCACAATTTCCGCAGTGTTTCAAATTAACGGTAGCACTTCCTATTTCACTAGTAGAAGGAAGTCAATGAGTAGAATGCCTTTCTTGTCCCAGAATACCGTGCACATCTCCTTTCGTACCGACAGTGACTTTTTGAACTTCCTCCACTATACCGCCAATGCTGCTTGGTTTCCGGGTTGAAGTGCGGAATCGAAGTCTTAGCGCCCGTGACAATTCTGTCGAGTAACTCGTCGCCGTTATCGTAATACCGATGTAGAAATGTCAGTGATGCTTCTAAGCAATGAATTTTGTATCGGGGTGTCAGGTTTTGGGGCACCCACCGTGCACACAGTTTTTTTAACGGCAGGTGCTTAAGGAATATCTCATGCAACAAGGATCACGATATCTGTGGAAAATGGCTGCTCAGCTCAGTAATCATGAAGCGACGGTTCTCCACATCAAGCACTGCTGCAGAAGATCAACAAGATCATTAATGAGGAGGGAGGGGCACCCACTGTGCTCTTCATCATGGTCACTTTGACGATCTTCGGAAAACTGTCTACACCAGCGCCACACCATCTGCTTACTCATGATGTTCAGCCCATAGACCTGACAGAGCTGATGATGAATTTTAATTTCCGCAATGTTTTGTGCATTCAAGAACTTTATCACCAGCCGAACCTCGCAGGTGGCGGAAGAAGGAATAGAGGCTTCTATTTTGGACTACTGCTACCACGCTACTGGAACAAGGCTGGACCTGTCCAACAGGCATATGATTGATACGTCATAGATCGGTTACGCATCCGCAATTGACACGGCTAATTACGTTTACTTTAATGGGAAAAATATCGGGAAATTTACTTTCTGAATACGTCTCGTATTATGGTTTGGTGAATAATTTTTTGGTATTGCACAGGATCCTTGTTTTGCCTGGAAGAACCTTTAAATCACAAGACTATTTAAGTGTTACCACAGATCAAATACATAATTTTATATCAATAGAGTACCTTGCCATAGATGAATACTTTCAGCTGGATAATGCTCAATTTTATACAGTCTCCAGATGGTTCCAAGAGCCAAACACTTACGGATATTACTTAATTTGTTTGCACAATTATCCAATCTGCAACCGAGAATCTGTGGGATCAGGCATTTGACACCATGATCCAAAGCCATCTGAAAACATTGGAAGCTGAAATTCATTGGAAATGATTCTAAACTCACCTACTAACATTTCATAGATTCCTTACCAAGAAAATGCAGGCAATATAAAGGTTAAAATGTGATTCTTCTGGAAATTATTAGAGAAATGAACCAATTTCATATGATAAACGACGCAAGAGGGTCTTTCTCTAAACATCCTTGAGGCATATAAATAGGTAGACACTCATCGAAATAGAATTATTATTATTTTGACTAGTTATAGTACTAGTTTGTCTATCTTGTTTTGACCGTGAAGAGTCGAATAGCTATTAGCTATTGATTAGGATGAGTGTGATTGCTTGTGAATAATCCTTAAGGCACATTAATATTTTTTTTAAAAAATATCGATTTTGACTTTTTCACATTTTTTTAAAAGTTCCAAATTTTCTGCCTAAAATGATATATGATGTATAGAAGTACTATAATTAGAATTGTTTTTATTTTTTTTAAAAAAAGAAGCCACTCTTATAGAAGCGCAGCTACAAATGAGCTCCAGGAGCACCTATCTTTCATCATGCTTAATTTTTCAAAGACAGCGTTTTATTTTCTGTTTAATCAAAGTTTTACATTAAATTATTTATTAGTATTTTATTAACAACAAAGATGATGGAGAGATCCAAAAAAGTATTTGAAAAACGTAAAAAATGTTGGAGTTTAAAAATGAAAGCTCAAAATGTCCCAGCTATCACATCAGACAGCACAGAAATTGCTGTTCAAAGTCTTCAAAAACGAAAGCTTATTTCAAACAACAGTTTACATGAAAATATGGTAGGAAGTAATGAAAAAAAAATGTTTTAATGTAACTAAATTCATTGAATAATGCTTTATTGATTTTTGCTATTTGTGAAAACGGTGATCATTCCATCTCACTGGAGGTTTCTAAAAGAGTTGGAATTGTGTATTACATGGGATTTTGTTGTAAATTTTGCTGAAAAACACGGTTTCCATACCTCATCTAAAGTGAATAAAAAAATAAACTTTTCCACTCAAGTTTAAGATTAGTATTTGCTTTCAGATCCGTTGGAAGCGGTAGTTCAGCTGCAAAGACATTATCTGGACTTATGAACTTACCATGACCACCTGAAAAATTCCGTACCTATACAGAAATGTTGTTAAACTCTTCTAAATTTACCTGTGAAAAATCAATGATATATTCTGTTGAGAAGGCAACAAGAATAGAAGGTAGCCATGACTTTGATATTGCCTTAGATGGTTCACGACAGAAAAGAGGATATCAGTCCTTCAATGGTATTGTTTCAGCTACGAGTGTCGATACTGGAAAAGTTATTGACTTTAAAGTGCTTTCGAAACACTGTCGGTGCAAAACTGCATTTAATTCTACTCATGAACCATCATGTGTTGCCAACGGTAGTGGAACAAGTGGAGGCATAGAAGGGAAAAGTGTTATGGCCATATTTGAGATATTTGAAGCTCATTATGGCGTTCGTTACACAAAATATTTTGGCGATGGAGATTAAAGATTGTTTTCATCGGTACTTGCTCTGAACCTTTATGACACTCAAGTAGAAAAGTTAGAGTATGTTGGGCACATCCAAAAGCGTATGGGTACCTTTTGGATCTAATAAGAAAAAAAAGAGGGGAAAATTAAGTGATGGAAAAAGCCTAAGTGGTCGCAACCGACTCACCGACAGTTTAATTAAAAAAATTCAGGCATGATATGATATGGCCATAAGAAACAATACCGACGATTTACAAAGCGGGAAACTTCTGTTTGAGCTGTTTAATTCCATCTTTTGTCCACAAATGCCTTCAAAGTGGATTGTGTCTTGAGGGTACAAATTCATTGTGCAAGTTTCAAAAGGGAGAAGCTGAATTAATAAAAAGCACTGTGATCATAAACAACATACACATGTGCCATTTTCAATAATTAATGTAATTAATCCAATTTTTAGAGATCTAGTCGATCTTATGTTATTAAAAAAATTTCTACATTGAAAGATTCAAAACCCAAAGAGTCAGTTATTAATACCATATGGTCAGTGATTCTCAAATCTACGTTTGTGAAGATATAAAGTTTAAAACTAGGGTTAAATATATATGACAATTGCAAATTCGACATGGGTCATATAGGAAAACTAATCAAATTTTTTAAAAATATTCTGGTATTAGACCAGGTTTAAATTGTGTGTCATGCTTTAAAAAATTAGATGCACTCAGGATTCGCGTAGCCCAACGAAAGCTTCTTGAGGAACAAAAAAGGGCTAGATTGTTAAAATTATGAAAATAAAATTATAAGAGGGCCTTTTGTAGAAGCAGAGAGTAAAGAAAATGTTTCATACGCTCGCTCTTCTGAAAAGTGTTAGAAAAGATAAATCCTCAAAAATTACAAATTTTTACTTTAAAGTCTGTTTTCTCAAAATGCAATATGTTTCCCTTTATGTACCTTTTTCTCAAAAAACTGATTAATGTAGGGTTCTCAAATTTTCAGTGAGCATACTTTCAACATTTTTACACATTTTAATGGAGATCATTATATTTTGAGAAATGTTTTAGATAGTATAGTTTAAACTAAATTTTAGAGGGAAAAATTGGACATTTTTTTAATTCTTAAATATTTTAATTTTTAACAAAAAGACAAAACCCTCCATTAAAGTCTTATTAACAGTATATATAACATCTAAAATTTTATTTATGAGTATCAAGTTATTTCTGAGATAAAGGTACATAAACTTACGTAATTTAACATGGGCTCCTATGGAAGTGCCGGAACCCCTTAAACATACTTATATTTTAGACACTGATAGATGTATCTGAGCGCTGTTGAATGTGTTAAAACCTTCCGGAATTTATCTTGCAAATATTGTGTTTGAATCTTGTACTTTAAACATTGCTTGTCGAAAATAAATGTTAATCGAACCTGAGAAAATGTCATGTTCTTTGAGACTGATTTGTATAAAATCTTTGAATCCTCGATCAACGTTACAGTAAATTAACTAACATATGTGTACCTAGCAAAAACTGCATAATTCAACCATACTTATTTATTTTATACAGTTTTCCTAAACTGTCCTCTTCTTGGAATTATAAATTTCAGCTTACTTAAAATTATCAAAATAATTAAATTTTGACCTCTTCAATCTTGTTTAGACCTTCTATCTTTATTGTTATATTTTTGAATTCTTCTCTGCGAAGAACGAATATGCCTACTGGTATATATAACACACACAGATATGTATACAAATATATATTATATATACATATACATATATATATATAGATAGATAGATAGATAGATAGATAGATAAAGCAGAACAGTGACTCACTCATCACGATATCCCCTGCACTTTTGTAACTACCAACTTGAAAATTGATAGCCATGTTCTTTTAATAGAGTAGAGATCCGCAACGAGCAGAATTTGCAAAGATCGAACCCTGAAAGGCGTTAAACATAATTATTTCCATTTTAAACTTATTTGACGCACAGTCTTGAAATTTGCTAAGCAGATTTCCTTCACAGAGTAGGAATTCACTACAAAATGGTTTTTACAAAAATATACCCCCAGTAGCACTGTGAGGGGGAGGAGGCTTAAGGAGCATTATTCCTCTTTTTAAACTATTAGACGCACAGTGTTGAAATTAAGTAAGCAGATTCATTTAATACGGTAGATAACCTCTACAAAATAGATTTTGCGAAAATCGACCCCAAACACATTTCAGGAGTTAAGGGACGTAATAGATGAATATTTTCCTTTTTATACTAGTAGGCCTTCCTTCCTTAAAATAGGTAGGCATGCTCCTTTCCTGGAATAGTGTTTCTCTAACAAAGAATTTTGAGAAAATTACACCCCCAAAGAGGATTATGAGGGCTTTAGAGGAGTTATAGAAAATGTTTCCTGTTTTAAATTATTAGACTCACAGACTTGAAATATGTTAAGCATTTTACTATTGTTGAATAGAGTTCCACTCATAATGGGTGTTTTGGAAATCGACTTTTGGGGGAGCAGGGGGGTATTGGGGGTTATTGACAAAAAATCCCGTTTCCGAGTTACTAGGACTATACTAATGCAATTTTTTTGCATGTTTCTTTTGCTGACTGGAAATCTGTTAAGAAAAGTTCTTATAGAAATTGACGTACAACAGGGTTACGCGTGCATATTGATATTATTCCGTTTTTGTTCTATTAGAGTTCGACTTGAAATTTGGCACGCCTGTTTGTTTTACAGTGTAGAGATCCACTTAAAATTAGTTGTGCGGAAATCATCTTGGGTATTGGTTCACGAGAGCGCACAAATTCATTATACTTCAATTGATGGTATTTTTATTAACCAATTGTATGGTTATAATTTATTATAGATTTTTAATTAAAAGCTCAGTTATTTTTATATTAAGAGGTGAGAGTTACAGGTATACTCTTAAAATGTTTTACAATTCAAATCAATTCTTAAGGCTAGGACTTAGATATCAATCATTTAAGTTTATATTAACAGTGCATATTGATACATCATGAAATACTTAGAATAGCGGTTGGATAATCGCTAGTATATATATATATATATATATATATATATATATATATATATATATATATATATATATATATATATATACTATATATATACTATATATATATAACTATATATATGTCATGATTTTAAACACAGAATCAGATTAAAGTTAAAAAAAGGAAAGTGTTTATTAAATCGTGTCTACATCCATTCTGACGCTAAAGGCAGAGAGGAAAAAGCACGCCATGGTGGGGGTTCCACGTGAAATACACGTGAAAAACATCTGGTGAATGTCCCTGCTTTGAAGATGGTGTTTGCAAGTTAATGCTGACATATGTTGACTATTAAATCTAACGACCTAGAATTAGACATATTTATTGGCTAGGCCATATGTTCGGAAGAAATGAATGGGCGATTAGTTTGATACTTGAATATGAGAACGTAGACAGATGGAGTCAAGTGCTAGATAGGGAATTTAATTTTTAATCTAATTTAATTATCCTTACATTTGCCCCCCAATTTTAAAAGGGAGTCATGGCGTGGTTTTTTTCTCTCTTAACAAACTTAATCAATTTTCAACAAACACAAAACAATACATAGTTATTTAGAAAGACATATTAAACACAGTAGACATCTTTAAGCACTAGTAATTCTAAAATCAAAAAGCAATACAATAAACGAAACTATAACAACAAACACAGTAAGGACACTTCCAACTTACTAATTGATAAACATGACTTTCCATACATATAAATGAAGATTAGCTTGTTCAAATCTATTCGACATCTAGAATAAGAACTCACGTTTCTCCTCATATTCCTTAATAATAATAGATTCGTATTATAGCTGGTAGATATTTTCAAAAAATTATGTTGGAAAATAATATATCAAACAATAAGATAGTAAATATAAAAATACATGAAATCATACAAATGTTAAAATAATAATTTTGTATAAAAATCTACTCTGGCGCCATCGTAGTAATACCTTATGTTGTTACACACTTTTTGAAAATATGAAATACATTTTTAAAAAGAGATAAAAAAAAAAAAAAATATACACTAATAAAGTGAAATTATTAATAATATGAAAACGGTGTATAACACACAACTTATATGCACTATTCAACACAATAAACAATATTTTATTTCATATACGTTATAAAACATAAAAATTATAAGAATATAGGAATAAAAGAATACAAGAATATAAGAGCACTTTATTATTTTTGAGTCGGAAAAGTGGACTCACTTCAATACTAACTTTTAGTATGTATGAAAATTTTCTCAATATTCACTGTAACTTAACAATATCGCATACAATATTTTGAATCTTTCCGTAACCTTCTAAAAATTCGTTTCACAGACAAAATTCTTGATTTTCTCTTACATCACACATTCACTAATATAAACTGTATCACCTTACTTAATTTTGAACACATATCTCTGAGAAATCTGCGTTATCAACTCACAGATGTTCAGGGATGCTGATAAGAAACAATGAGATTAAGTGAAACAATTTATATCTTTCACTTTAAAACACCAATTTCTATCATAACTCTTAACTCATTCGACATCTTAAGATAAAATTATGAGAAGTATATTAAAATTTCTCAAAATTTTGTATGACTAAACCTATATACTTTGTTTTCTCAATTAAAGTATAAAGAAAATATATCATTTATATAACACAAATATATTATAAAATTTAAATACCATATCATATCATATATTATTCTTTTTCACCAAAAAGTCTTGTTAAGCAGAACTCAGTTATTTCTGTATTACGTAAGATGTTTCTTTTAGTTATTATCTTCTTCTCATTAATACGGGTATTTTGTTGAATGTAATTTAATTGAAAATTTTCAGATGGATGAAAATGTCTTAAACGAACTGAATGAACCAATTCAGTGTCAGTTTTATTAAGGGCATTGGGTCTATCAATTTCAAATAATACATCAGAACATTTTCTTAAAACGGTATAAGGGCCTGAATAAGGGGGACTTAATTTCCTTGTATTAGGATATTGAAATTCCTCATACATTACTAAGTCACCAACCTTGAAATCAGCTTCCTGAAATTTTTTATCATATCTAATCTTATTTATTTTATAATATTGTTCTGTTCTTTCTTTGGCTAATTTTTCTTCCTTCTTTTAAGGGAGGATATATCTCATTACCTTTTAGCGAAATTTCGAAAGGTAAATTACCATACATTAAGTAGGTTGGTGGGAAACCTGTTATTGTATGGGGAGTTTGATTATACTGATGGGTTACTTTTTCTAGAATTTTTGTTCATGGGACTTTATTTGAACTATTACTAATTTCACATTTTAAGCGGGTAATGATGGTTTGATTTACACGTTCAACCTTCCCATTGGTTTGTGGTCTGTGAGAAGTAGTTAATCATTGAGTTACATTATTATGTTTTAAAAAATGCTTAAATTTTGAAGAGGTGAAAGCAGTATTTCTATCACTTAAAATTTTTTCCGGTATGTGATGCTGAAAGATTTCTCTTAAGCAATTTATATAAGTATCTGTTGTTGCATTTTTTGATGGGAAAGTCCAAATGTACCTAGTTGCATGATCAATAATAATGTGTAAATATTTTTAACAGAGTTGTAATAATTTAAACCACCTACACTATCTATCGATAAAAGTTCAAAGGGTTTTTCACAAAGGGGAAGTGATTGCATCAGTCCGTATTTTCTCTGATGTGACTTCTTATTTATTTGACAAGGTTCACAGTGTTTCACATAATTTCACATAGCAGTAATAATGTTTATCCAATAATATTGTGGTGATATTAATTTTAACATGGTAGCTACACAGAGTGGCCAAATTTTTATGAGTTGTTTCCATTAATTTCACTCTTAGAGCTTTGGGTACAATTATTTTATTTAAACCTTGTCTTTTAACTACAAAAACACCATCTCTCTTAAAACATTTAGGAGCTGATGTATTTTCTATATTTTGAAAATGATTTATTTCATTGATATCTAATAAAGGTTCTGGGGGTGTATTAATTATATGATAAGCAATAGGATTTCTTGTTAACACATCAGCTTCAACATTAGTGCTACCTTTCTTATATTTTATATCAAAATCATACATAGAAACTTTTAAAGACCATCTAAAAAGTCTACCCGTGGGATTTTTGAAATTTTTAAGTAAAACTAATGCATTATGATCGGTATGAACTGTGAAATGAGATCCATGAAGATAGCAATGGAATTTATCTAAACTATCAATTATAGCTAAGCATTCTAATTCAGTTATTGTATAATTAATTTCATAATTTCTCAGTCGTCTCGATTGGAATGCAATCGGATGTTGATTTCCATTGGGTTTTTGTTGTTTGAGGATACATGAGATTGCAGTTTTCGATGCATCTACATAAAGATGACAGGGATAATTTGGATTGAATATAGCTAAAATGGGCTTTGAAATTAAGCTGTCTTTAAGTTTTGAAAAGATTGTTGGCATTATGGGGTCCAATTCCAATTTTGATTCTTTTTAAGAAGATTATTTAAGGGCATTCTTAATTTTGCATATTGAGGAATGAATTTATAATATACATTGATACTACCAAGAAATCTTTGTAAATCCTTTACATTTCTAGGGGTAAAAAGTTTTTTAATTATTTCGACATTTGTATTATTTGGAGTGTATGACCCTTGTTTTATTTCATATCCTAAGAAATCAATTGTATCTTTGCCAAATTTACACTTCGAATATTTTAATTTAATATTTCCTATTCCACAAATTTTAAAAATTTCCTCTAAATGTTTTGCATGTTCTTCAATTGATTCCGAAAATACTATTATATCGTCAAAATAGTTTAATGCAAATTTTATTTGGTATTTATTTAAAATCTGTCTAATAGCTCTTTGAAATATAGCTGGAGAATTTTTATATCCAAAAGGCAAACGATTAAATTGAAAAAGACTGTAATTTGATGTAAATGCAAGTTTTTCAGATTCATTATCATCTAATTTAATGTACCAATAACCACTACATAGGTCGATGGTTGAGAAAAATTTTGCATGTGTTAATTTGTCTAAAACTGCATCTATTCGGGGAATTGGCTCTGCATCTAATTTTTGTGATAGCATTTAGCTTTCTGTAATCGATACATAATCGTGTACGAGCATTATTCTCTTTTTTAAAAGCCAATGTTATAGGGGCAGCGTAAGAACTATAAGATGGTTTTATTATTCCTGCTTTCAATAATGCATCTAATTGTTTTTTTATTTCAGTATCATCTTTAAAATATGTCATATATGGTCGATTTACAATGGGTAATTCTGAGGTAAGTATTATTTTAGGAGAATTACATTTTAACTCGCCCACATCAAACTTATTTTTAGCAAAGACATGTTTATATTTATCAATAATCATATTAATAATATCATAATCACTATTAGGAATTGTTTCTATATTAAACACATTATCAGTTTTCTTAGGGATAATTTTACTATTACTAAATTTAAGAGTTTCATTTTCTTTAATATTTTTCTTAGATTCATAATTTTTTAAAGTTTTGTTTCCTCTTTGAAAAATTTTATAATCACTAAAATTAATATTTAATTCAAAAATACTCATAGTTTTATTAGAAATTATTAAATATTTCAGTTCTACATTTACTATGAGGAATTTAATATTTTCAATAATTTCTCCTATTTTCAATTGTAAAGTAATTGCCTCACTCACCTCAATTTCTCCATTGATGGTGGCAATTTTTGTTTTGATATACTCTACATTGTGGGATTCCTTGATTTGTGATATTATATTTTTTGGAATAATATTGACACTTGATCCTGTATCCAAGAGGACATCAACTTGTTTGATTTTGATTCTTCCCTGGATGATCATAAGTTCTCATGTTTGATGAGGTTGGAATACTGTATTATTGTTTTGTGTTCTTTGAGGGGGTAGAAAGTTGGAGCATTGGGTCGCAAAACTGACGGTCGTTGTGGAAATCGTTGGTTTCGATATAGGATCGGCCGCTGAAGACAAAAAAACGGGTGATGATAAGAAGGTGATAGAAGTTGAGGAGAGTATACATTGTATCTTGAACCGGTTATGGCATCCGGATGTTGAGATTGATCATTTCTCCAATTCCATCCTCCATACTGTTGTCTACGGACAAACTGATTCGTATGGTGAGGTATTCTGGTCACTGGATACTTTGGGAATATAACTTCATTCTTACTTGATTTTGATTTTTCTTGGATATCTAAGAGTTTCATTTTTTCCTTCAGTTCCTCTATGTTGCTGCAGCTTTGTAACTATATTTCTATTGCTCTATTTTCTTTTAATCCTCTTATGATGTAATATTTTTCAGCTTTTTCTTCCATGTTTATCCGGGATGCGATTTATTTTACTCTGTAGAAATATTCTATGTGGGTCTCTTTTGAGGTTTTTTCTGTTTTAGATAATTGAAGATGAATCTCCGCTGGATTGACTTGTGTTCCGAATTCCCGTATTAAATTATTTTTCAGTTCGTAAAAACTTTTAGGGATCGATTGTGATTTGATGTAAGTCTTCACAGCTCCATCTACTAACTTGATTATAAATAGGATTTTCTGTTTCTCTGGTATTTCGAAGGAATCGCACGTACTTTCAAAATTTCTAATGAATTTTTGGATGGGTATTTCCAGGCTATATTTTTGGAAAAAAGTCTGTAGATCTTCAAATCGAATATCATTTTTAATAATGGTTATAGGTTGCTTTAACTTTTCTTCATCAGCATCTAAATTCTCTTCTTGCTTAATTTTATTTTCGTTCTTTGCTTCCATTTTTGAAGTATGATTTTCTAATATTTTGTTAGGAGAAGAGGATAATTCTACTTCTTTAGCGTAAGAGCGATGTTCTTTCAGGGATTACTAGCACATTTCTATTTCTTCCGTACCATTTTTTATTCCGGCAATCCGACGTCTTCATATATAGGCATACGGTGTAGTCGACGTTCCATAATATTCTCCATATCAGTTATTACAGTCGCTGGCGTTAGTTTTTATTTTAAGATTATTTTATAAAAAAATTATTATTATTATTAATAATTTTTTTACGTTAATATTTGAAATCCCCTCGCAGATAAAAATCCTGCCGGCTTTAATTCTGTCATGATATTAAAGACAGAATCAGATTAAAGTTTAAAAAAAAGGAAGGTGTTTATTAGATCGTGTCTACACCCATTCTGACGCTAAAGGCAGAGAGGAAAAAGCACGCCATGGTGGGGGCTCCACGTGAAATACACGTGAAAAACATCTGGTGAATGTCCCTGCTTTGAAGATGGTGTTTGCAAGTTAATGCTGACATATGTTGACTATTAATTCTAACGACCTAGAATTAGACATATTTATTGGCTAGGCCATATGTTCGGAAGAAATGAATGGGCGATTAGTTTGATACTTGAATATGAGAACTTAGTCAGATGGAGTCAAGTGCTAGATAGGGAATTTAATTTTTAATCTAATTTAATTATCCTTACATATATATGTATATATAACTCTATCTATATACTACTATACATATATATATATACTATATATATATAACTATATATATATATATATATATGTATATATAACTCTATCTATATACTACTATACATATATATATATAGCTATATGTATATATATATATATGTTTATATTAAAAAGTTATTTTCTTTTAATGATGTATAACAATATATGCCTTTCTTTCCAAAATACACTTTAAAATTCATACTTTCAACTAAGTACATTATTGTAAAAGGAGTTTATTTTCAGCGTTTCAAAGTTTTCATTACTTCTATGAAAGTATAAGGCATAACTATTTCAATAGTTTGTGGGAACTATAAACCCTTCAAATCAATCCAATTTCTCATTTAGAACTGATTAAAACTACTCACTTTCCCTCATAAACATTTAAATTTTAGAACGTCTTCATATCACACTACTACGAATAACTAATCAAAATGAATGTGAAATCAATACTTCTGCTACTAAACACTGGAATTGAAAAGGTTATTGTAATATATCAGGCAGAAGGTATGTCTATTTTTGCAAAAAAAAAAACTTATACATTTTTCCATGATGGTTAGATTCATTATTGTTAAGAATTGTTTCTTTTTAAAAAGTAATCTTTAATTATTGAACCTCACGAATTGTTTTCCGAAAAAATATATATTATACAAAGAAATGAATATGATATACTATGGCACCTAATTAAAAAATTGAATTCGGTATTACGTTTTTTTTTAAATTTTTATTCGAATAAATATTAAATAATTAACATCTCAAGAATAAGCTCTCTGAGAAATTCAAACTAAGAACATTAACGAAATAAATTATTAGCAAATTAATATTTCAATAGAAATTACAAAGAAATATTCTTACACATTTTAACATTTGTAAGGATAAAATATTCATAAGACAAAAGAAACGTATAAGTCTTTGTTTCATTTATAATTACTCACAAAAGAAAAAAGTTGTGTTAAATGTTTTATCAAAATTCCTTAGCAGAACATAACTTTTAACAATTATTCTTAATATTATGATTTTTTGAATTACAAATAACATGACGCAAAGTTATAAAGTTAAATAAACACTTAGTTAACGATGTTCAAAGAAAACTTGTTTCAACTTTTGAATTACGACAGTTCAGGCAATTATATTAATTTTACTTTAAAAATGTGTATTGATGATGAAAAAATTAATTACCTTAAGAAATGAAGACTTGTAATTTTCCAATTCTAAAACTAGATATTACATACCACTCAGCGTATTAAAGTTTTAAAAAAACCATAAGTAAATATATATAAAAACTGACTTTATATATTGATAAATAATAAAAAAAAATAATTGATATGAAATGTCTATTTATTTAAATCAAACTATATTAAGAATTTGTAACATCTCAAAATAAAAAAGAAATTTGTTACAATCTAGGGACTCTTTTTGAGTCCTTTTAGTTCATAATAACTTTAAGATTCTTTAAAAGAGCTTGTATAACTGTATTTCTCAAACTGTGGGCGCGACACCCTGGAAGGGCAAGATATCTCTACAAGGAGGGTGCAGACAGATTGAGAAGCCGAAAAACAAAGATTGTTAAAAAAATTATTAATTTACTGAAAGTAAACAAAGAAAATACATTCTGACATAATGAAAAATAAAATTAACATTTACACTGATATAATACACTTATAAATGTATCAATTCTGCTCAATGCGTATTTTATAATTAATTTAGCAACACTAAAGGTTAAGAAGAACATTTTTATAATTATTAGACTCCCTGGGCTTATGATATATAAAATTATGTCCAAAACTTAACACTTATCTTCATAGTTTGTACGATTTATTTTTAATCCTTTAACTGTCGATTAAAATTACGCGATTTGCTCTCTCAATGGCAACGCTTTCTATGTAGGGGTGCATATGTGTGGTATTGGATATGTGGGTGGGAGATAAAGAATAAATAAACAATTCCTCTGAAATAAGTAAATCCTTCACAAACAGTGTCAATGCCATTTTATTGTAATCCAAAGCTTTAGAAGTAATTTTATGGAAATCAGTGCACATAAATGGTCCTACTTCGGAAATACGTATATATACGTCAAGGGGCAATTACTAATTTGTCTGAGCAAGATATTTATATACGCGGTGGAACTTAAGAGGTTAAAGACGTATTGTAGATTGTGCGTCAAAGTATAGCATTAATGAATTAAATACATTGTGACTGTATGAAGGGGGTGCGATGAAAATTATGATTGAATATTGGGTCACAAATATTGAAACTTTGAGAAGCATTGTTGTTTAATTCTATTTTTTTTCATTGATATATCTACTGATTTTGTATCTAATGTTTAACTATTAGTGGTTACTGAGATAGAATAACCAAATTATTTTTACGATAGAAATAGAACTTTCAATAACTCAATTTATAAGAATAAGGGAATTTATAAGAAATGAAAATTCTTAAGAAACGCTACTAATAGATCATTTTATCTTCAACACATTAAAATACTTATTTTTTTCCATTTTCAATTTTTATAAAGTGGGTTTAATTTTGTTAATTTATAAATCGACAGTTGAAGTCATAGTCTCTCGGCAGTTTTCTGAGTACAAAAAACGTTGGAGCCAGAAGATTATTTTTCTTCTTTTCACCAGAAGCAATATGTTTATATAATTATGTTATTCTTGTGGACGATGATTGGGATTTTCGCAAAAATGAATTGTTCTGGGTTAATGATATTGTTACGTTGATTGGGGCTCGAGGATTTTATACAAATCGGTCAGAGTACAAGACAGTTCATTTTATGAGAATTTATTATCGGAAATCAAATCCTTTAAATACAGGGTTAAACAGCAATATTTGCAGAATAAATCTCAGAAGGCTTTCACATCATCAACAGCACTCAAACACACAATTATCAGTGTTTAAAATACACGTATATAAAAGATTATTTACAAGCATAACCGAGATAATCAGTAATCCCGGGCAAGTAAAGTTTACTAATCGCTGGTTGAAACAAGACTGAATTATTTCGGTAGGCATTGCTTCATTTTTTGACCTTGCGGAAACTTCGATAAAAATTCTCGCTTGCGTCACAGATCGTGAACTTAGTGAATTTCTCCACAACTTTCTAGAAGAATCCAGAGTGTTCTGAACTGTCCAACATGGTCACCGATATCACCAAAATGATCACCAAAGTCACCAAATTAGCCACCAACTCGGTCTCCGAAAATGATGCTAACTGGATGTTCTCACTGAATATCCGCTTTAAGTAAGGGAGTGCTTCTCAAAGTTTTCATATTTACGACCCAATATTCAATCATAATTTTCATCGAAACCCCCCATACATTAACAATGTATTGAATTCAATAATATTATGTGGTCGTGGTAGCTGAGTAATATAGGTACGGGATCGTGGCTTGCCTTGTCACGAGTTTGAGCCCAGTACCACTTAAGACCAGTCGTGTAAGGTAATGATGCACGTTAAATCTGTCGAGAACTGAAAAGTCCGCCCGTTGGTGAAGTAAGGTATAGTTAGGAGAGGAGGGCGCCAGCTCAGGTGTCGTCCACGTCACTTGACCATGGTTCAAAATTGCGTGGTCCGTCGGTCGCCAAAAATCCTCGTGTAGCTGAACAGTGCGACGTTATTATTCAATCAATAATACTATACTTTGACCTCTGAAGTGCTACTAGCGAAAATAAACGTCTCGCTAAGTCAAAGAATTAATTTCCTCGTACATATATATACCTCTTTTAGAAGTACCATCTTTTCTGTACACTACTAGCCATAAAATTATTTCGAAGACTTTCGAATGTAACAAAAGGACCTTAGTAATGTTTGTGAAGGATTTACTCGTTTCAGAATTTTTTTGCTTCTTTATTTCCACACACCCCCAATACAACACATACTCGCGTCTACGTGGAAAACGGTTATCATTGGGAATTAAATAGCTTAAATTTTAATCAGAAGTTAAGGGACTAATTATAAACAGTACTAATTATTACGATGATATATAATTTTTTACATCTGACAATTCCAAGAGGTCACTGGTAACTATTAATTTTGTTCTTACTTAGTTATTGTTAAAATAATTGTACAAACATTGTGTGTAGCACTGATACATTTATAAGTGAAATATATCAGTGTAAATGTGTATTTTACTTTTTGTTATGTCAGAATGTATTTTGTTTGTTTACTTTCATTTAAGGAATAATTTTTTAGTAATGTTTTCTTTTTGATTTTTCAATATACTGTCGCCCCCCTGTAGAATAATCACGCCCTCCAAGGGGGCGCACCCTAAAGTTTGAGAAACTCCGGTGTAAAGGACGGCATCGCTTGTGAATATTACAATTTTAACAGAAAATAAGTATAACATAGAGAAACGTAAATGCATTACACATCCAAATAGACCCATCACAAAATTCCAGAAAAAAATCCACATGCCTCATATAGCGTGAAATTAGTGTATTTATCCACAAATTTCTAGAAAAATCCAGAGGGTGCCGAACTCGCCAACATAGTTGCTAATGTCGAAAAAATAGGCGCTAACTTGGTGGCCAAAAATGATGCCAAATTGGCTCTATTGCCAGGATCTCGCCAAGTTCCGATTGAATCACCATTATAAGGTAAGGGACGGCGTTGTTTGTGAATATTACAATAAATGTAACTTATAGTATTATAAATGTATTACACATCCAAATACAAATTACTTTCACAAATTTCGTAACAATATTATAGTTATTAATGGGACTTTAATTTAAGAAAAACTGATTCTGTAATTTTGCGTATTAAGCGAAGCAACATTGGTTGATTATTTTCAGCTAGATAAGCATTTATGATTCTGATGTCAAGAAATTAATCAAATTTACCTTCTGATGAAAAACATTTAAATTACAAAATTATGTTAACTATACGAATTATGTGTCAATAATCATTTTTTTTATCATTTTATTGGTGGTACTATTTTTTCCAGGACTTTTTAAATATAATTTCTTAATACGGTTAAATCCTGATAAATATGATTAAATCAATGTGTGTGAAAACACAGGTTATAGAAAAAAAGTTACATATGACTGTGAAAATCATTATACTGCACCGGAGAATATAAGGAGGGATTTTACATATATTTTCTTGAAATTTTTTGCTCCGTTTAGTGTTACGTATGATAATAGAACACACATTTTCACTTGCTTACTTGCATCATTACTTGCATTTGTTAACTACATTCTGTGTAGCTTATTTTAAACCACGACATAAATTTTGGAAAAACTCCGGATATAAAAAGAATAAAACATTTGAACTGGATCCAATTTTTTTCCGGATTAAAAATACTCTAAACTAGACCTTGAACATGTTCCAGTGAAAGTAAATATCATATAATTTAATTATATATATAGATTAATGACTTTGCATAAGTTTAAGTAGGTTAAGTTGTATTTGTACTTACTATAGTAAAGTTTCTTTCATTAACTGAACTCAAAAAGGTAATTTATTTGTTTAACTACTTAAATAAATGCTGTAAAACACGTCCTTTCATTTAATTTTTAAGAAAATATTTTAACTAAATTTATACTTCGGCATTGAATGCGTAAAATCGCTTCATAATTCATGCTTGAACATAAAGAGTTGTAATACTTAATATTCTTTAGAGATATTAGATATATGATATTATAAATTGACATACTAAATATCATTTTTAAGTCTCATAATTAATGCGTGCATTAAACTAGTTAAGATTAATTAATTAATTTTGCGAAAAAATCATAAAATGATTTGTTTTAAAAATTGAACATACTTAAAAAAGTATCATTATTGTTATATATTTTTATATTACTCGTACAATTAACGGGAAAATTGCACCTCGATACATAACAACATGTACGATAGTTTTAATTATTCTGAAAATTTAATGTCTGAATTATTTCCTTTAATGTTTGTATATAATAATACGGGGGTAATAATGTTTAAAGCCTCGAATAATACTTTAAGGTGAACCAAAATAAAAAAAAGAAATATGTGTGAGTGTAGTCTTGTTGAACTCAAATTGATAAAATACTGTGTTGTCCCCATATTATTTGCCATTTTTTTGATAACTTGCATTAATTTTATTTTTATGTGGGCTATTTAGTTCATCTAATTTGTAAAATATATTTCCTAAATTTTTTTCATTGTACGTGCTATTTGTTTTGTAAGCCAAATAGCAGTTTCTCAAAAGTATACAGGAATTAGAATTTTTAAATTTCTTAGATGAAAATACATACTTTGTAGCCTATTATGTGTGTGTACCTAAAGAATTACACATTATTTTTACTAATTTTAATAGTAACAGTAATACGTAAATTGACATTTTTAACCATGTGCTAAAATAAGATAGCAGTGAGTTATTATTTAAGTACAATGCAGAAACTCAATTTTATATAAATATTCTTTTTAATTTATTTAATAATATCAGTAACAATGAGCTTAAAAATAATCTTTAAATTTAACTTACGTAAAAAGGCTACATCTAGAGACATTAAATTTAAAAGCTTTTATCAAATGGTTAATCTTCATTATAAAAATAAAAACATAAAGGCTTTTAATGATAAAAAAATAATGCTCTCTGTATTCCCTGTAAGAAGAATTATGAAAAATACATTTCTCAAGATACTTACATCGTAATTAATATTTTATTATTTTATTTTTTATTCACTTAATGCAAAAATTTAAAAGGCTTTGGAAAATTCTCTTTGGAATATTATCATCCAAAATGAACAAATTAATATCTTATAATTAAAACTTAAGGCTTTTATAATCTTGAAAATGAAGGAAAATGGTGAATGCTTTAGTCTATCTTGGAAAAAGATTATTTCTTATATTTACGTGTAATTACGTTTCAAAAATAACTGTTAAATTGTAATTTCACAGCGTTTTGTTCCAAAGTGGTATTTTAAGAGAACGGTATCATTTTTTATCTTAACATATTTTCATTTTGTCACTAAAAAATAGCATTTTTATGACGTCTTATCATACTTTATTTTTTTTACGAATTCATTTTATTGGAACTTATATTAGAAAAGAAATCTCATTTTATTTCCCATTTATACACTACTTTAATGTACTTTTTTATATGTAATCAGAATTTTGATAAGGTTTAAAATTACATTTTCGACCAATTGCTAATGTTTTAAATATATTAGCTTTGTAAATGCCCAAAAGTTAGTGATAACCATAATTTATGCTAATGTACTGGGGTTTAAACTAGAAATTTTTCTTATAAATATAGGTTATATGACAATATATTTATAAATAGAAAGAGTTATTTAACAGTATTTCATTTCACTTTGTCCCATGGGTCCGTGAAAAACCTTTTAATTAAATCAATTACATTGCAATACCTTTTTTTTGTAATATTTCTTGTAGTTACTAACGAAAAGATTATATATAGATAAAGATAGATAGACAATGATAGATAAATATATATAAATACTGTAAGATCAACAGCATTTAAATCTCCTTAGAAATAGAAGGCTAGATCTTTGACATAGACCAGTAAGCTCTAGCAAATATTAAACAGTCGGACGAGTTCGCAATCGTACTTTTATAGGTAGAAAGTTGCAATGGGAGGAGAAAAAGCTATGCAAATTATTTTGAACGTAGTGATGTGATACATTGAAATGTTGTGGAATTTATCTTCGTGACATTTGTGATATATCAGATGTGTCTCATTCTACTATGATGGTGTCATCATAAAGGGGAAGGGGGACCAGACTGGGAAACCACAATCTGATAGGACATGTTGTATCGCAGACAGGGGCAATAAAGCACTGAAGAGAGTTATAAAAGACATTCTTAGTTCGTCAAATATTTCAAAAAGTACCTGGGTTCAACATCAGTACAGTTACACTGCGTTGGGAACATCGAATTCTTAGTTTTCATGGCAGAGTTGTCAATTATAAATCAAAAATTTCTGCAGCGAATGTCAAGCATCACCTTCCCGTGGTACTTTGCCCAAGAGTGAGTGTCACATGTTATGGAACTTCGAATGATGAAGTATGAATATCTGAGAATAACTGGTTAAAGATTGTGCCTAATATGAAAATTTGATACATGTATATACCGGGTTATCAAAAAGTCAGTATAAATTTGAAAAATTAATAAATCACGGAGTAATGTAAATAGAGATGTAAAAATTGACACACATGCTTGGAATGACATGGGGTTTTATTAGAAAAAAAATAAATAAAGTTCACAAAATGTCCGACAGATAGCGCTTCATCTGATAAGAAAAGCAATAATTAGCATAACAAATTAAGAGAAAGCAAAGATGATGTTCTTTACAGGAAATGCTCAATATGTTCACCATCATTCCTCAAGTGCTCGGTCGGCCACTACGGGGTCTATCGTCTAAACAACCCGTCCCTTCGAACTTCGAAATCATTCTCGCCACAGCTGCATTTGTCAACGGACCTTTACCCCTTCGAATCCCCTTCGTATGGCGATAGGAACGTAACGCTGCACTAGCACATTCCCCATTCTGATAATACAGCTTCACTTACAGTGCCTTTTCAGGTAACGTCAACATGCTGAGACTGCTGGTGCAACTGATTCTCTCTCATGACAGCCCCTTTTCTACGCGATTTTCATGCGCAGTCACTGACGTTTTGTTGTCCAGCGCCATCTTCCGGACATTTTGATAACTTTATTTTTTTTTTGTTCTAATAAAACCCCATGTCATTCCAAGCATGTGTGTCAATTTTTACCTCTCTATCTACATTATTCCGTGATTTATTAATTTTTCAAATTTATACTGACTTTTTGATCACCCGGTATATAAGCATAATGGTTTCATTTGCCTCTTACGAAATTCCAGTGCAAGCAACTAAAAAGACGGAATTTTCTCGACGTTTTGAACAATTATAATCTGTCTACATTGTGGTAAAATTTTGTAGAGAGTTTATTTTTATTTCACCAGAAGCATGTTGTATCCATAGTGCGTTATCTGTGTGCTAGCTGTATAGATAGGAGATACAGCCAACCGTACATCAAGACAGATACTGTTATGTATGTTCATAAAGTACACTGGTAAGCTCAATTTCCAGATCTCAGTCCAATTGAAAGTCATTGAGATCAATCAAATTCTCTATTGTGAGCTAAACAACAAAGCCAAAAATTAATGAAATGGGTTGACCAGTGTTGATCTGCGAGAATGGCGAGGAATTCTTTTTCCTGCTTTCTTCCAAAAACTAGTGCAGGACTTTCCCCTCAGAGTGAGAATTGTCACTATATCAAAGAGTGACCCAACTTAACTTAAGGTGTCTGACTAGTTGCGGGAACAATTTTTTGAAATAATGCTGAAAGTTCATTTTTAAACTCATTTTTTGTTTGATTATAAGTGAAAACTTATAAAAATGACAAAGAAAAAAAATTTTCAACATATTTTTGTAAGAAAATTGACAATTTTAGGTTAAAATTAGGCACTTTTTGCACATCGCGGCAAACACTGTAAAATAAATTCTAATGCATAAGATAAAAAAGCTCTTTGAATGTTATTCCAAAAGCGCTTACCTATGTTGTTCTTTATCATCTTTGAATAAATTCAATTTATCACAAAATAAGGGGTCAAAAAGTGCACAAAAACAAAGGATTTCTAAAATTATGCATTTATTACAAAGAAAAACAGTCATAAAAAAGGTAAATATATTGATTTTTTTTATTCTTTGGTGCACAACATGCATACTATAATAATAAACAATGATGCTAAATTTCATGCAATTATCTCAAGGAATTTTTGAGATATCATGTTTGCCATGCGATTAAATATAGAAAAATCTGTTTCGGTGAAAAACGCATTTAAAGATTTAAAATCTAAATGTTAAAAACTTATACTGCTAAAACAAACTAAAACCTCTTTATATCGAAAGAATAAACCTTTTATAATCCCATACCAGTATTATATATTTGTTTCAAATTATTTTTTTTTAAATTTTGTTAACAGTTTTATAGAGTCAAAAAAGCTTTTATTAACGAATAAATGCATAGTTTCTTTTAAGTACAAATTAGAGATATAAAAAGCACACTAGAAAAACTTTATAACGTTAAAAATGATATTTTTAGATGGAAAAAAAGTTATATATTTCCACTAAGTATCTTTGAGCTTAAGAAATATGTAATATAAAATATATATATATTAATGTGTTTTATTTTGTCAGTAAATATTCCCAAAAATGTCTTTTAAAAATATTGCTTATCACAAAGGTTATAAAAAATTATAATGAAAAGCATATAAAGGACAGCTTTTAAAACCTCCATATGAATACACTTTGACTTTTTTTCATCCTTAGTAATTTTGATGTCTATGCAGCTTTTTCTTCCTCGAAAATGTTCTATATTTTAAGAGGTGACCTACAGTAGTTAAAAAGCGTTCCAGAGAAGATTTTACAAATCTCTGTACAAGATCTTAGGAAGGGAAGTATTTGCATTTCTAATTATATATATATATATATATATATATATATATATATATATATATATATATATATATATATATATATATAATAAACCTGTATATTACAATATTACAAATTAAAAGAAATTAACGTTAATAATGCACTTAAGCGAAATGTTTCAAATTTAATAATTGTATCTTTAAGTAAAGTACTCAATAAAATGTTACTGAAAGAGGCTTTCTGAGTAAATTTCGAAACATTTTTGAATATATTTGAACTTTTTGTCACCAACTGACTAAGTATTATTGGGATTAGCTCTGTGTCAACATTCACCTTACTGCTAGCACCAATGATGAAGCAAATTCTTTAGACCTCAAAGACCTTGCTTTAGGCATTATTAATTAATATTTTGTCTTTAAGAACCAAGTTTTCTATCAATTATAAAAAGTTATATTTGATAAAAGTCTATAAAGTTAAATATGAAACAAAATATCGAGAAGCAATGGCATAAGAAAATCGGAAAATGACAAAAATTTTAGAAATTTATTTGCCAATTTTTACTTAAAACTGATAAACTATTTTTTTAAAAATATCATCATGTCCCGTCATTACCTTTCCTAAGTTAATATTTTTTAAAAAAAATTCGATAAACACCAAAAAAGTGTAAAAAAGTATTTAAATGCAAACACTTCCTGTTTCGATTCCTAACTTCCGGTTCGTTTTTGCTGGTCTCCCTTGACATAACAACTATATTATAACTTCATAAATAATTGAAGTTCAGACAAAAGTAAGGTATTTTGAGAAATCAGAAAATTCAACTATATAAAATATAAAGTAAAAAAATATCGTCATTTTCATCAGAATTGACTTTTTTGCACTAGTCAGGCACCTTAACTCAGTGGTGAGACAGCCCATGAGACCAAGGCCTACTTTGCCTAACTCAGTATACGCGACTTTGGGCGCGGAGGTTCATGAGCAGATGTGTCCGGTCAGGTGATTAATTTGACGTGAAGCTTCCAGTGTTATGTTTCCAAGCAATCTGGATACTCATTTTTCGAACCACCGAATATATGAAAGGCTGAAAAGAGTGACCTTATTTCATACAAACTTTTGACATCTGAGTGAAAATCAAAAATAGTCACAAGATCTAGCAAAACAAGTGTCGGTATGAGCATACCGAATAATCATGAAATTATGACTACTCGCAGCAAATCAAAGAGCTTTCCCGACAAAACTACTAAGTATCCACTGCTAATGGAATGCTGTTAGTGTCCCTGCACTCCATTTCTTCACGTAACGCATTTAGCGGCATGGTGAGCAAAAACTACAGATTTATCAGTTTTAGACTCGATAAAATTAAAATCGCTCGGGATTAGTGTTTGAAAATACTAATCCAGACGGCGAATACAACGGCGAATTTTGTGAGTTGTTCTCGTATAGAAGTTGTGAGCACTTATCAAAATTGGTGTATGGATGCCAAAACTACAAGTCATGGTTTGACAGCCATGGCGCCTTAATATAAGAGGTGAGCGGAGATTGTAACACATTGTCCATCGTGATTGATGAAACATGGATGCCAATATTACCATTAGTTACAACAGTAGTGAACCAGAAGGGGAGAATCTACGATTAGTACAGTTTACAGTAATGCGTATGAGTCTATGTAACTGGTGCAATATACTACAGTGCATTGATTTTAGAGATCAGATGAATTTGTTAAGCATTAATTGTGATTAGCTGTAAGACAGTTTCCAGTACATTTCATTTCATACTAAGTAAAACAGTGAAGAACATTTTTAAAGATATATTTAAAAATGTATACAAATAACGTGAAAAAATATTTTGGAGATCATATAGTAGGAAATTTCAATTTCTCAAGTTCTCATCTGAAGAACCAGGATTTCATTAAAGCAATACTCAGTAATTGTTTGCTTTTGTACGTCCGTGAACAATACTCTGAAGTTGGTATGCCACGTTCTGAACGGAAGGTAATTATTTCATCTTCATTAATGAACATGGCTAAAGTAAACTGGGACACATATCATCCGTTTACAAAATGCAGCTTTTGAGTATTGTTACTGTGTTGTGTTGATTCATTTCCACCTGAGCAATGATATATGTGTAATCACCTACCGTTTTTTTGCCATACTACCCTTAATTCTTCGCATGACTGTACCTGCATTTTGAAAAATGTTCTAAATTCTGATATAACACCTTTTTTCAATTTCAAATTCAAAGTAAACTATCATCAACTTACACCCTTTCTCAAGAGTACAGTTTATTCAGCATTGTGTAAAAATGCCCTGATGGTCTTTTGTACCCGTTTTGAACGTACAACTTCACTTTAAGTAGCAGTGATTGACTAGAAATGAGCATTTTATTTGTAAGGTGACACAAACTATATGTGTTAATTCATAAGGTTTTGCCTGTGCCCACATCATACCTGATATCAATATTTAAATAGATACCCTCTTTTTTTTTTAACTGAACTTTCAATGACTGGTTGCAAAAAAAGTATTTTATACAATTTTTTCATTGTATGACAAAAAATGTTTGTGTTCTTTACGTTTTACCCTTTACATTTTTAGCTTAAGATTTGACTCAAAATACTTCCCTTGAAAAAAGATTGATAATTATGTACTCTTTAGACCACAAATACATTAAAATTATAAGTGCTTCTACCTGACAGTATTTAAAAATAATAATAAAAAATAATTATTTTCATCTGAAGATTTTAGGATTTCTTAGATACTTGAATAACATTTATTTTAAGTTACAGCGCTGCTGCATCCTGAAATGTATAAATATTAAGGATAACATTATCAATACATTTCATACTTAATTTTAATTAAATTGTAGCAGCAAAATAAATATTTTTGAAAAAAATTAATAATATATCACGTAATTGCCTTAATGAGAATAAAGTAAATAATATTTTCATTTTATTTAATAAAATACATATTTTATATAAGTCATTCAGTAATTTTACAAATTTAAACTCCTCATGATCTACGGGTGTTTTTAAATGCAAAATACAAATAATGTCTTTCGTTGAAAATCTTTTCATAAATGAATACTATCCGATTGTTAATTAAAAAATCAAATTAAATTAAAAAGTCTGAAAAACAAAGTATCAATATCATATTACATTTCAATTCCAGAATACTTTTCTATGAAGAGTAAAATCATAGAATGATTTTACTCAGTTTTATAAAAAAGTGTCATAACAATGTTAGAGATCGTCTCTTGCAAAATTGTGAACAAAAGAAAAAATGTGTTGGTACTGATGAAAATTTGAAAAAGCATATGATTGCGATTAGGTTAGAAAAAAGTGATTTTTATAGTTTAAATTCAGGACAATCTCACACTGAGAATCTAAACATTGAAAAAAGTTTAAGTACAAATGATATATATACTTAATTAGCAGTTTGAGTTTTTTAGTTGTTTTCATGTATAAATATAAGGATTATTTTTCTTAAGTTAATCCCAAAATAGTGGTTTTAAAGTAAATAATATAAATTTATTTTTAAATCCACAGAAACTAAACTATAAACTTGTGAAAAATGTACGCTTTCGAATAATGCTTTCTCTCTAATTTTTTATTATCCAAAAATGCATTATATGATAATATCAAACCCTAACTTTAACTCACTAGTAAAGCATCAAAATTGGAAAAAAAAATACTTCGCTTATTCTTTAAATCTATCCATCTCAAACTTTCAGTATTTGCGACACAATTTTCAATAATAGTTTTCATCTCCTCCCTCCACACACAATAACATTAACTTGAATGCAAAAAAAAATGTATGTACTTTCTCGCTAAAGATACAAAACGACATTGATTATAAACCGTAAAAATGTTCAGGTTAAGTATTAAATTTTGTACGTGTTACTTTTAAGAAACTGTTACTTTAAGTAAGTTACTTTTAAGAAACAGCATAAGTATTATGTTACTTTTCCATTCTAATTTTTAAATTCTGACAGATTGCGATAATCATGCCAAGGTGCATTTTGTTTTCTATTGTGTCGGGATGTAATTTCTTTTGCTTCCTTCTAGTAAATTAATATTTTTTTAAAGTAATCTTCTATTTTCTACTTTTCAATATGCTCCCACTTCCCTTGAGGGATTATTGCGCCCCCTAGGGAGGCATGCTCAACAATTTGACAATCACTGCTTTAATTATTGAAAAATTCTACTACATAAAAGCTCTTTTGGTAAAATTTATATTTATAAATATTTTCTATAGAATATATTGGATATTTTAAGAAGAGTTTGCTTAAGTTCTTTATAGGAGTGGCATTCCATAGTTCATAGGCGTAGTCGTTGATATATATTTGATTTTGGCTCATACATATTGAATACAGACTTTTTAAACTAATGTGGTATAATCCGTTATAACTCATAAATCTCTTATTAATTTTAGTTTTCTAATGCTCAATTTTTTCAGTAAATATAACATGGTTAAATCATTGTAAAATTGTATTCTTTTCAGTGAAATTGCTTTTTTTAAATAATAATTTTAAAATTTCATTACATGCTATAATATCTAATAAATTAAGTTTAATTTATTACATTAACATTTATGCGGTAATATTCAATTCGTACGTTTGTATAACTATTTGTTAGTTATAACAATTAACTGCATTTTCGACGTTTCTTCGAAAATCATGAATGCTGCACAAAACCTCAGATACTGTTTAGAATAAGGGAAAGAGTGGATGGCATTTATAAAACTTTCAACGTTTCCTACCCAATTTTGATCATAATTTTCATTCCCATTCATTAACAATGTATTAAATGTAATAATTATGTATTTTGACTGTTAAAGCTACAATATAACCTTAATTACCTTAATTATAAACGGTTCAAATTATCAAGATCGCCATTGAACCATTTGAAACCTTTGAAAATAATTTATCCAAGTTGGCAAAGAATTTTAAAAAGTATTTTCTTGCCGGTGACAACTTGATAGCAAGTTATTGGTGCGTTAAGTATCCATTCCAAAATACTCCAGAATGGCTCTCAATTGCCGAAAAAGAAGTCTTCCTAAATATCACGTCAAGTGGTGAAATTATAAAGCATTAGTATTAAAATACTCTTTGAAATTTGGGGCAGAGGCGGATAATGAGTTTTTTGCACTGACACCCAAAGCATGTGTGTATCGTGTAATATTAACATTTCCAACCTCCTTCCTTTGAGAATCCAGCTTTTCTACGTTCGTTGGTTTGGGAAAAAATATAGATCTCAGTTAAATAGAGAAAAAGAACTTTGAATATTTTGCTTCCTTTATGTGTACTTTAAATAATGTTTTATTTTTGACTTTTCGATTAACTTGTGCCTCCCACGTAGGATTATCATGCCTTCAAAAGGGGGTTCCCCAAAGTTGTAGAATCGATGCTATAGTCAAATTATGAGTACCATGTGAGATCAGAAGCATTGGCAAATATAATCACTCGCATATCCATCTCACCATTTGCGTTCCATACATTTGCATGACGCTACGTGCATTGTTTCTTAGTGGTGCAATTTAAATTTTGAGGAATGCATTCTTAGAATTCTTTTTTTAAATTAAGCTCAAACGTTTTAAATTTAGATCATAAACTGTAAAGAAATAATTCTTCAACGTAGTGCTCAAAATAAAATTTTTAAATTTAATTATTTTTTTACCGTAAGTATTAAATTCAGGCTGATTGAAAATCTATTTAATGAACACGCACGTTTAACCCCAATAGAATAAAGTTTTGTTTTGTTTTCATAGTTCAGCTTTTAATATATTTCTTCTTTCCTCCAGACTTTCATATTTTAACCCAGTTTCTGATAGTAAAGTAGGCTAATGTTCCTTAAATTAAAGCTTTCAAACAGAAAATAAATCAGTCTTGAAAAAGATTTATTTTACATATTCTACCATTTTCACTTTCCAAAATAAAACATGTACATAGTAAAAAATCTGCACGTTAAAAAAGAGGAATCACTGTTGCAAATCAGCTTTTAAATCTTTGTTTTCTTGACAATACTTTTGTTTTAGTTTCTTTCCCCTTTCTTCATCTTTAAGCTATCTGTGGTGAATTTTCGTTCAAATGCCTTTGTTAATACACCTTTGCGTTATGCATGATTGATATTCGAAATGTTCTTATTTTCAAAAAGCTCGGATCAAAGAAAAATATTACTGAAATATTCTCTAGAGAAACATGAATAATATTTGAACAGCACAAGACATAATAAGAGATAGAACATGGATAAAGTAGGATTTACTTCACAAGGAACAAACGTCAAAACCTTCATTTGATGAAAATATAAGAAGTAAACGGATTTCATTCGTTCTTTTATGACATATTAGGTGTTTTTACACAAATAATTAATACAAATGCCATCAGTTTTTTAATTCTTTAGACAAAAATTTCAATATTTTGATTGATCAGTTATATACCCACTAAATTAGTAGAATATTTACAAACAACTAATATGTTATTCTATCTGGTTTGCAAGTAATCTAATATTTTGATTTATTTTCTTCTTATATATATATATATATATATATATATATATATATATATATATATATATATATATATATATATATATATATATATATATATATATATATATATTAAGAGAGAGATAGAGAGGTAGTCAACTTTTGTTATTCGAAGTTGAAGGGACCAACGAAGAAATTTAAATTATCAAGAAGGTAGAAAAAATCTCCCAAAATACACGAAAAAACTATGTAATAAAACAACAATTGTACATATGTATAAAATTATTTTAAAACATTTTTAAAAAGTGCATATTATACAGTATAAAAATTAACCAGAAATTAAAAGTCATGTATTAAAAGAATACATATTGTACACATGTTTTTGTTTTCCTGTAAGAAAAATATTGTTATGTTTTTTTTTGTTTTATGTCATTCAATCTTACTTCGTCAATGGATTTTTCTAGAATAAACGACGCTTAAAAAACTTCCGCATTTACGTGATTTTGAAGGAAAAAGAGGCGAAGTTTGTTTAGTGACACTTAAGAGCAGTCAGTAGGGTAAAAACATTTTGAAAATCGATTTAGTTTTTAAAATTTCTAAAATTTCCAAATCATTACCTTTCCAATGATGTAACATACAAATTATTATACGGATTAGAAGTATTGTAAAATTATTTTTAAAAATATAATCAGCTGTCACGAGAAACGCCCACTTTAACATATTAAGTGTAAATATTGACTTTTTAAATCTGAGAACTTGCAAAGCCTCCACAAAAAATCATTTAATCATACACAATTAACTATAGATTAGTGCAAGTTTAACTGTAATTTTGTTTACGTGCTTTTGGATCCACGTTTGTAAAAATATGAAGACATTAGCTTTTAATTTAAAATTTAGTATCTGGCCTAATTTTTTTGTGTTGTAATTAGAAACATAAGTAATTAAATTTCTCCTTTCGAAATTTGTAAACTTTTAAATACTTAATGACTTGTTTGTGATGAATCTATAAAAACATTCTTTTTGAAAAAAATGATAATTATAAAATTATTTCAATACCTTAAAAATAAGATATATGATAGAAATGAGGATGCACTTATTGCAAACAATATAGATAATGGACAGGCAATAGTTGTTAAAATATTGCATATGTAAAAAACCATCTTTTAATTTAAACATTAGTAAAAGACACACAAACACATTTTATACCATCCAGTAAATCAATGGAATTGGAAGGATAACCAAAAATCTTATCCTTCATTACCATGCATAATAAATTATAGGCTGCACTTTTTTTTTAGAAAAGATTTTTTTTAAAAAAAAATTCCGTTTTCTAAGATTTATATTTTTAAAAATGTGTAAATTTATTGTATGCATGTACTCTGTTTTTCTTAAATGCAATTGTGAATACTGAAGTGACTTTTTTGAAAGACTCTTTAAACATTCAAATAGAAAGCAGATATAACAAAAAATAACAATTTTCAATAATATCATAATATTAATGTTTTAAACAGTTTGTCTTTGAAAACCTAATTAATATATTTAAAAAAATTTCAGTTCAGTATAAATAAAAATGTCTAATTAATAAACAATATAAATTTAAGTATTTATGTTTAATAGTTTCTGAGAAAAAGAAATGAGATGATACACATCAAATGTGATGTTTCTGGTCTTTGCGAGAAGCTTCTTCCATACATAAAAATACAGAAATTTCATGTTTAAAAACATAAAAACAGTTTTATTTTGGATGTTTTAGAAATCATTTGTCCAGTTAAGAGTAAGTTTAAAACTTAGAAACTGGCTGCTACAAAAAACCTAATAATATTTTTTACAAGAGCCTCACGAAAACTTGCGAAATGTCGTATATTTTGGTATTTTTAAATACCAACTCAAATTTATACCAAAACCATATTGATACAATCTAATATTATATTTGTGAAACTTTACGTTCAAATTTGATATCTGTAATGAATGAAAGCTACTAATTCTTCAAAAATTGGTACAAAAGTTGAGGAAGTTGATGTAATACCAGAAATTATCTCGTTAGAAAAAACTGAAAAATACTATTTGGGGC
Source organism: Trichonephila clavipes (assembly GCA_019973935.1). Classification (NCBI taxonomy): domain Eukaryota; kingdom Metazoa; phylum Arthropoda; class Arachnida; order Araneae; family Nephilidae; genus Trichonephila; species Trichonephila clavipes. The sequence continues at coordinate 455,904 of BMAU01017801.1, read as the reverse complement.
AATTTAAGACTTCTTTTTTTGTTTACTATTTTATGCAAAATAAGTTGCAAAGATGCTAATGTTTTTTTAATGGGACCAACACATGCTGTAATTCATTATTTTTGTGATGAAGTCACACTTTATAGTAAAAATTTAAATGTCTCAAAAATGATGTTTTAAAAACTGCATGAATCTTTTTCTCAGAATATTATGCATGATTGCACACTAATTTTTTTCAATCATATTACTTATATGTAACTGTATATATTCATGTAGTTTTTTGGATATTTCCCAAAATATTTGACTGGAATCCATGTATCGTGACAAAAAATGACAATTTTTTATAATTCGTACTGATATTTTTATATTACATGTTTTTGAGAAAACTATAAACAATAATTTTTTAAATATTTTACTTTATTGCAAATATTAATGTTTATTTATTGTTCAGATAATTTCTTAAGTGTTAATATTCAAAGTTATTACAGTAAATGGTAACTAATTATAAGTCAGATGTGTATTGCTTTTCGTCGTTGTGAGAAGCTTCTTACGTGCATAAAAATACACAAATTTCATGTTTAGAAACACAGAATCAGGTTTAGTTTTAACTTTTTAAGAAATCGTTTGTACAGTTTAGAGAAAATTTTGAATTTTCAAGCTTTTAGAAATTGTGTTTGTATATAAACATACAAATCCTTAATTAAACCTTTTGCAATATCGTAAAATCACATACTACCAAATCATTACTTTTACATTTTTATACATGTTTATATTTTATTTATGATGTGTTAAGGTCAAATTTGATATTTGTAATGCATCGAAGCTAAAAATTCTTCACAGATTGTTACAGAATTTGAGAAAATTGATGCAAAGTGCTAAAATAAAACTCGTTGAACAAAAATTGAAAAGCACTATATATGTGTATTCTGAACATTTTAAGATTCTTTTTGTTTCCTATTTTATGCTTAAAAATTAAGAAAATAATAATGTTTAATAAAATAGGGCACATACATGCTTTACTTCATTATTTTTGTGATGAAGTGTCTTTTTACATTAAAAATCCAATTTTCTCAAATGATTGTTTTCCAACTGCGTATACCTTTTTCACAGAATCTACTGAATGAATGTACATGCAATTTTGTTTGTACATAAATAATAATATGTAATGGAGCTACTTTTTGGAAAATTTTCCGAAGTATTTTGCTTAAAAGCAGTTATCATAAAAAATGACAATTTTCAAAAATTCCAGAGTAATACTTTTACGATGAATGTTTTTGAGAACATTAAACAATATATTTGAAACATTTTAACCATAATATAAGTAAAAAAGCCGAATATATATACAGAAAAATTTAAAATTTTTATATTTAGCAGTTTCTGAGAAACAGGAACCAAAAAAACTTTAATTTAACATTGTCGGTGTAGGGGGTACCGACTACTCATAAGCTTCAATCAGACTTACCGTAGTCAACTCCGATGGTCATAAAATGGCTACTTTACAAGGGAGACAAGCCGTAAGTGTTGGAATTGTCGAGAGTTTTATTAGATCGCTTCGAATTATCACGTGTTGTATTCTGGCTGGCCACAGATTTTTCTTCGAAATACACTGCTCAAAATAATTAAAGGATTTTGCGGTTATAGGTGGATCTTGTGGCTGGGAAACTTTTTAGCTGATTGATACATGGTCGACAGACGTAGTAGGTTATATGAGAATAAACTACACATGTTTGCCAAAAAAAATGCATTTTATTCCGCATTTGTGTACAAAAGTAAAAAAACACAATTTGTGCATATGAGAAAAAAAGAATAAGAAAAGGTGTTTTTTTTTAAAGGAAATCATTTTCAGTAGGGTGTATGGTTTCCACGGATGGCCAGCAACGTTGAACATCTTTGAGGCATGGAGTAAATGATGCTATTAATCACAAGTTGGGGTATTCTGTCCCACTCTTCCAGAAGAGCTCTTTCTAGTTCTTGGAGAGTTTGTGGTGGTGGTTTGCGGCCAGCAACTCGTCTTCCTAGAGCGTCCCAAGCATGCTCTATTGGATTCATGTCTGGAGAACACGCTGGCAATTCCATTCGTACGATTCCTTCCTTGAAAAGGAAATCCTCCATCATGTTAGCACGATGTGGCCTGCAGTTATCGTCCATTAAAATGAAGTCATCTCCGATTGCTGCAGCGTAAGGGACTACAATAGGTCTCAGGATCTCATCCTTATATCTGCGAGCAGTCAGAGGTCCATATCGAATGATGTAGAGGTCTGTGCGCCCGTCAATAGAGATTCCACCATACACCAACACTACCCCACCACCAAATCTGACACTTTCGTGCACGAAAGCAGGATTATTCCTACTTCCACGGTCCTTTCAGATGAAAATACGCCTATTATCCGGATGAACAGAAAAATGGGACTCGTAAAAAAAATCATTTCTCCATTAATTTTTCCTCCAGTTCACATGCTCTGTTGCCCACTCCTTGCGGTCGTGACGATGCCTTGACGTTAGTCTAACACATACCATCGGTCGGCGAGGATACAGACCTACACCATGGAGCCAGTTTCGGGCAATCTGAGTTGAAACCGTGGTGCCAGTAGCCGAGTGAAGGTGTTGTTGGAGAAGAGTAGCGTTCATTTTTCGGTGTCTTGGAGCCATTAACACTAAATAACGATCTTCATTGGCCATCGTTGCCCGTCTACGACCTTGTCCTGGTCTTCGGCCTGCACTTCCAGTCTCCAAAAACAGTTCCGGATCCTGGAAATCAAACTTTGTGACACTCCAATGGGTTGCTCTACTTTGGCTTGAGTTTGGCTCCCTTCTAACCTACCAACTACTCTCCAAGCTTCTGAAACGGTTAAATGACTTCGCTGAGACATCGTACTCATCGAAACAAAGCTGTCACTGAATGTCGATCATCCTTGTCTTCAATTCAGTTGGAAGTCAAATTCCATTCGCTGATGCTGAAACGACGTTTTTGACGTCGAACTCAGATTTAGCCTACTCCACAGTTTGAAAATTAGAAAAATTTGCATTTGTGATTCTCCTCTTCCATTTTTGCAAAAAAAAATTCCTTTATATCTTTATTTTATATAAAGCTTATAATATCCTTTAATTGTTTTGAGCAGTATATTAAGTGTACCAAAATGTATCGTTTTAGTTCTAACTATTAAGAGTTTTTCTCATGGCTGAGCATATACTTCGAATTAGCAAGTGGTTCTTATTATCGAAGTTTAAAATCAGCAAGATTCGAATGTATATATATTTGGAACTAAGTGTTTAAAATAATACAAGAACTACTCCATTTTTTTGAAAATTTTGCTAATGATACATTCATAATATACTCATGTCCATAAATTAGGGTTAATTCAGAATCACAGAAATTGAACTCAAAAATAAAAATTTCACCCGTAAAATTATCACACACCTCTTGAAGAAGAATATGCAAAGTACAAGAAACCACCAGATTACGTGGATAGTACGTCAAAATGACGAGAGTGTAAGAGAGGGGTATATAAGGAATGGTGGCAAAGAAGTAAAATTGTTCACAAGCGCTTTAAAAACCTTTCAGTGCAATAACCGCATAGTTATGGCACAAAGAAAGCATTTGGAGGATTTTTAAGTGGTAAAATTTTTTGACGACAGGTATGTAGACGTATCCAGCTGGAAAAATCCGAGGAACTTGGAATGGCCCAGAGTGTCATCTCCAGGTTTTGGCAACGATTCCAAGATGATGGTAATGGGAGTATATGTTACAGAACAGCTCACCCCGAGTTACATTGCTGAATGATTGCCAGTATTTGGCAGTTACTGCCAAAGGAAAAGACGTAGCACAGCGTCAGACCTGTCTCGTCAGCTCTCTTCAGCTACTGGTACGACAGTTTCAAGGCAGACCGTGTACAGACGCTCAGGGCACATTGGTCTATATCCTCGTAGGCCTGTCAGATGTTTTCCACTTACTTCAACTCACTGTCGCCTGCGATTAACCTGGAGTAGAGAGCATGCGTTGTGGACACCAAAACAGTGGTCTTGTGTGATGTTTTCTGACGAATCCAGATTTAGTTTAATGTCCAATTCTCAGCGGGCTTTAATATAGAGAGTGCCAGGTAAGCGTTACTACCAAGAGAACACCATTGAACGGTACCGTTACGGTGGTGCAGGATGACTCGTTTGGGGATGAATTATTCTTGGTTCCAGAACTGACCCGCATGTTCAGAGTGTAACGATGACAGGTCACATTTATCGGGATGTCATTCTGGAACAACATGTACGTTTGTTTCGGGGCCCCATCGGAGCTGAACTTTTGTTTATGGAAGACAACGCCCGTCCTCATCGTGTAAACATTGTAGACGAATGCCTCCAATAGAAGGATATCACCCGTATGGATTGGCCAGCATACTCACCGGACTTGAATCCAATAGATCATGTGTGGGAAATTCTGGGCCGACGAATTGTTGCCCGGCAACCCCCTCCCACCTTTCTACCAGATTTTCGGAGGGCATTACTTGATGAGTAGTGTAATATTCCCCAAGATCAGATTGATAATTTGATACTCAGCATGCCTAGGCGTTGTAAGAGCTGCATTGCATCGTACGGGAGACATACTCCGTATTAACCATTATACTAACGATGTTTTGCTGTTTTTTGTCAATAAGTTCTTTTTTGAAATTTGCTCCAGGGAGTAAAAATCGCTATTTTTTTCTAATTATGTCAAACATATAGCATATTTTTTGCTCTTTACCTTTTGGTAAATAAATAGACTTTAGAAATAAGTCAAATTTCTGTATCTTTCTTTGCCTGAACTTCATTATCCTTAATTTATGGACATGAGTGTAATCGAAAATTAAATAATAATCCAAGTTCGACAATTTAACAACATTTGTGTACACGTATCATAATGTTTAATTAGTAAGTTGTTCAGTTATGGTGAATGCTTTTTCTTTACTAAGTAGTCAGATAAATTTAGGAATTAAAAGAAAGAACTTTTCAAATCATATTGTACCAATGAAATGTAATTCGTTTTCGCTCTTCTTTTCTTATTACATTTTAATTTAATGTGTCGCTTAATAATAAATTACTTCATTATGTAACATATTTTAAGTTATTCAATATGCATAAATTGTGGCACTAACAAAGAGTATTTGAACAAATGAAAACAGATGTCTGCGACAGTAGCAAATAATTTGTGGGAATAATTCTATTCTTTTCCCATATAAATCCCCTCTAAAACACTTTATGTTATTATGTATTTCTCTTTATTTCTTTTTACAACTAAGGAAACAAAAACAGTTACTAATATTTACTCGTAGCAACCTTATCGTCCTTTAAGAATTAAATATAGTTAGCATTATATTTCTGAATCCTAACACATAATCACTTTAAATATTTGAATTTATTAGCAAAGTAATCATTTCTAGTATTTATAACTGAAAATTCAAAATTATGTTGACTAATTACAAAGAAGAATTGAGTAAAAGTTTTTTGATCTAAAAGTTTTTGATTTTTTTATATTTTGCTAGAATGTAATGATAAAATAATTAAAGTCTATTTTTCTAGAAATAGCATTCTCTAGTAAGATCAAAACTTTATATTTCTATATCTTAAAAAATATATCCAACCTCTTATTTTCCAGCTAAATATTGTCCATAAATTATTTCCAGTATTATTGCGCAACTGTCGAGAAAAGCATTATTTTGATGATAATAAGCATGTAACCATTTGTTTTTTTGTAATAGACTGGTTACTTTATTAATGCAATATTAGGTATATTTCACTAGCATTCTGATAAATGGTGTTTTATGGTGAGAATATTTAAACATTGTGAGAGAGATAAAGAAATGAGATTTATTTTTGCTTTTAATTTTTTTATGGCACTACCCAATCATGAAAACTTTTTTTTCTTGAGTTTTGATTTCACCATTTAAGCTTACCTGACCATTTAAATTGTCAATTCCTATAACCTTACCAATCTTTTAGTGTCCAAATTTACAATAGAAAATCTTGAACACAACAAATTTAAATAGTATTACCAAAATAAAAATGAGATAAAAAAGAAATGATGAGGAAAATAATGTTTTAAGTGATTTCAGGATCATAATTAACGTTTGGAAATGAAATTAGAACATATTGTATTACGTGAAAACTAAATTTTTCAAAAAGAAATAGAGAAAATAAGCTTTCTGTGAATTAAATTACATTTAAAATGATAAACTTACTGCAGCATTTAAGAACTTCATGGTGATTAAGCAGTAAAAATCTCAAAAATGTATCTGTTGGTTCAAAATTATTAGAAAAAATATATATTTAGCAAGTGGCATACGTGTTAATACTTATGGAAAGGATTTTATAAATAATATGTCGTTGTTGTTTCTTATCCCACTTGATAGACAGAAACATCTAGATCAAGCGCATGAACTCGTGCGTTTTTAAACAATGAAGAACTGTAACAGGACTTAATAGCAGCTGGCTCCTACGGCAATCAATACAAGCCAAGGTGTGGGTAGGAGAGGCATTTATCACATTGCAATTCGGAAAAAGAGGGTAAACTTTAAGACCCACCATATGCCGTTGAGTTCACAAATAATATAATGTAGAAAAAAGATGAAACATTTTAATGGGTAAATTGAAAAAATAAACATGGTAATCTGTACAAAAAAAGTATTATAAGGAACCGCTCATAAATAAACAAGGATAATAACTGCATCACTTTTGTCAATTCTAATTTCAGCGAAATGACTATTTGCGCTGATTTTCAGTTTCATACATAATTATTGAATTTCATAAGATCTAAACACGCTTTAAAGTCCTTGCGATACATATCCTTTATACAATAATTCAGCTCACTTAATAAATTCTAAATATATATCTTAATGTTACTATTTATTTTCTTTAAAAAATAAAACAAAATAAGGTAAACTTCCATACACACATATATCTCTAGTCTGAGAAATATTAGAATAATTCCAATTTTACTTTGAATATATTTATATATAAAAATCCCGTGTCACGATGTGTGTCCGCAATAGACGCCGAAACTACTCAACCGATCTTTATATAATTTGTCAAAATGTGGGTCAGTTCATCCAACTTAAAATATAGGATATTTTTAATTCAATTAATGACATCATATACTTTTTTCTGGAATGTTAAGAATCCGGAAAACGGGAAACTTCGCAAAATGTCTCTCAATGCGATGGTGTCTCTGGAAGTGGATTTTTTCACAAAACTGCACGAAAAGTGAAAGCCTGGCGTATTTAGGGGCTTGGAATCCGAATTTCTAATCGGTTTCCAATAATACCAGGAATTTTGCCGGATAATGCTGGACAACAATATTTCAGGCGCACCGTGACAGAGGCTTACATTATAATCCTTGGAGCTCAAAAACATGGTCTCTGAAGGAATTCAAAACGGACAAACCGAATTTGATATCCAATCCAAGAAAATGCAGTATCTTTACCGGATGATTCCGGACCACGCATACCGTGGCAGAGGGAAGTTCTCAAGGCATTGGTGCGCAAAAAATCGTTTTTGGTGTACTCTGGGGAGGTGAACGAGAATCCAAAATGTAAATTCAGAAATCCACGTAATTTTGCCGGATAATGCCAGACGACCCTTATGCACCCCCTCACCAGGGACAGAATTTGCCGGCGCAGGTCCACTGAAAGTAGATTTAAGTTGCGTCTACAGACGGAGAACGAGATTTTGAAATAAGATTTCAGCAACTCCCGTAACTTTGCAGGATATTGTTGGGAAAATGTGGAATGGCTTCTCTTTCGAGTCCCACGTCCGGACCTTCGTTATCTTTGGCAGCTAAATTTCTACATGCTGCGGTTGCCGAAAGTCTTTCCCGGCTGCCGTTTGGGGTTCGGAACTAGAAACTGAAATCGGAATTAAGGAGTTCCAGTATTTTTGCTGGATCATGCCAGACGACCGTAATCTAGTATTAAAATCGGTATAAATCAGCATTGATTACCTCGTTTATGAGTTAAATCTTCATATGTTGCTACTTAACCAATATCCAGATAAGTCATGTCTTATACTATACGCAAATAGGACAGGGATAAAATGCAAATTTACAAACAATATGTGCTTTTTTATGCTTAAGTTCAACTGTCTGAAATTATAACAGAAAAATAATTTCACGACATTAAATAGTCAGAGAGTATAAAATTAAATCAATACAACAATTCCACAGTTGCGCATGGTTAAATCAGCGAAATAAAAAAATGTAGGTATACAGACCGCTTCTACTCAACTCCAGTGAGTGATCGAGAAAAGCGGAGCATGAGAGAAAATAATTGAAAAAAAATATTATTCTTATGTAAGAGAAAGGAATAAGTTTGTGGGAAATAATATACAGTGGACCACAAAAGTGTTCGTACACTTGCAATTTCCAATAAAATTTAATGGTTTCGACTACTAAAACATAAGAGCAATCAGTAGGGTAAACCCCTTTTAAAAATCGATTTTGAGTTTTTGTTTTTTCTAAAATTTACCTTAAAGACCTTTCCAATGATATAACATACACGCCATTATATGAATAAGAAGTATTTTAAAATGATTTTTAAAAAATAATCCCTTAATTTACCAAACCCATTTTGACAAATAAAAATGTAAACATCGCCTTTTTAAAACTGGGGAAAAGTTGCAAAGCCTCGATTAATTTTTATTTTTTAATACCCAACTTAACTTTAGATAAATGTATAACTGCAACTGTTAGATTTGCTAAAAACCTTTGGAGACAATTTCAGATTTTCATGTAAGTTTTAGTAAATGTTATACTTAAAATGCAGGTATTTTTTACTGAAATTTAGGTATTTTCTTTAGTTTAAATTCATGTTTAATTAGATAATTAATGCTTACTAAATCTTCGCGTTTTTAAGTAGTGTTAAAAGTAAAAAATTAGAATACATGTATAATTGTGACCAGGTGAGAAATATTTACCTAATGAATCTTCATTTTATAACTGCATAATGATTAATGAAGATAATATATATACTTAATATAGGATATTTTTACGAGTAAAGATATTTTATAAAAATTGTTTTCTAAATGTTTTTTTTTAAAATTGTATAAATATGCTCTGTTTCTTAAATGCAATTGTGTATACTGAAGTGACATTTTTTCAAATATTTTTAGCAGATACCATAACAAAAAATGACAATTTTCAATGAATTCATAATAATCATATTAGCTCGCTGAACTAAAAGTTTGTTTTTGAAAAAACTAATTAATATATTTAAAAAATTCCACTTCAGTATAAATATAAATGTATAATTAATACATATAGTCAAAGTCTTGAGTTCATATGTTTAATAGTCTCTGAGATAAAGATATGAGATGATACATCAAGTGTGATGTTTGTTGCCCTTGCGAAAAGCTTGTTACATGCCTAAAAATACATAAATTTCATGTTGAAAAACATAAAAATAGTATTATTTTGGCTGTTTTAGAAACATTTTCTTCAGTTTAGAGTAATTTTTGAAGTTTAAACCGTAGAAATTGTCTGCAACAACAAAACCTAATGATAACTTTACAAAATCCCAACGAAAACTTTCAAAATGCCGTATAATCAGGTATTTATATATATATATATATATATATATATATATATATATATATATATATATATATATATATATATATATATATATATATATATATATACCATCTCAAATTCATACAAAAACCATATTGATACATTTTCACATTATATTTATGTTGCTGATATCTGTAAAGCATGAAAGCTACTAATTCTTCAAAAATTGATACAGAATTGAGAAAATTGATGTAATACTAGAAATTATCTCGTTAAAAAAAACTGAAAAATGCTATTCTGGGCAATTTAAGACTTTTTTTGCTTAATATGTTATGCAAAATAAAATGCAAAAATTCTAATGCTCAATAAAATGAAACAAATACATTTTGTAATTCATTATTTTTGTGATAAAGTAGCACTATATAGTGAAAATCCAATTTTCTCAAAAATGATGTTTTTAAAACTGTATTAATGTTTTTCTCAGAATATAATGTATGAATGTAATGCATTTCCCCCCTCATGTTACTTATATGTAACTTTATATATTCATGTGAGTTTTTTGGGGATTTTTCCACAATATTTGACTGGAGTCCATATATCGTGACAAAAAATGTCAATTTTTTTAAAAAATCATAGTGATAATTTTATGTTACATGTTTTTGAGAAAACTAAACAATATATTTTAAATATTTCACTTAATTGCAAATATTAATGTTTATTTATTGTTCAGACAAGTTTTTTAAGATTTAATAATTAAAAAAGTTTTTCAATAATAGGTAACTAATAACAACTCAAATGTGTAATGCTTTTTGTCGTTGCGAGAAGTTTGTTGCATGCATAAAAATACACTAATTTCATGTTTAAAAACATAAACACAGTTTTATTTTTTGACTTTTTAGATATCCCTTGTTCAGTTTAGAGAAAATTTTGAATTCTGAAACGTTTAGAAATTGTGTTTGCATGGAAACATACAAATCCATAGTTAAATTTTTCTAACGTCGTAAAATCACATGTTCCCAAATCATGACTTTTTGCATATTGATACATGTTTACATTATACTTATGATGTTATAAGGTCATATTTGATATTTTTAATGCATTGAAGTTAAAAATTCTTCACAGATTGTTACATAATTTGTGAAAATTAATGCAAAATGCTACAAAAAAATCTCGCGTTTAACAAAAACTGAAAATTACTATATATGTATTTTCTGAACATTTTAAGGCTTTTTTGTTACATATGTTATGTTTAAAAAAATAAGAGGATACTAATGTTTAATAAAATAGGGCAAATATATGTTGTAATTCATTAATTTTGTAATTAAGTGCATTTTTACACTTAAAATGCAATTATCTTAAAATGATTGTTTTCAAAGTGCGTGTATCTTTTTAACAGAAAGTAATGAATGAAACTACTCGCAATTTTTACCGCACATAAATAATATGTAACTATATATAATGGAGCTACTTTCTTGGAGATTTTCCTGAAATATTTTGCTTAGAAGCAGTTATGTTAAAATAATGACAATTTTCAAAGCGATACTTTTACAATGATGTTTTTTTGAAAAACGTAAACAATATATTTGAAACATGTTATCAATATTTAAATAAAAAAGTGTAATTATTACACAGCGAAAATTTGAAGTTTTTATATTAAACAATTTCTGAGAAACAGGTTCCTAAAATGGCTCAATTTAACATTGTCGTTATTGGGCCTACCGACTATTCTTAATATATCAGAATTGTTATTTTTTAATATCTACAATATGTTCTTAATTGATTGACATAATAATTTTTTTAAAAAAAATAGGATAATTATTTTTTTAAAAGTTAACAATCAAGAAGCTACTAAAAATTACGTAGCAAAAGTCTTCGCACACTTAACAAAAATCTCACCATAGCTTTAATTATTGTATTTCTTTCTTAATTTAGTACTTTGTAGGATATGCTTTAGTGCCCACAACATTTTTTAAACATCTTTGTATAGATTTAATTATTATTTTTTTTTGTAATTTCTGCATCGATTTTCGACCATTCTTCTATGATAATTATTTTTACTTCATATTATGTGTTAATATATCTTGTTTCCTTTTTTTTAAATCAAATTATCTCCAAATATATTTTACTGGGCTAAATTAATTGTTTAAGGAGGTGTTTTTATAATTTTGGGACAGTTATAGAGACACCAGTGGCGTACATTGAGAGCAGTGGGATTTGTGTCATTACCCTGTTAAAAATGAAGTCGTCTCCTATATTCAAATTTTGGACAGATAATTTAAAATTTCTCTTTAAAATATTTAAATATAGCTCATGATTCACAATACCATAAAAACATATCAAATTACCTAATTCTGAGGCCGATTTAGACCTCCCGCAAGATATCCTAATAAGTACTAAATTAAGAAAGAAATCCACTATTGAAAGCTATGTTGAGATTTTTGTTAACTGTACGAAGACTTTAATGGTATAATTTTTTGTAGCTTTTTGATTGTTAATTTTTAAAAAGTAGTTATACTATTTTTAAAAAAATGATTATTTCAATCCATTAAGAACAGATATCATTAAAAATTTACTATTCCAATAGATTAATTTTTATTAGTCTCAAACATTAAATTTTATTGGAAATTACAAGTGTACAAACACTTTTGTGTCCCACTATATGATTATTTTGAAGTTAATTTGAAAGCTGATTTGAATATTTTAACATATATCGTTAAGGCTAAAAGAAGATGAACGGTAGTTGTCAGAGTTGATCTCCATACCACTTTGGCAGTGATATTCAAAAAGCGTTACAATAGATTTAAAAACGTTAATTACTAGCCTCCTCATTTTCTCGCCCGGTTTTATTTAAATGTTTTTCTTTATGTATTTGTTTTAAATGTTACTTTCAGTAAAATGCCACTAAATATCTAACCTCTACACTCAGCGTAGCAAAGTGGCACGGTGAAAACATCTTGAAAGAACTCATCAATTGGAAGAACAAATTGCAGTAAGAAACACAACTCAAAGCATAAGGACATCAGAAAATCGCATACAAGAGTCCTAACTACAGCTTGATGAACGTCTGCGATAGAATATAGCAAGAAACAGAGCTGCGCGAGAACAGCACATAGCAACATCTAGAGTGCGGAAGCAGGAGAGACAGCAAATCAGTCGTCAATTATCAGGTGCATTATATTTTCGCCTTGTATTCAAATATGCATCAGACATCAATTGCTCTGCAGATTCCAAAATTGCCATCGGTGTAATGGATAAAGGATATCCGTATATTGTCAGACATTAAAATTCCACAATGAAACACCCAGCATGTGCGCGCATCAGGAAAAGTTATATTGTTACCTATCCCTACTCCACGGAAGCTTTAAAACAACTTCTTACTGGCCAATCAGAAAATCAATGCTGTCACATGCTCACGTGTTGGGAAATCGTCAAACTACTTGTGTTAGCAAAATACACGTTAATGTAAACTGTTGTTCATCGATTAGTAATTAGGTAAATTAAAATTATTTATTGTGATATTTTAAAATAATAAAAAAAAACATTAAAATTTGCTAAACATTAACGTTATTTACCTCATTTATAAAATTAAATCTTCATATGTTGTTACTTAACAACTTTATAAAAAATTCATGCATTATAATGTACTCAAATAGGAGATGGATAACATGCAAACTTTTTCAATATTTTGTTTTATGATTAGTTAAAACTCTCCGACATGATAAGCGAAAATTAATTTAACTGCATTGAATAACTTATAATATTATTAAATCAACACATTACAACAAAGCCACAGGAACGCGTAGCCGGGTCAGCTAGTTTAGAAATATATTTAAAGCCAACTAATAGGTAATTTGAGTGTATTTTGCAGCTGGCTTCACAGTAAAGCGACGCAATAAAAGTGTATCATTTAACAAATAAAGGTCGTTTAACAATGTTTATTTATTAATGTTTTTTTTATTTCTTGTATAAATCAAAAGTTTTAGTAAGTTGTTTTGTTAAACATATTACTTTTAATGAGTATTTTAATAAAAAAATGACAAAACCCATTTAAATCCTTAAATTGTCTTCATTAAAACAGAAACGCAAATTTTGAAATTTCTATTCTTCTATTGTTATTATGACTTATCGCGATTTTAGCTCTGCCGTACGTTTTTAATAACTTCAGCTCAAAAGGTACAACAATAGAGTGAATATTGCAAATAAGAAAAGTCAAAAACATACGGCTTTTACCTTTCAGAAAGTTACGCAAACGATTTTTCTAGTGTTTTCAGAGAATCCCAATTGTACCTTCAAATGCAGGTTTTCTTCTTCTTTTATTTATTTATTTTAAAAAAAGCTATGATAAGACATTTCCTTTCAGAAACTAGAACTTCCAACATCTACTCTTCAAATGGTATTATCTGGAACTGTCAGCATTTTTATTTTTATTTTTTTCTATTTTCCTTAAGATTGAAATAAAACTTTTTTTTCTGATTGGATCCTTTATTTCAAATTATACTGCAAATTTACTTCATTTATACAAAAAGAATTTTGCATTTTAGCTAACAATCGCATCCTTTGTTTTGACATTTACATATTGAAAGTTCAGAACATCATTTTTGATTTCTTTTTAAAGAAATATAAGTATAGTGGTTATTGTTTTTCCCCTTCCTCAAAATGGTTTATCTTACTTCATATCTGTATCCGATACATTGTTTCGAAATCTGTTTAAAATGTATGGATAAATGTTTATTAAGATGTGTGCTTTATTGTTCATTGATTTATTCCATAAATAAATGTAAATGTTTCTTAGATAATAAAATAAATAAATAATAATAATAATATAAATAAACTTTTATTTTTCACTATCTCATTAAGCCTTTAAATTCGGTAAATAGTCTTATGATCATAAAAAATATTTTTTTCATCTTTTTGTTATTAAAGTCTAGTCTTTATGTTCTAATTGGCAATTTTAAAAATCAATTTGTCTTCAACTATGTTTTTTCATTAATATATTTATATATTGATATCGGAATAAACAAACACGTTTCTAACAACGATCAGAATTTTTAAAAAATAAAAATTATTAAAAAAAGATGTATAACATTTTTATAAATACTCTTCAAATATATATTTTGAAAAGTTCGTTTAAAATCTATGTTTAAATTGTTATGACTATGTGAGTGTCAAAATGACTATAAGGGTTATCAGAAAGAATTATTTCTTTGTTGTTGTTCCGTTATTTTGAGTTTCTGTTTTTATCCCCCTCCCCTTTTTTAATATGTCATGTCAAAATTTTGATTGATAACCGCTCTTATTTTATGCTAACACCGCATTTACCATTTGTAATTTATTGTCAATTTTATGAGCGCAAAGGCACCCGTCATTTGGGTTATAAGAAATGTTTTGGAGTGAAACTCCAGCTGTAGTTCAGGCTGTGAGCCAAGCAAACGTTAAATTTAAATTTCATTAAAGTTTTTAAAGGAATACAGTCCATTGTTTTTATTGAGTTGAACTTATTCGTGCCCCTCCCTGATTTGATCCGTCGATCCGGATAGTAATTAGTTTATTAATTTCGAATCATCAAAGTTCAGTATAATGAAATTAACTAGTTTGAATAGATCACGAGGTGCATTGAAAGCCAAGGTGACAAAATTGGAGCAGTTCGAAGCTCCCTCATCTTTGGTACTGAAACTTCAGTTAAATGATGTCTCTGCTCTGAGAAATAAATTCGAAAATCTCAGAAAGGACTACTAACGTCTACCGTCGGATTTAGATTTTACAGAGGCTAATCTGGAGTCGGAGCTTTTGGAGGATCGTCTTTACAAGAAAGAGGTAAGATTCGTCTGTTACTCTCTAAACTTGATAATGCAAATGTTTCAATGTCAGAAGTTATTCGAAAAGAAAATAATGTTCTGCCCGGAAACGAAAGTAGACAAACTAGTAAAAAATTACCAGAAATCCCTTTACCGCAATTTAGTGGTTTGTACGAAGAGTGGAGCACATTTAAAGATCAATTTTATAATTTAATTTCTAATATCGAAAAACTAACAAATTCGCAGGAACTCTATTATTTACGCTCCACTCTTAGAGATCAGGCAAAGCAAATCGAATGCTGCAATCATTATTTGAATCTTTGCTTGAAGCTTTAACGCTAAGATATGAAAGTAAAAGAGTAATTTTTATATGCATTTACAAGCAATATAAATCAGGAAAAAATCCAGCATGAAGCTTCCCGAGAATTGCGTTATTTCGTAGATAATGATAAAGAACTTAAGGTCGTTTAAAGGTTTAAAATTCATAAGAATCTAATTTTCAGATGCTATAGTAATAAACATATTGTTATCTAAGTTAGAAAAAGAAACCATGAATTTATTTAAATCAGCCTTAAAATCTAGAAATTCCAAACGTAGATGAATTTTTTGAGTTCGTTGAAAAAAGAAGGATGGATCTTGAAAGTATTAATCGAAACTCCTACTCTCTTAGAAAATCAAATAAAAATTATCCTATTCTATTTAAGCCTAAATCCTTAGTAATTAATTCAAGCGAAACCACAAAATAAATTTTATGTAAGAGTTTTAATTTTTCAAGGAAGTGTAATGATTTTCAAAAAATATATGAATGTGTATCAAAGAAATGATTTTGTTCGAGAGTATAGACTTTGCTTGAATTGTTTACGCCATTCACATTATTAATCTGCCTGCAAATCAAAGTTTATGTGTAATGTGTGTGGGAAGAAACATAATACACTTCTACAAAAATCAAACGTAGAGCAGTGTTCAACAGACATACCGCCGCAAGATCAGTTGAATACGGAAAACGAATTAATTATGCGTGATGAGAGAGAGAAAACTCACCAACACAACTACATAATATTTACTCTTTACAAGTGACGGTACTAGGCCAAGGTAATGAATCGAGGAAGAATTCCACCGGTTTATTAAGAACAGCTGTTTTCTTTATTCAAAATTGTTAGCGGGAAAGGTTTAAGTATAGAGTGATTTTAGATTCAACCAGTCAAATAAATCAGAAATCTTCCGTATTCATGGCCTCGTTGAAACTAAAAAGAGAAAAAATTAGTGCTCCGATTTCGGGGTTTAATGAAAGTGTTCAGACAGTTAAATCCAGGATTTATGGAACTATTTCAAATAAAAATGAAGGCTTTAAAGCGGAATATGAAATGTTTGGTGATTCCAAGTATAACTGATTTGATCCCCTCAGTTACATTAAATATTTCTGGCATACAACTACCTCAAAGTATTCAATTGGCTGACCCAGAATTCTTTAAACCTGGTTAGGTGGATATGCTATTAGGAGCCAAAGTATTTTTTAAAATTTTACAGTAGGAAAAAATGCATATCAGTGAATCTATTATTCTACAAAGCTCAGTTTTTGGGTTTTTGGTTAATGTAAAGCATCCAATTAGATAACGAATTAAAAGTTGTTTTTTTATCGAGGAATGAGGTAAATTTAGAGGAATTGATTTCTCTGTTTTAGGAGTTTTAGGAAATGGAATCTGTTGAGGAAGGGAGGGAATTAAAAAATTAGAAGGTGAACTTTTTTGTGAAAATCATTTTAAAAATGCAATTGCTAGAGACGGGTCGTTATGTTGTAGATATCCCATTCAAGGAAGATCCCTCAGGGCTAGGTAAATCTAAGGAGAGAGCTTGGTGACACCTAAATGCACTTTGGCACCGACTCTACGGAAACTTTGTCCGTTGTATCAAACATTCATGCAAGAATATGAACAATTGGGACATAGGACAAAGGTTGAAGAAGATATTGATCCCGACACAACTTATTATATGCCTCATCACAGTGTTTATCGTTCAGAGAAAAGTAGTACAAATTAAGAGTAGTATGCAATGCTTCGTGTCCAACATGTAATGACAGGTCTCTCAATTCCTTACAAGCTAACGGGGGAATAATTCAAATTGAACTATTTTTAATCATAATTAGGTTTATAAAACAACCTATTGCTATTACGGCTGATATCAAAAAGATGTGTAGAATGAATCTAATCACACCATATCAAAGAGATTATCTTCGGATCCTGTGGAAGAGCTATAAAAAGGATCCGTTTTCAACATACAAACTAAACACTGTTGCTTATGGAACAACCAGTTTTCCCTTCTTATCCACAAGAGCTCTAAAGCAAATTACAATTGATAACATAGAAAAGTTTCCAGCAGCTGCAAAAGTTTTAGAAACAGATTTCTATGTCAATCATTTGGTGTCAGGTGTAAGAAACATTGAAATTGGACAAGATATTCAGAAGCAACTCATTCAATTACTCAGTTGTGCTGTTATGAAATTTCACAAATGGTCATCAAATAAAAAAGGATATGCTGCAATAACTTCCATATGAAGCCAAGGTATATCATTTTGATCGAGACCAAGAAAAAGTAAAAACCCTCGTGTTCAGTGTACGTATGTAAATGTAGAGCGCCCTCTAGCGCTCAGAGTATCTAACGAGTCTGTGTAACCTCTGACTCCATCGAGAAAGGAGTCAAAACGAGCGAGCTGAGCAACACAGTAATAAAAACTAGTCCACTGAGAGAAACTTTTTGAGTTCTTTAGTTGTGACCCAACATTCTGGTCCAATCTCAACCGGAGCGACCTATGCATTGAAAAGTACGAGGTATGTGCTGTTGTTTTTTGACTTTTCGTTGAAAAATCGAACTTTAATCCTCTAACCGGATAGCACGAAAAATTCCGTCAGTGTAAAGATGCTTCGAAAATGAACTGCACGGGTTTTTCTGCCTTCAAGTAACGGTTTCAAAAGCGGATAAGCCGCACTGTTCTGAAATCCTTTCCCCCTTTTAAGGTTTAACATCTTGAAAGATAATGAGAGACGGAGGAAGCAACACAGCAGGACACTGATAGGAAGTTTTATGGCTCGCAGGGAACCCCGTGTTTTGACCCTGGAGCAATCGTAAAAAATTGGAGGGAAATTTCTTTAGAACCCAAGAAGTGTTTGTTTGCTAGCTTGTATTTTAAAAGTTTTCAAAAGTCCCAACGCATAAGTAAAATATGTTACAATTCCCTTTTGGTTTCATATTAATTTGAAACTGTAACAAGTTGGGGCATGTCAGTGCAATCTGCTATTTTATATAGTTAGACAAATTATCTTTTTTAAAGTATATTCTTTCGCTTCATTTTTCTTATCTTAATCAATGCTTTCAGATTTTGAAACATGATTATTTCATTATAAGATGCCAAAAAAAAAAAAAAAAAACACCAAACACTTGAAAATTTGAAATCTTTTCAACTTTCGAACCACTAAAAATGAATAAATTTAAACTTCATCAAATAATTTGAAACATTCTCTTACACTTTGAAAAAAATAATAAAAAAAACTAATTAAGATCTATTATTTTTTTTTTATTTCAAAGCCCAAGTGTTCAGGGAAGTTTACGTACAGTGCCTAATTATATATTGTTAAAATACACCGAATTATATTTGAATTTTAAGTGCTTGAACTTCAGTTTACATCAAAGACAACATGAATGAAGATTTTCCCACATTTTTTTTTATAACTTGAATGTTTGAATAAATGGTAATCAAAGATATACAGAAACATTTACAGTAGACATTTATGCATATAAATAAACATAAAAATCAATTTTAAATTCGAGCTATTAAAAATATTCGAATTATTCTTCAAAAATATCTTTTTATGCAAAATACCTCAACATTTATCTTTTTTTAAAGCCTAACTGAATAAGTACTTAAAATCTGGATATTTTTTGAAATCTCGAGCGTATAAATCTAGATATTTTATGTTAGAAATTCCATTTGAAATTTCGAAAAAAAAAATTATTTACCATAAGTTCTAGCAACTCTTTGAGTATAATATAAATTTCAAATTTTATTATATAGCTTATTTGGTATTTTTTAATATATTTTGAAAATTTCATACAATTCAGTTGAAAAATGCATGCTAAGAGCAAAAAATATACTAAAAATTTAGGAATATACAATAAAGTTTTACATAGAAGCAAAACCGAGAAGCTAAAGCGTAGGAATGAAAAATTTTGAGTATATCTGAAGTAGTTTTCGAAATATTTATTTTAAGATTCAGAAAATTTGTGCGTTATGTTATATTTAATATTAATTAAATGCTAAGGCAATATCTTAAAAATAGCCATGTAATCTTTTGACGAAGCATTCATATACTAATAAAAATTATAATGGTCATTGATGCGAATGTCAAGAATTTTATGTAATTTTAAATTCAGACATTAAGAAATTGATGTAGAAAATATAAAATGACCATATAAAATACATGAAAAATGCAGTCTGCTATAAAATGATCTTGACAAACAAAATACGGCATTTTCACTTACTATGGCAGAGCCGGCTTAGTCAGAGGCGATCTGGAAAAACAGAGAGAGAACCGCGGTTTTTTGATGGATGCCGCTATAGCTTTTACAGTTCCCAGGGAAAATTATATATATATATATATATATATAAAATTACAAATGCAGAAATAAATCTTGTAATTTTCCATGCATTTTTATAACAACGAATTGTGGAATTGGCTTCCAATACATTGTTGTGTTTGACAATATGTAAGGTAAACAACCCTACTTTAGAAAAAATTGTACTACTTTTTCGTAACCGTATTCCTTTTAAAGGTCATTCGTGCAGCCAAAATACACCTTTTGCACCCTTTCAAATTTATGTAAACTATAACGGTTAATTTTAATTTATGCAACTTGTGAAATGTTCATAATTAACCATTTCCGTCTAAACAGTTTACATGAAAAAAAAGTTTGGACTTCCTTATTCATTAGGGATTTATATAATATTCTAACATTAAATTTTATTTTTCACCGAATAGGATCGAGTGGTAGTGTATAGTGCTTCCACACCACAGGTCTGGGGTTCTATTAATGGGCTGCGCAAATTAGACTCTGCCTTTCATCCCCGCTACATTGGGTCGATAAATGAGTACCAAGCTTGCTTCGGGTCTTAAACACTGAAGGTCTCTCTTCAGACAGACCACTAAATCGGGACATTTGTTCATGAACCTCAGCGTCTAATGGTCACCTGTATTATGATGGGCACAGTAGTTCCTGGCCCTCATGGATTGTTGTGCCACTGAGTTTGAAATTTATGTTTGAGGATTACCTCACTTTGGGGATACCCCATAGATAAACATGTATTTCCACTCATTTACACAATTAAACATTTTTCTTTCAATTACGTTTATTTCAGAAGGAAGTTTGATTTTTCAAATGTATTTGCTTAATAACATGTATATTTGTGTATTATATTAAAAATTTGAACAATCCAAAATTACATGTCTGATTAGACCTAGACGAAGCAAAGAATTTTCCATTAGGGTCTTCAGTTGTGTTGAGTGACATGTACATTGAAGATGTACTTACCGATGCAGAGACCTTATTAGAAGCAAAAGAACTGAAAATCAACTGATCAATATCTTCGCTAAAGGAGGTATGGTTTTGCATAAGTGGTGCGGAAATAATGCGGAATTGATTGAGGTTTCCGAAAATTATGATTTTTCTGATTCATCAGAGATAAAAGTGTTGGGTGTTTATTGGAACCCCAATCATGATTGCTTCTCCTTCAGAGTAAAAATAGACTTGCACGAATTAAATACCAAACGGGATGTTTTGTCAACCATCGCCAGGATATATGATCCTTTAGGTCTTTTAGGTCCTGTGGTGGCGAAAATCTTCCTTCAAAAATTATGGATGCTAAAAATTGATTGGACAGATTTGCTTCCAGATACAATCAATAGAGAATGGCGACAATTTGTCGAATCACTTCAGGTAGTAAATGACATCAACATCAATCGATGCATTGTGGTAGAGTAACCGGAAGTGATCGAGCTGCATGGTTTCTCCGACGTGTCCCAGTCAGCATGTGAAGCTGTCGTCTACGGCAAATCCATAACATCAGATGGAAAGATGCTTGTACATCTTATTTCCAGTAAGTCCCGAGTTGCGCCTACCAAGCAAACAACGATTTTCAGACTTGAGCTATGTGCCGCTGTGCTGTTAGCAAAATTAGTGCATCGTGTCAAGCAAGCTTTAAAATTAAATGTGACTAATACTTTTCTTTGACGTGACTCCATGATAGTTTTGTCATGGATAAGGAAGGAGTCATATCAACTAAAAACCTTTGTGGCTAACAGGATTGCT
Organism: Trichonephila clavipes; assembly: GCA_019973935.1. Classification (NCBI taxonomy): domain Eukaryota; kingdom Metazoa; phylum Arthropoda; class Arachnida; order Araneae; family Nephilidae; genus Trichonephila; species Trichonephila clavipes. Next base: position 434,244 of record BMAU01017801.1, on the reverse strand, counting down.
ACAATCCAGGAGATGAGTTCCAGTGAACAATGGCGTTATGTGGCAACAGAGGACAATCCTGCCGACTTCGTTTCCAGAGCAATGGATTCTCTAAAACTTAAAACCTGTGAGTTGTGGTGGAATGGTCCTAAATTTCTGATGAGCAACCAGTACCCACAACGACCAATTCCTGTTGCAGTAATCAAGAATCCAGGTGAACTTAAAAACTGTAGTGACTTTTCTAACTTTTTTCTTGACTCTGCTACTAACTCTTTTGTAAATAATTTGCTTAACCTTAGTAATGACTATTTTAAATTTATTCGTGTCTTAAGTTTTAGTTGTAGATTTATTTATAATTGTAAGAGCAAAGAAAGCAAAATAATTGGGCCTCTAGATTTAGGAGAATTAAAAAAGGTTGAACAGATTTTATTGAAATTAGTGCAAAGAGAAGAGTTTAAAGTAGAGAGATGAATGTCATTCAAAATTCTGCCATGGTACCTTCCAACAGTCGAGTAAAAACACTGAATCCATTTATTGATAGTGAAGGGATTTTGAGAGTTGGAGGTCTATTGAGAAATAGCGATATTAATTATAACCAGAAATTTCCAATTCTTTTGCCTTCGAAACATAAATTGACTTATTTAATAGTTGAGTATTTTCATAAAAAGTTTTTACATAGTGGTGCAAAATCCTTGTTATATCAGATCAGGCAAAAGTTTTGGATATTGAATGGCCGTAATATTTGTAAAGTTGTTCATAATTGTGTAATTTTTTGTAACGCGCCCATCCTACTTGCACTGATCAAATAATGGGTGACTTGCCAGAGTTATCAAAAATTATCCATCCAATGTGTCAGGTGTGGACTTCTGTGGCCCCTTTTAAATTAAGTATAAAGGGCAGAGAAAAAGTGTATATATAACAAAATCTATGTTTGTATATTTATATGTTTTGTTTCTAAAGCTGTGCACTTAGATATTGTGAGTGATTTAACCTCTAATGCGTGTGTGTTTATTGCTACACTTAAGCGTTTTATATTTAGAAGAGGTAAATGTGATAAGTTGTATTCTGATAATGCAACAAATTTTGTGGGTGCAAATATAGAACTTAAAAAAATGTTTAATTTGGCGTGTAAACCTGATGAGGCACTTGCAAGTTATATGGCCTCTGAAGAAATATATTGGAAATTCCTCCCCCTAGAGCCCCAAATTTTGGAGGTCTTTGGGAGGCAGGCGTTAAATCATTTAAGTTCTATTTAAAGAGAGTAGTAGGTAACATTAGATTAACATATGAATAGTTTCTGACCGTGATTATCCAAATAGAGGGGATGTTAAATTCTCGTCCTCTTGTCCCATTATCTTCTGACTTAGGTGATTTAAATGTATTGACTCCTTCTCATTTTTTGATAGGTAGAACAATTACATCATTTATTGAGCCTGATTTAACTATTTTAAATGAAAATAGGTTGGATAATTGGTAGAAAATTACAAAATTAGTTCAATTAAATTAGAAAAGACGGAGTGTAGACTATCTAAATATTTTGCAGCAGAGAAATAAGTGGCATTTCGAGAAAAAGAATGCTAAAATTGGAGATATGGTTATAATAAAAGAGGATAATTAACCTTCATGTCAATGGTCATTCGGTAGTCAACAATTTTTATCCAGTAAAGGATTCTAAAATAAGAGTAGTGGAAGTCAAAACAACCACTAGAGGTATATTTAAGAGACCCATTTCATAACTGTGCATTCTACCAATTGAAACAGTGTGTGTGTGAGAAGTAGCATATATAAAGCTTCAGATAGTAATATTTTTGTGTAGAATAGTATTTTTTTAAATTCTGTGTGATTTATCAATTGCTTTATGCATTGTCTTCATTTGTATGTTGTTTTGTCGTATTTTGAAGTATTGTATTCCTGTGTGTTATCTTTATGATTATGTTCTGTGTAAATCTTGCATGTTGAAAAACATTCCAAAGCCGGGCGGCATGTTCAGTGTACGTATGTAAATGTAGAGCGCCCTCTAGCGCTCAGTGTGTCTAACGAGTCTGTGTAACATTTGACTCCATCGAGAAAGGAGTCAAATCGAGCGAGCTGAACAACAGAGTAATAAAAACTACAGTCGAATGAGAGAGACTTTTTGAGTTCTTTAGTTGTGACCCAACACCTCGGATTGATTTGGAACCTGAGGCATGATACTTTCGAATTTTCAGTTATTGACCAACCAACTACTCAGAGTGGACAAAGAGGTCAATCTTATCACACTTTGCTCGCATCTTTGATCCGATGGGTTTGTTAGGCCATATCATTGTCACGGCGAAATTATTCATGAAAAATCTTTGGTTAGTCGAAAGAGATTGGAATCAACCCTTGTTAGAAGATGAAATACAAAACTGGAAGAGATTCCTTTTTTTCCTAAAGACTCTTCAGGGAATAAAGGTGCAACGTTTTGCTTTTATAGAACATTACAAGTTCTTGGCACTGCAGGGTTTTATTCAGATGCTTCTGAGAAAACCTTTGGTAAATCTATTTATTTTCGTTGTACAAATTCATCTGGACAGTCATCGATGAGGTTGTTCTGCAGTAAGAGTAGAATTGCGCCCATCAAACGTATCAGTATTCCATGTTTGAAACTCTGTGCAGCTGGTTTATTATGAAAACCTTTGAAAAAGGTGGTAGCATCTTTAAATTAGAGTTTGATTGCGTATATTTATGGACAGACTCAACGATTTTTTTGGGATGGTTGTGTAGAATGATCCCTTGCTGTTAAAAACTTTAGTAGGGAACAGAGTGTGTCACAGATACAAGAAATTACAAAATCTTATTGTTGGCAACGCATCATATCAGAGCAAAATCCCAGTGATTTCGTGTGAAGAGGACATAGTGCTGAAAAGCTTGTGGACTTTGAATTGTGGGGGAAAGGTCCAGAAACATTTTGTCACTGTCTTCTCCATAGTGAAGTAACTTTAGATTCTAAAAGTGATGACTTTAACAAAGAACTAAAGGAAGACTCTGAAAGAACTAAAAAATGACTTAAAACTCTGTTATTTTGGATAATTGGTTAAATTTGACTAATAATTATTTGAAACTAATTCAGATTTTTAGTTTTGTTTTAAGTTTTTCTAGTAATGCCAAGACCCCCCCACATACACAGTAAGCGCACCGGACTTTTAACTTCTGAAGAACTTACAGATGCTAAGCAATGATTAGTTAGAAGGGTTCAGGCAAGAGCATTTTCTGAGGACTTCAAAAGGCTTGAACGAAGTGAGATAATTGTCGAGTAATAGTAAGTTGAAATATTTAAATTCATTTATCGATGACAAGGGAATAATTCGCGTAGATTGGGAAATTCTGAATAAGATTATGGAACAAAGTATCATGTTGTCTTACCAGATAAATCCAAATTTATGTATATTCTAATGCTGCACTTTCATAACACATTTTATCATCCTGGACCACAGTCTCTTTTGCATAGTACACTGATGGACAATTGCTAAGGACAGAATACATTGATATTATATTTCAATTAATAATTTTCGAATGCATATTTATTAAATAAAGCGACTAATTCGAATTCAAGTTAAGATGACAAAATTTCTAAAAAAAAAATGATCAGTAAAAAAAAAAAAAGAAAACGCAAAATATTTAACTAAATGTATATAAGAATTGCTTTCACTCTAATGGGACTGCAATTACACTGCTGGACAATTACTAAGGACGGATAACACTATCATCCATAGCAACCACAAAATGAAAGGAAGCAAAATGTGGAAAATTAGAATAAGTGCGGGATATTAGTAAGAAGAAATATGAGTATGCAAACTTTTTCCACGTCTGTTCATCACGTGATAGCGTTCATAGGAGCTTTAAAGGTTTTGACGCGTGTGGACAGTTGTTGTTTCAAGTCAAAGTTTTACAGGAAAGATTTAATAGACGAACTTAAAATGTGTGGCATGTCTTCCCGACATCACATAGAAGATTTTATGCGTGGCCGAATTATTGGACAGATCGAAGAAGAGCGCAAAACAAAAGATGTTGCCAGGGAGTTCGACATTGCTCACAGCGTTGTTTTACGGCTGTGGAAGTCATTTAAAACTAATGGAATGTGTAGTAGACGGCACGGGGGAGGTCGCATTAGAAGTACGACGCCTGCAGAAGACAGATATATCGTCCTATCAGGAAAAAGAAACAGGCGCACCACAGCTCAGCAGGTGGCAAATCAGTTTCTTGCTGCCTCAGGAAAGCAGATCTCCCGAAAAACTGTTGCAAGACGTTTGAGGGGAGGAGGACTATACGCACGCAGACCTGTTGTGTGTGTCCAATTAACCAGACAGCACCGTACTGCCCGTTTGCAATGGTGTCGTGAAAATCACAATTGGACTGAACAGGACTGGGTATGCGTACTATTCTCAGATGAGAGTAGGTTTAGTCTATCATCGGATTGTAGACGCAAACTGATCTGGCGCGAGAGTGATACTGCTTATCGTCCAGAAAATATCCAGGCAAAGGACCGACATCCGACATGCAGTATCATGGTGTGGACCGGCATTATGATCAATGGCCGCACGCGGCTACATGTGGTTGCGAATGGGACAATGACGGGCCAACGATACCTTGAAGAAGTTCTACTTCCTCATGTTCGTCTTTTCCGTGGTGCTGTCGGTGATAAATTTGTTTTTATGGACGACAACGCAACATGGCATCGAACACTCGCTGTTCAGGATTGTCTAGACAGCGAGGGTATTCAACGTCGCGTATGGTCAGAACGTTCTTCAGATCTAAACCCCATCGAAAATGTGTGGGACGCTTTGGGGAGGCAAGTTTCTGGTCGAAACTATCATCCGACAAGCAAGAACACCCTCATCCGTGCACTCACAGAGGAATGGGATAAATTGCCTCAATAGCTGCTGGATAATGTTGTTCAAAGTATGGTACGACGTGTGGAATAATGCATCACACTCTACGGTGGGCATATACCGTACTGATACCTTTCTTTAAGGTGCCTGCTGACATTTAGATGCATTGTTCCATTTCTTCGTACGCAGATCAAATGAACATTTTTTTTATCTTTCAAATGTTTCACAGCTTTTGTACTTTCCAGAACAATAAATATTCTTTATTCTAATGTCTGAACAGTGTGGCAACTATATTTTATCCTACTAGGCCTCATGTCTCGCTTAATGTTATGCTACATAGCAATTTGTGATCCGTCCTTAACAATTGTCCAACAGTGTATTAGGCGTCGGTTCTGGTCCATAAGTGGCAGAAATCATGCAGGAGTAGATTTCTGTGGCCCCTTTTTAATAAAGAATAAGGCACATAAAAAAGAATAACTTGTACAAAGTATATATTGCTATATTTGTATGTTTTGTCACTAAGGCAATACATATAGAATTAGTTACCAACCTTACTTCCGACGCCTTCATTACTTGCATTAAATTTTTTTTTGCGAGAAGAGGCAAAAGTGCACTTATTTATTCAGACAATGTGGTTAATTTTTTGGTGTTAATGTTGAACTCAAAAGGCTATTTCAATTAGTTATGAATTCAAACGAACAAATTAACTCGTTTCTTTCGTTGGAAAGTATTTCATGGAAAATCATCCCACCTAGGTCACTAAATTTTGGAGGTTTATGGGAATCATGAATCAAATCTTTAAATGATCACCTACGCCGTGTTGTGGGAAACGCGTTTGTTATACTAGGAACTGTCAAAAGTTTTAGCTCAGATTGAGGCAGTGCTTAACTTGAGACCTATTTTGTCTTTGTCATCTGATCCAAACGATTATCATTCTATTTTACCTTATTTAAGCATAAGTTTCATAACAAAATTCATATACATTAAAAATACAAGTAAATATTTTTAAAATATTCTAATATTGTTGCAATGTATTAAAATGTGAACAAATTAATTCTTCTTATAAAAGGTTTTCAGAAAAAAATAACAATATACTAAGCAAAAATGTAAATATATAATAGATATATTTAGCTAAAATAATTCCTGTAAATATTGTCTTGTATATAATCAGTTATATTAAATGGATCATGTTTTATCTTGACGCATGTATTGCTTTAAATTTCCAAATTAAATGGGATTTTAAGCCCAGAAAATGGAAAAGCATTGATCATTTCGAACTTTATCACATTAGAAAATGCTTCAAAAATGACAGAAAAGCGTAGACCAATTTTTTTGGTAAAAATTTTATGTAGATTTACTTAGTGATGTAAATCTATGGAAATAAAAAAATAATTATAAACAATAGAAACTTATTTTATCTTATATACCGTAAAATCCGGCGTATAACGTGCACATTTGACACAAAAAATAAGATCAGAACAGAAGGGTGTGTATTATACGCGGGGTATAAAAACGATAGCTTTAAAAACAACAAAAGAAATTAGTACAAAAGTTTTGTTTCTTCTACATGGACCAAAATACTGTTTATTTAAAAGAAATAATTAGTATTTTGAACTGAATGAGTTGTAGTTCTAGAAGTACACTATTCTTTAAAAGTCTGGCATAATACAACGAATAAATGACTTAAAAACCTAAGAATAATGTGTACTAATATATCAAATTTCTTCGTAAAAAAAGAGTGCGAGTTATACATTATCTAAAAATTAAAAAAAAAATGTCTTGAAAATATAGGTGCGCGTTATACTTAGAATAAGTATTATAACTAAAAGTAGAGAAATTAGGTTCTTCCCTGCCGAAGAGTAATTGTAAATAGAGAGATAGTTTGCTGCAGACAAAGAGAGAATATTCCTGTCAATAATGCTGAATAAGTGGGTGCGCCTTTGGCGCCAGAATGTTTCTTCAAATATCACAAACCAGAAACTTCAGGTGAAAATAATAGTTACTTTAAGAAGAATGTAGAATAATTTGGAGTGATTATTTTCAAAAAAATATACTTTTAGGAACCAATAATAATAATAGCCCTTATGAAAACTATGCAGTGAAGAGAAGCTCATTGGGCTTGAGTTTGAAAGAGAATGTACGTGTTTCATTAACCTTTTGAGATATTGAGACTACAGATTTAAATTAACGATTTGTGTGGATACATAAAGGATGTTAATTATTTCCTGTCAAAAGCAAATATGTAGCATTTATTAGAATGTAGCAGAGTAAAATTTCGAATATTTTGAAAGTGCCTGGTTTTATTATATCATTATTTGTACTTAATTATACTCATTTTATAGAAAAACGCGTCAAGAATAATATGATGCTAAATATAATTCTTATGTTTTCCATATTCATGGAGTTTGCATTGTTAATGTATATTTTTCATGAGTTAATTATCAGTGGGCTTTATTAGAAAATTTTAAAAAATATCTAAAACAGAAAAAAGAAAACGGTTATTTTGCACATGTCTCATTCCTCCTATATACTTCTAAAATATGACAAAATTCCATCTATTTCTTTTGCTCTACTTTAAATTATTTTTCTAAACTAAAATATATTTTTAATTAGAAAAATGATCTAAAATTGAATACATTTTGTAAACCTTGCTTTAAAAATATTTTTTTTTTTCTCTTGAAAGATTTCCAAAGAATATTAAAAATATTTCATTCTAACTATTTTTATCTAATTCACAATATTTAAGCTATATTCAGTAATGCATCTATTATAAAAATCTATTATCCCTATAAGAAGATTACACGTTTAATCCTTGACGCAAATTAATTTTATACATACTTCAATCAAATTTACAATGTATTAGGAGTTAAAAACAACTTGCAATGTTATGTTTTTTTTAACAATTTAGTACATACATGCTCCCTAATTAATATCTTCTATAATTTGTTGTTATGAAGCATTAATTAAGTAGCTCTGAAATAATGTCATTAATTTTAATTAATTTGCTTAATAAATCTGAATTCCTAATATTTCGACTAAATTTTTAATAAGACTTTACAATGTATTTAAGAAAAACAATGTAACTTCATTACATCATAAAAATGTAATTTTTATATTTGTCCAAATTGTTTTTCATTAGATAATACTAATTAATTAATTTTAATAGAACATTATTTTTTTTTACCCAGATTTTACTATCCATTCATTTTGCACGTGGTCAAAACCTCATATAAATTTTAATAATTATTCATGTTTAACCACTAGAGGAAAATTTAATTTTCGTTTCTGAGGATATTTGCACTTATTTATTTTTTACAACATTTTTAAGTTCCGGACCCCTCTTAAAGAATAAACATTTATATTACATTTCTCCAATAGGGAAAACAAGGATGTGAAACTTTTTTGCTGTGTATAATATTTGATTTAGTTTCGATTAACTAAACGTGCAAGTAGTTGTTTAAGTATGTACAATCCAAATAAAATATTCGATTTAATGTGTTTTACAATTTATTTGATTATAACTAATGTACTAGTAATATGTGAAAAAAAGTTTTTCCTAAAACACCAAACGCGGTAAGCAACTTTATGTTTTTAAAAAAAATTAAAGTCTACATTTTTGACAATAAATTAACATTAGCACTCGGTGCATGAACAGCAAATCTGATATGGGTTTTGTAGTAAAAGAAACGAAATGCAGTTACAACGAATTTTTTTTACCAATTGCTTCTAAAAGTTTATTTTAAAAACTTATATATTATTACTTAATCTATTTTTTAAATAAACGTTTTTGCTTTGATCCGAAATTTGTACCTGCTTTCATGTAATAGTATAAATAGTTAGTGAAAAAATATCGGATTATTTGTAACAATAGAAAAAAAAATACTTTAGCTTTTCAAATGAAAAAAAGAAGACTAATGATTTATTTTCTAAGATAAATCTGTTTAAATTCTTATTTTCTATCGGAATATATATGAATATTATATATATAACTAACATATAATTTATTATAACTCTTTTTCACATAAAATTAGTAAGTAATCAAATAAATTTCTTTTTTTGCAGCAGTTAATATTTTTTACCATATTACAATGAAGTTTTGTAACATGTTTTGGTATAAAACATTCGGATTTAAGTAATTTTTTTTCTAATACATTAATTTCCTTTATTGCACCTTTTTTCCTCTTCTTTTATTCTTGGATTTTTTTGTTCAATACTATTGAGAATTAAAATTCCTAAAAAATTAGAAGAGAGAGTACTATGAAATAAATGATTCTGGACATATATTCATTTCATTTCAAATAATATTTAAAGAGTTTTTCTAGTCTCACCCCAATCACCACAGTTCAAAATATTATCTAAGTTATATTTCTTTAAAAAATTAAAGGCAAGAAATTTCTTTCTGTATAACCAAAACTTTTTTTACAAAAAATCTCTAAAAGTTTTACTGTTCTGGTTCTGTCAGTAATCTGTCATATTTTTCATACGTCTCGCTTTTATATCAAAAAGCTTTTTTCGACCGAAAGCATTACCTCAAAATATTACGGAATTTTTATTTGGTATTCTACAGAAGAATACAGTTACAACTTGAGTTTCCATTCACTTTTATTTCTTCTGATATTTTTCTTTACTGGAAACATTCAAGTGTTATACATGTATGGGCCTTTTTAAGCTGAGAATATTTTGTTCCTTATTTTTCTTCAAAACATACTTATTATTTCATGTTTTTCAAACACACAACTTTGAATTAGTTTTAACAAAACTGATAAATTTAAATCAATATTTATACTATAATAAATTATATATAAAACTAACGCTCTCTCTCTCTCTCTCTTGCTGCAATCAATTCTAAAATACTTTAAGATTTCAGTTGATTCTGCTTTCATTTCTTCCCATTACTGTTTTACGGAAAATCACAATCTTTTGTGTGTTCTTAAATACTGTCCAATGATAATTGTTTTTTGAATTTAAAAGAAACAAGTACACATAAATATATTTTAAATTATTTAAAATTTCTATGTTTGATGCAAGGATAATTTATATAAATTCTAGTGTATAAAAATGTCTTGTTTCATGCATAGATTATCTTTTATCTTGAAACTTGAAAATCTAGAATGAAGATAAATATTTTATAGTATATATATTTTATATTATGGGTAAATATTCATTAGTAAATATTTTATGAAATAAAATAACGAATTACAACTTTTCTATAAACTAAAAGAAATCAAATTATATATAACGAAAAATGTTTTATTTCGAAAAAAAAAAGATTTTGGATCCCTAATCGATTCACCAAATATTGCTTCGAGGCTTCAAATACGGAAATGATATCAGAGAAAATTCACAATGTAACTTCTTTTTAAATTTTAAATAACCATACTCTTATACAAATATAAAGTTCTGATGTGATATCTTACTATTTAAAACTATTCAAACATGTCATTTTAAATTTTAAAAAAAGTATTTCTCTTCTTACTAAGCAATAATGTTATATTTGTCATGAAACACCTTTAAAATGAAAGTTATCCTTTAAGAAAATAGTTACGATGTTTTAGTTCATAAAAAATAATTGAAACTGATAGTATGAAATTAATGAATTTGAATTTTAAGTATTAGAATAAATTTTCTTTATTAGTGTTTGCTATTTATGTACCAAAAATAAAATTTATATACAAATCGATAAGAACTTGAGAATAATTTTATGTAATATAACGATTTTTTTCAAAATTGTATTTGAAGTTTTTGATTTATATATATATACTAGCTGGTATACCCGTTCTTCGCACGCGTGAACTGAAAAGTTAAACAACACAGATTGAAGGATAAATCAGTTTTTAATGAGTTATTTTTAAGTGAATTGCAAATTAAACAAAAAAAAAGCTTTTCAAATGTCTCAGCTGAAGAAAGAAAGAAAGAAAAATATAACTTTTTTTGTTAAATTTTAAGTCTGTACATCTAATAGCTGATAAAAAGGATTTTTTTTATATTTATAACTCCCCGTAACACTCTTGAGGGTTGATTTTTGAAAATAGCTCCCTAAGCTGATCTCTGCTCAGCAAAAGTAACACATTGTTAAAAGTTTTGTGATGCTTAAAATATTGTAAATAATTTATAACTGAAAGTATCATACATTAATATAACTTTCTGTTGAGTTTATTTTATGTTAAATTGTAATACTCACAAGCAACGCCGTTTCCTAAATAACAATGGCGATTCAATGGAAAAAATAGCGAAATGTTGACAATAGAGTGAAGTTGGCAAATGTCTAGCTACTTTCATAGCTCAAACTTTATTAGAGCTTTTTAAGACCCGCCGTGTAGGAGAGCTATGCACGTTAATGCTTTATATACCGCAATGATTTACTACAATTTTTTTCATGCAATATTTTTTTAGGTCACTACATTGAAAATTAAGGGACATACATAAACAAAATACTCCACTTAGGGAAATTAAATTGGTTAGAGCTAATAAATTAATTAAATATATTCCACTGTAAAATTAATTATATACACCATTCACTCAAAATACATAGTCAAATCGTTTTCTAAGGTCTCCATAAACATACAAAAACATAAGACATTTAAATTTTGACATTAACTATTTTTGGGGGACAAATATGATAATCTTTGCAATCCACTGAAAACGCTGGCAGCTGAAAATGTAATATCTGCTACAAAACTATTTGCCTTCCCTGCTAAAATACTCATCATAGAACCCGTGCTGTCATATATCTTGGAAGAGTGGATTTCAAAGAATATTCCAGCTAAGTATTGGTAGAATATTCCTGCTAAATTGGTATGTGGCGTGGTAGTTAGGAGAAGGGGGCCAGCTCAGGTGTCGGTCGTCGCCAAAAGCCCTCATGTAGCTGAACAGTGCGACGTTAATATTCACTCACTGAAAAAAATACAGTACAGTAGTTATAACTATTTTTATACTTAAAAATGCAATATCTGTCTATTCAATTAAAATTATAGCATTATAATTAATTACTAACCACACAAACAAATTTTGAAAATTTGTCCAAATGATGTAGTGTGAAAGAGAAAGATTATTCAGACAGACAATAAATGTGTCTTATATGCATATATATTTGTTTGGATTATTGTGTACTATTACTTTTGTAAGCTTCATGACATACTTTATGGTGTACCAGTAATTTAAAGCTGACAGAGCCACAGCAACATTTAGCTGGGTATATAGCTAGTTATAACATAAAATTAAATCTTAAAAAGATATCAAAAATAAAAGACGACTCAATATTTTGAATAAATCAGTATAAACATTTTCATACAAACACAATATATATATATTTTAAAATATTTATTTTGCTATTTGTATTTCAGACATACATCAAACAAAATTTTCAAAATTGTCAAAAACAGATAAAATAAACATATTTAAGAAAAATGCCGCTGATTAATTTTGCCAAAGACATCGCAATGTGCAAAAAAATATTTGCAGTACATAATAACCAAAAAAAAATTTAAGTACTAATATATATATATATATATATATATATATATATATATATATATTGAATTAATTAAGGATTACTGGAGGGAAAGATAAAACAGGCTAAGATAATATTCATAATATTAATTTCATATTGGTTGGCTACTCATTTTTGGCATGGTTTTGAAATCACGCCAAATTGGTATATGTTGCGGCCAGTCTAATGTTATAGTAATGCACAGAATTAAAGGTACTTACGTATTATTGCAACCTTTTGGTGACATTATACAAAATGAAGCATATGATTGCCAATTCAACGCATACAAAGTTGGAATGCCAAAGTCGCGAGTTATTTTGAACTTTGGCGACTGTGCAAAAATACACAAGTACTAAAAAAATTATCCAAAGTATATATATCCCGAGCATAAAAATGAATTGAAAAATGAAGTAAGTACAATACTAACATTAACTGACATAAAAAAAACTGAACTAACTTTATCCATACAAAAGCATAATTTGAAAAAATAAGGTATTTACATATAATCCCAACCTTTTCGCGACATTATATGAAAGAAAGTACATGACTCACAATTCAGCAAATATATGACATGCGAAATCAGGGTTGCCAACTTGGCAAGTTACTTTGAATGTTGGATCAAGTGTAGTGTAGGGGGGCTACTTGGCGCAGTCCTTTATTTTGGTTACTAAAAGTGGTCTCCAAGGTACTTTTTTCGGTATTATATTTTTTAGAATGAATTCGATATATCACCATGACATTTAGATAAAAATCGAAAAATCGCCAAATCCAAAGTGGCCCCCCCTATACTACATTTGAACGGAACTGAAATATAACCCTTATGAATGAGAAGTTTTAGTTTGTCAAAATTATAATCTTCGCATTCTAAAGAAATAAATAAATAAGTTGTAATTTGCAAGCAAAATCACACACATAAACATCCCGCGATAATACCTAAATGTTGCCAAAACAACAAAACAAAATTTTAGTTGTTAAAGAATAATACTTAAAAAATGATTTATTCGAAAAGTAATCCTAATTAAATATCAAAGAATAGAAAAATTGAATAAATATTCCAACCAATAAACATAGCTACAGTAAAAATATGTAATAATCTTGAAAAACTGCATGCAAAGTATAAATTGTCCACTTAGTGAGAAACGTGACTATATATGACGTCATAACACTGGAAAATCACTTAAAAATTAAATTTTAAAAAATTTGGAAGGAATTATGAACGCCAAACCTATTTAAGAACCTTTCACGTGTAATTTTGTGTACGTGTACTAGGTTTCACGTTATTTGGGTGCCTTGATCTCGAGTTATGACGGAACAGACAAACAGACAACAAATGCGTCTTATATATATATATATATATATATATATATATATATATATATATATATATATATATATATATATATATATATATATATATATATATATATATATATATATATATGTATATATATATGTATATATATATATATATATATATATATATATATGTATATATATATATATATATATATATATATATATATATATAAATATATATATATGTACATATATATATATATATATATATATATATATATATATATATATATATATATATATATATATGTATATATATATGTATATATATATATATATATATATATATATATATATATATATATATATATATATATATATATATATATATATATATATATATATATATATATATATATATATATATATATATATATATATATATATATATATATATATATACATATATATATATATATATATATATATATATATATATATATATATATATTAAAAATGCTAAAGTTTGTGATGATGTCTGGTCGTCTTTCACGCAAAAACAACTGAATGGATTTTAATGAAATTTTACAGTAATATTACTTATACATCAGAATAACACATAGGCTATAATGTATAGCATATGCTATAATTTATAAAGATATTGTGTGAAGTGTCCAAATATAACCATATTTGTCAAGTAAGTAGGAAAAAATTCTGCCATCTGCAAGCAATTCTGGCGTGTGGTGCAAAAAAGCCCACGACAGCATGTATCTGTTGTTTGTGAAGAAACCCTTTTTGTTTTGGGTACGCAAGACGCTCGCTTCTAATTAATTCCAATGTTTAGCAAAATTCCTTATTTTTTTTATTTCAAAATAAAACTAAGTTTTGAAGGGAGATGTTGTTATAAATGTCTCTTTAGTTGAATTTTATTATGGACAATAATATTGGTAGTAAGAAATTGATATTTTTTTTCAAAATAAATGCTTTTATCGGTTCTGGTACTTAAACTAAATAAACTTTCTTTTTCAAACTGCATCATTTAGACAAATTTTCAAAATTTGTTTGTGGTTAGTAGTTCATTATAACGCTATAATTTTAAATCAATAGGCAGATAGTGCATTTTTCAGTATAAAAATAATTATAACTACTGTACTTGGTGTTTTGGAGTGAGTGAATATTAACGTCGCACTCTTCAGCTACACGAGGGCTTTTGGAAACAGACCACGCAATTTTGAAGCATAGCCAAGTGACGTGATAGACACCTGAGCTGTAACCCCTTCTCCTAACTACCACAATACTCCAACTTAGAGAAGGAATATTCTACCCATACTTAGCTGGAATATTCTTTGAAATGCACTCTTCCACGATATATGGCAGCACGGTTTCTATGATGAGTATTTCGGCGAGGAAGGCAAATGGTTTGGAAACAGACCACGTAATTTTAAACCATGGTCAAGTGACGTGGTCCCCACCTGAGCTGGCACCCTTTCTCCTTACTACCACACCACACCAGCTTAGAGAAGGAATATTTTACCAATACTTATCTGAAATATTCTTTGGAATCCACTCTTCCAAGATATACGGCAACACGGGTTACATGATGATTATTATAGCGAGGAAGGCAAATAGTTTTGTAACATCTATAGCGTTTTCAGTGGATTGCAAAGATTATTATTTTTGTCACGAAAAAAGAGTGTATGTCAAAATTTAAGTGCCTTATCTTTTTGTATGTTAATGAAGACATTAGAAAACGATTTGACTATTTATTTTAAGTGAACGGTGTATACAATTAATTTTTCAGTGGAATATCATTAATTAATGTATCATCTCTAATGAATTAAATTTCCCAAAGTGGAGTATTTTGTTTATGTGTATCACTTAATTTTCAATATATTGATACCAAAAAAATTGTATGAAAAAAAAAACTGCAGTAAATCATAATGCGGTGGATAAAGTAATAACGTGCTTCGCACCTCTACACGGCGGGTCTTACAAAGCTCTAATAAAGCTCGAGATATGAAAGTAACTAGACATTTTCCAACTTGACTCTATCGGTAACATTTCGCTGTTTTTCATTGAAGCCCCATTGTAATTTAAGAAACGGTGTTGCTCGCGAATATTACAATTTTAACATAAAATAAATACAACAGAAAGTAATATTAATGCATTACACTTTCAGATATAAATTATTTTCACTATTTTAAGCGTTCATTAACAAAACTTTTAACAATGTGTTACTTTTGCTGAGCAGAGATCAGCTTAGGGAGGTATATTCAAAAATTGACTCTCAAGAGTGTTACGGAGCAAAAAAAAAATCCTTTTTATCAGCTATTAGATCTACATACTTAAAATTTAAGAAATTTGTTTGTTTCTTTCCTTTCTTGTTTAGCTGAGATATGGAAAAAGCTTTTTTTTGTGTAATTTGAAATTCACGTAAGATTAAGTCATTAAAAACTTATTTATCCTTAAATCTGTGTTGTTTAATTTTTCAGTTCACCCGTGCGAAGAACTTGTATACCAGCTCGTTAATATATATATATATATATATATATATATATATATATATATATATATATATATATACTATGCAACAAAAAATGAAGCCCTAAGAGCAAGTTTTCCTATAGAGTCAAGAATTGGAGGGTAGAAAGTTTATACACAAAATAAAAAAATGATTAAAAGTTCAGAAAAATGTAATGATTTATTTCAGAGTTTCACAATTACAAATGAACGAGTTCAATAAAGTGTTTACCCATCTATATAACCAATAAAAGCTGAGACACGACGTGGCATAGAGTGATAAAGGAACTTGATGACCTTCTGTGTTATTTCTTGACAAATTCGCTTTAATTATCGGTCTAGGTCATCATCATTCCCTGGTAGATACTGTCGCCTTCCTCTCATATCCCAGACATGCTCGATTGGAGAGGGATGTAGTTGGCCATGAAAGTGTTGGAAAAGATGTAAGGCAGGTAATAGCAACACGTATTGTATGTGGCATTATTTTGCTGAAAAGTTAGACCAGGGTACTAATGTCCTCAGAATGTCGTCTGATGGTACCAATGTTTATTTTTATTACTACATTTATATCGTTTCTACATACAGTCATCATAGATTGTGTAAAACAAATTCACTTGAATTAGAATCACTGTGATTGAATATATATAGTATAATAAATACATGTAAGGTAATTAAGTGTAAAATTTATACCAAAAATGCGCTGATCTTCATATTTAAAGAAGGTTTCACTGAAACTTATAAACATATTTCAAGTATAGCTCTTATATATATATATAAGAATTTTACTTGTAATTGTTCACATGCATTAGGACATTTTCGAATAGAATCTTTCAAATTGTTATAATGTCTAAAGGAAGATTGAGACATTTTTGACCACATTTTATTGATAATCACAAACAAATTAAGCGCCCACACAAAGAGCACTATCCCAATACGTGCATATGTAAGACATTTCTCAAAAGCATTTGTTTCACTCCGGAGAAAGTTCCTCAGTTTTTATTGGTTTTGTAAGCCAGAAGGTCTTAGAATCATGTGAATTCCGATAAAGACCTTTGCGATTGTTTAGAATACGCGAATGATGCAATATTGTATCATACTGTTTTAGAAAGGCTAACGCATCAACGCATTAGACCATAAAGCAGTGTGTTTTTTTCATTAGGGGGATAAACAAAAAATTAATTATCATAATTATTGGAAGACCATTGCAAGTAATTTTGTTTTAAGACCTGATGCTACATGATATAACAATTTTAAAATTATATTATTCTTATTACAAATCTTGAAATAGTTTGGCATTTGCCTAAGTTTAACAAATTATTAATAAATGCAAATAATCTTTTAAAAACAATAGTTAGAATGTTTTAATAAAATGTTCAGAGAGTAAAGCCTTTAATAAATTATTTTAGTAGTTAAATGCCAGATGCTCCCATTAAATTTACATAAGGTCTCAAGAAAAATAAGCAAGTACTCCAGGATCAGATTACAAAAATATATTTGCATTGAAAGCTGCACATTAATAATAAGAATTTTTAAGCCATTTTATGGAAAAATTTATGCATCCATAAGAAATTAGTCATAAATCAGTACAAAATAAATTTTTAATAAATTGTATACATCTTGCATAAAGAAGGGTAGTTTTTATAAATTATCAACCTTATTTTGAGACCAAAATAGGAGCAAAGGGGCTATTTCAGCTTTCATAACTCATTTTCAATATTATGTTAAAGAAAATAGACCGTAAAAGTTGGTATGGCAGTAATATTTGCTTATTTCTCTTAGTAAATGTGTTTATTTTGGACGTGAATTATTTATGATCGGGTTTGGCTGTATTCTTAATGCATAAAATATAAACATTTACGTAGAAAATATCGAACGCTTGTTTTCTAAAAGAATATATTTATGTTTTATTTTCACATGCATGTTTTATTTAAATGTTGGCCCTGAGACCATTATTCTTGCACTGTATTTGGGTTTAGCTTACGTCACGCTTTGAAGTAATACGAAAGTTATTGGTGAAAGACATTAGACTTTTGAACTATTGTCAAGCGACGAGGACGATACCTTACCTTGCATTCCATCTCTTTCAAAGCATCTACAACTCGACTAAAGTGATATTTTAATTCTGGACAGAATTAACATGCATCAGACTCCATACGGGTCACCAGTGGAACTAGAACATAATTTAATATGTAAAGCAAGTAATTTATATTTTCTATTTCTACTCAATATTACAGCCGTTGTTTATTTACAAGAAAATGAAACGTATGAACGCATGTAAAATTACCTTCAGTAAAATTAAAAGTTGATCTGTTTGATAGCTTTTTTTAAATAAGTTATTACTTTTCTCATATTTTGTAAATGGAAACCGCGTCATATGTGAAAATATCGTACGAGTTTTACATGGGTATATTTTAACTTCGAAACAGCACTTAAGTCTTCAATAATGTTCCTCATAGGGCGGGAAAATAAGAAAAATTCTAATGAAAAAATAAGGATATATAAATATACATGGAATAATAATAAACCTCAAAGTAAGTGCAGACAGTGATATCTCTCTCTCTCTATATATATATATGTGTGTGTGTGTGTGTGTGTGTGTGTGTGTGTGTGTATACTAGCATTACCGACAGACGTTGTCCTGTACACACGTCTTAAATACGAAAATTACAAAACTTTTTTGAATAAGTTGTAACGATCTGGACCGTTTTGATGAATTTTTTATAAAGAAAGTTATTAACAATACCTGACATACTCACATGTACAGTTACCACAATTCGACCTATCGATTGTGTGTGAGTATGTATTTACTATGAACTAAGTTGAATATAGAAGCTATTCTGAATAGAAACTTATAAACTTGTTTTGATTAAAGGGTAGAAAAGGGTAAAACTCAAGTTATTTTCATAACAGGTATATTTTTTTAATAAACATAAAATAAATTTATAGCAATGCCATTATATGTACAATGTTTTTGGTTAATCCTTGAGGGGTATAAACAAACAAATACGATGGTTTGTTAAACTTTGGACGTGCAGCATATAATTTGCCGCGTGAAAAGCAAAGGCTTTCTAAATCTAAACCACAAATCGCCATTGTTTGACCTTGTGACTTATTAATGGTCATAGCAAATGCCAAGCGAATTGGAAATTGCAACCAATTGAATGGGTATGTGAGTCTGAAAGAATCATTGGTATATGTGGTAGAAGTACGGCTTCATCTTGAAGTTTGATACTCAAAATAGTTGTCTCAAGAATATTGCATATGATTCATTTATGAAAATCGTGCGCCCTTAAATAATGTTGGCGTATTTTTAACTAATTGCGATATCGGACCGAATTGTGAATCTAAATCTTTCTCGAATCCACTTAAATCCACACAAAAAATATTATCCAAATCGGACCTGCCGCTTAAGAGGATTTCAGTCACATACACACGCATAGACGAATTATATAAAAAATTAGATTGAAATTTTAAAAACGACGAAAATATCTGAAAATTTTCCACTCTTCTTTCTTTTTTTTTTTGCCGCACATTAGTAGAATAAACAGCACACACACACACAGGGGTAAAACAATTATGCTTTTTAAGATTTTTAATTAATATATTTTAACTATTTACGATATTTGACCAAATTGCAAATCTAAACCCTTCTCGAATCCATTTGAACCCACACAAAAAAATGTCATCAAAATCAGTCAAGTCGTTGAGAAGGAATTCAGTCACACACACATGCACAGAAGAATTATATATATAATAAATATTTAAAAAGATATAAATAAAAAACGCGAAAGAGCATGATTCGTCTGCATTTTTGAAGCAATGAAGACACAGTTTGGCCAGTTTAGCTTGAAATCGATTTTCGACGCCAACTTACGCCATTTTTATAACAATAACCTTGTTACAACAATGTAGGTGAATATTGATTTGAGTGTGTTTTTAATGTTTTTCATTAATATTTTTTAACTAATTGCGACATCGGACCAAATTGCGAATCCAAACCATTCTCGAATCCACTTGAATCCGCACAAAACATTTCATCAAAATCGGTTCAATCGTTTAGGAGGAGTTTAGTCACATGCACAAGCACATAGCACTTTTATATATAAAGATATGTATGTACATAATAGTTTTTTCCACTCTAGCTATAGTTCTCTTTTTTGGGTTTCCAATAGTTCCATGTTCTTGGTTCTTTAGGTTTGTTCTTAAGATGCTTTAGGATTTATTAGTCATATTTTTAATTTATTTACTGCTATATATATATATATATATATATACATATACTGCTCAAAATAATTAGAGGATATTGCGGTTTTAGGTGGATCTTGTGCCTGGGAGACTTTTTAGCTGTTGATACATGGTCGACAGACGTAATAGGTTATATGAGAATAAATTACACATGTTTGACAGAAAAAAATGCATTTTATTTCGCATTTGAGTACAAAAGGGAAAAAAACACAATTTGTGCAAATGAGAAAAAAAGAATAAGAAAAGGTGTTTTCTTCAAAGGAAATCATTTTCAGTAGGGGGTATGGTTTCCACGGATGGATAGCAACATTGAGCACTTTTGAGGCCTGGAGTCAATGCGCCTATTAATCACGAGTTGGGGTATTCTGTCCCACTCTTCCAGAAGAGCTCTTTCGAGTTCTTGGAGAATTTGTGGGGGAGGTTGGCGGCCAGCATCTCGTCTTCCTACAGCGTCCCAAACGTGCTCTATTGGATTCACGTCTGTAGAACACGCTGGCCATTCCATTCGTACGACTATTTCCTCGAAAAGGAAATCCTCCACCAGGTTAGCACGATGTGGCCTGCAGTTATTGTCCATTAAAATGAAGTCATCTCCGATTGCTGCAGTATAAGGGGCTACAATAGGTCTGAGGATCTCATCCCTATATCGGCGAGCAGTCAGAGGTCCATCTCGAATGATGCAGAGGTATGTGAGCCCGCCAATGGAGATGCAACCTTACACCAACACTCCCTCACCGCCAAATCTGACACTTTCGTGCACGAACGCAGGATTATTCCTACTGCCACGGTCCCTCCAGATGAAAATATGCCTATTATCCGGATAAATAGAAAAACGGGACTAGTCAGAAAAAAGAAGATTGCTCCATTCATTTCTGCTCCAGTTCACATGCTCTGTTTCAAACTCCTTGCTGCCGCGACGATGCCTTTATGTTAGTCTA
Organism: Trichonephila clavipes; assembly: GCA_019973935.1. NCBI lineage: Eukaryota > Metazoa > Arthropoda > Arachnida > Araneae > Nephilidae > Trichonephila > Trichonephila clavipes. The sequence goes on along the minus strand of BMAU01017801.1, from coordinate 412,927 downwards.
ACACATACCATCGGTTGGCGAGCATACATACCTACACCATGGAGCCAGTTTTGGACAGTTTGAGTTGAAATCGTGGTGCCAGTAGCCGAGCGAAGGTGTTGTTTTAGAAGAGTAGCGTTCATATTTTGGTGTATCCGAGCCATTAACACTAGATAACAATCTTCACTGGGCGTTGTTGCCCATCTACGACCTTGTCCTGGTCTTCGGCCTGCATTTCCAGTCTCCAAAAAACGTTTTCAGATCCTGGAAATCACTTTTTGTGACACTCCAATGGCTTGCGCTACTTCGGCTTGAGTTTGGCCCCCTTCTATCCTACCAACAACTCTCCAAGCTTCTGAATCAGTTCAATGACTTCGCTGAGACATTGTACTCTTTGAAACAAAGGAGTCACTGAATGCCGATCACCCTTGTCTTCATTTCAGTTGAAAAAGTCAAATTTCCTTCGCTGCCGCAGAAGCGACGGTTTTGACGTCGAAATCAAAATTAGCATACTCCACAGTTTGAAAATCAGAAACCTTTGCATTTGTGATTCTCTTCTTCCATTTTCGACAAAAAAAAAAAAAAATCGCTTTTATCTTTATTTTATATAAAACTTACAATATCCTTCAATTGTTTTGAACAGTGTGAATATATATTTAACTTTATGTGGAACTATTTTCCCTCTTTTGTATTTGGCTGGAAAAACAACTAGTTGTTACACTCCCGAAGTAAGTCTTACTATCTACGTTTTGCATCGAATTTAAATATATACTGTGAATACTAGTAGACTATAATTTTATAATTATATTTTATTAGTTAAGTGATTTTATTATAACATTTAAATTCTTTCAAATGTTATTACTTCCTTTCCTCTTGGTACATAGTATGACAAACTACAGGTGAATTTTGGCTATCCCAAAAAACTTGTTTAAACCTACAATACTCATTCCTAAGGTCAGGAGTTTGTTATTGTACTACTGTGCATATTTCTTCCTATTTAATATAGTTATCTTAGGTTCTATAACTATGTGTATATTTTTATATATTTTGGATTATATACACTCAGGAACATTGAAAAAAGAAACCCAAGAAAGAAGCTAAGTACAATCGCGAAACTTTGCAAATAAGTACAGCGTAATGTGATATGCAAATGATCCAAGATTGTGCCAATACGCATGCTCATACACGCCGAGATGGCGCTACAATCAGGAAGATGGTGCTATATAAGCCAGCTTAAATTCAAAGATTCATAAACGTGACGATTACCCCCGACTGTAAGAAGACTTTGGTAAGCAAAACATGCCAGGTAAACGTGCTATAAGACATTTATCACAGTTAAGCGAATTTGAGTGAGGTCTGATCATCGGGATGAAAACTTCAGGCTGGTCGACGCGCCGTGTTGCTGGCCAGGTGGATCGTTCGGAGTGTGCCGTTAGAAATTTTGGGAGCAGTGGACATGAGAAGGTACCCACGCGTGGAAACCGGGTCTGGAGCGACCAGGAAGACCACGAGGAGAGATGATCGAAGGATCGTGAGGCAAGCACTTGTGGACCCCACAGTGACTTGTTCAACGATACGAGGAGACGTAGGCGTAGCAATTGTTCCACGAACAATTTCCAGACACCTTGCAGAAGCAAATCTTAAATCCAAGCGTCCTTTCCATGCACTCCCTTTAAACCGGAATATCGGCAACTTCGTATACAGTGGTGCCAAGCCAGATCAATGTGGAATGTCACAGATTGGCAAAAAAAAGTGTTTAGTGATGAATCCCGGTTTGTTTTGGGGACAGATCATAACCGTGTACGGGTGTGGAGGTACCCTGGTGAGCGTTACAATTCCCCCACACTATTCTACGTCACACTGCCCTTACAGCTGGTGTAATGGTCTGAAGGCCAAAGCCTATGATAGCCGGTCCACTTTAATTGTGATGCGTGGAACCTTAACGGACCAACGTTACGTTGATTATATTCTTGGACCTCATGTAGAACCTTTCCTAAATGTTCTCCCAGGGGCAATTTTCTAGCAAGATAATGCTCATCCGCATACAGGAAGAGTTGCTCAAGACTTCCTACGTCATTTTCAGACTCTTCCATGGCCGGCCCGCTCTCCCGATTTGTCCCCTGTAGAGCACGAATGGGATCAGCTAAAACGGCAGATGCCATCGTATCACTCTGTACATAATCTATAGTTGGCTGTTCAAGATTTCTGGGTGCATGTGCCTCAGGACAACATACGGTGTCTAATAAACTCAATCCCGGACCGTGTGGCGGCATGTATTGCAGCTGGAGGTGGTCCAACGCGATATTGAAGTTGCACAGTATTTGTGTCGTTGCACACCCTGTATTCTTTTGTCTTGTTTTTGAGATCACGTGAATCTCTCATCTGTGTCATTATGTGTATTAAATTTCATTTCAATCAGATGCTTTCTCCTTGGGTCGCTATTTTCAATGTTCCTGAGTGTATATATACTAGAGGACCCGTCTGACGTTTTCCTGCACACACTTCTTAAATTCAAAAATTCCAAATTTTTATGAATAAGCTTTAACAATCTGGATCATTTTGAGTAAAATTTGTATTAAAAAGTTATTACAATGTCTAACGTCATTACATGTAGGGTTATCACAATTCAATCAATCGATAGCGTGTGAGTATGTGTATACTATGAGTGAAGTTAAATGTAAAGGCTCTGTGAATAAAAACTTAAACTTGTTTTAATTAAAAGTGAAAAAGATGAGACTCAAACTATTTTCAAACAGTTATTTTTATTTAATTGTACTTAAACTTAATTTATTCTACTGCCAATAGATCTACAATATTTTTGGTTAATCCTTGAGGGGTATAAACAAATAAATTCGATGAAAAAAAATGGGAAAATTACTTACAAATTTAATTTTTAAAAAAAACCTAAGGCGAATTTCGAAAAAAAAAACACTTAGTAGTGCAAATCATTAGGACCTATAGTAATTGCGTGCCAAGTTTTTCTTCTGGGTTGCTTAGAAGTGAAACACACACACAAACTATTTCGGATAAGAAATCATTTTAAATAAAAAAAAAAGTTTAATAATGTGTGTAATCAATTAGCTACAGAAATAGATTTGTAGGTTAGGATAATTGTCTACGCACGTGGAAATTTAATAGAAAATTATGTAAAATACTCACTTCAATTGCATACTAAATTTGGAGAATGTATAGTTTTTAATGCACACTTCAAAACTCTTCAAACACTAATTACATCTGAATGCAATAATTTAATTAACACACGATTTATTTCAACAGAATAATAATCGAAGTGACGAAATATTTTCCTGGAATAATCACGGCACCAACTGTTGGGACCAACTTGAATTATAATAAAAGATATCTGAATATTCGATAATGCGATCGTAGCTCAGTCTGCCGGATCCAATGTAAAACATTCCAAGATCAACAATTTATAAATAAAAAATTAATTAAATAAGCATTTCTAAACCGAATTATAAACCTAAACCATTCTCGAGTCCACTGGAACAGACAAAAACTTTCATCAAAATCAGCCCAGCCGTTTATGAGGAATTCAGTTACATATATAAAGATTATTTGAAAATGTATTAATTAAAAACGCTAAAAAGCGTGGATCGTCTGCATTTTCGTAACAATAAAGACCGGGTATGGCCAGTTTGGCTGAAAATTAATTTTCGACGCCAACTTACGTCTTTTTCAATACCTACTATTAGCTCACGATCTCTCTATATATTTTATTTATTTGTTTGTTTATTGATTTATTTACCTTGGTGGAATTTTCAGTCGTTAATAAAATACATTTTAAAGCGCTCAATTGAGCTGAAATGTAATGTACATAATTATTTTGGATGACAATACAATAATTTAATGATAATTAATAAAAAATAATTGATTAAATCTAATTATTTAAAAAGTTACTAATACAGCCTCGTTGGCGACTTAGGGACTTTTTGGCTACTTATATGTCAAAATTTGAAAATGTTTTTTTTTCCTCACGTGTTAAAGCATTCAGTTGAACAGAAATTTTATGTAACGGTAATTCTTTTGATGACCAAACATGTACCGTTACATAATTTAGGTGGATTTAAGTAACGCTGCGGAATAACCAGTGAACCAATATCCAATCGAATTTTGTGAGGTGGAATTACTAATATGTCTAGGGAATGTAAAGTTTTTTTTTCATTTTCATCAAACAATAGTGTTGATAAATTTAAAAGGCATTAAATCACCCTGCAGCACCTCTGTATCTAGAAGTTTATTTCGTCAACATCACCATTTTTCTCTACCCAAGTAACTGAATTACAGAGCCAGACATGACCTAGATAATTATACAGAATATCCGGGAAGACATTCTCAATGAGTTACCTTTCTGTATGAACAAATGTACAGACATTGCCTAAAATTTGATACATTATGCGTTGGAATGTAGTTTTGCTTCACTGTTTCTAATATCCAGGAGTTGGTTAGAAAGTATTTGCACCTATTGATTATCTTGCACTTGAACTCACGTGTTTATGGTCAATTGAAATGTTTCAACGTTTCACCATAAAAATGATTGTTTTAAATCCACATTAATCTGGTGAGCAAAAGTAGAGCGAGGAATGACTAGAAATGTCTGTCGGAAATCATATAGATAGTAATAGGACATTATATACCATGGAATATTTTCTCGTTGCCGCTTAAATCTTACAAAGTTCTATGCAAAATTTCGAGTGAGTGTTTATGGGTCATAGTACACTCATTGCATATTATGATTGGACTTCTTTGCAATACCATAGCCATACCTCTCTTTTTTTTAATATTACACCATGAATCATGTTTCTCATGAATGTCTAATTGCAGCCGTAATGCTGAATGTGCCTCTGTCCATCATTTAACAAAGTAACAGCAATGCCTGAAGATGCAACTGTCAATTCAATTTTCTGTTGGTCGTATTTTCGTAAGGCTGAGCCTGAAAGTTTAGTAGCTATAGAGACTATATATATACGGACGTATGACTCAAACTTAAAGCGAGATGACTTCATTCCGGCAATGTCCAAAGTAATTCATGGAGCTTCTGAAATCCAAATACAGATTCTCGTTCCCCATCACGAAATGCACCTAGTGCCCCTATTTTGCGATCCTGCTCTTTGAAACTCTACTATCACGGGATGGACAGTATTATCATCCGATATTATCCAGCAATGTCGCTGGAGTTTCTAAAGTTCGATTTCAGATTCTTGTTCCCCACCTAGAAAAACACCGGAAGTGCACTTTTCACACTTAAAGAATTTAACGATATGCCCCTGTCATGATTTGTTTAAAATACTTTTGTCTGGCATTATTAAGGTATCCGACTACTTGCGACAACTTTTTTTTTTGAAAAAAAGGAGATATGGAGATCTTTTTGTGATTTTTATATTTATTTAGTATATTTTAAGGAAAAAATCCTAAAATTGGTAAAAGAAAAAAAAATTATTATTATTAAAATGGGAAAAAACTAGTAAAAATGTACGAAAAATTACATAAACGGGGCCCGCTCTGTACAAAGATTTTATGAAAAATTCTCAATTTTTCAATTTTGATGTGTTATTTTGTTATTCCTGTTTGAAGTGACCTTTACGATAAGATATATTTTAATTTTTACAAAAACTAGAGCACTTTATCTAAGTCATTATACGAAATTGCTTAAAAAACATTGACTATATTCACATAAAGAACTGCAAATTTTGAAATAAAACAGTGATTGATAAATCTGAAGATCAAAACACTTCTACTGTTATGCAGAACATAAGCAAAAAAAATTTCAGCTAATTATTTTCAAAACTTTTTGAGCAATCGCGGTCCCCGTTTGAGTTTTTCGAAAAACACATTTCGAGTAAAATGCATTTTAAAGTTTGACATCTTGTGTAAAGTTATGGCATTTGCTTTTACTAAAACGCTTGTAGTTTTTGTTCTAGTGGAGGGAAAATAAAGTAATTGGTATTGTTATTAAGTTAATAAAATGATCTATAAAATAAAGTCATAAAAACATTTGCCAATTTTTGAAAAAATCATGGTTTTAGGGTAGTCGGATACCTTAAACACGGGAATTTCTGGAATTGGATTAAATTTGCGGATCAACCGTCTCAAAATGCTGCAGGGACTCACTTTTTACGTTCCTGCGTTTGCTGTTAGACTGATACTACTGCCCGTGCATAGAACGATCGTCCTGTATTATTCGATAAAACAAGTTACCGGATCACCTAAAATCCGATTTCAGATTCTCTTTCATCACTCCGAATTACACACAGGACTGGATTATCGTGCCCTAGTGCTTGAAAATTCAGCCGTTAACGCGAAGCCATTTCATCTAATTTCGGCAATATTCTACCAATATATGAGAGTTTCTAAGACGTGATTTCAGATTCTTTCTTCCCACCTCTAGACGCAAACGGAGACTACTATTAGCTCCCCTGAGCCTGCAAGTTCAGTCGCTGGATAGGAGCATTACGGTCGTCTGGCATTATCCGGTAAATAAACACGAATTTCTAATATCTGATTTGGGATTATTTTTCACCATCCCGAAAATGGTTAGTAAGGTTTTTTTATTGCTTCAAGACTTATGAGGAACGCTCCTGTCGTGGTCCACGTAATAGACAGTCACCCAGAATTATCCGGCAAAGTTTTGACAATTTCTTATATCGGATATCACACACACACACAAATTCAGATTACTCCTTTTCAAACACGCCAGGAACCAGGTTTTCGCGCTCCAAGGCTTTTAAGGTAAACCCCTGCCAGGAAGTGTCTAAAATATGGTCATCGGGCATTGTCCTGCAAAGTCACGGGTATTTGGGGGATTCAATTGAAAAGTTGGATTCCAAGTACCAAAATACACCATGCATTGACTTTTCATGCACCTTGGTCCACAAAATCTGCTTCCGCTAGCACACACGTATACCGACGTTTTGCTAATTTTCACATTTCCCGGATTCTACACATTTCCGGCAATAAAAAAATAATGACGTCAAAATTGAGATAAATATATCCTATATTTTAAGTTCGACGAAATGACACACAATATGCAGAATTATGTCAGAATTGGTTGAGTAGTTTCGGAATCCATCGCGGACATCGTGGCACGTAATTTTTATGTATGAAAATGTGTATATTTTAAATTAAACAAATGTTGACTATATTTTATTATTTAGATGTGTTGTCTTTAGTTTTGAAAATCTTTTTTATTCGTGATAACTTACTTTTAAACAGAGTGGAGGTAAACGGGAGGATTCAATCTGCGTGCACGTGAAGCTCGTTGTATCACGTGGTAAATATTGAAAGTGTGTGTGCAGCATTTTTAACTCTTAACTACTCAAACAATTTTGTTTGCAAGCAGTAATATAAGTTATTTTGACTGATTTTTTTACAAATCTCTCACACTATTTTTGGAAATATCTCTTTAGAGAAGTTATCTGTAAGTAAATATTATAATGGCGAAGATGATTAGTTATATAAGTACCTATTCCAGTTTATTTACATTTTTACACAAAAATTAAATTTAAGGAAAAATTTCCATTTTGATAACCTCAACTTTCGAACATCCCTTTTAAGTTCTTAATCATAAAAATGTTTATTAATTACAATAGAAACTCATAATTTTATTATTTACATTTGAACACGTAAACATATTTTCAGAACGAAATACTGATAATAGCTCAAGTTTTGTTTTGAATTGATTGTAAAGCATTATTATAAAGAGTCATCTATTAGATAGTATTGCAAAGGAATAAAACTTGGAAAATGATAATATTGGAAGAATTTATATTCCATGTGATAGATTTATATATAAATTCATATTCTAAAGTAGAATAAATATAGCCTTGGGTAGCCTACTGCTTAGAGCATCAGACTCCAGACCGGAAGGCCTGGGTTCGATGTCCAATGTCACCAAATACCCTACGAACACACATGGAGTACGTGCTCTTTAAATCAGTGGGTCCGAAGTCTTGTGGGCTGAGTCACGAGCGCAGGGGCTGGAGAATATTTCCCTCCCCTTCAGTTCCTTGCAGAAATTGTGGATGTGGAGATAGGTGGTGTCGCCATCTATCGTCCCTTCGAGAAATTTCTTCGAGCTAAATTGTACTGTCACCTGTATGATGCTCAAGGCCAACGACAGGCGTACTTCTAGCCCCTTGCCAGGATGAGTTTTGTGGGCCTCGATCAGAATACGCCAAACAGATGGCATTAGAAACAACAACCGAATAAATATTCAGTGCAGAAAAAGTATTCTGATTAATTGAGCTGATCTTTCACGAATAAATAAGTAACATTTAAATTACAACCTCAAAAGTTCTTACAGAAGCATTTTATTCAGAATCCATGAATTTATTATAGCAATTTTTTACGCAACTGAAGAGCTTGGATATTGCGGATTATTAAATGCTTATTTATCTCACTCTCTTTTATATGTATTATTGCTTTTACTTGAACCCTCTGAGTGGTTAGTTTCCTCCGGAAAAGTTATTTCGAAAGCGTTTACTCTCTTTTTGCCATTCGCTTTCAAAATGCAACAGACTTCTTTCCTTTCCCCCTTTTAAAACTTGGGAGGTCGAACGGGGAAAATTTTATGACACAGTTCGATCCCTTTGTAAAGTAAGAACCAAGAGATCAATAGTTTACAGCTAGCTGTCAAGTTGCCTAGGGTAATCTTGTTTGAAAGTTGTAGTGCAAATGGGTCGTTTCCCCTATATGTTTAGTCACAGTAAAATTAAAACAAAATGAAGGGTGGAAAAAAGGAAATAAATAGTGTGTTAGAAACTGAAAAATAATTATATTTTCTTCAAATTTATTTCTCTATCATTTTTTTTAAAAATTATATATATATATATATATATATATATATATATATATATATATATTTGGTATTGCGATTTGAACCAGAAAAAAGCATCTTGTATTCATTTTTGAATATGAGAGTAAGAAAACACGCTCACTTTCATGTTCTTTAAAAAAAAGTAATGAGGTAAAAAGAGCGAAGGCCCTATCTCATTTTTTAAACAATAAGACAAAAAATGGTGCATACGGTGATATACATACGATGATTATATTTATGAAATAAAACCGATCTTTCTCTATTCAATTATATTTTTAATTTAAAATTACATAAAAAATATTTCAATACTTTTAATTTATTTTAATTAAAATCATATAAATGATATTTTTATATTAACTGAATATTTTTCGGAAAAAATCTAAATTTTCAGTCCTAGTGTTCTCCTTTTCAAACTTCCTGTATTAAATAAAAATTTATTTTCTACATCGGCATTTGTGATGGACATAACACACATTCAGTCAATATTTTTTTAATTTAAATGGGGATAGACTTCCTCAAATGCGCATGACAGTACTTCTAACAATATTCTACTCAAGTTTAATTTCTTATCTTTCTGTTTCTTTTATTACAAGGAAAAATGTCACACTTCGATAACTACATTTTCATACAATTCAGTCATTACAAATTCTATTGTGAGAAAAGTTCTCCCTAAAGAATTTTGTCTTTCAAAACTGTACACTTAAAACAATTTTGTTCAGTGAAGTTAACCGACAGTTGCACAATGTATCCATACCAAATTTTAGAAACAATTTTAACATTTTGAAATGTATCCTGTATTAAATTTTTTGAGTATACACAAATATATACTGCTGTATGGAATACATAGTATTAGATGTGGTGTGTGGTTTTGAAAGAATGTTTTCTTACGTGTAGACTATTTTTTAAAATTTAAATATCACTAAAGCTGATCATATAACTGCAAATAAGCCTTTTTTAATGTGTGCTGGTATCAAAATAAAACACTTTACAATATAAAACAGCGTGTGGGTTTATATTCAATATCAAACTATTCGCAAAATGGTTTACAACTTCTATTCAAATTGTACAGAAATTGAAATACAAATATATATTACTGCAGTCAAAAATATTCATAATATGTAAATATCCTATTCCTCCACTTATTTCAGTACATTTTAAATACTGTAGCTGAATGCAATTTTTTATATTTATAAACGAGGCATAAAAGCTCACACATCGTAAAAATGTCTTTATCATTTTTAAATATACTACTATAATTTTTATTACTATATGAATGTGTCATCAAACGATTACATGACTATTATTAACATACTATTTTAACCATTTAATTAATATTAAGTATAACATAACGCACACAAATATTCTGAACTTTAAAATAAATATTTCGAAAACTACTTCAGATATACTCAAAATTTTTGATTGCTAAGCGTTAGCTTCTCAGATTTGCTTCTATGTAAAACTTTATTGTATATTCGTCGATTTTTTAGTATATTTTTTGCACTTAGCATGCAGTTTTGAACTGAATTGTATGAAATCTTCGAAATATATTAAAAAATACCAAAGAAGCTATATAATAAAATTTGAAATTTGTATTATACTCAAAGAGTTGCTAGAACTTATGGTAAATAATTTTTAACTGCGCGATACATTTTTTTTTCGAAATTTCAAATGGAATTTCTAACATAAAATTTCTAGCTTTATACGGTCGAGATTTCAAAAAATATCCAGATTTTAATTACTTATTCAGTTAGCCTTTAAAAAAAGATAAATGTTGAGGTATTTTGCATAAATAGATATTTTTGAAGAATAATTCGAATGTTTTTGAATACCTCGAATTTAAAATTGATTTTTATGTTTATTTATATGCATAAATGTCTACTGTAAATGTTTCCGTTTATTTTTGGTTACCATTTATTCAAACATTCAAGTTATAAAAAAATGTGGGAAAATCTTCATTCATGTTGTCTATGATGTAAACTGAAGTTCAAGCACTTAAAATTCAAATATAATTCGGTGTATTTTAACAATATATAACTAGGCATTGTACGTAATCTTCCCTGAACACTTGGGCTTTGAAATCTAAAAAAAAAAAAAACTAATAGATCTTAATAATTTTTTTTTTCGTTATTATTTTTATCAAAGTGTAAGAAAATGTTTCAAATTATTTGATGAAGTTTGAATTTATTCATTTTTAGTGGTTGGAAAGTTGGAAAGATTTCAAATTTTTAAAGTGTTTGGTGTTTTATTATTTTTTTTGGCATCTTATAATGAAATAATCATGTTTCAAAATCTGAAAGCATTGATTAAGATAAGAAAAATGAAGCGAAAGAATATACTTTAAAAAAGATAATTTGTCTAACTATATAAAATAGCAGATTGCACTGACACGCCCCAGCTTGTTACAGTTTCAAATTAATATGAAACCAAAAGGGAATTGTAACATATTTTACTTATGCGGTGGGACTTTTCAAAACTTTTAAAATACAATATAACAAACAAACACTTCCTGTGGTCTAAAGAAATTTTCCCCCTATTTCTTACGATTGCTCCAGGGTCAAAACACGGGGTTACCTGTGAGCCATAAAACTTCCTATCAGTGTCCTGCTGTGTTGCTCCCACCGTCCCTAATTATCTTTCAAGATGTTAAACCTTTAAAAGGGGAAAAGGATTTCAGAAAAGTACGGCTAATCCTTGTTTGAAAATATTACTTGAAGGCAAAAAAACCCGTGCAGTGCATTTTTGAAGTATCTTTACAATGACGGAATTTTCCATGCTAACCACTTGGAGGGTTAATAAATAAATTTTGTATTAATATTGCACCTACAATTTTCTTTTCTATTTTTATAAATTAAAATTAAATTCTTTTTAACTTCTAACGTTTCTAGAGATAATTTCGAACATTTTCCATGACAAATTGAGTAGTACATTGCATTTTCTTTGACTCTTTATGTTTGGTGAATTGTTTATAAATGTTTTCAGGTCCTCTCATTGAAACATTAAGAATAATACATCCCACATCAGCAACATAGGTATATCTGAAATATCATTATTGACTCTTTTTTTAGGTATTTTTCGGTGTCTTTTAGATTGATCCGTTCTTGTTGTTCCTAAGTCAGAGAAAGTAATATCAGTGAATTTTTGAAAGTTTTTTTTAACTCAGATAATAGATGAATACCGTACATTATCTTCAATATTTTTCTTTGTTTTCTTTTTCTTTGTACTTAAAGTGTTTCGCAAAACTTTTTTTTTTCTTTTCGTTGATTCCATAAAGACCATCCGAGCTTCTATTCGAAAAACATAAGATGCTTTTGAATAAATATGATATATACAAAATAAAGTTTTTTTCTTCTTTTTTACGATGATTTTTTGATACATTTGTTATTTGATCAAAAAAGACACTTCTGAAATCGGACTAGTCTTAAGATATTCAAAGCAATGCAATCCTCTTATGCAAAGCTGCTTATAAATAACTTCAAAAAATCTTGTGCGTTAGAAGACATATATAACTGGATTGGGAAAAAGAAACGATGGTGTGCGATATATCACTTTTAAGCCAATATACTACTCATGTCCTTAAAACAGATTTTTATTATAAAAACATACATATACTTTTAAATTGATTAATGTTAATTACTCAAGCTTATTCCGTAATGTCATAGAATAATGTTTGGAGAAATTTTATGAATATGCTGTATTTAATAATAATATAGATCAAAATTATTTTTCATTTAAAAACGCATACCAGTGCACAACTTTTCAATTTAACTGACATATATACCTCTTACTCTTTAAAACAAAAATTTAGATCATTTCAATTAAATTTTAAATGAAAATTTGAAGGTATTTTTTCAGTGTTATGTATTAAAATAAAAAATTAGCAATCTTACGTGAGCATTAAAGTTTAAATAAAAAAAGAATGGAACGTTTAAAGTAAAATCAGACTGAAAATCAATTTAAATGGACCTTAATTGTAATATAAATGTAAGGCAACGGAAATGACGAAACATGTATTACAGAATAATTCGTAAGTCTACGCAAAGTCTGAAAGTCTTTTTTTATTTTATAGCATATGCCACCTAGGTGGCGTAGTTGGTATGTCACTGGCCTTCTACACCTAAGTTTGTGGATTCTGACTCCGGCTTAAGTGGAATTGGTACCCTAAAAAACACAATCCTATCGTTTTTTTTTTAATTTTCATTTAATCTTATTGTTTGCATTATTATCTTTCGATTGATATATCACTTGTGCATGTCGGAAAGTTAGAAGTTTAATAAAACTTCATTTGAAAACAAATTGGGCAATTCAGCCACACCCCCTTTTTAGAAAAAAAAGCTAAAAAATGCGTCATGATAAAAAAATCTATTTTATAAATAGAAATAATAACTATAAAAAGAATGTGTAGTATTAAAAGCAGAGTATTTCCGAGGCAATACCATAATGTAATTTTTCTTCCTTGTGAAATGTGTGCATGTAAAATTTTTAAATTAAGGCATTTTATATTAATAATTTTATATAATTCCAGTCCTTATTCCTGATATATTTTTCATACAAATGTAATACTTTAATATTATAAGAAGAAAAACAGCTAAAATTTCTGTCGTGACAGAAAAAATTTTTTTAAAAATTTTTCTTGAGTTTTCTTGTGCAATTAGTACTCTCTAAAAGTTGATCATTTATAAAAATGTGTGGGTTGAAAACATATGAAAATGCAATTATTTTAAAGAAAAATGTATAAGTAATATCTTAAAGTGGTATTTTAAGTTTAATTAAGCTTATAATAATTATTTTTTCAGAATTATAAACTTTAAAGTGGTTTTTCTCAGTTTGTGCTTTTCGAAACCTTAGTGCATTCAAAATGCTACTCCTTCGACAATTATTTACCAATCACTTCAATTTTTTTCCTGCGTGTTAAAAATAAAGCATCTAATAAAATTAGAGATCCGTTTTGCTATAAACTGAATACTTTAAAAAAAAAAATGTAAGACATGTTGGCTTTTTCGTTGGTTTTTAGCCTGTATATCAACATTTTATTTTTTTTCTCGAAAACGAATGAAGTTATTTTAAAATTGATCCCTAAAGTTGTTAAGAACATCCATAAGAATATTATAATAAAATTTTAGGTCAAAAAATTAATTTTTACAAAAGGAGTAGGATTTTAAAATTTTCCCAATTTTCTTCAAAAAATTAAAAATTTTAAAATTGCGTGAATAATATATGAAAATTTTCATCTGGTAACATTTTCTTGAATAGATACATGGTATAAAATGTTAAAAGATAATTTTTAAATACGTAACTAAAGAAGTTTGCTCAAAGGGTGCCAAGTCCCCTTAAGGCGGTTAATTTTCACGATGCAGAAAATCGACAGAGTCCTTCACGTATGATTATACAGCATATAAAAATCCCTTGAGTGTATGTTTGGCTTATATACTCTTGAAAAAAATAATTTCCTGAACAGGTTCGAGTCCTCAGAACTCAGGTGCCTCCCTCTGGGGAGGAAACTGGGTGTCAAAATTGTCTGTGCAATTGGTATCACCTAAATGGTCCCACACTAAAAAGTTATATCAGCTCCTAGGGAATGTACTAGGTCTGCGAGGGTAAAGATATTAATCCGAAGACTCATTGGAGAAAAATAATTATGCTACATGAGATGAGCACACTTTTGAGACAATAACCCAAACGCCGAAAGCTCTTATATTTCCTTTTAAAAGTATTTAAATATTTTATACACTGGTAGCCTTCCAAAATGTAATAAAATGTAGAAAGAACCAAAATGAACCTTTTTTAGTTTTAAAAGTAAAAGGAATTATGCTGATTATTGCTGATTATGACGAAATCAAAAAGCAATGATTAGGATTCGGATTCAGAGCGTTCAGCATGGAGAATCAATTTGTGTAGATGGCCCTAAATTTACCACTGTATTCATTCGTTAAACCAATGAGCGTAATATAAAGAGCAATATCAATATAATACATGACGCATGTTAATTAAATGCTCTACAGAATTGCAAAAAGAATGATTATGTTAACCAATTATACTTCGCTTGGTTTGATCGATAATCTCTGAAGGTGTTTTCATTAATCTTCGTAATGGGACCGGATTCCTGGAAAATTCCAAAAGTTAGACATTTAAATACAGCAATAATGATTCTTCAAGTCAACATATGCATCACTCTTCGAGAAAATATATTTGAGCTCTGATAAAAAAAAAAAATCTAATACTATTTAGCTATTTCTTTTTTAATCTTCAAATTTTCCTTCGGTAGTAGTTTAGGTACTCACATTTTCCGATAATATGAGGGCAGGTAAATGTCAATAACACGCAAGTACAATTCAAATTCCCTTTTACTGCTCAATGACTCTACATTTGGTCTAGATGTTGAAGAGTGAAATGGAATCATGCTCTATTCTACGTTTAGAGACGCATCTCAAAATATTATTGCTTTCTGAGATAGAGGTAGGATAATTAATAAATGTGTATTTATAGGTACAGTAGTAACCAAAATTATAAAAAAAAAATTGGAACAATTTTGTTTTTGAGGATTTATGTCTAAAATATATTTTTGAAGTATTGTAATAAAACTATAAATTATATTGGAACTATAATTTATTCATAATTAAATGATTACGTTAGTGTTTAAGTCACTTACTCCAATAATAAAGAACCAAATTAATTTGCTGTCTTAATCACTGCGTTTTGTATGAGTATAACAGTGAGCAAATTATATGTAATTATATGTGTAACATTTGAAACTACAGCAGCAGTTTGAAAGTTATTTTGAATAACACATGGGTAAATAATTTAAATGTTACGTCTTTCTCAAAATCAATTTATATTCTTTCGTCTTATTCAAAACTCTTTAGGTGGTAATTCACGAAAAAGGTAACGTACACGTAAAAGTGAAAAATTTATTCTATTTGATTTATTTTGCGAATACTTCAATCCAAAAATGCGGTTCATTTTTTTTAAAGGAGCCGTAAATGGACTTGAAAAGAAACTTAAATACTCTGTAAAAATTACATCCATTAAAAAGGAAGCATAATCGAGACATTTTGCTTGTTGTGGTTGTTCTCTTGATCACCGTTAGCTCCTTTTACAAAAAGAAAAAAAATCATAATTTATGGTATTTCATGGAAACAAGTTTTTTTCCTCTCAGCAAAATAAGATTTTGGCTCCCTGTCTTACGAACTCGAAGACCCTAATATCTCATTCACAAACTTAATGTTAGGAAATAAATCAGGGACACTAATTTCCGTTTTTGAGCTTTTTATTTTCTAAAAGTAACGAGCCTCTTTCGGCTTAAAAAAAGGCGGCGCGGTCATTATTAACAAAAAACACGTTTCAATAAAAATGCACCATTTTTGATTTATTGCAATAAAAATGGAAAGCATATTAAGAGATTTGATGTTCTTGAGAACATATGAAAGTTAGCGTCCAAAAGTTAATTAATTTTGGGCAGGAATTTTGAGTTTTTTGTAAGTAAGAAAAGGCATCTGTGTGTGCTTGGATTTCTTTTCTTTATACATAATTGCAGGAAATAAATACTTTGCAGTTCGTAAAACATCAAGTATCATTGATACAAAAAATAAAAACTAATAATTTCAATAGTAATCATAATTGATTCCATTTTCTCGCCAAACAAATATTCTTACAAATTATTTTAGTATTTATGATAATATATTTAAAAAAAATAAATATATCACTTTTTAAAAATCAAAATGTAATGAATATTCGAATTTTAAAACAATTATTGAGTTATATACAAGAAATTTTTATTTTGCTTCTCTGAATTAGTTTCTATGAAATATAATTATTATTAAATTTGCTTAAAACCATCAGTCGGCGTTTATATTTAATTAGCAAATTATATAGATTCTGTCGTTTTATTTTGATTTACATCTACTTAATAAATTTTCTATGACCAGTAGCGCACACAGGGATTTTTCAAGGGGGTGGGGGTTCCGGGGTCAAAAATTCACTATTCTTGTATGATGCTCCTTTTGATTTTGTCGATTTTCGGAAAAAAACACATTAAAAAACTAATTATTCAGTAAACAATTAGCATTAATTAATAAAATTATTCATTAATAACAAATACTTAATTAAATTTTGCGTACTACATGCTTAGAATAATAATCAATCGGAAAAAAACATCAAGGGCTTTGCCCCCTTGTGTGCGTCACTGACTATGACTCTTTTTATAGATGTCATTAGATATAAAAGAAGACCCTGAATGCTGCAGAAGTCTTTCGAAAGCTTTGATATGAAGATATAAAGCGTGAAAAGTCTATCGTTGCGATTTTTATTTCAAAGTAAGTTCATTGAAAAAATGAAAACATACGAAGAAATATAGAATCAAGAATCAAGCTCAATAAGAAATAACTGAGACATTTTACACTTAAAAAAATTGTGAATATTTAATTTTAAGTCCTATTATATATTAAATTGTTATAAAATTAACTTTGCAATAAATGTAAAGAGAGAAATATTTTTCTTATCAAAAAATGGGAATACATTGATATTATATTTCAATTAATAATTTTCGAATGCATATTTAATAAATAAAGCGACTAATTCGAATTCAAGCTAAAAGATGACAAAATTTCTCAAAAAAGAGATCAGTAAAAAAAAAGAAAACGCAAAATATTTAACTAAATGTATATAAGAATTGCTTTCACTCTAATTGGACTGCAATTACTTTATGGACAGATAATAAACCCAGACAGCAATTAATAGTAATTTTCGTAATTCTTCATTCGTAAAAACGTTAAAAACATTTAATGAATAAATGAAAATAAACGTGAAGAATATTGAAAACCATTAATAGTTGAAATTTATCAAATTTTAAATAAATATTGGGGCATTAAATGTTATTTTAAATAGACAGCTTAAAAATATAACGTACTTTTCTATTTTTCTATGTCTCTTAATATGCTAAACTTTTTTTTTAATTAATAAAGAGAGCTTCCATGGTAACAAGGCCGGCTTTAGTAGTTTTATCGCTCCTCTCTCTAAAGCAAAAAATTATAATTAAAAAGATGAATTGTCTACATATATGCATACCTGTAGAATATTTTTTGTGAAAGAAAAAATGGGCCATAACAATTATATATATTATTTTCTGTCTTAAAATTCAAAATAATTTGAATTTAAGAACATAACTACCTGTTATTATTTGAAATAAGTAAAATTTAAGAGAAAGAATTACCCCTTTCAACCGGCCAGTTTTTTTTCAAAAAACAGTCTACTGATGACAGGGATCAAAAGTGTTTATTTTCGTATAGTAACTACACTTGAGACTAACATCTCCTGTGGCTCTACCTATCAAGAACTTTATTTACCCTTGTTTCTTTTTGGTTTTCTGAACCCCAATCCGGGCTGGGGAGAAAGTTACTAGTGAAGACATGTACACGTAGCAAATTTCATGATTTAGCATATACTCCCGCCTCGAAGCCTTCAAATTTCAACAGAAAAGAGAACTAGCATTAAACATACAGAGTACAAAATAAGAAAATAAGATACGTTAAATTAAATACCACATTTCCACCCAATATAATATTTCAGAATATATATATATATATATATATATATTTATTTATTTATATTTATATATATATATATATATATATATATATATATATATATATATATTTATTTATTTATATTTATATATATATATATATATATATATATATATATATATATATTTATTTATATTTATATATATATATATATATATATATATATATATATATATTTATATTTATATATATATATATATATATATATATATATATATATATATATATATATATATACAAATCTATACAAATGAAGTGTTTGTTTGTTATTTGAAATTAACAGCTTTTTACGAAATGCATTTAAAAGTACATACGATACTTACATGAAAAAATCAATTTTTAAAATTTTTGTCTGTCTGTCTATCTATCTGTCTTTTTGTCTCTCTGTTTGTTACGGCTAATCTATGAAACGGCTGGACCAATTTCGACGAAACTTTTCCTTGCAGATAACTAATGTTATAAGGAATAACTTAGGCTACATTTATTTTATAAAAAAGTTAGGATTCCGAGAAAATAAAATTAAAACCAATGAAATAGGGAGCAATATCTGATTCAAATAGGGATTATTTATTCCAATAGGGACTATTTTTATTCCAATAGGGACTATTTTTATTCCAATAGGGACTATTTTTATTCAATAGGGATTATTTTTATTTAATAGGAATTATTTTATTTCGCGATACTTCTGTCTCAATGATTGCTAGTAGTTATATCAAACTTTTTTCTTTGATTAGGTTTCTGCCATTCGCGACATTTACCGTTCATGTCTTGATCTTAATTATTTTACAGTCCTTAACTGCATCGTCAAATGCCATGCGTCCCTTTCACCCTCTTTCTTGTGGCTCCGTTTGTGTTCACGTTTCACCCTACTTGCTACTTAGACCTATTTTGATCCTAAAGATTTAGTCCTCACCCCGTCGACAGTGGCAAAGGTCATGCGTCCCTTTTACCCCTTGCTCAACAAAAAGCAAAGAAAAATATATAACAAAATAGAAACTTAGATTCACAGAGTAGAAGAAAAGTTTTCGTAAACTCTGTGAAGTGAATAAACACTTTTTTTGTTAAATTCCACGTGGACGAAGTCGCGGGGGTAACAGCTATTTAACATAAAATAAATGCATTAGAAAGTAATATTAACGTATTACACATCCAGATAAAATTGTTGACACTATTTTTAGCGTTTATTACACAAAATTTGTAACAATGTGTTACTTTTGCTGAGCAGGTAGGTGTTTTCAAAAATCGACCCACAAGAAAGTTACGGGGCGTCATAAATAATAATAACAATAATAAAAAAATAAGCAATTATATCTAAAGACTTAAATTTTAGCAAACATGGGTTTTTCGTTCAGCTGAGTTATGTAGAAACCTTTTTTTTGTTCAATTTATACAATTCACGTAAAGCCAATTCATTAAAAACTTATTTATCCTTCAGTCTGTATTTTTTAATTTTTAAATTCCCCCGTGTGAAGAACGGGTATACCAGCTAGTATATAAATATATATAATTTTTTTAACATAAAAAAAAATCTCAATTTTGATCCGAACGCCGGCCTTAAAATTTTCTACCCCGGGCAGGGGCTCGGTTTGTTTGGCCCTAAAGCCACCACTGATGGTAAATAATTTTATAATTAATTGTTAAACTAGCTTAAGTTTTGTATAAAAAAAAATATGTGTTCTCAGTATTGTTCAATTTAATACAGTGGGCGTTTTTCTACTTTATTCATGTATTTAATTTTTTTTATTTTACTTTAAAAGGTTGTCATTACCCAGCGTTAATACTCGTAGTTCAACTGAGTTGCACTGATGTGCAAAAACTTAAATACAAAAAATATTTATAGCGTCTACTTTTAATATAAACATATAAATAAGTATTACTTTTTTATTTAAACGTCCAAAGTTCAGTTAGTTCCCATAAAAGAAAAGCACCGAGTATTTATTAAATAATTAAAATATATTTTTACAAAATATTACATCTACACTATTTGACGGATCTATCCGCGATCTTTCCACTAAAAGGGGAAATCTTGGGGAATATTTGGCCTTTAAAAATCATTTTATTATAAAGTTTTCTTCCGAAGAAGAAAACGGGAGCATGCAAATTAATACTAGTATATAAAGTCTAGGCTTTCAGGTTAGAAGGAGAGATAGGGTAGACTGCTAGCGGAGCAGTGGTTAATCAAACTTGGGGTGAGACACAGATGTTTAGTAGCTGATAATTGTTAAATGTAAGTTGATGATATGCCACTTAAGATTTAATCTAGATTACGTAGCTAAGAAGTCATAGCTATTGAATTGACGTAAGTGTTCTAAGTATTTAAAGTCTTCTCATATCTCACATACCTCGTTTACACATGAGATAGGAGAAGACTTATACTTAATACGCCCAATTATTAAATATGAAGGCAATTAACGTCTTCATATTTAATAATTGGGTGCATCTCTTAACTTCCGTTGATTGAATTTGTGTTGTGGTTAGTACTATGAATAAATTCAGTTATTTTGAAAATATGGCTTGCTTCCTTCCATTTCTCCTACATCTTTATTCGCGTCAGCAATTCCTTTACATCTAGAATGCTTAAGGTATCCGACTACGATCGGAACCTTGATTTTAAAAAAGCGCATAAATGGATAATTTCCATGATATTTAGTGTTACTTAGATTAGAACATATGTCTAAATTTTTTTAAGGACATTTTGATAAAAAAAATATTTAAATACAATATTTTGGCAAAAAAAAATAACTTACAATAATCTTTTTTTTCAAAATGTTCCCCTTTTATAAAAAATGCCTCTAAAATAATAATAGTTCTCTTATATAAAGTAAAGACTTCTCCAGAGAGTCTGAACTAGGATTTTTGAAAAAATCACATTATTTTAAGAGTTACAACCAATTGAAACAAATATCAACTTTTTTTTTCTTTAAATTTCTCCCTTCTGTTGTTGTAAAACATGGATAAACCCACTTCTAAGTTATATATTTCAAAAATTCAAGTTGAGCCTCTGTAGAAAGGGGTGAGCTATATACAGGCAAAATATTATTATAATAGAAGCATTTTTTGCAAAAGGAGAATTTTTGAAAATGGGTCATTATATGTTAATTTTTTGCTAAAATATTGTACTTAAATAGTTTTTTATTGTTATAAAATTATTAAAACAATTTTATATTTAATCTAAGTGACACTAAATATCATAAATATTATCCATTTATACGATTTTACAATATCACGGTTCCGAACGAAGTCGGATACATTAATTGCATCAAAATACTTTCTTTTTTGTATCTTGTTCATTGTGTGACAAGCATTGCCTAATATATATGAGATGCGCATGAGATTTCATAACTTTGCATTTTTATTGTAAGGTGAATTAGTCTCTTATGTCTGTTTTCGTTCTCCTTAAATCTGTTTGCCCTGAAAATAAAACTTCAAAAGCCTGCTGAACGTAGGTTTACTTTGATTATACTTTTGTTAATAATATTTTTTATTTAATCAAATGAAAATGTACTAAAAAGGCATGTAACAAAACTGTTTTACTACACCACAACATGCAACGTAGACGAAGGCAGTTTTCAAACAAAATCTTTTTATAATAATAAAAATACAATCAAATGGGTAGATGTAATTATTTTATGCAGATTCCTCATTATATAATTATTTTGATTTTTTTTTCATAATTACCTGTTTTGTTCTTAAATTCTTTGTATAAAAGAATATTTTTTAATATACGGAATTTACTTTCTCTTTCAACACATCCATATAAAAATTACTTGAATCCTTACTTTCAATTTCAATTTTGGTTAATTTCTTATTCCCAATGGAGCTACGTTTCAGCAACTTAGCCTTTCCAGACACGGCATGTTCCCAAACGTGAGAGCCATTTTACGGTGATACCTTATAGTGGTGTCCTTTTTACCAAATTTTATTCCATGAACTAATTATTTTTATTAAAAAAATCCATACTATCCTAGGATACTAAACATTGCCGGGATTTAATTTTGCCGATAGCACCAGAGCCAATTCGATACTCAAGAATCTTTTACATGACACATAATCATATGACATGCGTGTCGAAGATTTTTGGATTCAGAACATACATCGGCTCTACCAGGGGTCTAACCATAAATTTTAGGTTTACGAAGTGGTCACGCTAATTCTAAGCCACCAGAGCCGATGATGACAAATGTATAGATTGCGATTTTTAGGAAAAGTGTTTAAGTATTTTATCTAAATAACTGAGAAAGAAACAACGTAATTTTAAAAATGTCTGAGAATGGGAGTGAAATAAAAAAGTGGCTATAAAATTCTAGAGCATGGAACGTTCAACAGTTGTATTCACACGCATCAACCAGCCATTTCCTTAAGAGATCTAATCTAATCATGTAATATTTTTATAGTTTTTTTTAAAAAAACTTGTTATGGCTCTTTCATTTTGTTTATTTCAAGTCCATTAATAGGTAAATCTCAGAGTTTAAAATCCTGTATATAAATGTAGATTTTTTCTCCTTGTGCCCTGATATATTTTTTACTTTTTGATTTGCTTGCACAAAAAAATCTGATAATCGTTTTATACCATGGAATACTTCTAATAACAAATCGAGTTTTGAACATTAAAATTTTTGAGATAATTATTTAACCCGTGAGTTGGTCGCTATTATAAGTTTAAATACTTACTATTCTTTTTTTTTAAATCAAGACTATTGTTATACATGTAAAAGTTTTTTCAACAATATTATTAATCCGGCACTTTTCAAGCTGGGTATGTTATACCCACAACCTAAGTTTTTTCAGGACTATCTAAACCTTTATTGGAAAATAAATAGTTTCTCGGTAGATGACTGTAAGGTCATGTCCTTAAAGGGACTTAGTTTGTAATCGAATTCTAAATATATATTTTTAGATACCGCCTCTTTAGGTATGACATGCTCTGAGTTTGAATCACAGTTACAGTTCTAAATGCATGAGCACGCTTTAATATATTTCTTATGCAATGGCATATTATTGTAGTTATGATGCAGAAATGTGATATTTCAGCAATTTAAAAGTAATAGTACAACAGTATTTTCCGATGAAGAAAGTCTCTTTGCGGGGATGATGAGGAAGAATCGAATGGTGAACTGTATAATAGCAATTGGTTCATTTACTGAAATCTATCCAGATAGTTAAACTGACGGATCAATTATCGTCCTTGATAAAAATGACCACATCATATTCAATGTCTAGTAAATGTAATCGTTAGCCTAAGACAAAATATTTTGTGCTGTTGAACGTTGCGACAATATTTGCGCAAGTTATTTTGTTAATTATTCAGAAACCACCTACTAAACATCGAACCGTACTCTATTTTCTGATGTGTTCTGGATTTCGATTTACAGATAATATAAAGGTTACAGGAACCAACACAAGCAATGATTCTACGAAATTAAAAAAAAAAAAAGGTTTCAGGGAAAACATCGCACTCACTCGTGACGCAAACTAAAGCAGTGTATAAACAATGTACTGAATATTCTAATAAAAAAAACAGAAAAATTAATTTTACGTGTGAAAAGTATAATAAACATATTGTATCTACTTTTCTTTCCTTTTCATCTTTGTAGGCGAATGTTAAGGTAAAAACATAATGTAAAACACCTTTGGAATGAGATACCCTGCGCGTGAAATTCTGCTCATTTTTATCGCGCGAGGAATGCCGGATTAATCTAAAGCTTATTACCGAAATTGGGCTAAATGCTTCAGTTATACAGAATAATCCAAAATAGTAATTTACAGTGATCGAATGAGTTTGTGAGCTTATGTCACAAGAACCAATTATGTCTATATTCTACCAACACAATGGAAGAACTTATTAAACCGAGATAATTTTAATTGGAGTTACTCACACACACACACAGCTAAAAATCATTCGAATTATAGACGGTAAGTTAAAAACAAGCATAAGTTTACATTTTAATTATTTACTTTAAAAAACCAGAGTACTTTAAGAGGGTTTTATGATCAATTAAGTAAAAAAAAATTAAAAATTAGCTTTTGCACTCTTAGTGGATGTTAAAAGTGCACTCTTTATAAAAAGCCTTGTTGTAGCAGTTGGAAGGATATGGTGTGTGTTAGACAAATGTTTAATTATATCTAAGGTTTAGTTTTCTAAATCCTTAAGAAAACTTTTGACAAAGTTATAGTGGTATACTGATGCTAAAACAAAAAGTACAAACTCTAAATTAACAATTAGGAATTGTGTTTTCAATGAGAATATTAAGCAAAAATTTAAAATATTCTTATCTTATTTTAAAAAAAAACACAGTGAATTTTACATATATGGAATGCATGCATAAATTAAGTAAAATTAATATTCTGATTCACATTATATTGCTCATTTAAATCAAAGGAACAGTGGGAAATCGTAGCAATATGATTTATCATGTTTAGCATTAATACACAGCACTCAGTTTCATTTGCAGATAAAAGATGAAAACATACTGAAAAGCAATTCATGATATTTTCATTATTCTACGAATATTCTCTATAATCCTTATAATTTAAAGTTATTTTAAATGCAGACATTTTAAGAAAATTTCTTAAAGCCATTGTAAAAATAATTTACAACTTTGTTTAAATGCATATATTCCGTAAAAAGTAAATAATAAGCTTCACAAAGCCAATAGTTGAAACATTTTAACCAAAAAGAAAATACGATTTATGGAAATTTCATTAAAATTTATCTTCCAGTAAAGATTTTTAAACAATGAGGAAAAGATTAAAAGACAGGGAAAAACAGTTTATATACTCTTAAATCACAAGGAAAGGAAGTTCCTAAATAGAATGAGAGATAAACATTCGACAGTGATAAAACTGCATGAAAATATTCCATGAAGTATTCGAAAATACTTTTCTTGAAAAAATACACAAGATAACTTAGATTTACATTTTCAAAGGAAGAATATATGTTTTTTGTTCCACTTATCAATCTTTAAAAAAATGTTATATCAAAATGAATAGTGTTATTTCGTCATTTATCTTTCACTGCGGTGAATAAAATTTTTTTATTTTTCTTATACGAACTTTTATTTCCCCCCCAGAAACTGTCAAATCTATTAATTTTTAGGTAAAATTATCTACACTCAAGTTAACGCATAATTCATTATACTTAGTTTTGATTTATTAATGATATGATTAGTAATATAAAATAGCGAAACATTTTTTTTTCAAAAATATATTACTTTGTATTTTTTTTAAAACCATTTTTCCTTAGGTATAGTTAAAGTTGATTTCAATTAAGAATAAAATTATTGGCATTATTGCTTCAAATGTATGCTGATAGCAAACATTGTTGTATGTGTGTGATCTACGTTTTCCCTCTGTTTTTTTTCTTTTCATCCATAACTTATACACACGGGAAAAATTATACAAATAATCAATACCACGCAAAAACATAGAATATATTCAATATATGTACGAAGATTTCAATGATTTCAATTATTTATGTGAAAGTGTTTGAACAATTTCATCCAACAATATGTTTTCTTATGAACAATTCTGTAACTTGTACTGTATAATATATGTAAATAAATATCCATCAAATACGTTTTTATCTAGGTTGTAATCAATAAATCTCTTTTCGTTAAACTTCTTTTTAAAGAAATGTTTTACCCCAATAATCAAATATTTCTAATTCTACAAACTTTCTTACTCCAAGTATTATTCACATATTTTAAAAGCGTGAAGCTATAATTTTCATATTCTTCTTCCACACCACTGCCAATACATTCTTGCAAATTATTTATTAAATTACAAATGGGATGGTGTAGAAATGCTGTGTTTATTATGTTAAATTGTGTTTATAATTTGCTTTTATGACATTTCAAAGTTAACGCGCAGAAAGTTAATTTCTTTCTTTTGTGAGTTTCCGTTGAATTACTTTTAACTTTGAACTTTAACTAATCTTAAAGATTATTTGATTGCTGATTGTTGATATAAAAAATTCGTCAAATGCAAGGAGTACTGGCTCAAAAATACACATTGTCGAAATATCGCACTATCTAATTTATTATCGAATTATAATAGCTAATAAAATTATTTTAATATGATTCTTATTCAGACAGGAGATGAAAATTTATTTGGGAGTCAGTGAAGGTTTTGTTTTTGTCTAAAATTTCCATAGAAATACAATACCAAAGGGCATTATCTCGCATTCTAATTGTCATGGCAAGCAATAAAAGTAATATTTGTGCTCGAGGGACAATTTGTCATCGATATGTGTATGAGATTTCAAAATCGGACTGAAAGTTTGCTTCACAGTGAATACTGTTATTGTTAACTTTATGGTAGACCTCTTAAAAACAGAGAGTTCATTGATTTTAAAGATAACTTACTAGAAGTTGGCAAAATAAACGCCCGATTCAGAATCCCGGTAAAAAATAGAGACAAATGGATGAGTTTGGTAACTTTCTGGTGTACAAAAAAAATTTAGATTTTCGCCCACTGCTATGTATAGGGTATAAATATAATTTTAAACACACATCTTTTGAACTATCTTGAATTTTGAAAGTCACTACATAAATTCTTAATCAGCGTCGAATTTGAGATCGGTGAGAATCTTAGTATAACCAAAATGTTCAGCAACCCATAATCTCGATTCTTGTAAGATTATGATAGCTAGTATAACAATTCAAATACGAT
Organism: Trichonephila clavipes; assembly: GCA_019973935.1. Taxonomy (NCBI): domain Eukaryota; kingdom Metazoa; phylum Arthropoda; class Arachnida; order Araneae; family Nephilidae; genus Trichonephila; species Trichonephila clavipes. The sequence goes on along the minus strand of BMAU01017801.1, from coordinate 385,867 downwards.
ATTCACTCGTTTAAGAGACTTACAGAAAACAAATGCAGGGGGGTCTTTAAGTGTTTTCCCCCAACCTTGCATGGAGGTTCTTCAGCATCACCAGGACTCAGACTCTCAATTATTCGCCTGCAAGAGTTCTTGACCATGAAGATTCAGCTACCACAGCCCAATATATTTCGGAAACATAAAGTTTAACGGTATTTAACTAATTCCCAACTTTCAAGAAAAAAAATATTTTACTTCAGTCTATTAAAAGAATGATATCTATCAATAAAAAATCCTTGTAATGGATTATAATTATAAACATTTTTAAAGGCATTTTTGCCTTTATCGTTTCTTTTTCAAGACTAAATGTCTTTTTTCAGAATTCACCATTGGAAGTTTCAGTATAGATTGCGTGCAAAAATAAAATAAATGTTCCACATTAATGATTTCAGGTTCCTTATAAAGAATACTTCAAGTAATTGTAATTTATTTTTAAACAAATATGTTTCAAGTTACTTTTTAATGAACTAAAAATTCAAAAAGTGTTTATTATCAGATAATATTTTATTTTAATACATATTATTTTAAAAGAAATAATTAATTAATTAAAAGAATATGGATCGACTTGCATTTGGTACTTTATTTATGTTAAACTTAATCCTAATTACTCCAAAAGAATATAATGATAAAAACACGTAAAAAAAACTCAAGCTTTTGAAGATTCATTTACTAAAATACTCACCGGTTCAAAAGAAAAATGTCGTATTTTGTAGAGTAAATTTTAAGAAAATTAGAGTTTGAAAAAAATTGTGAAAAGTTATTTTCAATTAATAAACAAGGTTCCTAAATGACATAAAGAGCCTTAACATGTGCCTTCTTTTAAAGTCCTTAAATGAAACTTTAATAACATTTTGAAGTGAAATTTGTAAAATTTTTTTTTTTTATTTTAAAACTTGTAAGGCTGAGTTTCCTTTTTAAACTTTTTTTAAGACGTGTGTGCCCCAGTGGCAATCGTTTTTGTGACATTGATTTCATTTTTAAAATGAAACCCTACAAACAGATTTCTTTCTCAATAGCTACTTTAATAACTGCATAAAACCATGAAAAACGTATTTAAACATAAAGTATGAAGTTGGAATTATTATTCTACTCGACTGCGTTGTTTTTTTAGAAAATTTAAATTTTTTTCCTTCGTTTGTAAAATTACAATAGTAAATAAAAGAATATTAATTTATTTTGCAAACATTTATGCTATTTTGGTGCTAATATTTAGAAAATTATGAAACAATTTTTTTGAATAAGTGATGGGAATTTGTGAAAAAACTTAAAGCTTTTGATAACTGAAATGTCTTAAATAATTTAATTAGGCATACATTTTCGTGTTTTGTAAAAGAATACTGTCTAGAGTAATGGATCATGGGAAGCTTATTTATCTGTACTTAGTTTTGTACATCGTTTTATATTATATACCTAAGGTGACTGACAAGGCTCTGGAACTAGGGTATGTATGAATATGCAGATGAAATAGATTTTTAAGTAATTTAGTACAAGAAAAAAATTATTTAAGGGCAATACTTTGGCCAAAATTGAAGAAAAATGATATATTTTCAAAGCAAACTTATTCTATGAAAAATGCTTTTACAACAAAAAAATACTGCTGGTCACCGTAAATGCAGCACCCTGAAGGAAGCATGTAAATAATATGAAATTTACAACATGCATTCGCGGAGGTGAGGCAAGCAAATGATTAGAATTTCAGCGCAGACACACACCATGCATGCCTATGATGCCACCTCAAAACGCTATTTAATGCTTGGAGATTTCGACGTTTTCAAGTTCAACAATTGTGTATTCCTTGTGGTTTTTTTTTCAAAAACGATCAGTTATCTCGTAGAAAACAGCGATCAGCTTTTGATGAAGTATCCGAGTTCGACAGAGGATTGATAGTAGCCTACCGAGATTGTGGATTACCCTCCAGGTAAATCGGTAGTCATGTTGGCCGAAACCAAATAACTGTAATGCGGATATGTGACCATTGGATGCAGGAGAGTAAAACGGACCAACGGGGTCGATCGCATCCATCTCAGTGCACCACTTCACATGAAAACAGGCAAATTGTGCGCATGGCAGTGACGTATTGCTCCGTCACATCATGAACCGTAGCACAGCACATAGAGTCTGTAACGCATCATTCAGTGATGCGCGTACCATTCGACGACGTTTATAGGAGAGTGATCTGTCAGCAAGACGTCCATTGCTTGGTTTACTCTTGACGCAGAGCTCCAGACGTCTCCGCCGCCAATGATGCGATGACAGAAGGATGTGGGCGGCAGAATGAAATGAAGTTGTCTTTACTGACGAGTCATGCATCTGTCTGCAACTCCACGATGTTAGGATTCGAGTCTGGAGACACCGTGGAAAAAGAATGCTGAACAGCTGCGTTATGCACCGCCACACTGATCCTGCACCGGGTATTATGGTATGGGGCGGTATTGGATATAACTCTCGCACTCCTTTAGTACGTATTGTCGGTACTTTAAACAGCCAGCGCTACATCTCCGAGGTGTTGGAGCCAGTTGTCTTTCCTTACCTTCAGGGCTTGGCCACAGCCATATTTCAATAGGATAATGCGCGACCACAGTTGGCACGCATTGTCCAAAGGTTCTTCGTCAATCACCATATTTAATTGCTTCCCTGGTCGGCTTGCTCTCCGGATCTTTCACTGATAGAAAACATGTGCTCCATGGATGCTCAACGTTTGACCCAGATTACAACCCCAGCTGCCACACCAGATCAACTTTGGCAGCGTGTGGAAGTTGTGTCTTTGAATCAATGCCGATGCGTGTGGCAGCGGTGATCTCCAAGAATGGCGTCTACTCTGCCTACTGATTCTGGCAGGAACCACACTTCACAGAAGTCTATAAATTTAACCATTTGATACTTGGTCAGCATGTTGTGCTATCTCTTGTCTTTTTTGGTTTTGAATTTATGGTGACCAGCAGTGTATATTGCTTACATATAGATAGGGCTCTTAAACCGTGGTTATACTAAATTTTTCGAAATGTTCGCATTATTTTAACAGTTGCGATCCATTGAAATAATAACGGGTGCTTTTCTGCTAGGATAGAATAAAATATGAATAAATGAACTTATAAAACGAAAAAAAAATAATATATTTAAAAAATTTTAGTTCAAACTCGGTAAATTGTCCTTGCTATGTATAAGCAAAATGTTTGTAGTTTTAAAGCATTTTTCACATAAAATGATAATGTTTTTAAAATATGTAATTCTTTATCGATTTTTAGACAAACAATTGTCTTTAAGTAATTTTTTCTTGTAATTATATGCTTCAGATAATTTTATATTTATAATACACTTTTTTTAACACTAAATATCAAAACAAAATTCATTTAGGCTCTTTAACAAAATCACGATATTCCTAACATATCCAATCACCTAAAGCTTTATACAAGAATAACAATTTATAGTAGATTGATATGAACAATTAACAGGTGGGTATGACATAAAGCCAATATGGCGATATAAAATTCTTTACTTATTACTAACTCATTTTATTTACTTAAAATGAAATAATGCTTAGAAAATATTTCTTATTTTTTTTGCTTCATGTTCCCTAAGATACTCATCCTTTAGCAAACAGATATGAATTTCTCAGAATGCAAAATGTTTCTTCGCATTATTAAAGCCATATCTCTCATTGGTTTCATGTAGTCAAATTTTATAGCGGAAGCATTGTTCCATTAAGGACTGTCACAAGAACTAATGGAAAATGATGTCTGGTAAATCCAATACTGCCTGAATGTCCTCATTGTACGTGGTGATAAATTAGACAAGGGAATTTATCTGCCAAGACATTGTATATTAGTTTAACCAATGTTTGAAATGGCTGAATATTGCACCTACATTCAATAAAGCAGCTATAATACATGCTGTGTTAATATAAAACAAACTTGTGATTTACGGAATCTGGAAAAATCATAATCAAAAATTAAAAACAATTATAGATGCATTCTGAAAACTTCAATAGCATTTCCTTTTATTAATTTATTGAATTTTCAGTCATTGTCAATTTCCGTTCTATAAGCCTTAAATAGGAATCAAAATGTTTGATAATTAAAATTTTCATGGTAAGTTAAAATTTTATTTTACTCCATTTTACTCTAGTAGACATTTTAGGTATGAGAATCAATAAAAAATTGAAAAAAATCATTTAACATATTAGTAATATATTTTCTGTACATATCATTAATTAAAACAAGCATTTAAAATTGTTTACCATTAAGTTAACCTTATAGTTTTAAACACTTTTTATTATATGTTATTTTCATACTTTATTGATTAATCTAAATGATTCAACAAATCGACTCCCACCATTTAATGATATATTATCATTTACATTGAAAAACATGCATATAATAGTAACTAAGATAGGATTATTTTTACTAAACAATTTTATACTTTGTGAAATATTTTATTAGTGCAATATGTCAGTACATTTAAAAAGAAAATGTAGTATATTTAAACTGAGCTAACTTCATAGAAATAATCTAGTAATTCATCTTTCTTTTTATTTATATGGTTACACCAGTGCTTCTCAAACTTACTATACTTGCGCCCCAACTTTCAATAATAATTTTCATCGTGCCCCTACATAGAATACTAATATATTTTGAATTCAATAATAATATACTTATAAGTAAAGCAGCATTATGACTTTAATTAGAAACCGTAATTATTTTCAAGGTAAGTATTACACTTTGTACGTAATTTTATGGCATGCTCATAGTATAACTGGTAATTATTAAACTTGTTCTTAAATTAGTACTGTTAAATTAATTATGAAATACATTGTGCAGTACTGATACATTGATAAGTGTATTATATCAGTGTAATTTTGTATTTTAATTTTTTATTATGTCAGAATGTAGTTTGTTTTGTTCACTTTCAATAAATTAATATTTTTTTTAAAAATAATATTTTGTTTTCGACTTTTCTGTATACTCGCACCCCCCTTGTACGCTTATCACGCCCCCTAGGGGGCGCACCTTACAGTTTGAAGAATGCTGCCTTATACACATAAATATATGCACAGATATAGAGTTAGAAAAATTTCAATATGTATGCAATATGTTTTACATCATATGTTTCTTTAATATGTTTTTGAATCAACTCGGACTAACAAAGCTGCATTTTTTTCTTTTTTACATGATTGTCTAACACTGAACAATATGCCAAAAACATTTTTTTAAGTGATCTGCCTCAGGATCGGGTTATTTTGTTTAATGCTTTGATAAGAGGCAAAAGTTATGTGCTAACATAATATTTTTAAATTCTCCCTTATCCAATTTGTTCTTTTTATAATTTTAGTAGATCCATGTTATTTTTTTGCCAAGCCATAACTTCAACCAGCAGGTATTTCTTAATACATTGTTAAAAAGGTATTTTCCCTATTTTTGGGTGTTTTTAAGCCCATATTTCGTATGTTTAAACTCTTAAGGAATTGCAGAAGAAATGTTATTTCCTTTAGAAATAAAATGTACTGGGCATATTGAAAACGGTGGTGCGAGAAAGAGAAGTTAAATATTTTTAGCAACAATTTTATCTTAAACGAAGAAACTATGAGAATTATAACGAAAAATGAGGTAAAATTTAACTTAACTAAATATATTTATCATCTTAAGATTGAAAAAATCTGGGTTCGGTTCGCCGTATTCCGAAAAAAGTATCATATAAAGTAAAGAAAATAAAATTTAGGGTCTTTTGAATAGAGCATTTTTCTGCGAATGCGATACTTGTAGGGGTTGAAGGACTTTTAAGTGGAAGGCTTTATGAATTTATAAAAAAATTCAAGAAGCTGGGACACAAACAAATTTTTTACAGGCATTTCACGATTTCAAAAATATTTCATTCATTGTTATTTAATAATATAACTCAATCTACAAGTATACTGGTGATAGAATTTATATTTTTAAATTTTTCTCGTAATTTGAAACCTCAGTTCAAGCGCAGAGCTTGGCTCCGATTTCAACCCACTCTCAAAAATTTTATATCACATCTACGGGAGGCCTTTTTGAACCTCTATAGATTCAATATGTACCAGACTTTCTATGTAGTAGGTATAAAGTGGCACTCAAAATCGAACTCTTGACTGAACAGTAATAATGTGGGCCAAGAGACCACGTCCACTAGATACAAAATGTTTTCTGCTATTGAAAAATGATGGAAAACGATTTCTGGAAGGAAAATACACATGTTTCAGTTCTAATATAAGAAATAAATTGCATCTGCAGATGAAAATACTACCAAATATTTGCAGTAAAACTGATCAAACTAATAAGATTAGCTATATTGCTGGCAAATTTGTCATTACATGTAGACGAAATAGTATGTCATGAAAAATGTCAACGGCTGCATTTATTGTAAGATCTGAGAAGATTGCGTATGATTTTAAGTATTTAAATATCAAATTATCTTTTTGCATGCAATGTAGCAAATTATTGCTGATAAAATTTCATAAATTCTGGCAAAAATACTGTGTAATAATACCACAAACTGTGAAAGGTCAAAAGACAGAAAACGATGTGTGTTGGACCAGTTTTTAACAACCATGTTTTCGTTTGTTTATAGACCAGAAGGATGGAGGAAAGAAGGCTGCACTTCAGGATTCTTGCGTTATAAAGTTCATCAATACTATATATGAATTAAAATCGTGCGGACATTTCATTAAAAGAAGAATTTAGAAGTTAAAATAAACGCTAATGAAAAATAAGCCTTGTAAATGTTAAAAGGAGATTTTTAATGTTAAGAAAAGCTTTAGAAATATATATAATCCCAATAATTCCATTGATACTCAATAAACTTTTTAATACAAACCATTTTTAGCACAGACGTATATCTCTTAAGATAATCAAAGGTTGGAATGTTTAAACAAATATATACATGGAAATATTTTAATAGATATTTTTAAAAGTAAGGAGAAAGGGAAAATAAGTGTTGTATAGTAGACATAGGTTCACTGTAATACTTAAACACACAGATACGTATATGTATATATGAACATATAAAAATAAAATAGGAATTAAAATTGACTTTAATATCATTCACAGTTTTAATTTTATTTTTGAGTTAAGCATTTAGTTAATTATGGGCGCACATTAATATAATGTTATATATTACATAATATGTAGCATTGACATATGAACGAAATGAAAAACAAGCAAATCGATTTTCCCATCTCTTTTGATTTAAGTTACTTTTTCCATTGGTCACCAAATTTAACCACAAAAATATATTTGCTTCCTAGAGATTTTCTCTTCTTTTTTTAGAGGGGGGAGTTTTTTCATTGTTACTCAGAATAAAAAAAAATCAAGATGGGGAAGGATTTCCTTAAGAAATTTTCTTTCTAACTAGATATACAACTATAAATAACAAGAGAACATTTGGACGATAAAGTTTTTTTTATTTGTTTTATTCCTGTTCAAACAAAAAAAAATGCAATACTAAGAAAGAAATCCATGTTAGATGTAATTTAAAGAAAGTAAAATCTGTTTTGATCTTGTTTTTTGCTTAGAACTTATGTCTAATGTAAAATAAATATATTGAGTAAATAACATATCTAGAAGAGATAGATAACTGTATATATTTTTCTTTCCAAAATAAAATAATGATTAAGCTGGTCGATAGAGGATTATTTAAAAACCCAGAATGTGTTTCTAATGCAAAAATTACTAATATATGGTTATAAAAATATATCTCAGAAACTTTCATCATTTTATTTTTCCCTTTATTATGCTTCGTACCAGGTGATTATAATTAAAGTTACACTATTCAGATGCCTGTTGAACCTATTCTGGTCATTGGATTTTGATGAAACTTGGAATATATACTGTATGTATCACAGGAAAAATGTTTCTTCAATAAAAAAATTCGTACAAATTTGGACCACCAGGTGGTTTTTATCGAATATTTCTTATGCAAATCTGTAAAGCATCTACATAAACTTGCAGTCATAGCTAGAGAATCATTCAGAATGCGTTTCTCATCCTTAGTCATGCCCTTGCAAGAAAAAAGATCGAGTTTTACTGGTAAAACTGTTTCGTCAGAACGGCAGCGATATGTGCGAAAAGGCCTCATATTGAGGATTGTTTGAGGAAAATGATTATAGAATTTGAGAAACTGAGAATTTGGGTGTGTTGCCCGGGAGAGGACGGAAACTGGTTGGGACTGCAACTGTGGAAGAAGTCGCTACTGCTATGGTTGAAAGAGCCTCCAGTGCCATCTATTCTTCAGCAAAAGATCTATCAGTGTCACGCGACAGTACGCATGGTCAACAGTAAGAAAAATTCTGCAATACATTTTGAAATGGTATCCGTATAACATTCACGTGATACAAAAGTTGAAACCTCAAGATCAAAAAACACGTCTTGAATTTACATGCCGAATTTTGGTGAGAATGGAAGTTGATAATGCTTGGCCTTGGAAAATTCTATGGTCAGATGAGTCACACTTTTATTTAGATGGAGCTATGAATACTCGAAATTGCCGCATATGGGTACTTCACCTCCAAATACCCTGCATCAAAAATCACTGCATTTTCATTACTTGACTGCTTGGTGTAGAGTGACTGCTGAGTTTATCCTTGAACCATTTTTCGTTTAAAGTCTCACTCTATAAGGTCCTAAGAGATGTTCTGTCACCAATCCATGGTACAGTGAACTTTATCAACAGCAGGTATTTCCTGCTTTACAGGAACGACAATGTTTGCAAACAACTATCTTTATGCAAGGTGGAGCAACTCCCCACTTTTGGCATCAATCAAAACACTGCATAGAGCTAACTTTGGTGACAATCGTGTAATATCCAGACATTTCCCGTATGCATGACCTTCTCGTTCACCTGAATTAAATCCCTGTGATCTGGTTGTGGGGATTTCTAAAAGACCGTGTTTATAGCATAGGAATCAGGATTTTATCTGATTTGAAAGTTAGCATTATACGCTATGTTGCTGAAATCGTTAGTTGCTTCGCGTTACCATTGAAAACGCTATAATGCACTTTCAACACGTTAGTGATGTCAATGGAGCACATATTGTGCATATGATGTAATTGAATAAATTGTAATGATTCTAACATATCATTTGGGCACCACATTTCCCACTGGTGGTCAAAATTTGAACTATTTTTTATTGCAGAAACTTTTCCCCTCAGTCCATGTAGCATATATTACAAATTTCATCAAAATCTGATTCACAGAACGGGTTCCATGGACCTATGAATAGTGTAACTTTAATTATAACCACCTGGTATACTGTACCAAAAGAGACTTTTAAAAAATTAAATGGTACATAAGAAGCATGTATAAATATTATTATGTACTACATAAGATTAATCTGCATATTTTGCTTTTTATGGATTTCAATGCTTAACTTAAATAATTTTTATCATGTTATAATGTTTTGTTTTTACAGATAACTAGTTGAACAAATCCTTATTTAATGTAAAAAATATTAACTGAACTTTACGTAGAACATAAAAAAATACGACACACTCTCTCTATAACCTTGGAATATTCTTCTTCGGTCCATTTCGAACAAATAACCTTTAATTTCACCGCATTAATGTTTTAGGGCAGATTCATTCTTTGTTAAAATCTGATAACACAATAAAATACAATCATATATTTCACTAAAATGATAATTTTATGCTTGAAAATTATTTTAGTTTTTTCTCTTCACATGTTAGAGCATGAAATAAGACTTATTAATTGGTTGTATCTAATGCAGAGCACAGGGAAGCACAACACTCGGGTTACTGCTGAACTTAATTTTTCAATTGTCAAGCGACCTGAACAGCCATTGTCACTTTCTAAACTTTCAAATACCGCTAGTATGAATATTTTGACGCTCAAACGTTTAATTTGCGTCAGTTTCACAACACGGTGGGTTTTTAGTTGCATCACGGTTCGGGCCCATGTTTCGGTAGTAAAATATCCGGCTATAGGCTCATGATCGTAACTATTTGACTTCTACAGCTTTTATTGGACTAGTGTAACATATGTGTTACGGGCGATTGAGGTGACTTCTAGAGTTATGCCTTCTGCTATTATTTAATTAACTCCAGAATAACAGCACACCTTGTGTTAATGCTTACTGCCTTACAAAATGCAATCATGTGAACTTGATATTTGCAGCCAAGTTTAGTATAATGTTCAAGGTTCTAAACATCATTTTATTAATTTCCTAAGCAGACCAAACTCCCCTATATGGTTTACAGCTGCCAGACGGACACTCAGGGGAACAGTTGCTATTCAAATAAAAAAAGAGAGAGATGTCATCGTATTTTAGTATACAAAATAACAAATGCGTACATAAAAATTAAGTCATTGATCATCATTTTTCCATTTTGTTCAATTCACAAATCATAACATCTTTTTATATATATTTTTAACATAGTGCAAAAACAAAAAAAATCATATAATTTAACAGTCCTTCAAGATAATTGAAAAATTATAATAATAGGTGCCTTTTGATTAAAAGGTAATCAGAAAGTAAAGCGTGTGAGTGACCCCTTTGGTAAGAATAGAGAACAAGTAAATATGAAAATAAGTAAAATCAGTAATACTAATATAACAGCAAAACAATGAAAACTAATCTATTTTTATGCTATTTAATTTATTTTACACTATTTTTTACATATATTTAGAGTACCTCGATAATGATTCAAAGGAGAATTGAGGCACTGAGCCTACAAATAGCCAAAACTACAAGTGAATCATATAATAGTTCTGTTCCACATTTTTTTTTATTGCAACACAGCCCGTACATAGAAGAGTTCAAGAAATCATTGTAAGCACATTTTAAGAATAATTTTCGGCAAAATTAGTTGGTTCTCTTTTAGCATTTTTGAAGGTGAAGACAGCTTTATGGAAATGCGTTTTTCAAAAGATTACATTTATGGTTTTCTAAAATATTGATCATGGATTACTGAAACTTACTTTCATATTAGTTAGTGGTCGTGATAACCAAATGGCCATGATCAAGCTCATGATTGATATTGTCTGTTCATGAATTCAAGTTCTGATTCCGCTCTACTCATTGTACAGATGGACAAAACTCTTACGTTGGCATGGTAGACAAGTTTGGAGAGTAGGGGCCAGCTTAGATCTAACAATTGTGACGGGCTCACGCGTCTTTTCATTAACATGTCCTTTTGGGTAGTTTGGGGCCAGAATTAATGGCAACTATTTTCCAACCAAACCCAAGAAGTAAAGCGTGAAGGAAAGATGCAAACTAGAAAGCTTTTAAATATCAGAAGTTAGACTAAGCAAGGTGGCAATTTAGGGAATGTTATGATAACCCGTGATTCAAGTGCGAAGATGTTTTGGAAGGATAAATGACAGCCCTTAGGTCAAAGTGCATACTATTGCATTCCAGTTAACCGCAATTTCCACTAGGATCAAATGAATCGCTACTTCATTCGACATTATGGTAGGAGTTACTATCTAAATATTCGGATCTGCGATCGAATTAGAATTGAGCTTAGGCGAGTTAGTTATTGATAGTGGTCCGGGTTACGTTATTTCAGTATTATATATATTGCGTGTTTAGCCACCGTAGATTCTCTCACATATCATATTATTATCTAATCTGTTAGAGGTTTAAGTTAAAATCTTAATAAAGTCATATTAAGATCATGGCAGCTTCTAGTTCTTCATTTATTCATACACCTCTAACACACGCTGATAATCAAGGAGAAGGGCACTCAAGGGGGCGTCCTTACACAGTGTCACCTAACCAACGTTCAAAATTACGATGTCTGTCACCATTAGCTGATTTATTAATTCATTAATAAATTAATAATTTTAAAAACTAATTGATATTTTGTTCTAAATGTGAATGAAATAATTACAAAAAAGGTTAAGGTTATTTCGTGTTATATTCAGAGGCTAAGAAAATTTTTAAAAAAGAAAAAAAATAAAGCTTCGTTAAACTAAAACGAATAATAATATTCCCAAAGAATGAAACAGAAAAATAAAAAATAAGGAATTATTATTTAAAACTAACTTTCCTCAGAAAATTGTAATGTTTTTAATGGTCCTTTCTACAGCTGTTTTTATTAGATCGTGAGCATGTCATAATATCCTGAATGCGATTTTTCTACTTTTGTTGAGGCTTTTATCAGTACCTCTTATCAAGTTCATGTAGGAATACTCCCAAACTTATGTATACAAGCAAATAAGTGGGAAATTGCTTTAAAGAATACTTTGTATAATAGCATATTTACCAATGAAAATATACCTTTCCTGTTTTAGAAGTAATTCTTATATCTTCACTGATTTTCAAGAACTTTTTTTTTATTATTTTTATTTAAAATTACGTACTGAGTGAGTGAGTGTTGCATTAGTATTATATACTATAAAGTATTATGAGGGCTACCGATACTTCAGATTGAAGTAAGCGTCAAATGCCAGCCAAATGTCAAAAGATGCACAAGAATGTACACAAAAATATTTTCAATAGATTACGTAGAAAAAAAAGGATAATTCTTAGGAAATATAATTATTTGTGAGTAACAATGTAGGAAGAAGCCTGAAGATGCGTTGTTACCTATGCAAAGAGCCCTAGTCTAGCGACACCTAGCGATTAAATTATAAATTTTCAAACTTGTAGAAAAATGTATTCGTGAGTTTATTTTCTTTCCACTTTCAATATATGAAATTCGAAACTTCAATGAATTTCACCTGTTTATTCCTCATGTGGTGTGATGTTAATTTTAGAAAACAGTTCTTCCATCGCTAGTGATATCCCCATCATGTGACCTATTAATACTTATGTGGTTAATTAGCAGTAATTGATCTAATGTTAAGCTAATAAACAGCTTGAATTACTCTCAATCTAAAATTACTCAAAAAGTAGGTATAAAAACTTTTATTTTTAAGGGACCATCTGTAGATGCAGAAAAATCTCACGATAATTTGAAATGAATGTTATTTTAAATTTGTTTTGCTTACTAACTGCTAACCTTTGAAATATATTTAAATACTTTCCATGTATACTTCTTATTATTTGACATTTTATCCCGAGAAAAATAAGCTTACACATGGAATACGTACATAAACCTTCCAGTTAAAAATAGTTCAGAAAAGAACATAGAAATTACATCTCAGTTATGGAAATTTTACCATATTATGTATATATGACCAAAATAAGTAAATTCATTTAAAAAAATAAAAAAGGAAATCTATAAGATACGGCTGTGTGTGCGTGTTGAAAATATTTAAAGTAAGAAATAACATAATATATATATATATATATATATATATATATATATATATATATATATATATATATATATATATATATATATATATTTATATATATATATATATACATATATATATATGTATATATACATACATATATATATACACCTACATATATACATATATATATATATACATATATATATGTAAGGATAATTAAATTAGATTAAAAATTAAATTCCCTATCTAGCACTTGACTCCATCCTTCTACGTTCTCATATTCAAGTATCAAACTAATCGCCCATTTATTTCTTCCGAACATATGGCCTAGACAATAAATATGTCTAATTCTAGGTCGATAGATTTAATAGTCAACATATATGTCAGCATTAACTTGCAAACACCATCTTCAAAGCAGCGACACTCACCAGATGTTTTTCACGTGTTATTCACGTGGAACCCCCACCATGGCGTGCTTTTTCCTCTCTGCCTTTAGCGTCAGAACTGATGTAGACACGATCGAATAAACACCTTTCTTTTTAAACTTTAATCTGATTCTGTCTTTAATATCATGACAGAATTAAAGCCGGCAGGATTTTTATCTGCGAGGGGATTTAAAATATTAACGTAAAAAAATTAATAATAATAATAATAATAATTTTTTTTATAAAATAATCTTAAAATAAAAACTAACGCCAGCGACTGTAATAACTGATATGGAGAATATTATGGAACGTCAACTACGCCGTATGCCTATATATGAAGACGTCGGATTGCCGGAATAAAAAATGGTACGGAAGAAAAAGAAATGTGCTAGTAATCCCTGAAAGAACATCGCTCTTACCGCTAAAGAAATAGAATCATCCTCTTCTCCTAACAAAATATCAGAAAATCATACTTCAAAAATGGAAGCAAAGAACGAAAATAAAATTAAGCAAGAAGAGAATTTAGATGCTGATGAAGAAAAGTTAAAGCAACCTATAACCATTATTAAAAATGATATCCGATTTGAAGATCTACAGACTTTTTTTCCAAAAATATAGCCTGAAATACCCATCCAAAAAATTCATTAGAAATTTTGAAAGTACGTGCGATTCCTTCGAAATACCAGAGAAACAGAAAATCCTATTTATAATCAAGTTAGTAGATGGAGCTGTGAAGACTTACATCAAATCACAATCGATCCCTAAAAGTTTTTACGAACTGAAAAATAATTTAATACGGGAATTCGGAACACAAGTCAATCCAGTGGAGATTCGTCTTCAATTATCTAAAACAGAAAAAACCTCAAAAGAGACCCACATAGAATATTTCTACAGAGTAAAAGAAATCGCATCCCGGATAAACATGGAAGAAGAAGCTGAAAAATATTACATCATAAGAGGATTAAAAGAAAATAGAGCCATAGAACTACAGTTACGAAGCTGCAACAACATAGAGGAGCTGAAGGAAAAAATGAAACTTTTAGATATCCAAGAAAAATCAAAATCAAATGGGAATGAAATTATATATCCAAAGTATCCAGTGACAAGAATACCTCACCATACGAATCAATTTGTCCGTAGACAACAATATGGAGGATGGAATCAATCTCAACATCCGGATGCCATAACCGGTTTAAGATACAATGTATACTCTCCTCAATTTCTATCACCTTCTTATCATCACCCGTCCTTTTCACTTCAGCGGCCGATCCTATATCGAAACCAACGATTTCCACAACGACCGACAGTTTTGCGACCCAATGCTCCAACTTTCAACCCCCGTCAAAGAACGCAAAACAATAACACGGTATTCCAACCTCATCAAACAGGAGAACTTATAATCATCCAAGGAAGAATCAACTTCAAACAAGTTGATGTCCTCTTGGATACAGGATCAAGTGTCAATATTATTCCAAAAAATATAATATCACAAATCAAGGGATCCCACAATGTAGAGTATATCAAAACAAAAATTGCCACCATCAATGAGAAATTGAGGTGAGTGAGGCAATTACTTTACAATTGAAAATAGGAGAAATTATTGAAAATATTAAATTCCTCATAGTAAATGTAGAACTGAAATACTTAATAATTTCTAATAAAACTATGAGTATTTTTGAATTAAATATTAATTTTAGTGATTATAAAATTTTTCAAAGAGGAAAGAAAATTTTAAAAAATTATGAATCTAAGAAAAATATTAAAGAAAATGAAACTCTTAAATTTAGTAATAGTAAAATTTATCCCTAAGAAAACTGATAATGTGTTTAATATAGAAATAATTCCTAATAGTGATTATGATATTATTAATATGATTATTACTAAATATAAACATGTCTTTGCAAATTAAGTTTGATGTGGGCGAGTTAAAATGTAATTCTCCAAAAATAATACTTACCTCAGATATACCCATTGTAAATCGACCATATAGGACATCTTTTAAAGATGATACGGAAATAAAAAAACAATTAGATGCATTATTGAAAGCAGGAATAATAAAACCATCTTATAGTTCTTACGCTGCCCCTATAACATTGGCTTTTAAAAAAGAGGATAATGATCGTACACGACTGTGTATCGATTACAGAAAGCTAAATGCTATCACAAAATTAGATGCAGAGCCAATTCCCCGAATAGATGCAGTTTTAGACAAATTAACACATGCAAAATTTTTCTCAACCATCGACCTATGTAGTGGTTATTGGCACATTAAATTAGATGATAATGAATCTGAAAAACTTGCATTTACATCAAATTACGGTCTTTTTCAATTTAATCGTTTGCCTTTTGGATATAAAAATTCTCCAGCTATATTTCAAAGAGCTATTAGACAGATTTTAAATAAATACCAAATAAAATTTGCATTAAACTATTTTGACGATATAATAGTATTTTCGGAATCAATTGAAGAGCATGCAAAACATTTAGAGGAAATTTTTAAAATTTGTGGAATAGAAAATATTAAATTAAAATATTCGAAGTGTAAATTTGGCAAAGATACAATTGATTTCTTAGGATATGAAATAAAACAAGGGTCATACACTCCAAATAATACAAATGTCGAAATAATTAAAAAACTTTTACCCCCTAGAAATGTAAAGGATTTACAAAGATTTCTTGGTAGTATCAATGTCTATTATAAATTCATTAATCAATATGCAAAATTAAGAATGCCCTTAAATAATCTTCTTAAAAAGAATCAAAATTGGAATTGGACCCCAGAATGTCAACAATCTTTTCAAAAACTTAAAGACAGCTTAATTTCAAAGCCCATTTTAGCTATATTCAATCCAAATTATCCCTGTCATCTTTATGTAGATGCATCGAAAACTGCAATCTCATGTATCCTCAAACAACAAAAACCCAATGGAAATCAACATCCGATTGCATTCCACTCGAGACGACTGAGAAATTATGAAATTAATTATACAATAACTGAATTAGAATGCTTAGCTATAATTGATAGTTTAGATAAATTTCATTGCTATCTTCATGGATCTCATTTCACAGTTCATACCGATCATAATGCATTAGTTTGGCTTAAAAATTTCAAAAATCCCACGGGTAGACTTTTTAGATGGTCTTTAAAAGTTTCTATGTATGCTTTTGATATAAAATATAAGAAAGGTAGCACTAATGTTGAAGCTGATATGTTAACAATAAATCCTATTGCTTATCATATAATTAATACACCCCCAGAACCTTTATTAGATATCAATGAAATAAGTCATTTTCAAAATATAGAAAATACATCAGCTCCTAAATGTTTTAAGAGAGATGGTGTTTTTGTAGTTAAAAGACAAGGTTTAAATAAAATAATTGTACCCAAAGCTCTAAGAGTGAAATTAATGGAAACAACTCATAAAAAATTTGGCCACCCTGGTGTAGCTACCATGTTAAAATTAATATCACCACAATATTATTGGATAAACATTATTACTGATATGCGAAATTATGTGAAACACTGTGAAACTTATCAAATAAATAAGAAGTCACATCAGAGAAAATACGGACTGATGCACTCATTTCCCCTTTGTGAAAAACCCTTTGAACTTTTAGCGATAGATAGTGTAGGTGGTTTAAATTATTACAACTCTGTTAAAAAATATTTACACATTATTATTGATCATGCAACTAGGTACATTTGGACTTTCCCATCAAAAAATGCAACAACAGATACTTATATAAATTGTTTAAGACAAATCTTTCAGCATCACATAGCGGAAAAAATTTTAAGTGATAGAAATACTGCGTTCACCTCTTCAAAATTTAAGCATTTTTTAAAACATAATAATGTAACTCAATTATTAACTACTTCTCACAGACCACAAACCAATGGGAAGGTTGAACGTGTAAATCAAACCATCATTACCCGCTTAAAATGTGAAATTAGTAATAGTTCAAATAAAGTCCCATGGACAAAAATTCTAGAAAAAGTAACCCATCAATATAATCAAACTCCACATACAATAACAGGTTTCCCACCAACCTACTTAATATATGGTAATTTACCTTTCGAAATTTCGCTAGAAGATAATGAGATATATCCTCCCTTAGAAGAAGCAAGAAAATTAGCCAAAGAAAGAACAGAACAATATTATAAAATAAATAAGATTAGATATGATAAAAAATTTCAGGAAGCTGATTTCAAGGTTGGTGACTTAGTAATGTATGAGGAATTTCAATACCCCAATACAAGGAAATTAAGTCCCCCTTATTCAGGCCCTTATACCGTTTTAAGAAAATGTTCTGATGTATTATTTGAAATTGATAGACCCAATGCCCTTAATAAAACTGACACTGAATTGGTTCATTCAGTTCGTTTAAAACATTTTCATCCATCTGAAAATTTTCAGTTAAATTACATTCAACAAAATACCCCTAATATTTAGGAGAAGATAATAACTAAAAGTAACATCTTACGTAATACAGAAATAACTGAGTTCTGCTTAACAAGACTTTTTGGTGAAAAAGAATAATATATGATATGATATGGTATTTAAATTTTATAATATAGTTGTGTTATATAAATGTGTGAGATATTTTCTTTATATTTTTAATTGAGAAAACAAAGTATATAGGTTTAGTCATACAAAATTTTGAGAAATTTTAATATACTTCTCATAATTTTATCTTAAGATGTCGAATGAGTTAAGAGTTATGATAGAAATTGGTGTTTTAAAGTGAAAGATATAAATTAAGTTTTTAGAAAAACGACTAATGAGAGAACGAATACTAGAGATATTGATTGTTATAAGAAACAAAAGTCAAGTCAAGTTGTATTCTTTTTTCTCCATTGAATTCAATTGTTTTGTTAATTATTTTATTCAGCAGTAATCTTATTGCATGTCATTTATTTTTTTTATTTTTGAAATTGTGCGTTTAGATATACTGGCCATATATCAGGATTCACTTTTTCTCGAATTTTTCCTTATCTAAAATTGAAATTAATTTAATAACTTGAAGCTTATTTTTGGATATTATACAGTGGATAAGGGAGAATACAATCATTATAATTTTGTATATGTCTCGAAACAGTAAGAGGACAAACTTGTTTAGTTTGATATGTACACCTCTCATTGTTTCTTATCAGCATCCCTGAACATCTGTGAGTTGATGACGCAGATTTCTCAGAGAGATGTGTTCAAAATTAAGTAAGGTGATACAGTTTATATTAGTGAATGTGTGATGTAAGAGAAAATCAAGAATATTTGTCTATGAAACGAATTTTTAGAAGGTTACGGAAAGATTCAAAATATTGTATGCGATATTGTTAAGTTACAGTGAATATTGAGAAAATTTTCATACATACTAAAAGTTAGTATTGAAGTGAGTCCACTTTTCCGACTCAAAAATAATAAAAAAGTGCTCTTATATTCTTGTAATATTTTATTCCTATATTCTTATAATTTTTATGTTTTATAACGCATATGAAAAAAAATATTGTTTATTGTGTTGAATAAAGCATATAAGTTGTGTGTTATATACCGTTTTCATATTATTAATAATTTCATTTTATTAGTGTCTATATTTTTTTTATCTTTTTAAAAAATGTATTTCATATATGCAAAATGTGTGTAACAACATAAGGTATTACTACGATGGCGCCAGAGTAGATTTTTATACAAAAATATTATTTTAACATTTGTATGATTTCATGTATTTTTATATTTACTATCTTATTGTTTGATATATTATTTTCCAACATAAATTTTTGTAAAATATCTACCAGCTATAATACGAATCTATTATTATGAAGGAATAGGAGGAAACGTGAGCTCTTATTCTAGATGTCGAATAGATTTGAACAAGCTAATCTTCATTTATATGTATGGAAAGTCATGTTTATCAATTCATAAGTTGGAAGTGTCCTTACTGTGTTTGTTGTTATAGTTTTTCGTTTATTGTATTGCTTTTTGATTTTAGAATTACTATTGCTTAAAATTTTCTACTGTGTTTAATATGTCTTTCTAAATAACTATGTATTGTTTTGTGTTTGTTGAAAATTGATTAAGTTTGTAAAGAGAGAAAAAACCACGCCATGACTCCCTTTTAAAATTGGGGGGCAAATGTAAGGATAATTAAATTAGATTAAAAATTAAATTCCCTATCTAGCACTTGACTCCATCCTTCTACGTTCTCATATTCAAGTATCAAACTAATCGCCCATTTATTTCTTCCGAACATATGGCCTAGACAATAAATATGTCTAATTCTAGGTCGTTAGATTTAATAGTCAACATATGTCAGCATTAACTTGCAAACACTATCTTCAAAGCAGCGACACTGACCAGATGTTTTTCACGTGTTATTCACTTGGAACCCCCACCATGGCGTGCTTTTTCCTCTCTGCCTTTAGCGTCAGAACTGATGTAGACACGATCGAATAAACACCTTTCTTTTTAAATTTTAATCTGATTCTCTCTTTAATATCATGTCATATATATATATATATATATATATATATACATATATATATACATATATATATATATATATATATATATATATATATATATATATATATATATATATATATATATATATATATATGCAACATTAAATAGATAGTTGAAACACTGCTATAATTCTTCAGTTAAATTTGTATTTTGAAGGAAACCTTATATTCCACATACTATCGATTCAGAAGCATAACTAAATTTAACTTATGTTGACAATGTAATAATTAGTTTCCCTCGATTCGACTTTTTTTTCTCAAACGCTGGGGTTGAAGAGGCTATGTCTCATTAAGTTTATTCGCAAATATCACCTACAACAAAAGCTACTAATAAGACTAGTTGATCACAGAACTCATAGTAATCATTTAGCATATTAAAATGCTAATGTCCATTAAAGTAAAATTGAAGTTAATTGATTTTTTTGCACAAAATTAAGATGTAATGCATACATCTTAAATTAAAAATGCTAATCAAACATTCAGTGATGTAATCAAGGGGAAACAATGATGTTTTGAAATTCAAATGTACATTCTTTTTTTCACTTATAATTAGTTCAGGTTTAAGCAGGAAGAAAATTTCTGTCTAAAGCTCAAGAGATTTAAGTTATTTTAAAAAAAGAGAAACAATACTCAATTAACTATTTTTAAGGAATAAATTTGAAAGTAAATTTAATAATATTTAGCGATTAAAGGACTCCTTTTATTAGCTAATTATTATGAATATGTGTGATCACAAAAATAAAACTTATCCATTTTAATTTGGAGAATTATTTTTCCAGAATTTACCCTACATTTTTCCAATAATAAAATACAACTTATTCTTCTTGTTATCCTGTCTATATGGATTTAATACATTACTATATTGCTCCAAAAACCACAATAACAAGCGAGACCTGTCTTAAGATTAAGCACTGTAAAGAATTTCATGTGGTTATGCATCGAGTTTAAAAATAGACGCAAAAATAGCCTTACAGTTAAAATACATTCTGGTATTAATTGGGGAAGCGGCATTTTCTGCAGATGGGGTAAGATCGGGAATTATCTGGAGACATTTTCATACCTTTGAAATAATCCGTGTGGAGTTTTGCTACTATAGACGACCAATTTCTGGAGAAATTGAGCTCTGGGAAAGTTGTTTTTTGAAACGATGGTTAGAAACTTCCCGCTTGTAGATCGCATTTGCAACCCCCGAGATCACGATGGAAGGCCCCTTTAGCGAGGAAGTCCACACATTAATTACCCCAAATGGAAGGAATAAATACACTCATGTCCATAAATTAAGGATAATTCAGAATCACACAGAAATTGAACTCAAAAATAAAAATTTCACATGTAGAATTATCACACACATCTTGAAGAACAACATGCAAATTACAGGAAACCTCCTGATGGCTCGGATAGTACGTCACAATGACGAGAGTGTTGTTCACAGGCGCTTTAAAAGCCTTTCAGTGCAACAACCACATAGTTATGGCACAAAGGAAGCATTTGGAGGATTTTTTACGTGGTAGAATTATTGGACGACTGGAATATGGACGTACCCAGCTGGAAGAATCCGAGGAACTTGGAATCGCCCAGAGTGTCATCTCCAGGCTTTGGCAACGATTTCAAGATGATGGTAATATGAGTAGATGCTACATCACAGATCGCCCCCGAGTTACAACGCTGAATGAGGACCGGTATATTTGGCAGTTACTGCCAAAAGAAACAGATGGAGCACATCATCAGACCTGTCTCGTCACCTCTCTTCAGCAACCGGTATAAAAGTTTCAAGGCAGACCGTGTACAGACGCTTAGGGCACATTGGTCTATATGCTCGTAGGCCACAACTCACTATATTGCCTGCGATTAACCTGGTGTAGAGAGCATGCATTGTGGACATCACAACAGTGGTCTTGTGTGATGTTTTCCGACGAGTCCGGGTTTAGTTTGCAGTCTGATTCTCGCCAGAGATTAATATGGAGAGTGCCCGGTACCCGTTACCACCAAGAGAACACCTTTGAACGACACCGTTACGGTGGTGCAGGATGACTCGTTTGGGGAGTAATTATTCTTGGTTCCAGAACTGACCTGCATGTTCAGAGTGTAACGATGACAGGTCACATCTATCCGGATGTCATTCTGGAACAACATGTACGTTTGTTTCGGGGCACCATGGGTGCTGAATTTCTGTTTATGGATGACAACGCCCGTCCTCACCGTGGAAATATTGTAGATGAATGCCTTCAATAGAAGGATATCACCCTAATGGATTGACCAGCATACTCACCGGACTTGAATCGAATAGAGCATGTGTGGGATATTCTTGGCCGACGAATTGCAGCCCGCCAACCCCCTCTCACCTGTCTACCTTAACTTCGAAGGGCTTTGCTTGATGAGTGGTGTATTATTCCCCAAGATCAGATTGATAATTTGATACTCAGCATGCCTAGGCGTTGTAAGGCCTGTATTGCATCTTCCGGGAGATATACTCCATTTTAACCATCATACTAACCATGTTATACTGTTTTTTTGTAAATAGGTTATTTTTTTAAATTTGCTCTAGGGAGTAAAAATCGCAATTTTTATTAATTATGTCAAACATATAGCATATATTTTTTTTTTTTGCTCTTTACCTTTTGTTTAATAAATAGACTTTACAAATAAGTCAAATTTGTTTTGCTTCTGCCTCTTTCTTTACCTGAACTTCATTATCCTTATTTTATGGACATGAGTGTAAAAGGATGTTACTGTTTTTTTCACATAACTATAAATTAATTAACAATTGCATGCTGTTAACTGAATATCATTGTTAACACTAAATTAATTAATTTATTATTTACAAATGTATTTCGGATGTGATATGTATGCTTAATATTTTGTATATATTAGTATTTTGTATTCATTTTGTTGTTTTATACTTCACAAAACAGAGCAAAAATAAAATTGGAATTAAGTCATTTTACAAAAATATATATTCTGCAATAGATTTGTGCATTTCTATTGCCCAAGTGTCTTAAAATGTCAATCAGTATTCATACAACATTTTCCCCCTTTTAT
Organism: Trichonephila clavipes; assembly: GCA_019973935.1. Lineage (NCBI taxonomy): Eukaryota > Metazoa > Arthropoda > Arachnida > Araneae > Nephilidae > Trichonephila > Trichonephila clavipes. The sequence goes on along the minus strand of BMAU01017801.1, from coordinate 362,629 downwards.
TCTAGTAGACTTTGTGAAGGAGAAGATTTAAAACTCATTAAAAGAGAGCCTCATTTCGTGCGACTTGCCTAGACCTGTCGATGACACTTAGAATTCAAACTAGTCACGACAATATCAATGAAACACCTGCTCAGATTCAGACTAGTAGTTTGTGTAACTTGCCCCAAATTTTAACGATATGTGCGAAGAGCATTCTTTTATTCTGGACTTGGAAACGATGAAGAAAAACATTGTAATTTCATTATGCTTCAATATTAACATCATGGACTGATGGTGGTCATGTCTAGGGCTTGCTTAGGAATTTTAACAAATAAAAACGTTTGTGGTAGTTCTTTGTTTTTCATAGGATGACTAAAAAAACGCAGCCAGTACGCAGTTTCTCGTATAAATACTGCATTTTAAAATTTATTTATGTTGTGACGGATTTATACGCGTTCCTTCCATCAATCAATCATCTTGTGAAATCTTTGGGCTATCAATTCGAATTATTCACAATCCACCCTTCGGAAGAAGATAATCGTGATAATTAAATTAACTTACCATAATATAGTAAATTAATTTAAATATCACTATATATTATATAGTCGAATATTTCTAGCTTGAATAGTGAGTAGGAGTGGAGATATACTCGAATTAGGCGAGATTGCAACTGAAGGTATCATATTTGAATTGTTGTGATTAAGAACTCCTTAGGAAGAAGATTTCAAGTGACGATTGTTTACTGAGATTGAATTGATATTAGAATTAATGGGAAGGTAGATTAGATCTTTTATTAAGATACGGATCAAGTTTGGTAGTCTCCTAATCGTTCGCGTTTTACCGACGTTGTTCCACTTTCGCGGATAGCATTGATACATTCTCTTACTATTATTGGTTGAAATTGCATCTTTTCGTTGTGTGATAAATAAATAGATTAATTGAATCCTCCCGAGTGTTCCTTCCCCACATCTAGGTGCCCTAGAGCAGTGGTTCTCAAACTTTCACTACTGGCGACCCAATTTTCAATCATAATTTTTATCGCCCCCTAAAATAATAATGTAATGAATGCAATAATAATGCCCTTTGACGCTAAAGCTACAATACGATCATAATTATAAACCGCGTACAAATTAATAAGATAAGTATTAAATTTTGTATATGTTACTTTTAAGTAATATATATATATATATATGTCAGGTTTGAAAAGTTTAGAATCAAAATTAAGGAAGTAATAAATGAAAATAGAGCAAACTCTTTACCATAGCGTAAGGATTTGTGGGTAAATAAGCCTATTTAAAGGTGCAACGAGCGCTGACGAAGGCGAACGCATACTAGAAAGGTTTGGCTGGCGTCTCCTCGCTGAGATGTTGTCTTTTGTACCACTCGATTGCGCGGCAAAGGGCCGCCATGTTAGATTTTATGTGATGGAAGCGAAATAAAGAAGTATTTTGAAGATGATGTCCTCCTCATTTTACCAGCAGGCCTGGGGCCTGACAAGAGTCGACAAGATTACTTACGGAACAGCAAAATACGCCACGAAACCAAAAGAATGAACTTAACTTTTTTTTCTCGAACAAGCGACTGCATTGAAAACGATACTACCATGGAGGACGACTCTTTCCGGCAGGAGTCACCAGTCAACACATCCAAATAACCCTTCTTTTTTCCTGAATTTGACTTTAATAAGTTTAGCAGTTTTAAAAGTTTTCTTGACTGTTTTGATCAACAATGTTTGGAATATCAAAAAGACGAGCAATGGAAGAAGCAAAATATTGCTAGATATCTCACGGGAGTTTATCTTAAATTTTGGTATGAAAACCAATTATTTGAAAAGTCTTACCAAGAAAGCAAGGAATTATTAATGACGGTGTTCGACGCGACTAGACAAGAGGATATTCGAAAATTTCACAACCTAAAATTAAACAACACTAAAGAATTAATTTCCTTTTTTACGGAAAAACTTTCGTTAGCGAAGATTCTAAATTATGATGACAGTTCCATTGTGGAACATATGACACATTATCCAGTCCCATTCAATATCAAAAGTTCTTAGTGATAAAGAAGATTTCGAACCCTGCGAATTGATCTCAACCATGCGACAATTATTCGCAGTAACCGGACAGCGCAGACCGGAATGCGGTAGATACTGGAAGTTATACCCGATGGTATATCCAAGCCGACGGTAGTGTACACAGAGGAACTGATCCACGGAACCGATTCCTATCAAGAGAAAATCATGGACAGCCACATCAGTCTCACATGGTGAGATTCAGTGGAAGGCAACAGTTCAACAGTCAACCTAGGCAGTTTGTACAACAGAATCGACTTAAATTTCACTCGCCCAGAAATGAAAATAACCAGAGGCAAGGATGACAACAAATTATTGAGTCAATGGTATGTTCCAAGCACTTTTATACTCTAATTGACACAGGAAGCAATATATATATATATGTCATTAATTCCAATAAATTTATCTAAACAATTAAAAAAACATTAAAATTTTAAAAAATAGTAATTTAAAAATAAATCAAACTTGTGGGACTATTCATCCCAAAGGTTTAATTAAAGTTTATATGAATATTGGATGTATATCTAAGCAAATAGATTTGTTTGTAATTGATACTAAATTGCCATATATTATTTTACGACTTGAATATTTACATTTATTTAAGCTTGACATTAGTATTCGTAACATGCGAATTTTTCAATGTGGTAAAAATTTAAGTAATATTAAATTTGTAAATAAGTGCGTTGGTGAGTTGAGAACATATCATGGGACATATTGTAAAACTCTTAATAATCATCAAAATATGAACTACTATAATGGAAATAATGAAGTGATGGGAGGCCGCCGGTCCCCAAAGTTACAACTGCAGTTTTTACATTTGCCCTGTTTACAGGAAACTGATTTCTAAGGAATTTGGGGGTGCCTCAGGTCAACGGACTCTATGGCGGGCGAAGCTGTATCCTTGCACAGCTTGTTGGCCAATCGGAATTGTAAAATTTACCGCCAGAACTTTGAAGCGGAGGGTTTTCCAAGTGGTGCGGTCGTCCTTTATAAGGGTTGGCGCGCTAATTCTCGGGGCTTTTTACTCCCTCTTATGTCTGCCAGAAAAACCCTCTAGTTGGGAAGCGCACTCGCTACTCGAGGTCACCCCTCCGTCGCTCTCTCCCTCTCTCAAAGCTAAGTAGAATTTTGTTATGCGTCAATTTGTACATTAACTCAAATTTAATCATGTCTAGTATAATAAATTACGTGTTAATTTAAAGAACGGTATTTTAATTTAGTGTACTGTTTTATTGTCTTTAGAGGATTTAGTGTTTAATTTTTAACTTAAGCTATGATGCGATAAGTCAGACAAATCTGGGTATTATAAAATGAGTATAATGGAATTAAGTAATCATTTAAGTTAAACAAGCGTCGCATCAGAAGGTAATATTAACGTTAAGGGGACTTGGCACCATTTGAGCAAACTTCTTTATTTACGTAATTAAAAATTATATTTTAACATTTTATACAATGTTTCTATTCAAGAAAATGTTACCAGATGAAAATTTTCATATATTATTCACACAATTTTAAAAATTTAAATTTTTTGATGAAAATTGGGAAAATTTTAAAATCCTACTCCTTTTGTAAAAATTAATTTTTTGACCTGAAATTTTTTTATAATATTCTTATGGATGTTCTTAACAACTTTAGGGATCGATTTTAAAATAACTTTATTCGTTTTCGAGAAAACAAATAAAATGTTGATATATAGGCTAAAAATCAACGAAAAAGCCAACATGACTTACATTTTATTTTTTTTAAAAAAAGTATTCAGTTTATAGCAAAACGGATTCCAAATTTTATTACATACTTTATTTTTAACACGCAGGAAAAAAATGGAAGTGATTGGTAAATAATTGACGAAGGAGTAGCATTTTGAATGCACTAAGGTTTCAAAAAACAAAAACTGAGAAAAACCACTTTAAAGTTTATAATTCTGAAAATAATAATTATTATCAGCTTAATTAAACTTAAAATACCACTTTAAGATTTTACTTATACGTTTTTCTTTAAAATAATTGCATTTTCATATGTTTTCAACACACACATTTTTATAAATGATAAACTTTTAGAGAGTACTAATTGCACAAGAAAACTCAAGAAAAACTTTAAAAAATTTTTTTTTCGTCACGACAGAAATTTTAGCTGTTTTTCTTCTTATAATATTAAAGTATTACATTTGTATGAAAAATATATCAGGAATAAGAACTGAAATTATAAAATTATTAATATAAAATGCCTTAATTTAAAAATTTTACATGCACACATTTCACAAGGAAGAAAAAATTATTTTATTCTATTGCCTCGGAAATATTCTGCTTTTAATACTGCACATTCTTTTTATAGTTATTATTTCTATTTATAAAATAGATTTTTTTATCATAACGCATTTTTTAGCTTTTTTTTCTAAAAAGGGGGTGTGGCTGAATTGCCTAATTTGTTTTCAAATGAAGTTTTATTCAACTTCTAACTTTCCGACATGCACAAGTGATATATCAATCGAAAGATAATAATGCAAAGAATAAGATTAAATGAAAATAAAAAAAAACAATAGGTTTGTGATTTTTAGGGTACCAAGTCACCTTAAGAATAATAAAAGTTTAGATCAAGTACCAGACAGCCCTGAAGCTGATCTGAAAAGATTGTTTAACCCAGCCATGGTTGTTGAGAACACAGTACCAAAACAAACTAGTGAGCAATGGGAAGATTTAACCCAAATTCTTGACAAATTTCAAACCATATTTTCACAAAATAAGTATGATGTAGGTTGTATCAATTTAGAGCGACAAAGAATTCATTTAATCTCAGACCTTCCTATAAGTTAACGCCCTTATAGAAACAGTCAACAAGAATCTAAAGAAATACAAACACAGATAGAAGAATTGTTAAAAGCAGGTTTTATTAGACCCTCCCATATCCCATATGCTGCCACTGTAACTTTAACATACAAAAAGGATGAAGGGAAAAGATCAAGATTATGTATTGATTATAGAAAACTAAATGAAATCACACGAAAAGATTCCACCCCTGTACCTCTGATAGACTTTGTAATTGGTAATTTAACTCATGCTAAATTTTTCTCTACGCTCAACTTAACAAGCGGTTATTGGCACATTAAAAATTCATGAAAAAGACGCAGAGAAACTGTTTTTCACAACTAATTTTGGACTCTATGAATGGTTAAGACTTCCATTTGTCTGGAAAAATTCCTCAGCTGTTTTCCAAAGAACTATAAGACAAATTTTACAAAAATATCAATTAACTTTTGCTTTAAACTATTTTGATGATATAATAATTTTCTCACAATCTTGGGAAGAGCATTTAACTCTTTTAGATACAATATTTCAAATTTGTAAAAAAGAAAACATTAAACTTAAAAAAATCAAAATGTCAGTTTGCACAGGAAAAAAAAATTAAGATATGAAATAACACAAGGTAATTATTCCCAAAGTAATCCAAATATTGAAACAATAAGAAAATTAGCACCACCTAAAGATGTGAAAGAACTCCAAAGATTTCTTGGTTCCATCAATGTTTATCACAAATTTATTAAAGATTATGCAAAACTTAGAGTACCATTAAATAAATTACTTAAAAAATATGCAATTTGGAATTGGTCACATGAATGTCAAGAAGCTTATCAAAAGTTAAAGAATTGTTTAATATCAAAACCTATACTTAAATTATACAACTCACAATATCCATGTCATGTGTTTTGTGACGCAAGCCAGGATTCAATAGGCGTAGTCTTGAAACAACAACACCCAGATGGAACACTTTACCCCATAGCTTACCACTCGAGACAATTACTTACACATGAAAAAAATTATACAATTTCAGAAAAAGAGTGTTTAGCAATTATATAGATGCCTTAGATAAATTCCACTGTTACCTACATGGATCCAAATTCACAATACATACTGATCATGCTGCTTTACAATGGCTTAAAAGTGTAAAACATTTAACTGGACGTTTATTTCGGTGGAGTTTAAAACTTTCTCAGTATGAATATTCCATAGTTTATATAAAAGGTAAATTAAATGTTGAAGCAGACATGTTGTCGAGGAACCCTGTATGTCATTATATATCACCCATTTGTCTTTTTTTAAATACTGATGAAATTATTAAATACCAAAATTCAGAGAACATTAATGATCCAAAATATATAAAAATCAATGATGTATTAACAGTTAAGAAAAAGAATTTAATTAAAATTGTAGTACCGTTATCTTTGAGAGAAAAATTAATTACAACTGCACATGAACAATTTGGTCACCCAGGTGTAAAAAAGATGTTCAAATTAATTTCCCAAATTTTTACTACTGGAAAGACATTATATTAGACATTTCAAGTTTTGTTAAATGTTGTGAAACATGTCAAATGAATAAAAAGTCTACACAAAAAAAGTATGGATTATTGGAAGAAGTTCCTGTAGCAGAAGAACCATTTGAAATGATTTCACTAGACACTGTAGGAGGATTTAATTATCATAATTCACAAAAGAAATACCTGCATATTGTTATGGGCCATGCTACCAGATATGCTTGGACATTTCCATCCAAAAGTGTCACTTCTGAAACTTATACAAATTGCTTAAAACAAATTTTTTCAATTCAATGCCCAAAACAACTTTTAAGTGATAGAAATGCTGCATTCACTTCATCTAAATTTAAGAAATTCTTAAAACATCATAATATTAGACAATTACTAACTTCAGCAAATAGACTACAATGCAATGGAAAGAATGAGAGAGTTAATCAGACATTAGTAGCAAAATTAAAATGTAAAGTTAATTCAACTACAAAAACTCCTTGGACAAAATTATTAGAACAAGTTACATATGAATACAACAATTCGCCACATGATGTTACTGGCTTTCCACCTGCCTGCATATTTAATGTTTGGAACTTTGCCATATGATTCGCCATTACCTAATCAAGTAAAATTAAACTATCCACCTATACAACAAGCTAGACAAATTGCAGTAAACAGAACAATTAAGCATCATAAGATAAATAAACAAAGGTATGATAAACATTATGTTGATGCAAAATTTAATGTTGGAGATTTAGTCTTATATCAAAATTTCTCATACCCTAATTGAAGTAAACTTCAATCTCCTTATAATGGTCCTTTTAAAGTTGTCAGGAAACTCTCAAATGTTACTTATGAAATAGATAAACCAAATCAATATACAGGAAAATTAACAGATATTGTTCATTATACAAGATTAAAACCTTTTCATCCAAAATCCAATTTCCAAGTATGCTAAATTCTTATTTATATTTGTTTTCTCAAACATTGGGGGAAGAAGTGCATTGTAATTTGAAAAGAAGTGCATTGTTATTTTAAAAGAATAAATAATAATAATAAAAGTTGTGTTTAAAATTTGAATTTAAGACTTGTTTACATTATGAAAATCAAAATTTAATGTAATTGAATTTGTATTGTATCTTTATTCATAATGAACACATTATTGAAAACATTGTGATAAGGTCCATTTTACGATACATTGTGTTATAATAATTTCATTGTGATTATTTGTGATATAAGTATATTCTGAAAGCTAAAATATAGTATGTGATGTTATTAAGATTTTTTATGGTTGTATGTTTTTGAAATGAGTTGATTGAGTAGAGATTCTAATAATAAACAAAAGTACTGTGAGATAAACATTAATTGGATGATGAACATTGAACTATGATTTTTCCAAGACAGGACTGTGTGAAACATTACATTACATTGATTGAACTTTTACCTGTACTTGATATATCTGAAATACCCTTATTTTTCTTTGCATTTTATATTTCTAGTGATATTTTGATATAATGTTGATGTTGTGTTTATTTTGATAAATTTCTGTGTTATAGTTATGCACTCTTTTTCTGTTTTTGGGAGCTCCTAAACTCATTTTGCTGTTACTTATTTTATATCTATTTTTGTATGTATTTACTTTACCATTATTCCTAAAATCATGTTATTTACTCTATACCTATTCTTCCTATGTATTTATGTACTCATTATTCCAACATTCAATACCATTTTCAAGTACTTGTATCTTTTCAACATTTATCACTTTATTAACCCTCTAACTGGATACCTTCCTCCTGAAAAGTTATTCCGAAAGCGTTTAACTCTTATTTTGCGATTCCCTTAAAAAATGCAACAGACTTCTTTCCTTTCCCCCTTTTAGAACTTGGGAGGTCGAACGGGGACAATTTTAAGACCCAGTTCGGTCCCTTTTGTAAAGTAAGAACAAAGAGATCAATCGTTTACAGCTAGCTGTTAAGTTGCCTTGGGCAATCTTCTTTGAAAGCGTAGTGGAATTCGGTGTGTCTTTCTCCTATATGTTTAGTCACAGTAAAATTAAAAACGAAATGAAAGGTAAAAAAAAAAAAGAGGAAAAAATGAAATAAATAGTATGTTAGAAGTTGAAAAATAATTATATTTTCTTCAAAGAAAATTTATTTTTCTGTCATTTTTTAAAAATTAAATATATATATATATATATATATATATATATATATATATATATATATATATATATATATATATATATATATTTGGTATAGCGATTTGAACCAGAAAAAAGCATCCTGTATTCATTTTTGAATATGAGAGTAAGAAAACGCGCTCACTTTCCATATTTTTAAAAAGTAATGAGGTAAAAAGAGCAAAGGCCCTATCTCATTTTTAAACAATAACACAATAAATATTACATACGATGATTATATTTATGAAAAAAATCCGATCTTTCTCTATTCAGTTATATTTTTAATTTAAAATAGCATAAAAATGATTTCAATACTTTTAATTTATTTTAATTAAAATCATATAAAATATATTTTTATGTTAACTGAATATTTTTCGGAAAAAATTTTAATTTTCCTTCCTAGTGTTCTCTTTTTCGAACTTCTTGTATTAAATAAAAATTCCTTTTCTACATCGGCATTTGTGATGGACATAACACACATTCAGTCAATAATTTTTAATCTTAATGGGGGATATACTTCTTCTCAAATGCGCTTGACAGTATTTCTAACCATTTTCTACTCAAGTTAAATTTCTTATCTTTCTGTTTCTTTTATTACAAGGAAAAATGTGACACATCGATAACTACATTTTCACACAATTCAGTCATTACAAATTCTATTGTGAGAAAAGTCCTCCCTAATTAATTTTGTCTTTCAAAACAGTACACTTAAAACAATTTTGTTCAGTGAAGTTAACCGACAGTTCCACAATGTATTCATACCAAATTTAAAAAACAAATTTAACACTTGAAAATGTATCCTGTATTAAATTTTTCGGTATACACAAATATTTCCTGCTGTAGGAAAGATATAGTATGAGATGTGGTGTGCGGTTGTGAAAGAATGTTTTCGTACGTGTAGACTATTTTTAAAAATTAAAATATCACTGAAGCTGATCATATAACTGCAAATGAGCGTTATTTTAGTGTGTGCTGAAATCAAGTAAAACACTTTACAATATTAAACAGCCTATGGGTTTATACTTAACATCAAACTATTCGCAAAATGGCTTACAACTTCTATTCAAATTGTAAATAAACTGAAATATAAATATATCTTACTGCAGTCAAAAATATTCATAATATGTAAATATCCTTTTCCTCCAGTTATTTCAGTACATTTTAAAAACTGTAGCTGAATGCAATTTTTTTTTATTTATAAACGAGACATAAAAGCTCACACACTCGTAAAAATGTCTTTATTATTTTTAAATACACTACTTTAAAACGTATATGGATTGTAAGATCAGTTGACAAATCCTAAAAGCTTTTACTCGTGACCATTGGACGCTGAGATGCATGAACAGATGTCCCGATTTGGTGGTCTGTCTGAAGAGAGACCTTCAGTGTTTAAGACCCGAAGCAAGCTTGGTACTCATTTATCGACCCAATGTAGCGGGGATGAAAGGCAGAGTCGACCTTGCGCAGCCCGTTAATAGAACCCCAGACCTGTGGTGTGGAAGCACCACTCAATCATATTCGGTGAAAAATAAAATTTAATGTTAGAATCTTATACAAATCCCTAATGAATGAGGGAGTCCAAACTTTTTTTTTTCATGTAAACTGTTTAGACGGAAATGGTTAATTATGAACATTTCACAAGTTGCATAAATTAAAATTAACCGTTATAGTTTACATAAATTTTTAAGGGTACAAAAGGTGTATTTCGGCTGCACACGAATTAATTTTAAAAGGAATACGGTTACGAAAAAGTAGTACAAATCTATCTAAAGTAGGGTTGGTTACCTTAGATATTGTCAAACACAACAATGTATTGGAAGCCAATTCCACAATTCGTTGTTATAAAAATGTATGGAAAATTACAAGATTTATTTTTGTATTTGTAATTTATATATATATATATATATATATATATATATATATATATATATATATATATTTTTTCCTGGGAGCTTTAAAAGCTAGAGCGGCATCCATCAAAACCGCGGTTCTCTCTCTGTTTTTCCAGATCGCCCCTGACTAAGCTGGCTCTGCCATAGTAAGCGAAAATGCCGGATTTTGTTTGTCAAGATCATTTTATAGCAGTCTGCATTTTTCATGTATTTTAGATGGTCGTTTTATATTTTCTACATCAATCTCTTAATGTCTGAATTTAAAATTACATAAAATTCTTGACATTCGCATAAATGACCATGATAATTTTTATTAGTATATGAATGTGTCATCAAACGATTACATGACTAATATTAACACATTATTTTAATTATTTAATTGATATCAAGTATAACATAACGCACACAAATTTTCTAAACTTTAAAATAAATATTTCGAAAACTACTTCAGATATACTCAAAATTTTTATGCCTACGCTTTAGCTTCTGATTGGAGGTCGCCGGTTCCCAAAGTTACAACGGCAGTTTGTACACTTGTCCTGTTTACAGGAAACGGATTTAAAAGGAATGTGGGAGTGCCTCAGGTCAACGGACTCTATGGCGGGCGAAGCTGTATCCTTACACAGCTTGTTGCCCAATCGGAATTGTAAAATTTACCGCCAGAACTTTGAAGCGGATGATTTTCCGTGTGGTGCGGTCAACCTATATAAGGGTTGGCGCGCGAATTCTCGGGGCTTTTTACTCCTTCTTCGTCTGCCAGAAAAAACCTCCACAGTCGGGAAGCGCACTTGCTACCCGGGGTCAATCCCATCCGTCGCTCTCTCCCTCCTTCAAAGCTAAGCAATATTCAGATATGTGTCACTTAATTTTAATCTTATTGTTTAATAAATTAATAGTTATTTAAAGAACCGGCCTTGTAATTTAGTGTACTGTTTATTTGTCTTAAAAATCTAATGTTTAAACTTAAGCTATAGTGTGACGCCAAATGATAAAATAGAACCTGGGTATTATAAAATGGATAATAAAAATTAATTAATTTAAAAGTCACACTGGCGTTGCATTATTTGTTGTCGTGACTAGGATTCGAGGGGAGGAGTGATGGGAGGTCGCCGGTCCCCAAAGTTACAACGGCAGTTTGTACACTTGCCCTGTTTACAGGAAACGGATTTAAAAGGAATGTGGGGGTGCCTCAGGTCAACGGACTCTATGGCGGGCGAAGCTGTATCCTTACACAGCTTGTTGCCCAATCGGAATTGTAAAATTTACCGCCAGAACTTTGAAGCGGATGATTTTCCGTGTGGTGCGGTCAACCTATATAAGGGTTGGCGCGCGAATTCTCGGGGCTTTTTACTCCTTCTTCCTCTGCCAGAAAAAAACCTCCACAGTCGGGAAGCGCACTTGCTACCCGGGGTCAAACCATCCGTCGCTCTCTCCCTCCTTCAAAGCTAAGCAATATTCAGTTATGTGTCACTTAATTTTAATCTTATTGTTTAATAAATTAATAGTTATTTAAAGAACCGGCCTTGTAATTTAGTGTACTGTTTATTTGTCTTAAAAAATCTAATGTTTAAACTTAAGCTATAGTGTGACGCCAAATGATAAAATAGAACCTGGGTATTATAAAATGGATAATAAAAATTAATTAATTTAAAATTCACACTGGCGTTGCATTATCTGGTGTCGTGACTAGGATTCGAGGGGAGGAGTGATGGGAGGTCGCCAGTCCCCAAAGTTACAACGGCAGTTTGTACACTTGCCCTGTTTACAGGAAACGGATTTAAAAGGAATGTGGGGGTGCCTCAGGTCAACGGACTCTATGGCGGGCGAAGCTGTATCCTTACACAGCTTGTTGCCCAATCGGAATTGTAAAATTTACCGCCAGAACTTTGAAGCGGATGATTTTCCGTGTGGTGCGGTCAACCTATATAAGGGTTGGCGCGCGAATTCTCGGGGCTTTTTACTCCTTCTTCGTCTGCCAGAAAAAACCTCCACAGTCGGGAAGCGCACTTGCTACCCGGGGTCAAACCATCCGTCGCTCTCTCCCTCCTTCAAAGCTAAGCAATATTCAGTTATGTGTCACTTAATTTTAATCTTATTGTTTAATAAATTAATAGTTATTTAAAGAACCGGCCTTGTAATTTAGTGTACTGTTTATTTGTCTTAAAAGATCTAATGTTTAAACTTAAGCTATAGTGTGACGCCAAATGATAAATTAGAACCTGGGTATTATAACATGGATAATAAAAATTAATTAATTTAAAAGTCACACTGGCGTTGCATTATCTGGTACCAGTGACATGATTTTAAATTTTTTTTTTGCACCATCATTTGGTGCCGGACCAGTCATCGGAAATTTTTTTTTTTTTTACATCATTTGATGTGAATTTTTGTTTCTTGATGGGTCACCGAATGATAGTCCTACTTAATCTGTTAAATATGTGAGAAAAAAAAAATTATGTTGTGAATTTTTTTTTTCTTGTAGTAATTTTTTTTTATTATTATTTAGATACTTAGAGATGCTGTTGATGTATGTCTTTTTCTTATGCTCTTTGTTAGTATATGTATGTGTGTATTCTCATAATCTTAACTAATCTAGCCATGATGTGTTGATATGTTTGTATTGTGCATTTTAGTATGTTTTAATTTTTTCCCGTTTAATTAATTCGAGTGTATATTGTCATATGGAGTACGTGTTTCGTTGCTAGTTAACAATGTTTTTTTGGCCCGAATGTTTGAAGTGGTTCAGTTAATTGATTATGCTTACTGTTCTGAGCGATTTAAGTGTTATGAAGATTTTTTCCGATAAAAGTTCGTTAGATGTTGCGCTGCTTAAATTAGAGAAATTAACTGTGTTAAATTTTGATAGTAATTGATTAGGTGTTTATGGCTGTAGTACTTGGAATTTGAGATATTGAAGTGATAAGGTTAGTAGTTTTTGAAAAAAAAATTATTGGTTAAATGTTCATTTGTGCAGTATTTGAATTTAGAGCTATTAAAGTGTAAGGAAAAGGTTATGTTTTGACGGAAATAGTTATTTCGTGTTCATTATGTTTGCGCTTGAAATTTAGTTTTCTTTTTTTTTCTGGTATGTTGGGGTTTGTCAATTTTTTTTTTTTTTTTGTTAATCTGCTGTTCTGGTTGAGATGAGAGTTTAATTGTTGGAGCGATGTTGTGTTTGTGGAATAAGTATTGGTTATATATCGATTTTTTTGTGGACATGTAGAGCATGTTAGGGCATTGGACTTCGTAAATGCGCTTGATTTGTTGTAATTTTTTTCCCTCTCCTTGTTTCTGTTAAAATTTGATTTGGAGGTGTTGTGTGGGGTTTGAGTCTTGGCGTTCTTGGCCGATAGGGGAGGACGTCCCATCTCTGCCCATGTCATTCCGGCGCACTCCTACTCGGAGCATTTTTGTTCACCCCCCCCACCTGCCGCGGTCCAGGGGTGGAACTGGATGTGGGTTACTCCGGCGCTTTGTGAGATCAGATATCCATCCTCTCTTTTTTTCTCTATAGGGTCGACATCCCCCCCCCCCCTTTTTTTTTTGTTACTTTTCTCTCAGAGCTACTGGATATTGAAATTTTGGTTTTTCTCTTACATTTAATTCGCATACTTTCCGCTGGAATTTTTTTTTATAACTATGCAACTTGTGTCATGTCGTTTTCTGATGTTTAAGTGAGACATTGTTGTAGTTGGTTATTTAATGAATTTTAAGCTCAGAATTTTTTATGCACTTGTTTTATGTCATGTTTGATGTTTTAGCGAGATAAAATTTTGCACTTATTTTTTTTTGATGAATTCTAGCTCAAATTTTTTTTTTTTTTATGCAGTTTGTTTCATGTTTTGATTTGATGCTTAAAGGACATAATGTTGTATGTGGTTAAAATTAATTTTAGCTCTAGATAAAAAAAAATTTTTTTTTTTGATGCTATGTGTTTTATGAAATATGTAAAATTTGTTGTTTGTAATAGGATTGTTATTTAATTTTGCTTTGCGATTCATGTATGCACGTCAATTTTAATTTTATCAATTTTAAGCTTTAAGCCATGTTTGTGACAAAGGTCAAATTTTGGGGTCCATGGACACCTGTCATGAAATTTGAATGTTGTTACTATACATACATATTTGACATTTTTTTCATTTATTACATAATTTTTGTGTTGTGATTATTATCTACTATTTTTTAAGAAAAAAAAAAAAAAAATCATACAAAAGGTTCCTTTATTGAATAACTTAGTTTATGCTGATTTGATTGTGTATAACTGTGTACTTTCTAGTTAAATTTTGAGTTTGCATACAATGTTAATTTTTTTGGTAACGGTATTTTGTCAGAAGCAATTTTAGTGATAATTTGTGTTAGTGTATTAATTTTAAGTGGCTGTGTATTACTGAATAATGATATCATTGGAATTTATGCTTGTTAAGATATGGATAGAGATGGTTGTTTGAATATTTTCCCTACGAAATTATGTTGAAACTTAATTTTTTTTTCGCTCATGTTGTTTTGTTAGGTGAGACGATTGCTAACTTTGATTTAAAATTTTCTGGTTTTTCGGTTAGGTGTTTCAATGCTCATTTAATTTTTGTGTTGTTTGTTTTGCTATAGATTTGGAATTTTTTTTTTACTCAGGGCTCTAGTTAAATTGTGGTTTGGTTAAATTAATATGCAGTCAATCATTCTGTCTCGGTTGTGTGCTAAACTGTACTAGGAATTGAATGTTTTGTTTGATATCGATATAGTACTTCTGTTGGTTTAGATTAATTGTGGTTTGGTTAAATGAATGTGCAGTCAATCATTCTGTCTCGGTTGTGTGCTAAACTGTACTAGGAATTGAATGTTTTGTTGATGTTGATATAGTAATTTTGTTGATTTAGGTTAATTTGTTTTTGATTAATGGTAGCGCTCGGGTAGATTATTGAGTTGAGTGTTGAGGTTGATTTAATTTTTTTTAGGGTTTTGGATTTTAATTGTAGTTTTGCATTGTTATTTGGAAATAAGTTTTTGGTCAGATAATGGTATTGTTAAATTTTATGTTTTGTGTACGCGTAGTTGTGTTAGCTTTGAGTTTGGTTTTGGCTAAGAGAATTTTGATTTAGTATTGTTTGTTTTAGATATTGAGTTTGATAATTTTTTTTTGGTTTGAAAATGTTGGAAGAGGTTTGGGTGTGAATTTTTTTTTGTTTCACTAATTGTTTAAGGAGTAGATAAGTTTGAGTTAGGGATTTCGTGGAGTATTTGAGAGAGTTATTTGAAGGAGACAGATAGGGTTTGCACTGATGAATTTGTTGAATAATTGGGAAAGTTTTTTTTTTCACGGAGATAGATAAGTTTGTTCAAAGTACGTTTATTCGATAGTTGTTTTTTTGTGGAAATGGATAATTGAGTTGAAAAGAAAGTTATATGGTTTACTTGAGAAAATTGTTTGATGTACAGAAGGATATTTTGATTTAAGGATTTTGGGCAAAGGAAATTGAGTTGATATAATTATACGGTATATTTGAGAAAGTTGTTTTGATGTAGAGAAGGTAATTTGAGTTCAGGATTTTGTACGATTTCAAGTAATTAAGTTGATGAACATAGATAAGTTGAATTAATGATTGTGTGGTATATTTAGGAATGTTTTGAGATGCATTTAGGAAAGTTCGAGTGGAGGACTATGTGAGATTTTTGTAAATAAGTTGATGAGCAAAGATGGGTTTTAGTTATTGGTATTGCAGAGAAGTCGATTAATTATTTGGAAGTTGCAGATAAGTCTAGTTAGTGTTATTGAGTATATGAGATCTTGTGTAAATAAGTTGATGAGCATAGATGGTTTTAGTTAATGGTATTGTGGAGCAATCGATTATTTGGAAGGTGCAGATAAGTTTAGTTAGTGTTGTTGAGGCATAAGATGTGAACGATCTGAGGTAAAGGCAATTTTGGATTATCGAGGAATCATTTTAAGGTTACTGAGAATTTTAGGTTTTTGTTATAGAATTGTATTTGAGTTATTGATTAGAGGATTTTCGATGAATTGAGTTAGCGGTATTATTGTAAATAGAGGATCTTGTTTTTTTTTTTTTTTTTTGTTTGTATATTTGTTGCGCGTATAGTGAAACATTTTGAGTTTTTTTTTATATTATTTGGACTTGTGGATACATTGTATTACGAGGATTGTTAAAAAGTTATGTTCATTAGTTAAGCGATATTTTTTTTTTATATATTGGAAACTATGTTTAATTTTGTGTAACACTTGCAATAATTTTCTTTTAGTTAAATTACTTTACTCTGTATGTATCGCCTCATATGACTTGGGTTGCATATCAATTTTATGTTTTTAATTTTTTTTTCTGAAATTTTCAACTGCACTTGTGATTTCTGGAATTCATTTCCCAATATGGAAATTCGCATGTATTTGAATGTAGAAGAAATTGTTTTTTTTTTCTCTCTCAAATTTTTAAAAGTATTAATCGATATAGATATTTTTTTTATAATCGGATTTGCATGGTTTTTTTTCTTTCTGCCTTTGTAAACATTGGGGATGCATCCTGATCAAATGCACACTCATCGTTTGCAATTCTAAATTTAATTACACTAATTTTTTTTCTTTATTTCAAATTGTAACCAATGCTTGTAGTGAATTTTTAAATTCCTTAGGCTACTCAGCATTCATTGAGGTTATAATTTTTTTTTTTTTCACCGTTTATACTACTCGTTAATTTATAGAATTTTAATTTGCAAATCTGAATTAATTACGTTAATTTTTTTTTAAACTTTCATTTTTAACCAATGCTTGTAGTGAATTTTTTTAATTTCTTAGGCTATTAAGCATTCTCGAGGTTACATGGCATTTTTTTTTTCACCTATGCACACCCATTGTTTCAATTTCTAATTTTTCACTTTAAATTAATTTTTTTTACGAAAGATTGTTTCAATTTCTAATTTTTTCACTTTGAATTAATTTATTTTACGAAAGATTGTTATCGATGTTCTTGGTGAACCACTGCAATTTCTTATGCTTTGAGTACTGTTGAAGGTTAAAATAGTAATTTTTTTTTGGTGGTCTGGGACATTCACTTCACATTAGTCGTGTCAAGATTTCGATGTTAAACGATTATGAGGTGTCTGTTTCTGGGTGCCATGTTTGTATTAATTATATATGTTTTCACTAGTACTTATTTCTTATCACAAAGTATTTTGTTCGAT
The DNA here is from genome assembly GCA_019973935.1 of Trichonephila clavipes. Lineage (NCBI taxonomy): Eukaryota > Metazoa > Arthropoda > Arachnida > Araneae > Nephilidae > Trichonephila > Trichonephila clavipes. The sequence goes on along the minus strand of BMAU01017801.1, from coordinate 345,027 downwards.
GCGCATATGTGTGGTTATTATGAGTAGCGAAGCTGTTATATATGCAATTTTTGATTTTACTATGCGTTACTCGTCTTATTTTTTTTTAGTATTTAGTGGCACATGTTTCTTTGTGATTATTCGATTATTTCTATTTGTTATTTTATATATGTTGTCCTTGTGAATTGTTTGGTGACCCATATCCCATTCGGCAAATTTTTTTTTCGTACGTGAATTTAATTGTAGTTGTTAGTAGTTAATTTGTTTTTCTCCACCTTTTCGCAACGTTTAAGGAATTAGGGTTAAAATGCAATTTTCTTGTTGGTTGTTTTTTTTTTTGTGTGTGCAAAATAGAATTTTTTAGACAATGCTTCTTGAAATTTTTTTTATATTGAGTGATGGGAGGACGAGATGGGGACCTCGGGTATCTGAAAGCCCTGTGGAAGAGTGGAAAATGTGTTCTCCTATTTTACATACTCTACTGATGCTGGCTCTCCTACGAGAGTGTTCGTGTTTTTTTTTTTCTCTGTTTCAGGACATTATGCCATCCGGACTTACTGTGCATCGAGTCTTGATTGCTCCACGAGATAGTATCCTACAAAATGTTGAGACTGTGATTCAATGTTCCACCTGGCCGTTGCACCACTGGAGGAGCCCCCGCGGGATTCAGACCCACCGGTTCTTCATTTCACGAGAGATTTACTGCATAGGGCAACTACGTCTCTATGGTGCTGAGGACTGTGACGTTATGCTTCAGTGGACAGTCGTTCTTGACCTGGAGTTTGATGACGGACGACGGGACTGTTTGGGCTATGGTTGCTATTGCATCTGTTGTATTTGCATTTTCATGAATGAATTTTTGTGTGTTTTCTTTATTTCTAGTTTTGTTAATCTGAAAGAGGGGAGGAGTGATGGGAGGTCGCCGGTCCCCAAAGTTACAACGGCAGATTGTACACTTGCCCTGTTTACAGGAAACGGATTTAAAAGGAATGTGGGGGTGCCTCAGGTCAACGGACTCTATGGCGGGCGAAGCTGTATCCTTACACAGCTTGTTGCCCAATCGGAATTGTAAAATTTACCGCCAGAACTTTGAAGCGGATGATTTTCCGTGTGGTGCGGTCAACCTATATAAGGGTTGGCGCGCGAATTCTCGGGGCTTTTTACTCCTTTTTACTCCTGCCAGAAAAAACCTCCACAGTCGGAAAGCGCACCTGCTACCCGGGGTCAATCCCATCCGTCGCTCTCTCCCTCCTTCAAAGCTAAGCAATATTCAGTTATGTGTCACTTAATTTTAATCTTATTGTTTAATAAATTAATAGTTATTTAAAGAACCGGCCTTGTAATTTAGTGTACTGTTTATTTGTCTTAAAAGATCTAATGTTTAAACTTAAGCTATAGTGTGACGCCAAATGATAAAATAGAACCTGGGTATTATAAAATGGATAATAAAAATTAATTAATTTAAAAGTCACACTGGCGTTGCATTATCTGGTGTCGTGACCAGGATTCGAGGGGAGGAGTAATGGGAGGTCGCCGGTCCCCAAAGTTACAACGGCAGTTTGTACACTTGCCCTTTTTACAGGAAACGGATTTAAAAGGAATGTGGGGGTGCCTCAGGTCAACGGACTCTATGGCGGGCGAAGCTGTATCCTTACACAGCTTGTTGCCCAATCGGAATTGTAAAATTTACCGCCAGAACTTTGAAGCGGATGATTTTCCGTGTGGTGCGGTCAACCTATATAAGGGTTGGCGCGCGAATTCTCGGGGCTTTTTACTCCTTCTTCGTCTGCCAGAAAAACCTCCACAGTCGGGAAGCGCACTTGCTACCCGGGGTCAATCCCATCCGTCGCTTTCCCTCCTTCAAAGCTAAGCAATATTCAGTTATGTGTCACTTAATTTTAATCTTATTGTTTAATAAATTAATAGTTATTTAAAGAACCGGCCTTGTAATTTAGTGTACTGTTTATTTGTCTTAAAAGATCTAATGTTTAAACTTAAGCTATAGTGTGACGCCAAATGATAAATTAGAACCTGGGTATTATAAAATGGATAATAAAAATTAATTAATTTAAAAAGTCACACTGGCGTTGCATTATCTGGTACCAGTGACATGATTTTAAATTTTTTTCTTTGCACCATCATTTGGTGCCGGACCAATCGGAATTTTTTTTTTCTTTTTACATCATTTGATGTGAATTTTTGTTTCTTGATGGGTCACCGAATGATAGTCCTACTTAATCTGTTAAATATGTGAGAAAAAAAAATTTATGTTGTGAATTTTTTTTTTTCTTGTAGTAATTTTTTTTTTATTATTATTTAGATACTTAGAGATGCTGTTGATGTATGTCTTTTTCTTATGCTCTTTGTTAGTATATGTATGTGTGTATTCTCATAATCTTAACTAATCTAGCCATGATGTGTTGATATGTTTGTATTGTGCATTTTAGTATGTTTTAATTTTTTTTTCCCGTTTAATTAATTCGAGTGTATATTGTCATATGGAGTACGTGTTTCGTTGCTAGTTAACAATGTTTTTTTTGGCCCGAATGTTTGAAGTGGTTCAGTTAATTGATTATGCTTACTGTTCTGAGCGATTTAGGTGTTATGAAGATGTTATTTCCGATAAAAGTTCGTTAGATGTTGCGCTGCTTAAATTAGAGAAATTAACTGTGTTAAATTTTGATAGTAATTGATTAGGTGTTTATGGCTGTAATACTTGGAATTTGAGATATTGAAGTGATAAGGTTAGTAGTTTTTGAAAAAAAAAATGATTGGTTAAATGTTCATTTGTGCAGTATTTGAATTTAGAGCTATTAAAGTGTAAGGAAAAGGTTATGTTTTGACGGAAATAGTTATTTCGTGTTCATTATGTTTGCGCTTGAAATTTAGTTTTCTTTTTTTTTTTTTCTGGTATGTTGGGGTTTGTCAATTTTTTTTTTTTGTTAATCTGCTGTTCTGGTTGAGATGAGAGTTTAATTGTTGGAGCGATGTTGTGTTTGGGTAATAAGTATTGGTTATATATCGATTTTTTTGTGGACATGTAGAGCATGTTAGGGCATTGGACTTCGTAAATGCGCTTGATTTGTTGTAATTTTTTACCCTCTCCTTGTTTCCGTTAAAATTTGATTTTTGATTTGGAGGTGTTGTGTGGGGTTTGAGTCTTGGCGTTCTTGGCCGATAGGGAGGACGTCCCATCTCTGCCCATGTCATTCCGGCGCACTCCTACTCGGAGCATTTTTGTTCACCCCCCTGCCGCGGTCCAGGGTGGAACTGGATGTGGGTTACTCCGGCGCTTTGTGAGATCAGATATCCATCCTCTCTTTTTCTCTATAGGGTCGACATTCCCCCTTTTTTTTTTTTTTGTTACTTTTCTCTAAGAGCTACTGGATATTGAAATTTTGGTTTTTCTCTTACATTTAATTCGCATACTTTCCGCTGGAATTTTTTTTTTATAACTATGCAACTTGTGTCATGTCGTTTTCTGATGTTTAAGTGAGACATTGTTGTAGTTGGTTATTTAATGAATTTTTAGCTCAGAATTTTTTATGCACTTGTTTTATGTCATGTTTGATGTTTTAGCGAGATAAAATTTTGTACTTAGTTTTTTTTTAATGAATTCTAGCTCAAATTTTTTTTATGCAGTTTGTTTCATGTTTTGATTTGATGCTTAAAGGACATAATGTTGTATGTGGTTAATATTAATTTTAGCTCTAGATAAAAAAAAAAATTTTTTTTTTTGATGCTATGTGTTTTATGAAATATGTAAAATTTGTTGTTTGTAATAGGATTGTTATTTAATTTTGCTTTGCGATTCATGTATGCACGTCAATTTTAATTTTATAAATTTTAAGCTTTAAGCCATGTTTGTGACAAAGGTCAAATTTTGGGGTCCATGGACACCTGTCATGAAATTTGAATGTTGTTACTATACATACATATTTGACATTTTTCATTTATTACATAATTTTGTGTTGTGATTATTATCTACTATTTTTTAAAAAAAAAAAATCATACAAAAGGTTCCTTTATTGAATAACTTAGTTTATGCTGATTTGATTGTGTATAACTGTGTACTTTCTAGTTAAATTTTGAGTTTGCATACAATGTTAATTTTTTTGGTAACGGTATTTTGTCAGAAGCAATTTTAGTGATAATTTGTGTTAGTGTATTAATTTTAAGTGGCTGTGTATTACTGAATAATGATATCATTGGAATTTATGCTTGTTAAGATATGGATAGAGATGGTTGTTTGAATATTTTCCCTACGAAATTATGTTGAAACTTAATTTTTTTTTCGCTCATGTTGTTTTGTTAGGTGAGACGATTGCTAACTTTGATTTAAAACTTTCTGCTTTTTCGGTTAGGTGTTTCAATGCTCATTTAATTTTTGTGTTGTTTGTTTTGCTATAGATTTGGAATTTTTTTTTTACTCAGGGCTCTAGTTAAATTGTGGTTTGGTTAAATTAATATGCAGTCAATCATTCTGTCTCGGTTGTGTGCTAAACTGTACTAGGAATTTAATGTTTTGTTTGATGTCGATATAGTAATTGTGTTGGTTTAGATTAATTGTGGTTTGGTTAAATGAATGTGCAGTCAATCATTCGGTCACGGTTGTGTGCTAAACCGTACTAGGAATTTAATGTTTTGGTTGATGTTGATATAGTATTTTTGTTGATTTAGGTTAACTTGTTTTTTGATTAATGGTAGCGCTCGGGTAGATTATTGAATTGAGTGTTGAGGTTGATTTAATTTTTTTTTAGGGTTTTGGATTTTAATTGTAGTTTTGCATTGTTATTTGGAAATAAGTTTTTGGTCAGATAATGGTATTGTTAAATTTTATGTTTTGTGTACGCGTAGTTGTGTTAGCTTTGAGTTTGGTTTTGGCTAAGAGAATTTTGATTTAGTATTGTTTGTTTTAGATATTGAGTTTGATAATTTTTTTTTGGTTTGAAAATGTTGGAAGAGGTTTGGGTGTGAATTTTTTTTTTTGTTTCACTAATTGTTTAAGGAGTAGATAAGTTTGAGTTAGGGATTTCGTGGAGTATTTGAGAGAGTTATTTGAAGGAGACAGATAGGGTTTGCACTGATGAATTTGTTGAATAATTGGGAAAGTTTTTTTTTTTTTTTTCACGGAGATAGATAAGTTTGTTCAAAGTACGTTTATTCGATAGTTCTTTTTTTGTGGAAATGGATAATTGAGTTGAAAAAAGAAAGTTATATGGTTTACTTGAGAAAATTGTTTGATGTACAGAAGGATATTTTGATTTAAGGATTTTGGGCAAAGGAAATTGAGTTGATATAATTATACGGTATATTTGAGAAAGTTGTTTTGATGTAGAGAAGGTAATTTGAGTTCAGGATTTTGTACGATTTCAAGTAATTAAGTTGATGAACATAGATAAGTTGAATTAATGATTGTGTGGTATATTTAGGAATGTTTTGAGATACATTTAGGAAAGTTCGAGTGGAGGACTATGTAAGATTTTTGTAAATAAGTTGATGAGCAAAGATGGGTTTTAGTTATTGGTATTGCAGAGAAGTCGATTAATTATTTGGAAGTTGCAGATAAGTCTAGTTAGTGTTATTGAGTATATGAGATCTTGTGTAAATAAGTTGATGAGCATAGATGGTTTTAGTTAATGGTATTGTGGAGCAATCGATTATTTGGAAGGTGCAGATAAGTTTAGTTAGTGTTGTTGAGGCATAAGATGTGAACGATCTGAGGTAAAGGCAATTTTGGATTATCGAGGAATCATTTTAAGGTTACTGAGAATTTTAGGTTTTTGTTATAGACTTGTATTTGAGTTATTGATTAGAGGATTTTCGATGAATTGAGTTAGCGGTATTACTGTAAATAGAGGATCTTGTTTTTCTTTTTTTTTTTTTTTCGTGTTTGTATATTTGTTGCGCGTATAGTGAAACATTTTGAGTTTTTTTTTATATTATTTGGACTTGTGGATACATTGTATTACGAGGATTGTTAAAAAGTTATGTTCATTAGTTAAGCGATATTTTTTTTTTTATATATTGGAAACTATGTTTAATTTTGTGTAACACTTGCAATAATTTTATTTTAGTTAAATTTCTTTACTCTGTATGTATCGCCTCATATGACTTGGGTTGCATATCAATTTTATGTTTTTAATTTTTTTTTCTGAAATTTTCAACTGCACTTGTGATTTCTGGAATTCATTTCCCAATATGGAAATTCGCATGTATTTGAATGTAGAAGAAATTGTTTTTTTTTCTCTCTCAAATTTTTAAAAGTATTAATCGATATAGATATTTTTTTTATAATCGGATTTGCATGGTTTTTTTTTCTTTCTGCCTTTGTAAACATTGGGGATGCATCCTGATCAAATGCACACTCATCGTTTGCAATTCTAAATTTAATTACACTATTTTTTTTCTTTATTTCAAATTGTAACCAATGCTTGTAGTGAATTTTTAAATTCCTTAGGCTACTCAGCATTCATTGAGGTTATAATTTTTTTTCACCGTTTATACTACTCGTTAATTTATAGAATTTTAATTTGCAAATCTGAATTAATTACGTTAATTTTTTTTAAAACTTTCATTTTTAACCAATGCTTGTAGTGAATTTTTTTTTTTTTTTTAATTTCTTAGGCTATTAAGCATTCTCGGAGGACATGGCATTTTTTTTTCACCTATGCACACCCATTGTTTCAATTTCTAATTTTTCACTTTAAATTAATTTTTTTTTACGAAAGATTGTTTCAATTTCTAATTTTTCACTTTGAATTAATTTTTTTTACGAAAGATTGTTATCGATGCTCTTGGTGAACCACTGCAATTTCTTATGCTTTGAGTACTGTTGAAGGTTAAAATAGTAATTTTTTTGGTGGTCTGGGACATTCACTTCACATTAGTCGTGTCAAGATTTCGATGTTAAACGATTATGAGGTGTCTGTTTCTGGGTGCCATGTTTGTATTAATTATATATGTTTTCACTGGTACTTATTTCTTATCACAAAGTATTTTGTTCGATGCGCATATGTGTGGTTATTGTGAGTAGCGAAGCTGTTATATATGCAATTTTTGATTTTACTATGCGTTACTCGTCTTATTTTTTTTTTAGTATTTAGTGGCACATGTTTCTTTGTGATTATTCGATTATTTCTATTTGTTATTTTATATATGTTGTCCTTGTGAATTGTTTGGTGACCCATATCCCATTCGGCAAATTTTTTTTTCGTACGTGAATTTAATTGTAGTTGTTAGTAGTTAATTTGTTTTTCTCCACCTTTTCGCAACGTTTAAGGAATTAGGGTTAAAATGCAATTTTCTTGTTGGTTGTTTTTTTTTTGTGTGTGCAAAATAGAATTTTTTAGACAATGCTTCTTGAATTTTTTTTTTTTTTTTTATATTGAGTAATGGGAGGATGAGATGGGGACCTCGGGTATCTGAAAGCCCTGTGGAAGAGTGGAAAATGTGTTCTCCTATTTTACATACTCTACTGATGCTGGCTCTCCTACGAGAGTGTTCGTGTTTTTTTTCTCTGTTTCAGGACATTATGCCATCCGGACTTACTGTGCATCGGGTCTTGATTGCTCCACGAGATAGTATCCTACAAAATGTTGAGACTGTGATTCAATGTTCCACCTGGCCGTTGCACCACTGGAGGAGCCCCCGCGGGATTCAGACCCACCGGTTCTTCATTTCACGAGAGATTTACTGCATAGGGCAACTACGTCTCTATGGTGCTGAGGACTGTGACGTTATGCTTCAGTGGACAGTCGTTCTTGACCTGGAGTTTGATGACGGACGACGGGACTGTTTGGGCTATGGTTGCTATTGCATCTGTTGTATTTGCATTTTCATGAATGAATTTTTTTGTGTTTCTTTATTTCTAGTTTTGTTAATCTGAAAGAGGGGAGGAGTGATGGGAGGTCGCCGGTCCCCAAAGTTACAACGGCAGTTTGTACACTTGCCCTGTTTACAGGAAACGGATTTAAAAGGAATGTGGGGGTGCCTCAGGTCAACGGACTCTATGGCGGGCGAAGCTGTATCCTTACACAGCTTGTTGCCCAATCGGAATTGTAAAATTTACCGCCAGAACTTTGAAGCGGATGATTTTCCGTGTGGTGCGGTCAACCTATATAAGGGTTGGCGCGCGAATTCTCGGGGCTTTTTACTCCTTCTTCGTCTGCCAGAAAAAACCTCCACAGTCGGGAAGCGCACTTGCTACCCGGGGTCAATCCCATCCGTCGCTCTCTCCCTCCTTCAAAGCTAAGCAATATTCAGTTATGTGTCACTTAATTTTAATCTTATTGTTTAATAAATTAATAGTTATTTAAAGAACCGGCCTTGTAATTTAGTGTACTGTTTATTTGTCTTGAAAAATCTAATGTTTAAACTTAAGCTATAGTGTGACGCCAAATAATAAATTAGAACCTGGGTATTATAAAATGGATAATAAAAATTAATTAATTTAAAAGTCACACTGGCGTTGCATTACTTCTGAGTTTTGATTCTATGTATGAATTTATTGTAATTGTATATTCATCAATTTTTTTAGTATATTTTTTGCTCTTAGCATGCGGTTTTCAATTGAATTGTATGAAATCTTTGAAATTTATTAAAAGATACCAGAGAAGCTATATATAATAAAATTTGAAATTTTTATTATACTCAAACAATTGCTAAAACTTATGGTAAATAATTTTTAACTGAGAGATGCATTTTTTTTTTCGAAATTTCAACTTGAATTTCTAATATAAAATTTCTAGCTTTATAAGGTCGAGTTTTAAAAAAATATCCAGATTTTAATTACTTATTCAGTTAGCCTTTAAAAAAAAATGTTGAGGTATTTTGTATAAATAGATATTTTTGAACAATATATAATTCGAATGTTTTTCAATAGCTCGAATTTAAAATTGATTTTTATGTTTATTTATATGCATAAATGTCTACTGTAAATGTTTCCGTATATTTTTGATTACCATTTATTCAAACATTCAAGTTATAAAAAAATGTGTGAAAATCTTCATTTATGTTGTATTTGATGTAAACTGAAGTCCAAGCACTTAAAATTCAAATATAATTCGGTGTATTTTAACAATATATAACCAGGCACACACACACACACTGTACTTAAACTTCCCTGAACACTTAGGCTTTGAAATCTAAAAAAAAAAAAACTAATAAATCTTAATTAGTTTTTTTTTCGTTATTATTTTTATCAAAGTGTAAGAAAATGTTTCAAATGATTTGATAAAGTTTAAATTTATTCATTTTTAGTGGTTGGAAAATTGAAAAGGTTCCAAATTTTAAAGAGTTTGGTGTTTTATTAATTTTTTCGGTATCTTATAATAAAATAATCATGTTTCAAAAACTGAAAGCTTTGATTAAAATAAGAAAAATGAAGCGAAAGAATATACTTAAAAAAGATATAATTTGTCTAACTATATAACATAGCAGATTGCCCTGACACGTCCCATTTTTTGTTACAGTTTCAAATTAATAAAAAACCAAAAGGGAATTGTAACATATTTTACTTATGCGTTGGGACTTTTGGAAACTTTTAAAATACAACCTAGCAAACAAACACTTCTTGGGTTCTAAAGAAATTTCTCCCCGATTTTTTACATTGCCTCAGGGTCAAAACACGGGGTTCCCTGCGAGCCATAAAACTCCTGCTGTGTTGCTTCCTCCGTCCCTCATTATCTTTCAAGATGTTAAACCTTAAAAGGGGGAAAGGATTTCAGAAAAGTGCGGCTAATCCTCTTTTGAAAACGTTACTTGAAGGCAGAAAAATCCGTGCAGTCCATTTTCGAAGCATCTTTACACTGACGGAATTTTCCGTGCTATCCGGTTAGAGGGTTAACATTGTTTACTATTGATGCACATTTAGTGAGAATTTCACTTGATCTTATGTTATGTTGTTTAGCACTACTATATTTTTGAATGTCTAATGTGAACTATCTTTATCTTATGTTGTTTTTTTAACCTCATTATTATTATAGTCATAGTGGAAGTACTAGATGTGTGATATTTTTCAGAAAACAATTCTATGTAACACAAAGTTTTATACCAAATTTTTGATACTTTGTTATTCATTATTGCTATTTTTTTTGTACATGTTAGGATTCACCAGCCCACTCTTTTCCACAATTTTTATATCTTCTAGATTTTTATTTCATTTGGCGAATTTGATATCATTGAAATATAATTTTTTTTCTGGGTACTTGCCAGTCTGCATTGGCCAATCTGGCTGTGCCAGGCTTCAGCGGAGGGGGGGAAATTTGTCAGGTTTGAAAAGTTTAGATTCAAAACTAAGGAAGTAATAAATGAAAATAGAGCGAACTCTTTACCATCGCGTAAGGATTTGTGGGTAAATAAGCCTATTTAAAGGTGCAACGAGCGCTGACGAAGGCGATCGCATACTAGAAAAGGTTTGGCTGGTGTCTCCTCGCTGAGATGTTGTCTTTTGTACCACCCGATTGCGCGGCAAAGGGCCGCCATGTTAGATTTTATGTGATGGAAGCGAAATAAAGAAGTATTTTGAAGATGATGCCCTCCTCATTTTACCAGCAGGCCTGGGGCCTGACATATATATATATATATATATATATATATATATATATATATATATATATATATATATATATATATATATATATATATATATATATATATATATATATATATATATATATATATATATATATATAATATATATATATATTAATATATATATTTATATATATATATATATATATAAATATATATATATATATTAATATATATATATATATATATATATATAAATATATAAATATATATATATATATATTAATATATATATATATATATATATATATATATATATATATATATATTAATATATATATATATATAAATATATATATATATATTAATATATATATATATATATATATATATATATATATATATATATATATATATATATATATATATATATATATATATATATATTACATTTTAGTTCGATTCATTATAAAAGCATGTCTTTTAGTTTGTTTTAAAACTATAATTTATTTTATAGTTATTTTTACTATACACGATAAAAATCACAATTCCAATGAATAGTTTAATTAAGAGAAAATATACTTACCTACTTTCAAAGGCTTTTCAAGTTTTCTTAGAAAATTTGAGAAAAAATCCAATAAAACTAAAGAAAATGTTCCAAATGTGCGTGTCCTTAATAAAGGACATAAATCACACAGACACTTTTCATTAACAACTCACGAACGCTATTTTCCAGCTAAACTGTGATATTTTGTTCACGTTTTTTTAGTTTTGCAGTTGTTTGATGATCTACAAATAGCATTTTGAACTTTTTCTTCCTTTTGTCTTTTTGACAAGGCAAAGTGCTACATTTTAACTTCATAGTTTTCTTCATAGAGATCTTTAGGAAGCATTTGAAAATTTCAAATCAACTCAAAAGTTTAATGACTAACGCTTTTCTGATATTTACTTTCGCTATCTTGATTAATAGGAATTATTTCAGTAGGTTCTTCAATCGCTTGATCAGTTTCAACTTCCTTCAATAGGGATCACAGATGCCCATTTTTTATATTTTGCTTATTTACATTTATAGGCCATAATAAGTCATACAACACAGCAAACAAAACCACAAAATTGTTCATGGGGAAAGTGTAGCATGTTCTAAAAAATAATTGTGTGAAGCGTTTTTCATTATACATTATATGTTTCAGAATACTCATGCTTATCCATATATCATAAAACTCTATCACATGGAAAAAGAAGAAACAGAAATATATTATATATATTTACAACTTCCCTAAAAAAAAACGGAGATAACCATACCAGTAAATTCGAAGGTCAGCTAAAGCAATATTTTAAGTTAAAAGAAACGTAAAAAAAAATCTCTCATCGTTTGATATCGTAAAAAGAAACGTAAAAAAAAATATCTCATCGTTCTCGTATTGCCTGCAAATCAAACAAAATATTTTTTTTTAAATTTGGTTATAGGATCAAAGATGGCTAATGAACGTTTGAAGTGGAATCTTTTACTTTTGATGATCACCACATGATAAAAATAAATTATATCACTGTAAATGTGTATTTTTTATTATGTCAGAAAGCTTTTTGTTTTACTTCATTCCAAAAAATTATTTTTTAAACATTTTATTTTCAATATGCTCGCGCCCCCTCGCAAGGTTACCGCGTCCCCCAGGGGGGCGCGCCCCACAGTTTGAGAAACACTGCCCTAGAGAGAGGTCCAAGCCTCTCACAATGCACCACAGATCGGTAAGACAAATGGATCGTAAACTATGTTTTTCCCAATATTTATTGACGTGTTTGTGTTTTCCTACTGTTTTAATTAGAGCTTAAAAATGTTCGATGATATTTAGCGGTGCATCGCTTGAAATATAGTTGAAGCCTCTCCCCCCTCACCACCATCCTCTTGAACAAATACACTTACTGCAGTTTTATCTATCAGCTTTATCATATTTTTTTTACTAACGTGATGCTGAAATACGTGTTAGTAATATGCTATTTCCATAGCGTTTTTAAGTGGTAAACACAGTTTCTTCAATGTTCTCTATACCCAGAGTAACCAGTTTTTCGCGTGATAACTTTTCAATATGTGTTCTCAGTTATTCTATTAAAGGTGTTGTCTAGCCATGATTTTTGTGTAATAAAATGTAAAAGTTGAAATAAGTTTATTCGGGTATGTGTTTATTTATTGTTAAATTTTACATATCTTTATTTCGTAATTTTTAAAATCCGAATATTTCAATAAATTTCTAAAGAAATACTTAACAAAACATTTTGTACATGTTTGGAAATGTAAAGGATATGCTTAACACAGATTTTCCGGTGCATTCTTAAAGAATGCGTTCTTAAGAGAGACCACATTCAAGATGAATGCATATAGAATGTATCTTTTTACCCTCTATATCACAAAAAGCTAGAAATGATTAATATATATATATATATATATATATATATATATATATATATATATATATATATATATATATATAATTTCTTACTTCTTTAGCTCTGCGGGTTCTAGTTATTCTTCACTTTTATTTTATTATACTATATACAATATATATATATATATATTTCTAATAATTTTTTGTTTAGATATACATTGCCAATATATTCTTATACGTTTTTTTGAGAGAATTACTTATATTCAATACATATCTATTTTAAACATTTCGATTTTTTCAGATTTTGTTATATATTATATCCAGAATTTATAATTAATGTTCACGAAGATTTAGTAATTATGAATAATTTTCAAGACAAATTATTAAATTGAAATTTGAAATCGAAGCTTTAAAATGTATGATATATGTGCTTTTTATGAAAATTGAATAGCATTTTAAGAAAATTTTATATTCACTGCGCTAACACGAAAGGTTTCGATATTTTTCCCCTAACAATTTTACAGTCAATACTGTAATACAACTTGCAAAAAATCTAATAGAATATCTTGAAAAATTCAAAATGGCATGCAAAATTCAATGAACTGCATTTCTGTTGTTCTTTTAAATTAGATGAATGATAAGGGGTTTACCACAGAGTGTCACGTTAACGTAGGAGAGCAGTTGTCAGTTGTACCGAGATCTTAGATGAAAATGCCAACCTTCTGGATAATAAAGGTACCTTGCTGACAAGGAGGGTCTACGGCTTCATAGGGTTTGTGATATTTTCATATATATCTCCTATCATTCATGTATTCCAGCATGAATATGGACTTATCAATGTAAGAAACAGTTTTCAAAATTTCTAGGACCTGGCAACATTTCCATTTCTATTTCAAAATTGTTTCCTTGTGATGTGCACCTAAAGTACCCTGATGGGAATATAGCTCCTATACCCCGTAGTGAAAAGACAATTTCTGTATGTGCAAAACATTTGGCTTCTATAGCATGTTTTGACTCGTTGTTACTTCCCAAGCGATTTATATTTTCCTGTTTTTTGTATAGCAGCTACTTTATGAAAGTTAGTCAACGATAGCTCTGCTCATCCATACGCTATTGTTTAAGCCAGTGCTTCTCAAACTTTCAATGTTCGCGACCCAATTTTCTGTCATAATTTTCATCGCTCCCTCCCCCTTCTCACAATAACAATGTATTGAAAGCAATAGTAATGCAATTTGATGTTAAAGGTACACAATACGATTTTAGTCATAAACCGTACAATTTATCAAGATAAGCATTAAAATCTGTATGCGACAAGTCTATGCAAATCACTAGTAATTTTTAAACTTGATCTTAAGCTAGTATTAAAAGATTAATAATCAAATACATTGAGCAGTTCTGATACATTTATAAGTATATTATATCAGTGCAAATGTGCACTTTATTTTTATTATCTCCGAATGTTTAATTTGTTTCGTTCCTTTCAGTAAATTTTGAATTTTTTAAAATCCTTTATTTTAGACTTTTCGATATGCTCGTGCACTCCTCGTAGAGTTATCACGGCCTCCTAGGGAGGCGCTCCCTACAGTTTGAGAAATATTGGTTTTAGCCGATGATGTTCTTTAAAAAAACGGAATAAAATCACACAGTATGACCCTTAAGGCTATCTTCGGCTAATGTTAAAGAATACGGGTCGAATTCAGAATACTTTTTCATACATAAAAGTACTCAAACATTAATATTATACTTTGTCTAGTTTTATCCTGTAGAGTACTACATATTTTATCATACTACTCATTTTTATCAGAGTTGACATGGTTTTGTTTCTTTTATAAAATGTGTTTTGCCCTTTTCTCTATACCGTAATGCTAAATGAGCCATCCCTTCAAATGTTAAAGGGAACAACTAATTATTTATGAAATATTTTGAAGTTTTTAAAACACTATATTATAAACAAATGCATGAGTTACAATGTCACATTTTTATAAGAATTGAGGCCTTTTTTTCTGTCTGAAAATATGCTCTATGTCAAGTTCACGCTCTCGTACATATGGCGAAAACAGCCTTGACACTGTGAATAATAATATTTTCTGTGCCTGTACCACTTCCGAGCAGAATAGTGGGCAACGACACTTTTTTCATTGATACAATAATTTTATTCTATTGATTGTCTATTTCGCCACAATTTGATGCAGAAAGAAGGCCCTAAGAAACGAAAGTTCTAATATTAAGCTGCGTTTGTGCCATTCGTTTTACTTGTGTTGCTTCCAACTGTTATTAATTTACTTCAATCATAATATTGTGGGAGCACAGGTTGCATCATTCGCTTTTCATTTTTTGCCACATTTGAGGGGAGCTAGTTGTGTCAAGTGGAAATGTTCTTGAATTAATACAAAATGTAAGGAACTTTGAATGGAACTTAATTAAAATTTTCATTCATGTTTTGAGGCTTTTTCTCCATTTTAATTCTGTTTCACTATACTTTCTTCCCAGATTAATTTTGAATCATTTTGAATAATGTTTGATATTACTTTAAGGACGGACTTCAAGGTTCGTCAATATTTCCGAAAGCACTTTGTGTATACCTGAAAAGTATGATGTATTTAATGTGTACATATGTATGTCTTGTATCAATTACTAGAGTAAAAGAAGTTTTTTAAGGAATATGAAATGGTGCAAAAGGGGAAAATAAAAGATTTTTCCAAGCATTTAGTTTTCCAACTTGATTTTTCTTGTTCTATGTTTAAAAAACAAAACTAATTAAGTCTTATGTATACGAAAATAAAATATATTAACCTATCTGATTTATTTCGTAAGCTTTCTATAATATTATAACTCTTTTTCTCTAGAAAAAAGCCAAAAATAGGTTCTGAGCTTGAAATTTTTTATTAAAATTTTCTTTCATTGAAAGTAAAAAAGAGCAAAAAATACACTTAAAATGAATATTTTATTTATACCTAGTTATAGTTTTCTTAAATAGAATGCAAAGTAATTCATAGTTAAATTAAAAAAACCCTTAACACGGTTTATAATTTTTTCTCAACAAAAGTAATACCTAAATTTTCAATAAGTAATTATATTTTTGTGAGTGTATTACTACAGATAGAAATTTTTGTATTTCAAGCTTTATGTTTCCTATAAGAATAGCATTTTTGAACGAAACGTTAAAAACCTCTCAGTTGTTATTTGTAAAAAAAGCTTCTTTAATAATATTACCTCTTTATTATTAACATATAATAATAATTAAGTTCATTACGAAATTTCGGTATTTGTGAAAGTTCTGTAAAAACTAATATGTAAGATATGCTTATAAATTATGACTTATATTCTAAAAATGAACAAAAGAGAAACATATGTATTAAAAATATCTTAGTAATCACTGTAAATTTAATACCAAAATTCATTTAATGTTTTCTAGAACTTTGCATAAAAAAATAAAAGTTTACTTTTGTGTATTTATTTGAAGAAAACAAAAATGTATATCAGCAATAATTACAATGAAATTTCAGGTAAATTCGAACAATTACAAGGAATAAACCACACAATGCACTTTCAGTTCCTTTCAAAAATTTCTTACTGTTTTGACAACCTCTATTTTTTAATGATAACTCATTTAATACCAGTGTTTTACTTGTCTGGTGTTTCTTCTAAGGAATTTAATTTAATTTTATATGTGGTTAGTAGGTAACCATAATAGAAATAGTTTTCTTTACAAAAACGGTGCATGGATAACAGCATGGGGATAAATAAGTTTAAATAGTATTTTTTTAACTATAGAAATGGTCGATATTGGATTATCAATCATTTTCTTTAATCTATACTAAAATATTTTTTTGCATAAAAGATAAATAAAATGCAGGTTTTCATTACACATTAAATTACATTTCTACTCACAAATATTTCTACATATGGAAAAAGACTTATGTGTACTGTAATTAATGAAAGAAACATTTTATCTTACATGTGCTCCCATTTTTATTTTGTGCTATATTTCTAATCACAAAGGGAGAGTGAATGGAAAATTAATCCACATATAATAGATTTTGTTTTAAAAAATTTCTAAAGAAATATTACAAATTCGACACAGAAAACTCATGAAGAGAGACATATCTTCAGTAATCTGACTATTAGAAAAAAGTAGTTTCAGATTTAAATAAATAAAATACTTTAATTACTATTTCAACTTTTCCAAACTAACTTTTCTGTAATATCCATTATTGAGAATATATCATTGTTAAAGGAAATACAGGCGAATTTTCTTAAATTCGTTTTCACCCAACTTTTGTCTATCTTCTTACGAATTCCTTTTTTAGAATTTGGAAATAAATCAATTTTACAATTGTAGAATAAAATTTAGTTTCCTATGGCATTGGTGTTTAAAAAAATTAATTTTTGCTGAATTGCTCTAACCTACTTCCAAATAAAGATGCCAACTTTTAAAGTCAAGAACGACGACATACGCGTACATATAGGCTTAAACAGGAGATTTTTGGTAAGCACAGGTGACAAATTGGGCGTTTTGTTTGTATACAAACACTCTCACATTTCTTATAGTGGTAATTGAACTTTAATGGTAAATGAAACACAGAACAATGAAAATTAAGGTCACTAACGTTTGCTTAACGAAATGTGGTTGTAAATACATTCGACAGACTTGTGACAAGGAAGTCAAAAGTTCTGATTGTTAGAGATTTTAATGTAATGCTCCGAGTTGCACCAAAATTACGTGTGAATACAGATTAATAGGACTACGTAAGAAAATACACTCTATAACAAAAAAACCTGATGCACCAAGGAGTTACCCAATTGTAATGAAATTTCGTACGCAAAGACATTTGTGTCGAACATGCAAACGATTAAAATTCTTTGCCCAATGAATGAATAGTGGGAGCTACAGTACATTGGAACTGCGCACTCAGCAGGTGTCTATAAGAAGCGATTCTCAATCTGATGGTCAAAATTTCTGTTGCAATGCGTTTTTAGGATACCTTTCAACGACTGAAAATTCCTTGTCGCAGGATTCGAGCTCATTACAAGCAACTATCAGAGTTTGAAAGAGATCGTATCATTGAATTGTATGAGGTTGGGTGGGCAAATCGGAAAATCAATCGTCATATGGTTCGAAGCGATGCATCTGTTATAAAATGCTGGCAAGAATGGGTTGGCAGTGGCAAATTTCAGCGTCATGATGGTAGCGATTAATCTACCTAAGGTGAAAGCAGATCGAGATGATAGATTGACTGTCGGATGAGCTGATTCATCGTTATCAACCATCAGGCGTGTGATCCGCACACCAGTGTCCACCATGACCATTCACAGACTGCTGAAAAAGCAAAATGTACGCTCGTACATTAAGGCTACGTCACCTGCCATTCACGCTTGCACACTGTTGGCTAGATTACAGTGGTGCTTGAATTGATCAGGCTGGAATGAACCTGACTTGGGACGTATAGTGTTTAGTGACTAATCTAGCCTCCATCTGTTTCCAGAAGGTCATCGAAGACGTGTCTGGGGACGACCAGGACATCGTGCCAATTCTGCTTTCACTATTGCACGCCACACAGGCCCTCAACCAGGAGTTAAAGTCTCGGGTGCCATTTCTTTTGACATATACACCCTTTTGGGCTCATTAGAAGCACACTTATAGCACAGCGGCACGTTGACGACATTCTGAGAACTGTTTTGCTACCGTTCCTATTGTAGTACCCTGGACTTATTTTCAGCAATATAATACCATACCATATATGGCCCGTGTTACTATGAAATATCTTACAGCTTGCCAAACCCTTCCTTGACAATCCTGATTGTCAGATATCTCTTCAATCGAGCATGTCTGGGATATGAAGGGAAGGAGGCTGCGTCTACTGGATAATGCTGATCACCTGGACGGACAATTGGAGCAAATTTGGTAAGAAATACCGCAGGAGACCATCAGAGTGCTTTATTACTCTATACCACGTCGTGTGGCCACTTGCCTCCAGGCTAGAAGTACATCAACACCTAATTGAGCTTGTTACTTTGTAACTATGTAACTCTGAAATAAATCATTCAATTTTTTCTGGGATTTTAATCATTTTCTATTCTGTACATAATTCTTCCACCTGTAAATTTCTGTCTCTATCGAACATCTCGTTCTTGGTACGTAAGTTTTTATTGTTTTAGAGTTTATAAAAATAATTTAAATCGTTTTTGTTTCTTGCATACAAGACTAACAATCGTGAAATGGCTTGTACGTTATAAGGTAAATTGCACGCGATTGCAGGACCTCAAGTGCACAAGAAACTGCATTCAGATAGCTAAGAAAGTTATGTTTACCAGGAAACCAATAACATGTGTCCTAAAAGATTTATGCGACGAAAGAATCATATGGGCTGAAAATAATGACAACTTGCTTTGTGATGTTAACTTTGTACTTGAGCAATACGATGCGTTATTTGTTATTTATTCTATGACATAAATGAAAGCTTAGCATGTATCAGTACAAGAGTTGCTTCAAACATATTTTAATCAAATAAAAAATAAATGTACTCATATCTTACAGTGTTTGCATAGTTAGTAATCAAACTCTACACAATGCCACTCCAAATTTACGTGAAGCCTCTACAATAAATGATATCCAATGCATTATTTCAGTAGAATAATTAAATGTTATTATAAAGAAAACAAAAAGAACATATACTAAATACTGTGACTTTCAGCAACCATGTACTTTTGAATTCTAAATGCAATCGGTCCCCAACGATCCCGTTTAAAAATTTTGAATGCTTAGTGGGAATACGAAGAATATCAACATAGATACTCTCTCACCCATTCTCATAAATATCTGCGCTTGCCAATGAGTTTTCCAGGAATCCGCTGCTTACATATGTTATCAAATAATAATCGCTGCTTATTACATCAGAAGACTTCTGGAGCAAAGTAGTCCATATTGTTAGGCTACTGGTCAATTCTTCCCCTTTGCAATTACATTTAAAAAGTAAAATTCAACGATTATAATCGAAACTCATTGTAAATCGTTCATTTTAACTCAGATTTTTGTTCCCTTATACCAGAAATATGTATATATATATATATATATATATATATATGTCTATGTATATGTATGTGTATATACGTATGCACACGCGCGTACACACACAAACACACACACATATACATATATATATATATATATATATATATATATATATATATATATATATATATATATATATATATATATATATATATAACATTGTATATTAAGGATTTGAGATTACATAGTAATATTTATGATAAAAGAGATGCCTTTAATTTTAACATTCTCAAAGGGCTTTACTGGAATTCAAATTTATCTATATCTATATATAGAAAAATTATTTATAAATATATTTATCATAATAATGTAATAGTTAGCGATAAAGCTAATATTTATTTAAATATTAATAACTTTATTAAACAATGTATGGAATATGGGTATCCTGCTAACTTTTTTACAATTATATTTCTAATAGTTCTCAGTGATATACAATATGTATTAATAACTATTACTGATATTATGTTTTAATGCCAGTATTTTAAATAATTATACAATTATTCAATAGAAGGTGCCACATGTTTAATAAATTAATAATACTATTATTTAAATATTATTTGTACTCATTTATCTTCTACAAATATTTATATCAATATATATTTAAGATTTTTTTAAACGTACATATACACACACATATACTTTATATTTTTCTATCATACTTTTTAACTTTATGTGGTACTGATTTTCCTCTGTTGTATTTGGTGGGAACATAATCAGTTCATACACTCAAGAAGTAAATCTTACTATTTACTTTTTGCATCGACTTTAAATATATACTGTGGATACTAGTAGGCCATAATTTTATCGTTATATTTTATTAGTATAGTGATTTTATTTTGTAATATTTAAGTTTCTACTAATATTATTCTTTCCTTTCCCCTTGGCACTTTGTGTAGACAAACTAAAGGTGAAGGTTGGCTAGCCCTAAAACTTGTTTAAACCTAGAATCTTGAAACCTAAGGCCAGGAGTTTCTTATTGTACTACTGTGTCTGTTATTTCCTATCTTGAATAGTTATATTTAAGTTCTATAGCTATCGGTGTATATATATTTCTGGATTGTATATATATATATATATATATATATATATATATATATATATATATATATATATATATATATATATATATATATATATATATATATATATATTATGTTGTTACTGGGATTAATTCATAAACTCCTTTGACAGAATAATCTGTTTATTTTTAAAATAAGAATAAATAAAAATGTAGAATAAAATTAATTAATTAAATGAACATTTAAACATCATTGCCTAATTGGCTTTCATTATTTTTAAAGAAATATAACGGCTCTGTCGATATGCGTCTGCTTCCCTTGCGGTCCCAACGGATTCTGTCTTGTTCTGATGTTCCTTCTATCGCTGCTCCTTTCCCCCGTCGGGGACATTGCCCTCTCTGGGGGATGCCACGGGGGCTTGCAATAGCACCTTCTACTTCACAATCGGCCATCCTGAAAATTAGCTGGCCACAGCGAAAGAAAATCCAAAATGTTGTAAGCAAACCTATAAAACAAAAATTGAAAACAGTGAAAAGAAAAAATAACAAGTGCGATACTTTTCAGTACTTCACACAGGTGTTGTTTTTCTGGAAGTAGTTCGTCATTGCTGCTCACAGCTATTCAAAAAAAAGCTATAAAAAGGGAAAGAGAAAAAGTTCAGTTCGTTTTTCACAGTTCTGTTCACAGAGAGTCACTGTGGGGGGTACTCAAATTGCAGTCGTAAAATCGTCAGGCATAAGCGGTTGACCACATCTTTATGAAATCAACAGCTGTGGATGTAAGATGAGGACCTTCGTGTTGACCAACTTCTCCACTTCATATCTATCTGGGGTTTGACGATCTTAATTAGGTAGGGTCCGTAGAAATTGGGTCGTAATTTGAGTCGTGTTCGGAACTGGGTTCTTTTGATTGTCACTGGTTCGTCTTTTTAATATATGTGTTGTTTGCGTTTTTTAACGAAGTGGGCTTTACTTTTGTTTGGCTCTTTCAACTTCGTATCCAAAATGATGGAGTTAAGGAAATCAATCTGTCTAAGCAAAACATTTTTCTCTTTGGCAAGGGCTTGATTCTCATCACTATGACTTGTTTTAATAGCATTTCTTCCACTAGACTTTGACTTCTTAGCTTTGCGCTTGCTAGGGTTAATTTCTCGTTCTTTAGTTGACATCGATGTTTTAGGATGATCGTTTGATTCCGTTAGTGCGTTTACGATGAGTATTTTTTTCTGTTAACGATGCACATTCAATTTCTTTCTCAACAAGTTGCTGTTCTGCAATTTTAAGTGTTTCTTGTAAGATCTCGTACTTTTTTTCAAGTTTAACTAACTTGTCAACCTTTTCTAAATTTGATTCTTCTAATTTATGCGATTTATCTAATAACGCCGTTTTTTCTAATGATAATGTAGATGTGTTACATACGTGCATTTCTAAATTTTTACATTTATCTTCTGCATTTTTTAATTTTAGTTGTAATACTTCTAGGGCATTATATTTTAATTCCGATTGGTTATGTGCCTTAGATACATTAATTAAATTAATAAAGTGATCCTTTTTATTAGGTATTAATTCTATACCATTTGCACTAATTTTAAATTCAGTTTGTTTTAAAACATCAGTTCCAATAATTACATCAATAGTTGTTTGCGAATTGTTAATAACATAAATGTCCGTCATAAATTTGTTATCTTCAATATCAATAGTAGATATAAAAGATCCAAAGGTTTTAATTTCACTCTTACCGAAAGAAGTTAAATTTATTTTCGTAGGATTTAACGTCTGTCTTCCAAGAATTTGATGAACACTTTCGCGTATTAAAGTAATAGTACTACCCGTATCAATAAGAGCATCCAAATCATAGCCATTTATTTTAACAGTTTTACGCATTTCTGATGAGGAATTGATTTCATTAACAACTTCACTAACAACCTCATTAACAAGTCCATGTTTAACGTCAGGTTTTTTAAATACACACTGAGAGCTTTTATGACCAAATTGGTTACAATTAAAACATTTTAAACCTTTATTTTTATGGTAACATTCATTAGAGGTATGATTAAAGAATCCACAATTATAACAACGTATACGCACATCACTCAAATTAACATTAGCATCGTTAAATTGATCTTTATTATGAAATTTATTATCAGAACACATATTTTTTTAGATGTAGGAAAATCATACTGCTTAAATTTTGTACGCTTGTTTTCATTATCTATACAATAAGAATTATTTTGCATAAAAACCTTTTCATATATTTTTAACTTTTCTTTAAATACCGAAATATTTTTACATGCATATAATATCAATTTATTATGGTTAGAATCAGGTATACCAGTTATACAATACATAATTAGGCTTTGATCGTCTAAACGAAAGTGTGATTTTGAAGCAATTTCATGCATGGCCAAAAAATATTCA
Organism: Trichonephila clavipes; assembly: GCA_019973935.1. Lineage (NCBI taxonomy): Eukaryota > Metazoa > Arthropoda > Arachnida > Araneae > Nephilidae > Trichonephila > Trichonephila clavipes. Next base: position 321,626 of record BMAU01017801.1, on the reverse strand, counting down.
AATAGAGATTCCGTAAGGCGTAATTTCCGTTTTTGCATTTCCTTGTGTACGTCGTAAGAACAAAATAAATCTTCAAATTCTTCAATTAATGCAGCTTTTAGAGAAATATACGATAATATGTTATGGAGAGTTTGGATAAAAGTCTTTGCAGGACCTTGAAGTAAACGTTTAACACAAATAATTTTTTGCAAATCAGATATGTGTGGGATAAAAATAAAGTTTTCTTCTACGTCGCGAAAAAGCTTTAACGCTGTAATTATCATTTCCCGTAAAAGACCTCATAGTCGAAAAAAGGTCCTTTAACCCTCTAACTGGATACCTTCCTCCTGAAAAGTTATTCCGAAAGCGTTTTACTCTTATATTGCTATTCCCTTCAAACATGCAACAGACTTCAATTCTTTCCCCGTTTTAAAACTTGGGAGGTCGAAAGGGGACAACTTTATGACTTGGTTCGGCGTATTTGATCATTGAGAACCAGGATAGCAATCGTTTACAGCTATCTGTTAAGTTGCCTTGGGCAATCTTGTATGAAAACCATAGTTCTTTCTACTCTGTCATTTTCCCCATAGATTCAGTCACAGTAAAATTAAAACAAAATGCAGGGTAAAAAAAACATGAAATAAATGGCGTGTTAAAAGTTAAAAATAGTTATATTTTCTTCAAACAAAATTTATTTTTCTGTCATTTTTTAAAAATTAAAAAAATATTTTGGTATTGCGATTTGAACCAGAAAAAAGCATCCTGTATTCATTTTTGAATATGAGAGTAAGAAAATGCGCTCACTTTCCTGTTTTTAAAAAGTTATGAGGTAAAAAGAGTAAAGGCCCTATCTTTTTTTTTAAACAATAAGACATAAATGGTGCATATTTTTGAAATAAAACAGATCTTTCTCTATTCAATTATATTTTTAATTTAGAATAACATAAAAAAAATGATTTCAATACTTTTAATTTATTTTAATTTAAATCATATAAATGATATTTTTATGTTAACTGAATATTTTTCGGAAAAAATCTAAATTTTCATTCCTAGTGCTCTCCTTTTCGAACTCCTTGTATTAAATAAAAATATCTTTTCTACATCGGCATTTGTGATGGACATAACACACATTCAGTCAATAATTTTTAATTTTAAGGGGGATATACTTCTTCAAATGCGCATGACAGTACTTCTAACCATTTTCTACTCAAGTTAAATTTCTTATCTTTATGTTTCTTTTATTACAAGGAAAAATGTCACAACATCGATAACTACATTTTTACACAATTCAGTCATTACAAATTCTATTGTGAGAAAAAGTTCTCCCTATATAATTTTGTCTTTCAAAACCGTACACTTAAAACAATTTTGTTCAGTGAAGTTAACCGACAGTTCCAAAATGTATTCATAACAAATTTTAAAAACAAATTTAACACTTGGAAATGTATCCAGTATTAAATTTTTCAGTATACACAAATATTTCCTGCTGTAGGGAACATATAGTATGAGATGTGGTGTGCGGTTGTGAAAGAATGTTTTCGTACGTGTTGACTATTTTTGAAAATTTAAATATCACTGAAGCTGATCATATAACTGCAAATGAGCCTTATTTTAATGTGTGCTGGTATCAAAGTAAAACTTTTTTACAATTTTAAACAGCCTATGGAATTATACTCAATATCAAACTGTTCGCAAAATGTGGCTTACAACTTCTATTCAAATTGTAAAGAAACTGAAATATAAATATATCTTACTACATTCAAAAATATTCATAATACGTAAGTATCCTGTTGCTCCACTTATTTCTGTACATTTTAAAACTGTAGCTGAATGCAATTTTTTATATTTATAAACGAGGCATAACAGCTCACACACTCGTAAAAATGTCTTTATCATTTTTAAATATACTACTATAAAAAGTATATGGATTGTAAGATCAGTTGTAAAATCCTAAAAGCTTTAAGATGAGCTAAAAACATGTAATTTTGGATTGATCAAATTTTTAATATAATACACAAATATACATGTTATTAAGCAAATATATTTGAAAATCAAACTTCCTACTGAAATAAACGTAATTGAAAGAAAAATGTTTAATTGCAAATGAGTGGGAATACATGTTTATCTAAGGGGTATCCCCAAAGTGAGGTAATCCTCAAACGTAAAACTCAAACTCAGAGGCACAGAAATCCATGAGGGCCAGGAACTACTGTGCCCATCATAATACACGTGACCATTGGACGCTGAGGTGCATGAACAGATGTCCCTATCTGGTGGTCTGTCTGAAGAGAGACCTTCAGTGTTTAAGACCCGAAGCAAGCTTGGTACTCATTTATCGACCCAATATAGCGGGATGAAAGGCAGAGTCGACCTTGCGCAGCCCGTTAATAGAACACCAGACCTGTGGTGTGGAAGCACCACTCAATACTATTCGGTAAAAAAATTTAATGTTAGAATCTTATATAAATCCCTAATGAATGAGGGAGTCCAAACTTTTTTTATGTAAACTATTTAGACGGAAATGGTTAATTATGAACATTTCACAAGTTGCATAAATTAAAATTAACCGTTATAGTTTACATAAATTTTTAAGGGTATAAAACGTGTATTTCGGCTGCACGAATTAATTTTAAAAGGAATACGGTTACGAAAAAGTAGTACAAATCTATCTAAAGTAAGGTTGGTTTGACATTGTTGTGTTTGACAATATGTAAGGTTGGTTACCTTACATATTGTCAAACACAACAATGTATTGAATGCCAATTCCACAATTTGTTGTTATAAAAATGTATGGAACATTACAAGATTTATATTTGCATTTGTAATTTATATATATATAATTTTTCCTGGGAACTTTAAAAGCTAGAGCGGCATCCATTAAAAAACCACGGTTCTCTCTCTGTTTTTCCAGATCGCCCCTGACTAAGCCGGCTCTGCCATAGTAAGTGAAAATGCCGGATTTTGTTTGTCAAGATCATTTTATAGCAGACTGCATTTTTCATGTATTTTAGATGGTCGTTTTATATTTTCTACATCAATATCTTAATGTCTGAATTTAAAATTACATAAAATTCTTGACATTCGCATCAATGACCATGATAATTTTTATTAGTATATTAATGTGTCATCACACGATTACATATTAACATATTATTTTAATCATTTAATTAATATTAAGTATAACATAACGCACACAAATTTTCTGAACATTAAAATAAATATTTCGAAAACTACTTCAGATATACTCAAAATTTTTGATTGCTAAGCGTTAGCTTCTCAGATTTGCTTCTATGTAAAACTTTATTGTATATTCGTCGATTTTTTAGTATATTTTTTTGCACTTAGCATGCACTTTTGAACTGAATTGTATGAAATCTTCGAAATATATTAAAAAATACCAAAGAAGCTATATAATAAAATTTGAAATCTATATTATACTCAAAGAGTTGCTAGAACTTATGGTAAATAATTTTTAATTTTGCGACACATTTTTTTTTTTTCGAAATTTCAAATTGAATTTATAGCATAAAATTTCTAGCTTTATACGGTCGAGATTTAAAAAAAATATCTAGATTTTAATTACTTATTCAGTTAGCCTTGCAAAAAAGATAAATGTTGAGGTATTTTGCATAAATAGATATTTTTGAAGAATAATTCGAATGTTTTTGAATTGCTCGAATTTAAAATTGGTATTTATGTTTATTTATATATGCATAAATGTCTACTGTAAATGTTTCCGTATATTTTTGATTACCATTTATTCAAACATTCAAGTTATAAAAAAAGTGTGGGAAAATCTTCATTCATGTTGTCTTTGATGTAAAATGAAGTTCAAGCACTTAAAATTCAAATATAATTCGGTGTATTTTAACAATATATAATTAGGCACTGTACGTAAACTTCCCTGAACATTTGGGCTTTGAAATCTAAAAAAAAATAATAGATCTTAATTAGTTTTTTTTGTTATTATTTTTATCAAAGTGTAAGAAAATGTTTAAATTATTTGATGAAGTTTAAATTTATTCATTTTTAGTGGTTGGAAAGTTCAAAAGATTTCAAATTTTAAAGTGTTTGGTGTTTTATTATTTTTTTTGGGGCATCTTATAATGAAATAATCATGTTTCAAAAACTGAAAGCATTGATTAAGATAAGAAAAATGAAGCGAAAGTATATACTTCGTCTTCGTCATCCGTCAATTGTTTGGTAAAATTATTTTTTAAAGACGCAAGGTCTGATAATTTTTTAAATATATGCTCGCTTAATTCTTTGGCGCTTCCCGCGCAATTCAGTCCTAATATAGTGCATACGGTAATAAGTTCAGTTTTCGTAAAGTCCTTTAAAATTTTATTCTTTTGTGCTTCAATGTCGTAATTCTGTGGGAAACCCGCGATTTTTTTTTTAACCCTTTTCTAGAAGATTTACTGTAGGGTTCGTCATTTACAATTTTGTGCAGAAGTTGCACCGTTGAAGCAGGGGCCGTCTTTAATATGTTTGCAATAGCAGAAATTTCATCTAGACAGACCATCGTAAGTAAATATCTTCAGAAGAATAAGGGAGTAAATTGGAATGGACTCACCGTCGATAATTTCGTCGTTGTGGTTTGCGTTTTTGGTTCCGTCGTTGAAGCATGCGTGGTCCACCAGTCTTGTCTCGTCGTATTTTCTAGGGGTTTTTAATTTTAATTTAATTTGATTTGAGGCCGAGCTCCCAAATGTTATGTTGTTACTGGGATTAATTCATAAACCCCTTGACAGAATAATCTGTTTATTTTTAAAATAAGAATAAATAAAAATCTAGAATAAACTTAATTAATTGAATGAACATTTAAACGTCGTTGCCTAATTGGCTTTCATTACTTTTAAAGAAATATAACGGCTCTGTCGATATGCGTCTGCTTCTCTTGCGGTCCCAACGGATTCTGTCTTTTTCTGATGTTCCTTCTATCGCTGCTCCTTTCCCCGTCGGGGAAATTGCCCTCTCTGGGGGATGTCACGGGGCTTGCAATAGCACCTTCTACTTCACATATATATTTATTTTATATATATATATATATATATATATATATATTATTTTATATATATATATATATATATATATATATATATATATATTTATATATATATATATTTATTATATATATATATATATATATATATTTATTTATTTATATATATATATATATATATATATATATATATATATATATATATATATATATATTTATATATATTATATATATATATATATATATATATATATATATTATATATATATATATATATATATATATATATATATATATATATATATATATATATATATATATATATATATATATATATATATATATATATATATATATATATATATATATATATATATATTTCGGTATTGTATATAAATATATATGAGAGTACGTGTATGTGTGATATGAATTTACCAAAATCTAATATCGTTCTTTATAAATTCAAATCATTTTTTTTTATTTCTTATAGAAAATGACTTCAAGCTCTTCAGACAGAAATAACTTCATTTTCAATTTTATCCAAGATTATATTTTATTTTGCTTAGAATACTTCGTTTGATATAAGCTTTTCACTACAATCATTCATTCAATTTATACTTTATTTTACAATCTCTATGCTATGAATTTCCTTTGACTAAATTGGTTCGTATTCAATTGGCTTGCACTAAATTGGTTCGGATTCAATTGGCTTGCATTAAATTGGTTCGGATCCAATTGGTTTGTTTGGTTTTAGTAAAAAGGATTGTTTTTCATAGACACAGTTGGCTCTTACTCCAGTATTAGATCAATTGTTCTCAGCAATAAGAAAGTATGTCTCCATTATATAACAAAATTTTATTGTATTGTAGAAGTTTCCAATTTCGTGAAACGACTGGATAGCATTCCTAATAAACCAAGTAAAACACATCAAATTCCACTAATGTACCCACTTATTCCCAAACATCATAAAGCATTAAAATAGAATAATACAAAGTTCCATAACATAAATAGTTTCATTGTTTTGTGGTTATATTTTCTTCTTGAATTTATTTGATTTTACAGTGAATACATTAATTTAAATAAAACTATACCATTTGCATGTATTTATTGATAATGATGTAGTAATATATTATATTGTAATCTATTTTTAATAAAATCCATGTTTTCTTATATTTTTTACTCAGTTTCGATTAAGTTACTGAAAAATAATCGAGAAAAGTGTAAGGCGTTCCAAATTACATCTACATACAATTAATATTTTCAATTAGTTTCTATCAAGGATGTTCAAGAAATATTTCTATTAATGCAATAGAATACATTAAAAAGCCTTCACACCTAACAGAAATGTAACTTTTGAATTATTCAATATGTTCATCCTTCTAAGGAAATACATTAAATTACTTAACTGCAGCAGTAAACAAGACTGTGTCATTTCATACCCGTTTTCGATCAACTTACAAGTTTTATATGAAATTCATTCCTCCTACATTTACTACATTTTTTGTGAAAGATATTAATAATCTAGATGAAAAAAAATTAAAATTTTATTAATGTTAAATAATTGATATTTAAGATTTTAGCAGAAATAAGAATTTGGCATTTAAGACAGGAGATTGCTGTCGGAAATGTACGTGTGTTTCTTTTACACTAAAATACGAGAGATCCGAAACATTTCTTTAAACTTTATTAAAACGTTTTTAAATTTCATAAATTACAAGTCAATTATACAAATTGTAACTCATACAAAAAGTATTAGTTTTTAATGTATATTAAAAAGAACCACAAGAGACTACTTTCATATCTTCAGTATGCATAATTTGAAAGTATTTAATTTAGAACAGCTATTACTGCACACATAAAATTGTAGCCCATTTTAACATTAAAATATATATATTCTCTATTTTTTTCTATTTACAGAGGAAAAAGAGTTTTAAATTTATAACTCAAGTTTCTACATTTTACTGAATCTGTAATACAAGGTAACATTGAATTTTAAAATCCTTGCAAATGTTTCTCATTTTTAAAACTACTCCTTGAAAAACGAGAAAAAATTTAAAATTATCTTTTCAAAAAACCAAGTTTTAGTAAAAATTTTTCTTGATTTTTCTGTAAGGAGCAGGTTTAGAAATGAAAACATTTTAATGTACAAAAATGTTAAGAGGTGGATAAAATTAAAAGTTTTCTTTGTACATTGTGAATCATTAAAAATATAATTTTCTGAAAAATATTTTTTTTCTCTGAATATATATATAAAAAATCACAAAAACATTACAAATTTGAAACTTACTTAATTATTTTAATAATTCAAATAATATATATATATATATATATATATATATATATATATATATATATATATATATATATATATATATATATATATATATATTATATTATATTATATATATATATATATATATATATTATATATATATTATATATATATATATATATATATATATATATAATGTCGGCTGGGTGGCATGGTTGGTTTGTCGCTGGCCTTCTGTTTCAAAGGTTACGGATTCGGCAAAACTATTAAATTATTAAAAAACTAGGAAAAATTAAATCCTAGTACAGGTTTGCTCAGAGCTCAGGTACCACCCTCTATATGGCACCGCACTAAAACGAGATACCTACTTTCGGTGAATGTACTAGGTAGATAGATGAATTATGTTAATAACTGTTCATAGTCTGCCATTAAAAATTTATTTATATATTTGTATATATATATACATATTATAGTTCCTCCTTCAATGCAGAAATACAAAAAAAACATTTTACAGCAAATCAATTTCCTTTTAGTGATTAGTAAAAGAGAAATATATTTTTGAGTTTTCTTTTGGAAGAACAATTAAGAATTTCTTAGTATTTTTTTAATTTGTTACTCACTAATTTTTCAAATCAAAGAAACCTTTATGCCCACATTATGAATTGATAGAAGATATTTACCACTGAAAAGTAGTAATTTTTTAAATAAGAGTCCAGGCAGTTAATCCCTTTTAATTTGCATCAGTCCATTGTTTTTCGCAATTAAGGAGCTTAAAAGAACCAAATTGGGCAGTGTCTTAAAATTTTACACTATCCTACTAACAGGTAAGAGTTTCTGCAAATTTTGAGGAGGAATTAAATTTGTTGGAAAAGAAGAATTATATATATATTATATTCTTTGTTTTATATAAAAAACACTATGTTTGTATTTTTTTTCTGTCGCAAGTAATCAACCATGACCAACAAAGCAGAACTGAGGCCTAAATTAATTCTAAATTTTAGCATTAAATCAATTTAATGGCATAATTTAGCTTCATTTCAAATCCCTTTCACGAATAATTCACGAAATAAAAAAAAAACATCTGTGGTAAAACATATTGAATAGATTGTAACGTTTCTTTTATGGATTATACACAATCGAAACAAAATATTTACTACAGAACAATGAAATTTTAAATTACAAATTAAATCATGAGTGGTTCAGTAAAGTTAATGTTTATTCAAATACCTTTTTAATCCCGTAGTTATTCATTAAAAAACTAGGAAAGTTATGTATGGAATTAGAAGAATATTTAAAAAAAACAACGTGCAATTAAAGAAAATAAAAACATTAGCCCAAAATGTATCAGCAAAAATAAAAGCTTGAAATGATTGGCTCAAAATTACTTCATGAATTCAAATCCCTCCAAGAGCATTTTAATTATTAGCACATAAATAGATAAAAAAATGCACTCAATACATACCCTTATTTATAAATTCAATGAATAATGATTTAATAACTTACGTTAATTCTCAATGAATTATGTTAAAGCAATCTTAAATTATATATATATATATATATATATATATATATATATATATATATACATAAAATAAGAAGTAGAATTTAGATTTAAAATATACTGAAGAATTCTAAAATATTTATAAATGCATTTCAGCTTCTTTCATCGAGTTCTTGACTATTTTTATTTTGTTCAAGAGCTTCTCGAAAATCCAATAAAGAATATGCCTTAAAAAGATAACTTAAAAAGAACACAGTTGTCTATTGGAAAATATAAAAATCTACCACTAAATTCCTTGTACGATATATTGAACTTCAAATATGCTATTTATTCCTGTATCTGAAGCGAGGCGAAAAGGTAGAGAAAATATATTCCTTTTTCCAACTGTTTCCAATTTAGTGCCAGCAACTCCACATTAAAACGTGCAACTATTTCGTATAAAAGCAATAAATTCTAAAGCTCAAGTCTACGAAACGCGTCTGTCAAATTTGGTACATGTATAAGATGCGAAATAGCAATGCACAAGTCGGGACGTGGTAAAAATAAATAGTTCACCTCGTATATTTCTGGCATGTACCATTTGAAAGCAATATTTGAGGTCCATAATGAAACATGACTTTTTCTTGCATTTGTTGTGGCTGTAGAATGTTTTCAAATGAAAGAAGAATTTCATGGGAAAAAAGCCATAAAGTGGATATTAAAAAATAGATAGTTAGAAATGTGAAAGTGTCGATGTAGTACAGAGTTAATTTATTTTAGAAGCAAATTTTTCCCCTCTAAATAATTTATAGACATTAAAAGTAGGAAAATCGCTAATTATTTTAATTCCTGTGATTAAAAACTCAGCTTATTTTTAAATGGGATCAAAGAAATGTGAATATATTGCATTGTAAAAAGTAATATCTCGATAAAAACAATTTTAATCAAAGTATAAAACATTTCGTAATTTTTTTCTATGTATAACGCTTTTACATTTTTAAAAATTCATTGATGGTTAGAACTAAAAATGCATGAAAGTTTCCATTTTAATCAAATACATACTATTCACATGAGGAAGTGTTGAACCTTGAAATCACACCATTGTGTACGCAAATGTTCATTCCATTCTCCAAATATCTACTCTGCATCAACGCGAGGGCTTTCAGCCTTGACAGCATTTTTCTACACAGTAGGTCTTCAGTAACGTCAGTACTGGAATCCACTATTCGATAACACCAACTGAACACTTTGTTATCGATTGCGAGCACCCTGAAGCAAATAGAAATACTCTACTATTCGAATTATTGGGGACAAAAGGGGAAAAATGATTTTTTCTAGTACCTTAGACTTTAATCAATGTATATCCTTACTTTAAAAAATTGTATATTAATACGAAGCATGCCCTCTTTTAGCAGAAAGTACCTCTTCAACACACACAAAGTTTGGTATTAACTTCACTAGTGTAGCACGCATGCTCTAGAGCAGTGATGACGAACCTATGACCCGTGGGTCAGACACCGACCGACGCAAGCTTATTACCTGACCCACGTTTGCAGGCAACCACTTGTTTGTTTACGTGGTTTTATTATGATTTTCTAATTTGAGTGCATTATTTTTATTTCATTTGTATTTTTTCAAGCATACTGCATTGATACAAAAGTAATTTAAATGCTGTCTATAACCTTCAGTTTGATCATTATAGTTCCAAAGTTATGCTAATGACTGTACATGTATATGGAAGTATGTAGTATTTGATGTAAAGCAAAAGTGTTCACAAAACGTAAAAAGCGTGCAATTTTACTCGCCTTTTGTTGGTTGTGAAAAAAATCATCAAATCAAAGGAAATAACCATACTTAAAGCACTTTCTTCAGATGAAATGCACTTTTGTAAGGTTATGTTTATTTATGTTTGTAGAAAGAGATTTCCATAGCACTTGTATCATCCCCTCTCTGTTTCACCTTGTGCGGCGCCAATTGGCATCATGCGCAAGTTTGTTATTCTCAATACTAGCAATTGTTGGCTAGCAATTTTAGGCGCGTCCTTACCAGTGTTGAGCTTAGTGACATAAATTTTGAACGCTTTTAAAGTAATGTGTATGTATATTAGGTAAGTTATTACAAAACCCCTTGTAAAAAATTATTGTATTGTACATATAAATATTTTTTTAATTGTAGCTCTGTATAACGCCGTCGGTTAAAAAATTAAAAACACGCCGTACAAGTTCCATGCCATATCACGCTGAATGATTTGATAAATATAGTGTGATTGAAAGAAATAAAATGGTTACATGTAGATGTGTTGTCATGAAAAAGGGACTTTACGTACATATAATGTAAAAAAGACATTTTGAAACGTTGTATTCTAATCTCGGCATGCCAACAGATGAAGAAAGAAAAACGTATTTTTTTACAAAAGAAAAAGATAATTTTCCTGAAAGCAGTGTTTTAAGAAGTGTATTGGTTCCAAAATAATAACTTTACAGCTGCTAGTTTCCAAGTAGCCCACTGCATTGCTCACCTAGGGAAACATTTTGGAATTTGTAAAATTTGTAAGAAAAAACCGTTTTTAGAATGTAGTCCTACATTGTTGATTTTAAAGAAAAAGACACGATTATAATGCGTAAAAATGAGTTACCTGTAAGCCGCAATATAGTTAAAGATCAAGTAATAAAATAGAAGAAAAATATTTTTTCGCAAATACATAAGTATGCAATTGATTTTGATGAGAGTAACTATGTAAATGATTATGCCCAATTAGCAGTTTTTGCTCGGTATAAGTAAGGAAATATACAATGAACGAAGGGTTAATAAAACTAATAACGTTGAAAGGGAAAGGTACCGATATTGACATTTTTAAAGAATCTGATATTGCATTTAAAGAAACAGATATTGACCTTCAAAATACTAATGCGATGTCCATAGAGTGTTCATTTAATTTATCAGTTCTACACCCAGATTCTTAATTTAAAATCGCATCATGACTTAAATTAAAATTAGTTAAGTTTCTCTCTCTCTCTCTCTATTGGCAAATTAACATTACACTAAATTAACAGTCGGATCGTATAGTGGTAACAATTATATTTATTGATTAACATATTGGTAAAAGAAACGTTAAATTTTACAAGGGTGGTACTTATCTGATGAGAATAGGAGTGACGGAAGGGTGACCCAGGGTAGTGAGTTCGCTTCCCGACTGGAGGTTTTTCTGGCAGACGTAAGAGGGAAGAAAAGCCCCGAGAATTCTTCCGGACCAGCTTTTAAAGCCGACCAGATCACTTCGAAAAGAATCCGCTACGGATTCATTACCGTCCAATCTATCACCCTGATTGGAGCGCAAGAACATAACCTTGCCGGCCATAAGGTCCGTTGAACCTAGACGCACCCACATTCCTGTGTAATCCCTATTCCCTGTAAACAGGGCAAATGCAAAAATTAAAACTGTATCTCAGGGGCCGGCGGCCTCCCATCAATACAGTATCTCTACAGCAGACGGCGCAATTACTATATTAAGGAAAACATTGGATTTATTCAGTATCTTAAGCAAAATATTTTACATTTTCTGATTGAATTTCATTGTATAATACACCAACAAGTTTTATGTGCGAAACATATAGTTTAAAATTATTTTCCAGTGTAATGTCAGGTGTAATAAAAATAGTCAACTTTATAAACGGCAGTTTGCACAGTTCTTAGAGGAAATTGAATGTCAATATTCAGGGATTTTTATATATAACAACGTGCAATAGATTAGTTTCGGGCAAGTCCTTAATCGTTTTGTAACGTTACAAGAAGAAATTAAGATATTTTCAATTGAAAAGGGCAAAATATTCGATGAATTATCCAAAATACATTGGTTAAATGATTTAATATTTTTATGCGACATCACTCGTGATTTGAATGTGAATTGAATACATAACTTCAAGGGAATTGACCAATTCCGGGGTGAAAAGACTTTTCTAGGGTATGGGCCACTTCTAATTTTTCCAAGGTATTGCAGTCCAACAAGTAATGTAAGTATGGTGAGGTAAAAAAATGGCTTACAATATTTATTATAACTTAATAATAAATGCGGAATATGTACTTACCTAAATAACTAAAATAAAAAACCGTGTTTAACCCTCCATTGGACAGAACGGATTTTTCCGCCCTACTAGAGAGGCTTCGAAAATGGACTGCACGGATTTTTCTGCCTTCAAGTAACGTTTTCAAAAGCGGATTAGCCACACTTTTCTGAAATCCTTTCCCCTTTTAAGGTTTAACATCTTGAAAGATAATGAGGGACGGAGGAAGCAACACAGCAGTAGTTTTATGGCTCGCAGGGAACCCCGTGTTTTGACCCCCCAATCGTAAAAAATCGGGGAGAAATTTCTTTACAACCCAAGAAGTGTGTGTTTCTTTGCTAGCTTGTATTTTAAAAGTTTCCAAAAGTCCCAACGCATAAGTAAAATATGTTACAATTCCCTTTTGGTTTCATATTAATTTCAAACTGTAACAAGTTGAGGCGTGTCAGGGCAATCTGCTATTTTATATAGTTAGACAAATTATCTTTTTTTAAGTATATTCTCTTTCGCTTCATTTTTCTTATTCAAAGCTTTCAGTTTTTGAAACATGATTATTTTATTATAAGATACCGAAAAATTAATAAAACATCAAACTCTTTAAAATTTGGAACCTTTTCAATTTTTCCAACCACTGAAAATGAATAAATTTAAACTTCATCAAATCATTTGAAACATTTTCTTACACTTTGATAAAAATAATAACGAAAAAAAAAAAACTAATTAAGACTTATTAGTTTTTTTTTTTTTTTTTTTTTTTTTAGATTTCAAAGCCTAAGTGTTCAGGGAAGTTTAAGTACAGTGCCTGGTTTTATGATGTTAAAATACACCGAATTATATTTGAATTTTAAGTTGTTGAACTTCAGTTTACATCAAAGACAACATGTATGAAGATTTTCACACATTTTTTTATAACTTGAATGTTTCAATTTATGGTAATCAAAAATATACGGAAACATTTACAGTAGACATTTATGCATATAAATAAACATAAAAACCAATTTTAAATTCGAGCTATAGAAAAACATTCGAATTATATATTGTTCAAAAATATCTATTTATACAAAATACCTCAACATTTATCTTTTTAAAAGGCTAACTGAATAAGTAATTAAAATCTGGATATGTTTTGATTGATTGATTGAATATTAACGTCGCACTGTTCAGCTACACGAGGGCTTTTGGCGACGAGCCACGTAATTTTGAACCATGGTCAAGTGACGTGGACACCTGAGCTGGCACCCTCCTCTCCTAACTACTGGATATGTTTTGAAATCTCGACCTTATAAAGCTAGAAATTTTATGTTAGAAATTCCATTTGAAATTTCGAAAAAATGCATCTCGCAGTTAAAAATTATTTACCATAAGTTTTAGCAATTGTTTGAGTATAATCAAAATTTCAAATTTTATTATAAAGCTTCTTTGGTATATTTTAATATATTTCGGCCGCGGTAGCTGAGTGGTATAGGTATCGGAACGTGGCTTGCTTTGTCACAAGTTCGAGCCCAGTACCACTAAAGACCCGCCGTGTAGGGCAGCGATGCACGTTAAATCTGTCGAGAGCTGAAACGTCCTCCCGTTGGTGTTGTGTGGTAGTTAGGAGAGGGGGGGTGCCAGCTCAGGTGTCGTCCACATCACTTGACCATGGCTCAAAATTACGTGGTCCGTCGCCAAAAGCCCTCGTGTAGCTGAACAGTGCGACGTTAATATTCAATCATTCATTTAATATATTTCGAAGATTTCATACAATTCAGTTGAAAACCGCATGCTAAGAGCAAAAATATACTAAAAAATTGATGAATATACAATTACAATAAATTCTTACATAGAGAAGCAAAACTGAGAAGCTAAAGCGTAGGAATAAAAATTTTGAGTATATCTGAAGTAGTTTTCGAAATATTTATTTTAAATTTTAGAAAATTTGTGTGCGTTATGTTATACTTGATATCAATTAAATAATTAAAATAATGTGTTAATATTAGTCATGTAATCGTTTGATGACACATTCATATACTAATAAAAATTATCATGGTCATTGATGCGAATGTCAAGAATTTTATGTAATTTTAAATTCAGACATTAAGGGAACCAGGACATGCTCGAAAGAGTAAAATGCCAAAATTAAGACCCTTTGTTTATGAAACATATATCATTTAAAATTTCCAATAGAGCTTAGATTTTTTTATGTCTATAATAAAGATAATTTAATTATTCTGTAGAACTACAAAAATAACTTTTACTCCAAAAGTTTTTTTTTTACTACTTAATTTAAGTAATACATAATTTTTGAGAACTCGTAATATATACTTATGTTTATGTACCATTTTTAAAAAAAGTATCCTTTTTTTATGCAAAATATTTTTTACACATATATAAAACAATACATAAAATACAGTGAAACCCTTTTTTTAGTAAAATTTTAGTATAGTTTCTTTAAAAAAAATATGAAACTTTGAAATTTGAAATTTTTTATTTTTCTGCTTTTTTATGCATAAAACAATTTTTAAAAAATTAGGCACTATTTTAATAGAAAAAAATTAGGTTCACTATTTGCATAGGCAACTTGTATAGAAGTATAAAAATCAGGAATCATACAGTGCAATAGTTTTTTTTAAAAATGTACCTAAATGCAAAAAAATATGCTTTTGAGAAAAAGTGAAAAACTAAAAAAACAATATTTTCACATATTATACACTTAATTAGTATTTCCTTGCCTATTTTATATGACTAATAATAATCCTTAACCATTTTCTAGAGTTACAAAAGTAATTTTAAATTCATATGTTTTTCTTCCCTTTGTTTTAGTTAACATGAACATAATTTTCGAGATCTTGTAATACATATTTTCATGTATAGGTACCATTTCTTACAAAAATATTCTTTGAATATACAAAAATTTACAAATATATATAAAGTAACATATTAAACATAATGAATCTGTTTTTTAACTAATTATATTTATATAATTGCATAATTTCTAAAAATAATCATAAAACCTTAAAATTATGAAAATCTTAATTTTCTTTTTTTTACATATAAAATCAATTTTCAAAAAATTAGACACATACTAAAAGATATTTTGTTCACTGTATGCACATGTATCCTGTTTAGATATATAAAAGGTTTCAAACAATATGCTACAATAGTTTTTTAAAGTGTACCTAAATTTAAAAAATATTAAACCTTCGAGAAAAATATAATAGAACTTAACAAAAAAATTTCTCCTTACATTATAGATTTGATTATTTCCCTGCTTGGTATTCATTTTCTTCATCTAAATTCTGTTTATCCATTTTCCTTTTTAAAGACATTTTATTTCTGGCTTCCAATGACACTTTATTTACTATACGTTCAGCCTCAAAAAATTCGTTTGTTATCAATTATAAGTAAGGCACGTTCCGTGTTGTATCCTGGTTTAATATGCCCAGAGCTTCAAAGACTTTTATCCTACTTACATATCCATCGTTAAAACAAATTACAGCATCCATAATCCAAATTTCAAAGTTTCAATGACAACAAAAACTGTTTTAGAATTCGCTCCCAAATACATTTGTTAAAACTTTCATTGGGATTTTGTGTTCTTCCATGAAGGCACTTTTTCAATAAGTCCTTCTCTGTGAGATCCCGAAACACTTTTTTTCACTTTCAATAAAATTGACTCAGGTAAAGAATGCTTGTGAATATAAAATTCCCCCGTAACAATGCTACGGTTATAACCGCACCAGCTATCCTCACCAAGAGGACACAAAGCGTGTTAAGGATTATCCTCAGTACTTAGTTTATGAAAATAAATAGCCCATATGGCTCTTTTCATGTCCTCCACAGATGACAAATTTTTACGGATTGCTAGCCCATAATAATGTTGGATTGAGTCCACTTTTTAAGCGTTAGCCGTCCACGTCCCGAAATATTTTTCCCATCTGATAGCTTAATGCCTTTGCTAATTTTTAGAATGTTTCTCAGCCTTGTGCCCATACGCTTTTGCACATGGCCAACACATTCTAATTTTTCAACTTCTGTGTCGCCATATACTTTTGCTTCTTTTATAGTAAGAAATCCTTTTGAGTCCCCATCACCAAGATACTGCGTATAACACGCTTTTCGTGATGTTTCAGATCGCTGAAATATACTTAATACCCCCCGACATTCCATTCCCCCACTGAATCCTTCGTAATTTTTAGCACAATTTTCACATGGTTTTTTTTTTTTTACCCTTACATGAAGAACAATATTTTGTGAGAGCTTCAAAGTCGATAACCTATCCGTTCTCAACAGACGTAGCACATACAACTCCGTTCAATGAAGAATAGCCTCTTTTATGCCATGTGCCATCCACAGCCACAGCTATATTTGAATTATTATCATTCGCTATGACTGCTTCGTGAACAGCTGCATTCATCGAGTCTTCACTAATTGTTTTTAAAACATTTAAAAACAAAAGAATTATGGCGTTCAAACTTTGCAGGTGGTGGAGGCAAATTCATAAGCCCACAGAATATTCGAGGTGCAGCTCCACCTTTTCAATAGCTCTCATTCAATATGTCAATCTTAGGTTAACATCATAACATTTATTTGATATTTTTGATGACATTGTACTCGTCGATTCTCTACAGTTGTGACAAATTATTTCCAAACTCACAGCTAAACCTCTACGACTTTTTAAATCTTCTCTCAGCTCAATTTTCTCTGAAGAACAGCAATATTTACAACATAAGAGATTTTTCATAAGGGAAGATAATAAATCCAGTTCAACGATTATGTTTACATTTTGAGAATCTTGTTCTTTTAGTAAATTCGGTATTTTAATTTTTCTCTAGAAGCACTTTCCACGGAATTCAAAAGCAATTCTTCAGTCGAGTTAGACTTTTTATGTTGATTGCTACTATACTTCCTTCTGCCAAATTTTTTTATTCTTGGCATAATTACTTGTTTAAAAAAGTTAAGATACTTTTAAAATCTTATGAATATTGATAATTATAAGTAAAAAATAAATATTTCTTACGAAAATTAATGTAAAATTTAGTAGTTGTATGCCACAAGAAACTTCGGAATAGACGAACTCAGTTCAAAAACATTGCCATAAACCGAAATTTAAAGTAAGAAATTTTGTCACACAGCTTGGAACAATAGCTCACGCACAAGCGTGGCTAAAAAGTAGCGGGGTTAACATTCAAACGAAAAAAACAATCAAAAGTTAATATAGATAAAACACAGGGGAAACTACATATTTAAAGTTCAAAGGGGCGTGTCAAAAGGGGCGTGGTCATTTATTTACATTTTTATTTTTCATATTTTAGGGCTATTTTATCAACAAACATATAAGTATTATACATTTTTAGATTCAGAAAAATAAGCACTATTTTTTAGAACTAAAATTGAAAAAATCGATTATTTGAAAGTATACGATGTCCCTGTTCCCTTAAGATATTGATGTAGAAAATATAAAACGACCATCTAAAATACATGAAAAATACAGTCTGCTATAAAATGATCTTGAGAAACAAAATCCGGCATTTTCGCTTACTATGGCAGAGCAGGCTTAGTCAGGGGCGATCTGGAAAAACAGAGAGAGAACCGCGGTTTTGATGGATGCCGCTCTAGCTTTTAAAGCTCCCAGGAAAATTATATATATATATAAATTACAAATGCAAAAATAAATCTTGTAATTTTCCATACATTTTTATAACAACGAATCGTGTAATTGGCTTCCAATACATTGTTGTGTTTGACAATATCTAAGGTAACCAACCCTACGTTAGATAGATTTGTACTACTTTTTTCGTAACCGTATTCTTTTTAAAATTAATTCGTGCAGCCGAAATACACCTTTTTTGTACCCTTAAAAATTTATGTTAACTATAACGGTTAATTCTAATTTATGCAACTTGTGAAATGTTCATAATTAAACATTTGCGTCTCAACAGTTTACATGAAAAAAAAAGTTTGGACTCCTTCATTCATTAGGGATTTATATAAGATTCTAACATTAAATTTTATTTTTCACCGAATAGGATGGAGTGAAAGTGTATAGTGCTTCCACACCACAGATCTGGGGTTCTATTAACGGGATGCGGAAGGTCGACTCTGCCTTTCATCCCCGCTACATTGGGTCGATAAATGAGTACCAAGCTTGCTTCGGGTCTTAAACACTGAAGGTCTCTCTTCAGACAAAGCACCAAATCGGGACATCTGTTCATGCACCTCAGCGTCCAATGGTCACGTGTATTATAATGGGCACAGTAGTTCCTGGCCCTCATGGATTGTTGTGCTTCTGAGTTTGAGTCTTAAGTTTGAGGATTACCTCACTTTGGGGATACCCCTTAGATAAACATGTATTTCCACTCATTTGCAATTAAAAATTTTTCTTTCAATTACGTTTATTTAAGAAGGAAGTTTGATTTTTCAAATGTATTTGCTTGATAATATGTATATTTGTGTATTATATTAAAAATTTGATCAGTCCAAAATTACATGTTTTTAGCTCCTATAAAAGCTTTTAGGATTTTACAACTGATCTTACAATCCATATACGTTTTATAGTAGTATATTTAAAAATGATAAGGACATTTTTACGACTGTGTGAGCTGTTATGCCTCGTTTATAAATATAAAAAATTGCATTCAGCTACAGTTTTTAAAATGTACAGAAATAAGTGGAGCAACAGGATACTTACGTATTATGAATATTTTTGACTGCAGTATGATATATTTATATTTCAGTTTCTTTACAATTTTGAATAGAAGTTGTAAGCCATTTTGCGAATAGTTTGATATTGAGTATAAACCCATAGGCTGTTTAATATTGTAAAGCAGTGTTTCTCAAACTGTGGGGCGCGCCCCCCTGGGGGGCGCGATAAACGTACAAGGGGGGCGCGAGCATATCGAAAATAAAAGATTAAAAAAAATTTATTTACTGGAATGAAGTAAAACAAAATACTTTCTGACATAATAAAAAAATACACATTTACACTGATATAATTCATATATCTGCGATATTACGTCATAAAAATTAAAGCTACTTCTTTTCAAACCAAAATGAGAAAAAACAAAACCCAGACCCATAATCGAAAAAAAAATTTAGGAAGGTAAAAAATTCATCACTGTTATATATTTGTCATCAGATGTAGGCAGCAGAATGTAGTTGCTGCGGTTTGACCTTCGAACTTACTTGTACGGTTAGTTATGTCCCTGCTCTTATGTGTATTTGTTTTTTAATTTAGGGAAGTTGCAAATAAACTATTTCTGCTGCGATTTTTTCCTTGTAAAATATTTTTATGATTTTTGGAAAAGCACAGAGAACTCTTTGAAGGATTACTTGGCCAAGATTTATTTCTATGAGTTATTCCCAAACATATAAAAAAGCGTAATGAAAAAAAACGTTTTACATAATTTTTTTTGAACATCCATATTGTAATAAATACACTTTTATTCCGGAGCTGTCACGCCAAGCACAGAGTGCACGAAATGGGTAATTCTGGCAAAACTGTTTAATTGTTACCAATGGCTCTGACACACTATCCTCCTGTTTGACAGTCTTAACGTGTGAACTAAAATATATATTTGTCACATATCTCCCTCTTTTTGGGAGTGACAAACGTTTTTTTACAATCTTAAGGTACTTGTTTTGACTGAGTTATCGGTGTGATAACTTTTTTCCGAAATATTTTCTGTGTCCTTGAAAGTAGGTGAGTATATTTCTCTTAATTAAATTATTCACTGGTATTACTATTTTTATTGTGTACTATAAAATAATTATAAAAAAAGGATTGGGGGGACTCAATAATTCCACTCGACCATTAGTATCGAGTGCGTGCCTGCTCCAGGTTTAAAACATGTTGAAGACTTTTCAATTTAAATATTAAAAATAATACAATTATTTCTCATCGGAATTTTATATTATTGTTCATTATTCGACATCAATTCTAAATGCTAATTCTGTGAGGCTTAAAATTACAGTTCGCTTAAAACTAATTATAATTTGAGCAATGATTTTAAAAATCATTTTACATTTTTGTAAACATTGTTGCGCACTTGGCTTTACTCTCCTTAAAATCCAGCGATTATATCAATAATGTTTTATTTTCTTATAAATGAAATCGTGCAAATAGCGGGTATTTCAGCCGGTATACTTTTAATGTATCAGTGCTGCACAGAGTATTTTATAACTAATTAATTAATGCTAAATTAAGAACAAGTTTAATAAGTATTAGCGACTTCCATGGGCTTGTCTTACAGAGCAAATTTTTCAAAGGAATGCTTATGATTAGAAATTGATCCACTGAGTTCTTTCTAAAAAAAAGCTGATATCTATATTTTGCCTTCTAAGCAGCCACCGCATTTTGCAATATGTTCCAATTTAAAAATTAGAGAAACGAAAAATAACATAATAACTATCCTATTACTTAATATTTTTTTGCTTAAAAGCAACATATTCAAAATTTAATACTTATGTCATGAATTTGTACGGTATATAATTAATATTATTGCTTTAGCGTAAAAAAAGTGCATTATTATTGCATTCAGTACATTATTAATGTATAAGGGGGGCGCGATAAAAATTGTGAATGATAAGGGGGCGCCAATTTTGAAAGTTTGAGAAGCACTGTTGTAAAGTGTTTTACTTTGATACCAGCACACATTAAAATAAGGCTCATTTGCAGTTATATGACCAGCTTCAGTGATATTTAAATTTTCAAAAATAGTCTACACGTACGAAAACATTCTTTCACAACCGCACACCACATCTCATTCTATATCTTCCCTACAGCAGGAAATATTTGTGTATACTGAAAAATTTAATACAGGATACATTTCCAAGTGTTAAATTTGTTTTTAAAATTTGGTATGAATACATTGTGAAAATGTCGGTTAACTTCACTGAACAAAATTGTTTTAAGTGTACGGTTTTGAAAGACAAAATTAATTAGGGAGAATTTTTCTCACAATAGAATTTGTAATGACTGAATTGTGTGAAAATGAAGTTATTGATGTGTGACATTTTTCCTTGTAATAAAAGAAACAGAAAGATAAGAAATTTAACTTGAGTAGAAAATGGATAGTACTGTCATGCACATTTGAAGAAGTATATTCCCATTAAAATTAAAAATTATTGACTGAATGTGTGTTATGTCCATCACAAATGCCGATGTAGAAAAGGAATTTTTATTTAATACAAGAAGTTCGAAAAAGAGAACACTAGGAAGGAAAATTTAAATTTTTTCCGAAAAATATTCAGTTAACATAAAAATATCTTTTTTATATGATTTTAATTAAAATAAATTAAAAGTATTGAAATCCTTTTTATGCTATTTTAAATTAAAAATATAACTGAATAGAGAAAGATCGGTTTTATTTCATAAATATAATCATTGTATGTAATATTTATTCTGTTATTGTTTAAAAATGAGATAGCGCTTTTGCTCTTTTTACCTCATAACTTTTTTAAAAACAGGAAAACAAGCGGGTTTTTTTACTCTCATATTCAAAAAATGAATACAGGATGCTTTTTTTCTGGTTCAAATCGTAATACAAATATATATATATATATATATATATATATATATATATATATATATATATATATATATATATATATATATATATATATTAATTTTTTAAAAATGACAGAAAAATAAATTTTCTTTGAAGAAAATATAATTATTTTTCAACTTCTAACATACTATTTATTTCATTTTTTTCTCTTTTTTTACCTTTCATTTCGTTTTTAATTTTACTGTGACTGAACATATAGGAGAAAGAAACACCGTATCTTTTTCAAAGAGGATTGATCAAGAGAGGATATCTACGCTTTCAAAGAAGATTGCCCAAGGCAACTTAACAGCTAGCTGTAAACGATTGATCTGTTGGTTCTTACTTTTCAAAGCGACCGAACTGGGTCGTAAAATTTTCCCCGTTTGACCACCTAAGTTCTAAAAGGGAAAGGAAAAAAAAAGTATGTTGCATTTTTGAAGGGAATCGCAAAATAAGAGTTAAACGCTTTCGGAATAACTTTTCAGGAGGAAGGTGTCCAGTTAGAGGGTTAAAGTAAGTACAGACATTATAATCATATTCACAAAGGGCTATTATCATGGTCTTAAGGTGTCCGACTACATTCGGAACCGTGATTTTAAAAAGGCACATAAATGGATAATTTTCCTGATATTTAGCGTCACTTAGTTTAGAATATATGCATAAAATTGTTTTAAGGACATTTTAACAAAAAAATTATTTAAATATAATACTTTGGCACAAATTAACTCAGAATAATCTTTTTTCCAAATGTTCTCTGTTTATTTTTAGTTTGTTGTTTTTGTTTCATCGACGGACCAGCCACGCTTATTTCTTTTTCACTTTTTTTTAACCACATAACATATATCACACAAAATAAAAATGCTATTTACAAGCGCAGCAAATTTTAAGTAATTTTTATTGTGAGCTTCGAGTATTAGAGTCCTATATTAATGCTCACGTCTGAATATTAAAGAGAAATTTTTCTCGTCTATCTCGTTCCACAGAAAGTTCTCCACTGCCGCCACAGCGCGGCAAATAAACATAGTTGCATTTGTGCGCATGACGTTGGCGCGCATGCGCCAACATTCTTTTTTTGTGAAAAAATACTTCTATTATAATAATATTTTGTCTGTATATAGCTCAGACCTCTCTACAGAGCCTCAACTAGAATCTTTGAAATATATAACTTAGAAGTGGGTTTATTCATATTTTACGGCCACAGAGGGGAGCAATTTTAAGAGAAAAACGCCGATAATTATTTCAAATGGTGATAACTCTGAAAATAATGTGATTTTTTCAAAAATTATCGTTAAGCCTCTGTAGAGAGGTCTGAGCTATATAAAGACAAAATATTACTATAATAGAAACATTTTTTACAAAAGGAGATCATTTGGAAAAAAAAAATATTCTAGGTCAATTTTTTGCCAAAATATTATATTTAAATACATTTTTTTTGTCAAAATGTCCTTAAAATAATTTTATGCATGTACTCTAATCTGAGTGACACTAAATATCATGAAAATTATCCATTTATGCGCTTTTACAAAATCACGTTTCCGAACGTATTCGGATACCTTAAAGTATCCAAAAGTAATGACTTATTACGGACTACGGAATATAATAATCTTTTCATCCATGCATTGGAAAACTCTACAAGATTTGTTGGGCCTACTTCGATCGGTTGCACGAATAAACATTATTTGACAATTGCAGACGATACACTTTTTACATAGACTTCATTTGTAAAGATGTGGATGCTACAGTAAAAGATGCAGTGCGTACTTGGTTAACGGAATTTAAATCAGTCACTTGTGTACAGCGTCGTGTTTGAACAAAATGGAATGGAGTTACTGGTGGGTCTAATAGACTTATCAGGGCTTCTACAAAATGAGTACCGTACACGATCAACAATTCTATCACGAAAACTAAAGGATAGTTGTCAGTTTGAGATACCAAAGTTCCCGTCTCCTTTAAAGTTCTTTCCCATTAGTGGATATATTTTGATGTCGGAGGGTCCACATTGAATTATCTTCGAACATGTCGCTGCACAAGCGTGACATTTAAATTCAGTTAACCAAAGTACGCACTGCATCTTTTACTATGGCGTCCACATCTTTACTAATGAAGTCAGTGTAAAAAGTTAGTTGTCTGTGATTGCCGAATAATGCGCGCACGTGCAGCCGGTCGGACTAGACCCGAAAAATCTCGGAGAGTTTTCCAATTCATGGATGAACAATTTATTACATTCTGATGGGTAGTTCCTAAATAATAAGCCATTTCTTTTGGATACTTTAAGCCCGGACAACCTGTGTCACGAACGAAGCCAACGAATTTGTAGTTAAATTAGAGTGGCGCTGTGAACGCGTTCCTTTTTTTGTTTCATGATCTGTTTTCTTTCAGTAGTAGTAGTAGTAATTTGATTCTGTAGTTCGAACGTGAAATGTATCAGTTGTCGAATTTTCTTATCCCTTAAATCTTTTTTAGATCAAAAAGGACCCTCATTCTCTTGATTAAGAGTCTATTTTAAGTATCAGAATCGAATTTTTAGGTGAAACTCATCCCGGGCGTTAGAACGGATGAATAAGTAAGTGATACCTATATGCTGACATTAGAATTAGTGAAATCGGAAATTACTTTTTTCACATCCTGTATAATAACATCAAATGATGCATTAATTATCAAGCAATTCAAAATATAGTAAAAAATAAAATATTTTCTACTGTTCTCATAATTATAGTCTGCATACTGTTAGCCAATCTGGATTATTTCAATATACAGTTACTAACTGCTATTCTGCAAGTGGTCACCCCGAAATGTTTTAGTGGTCCAACGGTCGATCGCGATCGACTTAATGCCCACCTACCGACTAAATGTTTTAACGATGTTTGAAAATATGAAAATATTTATGACGGGAAAAAATTGACATCTTTACTGAGGATTTGGAATTGAAAAACGTAAAATATTTTCCTCAATTGCAAAATCATTTTCAAAACGCAATAATGTTTCAAAACTACATTGACATTCAAGAAAATGCAATAAAAATTATTTAATTATTATGCAGGAAATAAAACAAGCTTTTGAGGAGAGATTTAATGAATTTAAAAGTTTGGAAATCACATTTCACTCTATTTTGTATCCATACAGAACAGAATTTCAAATAATGGAGTTACGAATTTACGTGAAAAGGTATTGATGACTTAGAAATGGAATTAGTTGAGTTTCAAATCAGCTTCAAAAAAGCAAAAACTGTTTTTCGGGCTGGAAAAGTGATGACAACTGTTTTTGAGGATAGTCATGGAGTTATTTTAATCGATTATCTTCCAAAGAGAAAAACCCTTACACGAGCGTACTACTCATTATTACTTGACAAGTTGAAGACAGAACCTGCTGAAAAACCGCCATATTTGCGGAAAAAGATTATAATGTTTCACCAAGACAACGCACCGTCTTACACCTCAATGGTTGTCATGGCGAAAGCCCACGAATTACAGTTTGAACTGCTTGACCATCCGCCGTACTCACCAGATCTAGACCCAAGCAACTTTATTTTTCTTTCATTTAAAAATTGCACTCGGAGGGCAGAGATTTTCTTTGAATGAAGAGGCAATCCCCTCCGTGAACAATTATTTTGTAGAGAAAAACGCTTACAACTATTTGGACGGGTTACAGAGATGGGAGCATCGCTGATAGAAGTGTGAAGAGTTATAAGGAGACTATGTTGAAAAATAAAATTTAAAGAAATAGGAAAAAATGTCTTCAATCTCTGTTTGGTCAGAAACTTTACAGATCAACATCGTATGCATATGTGTACATATACTGACAAATAATATTTCATAATAATTATTGTATGTAATTTTCGTTACTACTTATTCATTCAAAAACTTATTGCCATTTTAACCAAAAACTTAAGGATTTTTAGCCCATCTAAAAAATTTTCAATCGTCAAACCACGCATATTTTTACCCGCTAAGCCAACTGAATTTAAAAAAATGTTCAGTTTTAAAAATACTCAGTTAAAAATTTTACTCTTAACTCTGGTGCAAATGAACAGTAGTGATCCACGAACTAGTACTAAAAAAATATGATCAAAATTGAACCCACGGCTCGAAAAGTTAAGCCTTCCATGTTCTAGAGTTTAATATTAGGAACTACACTTGTTTATAATATGTTCTGTTGTCGTGCAATTCATCTTAGCTAAACGATTCTTGAAAATACGCTGTAAGTTTTCAAAATGATACAGGTCTGGTGAATTACCAGGCCAAACAAGCATTTGTATTTTATTTCCCCACACAAAAATCTGGAATGTATCGAGTTGTGACATAGAGTCAAGTCTTGCTGAAATGTCCCATCAAATGTTATCAAACATTGAACAATCGTACCACATAATATTTCGATGTGTATTTTAAAGAATTCATTATGACTTTAAGAAAAACTAAACTTTCCAAGTACCATTTGTAGTGGAAAAACCGCAAAACATCTCTTCAGTAAGGTGTTTTGCAGTCTTTTGGTTGTGATCTGGTAACAAAGTTTCAACTTCACTTTGACTTATTGCACTTGATTTGACTTACTGCACCAGTCGTAAACAGTTCAAGGTCAATATTTTGGCCCAAGCTAGACGTTTTCCCATCATCCCATCATTTTCTGAGTTAGAAACTGTTTTATCTTTGAGCTTGTTGCCCTACAACAAAATTCCAGAGGTTTTTGCGTACAATCAAGGTACTCACTTTAACACTATAATCTAGTAAATCCGTTCGAAGATCTATGCTTGTCTTCCTTGAATTGATTTTGCAATTTTTTATTAAAATTTTATCAGTTCGTGGAATAGTTTTCTGCTTGCACCCCGATTTTCCTTTTCTTTTTGGAGAGGATGTACCGGAACTTTGAAATGTTCTCAAAATTCTTCAAACACTTAATTTGCCCTCACCAATTATCGTAGCTATCTCTCAAAGTCGTAACAGTGTGTTCATTAAGGAACTATTGTTTTAGAATGCTTCTCATCGGTGTAATATCCATCTTTGAAAAAGCAAAAGTAATGCGTGTTACACGGAACACAAAAATATAGCCCGCAACTGAGCTACTGATAAACTGAAACCAGTCATACAAGTAAATTATAGTCAAAGTTGAAAAGTCACCATACCTCTTGGCAGATATAACCAAGGTTCCGGACACATCACTGGTAATCACATACGTACTCAGACAAGAAAATATATTTATCTCAATTAATTCGAACAGTGCAGTATATAAAAAATTGTATTTATCTTTTTTTGTCCTTCTAATCTAATTATTTTTTATAATATAAACAGAATATATATAATAAACTGCGTCAGACTGACCACCTGATCGGAACATCTAATGCAACTCACGGCCCAAGGTCACGTATACTGAGTTACGCACAGTAGACCTTGGCCCTCATGGGCTGTCACACCACTTAGTTATATATAATAAACAAATTTAATAGCTAAAGAGGCTTCATTACGTGCATATAATGTATTACGATAAATTTTTGAAATTTCATTATCAGAAAAATATCTCACTCGTTCCTATAATTTATAATAAATTTAGTTATTTTATTGTCATAGGAAAATCGTAAATTTTTCTCCTTTTAAATTTATTATTATTGGAAAATATAATTTATGTATTTTCCAATAAATGCTTTCAAAACGATACTAAAGTAGTTTTACAGAAAAATCAGACACACACATCATTTTAATTGTTTCAAGCTGTACCCATGCTTCTATATCAAACATTGCATTGTACTGTATTACATTTTAAGACCAATTGTTAATTTTAAAGCATAGTTCCGTACAATCTTTCCTACTATAAGAATATTCTGACCTTTTCCGAGAAAAGTGTCACGCAAACACGTAAGTTAAAAATATAAAATACACATTAATTAGCAAAATATTCTTCTTTCTACTTCGTTACGTCATTAACGTCTCATGATTATATTTTTTAACTGAAAGTGTGAGCAAAAATTTTAGCTTAGCTTCTATACATATCAGATTCAATTAACTTCAATTTGCGCTCCAATGAACATAATAATTTAACACACGAATGGCTTCTCAATAGAGCGTTCATGAATACTTGTTGATAACATTTGCGGTAGATGCTGCACAAATTGCTTCAAATGACATTTAGCTTCATTAAGCTTTATCATATTATGAAAGAAATTATCTTTCCCTTGCCTTATCAAAACACTTTTTACTCCCAGACTAAATTTAATTATATTATCAAATCGACACCGAAGGGAATAAGGTTGTCTTTAGAGTCTAATTTAAAAGAACAATTATCAATTAGTTGCTTTAATAGCTTAATACAGAATTTACTATCCCGTTTCACAAACCATTATTAGAATGGTTCAATATGAACTCAGAATTTTTTTTTCGTGGGGATTTCTTTCCTTTTATTATTATTTGAACTAATAGCCACACAGGTATTAACTTTCCTGTTCAAACATTGGTATAAAATTGTTATGTTTGTTTTGACTTGAGAGAGAGGACTGTGATGTGATCATATCACTCAATAAAATTGTAATTGCATAATTGTTTTATTTTCAATACATAAGAATAACTACTAACGTGGTGTGTAATTTTAATAGAAAGAAAACCATACGTATAACATTCTTGGTTTATTCAATTACATGCAGGAGTAATCTATTCAGTGAATATTCGAGATATATTTTATGTTTACAAAAGGTGGATGGTTAAACAGTATTCTTCCAAGGATTCGAATAAATCATCTATGTTCCCGAAAAAACTATTATTTTTTTTTAATAAAGACGCCTAAACTACTGTAGCTAAAAATAATCATTTAAACCACACCTTGGATCAACACCAGAATAATTCTACAAGAGGAAGAAATTTACAATAACTAACAATTTAAGTTTGTTAGTTCAAGTTAACACAAATAATTACAATCTTGTACAATATTTTCTAAGCAATGGTGATCCACTTTATTTTGCCGCCTTGTTTACGTAAGACTTTGACAGTTCGTATAATTAAATTTTCTGTCAAAAATTTCTAAAAAAATAAAACAATGTAAGTATAATTTTAAATGTTTTATATGAATGTCACATTAAAGTAACATATGTAGGGTGTTACCAAATTCGTCTGACAAATCCATAGTGAGGTGCACGGACAGGACGACAAATCACCACAGAATATAGGGTCTCAAACCGTGATAATCGTGACCATCAGTAGGACGATGAGCCAAACGAGGGGCGTAGCTTAACGAATGCGAGGATTTGGAGAGCCATGGTAGGGCTGAAGAAACCTGCGTGAATGCAAATTTCCCACTTCATGAGGAGTTGCTACAAGGAGTACCGGCAACCGTACACCAGGAAGTGTGGCTCATGTATGACAATGCCTCACATTTTTCGATCGAGGTGTGTTACAACCTACACATTACATATCCCGAGGGGAAGTGAGTTACTTGTGGCTTGGATTCCACGTTCCCGGAACCTCAATCCATTGGATGTCTTCTTCTTAGAGCACCTTGAAATTGTTTCTGTATGAGACGAAGGGGGCTACAACAATGTTTCTCAAACTGTGGGGCGTGGCCCACTTGGAGGGCGGGATGACTCTATGAAGGGGTGCGAGAATATTGAAAAATTGAAAAAAAAAAGATTATTTAAAAAAATCTATGAAATTACTGAACGTAAAAAATACATTCTTACATTTAAAAAAAAATTAACATTTACCCTGATATAATACACTTATAAATGTATCAGTTGTGTACAATGTATTTTACATTTAATTTAACAATACAAAGTTAAAAACCAGTTTAATAATTACAAGTGATCCCTTTGGCTTATCATATATGAAATTATAAACAGACATTAACACTTATGTTGATAATTTTACGGTTTATAAATAATCCCTTTACTTCCGATTAAGAGTTATACCCTTAACTCCCCAAATGTCTCCGTTTTCCACGTAGGCGTGCCCATGTGATGTATTGGAGGTGGGTGGGGAAAAAGAACAAATAAGTAAACACTGTGTTACATGTAAATCCTTCACAAACACTGTCAAGGTATTTTATTGCATTCCAAATCCTTCGAAATAATTTTATGGATAGCAGTGCACAGGAAAGATCGTATTTCGGAACAACGTATGTATACGTCTGAGACGTTTAACGCACTGGTTGAGCGAGATGTATATATATATATATCGGTATCACCTAAGAGTTTCAAGTTGTACTGTACCTTTAGCGTCAAATATAATATTATTGAATTCAATTTATTGTTATTTGTATAGAAGGGGGTGCGATGAAAATTATAATTGAATAATAGGTCGCAAATATTGAAAGTTTGAGAAGCACTGGGCTACAATAGAGGATCTTAAGGCATGGATCATCATCACTTCAGCTGACATCGTCAGCACTCCGAAATTGTTTGAATACGTCCTACAAACCTTCATCCATTGGCATTGGCTGTGCTATGACCTACTCAACCGCAATTTTGAACAATGTCTGCGTCAATCACGTGTTGCCTTTCCGAGGTCAAGCTGTGACGCGTTGTTGGCATTGTAAATATACTTTACGTCTAATAAATGTATCTCCTACCTCTTATTGCACCTTTCCATTCCACTGGACATCATCCCTTCATAACTGTTTTTTCGAATTACACCGACTAAGCATGGTTTGTAACTCCATGTTTCATAGTGAATTTTCGTCCCCCTGCTGCCTACTATTACGCCTCTGAATTTGTAAGCCGAATTGGGTAATATCTTGCATATATAACCGCATATTGGCGCGAATTCCAATTTAAGCATCGCAATTAGTGTATATCTGCACTAATTTTGTGACGGATTCTATCAGCTGGTCTTCAACTAATACTTTTGGGGAAACTATTCTTTAGTTGTAATTTTAGTTTAAAACCGCATTCGGTAGAGATGACTTGATTTTATGCTAATGCAAATGCTATTTAAATTCTGGCATTGGGCGTATTATGTTGATCGTGGAATAATTAAAAGTTAGTAGTGGAAAATGATTTGTGAACAGTAAACTGTGTGTGTTGAAGTTAATATTCATCTTAGCATCCACTCAGAGCAGTGGAAGAAAAACTAGAAGTTCATTTGTACCAAGCGGTTACAGTTCAAGAAGCTTTTGTCACGTGAACTACGAGCTGCTCATGAGAAAATCATTTTGTATAATCTTATAAGTCAAACTAAGATCTTTTTTTAGATTGCTCTTATAATTAATGAGTAAGTTCTAAATTTCTCTAAAAGTGTTAGTTATAAATTAAAGGTAATTATTTTTAAAACCGTGTCTTCTTCCCGAACATTTTTACACTAGCAGTCTCTGGGTTGCGACAACTTCATTGTCTCCCACAATTCATTTTTCCACTTCGAGCTGTTAACATTAATATGAAGTTTGTTCAGTTACACAAAAATTACAAAAATTATTGAGAGAATCTCTGAGTATACATCGTCATCAATTTAAATACATTAACCCAGTAGGCTACATGTTGATAATATTTACGTGTGACATGTGTATTATAACAAATGCATGTTCTCTTGTATGGCCAAGAATTGGTTCCTAGTTAACTAACTTAAGTCCACAATGCCTATTTTATTATTGGCTGAATCATTTATCCGGCAAACTCTGTAAATCATTAATACTGTGTTACGTAACTTACGATTATTTGTATTATTGAAAAATTAAGAGAATTAAGACAACAACATTTCTTCCTATTTCTTCAAAAT
The DNA here is from genome assembly GCA_019973935.1 of Trichonephila clavipes. NCBI lineage: Eukaryota > Metazoa > Arthropoda > Arachnida > Araneae > Nephilidae > Trichonephila > Trichonephila clavipes. Next base: position 289,619 of record BMAU01017801.1, on the reverse strand, counting down.
GCATTTATACAGTAAATAAATAATTCACACTTCTTCTCAGTATCTAAATAACCTCTCTTTTTCTCTCTCTCTTCTTATTTGACAAAACCACTCACAAATTTTCCTCTAAATATACTCTTAAAATATTAATTCAAAATAAAGTGATAACTTCAATATCAACAACCCTATATAAAAATATCTGTAATGTTAAAAGTACCCACTCTCTCACACACAACCGATACGATGCACTCGTAGGAAGGATAAGGGGTAAATAAAAGAAATCATATAGTATTGCATGGTCAACTACACATTTTTCATAAGGTGGAAATGCCTTCTTCTCAGAATGATTGATTAATTTAATTTTAATGTCGCATTGTTCAGCTACAGGAGGGCTTTTAGCGACGGACCACGTAATTTTGAAATATGGTCAAGTGACGTGGATGACACCTGATCTGGCACCCCCTCTCCTAATACCACACCACACCAGCAGGAGGACGTTTCGGCTTTCGACAGATTTAACGTGCATCGCTACTCTGCATGGCGGGTCTTTAGTGGTAGCCTTCTTCTCAGATGTTTGGCTGTAAAATAATCTCTTTCAAAACTAGTATTTAAGAAGAGCCCCAACGCAGTAATAGAACAGACAAATACTCAAAATTGAGTTAGCGGACATAGACGAATTTTTCAGTCCCCATAATATCTACTATGGGCTTTGGTATGCAAACATACGCATTTCACACACATACCTACTTTCCTATGTGATTCCGATTCATCTTTGAGCCTCCCAATCAAGCTTAATGTTTATCGCATGGGTACTGAATCATCCAGTATAATGCAAACTATTCGTGTCTGACATTTTCGTAGTTCTTGAAACTTCTTAAGATAATCGGTCAAATCATGATATTAATTCTTTGTTGAAATTTTGAAAGTATAAGCATTCTATTTGTTGCTTTAATTGCTCTGAGAGTAACACAGTAAGTTAGATGATTGGGTAAAGTAACACAGTTGATCTTAGTTACGAAATTCTAATTCAGAACCTCAATCAAATGAAAGGGAATATATCTATTTGTGAATCACAAATGACTGATTATTACATTATATCATGCGATGACTTTGGCCTTATAAAGATGAAGTCACGTCCATTTATTAAAGACTTTGGTTTGTCATTCTTCGTAATGGCCAGACAATGTTTTTTTTTACTGATAATTCTGACAATAAAGCCTTTTTCTGCTTTGTTCCATAATGTACGTGTTCAGTTCACTTTTTGGCTTCTAATATTCTATCCATCTTTAAAAGCTTATTGTTCGTGTGTAGAGCGAATTCTTTGTCACCCAGTTAATTATTTTCTTAATTAGGGCACAATCTGAACATTTTCACATTTGGGTGTAATACGCTAACGAGTAGCGTTGAAAGATAACGTTTTATGAACTTCTGGGAAATTCGTCGTATAAAGGGTGTTTTATTCCACTAAATATGAGTATAAAAATCCCCCTTAGGGGTTTGAAAAGAAAAAAAAGCAAGAAGTAAAGATAAGAGATATTAAATTTTCACGAAAAGAAATCGTTATCTTTATTATCACCATTTATTCTTTTTATGTTGTAGATTCAAAGCAATTTTTTTTATCTTTTGACTTTCAATACTTAAGTTTATAAAATTAGATCTTAAAGACGATAGTATGTCAAATGTGTTGCGTTATGTCCATCTTCTACTTCAATTTTTTTTTTTTTTTTTTTACATTGGTAAACTTAGAGATGTAAGACAAACTTTTTTTTACTAAATATTTAATGTATTTCGTATTTTTATTATACAATCGATTATTATTTTGCTGGAATTTTTATTCATTTGATTATTTAAAATTTTTGTTTAGTTTTTAAGCACTATGTATAAAAAATAATTTATTTCGTCATAGTACAATTTGATATGTAACTATATGTATTTTTAAATAATGATTGAATTTTTTGTTAACATGTATTTTTATTAAAGTAAAAGTTAGGTTAAAGAAAGTTAGAGTTAGAGTAGGTAGTTATCATCAAACTATTTAACCAGTAAGAATGATGTTTCATTATTATGCTGGCATATCAATAAGTTAGGTTTATTTTTGAACATTAAATATTTTTCTAAAATATATTTCAATTGTGTATTAATTTTGTGCCGGTATTGTGTTCTTATATAATACTGTTGAGATCATATAAGCCAGTGGTAATATGTGATTCGTTAAATTATATAATTTGTGGCTTAGTGATTACCATCTTTTTGCAATACTTTATTATGTTTATCGTACCTCATATGCTAGTAATTACAATAAATACTGTAAAATGGTTTAAAATAATGTTACACAATAATTTCACTACAGAAAAAACGTTTATTTATCAATTTATTTAGAAAAATCACGGAAAACCGATTTAAAACATAAATCAGAGGAATTAGATAAAATAGTGAATAAATACTTAAATTACAGCTTATATTACAAATAGCAAAAATTATGACAAAAATTCATTCGAACATGGATTAACATCACAATTTAGGAAAGATGGTAGGAAAATAAGAAGAATTTAAAACGAGAAACATTTGAAACTAAAAGCTAGAATAATAATGGTCATGAAGGAAAAGAATTTTTCTTCGCTTATAAAAATTCGTTATCAGAGAAAGTTACAGTATATTTAAAGTAGTACTTCTACACTAACTACAATACCAAAAAAACGTTGAGTGTAATGATATTGCATCCTAAAATCCCACTAAAATTTGAAGTCTTACGTTAACATATATATAAATATAAAAAAAATGTATGTGGAGATAATATCATTACGTACTAGTAAAATGAAATTAAACTTTAATTCATAAAAACTCTACGATTTTTTTTAAAAAATTGGTTATCCTAATTATTTGGAAGGATAAATCATTTTACCAGATAAAAATATCATGTATGAAAAAAGATTTTAAGGGGTGTTGGAAAGCTAAAATTTTATTTTTTTGACAATTTCAGATTTTTACATTTTCAAATTGTACAGATTTTAACCTTTCTAAAAATACCTTACTTTAACCTCTAGGGTATTTAGAAGCCCTTAAAACCTATTTTTAAATAATCGTTGAATCTGGGCCACGCCCATTTCAATGGCCAGAAATGTAAACAAAGTACTTCGTTTTTGCTTAAAAGTGTAGCGGCTGATAGAAAACCAAAGCATGTATCTTTTATTTTAAATTAAGCTTTTTATTTTTTTTTATTTCCCAGCCGATTAGATGCCTCACTGTATACATTAAAATGAATTTATCACAAAATGTAAATTTTAATGTGTGATGTACCTTTTCTGAGAAACTACTGTTCACAGGTATGTAATTTTTCTATGAAATATTTGCAATCATATCTATTATATACTGAAATAAACTTCTTGTAAAAAACTCAAAAATTTATGTTTTACAAATTTTTTAAGTGAAAAATGGGTCAAATTTTGCAATGTTTGATATAAGTTTTCATACTTTATTCAAAAATTAAAAAATAGCTAAATGCTCATTTCAGTATATTGAGAGAGGTATACTTTAATTGCATAAAAAATTTCAAGCATGTACATATAACATATTTGGAGAAAAAGTACATCGAAAACAGCCAACTTAACATTGTCAGTATATATAGAGAAAGAGGTTTCCAACTCACACTTTAAAATGATAATGCAAAATGTGAAATGAATTATTACAAAAAGTCTAAAGTCGAATGAAGAAAAGCCAAGGGAAACCGAGCTTTAAAGAAATAAAGGCATAAACTGATCTATAATAATCATAAAACATAAAAAATTAATGTAGAAAAGGTTTCAAAGATGATACTGCAAATTGTTTTGATGGTCGACTGACAGGTATTTCTGAATTAAGACAAGAAATAATTTTTTTGCAAGAAATCAAGCTAAATATGGGTTGTGTAAAGACAAAACTGATTAAAAACTTTTATCCACAAGTACTCCTCAAGAACGGAATTGAGCACTTGGAATAAAGTTTTGATAAAATCAAATTGTTACCCAAACATAAATCTGCAAAGATTCAGAATAAACCATCGATCAAAGCAAAACAAAATCAAAAGACACTCCAGATGCTTGAGTCAAAAAAGGTAAAAAGAAAAAAAAAGATAAATTCAAGAAAACTAAATCTAAGAATGGAGGGAAAAACTTAAGTTCATGAAGTCCAAATTTAAAAAAAAGGATGAAAGGAAGATATAGAAGCTTTTTAAAAAGGTAAAAAAGGATTTCGAAGCCTCAGAATCCAAATCTGAAATCGGAATGATAAAAAACAAATAGAAAACGGCAAATGAAATATAGTCAACTAAAAAAAAACGACACAATTGCACAAACGCAGCTAAACTACAGCTGCATCAGTCCATTTAAATAAATATTAGTTACATCTGTGGTGGAAGCAACGCAAAATGGCAAAGTGTAGGAATGTAAAATGTCTATTTCAACTATTGAGTGAATGTAACTATCTTGATTCCGTGTCTCTTTATATAGTACTTTGCACATTGGACCTATGTAAGTAGTTTTTTTAAACAGGCACACTTTGTATTTTGTTTAATGATATGATTTGATTATTCCTGTAATAAATGGAATAAAATGTAATAAATAACTAGTTATTAAGCGTATTAATAAGCAATTATTGCTTTAAAGCCACATAATTTACATAAATCATAAAGAAGACTTGATGCATTGCGTAAATACTTAAGTAGCTACCACTAAACCACAAATCAAGGAAATGTTAGTAGAATGTTTTTTTAACTCTTAATATGGCAGTAGTGGCAATCTACTCATTATTAAGCGAGGCTAACAACCATCAGGAATTTAGGCAATAGGCTAATTTATAATAAGCCTATTACAAGTTTGATATGAGTTAAATCATACAACAACAGCAATTGTACAATCGTCAACAATGTATTACAAGCTTATTTCATTTAAACCCAAACCCTATGCTTACAAAAACCAGGGCCCATGGTACAACATACGTCAAATGCCATAAGAACTAACCTACATTTTTTTTACAATAGTATGATTAAAAAATGTCCGAACTAAAAAAATATTTTTTTAAAAACATAAAGTTTAAATTCAAGTATTGTGAGTGTCTGTAATGAACTACGAACAAAAATATACGTCCTATTATATTCTACGGAAAAAAATCATTTGTCACTTCTCCAAAAACTACTTTTTTTATATACAATGTCTAAGAAAATGACCAACAATTTTTTCCTTTCCTTTTAAATTATTTTTACCAGTAATGTATTGTACATCAAACATATTATTAGTAACAATTCAAAGAGAAAATGTTTCATGGCTTTTAGCTTTCATTAATTGTTATAAAGAAAAAAAGTAATAGGCAAAACTCTACGATATCCAAGTTAGTCATTAAAAAAATGTTGAATAAGTATTACAGATAAAAATTTAAAGAATTCAAAGAAAACTATTTTTCTTTAAAATGAAATTTGTGTATTCATGAAAAAGTAGTTGAGATCAAAAGAGATACAAATAAAAGTTTCAACAATTCTTCCGTTTCTTTCTGTCTGTATTAAAACACAACACTATACATTATTGATCAAAAGCACTAGAAAAAGAAACGTTACTTTTTCATCTAATTATATTTTATTTGATAAGGCTTATTTCAAAAATAAGACTCATTCAACTCATGAAAAATTGAAATACAAAGTATCATTCTCTTTCCCATAGCTGCACCAAAAGAAAATCTTGTGTGATCATGTGTTCATAATTTATAAAGTAATAAATTCTTTATTTAAAACAGCTAAATGCTCGTCATTTAACGTTTGCTTCATTAAATGTTAAAAAAGTGTTTAATAAAATGGATAAAAATTAATTTCTACACATCACACTTGCAATTCCTAAATATACATCACTGTATACCGAAGGATAGCTTTCAAACTCGCCCACAAATGATAAGATTTGACCAATTCTTCGGGTATAACTGAAAAAAAAAATTACCAAGAAAACCTGAGAATTATTTAAAAAATATCTTCTTGAAATATATTTATTGAATTCTACATAATTTTTAACATATTGCATACTTATAAATAACTATATTTCTTTTTCAAACTTCTCTTGATTAATAAAAAAACAGGCACAGGTTTTCTTATGAAAAATAAATGAGTTTTAATTAGGACTGTGACCAAAGCTACTTGTAATGTTTTGCTCGCGCTTACTGTAATATAATGATTTCGTAGTCATTTCATAGTAGTCACAGTTTGATCCATGTAATACATGTACCGTATTTATTCGAATCTAAGCCACCCCCGATTCTAAGCAGCACTCGAAACTCTCAACACGTTTTTGTGAATGAGAAAAAAGTGTAAAGTAGTTAATTAGCATTCGATACTCACGAAATTTTTAAAAATAAATAAAATAAAAACTATTAAAAATGAATAATTAATTTATTCTACTAGTATTAAAAAACCTTTTAAATACTTACATAAATCTGAAATTGCTCTTATCATTAATATCATGTACAATTTCACCCATCCAACGAATTTATCTCCTTCAATTCAAGCCACATCCGATTTTCAGTAGCATTAACATTGATGAATAAAAGTGAGGCTTAGATTCCAATACAGTAATGTGATTAGTTGGATGGTATCATCCAAACTATAATTCCACCTCATTTACAATTGGTTCGTTTAAAAATGTTAAACTAGTAATGTCTAATGTATTGATCCCTGTAAAACAGCGCACAGCCTGAATCATCTTTTAAAGCAAACCATGCTTTTTCTCTGAAGAGTACGAAATTCTAGTAGCTGCCTAAACCACGAAACGTACTATTATGCCAAACTCAACTTTGCACTCTTGTGTGATCAATTGAGAAAAACATATGCAAATGGTAGTCTTGAATAAAGCCTGCGATTGTGAAGATTGCCGCGCACGTCATAATAGTACTTAGCGTGTCGTCCCCTTTCTACGTATAAACCAGTTTCGCACAAGCCTCATTTTTGTCAGTCAACTCGTTTTCTGTCACCACTTCTCTAACTTGAAGAGGTTTGAAAATTCCTTTTACTTGCAGACATAATGTTGACTGAAAAGAGAGTGCCGTAGAAGGAAAGGAGAGTCCTAGAGGGAAAGCCCCAATATATGTTTCATTCCAATAAAAATCTTTCTAAATACCCTTTAATTAAGTCAACTAGTGGTGGGGAAAATTAAATTTTCAAGTACTTAAGAAAGGGGTACAAGAAGGAAGGACGGTTGACCCCGTGCGAAGGTACCCAGGCGATTCCTATTCAAGCGAATGGATTCCGCCATTAGCCTAGTGATCATGGTAACAAACTTCTGGCTGGCGTGTTATAAGTACGAGCCTAGTACCACTGAAGAACCACCGTGTAAAGGAACAATGTGCGTTAAATCTGTTGAGAACTCAAACATCCTCTCGTTGGTGTAGTATGGTAGCTAGGAGAGGGGTACCAGCTTAAGTGTCATCCTCGTCACTTGATCATATACAAGTAAAACATGCCTGTCTCCAAAACCCATTGAGTAACCGAACAGTGTGACGTCAATATTCACTCAATCATTCCAACTGTTTTGTAATGGCCGCAGTAGCCTAGTGGTTTAGGCAGTGCTTCTCAAAGTTGCAATATTTGTGACCCAATATTCAATCATAATTTTCATTGCACCGCTCTCATACAACAACAATGTATTGAATTCAATAATGCTATATTTTGATGCTAAAACTACGATACAATTTTAACTATTGAAACTTTCTTAAAACTCTTGATTTAAATAAAAAAACAAAACAAAAAAAACAAGGAAGGTTAGTAAAAGTATCCTAAAATCAAATTACGTTTTATTTTTGAATCACTTTTCTTAAAAAGAAACCTTGAACCACAGTTTTGTCAAATAAATAGAACCAAATAAATTATATATATATATATAAAATATGTATAAAATATTTTTATACAACTAAAGAATGTATATACAACTACTTTAAACTGAGCTGTTATTACTTCCAAAGTTTTATAAAATGAAAAAAGATATTACTAAAAATAATTCTGCTTATGCATAGTGTTTAATTTCTTAAAAGGAAAAAACAATTACTTGGTGACTTTTTTTAAAATTATTATTATTATTTTTTATTTTTATAAAATCAACTTAGAACAGTGTTTCTCAAACTGTGGGGCGCTTCTCCCTGGGAAGGAGGCGCGATAACCTTACAAGGGGGCGCGGGCATATCGAAAGTAAAAGATTTAAAAAAATAATTCATTTACTGGAATGAATTAAAACAAAATACTTTCAGACATAATAAAAAGTGCACTTTTACTCTGATATAAGTAATAGGCGATATTAAATCAACAAAAAAAAAACCGTCTTCAATATTTAATTAGCTATATTTGACCCTATAACCAAATAAAAAATATTTTATTTAATTTGATGTAATCCCATGATGAGAGAGATTTTATTACGTTTTCTTTTTTAAAACTAACATTCTTCTCTTTCAGAGAAAACACCGACCCCAGATCCAGAATCGAAAAAATTTAGGAACATAAAAAATTCATCACTGTCATTATTTTTGAAATGCTGCACATTATAGCTGTAATTTGTTTGAACTTCTAAGTTATTGGTACAGTTAGTTATGACCCCTCTCTTAAGTGTTTATTTATCATTTAAGGAAGTTGAATGTAATGTATATCTCTGTTGCGCTTTTTTCCATGCAAAACAGTTTTATGATATTTGGAAAACCACGGAGAGCACACACACTTTGATGGATTACTTTGCGAAGACTTAGACCAAGATGAGTATTTTCAAACATATACAGCATAACAATTATTTTTAGCAGTACACTTTTTACCCGGAAGTGGTCGCGCGGAACACACAAATCACGAAATTGTTAATTCTGGCAAAACTGCTTAATTGTTACCAAAGGAAAATTGAAAAGTCCTTGAAAGAAGGTAAGAAAATTTTCTGTTAATTAAATTATTCACTGGAATAACGATTTGTATCTTGTACAATAAAATAATTATAAAAAAAAAGGAATCGGGTGACTCAATAACCCCGCTCGACCATATCGAGTGCGCGCCAGCTCCCAGGTTAAAAAATGTTTAAGTCTTTTTGCTTTAAATATTAAAAATAATACAATTATTCTTCGTCGGAATTTTATATTATTGTTCATTATTTAACATCAATTATAAATGCTAATTCTGCGAGGCTTAAAATTAAAATTCGCATAAAACTAATTATAATTCGAGCAATCATTTAAAAAAAACATTTTACAATTTTAAAAACATTGTCGCGCACTTGGCTTTACTCTCCTTACAATACAGTTAAAGAAATATATCAAGAATGTTTTATTTTCTTATAAATGAGCTCCTGCAAAGAGCGAGTACTTCGGCCGGTATACTTTTAATGTATCAGTGCTGCACAGAGTATTTTATAACTAATTATTTAATACTAAATTAAGAACAAGTTTAATAAGTATTAATGACTTCCATGGGCTTGTCTTGCAAAGCAAAGTTTTTATAAGGAATGCTTATGATTAGAAATCGACCCTCTGAGTTATTTTTCTATATTTAGCAGATATCCATATTTTGTCTTCTAAGCAGTCACCGCATTTTGCAATTGTTCAATTTAAAAATTAGAGAAAGCAAACATAACATAATAATTACCCTATTACTTAATTATATAATTTATTTTTTTGCTTAAAAGTAGTATTCAAAATTTAATACTTATGTTATTAATTTGTATGATTTATAATTAAGATCTCGTATTGTAGCTTTAGCGTCAAAAGGCATTATTATTGCATTTAGTGCATTATTAATGTATAAGGGGGGCGCCAGTATTGAAAGTTTGAGAAGCACTGGCTTAGAAGCTTGTAAAGTAAAGAAAAATACGAAATATATCCTTACATCAAATTGCATTTAGTTGAGTATACTACACTTGAACTAGCCGTCTCTTTCTTTCATGCTATATGCCGTGAATACAGACATAAAAATTTTCTGAAATGTATCGCACAACCGTTTTCATTATTTCGCCTCGTCAGAGCTGAAGTGTCTCCCTCTGGGGAGGAAACTGGGCGTCAAAATAACATTGAGGCAATTGGTATCGAGCTAAAAATGATGCCACACCGAAAAAATTAATATCATCTCATTTAAAAAGAAAAAAATACATTTTTTCATTATTCCGCATCACGGAATGGAAAGGAAAAAATATATTGGAACTTTTTAAATGTAAAAATAATTAATGAAATTTTTGACAGATAACTGGTTTGCCAAAGACCTTAAGCTGATACAGCATTAGCACAGGAATAAAAAAGTACTCTTTATCATCATAAAAATGTGACAAGTTAATACTTTATGAATATTTGCTTTTAAATAAGCCCACAGAACTGGATTTTATAAATTTATGTTTTTTTTATTTAATTTCAATGCAAGAATTCTTTAGCAAATTTATTTTATCTTGCATAATATATTTAATACATTCTTATTTGTCATTAGTAATTTACTAATTGTTCTTACTATGTGTATCAATAGTTACATTTTTTTTTTGAATTATAGGAAATAAGAAGGGAATGTAATCGTTTTTTTCTACTTCTTCCCTCATTGCAAAGCATTTTTTTGAACTTCTAAAGCTTAGTTAAACTAACATAAATTTTTAGATCATAATAATTGCATATTCTTTAGGGGAAAAAAACAAGCTTTATATATATTATTTTCTACCTTTTAAAATGCGAAGAATTTAATCATTTGATTTGACTTGGATTACTCAAATATGATCATAAGTATACTATTTTAATTACTTGTCAAAGTTAATGCTTGACTCAAAGATCATGCGAACCAGCTTAATGACCTTCCAGTTATGGCTTCACTTTCACAAAAACTTAGAGATTTAAATGAAAATTATTTTATAAAAATTTTACAATACTGTGGTTAGATATGAGCCAAATATTTATGTCAAGTAAAATACTTTATCATATTAGTTGCAGCCTGATAATGAATTTCCATATCACAATACCTTTATAACTTGTTTCCATTGCCGTTTTGAATTTTTACTTTTTTTTAAATATAAATGCTAGTGCATATTCCTTTTCAAATATATTACACACATTTGTTACATTTTTAACCTAATTCATGATCATAATACATTTTCTTACATATTCCAAGAATATATTTTTAGTAAAACAAATTCCACGGTAAAGATTACTCTTGGAATGTATTATATGATACAGCTTATTTTTGAATAAATTAAATTAAATAATTAAAAGTATTTTTCCTATTATTTTAAACAGATTAATTTTCGTACTAAATCATTTGCGCACAAAACAAGAGACAATCAAACATGATTTAAACTATACTTTTCCAATGCATTTATTATTTTCCTTGTAAAAAAAACCTAACGAAAATATTTTTGATTTATGTCATTTATAAGACACATTGCAATTTATTTGAATATCACATACCATACATTTTCAAGTAATCGTCTTTTTTATTTTTGAAAGTGATTAGAAACTTAAGATAAATGTACAGTGAATAATAATTATAATTAGTTGAAATATAAGAATTTGTAGACTTAAATATCTTAGAAACTCAAAAACATGCAATTAAATACTAAGCTCTTTGTGAGTATTTTGTGAACACACGTATAACATTAAAAATATATCACACACGTAATCATTCCTTAAAAAACTAATACAGATATAACTTTATACATAAACTACGATTAATAATTTGAAAAGGGCATGTCATTAATATTTAGCACCTGAAGAAAAAAATATGTTATAAAGCTAAATTAATGATCAATTAATCAGGGAACAACAAACAGTTTTTATCTTTGGCATAGATAAAATATTAGGTTGGGAAAAAAGAAATCCATTATTTTCCTCGGTTGATGGCTGTAGTGTCCATATCTTGTAAAGTACACATCAAACAATTTCAAATTTATGCTCGTTGTCAAAGAAATATTCCACACTAAAAATGTATTGTGTGTTTTTTTTGTTTGGTCCATTCAGTTTTGAGTTACAGGATGTTAAAAATGGAAGTCAACAAAGGGAAAATTCGATACATTTTACAGTTTTTCTTTGATAAAGAGGAAAATGTAAGCCAGGTGGCTGAAATTGCGAATGTTGTTTATGGTGCCGATATTGTAACAGCTGATTACGTGCAATTTTGGTTTCGTCAATTCTGTTCAGGCATTTTTGATGTTGAAGATGCCCCTCACCCGTCATCGAAAATATGAATAAAGTCAACGAAATAATAGAAGTTGAATGGCATATTAGTAGTCGTAGCATCACCCAGGAGATAAAAATCGACCATAAAACAGTTTTAAGCCATTTGAACAAAGTTGGTTTCAAAAAGAAGCTCGATGTTTGGGTGCCACACCAATTAACACCAAAAACATTATAGATCAAATTTTTATCTGTGAAGCCTGAGCAAACAGAATAAAATCGACCCATTTCTTAAACGGATGGTGACTGGGGATGAGAAATGGGTCATATGCGACAATATTGTGCGGAAACGATCCTGGTCAAAGCGTGGTGAAGCAGCTCAAATGGTGGTCAAACCAGGTTCTACTGTGTATTTGGTAGGACTGGAAATGAATCATTTTTTATGAGATGCTTCCGTAAGAAACTAAAAACTTCCGGCCGAAAACTAAATTCAGATATCTACAGTCAACAACTGAACCGTTTGAAGCTAGTGGCTGACCGGACAACGGCTAGAATTGGCCAACAGAATAGGTGTAGTATTCCATCAGAACAACGCCAGACTACACACGTCTAAAGTGACTCGCCAGAAACTCTGGGAGCTTGGTTGGAAAGTTTTAATGCATCCATCATATAGTCCGGACCTAGCACCAAACGAGTACCACCTTTTTTCACATTGCAAAACTTCGAAAGTGATAGGAAACTGAGATCAAAATAATATTGTGAAAATCGATTATAGTTTTTCGCCAATAAAGGCCAAGACTTCAATGAGAGAGACAACATGAAGCTACCTTTATCATGGCAAGAAATTATACAACAAGACGGTAGATATTTGACTCAAATAAGACAATCTGAAACATGTTAAATAAAGTTTTGAATTTCATGCAAAAATAATGTGGATTTCTTTTTCCCCAACCAAATATTATAGATTTATGTATATTAATAACAATACAAAAAAAACTATTTTTGGAAATTATTTGAATGTTATATATATTAGATAATATTTATTAACAGTAATAAGTATTGCTGGGCCTTTTCATTCGATATGGAAAAATATCTGAATAACCAACCCCAAATGAACTTGTGAAGGCGTTAATGGGCTATATCTGTCATCTCGGTTGAGTTGGTATTCCAGAAACAAAGAATTTATTCTTCCTTACATTACTTTCTTACATGAATGCTAGTAAATATTCTTTTATGGCCTGTCTCAGAAACTGTCATTCTTATTATGAAATTTCCTAAGAAGAATATATTCTTCCTTCATTTCATATATTTATGTAAGCCATTCTTGATTGTACCGGACGAACTTAATAAAAATAAGTAATGAAAAATATTAATAATTTCAAAAATAAAATCAGATTGTTGACTCAAATAATGTCTGTCAACTTTCCTAAAAGCCATAAACATAGATATTAATTTATATTTTATATACACGAAAAATGAAAAATATTTTTTGGCAAATCTTTTCAATTTTCCGAGCAGTTAACAAGAAGACTAATTCTTCTTAAGAATGTAACACTTTCTTTATAAAAAATGAATTATATTTTCGTATATTATGAATACAATTTTAACAGGTAGTTGTTTTAAAGCAACGAGAAGATAAATAACAAAATTAAATAATGAAGTAGATAATTAAGAGCAGGAAAGAAAATAAACCTATAAGAATTACTTTTATCAATTTATCTAAGCAACAAATCAATTTAAAAATGATAAATTTATTATTATTTATTTTTAACTTAATCGATCAATAATACTTATTCATCATTGTAGTAGAATTTTCACTGACTCTCGCACACTGAAGTGCAATGATTCATCAAAGGATAAGGCAATTTCTTAAATCAGAGATCTTCAAACTTTTTCAACTCATGGTAATTTTATTTCTTGAAGGTCTTTTCATGGAACCCCTAGAACTAGAAAATGTCGTTCTAAAACCCCATTCCACACACATGCTTAGAAGAATATATCTCAAAACAATATTTAAAGTAGATTAACATGTGTGTGTGTGTGTGTGTGTGTTATAGGTAGTTTAAGTAAAGACAATTAAAAGAAGTATTGCATTTATTATTAAAAACTTCTAATGTAATTTTTTTAATATAATTTGCTCATTAATAATATTAATTTGTGATCCAAGCTTCATCTAACCGAGGATTACATTTAATAACTGGGATGTGTGCTTGTTTTTATTGCTATTGAAAATATCTTCAATCGTGTTTCATATTCTGCATTTGATTTGCTCTTATACTTTGTTTTTTAGCCACTTACGTTGAGAAATATATTTCACTTAAACACAATGTTCTGAATGACATTAAAATCTTTATATCTGTGTGAGAAATACTGTGTATTTTTCGTGAATTTGCAACATAAATTCAGGAGCTGTTCTTGCTTAAATTTAGACACGAGTCAGTTGATAAGTTGGTTCTTCTCCTTCATTAAAAGATGTCCACAATTGCAAAATGGTGTATTTTCCATTAGAAAATTTAGTTATGCAAGACATTGTGTTAATTAGCGAATATTAAAATACCTCGTGAAACCCAAGTTAGTAAACTATAGAATATTCAAAATCTAGTTGGAAGTATATATATATATATAAAAATAAACATTTTAATATTCTTTTATTGTATTATAACAAAAGTTTAAAGAGTTAAAAAATAAGATTATTATATATAAATAAAATTTTCAGTTTTAATGAATAAGATGAGTATAGATACTTGTAATTATACAAAAACTTCATAGAAATAATAACTTAGTATAGATATATTTACATATTTACTTTGGATTTTTTATTGTGACTAATGGAACCCCCCTGGGTATGCCATACATGGACCGCCAAATTTCCGTGGAACACAATTTGAAGACCACTGTCGTAAAGTATGCACTTTACTATGACTTTCTAATCACTTTCAAAATTCGACCTATACTGTGGAAAGCATATCAACTTAAAAATTAATCTAAATATCTAGGATTTAATACTCATCAATAGATGATCTCTAACAGTAATACTGGTTTTTGAAAGACCCTTTGGTTTCCTTCCTTTTGAACGATGGCAATTACAATATTAGATTCTGTAACTAACAAATTTCCCGTATGACAACAATCACTATCATCAGCTTCCTCCTACACTTTATATTAAATAATAACCATCATTATACCTTAAGTGGTTAATTTTTTGCACATATTCCAAAAAAGGCACACTTTTTCTTGCATATAACTAAACATAATACTTAACGTAATGCAAAAATGGAAGAATTTTATATAAATTTTCAATTTTAAAATTTCACATTATTTTTAATTTTATAATCGCGAGGAAACAAACCTTAAAAATGTTTGCTTTTCAAAAGTACATTATTCGTTCTATGAAGAATGTTTCATATACCTTAAGAGGATTTCTCTCATGCTTACAAAAAAATATCGTATGATCGCACCACTTTTCAAATGGTTAAGGATTTTGTGTGTGTGTGCGTGTATATATGCACACATAATTTGAAGCAAAGTCTAATACTAAGTCTTGCATTGCAATGAAGACAGAGATAATATCGTTTTGTTTAAATTGTTTTTATAGTTTCATTTCTTCTCAAGCAACAAATTACACATTGCTCTGCTAATGCCTGTTCTTTTTTGCATACTTTCAAGAACTTTAACTGCTGCCTTGAATTAAAATTTCTGCCTTTACTAGTCGGATGAACACATTTAAGTACCATGAACAAACTACATCTCTTAAAAAACAATAGCTCTAATAACCTCAGTATAAGAATTAAAAAATATTGCTAAATGAAAGATAGGAAGAAGAAAATATCAGTGCCCGTACGCTGTATGAGTAAACCGAATGCGGCCAGCATTCAACAGCGCGTATGGTGTATGAGCGAACAGTTAAGAGGTTAACATAAATCTTAGTCCATTTAAATAAAGAGTTTTCATAATCATATAATGTCTTGTAAAAAAATCCCTACAGGATTAGTGGGAATCAAAAATAAAACCTGTTACACACAGAATAACCGTAGAATTTATATTTATCATTACATAGCTGATTGAATTTAAGAGCACTTATTAGGGTAAAACCCTTTTAAAAATCGATTTTGAGTTTTTGTGTTTTCTGAAATCTACAAATCAAGACCTTTCCAATGATATTACATACAAGCCATTATATGAATTAGAAGTATTTTAAAAGGATTTTTAAAAAATAAACAGTTGATTTGCCACACCCATTTTGACAAATAGAAAAGCAAACATTGCCTTTTTTAAAACTGGGGAAAAGTTGCAAGGCCTCGATTAATTTTTATTTTTAATTCCCAAATTAACTTTAGATAATTGTATAACTGCAAATGTGTGTGTTAAATTTGCTAAAAACCTTTGAAGGCAATTTCAGATTTTCATGTGTGTTTTAGTAAATGTTATACTTAAAATGTAGGCATTCTTTACTGAAATTTAGGTCTTTTTTCTTTAGTTTAAATTCATTTTTAATTAATTAATTAATGATTAATGAATCTTCGCGTGTTTAAGTAAAGTGTTAAAAGAAACAAAATTAAGATACATGATTGAGACCAGGTGAGAAATATACTCGTAATAAATCTTAATTTTATAACTGCATAATGGATAATGAAGATAATATACTTAATATAGGATACTTTTACAAGGTAAGACTTTTTATAAAAATTATTTTCTAAATGTTTTTTTTTTAATTTGTATAAATGTACTCTGTTTCTTAAATGCAATTGTGTATACCGAAGTGATATTTTTGAAATATTCTTAAGCAGATATCATAACAAAAAATTACAATTTTCAATAAATTCATTATAATCATATTTGCTCGCTCAACTAAAAGTTAGTTGATGAAAAAAATAATCAATATATTTAAAAAATTTCACTTCAATATAAATATAAATGTACAATTAATACATATAGTCAAAGTCTTGTGTTCATATGTTTAATAGTTTCTGAGATAAAGGTATGAGATGATACATCAAGTGTGATGTTTGTTGTCCTTGCGCGAGAATCTTGTTACATACATAAAAATACATAAATTTCATGTTGAAAAACATAAAAATAGTTTTATTTTGGCTGTTTTAGAAAAAATTTCTCTTTCTTCTGTTTTAGAAAAAATTCCCACTAATCCTGTAGGGATTTTTTACAAGACATTATATGATTATGAAAACTCTTTATTTAAATGGACTAAGATTTATGTTAACCTCTTAACTGTTCGCTCATACACCATACGCGCTGTTGAATGCTGGCCGCATTCGGTTTACTCATACAGCGTACGGGCACTGATATTTTCTTCTTCCTATCTTTCATTTAGCAATATGTTTTCAACAACAAAAAAATGATAACTTTACAAAATCCAAGCGAAAAATTTCAAAATGTCGTATGATCAGGTATTTTTCAATACCATCTGGAATTCCTACAAAAACCATATTGATACATTTTCACATTATAATTATGTTGCTTTATGTTCAAATGTGATATCTGTAAAGCATGAAAGCTTCTAATTCTTCATAAATTGATACATAATTGAGAAAATTGACGTAATACTAGAAATTATCTCATTAAAAAAACCCAGAAAAATGCTATTCTGGGCAATTTAAGACTTTTTGTGCTTACTATTGTATGCAAAATAAATTGTAAAGATGCTAATGTTCAATAAAATGGGACAAATACATGTTGTAATACATTATTTTTGTGATAAAGTGGCACTTTATACTGAAAATTCAATTTTCTCAAAAATGTTTTTAAAACTGTATTCTTGTTTTTCTCAGAATGTAATGTATGAATGTAATGAATTTTCTACCTCATGTTACTTATATGTAACTATATATATTCATGTGAATTTTGGGGGGATTTTCCCAAACTATTTGACTTGAGTCCATATATCGTGACACAAAAAGTCAATTTTTTAAAGAATTCAAAATGATATTTTTATGATACATGTTTTTGAGAAAACTAAACAATATATTTTAAATATTTCACTTAATTGCAAATATTAATGTGTAGTTATTGTTCAGACAAGTTTTTAGCTTTAATAATTCAAAAGTTTTTCAATAATAGTTAACTAACAACAACTCAGGTGTGTAATGCTTTTTGTCGTTGCGAGAAGTTTGTTACATGCATAAAAATACACCAATTTCATATTTAAAAACATAAAAACAGTTTTATTTTTGACTTTTTTAGAAATCCTTTGTACAGTTTAGAGAAAATTTTGAATTTCGAAACTTTTAGAAATTGTGTTTTCATGGAAACATACAAATCCACAGTTAAATTTTTGTAACGTCGTAAAATCATATATTCCCAAATCATGACTTTTACATATCGATACATGTTTACATTATATTTATGATGTTATAAAGTCAAATTTGATATTTATAATGCATTGAAGTTAAAAATTATTCACTGATTGTTACATAATTTGTCAAAATTGATGCAAAATGCTAAAAAAATCTCGTTGAACAAAAACTGAAAATTACTATATATGTATTTTCTGGACATTTTAAGGCTAATTTGTTTCATATTTTATGTTTAAAAAATTAAGAAAATACTAATGTTGAATAAAATAGTTCAAGTACATGTTGTAATTCGTTATTTTTGTAATTAAGTGCCTTTTTACACTTAAAATGCAATTATCTTAAAATGATTGTTTTCAAAGTGCGTGTACCTTTTTAATAGAAAATAATGAATGAAACTACTTGCAATTTTTACTGCACATAAATAATATGTAACTATATATAATGGAGCTACTTTCTTAACGATTTTCCTAAAATGTTTTGCTCAGAAGCAGTTATCGTAAAAAAATGACAATTTTCACAAATTTCAAAGCGATACTTTTATAATGGATTTTTTTGAAAAAAGTAAAAATATGTTTGAAACATGTTACCAATATTTAAATAAAAAATCCTAATTATTATACAGTCAAAATTTGAAGTTTTTATATTAAACAATTTCTGAGGAATAGGTTCCTAAAATGGCTCAATTTAACATTGTCGGTATATGGCCTACCGAATAACCTTAAAATATCCACATATTTCAGTGAATAATGTTACCTTCTCTGGATCAAAGTTTCTAAATTTAAACTAATATCTGAAATTATAGAAAAAAGTGAAACATAAAAAAAAAACATGCGTGCGTGCGTGCATAACATTACTTATTCTTCAATTATTTTAAAATATATACTGTAACGGATTTTGAGTTAAAATAAGTAACTGTAAAAATAAATAAAACCTTTTATATATTTTACTTTCTTTTTCTACACCGGAAAGCAGTTGCAACTCCGGCGTTCTGAAAAGTGCCGATATCCCCAGTGTTCCAATAGCTACGGCATGCCGAAAACAATCAATAATTTAGACGTTCCGATAGCTCTAGCTTTTCAGGAAGTGCCGAAAGCTCCACAAAGCATTGATGGCTTGTTCCGACAAGCAACGAAGGCTATGGTAGAGATTATTTTGCAAGAAAACTTCCGATAGGGATGTGTGCAGATTTAGCCTCTTTTTTTCCTACATGTTTCATTTTAAAGTTTTTATTCGTTTATGGCGTTTACATATTTACCTTTATTTATTATTTTACAATAATTTTCCTTCAAGTATTCTACATTTTTTTCTATTTAGTTTGTGTCGAAGTTGTAAGATTTTCTCTATATTTTAGATTAGTTTGGATAGTAATTATTGCTGGTTTTAGCTACTTATGATAATAATTTGTATATTATAATGTGGCAGTGGTAGCCTAGAGATAAATATCACTGACTCGTGTCTGGCGTGTCATGAGTTCCAACAAAGTACTTATGAAGCCCCACCATGTATTTGATGCCGATGCATGTTGAATATGTCGAGGCTCAAACCTGTTAATTTAGGTGAGGAGGTGCCAGTCCAGGTGTCTTCATCGCCACTTGATCATGTTTCAAAATTTCAAGGTATGTCACTAATAATTCGCGGACAGCTTTATAGTACGATGTTAGTATAACACCCACTCATTGAGTTCAGGTGTTAGTGTCACTGAAGACCAACTGCTTTAAGAGGCTGATGTGAGCTAACTCTGTCGTGGTTCAAAGTAACCTTGTAAGTGGGAAGGACAGGAGCGTGGAGTGCCCGCTCAGGTGTCATCCTGCCCACTTGACCTTGGTTCAAAATTACTAGGTCCGTTGCCAATAACCCTCATGTTGCTTTCTAAACAGACGCTTATAGACATTAACTCATTCTTATGTTAGTTATAGTATAAGCAATATATTTTACGTTGCAATATATGAAAACTTTATATTTAAAAAATATTTTATTGTAATGCATTGAAATACAATAAATTGTAATTGTGAAATGAAATGCATTATTAAATTACCAACAGCTATACGTGTTTGAAAACTCCGAAAATAAATCTAAGCATTTTGTAAAATCTTTTCTTTGGTAGTTTTGTTAATTTTCAAAACTTACTAAATGCTTATCAATAGGTTGCCATTCAAGATAACCTCACAAATGTATCGGTGCTAGTTGTCTCAGCAGGCTGGATTTGTACTTCTAAGTCCACATTTGGTGTGTTCGGTCCTTCCCCTTGTTTCGAAAAACACTTGTGATAACTCCAACACACGCAGCGAGGATTCTGACATTTTGAAAATAGCTGATTGTTTAAAAAAAATAATAGTGATGGCTGAAAGTGGTGAATATGACATGAAGAGGACTTTATGACGGGAAGTCATGAGGGAACCTTTATATTAAAAATAGAATACACGCTGAAATTACATATATTTTGCAAGTAAAAGAATTAAAACATAAATTTTTAAAATAGCAAGGGGAAAAAGTACGCCCATAACACAAGATTGACTGAATAGAATCATTGATTCTAGTGCATGAAATAATGCTAAACCCCAGTCTAGTGCACCAATATTTTTTTTTCTAATTCATTTCGCTTTTTCAATAACCATCCGTGATCCTTCATTTATTTCTTAAAGCAAATGTTGGTATAGGATTGTTTTAATTGTAAGGTGTCATTTAAAAATTACTCAGTATAAGTATAAACAAGAAATTTATTGATACTGCACAAAGGTTTGAAGAAAAACTTAGAAATAAAATTTCAACTTCTTTGGATCGGAACTTCAAAGCTATTTTCAGAATGTTTCTAGCAAAATGTTAAAAAAATAATCTTAGAATATGAAACAAGATCGTGCACTTTTTTCTCATAATAATCTTAACAAAATGCTAGATTTAATCTCATAAAAGATATTTTCCTTTTATTTTATGTAAGCGCATATATGTATTTGTGCACAAAATTTATACAGAGTGTCCCGAAAATAAGAATAAGAGAGTCATATAAGCTCTGGGGAAAATAAAGAAAAATTCCACCAACTCATTAGATACTGTTGACCACACGTTTTACGACTTTACGGTGATTCTTTCAATAAAGGTTGAGAAAATTGTCTGGAATAGCATGCAGTATTTTTATTTTTATGGAAAGTCGTTTGGTGACATCATTGTATCAAAATTTTGGTACGTATGTATATATATATATTTATGCTCAATATTTATATTATATGTGAGCATGAACATCCTTTGAAAAACTGATATTCAGTATCCAGAAATATGAATACAAGGTGGTCCCGTATTCATGGTACAAACTTTAAGGGTATGTACAAGGCACTGTGTAACAATCTTTTATTGTATAGGAATGCATGGGCGCAAGTGACACGGTGAGGTACAAACACAAAAAAATAAGAGGCAAAAGGAAAGACATTATTGATTGTCTATTATAGAAGGAAGATTATTGAAATCGTCGTTGACAAGAGTAATGTTTTTAATAACTGTTAAAAACTAGCGTTTATTAATACGATACTTGCTTAACAGCATCAGTGCAGTAATCGGCGTTTAAAGAGAGAGAGAGAGAGATATATACCAAGTGTTTCCCGCAATTGTGCAGCAGCTCCGTGAAAAATTGAGCAACGAGATCCTCATCTGAATCAAGTGGAGTCGCACAAACAAGATTCTTCACGTGCCCCTATAAAAATAATTGAGGCTCGATAAATCCGAAAATCAGGATTGCAAATCCATTGCACCCCAAACTTGTCACGTGTCACTGAAACGTGTGCTTATCAATGCGCATATCAGTGCTGAAGTGGCCCGGTGGCTCATCATACTGAAACCACATGCAGTTACGAATGACGTTCAGAGCATCCTGCTGCAGTTCTGGTAACACCTGTTCTAAGAAAATAAGTTAATATCCGCCATTAAGTCACCCTGGTAGTAAGTATGGGCCAATGAAAAAAGTCGTTAATAATACCAACCCACTTATTAACACAGAATCATTGTTGATACGCATGTGGATTCTCAGTTGCGCACGCATGGGAATTGTTTGCATTAAAGAAATCCATGCGTGTAAACGTCGCCTCATCTTTAAAAAGCTAAAGATATAAAATTGAAATCCGATTGCAGCGCACAGTGCCGTAAAACCCACAGGCAGAAGTTCAGCCAGTGATGATAGTCTGCTAGATGCAAAGTTTGTATCACTAAAATTGGAAGATGTGCAAAAGATCTTCGTTTAACACTCTATGTACGGATTGAGGACTCAATCAGCCCAAAGGTTCAATATTCTTTCTTTCAGACTTGGGCTGTGTACCGCACTTCGACAACCAGTATCATGTCTGATGAAGTAAAACAAACCTATTTCACGAAAGCGACATTGTAAAGGCTGAACGATTCTGTGATCCAGCACTCATCGATTAGGACACTGTGCGTGATACATCCGTATTGCATCTGTCATTACCATTTGCACGGTTGAAAATGTAATACATGTCTACTTTTTTGGCATACGTAAAGTCTCCCATCGTAGACGTCCGAACAATTGCAAGTTTTGTTTTCCTTTACTAAGATGCATCATGTTAGAAGGCTGGACATCTACTGCTTCATACCGGCAACGCAGCCAACCAATAACTCCATGTCTCTTTTTCTTCATTTTCCCTTCCTGTTTAAGCCTCGTGGTACCACTAACGTCCATAGTTTCTATACAATAAATTATTGTTACAATATTCTGTATCTAACCTTAAAGTTTGTATACTATGGATTCGGGTTCACGCTGTATGTTATACGTTTAAAATTTGAGGAAAAAAAACTTTAGGTTTCTTTTCTGAAGTCATAGCCAATATAATTCTACAAAATAAATAAGTAAACACTTTTATCTTTTAAAACTAATAAACTGAATAAGAAAAAGTCTCAACATCAAGAAAGACTTATGTTAGATAAACTGAATTTGATATTCGTGTTTCAGCATCTAAAATATGACATCGATTCAAATTTCGTATTTAAATTTAGCTCTGATAGCGCCATTCAAAACTTGAACAAATCAGGATTGCTTTAAATACGTGCTGCAAAGTTTGTGAGCTTTTTAGTCAGCGAAAGTTACCGTATTGAGTTGATGTTTACCAATAATGCCTTCAAGAAGGAGATTGGAATATCAACAGGTCACCGAGTTTGGACGAGGTCAAGTAATAGGATACGACAAGATGGATTTGCTTCCCACAATATTGAAAAATCACTGGCTGGCATGTATCTACTGTGCATGATTGTTGGGAACAGTGGTCAAGACATGGTATTGCTTCAAGAAGACCAGGTGTCAGGCGGCCACATGGCACTACTTTGAAAGGAAACCTCCGTATTCAGGTATGACTGTGGCGTATCGTACTTCGTCTGTGGCAGAATTTCGACCTGCAGTTGATACCACAGTGACACAATGAACTGTTTGAAATCGGTTATTTTAGAAACATCTCCTAGCCAGGCTCCCTCTATCATGTATTCCACTGACTCCAAGCCATTGCCGTTTGCGACGTGAGAGGTGTTAGACCACAGCACATTGGAGTAAGGATTGGAGCTCTGTTGAGTTCTGGCTTTGCATTGCTGCCAATGATGACCGTGTGTTTGTCCGACGGTTGCCAGTGGAACGCTTTCAACCATACTATAGTCTAGACACACTGAACCTACACCTGCAGTCATGGTCTGGGGTGCAATTTCCTATATATATATATATATATATATATATATATATATATATATATATATATATATATATATATATATATATATATATATATATATATATATATATATATATATATATATATATATATATGACAGCAGGAGCACTCTTGTGGTTATCCCAAACACACTGACTGCAAATTTCTATTTCAGTTTGGTAATTCAACCTACAGTACAACCATTCGTGAACAGCATCCAATGGAGAGTTTCTATAGGCAAGATAATACTCTCTCCTACACCGCTGTTGGAACGCAATGTGCTCTACATAGTGTTGTCCTCTTACCTTGGCCTGTGAGATATCAATGGACGATAACTCCAACATTATCCCCAGCTAGTATTCACTACCCTAGTATTGACACAACAAGTACAACAAGCATGGAACTCTATACTATAAAGTGACATTCGGCACTTATATGACACAATGCATGCAAGCTTGAAGACTTGCTTTCAAAATTCTGGAGGTTACACTGGCTATTATTGTAAAAGCATTTCAATTTTCTTTAACTTAAATTAACCTATGATCTTGAAATTTTAATCAATTGAACATGCAACTAGAGATTTGCATTGTACAAATTCATTAATCTACCGTAATTTTGTCTTGGTGTTGGGATTTTTTCAGTCGGTATGCATGAAAAGTATTGAAGAAAAGAAGTAAATAATCTGAAAATCCAAGAATTTTATTTATAAATTTTTCAAACGAAAGTTAAAAATGAATTTTCTCATTATGTACACTCTATAACAAAACAAAACAAAAGAAAGAAAAAGGACGCACCGACAAGATCTCATCAGATTGCAATAAAAGAGAGTTGATGGTTGTATAAGGATATTTTTTTCAGAGTTAGACCGTTACAAGGGGAAGAAGTATATAAGATCCAGCTCTGACCTGAATGCAAGCTGTCATCCGGCATAACAGAGAATGAGAAATTTCCCGTAATGTGTTCTGTGAGTTTTCGTGCCAATTTGCTTCCAACTGTTGAACAACATCGTCAACATTCCAGAATGTGGTTGTAATTACTTCTCCATAATGTCCCGAATGTTCTCAATTTAAGAGACATCAGGTGAACTAGATGATCAAAGCTATGTAGTGCAACATTGAAGATAATTCATAGCAATGCGTTTCCTGTACAGCTGGGATTTATCGTGTTGAAAAGTAAATCCTCGGTGTCACAAAAGGAACAATAACACAACCAGTCTTAGGATATCTTTATTGTACTGCTTTGATGTCAGTGTGTCAGAAAGGACAATCAAAGGAATCCGGCTATGGAATCTGTGTTGTTGGGGATAGTCAGGAGGGGATCCCCACGCTGCCTCTGAAGTATACAGACACATCTATGGTTGTCGTCAATACACAGTTGGAAACGGGACTTGTAACTAAAAGCTATGCGTCCCCCGTAAGTGAAGTTCCATGGTGGTCGCCCCGGTACCTCTGCAATCAGACTTGACAGTATACTGAGAAGGTAAGTGTTGTAAAGATCCGCGCCAGCATAAATTCAACTCTCCCAGTCCTCTGTGATGGGTGATGCTGGACAAATGAATGAGGACCAAATGGCGGATACTTGGTAACGACAAATCCAGGGAATCCACAATTTGTGTGACAATAGCTTTATCTTCCCGCACATTTGTTTCCCTCATTTGACCAAAGCCATTTGACGCTGATATCAGCTGTTGTTTACCCAGTCTTGCTAACATCGTCTAGACCCATATGTCGATCGATTCTGGGATTCCTCCAACCAGCCTCTATCAATCGAATGTAATTACGTCTTTCATGCTCTGGCATCTGCTTGTGATATGAACGAATCGTACGGAGAGGCAATGTTACAGCCTATGTCAAATATCGAGAGAAATGAAAATCCAATAAACATTTTCACCATTAAATTGAGAATCTCTTCTATATAAAATACAAATGCTGAATTTTCAGTTCTGATGCGCTGGAGCTTCCGTTATTCATCCATTGAACAGCAAATTTTAATCATTTGTTTGTCAGTATAAATATCTATGTATACGAAATTTCATAGCAATCGGACAAATCCTCTTTCGTGCGTCGATTTTTTTAATGGAATGTAATATATTCTAGAGTTGAGAAATACCTAAATGTATTACAAAAAGCCTGCCTCAAAAATGAGAAAACAAATATTTCCATTCTTTGAAAAATTTATAAAGGGATGAACATATGAAATACAAATTTTAACATTTTGTCTTCACTTGTATTTTAATCAAATATTTCTGCTGTAGTATATGCACACTATGTAAAGAAAAATTTATCATTCTTAGTTTTCATGTTATTTTCATAAAAAAGACTTTTGTGCCCTACCATGTGCAGATTTTTAAAACATTTGCTTATTTATTACTTATTATTCAGATTTCAATTGCTAACAATAGAAGGAAAATGCTTGTATTTTCTGAGTTTCATTTCGTGCGATTTAGCAAAAAAGTAGTAATAAATGCGATAGTGCAATGAAATAAACTATCTTATTTTTTTGACAAATGCAATGAAACCTATCTTGTTTCGTTTGTAAGAATTATTTTTACTACTAAGGAATGGAATAACAATTCCGTTCCATTTTCAACAACGTCGAAATTATATTTATCAATTCTGTTTAGAAATATCCCTTTCTTGCGAGATTCCTGGTTTAGGAAGCTTATTTCTTACTATCCATTTTATTTTGGAATTTCTGTGTATTTCGAATATATTTTCTTTAAAAATAAATTTTAATGGAATTGGATTCAGAAATTCTTTTATTTGGATGGCCATGAATATTAGATTTTGGAAGCGTTCAATTTACTTGCTATGAAATATATACAATTTAACGAAACTGTGTAGGAAAACACTCTCTGTTATTTTATGCAAATATCACTACTTTTCAGATATTTTGCATTGTATGTAAGATATTCAAAATAAATCGAAAACATACGATTTCAAATGTGTTGAATTACAACAAAATTTGCATTTATAATAAAATATTTTATTAATTGAATACATTGGATACTACTCGTTAGTGAAAATAACTCCCTAATTTTATCTATTATAATACAAATCTTCTAATTTCAAAATGCCTTTATCCTTAATTTTCTGATAAGGTAACATTAATTAATATTTTTCCTTTTAATCAGAAAATATACTGCCCGACATAGTAAATGTAAAAAGAAAGAGAATGAATAGAATGTGATGAAAATTAATACATATATGGAGAATGCATAACATCAATACATATATGGAGAATGTCTATGCAACTAAATAATTTTATTTACAAGAAAATGTTAACACAGTGATTATAATACAAGGTAATCAATAGGAAGCAGGATTCCTTTCAAGTAGCTATCTTCCTAAGTATAGATTCAATTGAGACGTGAAGATAGTATATATTGAAGGGTGTTAACCTATATATTCACATATATCCTCTAGGTTGGAGTAGAAAAAGAAAACAACGTTCCAAATATGCTCGATCAGTGAAGGAATAAGAGGTATTGTAGAGCAGGTGACATGCAACAAATGACATATTGCATTTCTGGCGTTCGGTCGACACTGTGCCTAAAGAAAGAATATTTTGAAGTCACTTAATGCGCGAGATAACCACTTGGGTTAAGCACCACATCCACATATGGCCGGGCCGTCAATGAAGATTTAAAGTGTTCTAGAGGTGCCATGTTGTCTTGTCTGACACTCAAAGCCATTATG
Organism: Trichonephila clavipes; assembly: GCA_019973935.1. NCBI lineage: Eukaryota > Metazoa > Arthropoda > Arachnida > Araneae > Nephilidae > Trichonephila > Trichonephila clavipes. The sequence goes on along the minus strand of BMAU01017801.1, from coordinate 261,830 downwards.
TAAGCGTTTCTCAAAAACTGTGGGACACACCTCCCTACGAGGTATGAGGGGGTGCGAGTATATTGAAAAATCGAAAACAAAAGGTTATTTTTTTTAAAAAAAGAAATATTAATTCAATGAAAATAAGCAAACAAAATACATTTTGACATAATAAAAAATAAAATACACACTTGCACTGATATAAGGCATTTAAAAATGTATTAGTACTGTGCCATGTATTTCATGATTCATTTAACAACACTAAGTTAAGAATAAGTTTAATGATAACCAGGGTCCCCAGGGGCTTGTCATAAATAAAACTATATACAAACAATTAACACCCATCTTAATCATTTGCATGATTTATAATAAGCCCCTTTACTTATAGTTAAAGGTTATGCTATTCGCGCCCTAATGCCATAGTTTTTCACGAAAGCTCGTATATGTGATGTACGAAAGAGGGTGAAAGAAAAAGAATAAATAATCAAATCCTCTGATAAAAGTGAATTCTTCGCAAACACTATTAAGGTCCTCTTATTGCATTACAAAGCTTTCGAATTAAATTTATGAATAGGAGTGCAAAGAAAGACGTGCATGTAGGTCCGGGACAATTAATGCTTCGGTGGTTCGAGACGTTTATATACGCCGTTAGCACTTCAGAAATTGGGAACTTACTGTCATTTACGAGTGTCATTTAGATTAAAAAATTCTATTGTTTCAGCAGGTTGATGGCTGAACTATTTCAAGGGCATGGAAAGTTTGATTTATCATATTTAGATAATGTGGTTGTCTTTTCAGAGGGCTGTGACTTTCCTATAGACCACAAGAATAGGACATCGGAGCGAAACACACGTTTAGTAGTCAGGCCAGCGGAATGTGAACTCGCTCAGGGTGGCGTTGAATATTGTGACCATGTTGTGGGGTTGGGAAAGCGGTCTCCAGCTAAATTGAAAGTTGGGGCAATAATAGATTTGTCAATTTCACGGAATAAAATTCAGGTTTAAGTTTTGGGCTTAGCTGGATATGATCGACAATATATCCCTATGTTTTCTCATTTAGTTACTACAGTGACAGAAACGTTAAAAAGAAAATCAAAGAAATAGGACATTAAATTGACTTCTGAATGTCCTGAGTTCTTTAGACAATTGAAGGAAAATTTGTCGACTAATTCAGTTTTATACGCTCCTGATTTCACGAAGAGATTTATCTTTCAACCCGAAACAATTTTTATTTATTTTCTTTTGTATGTAGAGCATAAATTTTATCTTAATTTCGGTTTCTAAATAAAATGTATAATATTCAATCGTGTAAAAAAATTCTAGTTCAATTAATATGTGTCATAAGGTTTGACCAGGGATACATATATGTAATGTGTGGGCGCATTTATTTAAAATTTTATATTTAAGTGAGTGAGAGTGATAATAATATTCATTGTCAAGGATTAATTAGTTATTAGTGGAATGGTAAATGTAGCTCTTATTAAATCAATATGTACAACTTAGATGCTGCTAAATTTGTATTTGTTTCTGATCCAGATTTCTCTTTTAAAATAAAACCTTATCAATGTATGTGTGTGAATTTGCTGAGAAAGTTTTGTGAGGGGAAAAATCTTCAAATTTTAATGTGTTCAGAGTGTTTTCTCTGATTAAAAGCTAGAATTCTATGCATTTTTAAAAAGCACCATTTTGTGAAAAATATTGCTTATTAGTTATACTGTTTTCTTAAATCATCAAAACGGTATTGATATCTCTTTCTAAATATACATACTATAGGCATGACCAATTTTTGAATATAGATATTTTTAATGAATTGTGATTTATTATGATAATAGTACAAAATATTGTGCACTTATCTCAATATTTAATATAGTTGTGTGATTCAGAAAGATTCTTGAAACATTTCTGATTAAAAAAAAATTGGTCTTATTTTTATAAAAATATTTCTTATCTATAGTTATATATTCATTTCATTATTATGATTCTTGAGTATATTTTAAGATAAGTAAAGTGTTTGATATTTTTATGTTATTAATATGATTTTGAGTATAATAAGATGTTGTGTAATATGTTTCACGGTAACAGAAATAATAAGATAAACTAGTTTCACTAATACTTGTATATAAACATTTAGTTTCTGTGGTATAAGCTATTAATAACGTAGAGTACTTATACTAAAGAGTTATGCTATCATTCAAAGAATCATTTGCAATTAAAACATTTATAATTTGAGTACATCATATTTAGACAGATGAAGTATGTGTTGGTGTATTCTTAATGTCTCTCTTTAAAACTTGAAACAAGAGAATGTTAGTGTTATTTCTTCATACTATTCTAATGAAAGAAATTATGTATATGAATATTGATTTTTAGTAAATAGGATATTTGAGTAAATATGATTACGATTTTTATTAAATATGAGATTTGAGTAAATATGATTGTGATTTTTAGTAAATATGAGATTTGAGTAAATATGATTGAATTATTGACTTGATTTATCAATTAGATAAAGTGTAATTTATATATTTTCGTTTATATATTTGTGTATATGTATATATATATGCATAAATTTATATATATATGTGTATGTATATGTATATAATTATATATTGAATTTTTATATTGCATTATATATATATATATATATATAATACATACGTTGTGATTGTATAATTTATTTTGATTTTTATATGTTAATGTATTGTAGTATATAATTATATGGCCAGAAGAAATCGTACAGTGTTAAAAAGGTAGTGTTATATAGAACTTTTAGTGATATCTCCTGTTGACAATTGAAAATATTTTAGTTGATATTCAAACAACAGATATTTTCCTCTATCTGAAAGCGTTATCTCTAAATGAAGGAGGAGTTTGTGGCCAATGTTGTTCCGGCACCAGTTGATGACGTCGGAGACCAGGAGTGATAAGTGTTGCTGCCTGATGAAGTGGGGGAGAAGGGTTTCCTAGAATCCAGACCCCTACGTTCCGAGATAGATTGCTCTAAAAAGGATGCGCGAGGACCGTTTGAGGTTCCCAGCTGGAAGCAGAGAGCAAAACGGTGCTCTGAGTGTAAGATGGTTATTTTAGTATGTTCTTGTAAATAAAATGTATATATTTATATCTCTAGCCTGACTGTTTCTTTTCGTATTTAATACGTCACAGGGGTCTACCTTTTCCGCAATGCTTCGGTGAAAAATTATTGAGCTCCCTTCATCCCACAGTTGATATCGATAATAATCTCCCAAAAAAGCTTCCAGAAACAATATCATTTTATAACTCAACAGAATTTGGTGTCGATATTGCCGACCAAATGGCTCGGAAATAATCTGTAAAGGAAGGACCAAAGAGGTGGCCAGCTCATGTATTCTACAATATAATGGATATTGCAGGGATTAGTTCATGGATTTTATACGAAGAAGTTACTAGAAAAAAACTTATGAGGAGAGAATATATTCAACAACTCGTTGGAGAGTTCCGTAGTACGTATATTGACATAAAAAAAGTAGAAGTCAGATACGCAGACAAAAAAAGATACTCCTGAAGAATCTGTGCAGTTGCGAAAAAGGGTTCATTGCCAAGCTTGCTTTCAAGTGTAGAAACAAAACTATAGATACTTATTCTAACTGTAAAATACCGATTTGTGGAAAGTATACAAGCTATATTAAAAATTACCCTAAATGTGCATGAACTGTGTAGGAAAACTTTATTGTAAATATTTCTACTAGTTTGTCTGCATATTTTACTAACAGTATACAATATTCCACATATTGTAATATCCTATTATTTTTTTATCACTTACTATAACAATTTACTTTTAAAAATTAATAAATGTAGTTGACAAATACGTACAGCGTACTTTTAGCATAACAACACTGGCTTTTATTAATTGGGGTCAATTTGATCCAGCCCGCGGTTTTAGGTATACCGATACTGCCATGGTTCAGTGTTAAATACTTGACTTTAAGTTTTGTACGTAGTAAATAACGTGGTGCAGTTTAACAACTCTCGCAAGAATCTGCTGACAGCATGTATGTATTCTTGGGCGTCAATTTTAGAAATCTGAAAATATTCTGCATGGCGTTCTGCATTGCCCTCCTAGACCTCCGGCACTTGTAAGTGTGATTTTTTCTTACAACACGACCTTTATGCAAACAGCGTGCTGAATTATTGTACTGTATTGTACTGAAATGCTTTTAGTTTTCATACGTGTGTTTGTACCAACAGTGCTAATTAGATATCCATTACGAGCCTTCTTCATGGTGAGAAAATGTAATAATGATTGGTGTAGTATCAAAAGTGATTTTAAATAGAAGTAATAATTATTTAAGAGTGTTATATGTGTATCTCTCATCACACATACACAAGCAATGAGATTTCCATACAATAACTTTGTATGAAAGGCATAGTCTTAAGTTGCATTAAAAGCTATTGAAAGTATGCTACCAACTTTTAAAAGTAAGTTTTTACATAAGAGTTCTTTAGGAACTAAAAAAATAAGTACCAATAAATACAATCACGTCGAAACATTGAAAAGTAAATTAGATTTTTAACTTGATTATTTATATGTAAAAAAAATTAATTCAATAAAATAAGAATTTGTGGCAGATTCAGATATTTTTATTTAAGTGAAAGGAAATAATTCTAAATGATCACAGTAACAGTTTTATCTTTCTTCACAGGTTTGTTTAACCCCTAATATTTTTCTTAATTTTAAATTACTTTTTTTTACAGTTTTAGTTATGTCTATAATGAATTTCAAATCAGTAATATTTTTACGGAAGTAAAGCGGTTTTGAATAATAATTCAGTAATAGCAGAAAAATAATTTTAATTTAGATTGAGCTTAAATTAATGGGTAATAATTTGCATTTCTTATTAAATAGTTGTAAATCATCCTTTGGAAATTAATGGTTTTGTCACCATAAAAATTACGAAATTGTAGAAAGTATGTCTTATATTGATAATGGAAACTTTGTTGTTATCAATGATATATTATCACGAACGTATAGCGTTAGAATGTAAAATGATTTTTTATATCGCCTTTATAATCGGAATTCTATACTGGTGCTTTAAAAACGGCCGTAAAACCATTGCTTAACTAATTTTTATTTCAACTGCACTATTGACCACTGATCAGTGTCAGCATGAACTATCATCAAATGAAAAACTGATATGCCATCTCGTCAATTGATCATAAATTTATATTGAAAAAAGTAATTAGTTTTAATTCATAATAACGTATTCAGATAAGTACAACATAAGAAAAAGAATAATCCTTTCATAATGAAAGCAAACTAAATTCATTTTACTTCGATTAAAACATGTTATTACTATGAAAGTATTTTCTTTGTAAAACTGTAGCGATTTATTTGATGATATTATGCCTGCAAAAGAAATAATAAGTGCGTAAAAGAAAGTAAATAGAAAATTTAATTCAATAGTGTTAAAAGGAAATTTTTTTCAACCAAGCACCATAAATTGTGACTTAATTTTACTTTTCATAAAATGTGATGTAATAAAAACAACCGAAAGAAAATGAAAAGATGTTGTGTATTATTGAATTATAAAGATGTAATATTTAATCAGAATTTAAGTTTAATTTAAAGCTCATTTTTAGATTTTTTTCTTTAAAGTTTTTTATTTATTCATTTTTTTGAAAGAACTATTTATAAAAAATGGAACAAACTTTTTTAGCAATTATATAGCTACATTAGTCGTAATAAGAATAAAATAACAAGTAAATATTAATTTTAAAAAAAAGACAGAAAAAATGTAGTCACATAGTATTAATTTAAAGTTGCATTACCCGCCAGGTACGCTCATAGAGAACAATGCTAGAATTAGACAATTTTTCAGAATATGCAAAATCTAAAAATTCCTGTTCAAAACTTTTCATCCGCATTTTATAAACTCTTTTAAACCCTTTAAAAGAGTGTTTAAAATAGTTTTTATTTCTAAAGTTAGCACACAAAAACATGTTTTAAGAAAATCGGTTGTTGTAACGGTTTATTGAAATACTGAAAAATATGACTTTTCGCCCCGTCCTGAAGAGGTTAAATGGGCAAATTTTTCAGGTAATAAAGCAAATAACTAGGTTATAAAATGTATAAAAGCGTATGTTTAAGGAGTGAGATAAGTTCCAAGGTGAGTAAATGAGCGAATTTGAAATACGATGTTCCTTTTATTAAAAAAAAGACACTTTTGAGAAAACTGATTTTGCTTAAAAAAGGTACTTATATATATATATATATATATATATATATATATATATATATGTATGTATGTATTAATGCGACGCCCGGTTAACTTAAATTGATTTAATTTATTCTTATTATCCATTTTGTAATACCCAGGTTCTAATTAATCATTTGGCGTCACTCTATAGTTTACGTTTAAACATTAGATCTTTAAAGACAAATAAAACAGGACACTAAATTAAAAAGCCGTTCTTTAAATTAACACTTAATTTATTTACAATAACATTTAAATTACGTTAAATACTAAGGATATACATGATTACTTAACTGAATTAGGATCTGAGAGAGTGAAAACATGGTGTGCCCATCTCGCGAGTCTCCAACCGCGGCATTTTTGTCAAAGGGTCGTCAGACCAAGATCGGTGATAAAAATTGTGTCAGAGAGTGTCTAAATTCGGCGTGCATGCGCTTATATTTCGCAGCGGTTTACTTCTGTATTCTGGAGAGGATTCTTTTTCGAAACACAATCAGCTTTTCTGATTGGACTGGAGTCAGCGGAGGGATATCCTCTCGTTGTCAATGACTCCCCCAAAACGCGGGAAATTCCCCAAACAACCCAAACCATGATGTATTTATGGGTACATTGCCTTCTTCCAGGCGTGGGAAACGCTCTCACTCTTTTCGGTGGGGTGAGAGGCACTCCCAGAAATTCCTTTCTTGTAAACAACAAAAGGGCCGATATAAAAATTACTGTTGTAATCTATAGGGAAAGGCGGCCTCCCATCACTCCTCCCCTCTCTCAGATTAACAAAACCAAAATGAATAATAAAAAAAATTCAGTAAGCAAACGAAATACAGAATTGGCCTAGCGTCGGCAAATGTCTATGTCAAGAACAAAAATTCACAGACTCCTAGTTCACGATCAGCTGTCCACGTCTTATGAGGGGTTCTGTCCATGTTCATCCATGATGTTGGCAGCTCCATCGTCGCTCAGATATTGCTAAAGAAATCTGCTAAACTGCAAAAATAACAAAAACTTTGTCTCCCAGGGAAACCATATTAGTAATGAAACAACAGTTATGAGAAAAAAAATTAAACTTGGTCCTTTGTGACCACCCTTGAAGACTCCAAGCACCAATTTCCAACTCCTCTCACCGCTCATAAAATGAAAATAAGAATGTTAAAAAAATACAATCAATTTCGGAAGTTCCTAACCTATTCCGTGAGGGAAAACCAAATTAACTATCAACAACTACAATGACGTTAATGTACGAAGAGGAGAAAAAAATAATTTACTGAATGGATCACCCAAACAATTCACAAAAACTTCAGACACAGACTGACAAATAGAAATAATTAAACAATAACAAAGAATCGTGTGCCACTAAATAATAAAAAATATTAAGACAAATAACACGTAAGAATACAAAATTGGCGTATCGAACAACTGCGCAACTAATAAAACAACACTTAGAGTATTGAACAAAATACATTGATAAGAAATAAACGCCAGTGAAAACATTTACATACAATTCAAGCGTGGCGCTCAGAAACAGACACTTCATAATCGTTTAACATCGAAATCTTGACACGACCAATGTGAAGTGAAAGTCCCAGACCATCAAAAAAAAAAAAAAAAAACTAGCAGAACTCTTTACATACTCAAGCGTAAAAAATTCAATGGTTCACTAAGAGCATTGATAATATTTAATGAAAATAATGAAGTAAAAGTAAAAAAATTAGAGATTGAAACGATGAGTGTGCATAAGTGGAGAAAAAAAAATTTGTAACTTCATAGAATGCTTGGTAGCCTAAGAAATTAAAAAAAAAAAAAATCACTACAAGCATTGGTTACAAATAAAAGTTTAAAAAAATTTAACGGAATTAATTCAGATTTGCAAATTAAACTTTTATAAATTAACTAATCGTATAAATGATAAAAAAAATTTATAACCTGCAAGAATGCTGAGTAGCCTAAGGAATTTTAAAAGAAAACTTCACTACGAGCATTGGTTACAAATAAAATTAAGAAAAAAAAATTACTGTGATTAAATTTAGAATCGCAAACTGTGAGTGCGCATGTGATCAGTATGCACCCCCACTGTTTACAAATGCAACACAAAAAAACATGCCATTCCCTGCGCAAACGATTTGCTGCATGCCGCAAACGCCAGCACAAGAGATAGAATGAATTTAAGATAAAAAAAAATTTTGCAAATCCGATTGTAAAAAATAACTATAGCGATTAATATTGATATTTATCACCGTCGGGAGTAGAGAATGCCGTCTTATGCCTGTCCGCAAAGTGTAGTGGAATTTGATTAAATGCTGACTTCATGTCTAACGCCGAAAAATAGTTTGAACCTGAAATTTCATGTAATATGTCGTCCAATGTTGGAATGACAAAATCCTGAGTCACAGTTATTTCGTTGAGTTTCCGAAAATCTAAAACTAGGCGCCATTTTTCTTTCTGTTTGACAAACAAGGCCGGAGTATTATACTGAGAATTGATTTCGAAATAATTCCCGCCTTTTCTAAATCTGCTATTTGACGTCGAAATTCGTTTCTTAAATTGAATGGAATCTTATAAATTGGACATTTAATGGGGTAATCATGTTGTAAACTGATTCTGTGGTGCTCCGTAACGGCTGCGGATAATTCTACCGTAGAGCGAGCGAAAGCACTTTTGTGCAAATTAAAAGTTGAAACAATCTGTTTTTGATTTTATTGTCCAAACCTGAAAGATTGAAATCTTTCTCCGTGAGTGGGGTAAAATATCTGGAGAAACCGGAAAATCAGAAGAAAAGTCTTCGTAATTATTGACTGTAATTATTTTCATGTTTTTGTTAAGGGTGATTATGTTATCTGAATCGTTTCTAATTTCTAAGATGGTGTCATTTGTCTGTGGATCAATATTAATTTGCGAATTAGTTAAATGAATGTTTTTATTTTGTAGCTTTGCTGAACTCCGAATAGTGGCCAGTGACGTCGAATTAGGTAATGTTTCAACATGTATGCGAACATTTGTGACCGAATGGGGACCCACACACGTTTTGTGTTTTAAAAATCCATTTATAAAGTTACTCTGTACCTATCGCGTGGGGAGTGCATAATGCATAAGCGGAATTGAAAAATTATTAATTAATAAACGGTTTTTACCTATATCTAAAACTGCATCCCATACTTTCAAAAAATCGTATCCCAAAATAGCGCAATAATTATCGTTAATCTCTTGCTTTGTTATAAAAAAAAATATGTTGAAATTGAAATTCCCCCAATGACAATTGTATTTCATAGCAACCGATAATTTCTACCGTGTCTCCGCTTACAGCTTTAATCTGAATTGAAACATTAAATTCCCTAAAGTTATCATTTTTTTATTTTAGTGAAAAAGAATTAGACATTAAAGATACGGATGCACCTGTGTCAATTAAAATTCTAAACTTGTGATGTTGAACGTTTACATTTATTATTGGTAGATCGAATATTTTATCTCGAGATTGAATCGGAGAAAACCGCTCCTCTACCGAATGAAAAAAATCTAAATACGGCTTTCTCCACGGGAGTTTAAATTCTCATTTCTGCGAAAACGTTGAAAACCCCTATTCTCAGAATTTGTGTGTGTCGCTCTCACTGAATGCCTGGGGGCTGCGTAATTGTCGCCGAGAGTAGATTCCCTGAAATGTACATGCCTCCCTCCTGGCCTGGGGCTACTTGAAAAAAGGGCCGCCTTTCCCTAAAGATTACAACAGTAATTTTTATATCGGCCCTGTTGTTGTTTACAAGAAAGGAATTTCTGGGAGTGCCTCTCACCCCACCGAAAAGAGTGAGAGCGTTTCCCACGCCTGGAAGAAGGCAATGTACCCATAAATACTTCATGGTTTGGGTTGTTTGGGGGAATTTCCCGCGTTTTGGGTGAGTCATTGACCGCGAGAGGATATCCCTCCGCTGACTCCAGTCCAATCAGAAAAGCTGATTGTGTTTCGAAAAAGAATCCTCTCCAGAATACAGAAGTAAACCGCCGCGAAATATAAGCGCATGCACGACGAATTTAGACACTCTCTGACACAAATTGCAAGAAAAAATTCACAGTATCAAATTCAAGCAACACATAAAATACACAGTAGCACACGAGATGAAAATTTGTCCTGATGATCCATCAAGAAACGTTTACAAAAAAAATTGTAAAAAAAAAAAAAATTCTAACTCAAAGGATGTAAAAAAAAAATTTTTCAAACGACCAAAAAAAATTTAAAATCCTGGTCAACTGGCACCAGATAATGCGACGCCCGGTTAACTAAAATTGATTTAATTTATTCTTATTATCCATTTTATAATACCCAGGTTCTAATTTATCATTTGGCGTCACACTATAGTTTACGTTTAAACATTAGATCTTTAAAGACAAATAAAACAGGACACTAAATTAAAAAGCCGTTCTTTAAATTAACACTTAATTTATTTACAATAACATTTAAATTACGTTAAATACTAAGGAGATATACATGATTACTTAACTGAATTAGGGTCTGATAGAGAGAGAACATGGTGTGTGGCCATCTCGCGAGTCTCCAACCGCGGCATTTTGTCAAAAATCGGTGATAAAATTTGTGTCAGAGAGTGTCTAAATTCGTCGTGCATGCGCTTATATTTCGCGGCGGTTTACTTCTGTATTCTGGAGAGGATTCTTTTTCGAAACACAATCAGCTTTTCTGATTGGACTGGAGTCAGCGGAGGGATATCCTCTCGCGGTCAATGACTCCCCCAAAACGCGGGAAATTCCCCCAAACAACCCAAACCATGATGTATTTATGGGTACATTGCCTTCTTCCAGGCGTGGGAAACGCTCTCACCCTTTTCGGTGGGGTGAGAGGCACTCCCAGAAATTCCTTTCTTGTAAACAACAACAGGGCCGATATAAAAATTACTGTTGTAATCTTTAGGAAAGGCGGCCCCCCTTCAGTATATATATATATATATATATATATATATATATATATATATATATATATTTATATATATATTTATATATATATATATATATTTATATATATATATATTTATATATATGTATATATATATGTATATATATATGTATATATATATGTATATATATATATATATATATATATATGTATATATATATATGTATATATATGTATATATATATATATATATATATATATATATATATATATATATATATATATATATATATATATATATGTGTGTGTGTGTGTGTGTGTGTGTACGTCTAAATTTGTGGGTTCTGCTCCAGCCTATGCATGTTGATTTTCATAATGCAGAAAATAGACAACGTCCATGTCGTATGATTATATACCATGGCAAAGATCCTTATAGTGCCTGTTTAGCATGGGTGCTCTTGGAAGAATTAAATTGTTAGTGCTATTTAACGTCATCAGAACTCATGTGCCTCCTCTGGGAGTCGAAATTACATTGTGGTGATTGGTATTCCACGTATATGGTGACGCAGTAAAAATTGATACCAGCTTCCGGGAAATGTATAAGTTTTGCAATGTCAAATATCAATCCGCAGCCCCATTGGGCAAAAACAACATTTGTTTTAAATGTTTTAATTTGAACAAAGCCCTTTTGGGTATTCGTAACCCAAATTATCAAAACATTATGATTAGATATTAATTCATTGTTTTAATTTAAAAAAATTTAATTCGTAGAACAACTTAAGAAATGGATTTAATTTTATGAGGATACTTGCTTTTAAAAATTGTGTGTGTAATGGACATTTAATCTTAGGGAGAATATTTATTTGGAATGCTTCTAAAGTAAACTAAATTAAACTTCGTGGCGCGACATCCCATGAGGTTCTAAGACACGCTATGCTAATCTCAGTTTTTGTGTCTATGGGCACAGAGGTTCGTGATCTGATGTTCTGGTCAGTGGGTCAGTCTGACGTGAAATCCCCAGTGTTTAGTTCCCAAGCAAGCTTGAAACTGATTTATCGACCTACTGAAGACATAAAAGACTGTCCAGTACGGGATTCGAACCCAGACCTGTGGCGTGAAAGCGCGATAGGCTACATCTCGTTCACTGGACTTTACTGCTGATATTCTCTGAAAAAAATTTATACGTCAAAAGTAGAGCTGCCTGCACTTTACATCTGTGCCGAAATTGAAAAAATGTATTTTTTAGCCGAAAACGATTCCTGCCAACTTAAAAGTATTACCTTATCTAAGAATATATTCTTTTTAATGTATTATTGTTACAATAAAAAAATGTAAATTAAATATTATTTTGCCCATTAATTGTAACAAAATTAGCATAGAAGCATATGAACTTGTAATATGTAACAAATTATTTGCATATTCAAATTTTTACTAGTCAAATTCTTGTCATTTCATAACACATGAAAATAAAATAAATACAAAAAAAATTTAGTAAACAAAAATTTCTTATAATCGTGATTATATTTATGTATCATTTTAACTGAATAATTAAAAAAAAATATTACAATCGCACTATTTTCCTTTTTGCCGACAGGGTGGTGTAGTTGGTTTGTCGCTGGCCATCTGTACCCAAGGTTCCGGACTCGACCCCGACCCATGTCAGTGGCTTTTCCTGATGCAGAAAATCGCAGTGACCATGTCGTATAATTATACGGCATAAAAAAAATCCCTTGAGTATCCATTTGGTTTAGATAATCTCGGCAAAATTAAATTCCCCTAAGAACAAATTTCGCGTCAGCAGATCTCAGGTGCCTGCCTCTGGGGAAGAAATTGGGCGTCAAAATTACTCACGGTAATTGGTTTCGCATAAATGGTACCACACTATAAAATGATACCAGATCCTGGAGAATATACTAGATCTGCAATGGTAGAAATACCAATACGCAGCTCCATTACAGAAAAAAAAAACTAAATTCGTTTTTAAACTATAGGCATTATTTTGAATAATAATGGTTATACGATTTATAATTTTAAGAATAACTTTTTTTACGTACTTTATAACATTAATACGCTGTTAGTTACCTTTAAATATACTTTCGTAAGTACATTGCAATGTTATTAAACTGTAATTAAAATTTCAGTTTTATTTTATGTGTGAGTCTTAGTTAGTCTTCTTTATGTGCAACATATGAAAGAAAATTTTGAATTTCAAAATAGAATGAACAAAATTATATATTTTCTTATACATTTCAACCTTTTTTCGTCTCCAGCCTTTAGATACTTTAATCTTATTCGAAAATTCTCTTTGAGAATTCAATAAAAAGTATTTTTCTATTCACCTGAAATACTACCACTCAAAAAAGAAAATAAAAAAGCAATTGTTCCAGACACCACTTGTCTATCCGAAAATATGTATCCCTCACAGCATTTCTTACATTCAATACAGGGAGCTTCAAAAATTTCATTTACTTTTGTGTTTCATGATGTATAAAACTAGAGAAAATATTCAGCAAAATCATTTTCTTTTTTGAAATGTTTGAGTTTCGAGTCAGTATCGCAACATAAAAAAAATGTAACTGTTTCACCAAAAAGTAATACATTCCAAATTTCAAAATCTTGGCCGTTCGCGTTGTCAGGTTTGATATATGCGTAAAATGCAACGTTGCAATATCTTGGTGAAACGCTGTGTGAATAAATAGTTCATTTTACATATCTCTGGCGTAGAATACTTGAAAAAATATTGAAACACCATAATAGAACTTGATGTCTTTTTCTTATAACATTTTACATTGCTTCAGAATTTTTTATAAAATGTTGTTGGGAAAAATTAGTTTTAGTGAACAATGGTGCGCTAAACAGAGAAATTTCACACGGAAATACACTTTTAAGAGGACTTGGTACTTTAAAAATGACCAATCTATCGTTTTTTTTAGTTTTTATTTAATCTTATTTTTTCATTATTATCTTTCGATTGATATATCATTTGTACAAGTCGGAAAGTTAGGAGTTGAAGAAAACTTCGTTTGAAAACAAATTTGGCAATTCTGCCACACCCCCGTTTTAGAAAAAAAAAGCTAAAAAAGGCGTTATAATAAAAAAATCTATTTTATAACGAGAAATAATAACTAAAAAAAGAATGTGTAATATATAAAGCAGAAGGCAATACAATAATGTAATTTTTCTTCTTTGTAAAATGTGTGCATGTAAAATTTTTGATTTAAGGCATTTTATATTAATAATTTCATATTTTCAGTTCTTATTCCGGATATGACTTTCATACAAATATAATACTTCAATATTATGTAAAGAAAAAAACTAAACTTTCGGTCGTGACAGAAGAAAAAAATTTAACATTTTTCTTGAAATTTCTTGTGTAATTAAAACCCTCTTAAAATTGATCCTTTACAAAAATGTATGGGTTGAAAAAATACGAAAATGCAATTATTTCCAAGAACAATACACAACTAATATTTTAAAGATGTATTTTAAGTTTTTTAAGCTTATTTTATTTTTTTTTCAGAATTATAAACTTTAAAGTGGTTTTTCTCAGTTTGTGTTTTTCGAAACATTAGTGCATTCAAAATGCTACTCCTTCCACAACTATTTACCAATCGCTTACATTTTTTTACTGTGTGTTGCATATAAAGCATGTAACAAAATTAGGGATCCATTTTGCAGAAAACTGAATACTTTTTTAAAAAAAAAATAAAATGTAAGATATATTGGCTTTTTCGTTCATTTTTAGCAAGTATATCAACATTTTATTTTTTTTCTCAAAAACGAATTCAGTTAGTAGAATTTTAAAATTTTCCAAATTTTATTAAAAAAAATTAAATTTTTAAAATTGTGTGAATAATACAACAAAAATTTCATCTCGTATCATTTTCTGGAGTAGAAACACTATATAAAACGTTAAAATATAATTTTTAAATACATAAAGAAAGAAAAGTAGATCAAAGGGCACCAAGCATTTTAAGGCACGTTTAAAAGCATTTTAAGCAATTTCGATTTAAATAAAAAAAAGTTTCTCTACAATTATGTACAAACAAAGAATCTATGAAAAATTTCAAAATCGATAAATCAGCCGGTATCAATACAATTTTTTAAACATATGAATTAAGATTTAAGTACACTTCTTAAGTAATACACAAAGAATTTGATAAATTATAAAAATAAAATGTTTTTACTGTAATACGTTTTTTTTACTGACAATGGCATACAGAACGAAATTTCTTTTTATTATTGTACGTATCATCACTTTAAGTGAATTTATGATAGCTGGAGAATAATGTGAACTCAAGTCCACTGTGGTCAACTTATTAATTCACACAAACCTATTTTTAAGGGTCACACATCGACATAGTGTTGGGTAAACAGAAGTTATATGAAAAATGTAGGAACGTGATTAGACGCTTTCCGCTTTCTAGAGAGAAGCTCCTATAAAAGTTATCAGCTGGAGTATTGACAGGCATCTGACACATTGGTCGTGACACATATGTTACTGAAACTAAACAAACAAAATACATTCTGACATAATAAAAATAAATACACACTTATACAAAATAATACACTTATAAATGTATCGGTACTACACACAATATATTGTATACTTAATTTACTAATGACCCCATGGGCTTGTCATATATAAAATTATATATATACAGAAGTTGACACTTATCTTGATAATTTGTACGGTTTGTAATTAATCCCTTAACTGTGGATTAAAAAATGCATGATTCTTCCCCCATTGCCACCGTTTTCCACGTAGGCGTGTGTATGTTATGTATTGGGGTGGGGGAGAGAAGAGGAATAAATAAGGAAATCCTCTGAAGTGAGAAAATCCTTTGCAAACACTGCCGGTGCCCTTTTATTGTTTTCCAAAAGCCTTCGGAAAAATTTTATGAATAGTAGTGCAAAGAAAATTTCGTACATCAAAAAAACATATATATACGTCCTGGGTAATCAAGCCTTTAGCTAAGTGAGACTTTTATATACGCGGACAGTACTAAGGGAACCAGGACATGCTCGAAAGAGTAAAATGCCAAAATTAAGACCCTTTGTTTATGAGACATATATCATTTGCAATTTCCAATAGAGCTTAGATTTCTTACAATCTTAATAAAGATAATTTTATTATTCTGTAGAATTACAAAAATAACTTTTTACTACAAAAGTTTTTTTTTTTACTACTTAATTAAAGTAATACATAATTTTTGAGAAATCATAATATATACTTGTGTTTAGGTACCAATTTTTAAAAAAGTATTCTTTTTTATGCAAAATATTTTTTGCACATATATATAACAATACATAAAATACAGTGAACCCATTTTTTTAGAAAAATGTTCGTATAGTTTCTTTTAAAAAATTATGAAACTTTGAAATTTGAATTTTTTTTATTTTTCTGCTTTTTTTATGCATAAAAGTATTTTTAAAAAATTAGGCACTATCTTAATAGAAAACAAATAGATTCGCTATATGCATAGGCATCTTGTATAGAAGTATAAAAAATCTGGAATCATATAGTGCAATAGTTTTTTTTTAAAAAAAATGTACCTAAATGCAAAAAGATATGCTTTTGAGAAAAAGTGAAAAAACTAAAAAAACCCAATATTTTCACATATTATACACTTGATTAGTATTTGCTTGCCTATTTTTATATGACTAATAATAAACCTTAATCATTTTCTTGAGCTACAAAAGTAATTTTAAATTCATATGTTTTTATTTTTTTGTTTTAGTTAACATGAACATAATTTTCGAGATCTTGTAATACACATTTTCATGTATTTCTTACAAAAATATTCTTTGAATATACAGAAAAATTTACACATATATATACAGCAACATATCAAACATAATGAACTAGTTTTTTTAACGAATTAATTGCGTAATTTCTTTAAAATAAGCATAAAACCTTAAAATTATGAAAATCTTAATTTTTTTGCCCATATAAATTTATTTTTTAAAAAATTAGACATTACATACTGAAAGATATTTTGTTCACTATATAGAACGTTTATATAGATGAAACACAGGGGAAAAACACTACATATTTAAAGTTCAAAAGGGTGCAACAAAAAGGGAGTGGTCATTTGTTTACATTTTTATTTTTCATATTTTAGGGCTATTTTTTCAACAAACATATAAGTATTATACATTTTTAGATTCAGAAAAATAAGCACTATTTTTTAGAACTAAAATTGAAAAATCGATTTTTTCTAAGTATACGATGCCCCTGTTGCCTTAAGAGGTTAAAGTTGCATTGTAGCTTTATCGTCTAAGTATAGCTATATTAAATTAAATACATTGTTACACACTGTATGGAGGGGGCGCGATGAAAATCATGATTGGATTTTGGGTGACAAATATTGTAACTTTGAGAAGCACTGCAGTAGAGAATACGTAATGGTTTCGGAAAGCATTACTTTGGACTGCCGCACATATAGCCTTTGAAACAGGCACTGTGACTACTGTGAGGTATAAGGACAAAGTCTTGGAGCAATATGGTCGCCTTTTCACGTGTGCAGCTGACCTCGATATTATTTTAATGCATGGCAACGTGAAGTTCACAGAATTCACCTGATCGATTAATTTCTGAAAAGTGAGGATTTCGCTGAATGTATATTAACTACTAAAGTCCCTTTTTCCTGTATAAAATCAAGGTGTGACGCCTGTTTTTTTCTGAAAAAGTAAACCATGCCGCCCATTAACCAATATTTTTGGTTATATTCTGCAAGTGATGCTTCATACCTTCCATAGAGAGTTATGCATAATCATGTTCGTTTATTTTAACAATTAAATTATTATATTTTTTTTCATTATATCAGCCCTATATACCAAATTTAATTAAAATCTGTCCAGTAGTTTTAGATGTAATCGATTAAATTTAAAAAATCTCTTATTTGTAAACACCAATGTAGAAAAGTGGTATCCTGAGTATAGAAAGATGAAAAGTGGTACAGTAGAAAATCCTTAAGGTAAATTAGTGGTTGACGAGAGCTCACTTCCGAAAAGTGGCTGGTGATAATACTGCAGGGATTTCACTCAATTCTCCAAGAAACATCGCTGTAAAACATTAGTACAAATTTTAGGGGCACCACATGTTTCTAATTGTATTCTCTTCACAATTTGGTATCTAAGAGTATATATGATCATTAAGATTTTCAATTAAGAGGTTTCAAGGATGTTGAATTTCTCTAGAGGTCTGAAAATATTAACAATTTTCAAACAGGTTGAATTCTTTTAAATTTAAATTAAATACTTGAAATCTTCTTCACATGATTTATAAAGGAATGGGACTTAAGAAAAGTATAAAATGTTTCAAATATAATCATAATTTTAAGAATTTTAAGCATATGAAAATAAGAAAATTTTCTATAAAAAATATTTATAAAGTTTTTTTTTACGTCGCGCATGTTATTTTTTAAAATAGTAGCTTTAATTACTAACTATAAGTTGATTTATTAAGTTAAATGTATATTCTTACTACACTGTAGCTATTTTTATATAAATTGAATAATAACTACAAATTTTAATGAATAAAAAGGTGCATTTTTAAAAAAATATTTAAAAAATTGCAATATTTTACATATATTTTGAAATACAAAAGATATATAATACTAAAATTAGGTAGGGTTTAAAGAGTATGGTGCATTTTATAATTCTATAAAGTTTTATACATCAGAGGCTACTATTTTAGAAAAAAGCGTGCGCTACGCAAAAAATACTTAATATTTATTTTAGAATTTTTATATGCTTATGATTTTTAAAATTATTATATTTTAAACATTTTATACTTTTCTGAAGCCTTTTCTTTTATAAATAGTGTGTAAAATATTCGAATCATTTAATTTAAATTTTTAAAGAATTATACCTGTTTGAAAATTGTTCATATTTTCAGACCTCTAGAGAAATTTAACACCCCTGAGACTTCTTAAGTGGAAAATAGTCCCCCCTTTTGAACTCCTTGAAAGTAGAGCCACCTTTACATGAACATTTTCTTTTTATTTATATATGTTTCTCTTTCATCTCTTGGTAAATGTATTATTTTCACTAATTCTTTTAAATTGAATAACGTGTAACTAATTTACAATTTTTACACTTAGCTTACCAAAAAATAAAGAGCTCTACTTAACCTTTTCAAATAATTGATAGACAGGAAAAATCTGTAAGGAAGCTGTAATCTAAAAGTTAAAAATATAATTTTTGACAGTTAAATATGCTTCATAATTAAAAAAGACATTAACAAGCGGTAAAGGTACTTTTCATACATTTTATTACTTATGTTTGAATTAATTTTAAAGGTTTAAGAATATACATTATCTTTCTCTCTCTCCTTGTCACTCATTTTCAAATTTGTAAACATTTTTAATACTGTAACTAGTTTTACTGAATTAATACAGGTTTCTCTAATTAAAAGAAATCCCTCTTTTAATAAAGTGTTCTACTGTTTTCAATGTACGAAGAATTTTACAATAATACACTTAATATTTTTATAATCATTTTATATTTTTTTTTTGGAAAATACAAAATAGCTTAAAATTAAGTTCCAAACAAATCAAAAAGCTTTTCCTTCCGTCACTTCAAAATACAAGCTATACAAACTCTGGATACCTTCAAGAGTTGTGCTCTATGAGTGGGGAAAATGAGATGGGTTTGGGTTGACCATGCGACACCCAAATCCATTTCAACTTTCTAGTTCAGTGAAGCGTCTTCCTACTTCTGATTGAACAACCACAGTCTACCGTATGCATATGGTATGTTATTTTCTAACGATTTCGGAAAAGTAATATTAGTGGTACTCCATCACTAATGCTCAAGATTTGTAACAGACCGTATCTGGAGTCAAGATATATTTGTGTGATTCGAAAAACTAAGATATAGTTGATACAGAAAGTAAATATTGTTTGTGTTAAGCTCTTCGAGCTGAGTAAATAGTTTTTATGAGAAATGTGTAAATATATATATAAATGCATTATTTAATGGTTTTAGAAAATATTTGATCAAATTAAAATAGAACTGAGAATCAAATGATTCAAACTGTCCAAATCATAATATTTCTCAAGCCTTTTTATCTGGAAGATCATTTACGTTTACACTGAAGCTTCAAGCATAATGTGTCATTTTTCAGAAATATTTAATATAAAATAACCATTCTCAGTGCTTAATACTGAAAATATTTCTTCTTCAATCTCCATGCAATAAGCTAATAGTTTTTCTAAGGAAATGAAGCACTATAAATTTATGACAAGCATTTCCTCCAAACGTTCAATATTCTATTAAAGAGTGATTTAGAATTTTTTAAAGCTTGAATTTTCCTTTATTTGTTTAATGTTTAGTGATTAAAGAAATGGAGTAAAAAATTAAAATTTTATTTTTTGATTAGATACAGCTTAAACTTCAAAATTAAAAAATAAAATTGATATTTTAAATAGTTTCTAGGAATCTGTTAAAAAATCAATAAAAGTTCTCAATTATATTCTTATTTTTCTTCCTATCTTTTCTTAGCTTTATTACAATGCTATGAAACAACTTAAATGCAAGGATAAAATACTTAAGAATTTAAACTAAATTTCAGAGATAAATATGACACTATACATAGACCCCGTAATTCTCTCTTTTAAATTACACAAATTGCATTGAATTTAAACAAAAACATTTAATCGAATAATATGTCTAAACCTAAGATTTTGCACTCAACAATTTCACAACAAGCCACACAGTACGGTGACACAAACATGCAAAAAATAATTTGAATTTATACATGTATAAATATTTTTTTCAATCTGCGTGTTATGTTATTGCTCAAATAACTATGACAAATATTTGAGATTCCTATTTTTATCGATATATTTAAATTGTTTAGTATGTAATAATTTTATGTTACATTTTTAAGTATTTATATAGACAATGCCTTTTTTATAAATATCAATTAGTATGTTAAGAGTTTATCCCAAAACATTTTGCTATTTTTGCTATTTAATTAACACTTTATTTTAATTAAAACTACTGAAGATAATGAATATTAAACAATCAATAAAAATTCAAGGCAATAAAAAATAGAAATTTAAAAAAAAAATCAGTACTAAAATTGGAAAGAAAACTCTAATCTTTTCTTTTCTGAGTGGATGTCCGTAATTATAGTAGCCGATAGTCTCTGTCGTGTCATTTCAATCTTGATGCCACTAATCTTTCTGGGCTCTAAGACTTACAATGGAATATTGTGAAGTTTAGACAGTAGTGAAGTGCTTCTCAAACTTTCAATACTGGAGCCCCCTTTTCCAATCACAATTTTTATCGCCCCCTTATTTATTAATAATGCATTAAATGCAATAATAATGCAGTTTGACGCCTAAGCTACAATACCAGATCTTAATTATAAACAATACAAATTAATAACATAAGTATTAAATTTTGAATACTACTTTTAAGCAAAAAAAAATAAAATAATTAAGTAATAGGATAATTATAATGTAATTTTTTCTTTCTCAAATTTTTAAATTGAACATATTGTAAAATGCGGTGACTGCATAGAAGACAAACTATGGATATCTGCTCAATATAGAAAAATAACTCAGAGGGTCAATTTCTAATCATAAGCATTCCTTATAAAAACTTTCCTTTGCAAGACAAGCCCATGGAAGTCGTTAATACTTATTAAACTTGCTCTTAATTTAGTATTAATTAATTAGATATAAAATACTCTGTGCAGCACTGATACATTAAAAGTATACCGTCCGAAGTACCCGCTCTTTACAGGACTTCATTTATAAGAAAATAAAACATTCTTGATATAGTAGTTATATTATAAGGAAAGTAAAGCCAAGTGCGTGACCATGTTTACAAAAATGTAAAATGTTTTTTTAAAATAATTGCTCAAATTATAATTAGTTTTAAGCGAATTTTAATTTTAAGCCTCACAGAATTAGCATTTATAATTGATATTGAATAATGAACAATAATATGAAATTCCGATGAAAAATAATTGTCTTATTTTTAATATTTAAAGCAAAAAGACTTCAACATGTTTTAACCTTGGAGCAGGCGCACACTCGATCCGGTCGAGCGGGGTTATTGAGTCACCCCAATCCTTTTTTTATAATTATTTTATTGTACACGATACAAATCGATATTCCAGTGAATAATTTAATTAAGAGAAAGTTTACTTACCTACTTTCAAGGACTTTTCATTTTTTCTTTGGTAACAAATAAACAGTTTTGCCAGAATTAAAAATTTCGTGATCTGTGTGTCCCACGCGACCAATTCCGGGTAAAAAGTGTATTCATTATGATAATATGTTGGTTAGTGGTAAAAACAATTATTATGCTTTATATGTTTGAAAATACTCATCGAAACGAAAATTAGATGAATCGGGTCACAGCGTAAAGAACGATTTTGCCCAGCTACTCATCTTCGTCTAAGTCTTGGCCAAGTAATCCATCAAAGTGTGCTCTCCGTAGTTTTCCAAATATCATAAAACTGTTTTGCATGAAAAAAAGCGCAACAGAGAAATACATTACTTACAACTTCCTTAAATGAGAAATAAACACATAAGAGAGGGGTCATAACTAACTGTACCAATAACTTTGAAGGTAAAACAAATTACAGCTGTAATGTGCAGTATTTCAAAAATAATGACAGTGATGAAATTTTTTTATGTTCCTAAATTTTTTTCGATTCTGGATCTGGGATCTGTTTTTCTCTGAAAGAGTAGAATGTTACTTTTAAAAAAGAAACGTAATAAAAACTCTCTCATCATGGGATTACAGCAAATTAAGTATTTTTTTTTGCTTATAGGATCAAAGATAGCTAATTAAGTATTGAAGAATTTTTTTTGATGACTTATATAATATCGCCTATAAATTATATCAGAGTAAAAGTGCATTTTTTATGTCTGAATGTATTTTGTTTTAATTCATTCCTGTAATTTAATTATTTTTTAAATCTTTTATTTTCGATATGCTCGTGCCCCCCTCGTAAGGTTACGTTGCCTCCCAGTGGGGCGCGTCCCACAGTTTGAGAAACACTGCAGTAGTGTATCCGCGCAGGTATCGTGCTCGTCACAAAACGAGGTCCATTGTCAATCTTTCTTGAATTGCTTTAGCAGTTTAGTGTTAAACCCTTATCTGCTGTTTTAAAGCTTCATGATTCGCTTTCCAGCGCCACCATTTTTCACATAGGCGAGGTTATGCGGTGTATTGGGAAGGGGAGGATGCATGAATAAGTAATTTTTTATCTGAAATAAGTAAATCCCGCTAAAAAAATGTCAAGGTCATTTTATTACATTCCAAAGTCTTTGGAAATGTTTTACTCACAGCAGCGCTAAGAAAAGAATCATATTTCATAAGGACTTATATATACGTCTGAGCGGCATATAACGCATGGATTAACTGAGACTGATATATACGCTGGTGTTATTTTAGGAGTTAATAAACATTCAGTCAATATTATCCATACAGAGAGAGAAAACGCCTTTTATGTTGAAATTTGGTATAAGATGATACTAAATTTTTAAGCTGATTAGTATTACTCGTAAAATCTGTACTTATGCTTTAATACATTACAGATTGAGATTTAAATCAACTAAAATTACTTTTTTTACGTTTATTTCTTGGAATGTATTCTTATTCCTAATCTTGCTTAAGGCATTTAAATTAACATTATAGATGCACTGAATTTTTTCCGTCGTTTAAATTAGTATGCATACACAAAGAAAAAACAGTGCACGTTTTTTTTTAATTAGGAATAATTTTTATTCTAAGCCTTATTTTGTAATTTATGAAGTATCATGAAATTTTCAATGAAATTAAGAACCAAAATCTATTAAAACTAAAGTAGCAGTGTTACAAAGAATTCAATTCGAAAGTTTATGTGGCTTATTAGAAATACATAGAAAAAACTTTTATTTTTAAATGTTGATTAATGAGAGAGAGAGAAAATGTCTTAAAGATTTTACTGAAATTAAAAAAAAATGATAAAAACCTAGTATTTTTACAAACGCGATATTGCTCTACTGGTCATTGAAATTGCTACACCTGGAAGAAATAGATTTAACAAAATGATATTTATTGGACAAATACATTTTAATGGCAATAACAACTGATTAAATTTTCAAGAAATTTGAGTTAATAGATCCTGAGAAATCAGTACTCAGAACAACCACACACACATCTCTGTTACTACACTGCTGGACAATTGCTAAGGACGGATCACAAATTGCTATGTAGCATAACATTAAGCGAGACATGAGGCCCTAGTAGGATAAAATATAGTTGCCACACCTGTTCAGACATTAGAATAAAGAATATTTATTGTTCTGGAAAATACAAAAGCTGTGAAAACATCTGAAAGAAAAAAATGTTCATTTGATCTGCGTACGGAGAAATGGAACAATGCATCTAAAAAGTCAGCAGGCACCCAAAGAAAGGTATCAGTACGGGATATGTCCACCGTGGAGTGTGATGCAACATTCCAGCACGTCATTACCATACTTTGCACAACATTATCCAGCAGCTGTTGAGGCAATTTCTCCCATTCCCCTGTGAGTGCACGGATGAGGGTGTTCTTTGTTTGTCGGAGGATAGTTTCGACCAGCAACATACCTCCCCAAAGAATCCCACACACATTTTCAATACGGTTTAGATCTGGAGAACGCTGGCCATACGAGACGTTGAAAACCCTCGCTGTCTAGACAATCCTGAACAGCGAGTGTTCGATGACATGTTGCGTTGTAGTACATAAAAACAAATTTATCACCGACAGCACCACGGAAAAGTCAGAACATGAGGAAGTAGAACTTCATCAATGTATCGTTGGCCCGTCATAGTCCCATTCGCAACCACATGTAGGCGCGTGCGGCCATTGATCATGATGCCTACCCACACCATGATACTGCATGTCGGATATCGGTCCTTTTCCTGGATATTTTCTGGACGATAAGCAGTACTCTCTCGCGCCAGATCAGTTGGCGTCTACAATCCGATGACAGACTGAGCCTACTCTCATCTGAGAATAGTACGCATGCCCAGTCCGTTCAGTCCAATTCTAATGCTCACGACACCATTGCAAACGGGCAGTAAGGTGCTGTCTGGTCAATGGGACACACAACAGGTCTGCGTGCATATAGTCCTCCTCCTCTCAAACGTCTGGCAACAGTTTTTCGGGAGATCTGCTTTCCTGAGGCAGCAAGAAACTGATTTGCCACCTGCTGAGCTGTGGTGCGCCTGTTCCTTTTGCTGATAGGACGATATATCTCTCTTCTGCAGGCGTCGTACTTCTAACACGACCTCCCCGTGCCGTCTATACACATTCCAGTAGTTTTAAATGACTTCCCCAGCCGTGAAACAACGCTGTGAGCGATGTCAAACTCCCTGGCAACATCTGTTATTTTTCGCCCTTCTTCGATCTTTCCAATAATTCGGCCACGCATAAAATCATCTATGTGATGTCGGGAAGACATGCCAAAAATTTTAAGTTCGTCTATTAAATCTTTCAAAACTTTGACTTGAAACAACAACTGTCCACACGCGTCTATTAAATCTTTCCTGTAAAACTTTGACTTGAAACAACAACTGTCCACACGCGTCAAAACCTTTAAAGCTCTTATGAACGCTATCACGTGATGAACAGACGTGGAAAAAGAATTTGCATACTCATACTTCTTCTTACTAATATCCCACACTTATTCTATTTTTCCACATTTTGCTTCCTTTCATTTTATGGTTGCTATAGATGATAGTGTTATCCGTCCTTAGCAATTGTCCAGCAGTGTAATAGCAGCATACTTGCCTGGGTATTCAGTGAAACAGAGATTGGATGTTTTGTACAGGTATACATGCCCCATGCAGCTTCAACACGATGCCACAGATCATCGACTGTACTGATTGGGTATGGTGACGGGCATGTAGCTCGGTATCCATGGACCATACGTTTCCCATTGATATGAGATCTGGTGAATGTAAAGGCCAGGGCAACAGCAGAACATTTTTCGTAAAAAGGAAGGTCCGTACAATATCTGTAGCATGCGGCCGTGCATTATCCTGCTGAAATGTAGGGTTTTGCTGGGCTCGCATAAAGGGTAGAGCTACGGGTCGTAACATACCAGAAATCTTACGTACACTGTTTAAAGTGCCTTCAGTGCGAACAAGAGGTGACCGAGACGTGTATCCAATAGTATCCTATATCATTACGCCAGGTGAAGGTCCAGTATGATAATGACGAATGCGCGCTGCCAATGTGTATTCACCACGATGCCGCCAAACACGGTTGCCACCATCTTGATGCTATAAACAGAACCTGGATTCATCTGAAAAAATGACGTCTCGCCACTCGTGCGTCAAGGTTCGTCGTTGATCATACCATTGAAGACTCTCCCGTCTGTGAAGTGGTATCAAGGGTAGCCGCAGCCATGGTGTCGAGCTGAGAGTCCGTCTCCGAATCGTTCGTGCAGACACTTGTTTTCTTGCAAACAACCCCGATTCTTGACTTAAGGCTCGTGACGTAGCTGCAAGATCCATTAAGGATGTTTTCGGTCAATGTTAAAGAATAGGACCCGAATTTGGAACATTTTTCAGATATAAAAGAAATGAAAAATTAATATGATATTCTGGCTTCACTATTCTTTAGAAAGTAGCATTTCTTATCTTACATCTCATTTTTAACCGAGTTGACCCCTTTTTTCTAATATGAAATGTGTTTCGCGATTTTTTCCTATACCGCAGTGTTTCTCAAACTGTGGGATGCGCCCCTCTAGGGGACGTGATAACTCTATAAGAGGCGCTAAGCCTACTGATATGTCGAAAACAAAAGATCATTATTTTATAATAAATACTAATTTACTGAAAAAAAACATTATGATATAGTAAAAAATAAAATACACATTTAGACGGATATAATACACTTATAAATGTATCAGTGCTGTACGATGTATTTTAAAATTAATTTAGTAATACCATGTTAAGAGCAAGTTTAATAATTACCAGTGGGCCCATTGGCTTTTCATATATAAATTTGTATACAAATGTTAACACTTATCTTAAAAATTTGTACTGTTTATAATTACTCACTTACCTGCAAATTAAATTGATTGAAATTCGTTTCCCAAAGACACCGCTTACGTAAGCACGCGTATGTTATGCATTGGGGGAGAGGAGAGAATAGGAATAAAAATAAGTAAGTCCTCTGAACTAAGTAAATCCTTCGCAAACACTGTCAAAACTCTTTTATTGCATTCAAAAGCCATCCGAATAATTTTATGCATAGCATTGCACAGAAAAGATCGTACTTCAAATAGACGCATTTATACGTCCGTGCCAATTAAACTTTTGCTAAGCGAGACGTTTATATACGCCAGTGACACTTAAGAGGTTAATGTCTTATTGTAGCTTTAGCGTCAAAGTACGGTATTGTTGAATTCAATACATTGTTATTGTATGAAGGGGGCGCGATGAAATCTATGATTGAATATTCGGTCGCAAGTATCGAAAGTTTAAGAAGTACTGCTATACCGTAATGTTAAATGAAAATATCCCTGCACGTATTCAAAAGAAAAGTATATGTTTCCTTGAATATTTTGAAAATTTTAAAAACACTGTATTTTTAACACATGTATAAGTTATAATGTTACAAATTTCCACGAAATTTGAAGTATTTTTCTGTCTGAAAATATGCATCGCGTTTAGTTCATACTCTCGTACTTTTGCCGAAAACAGCCTTAAGGTCATGCGGATAACATATATGTCTTCTCGGCTGTTATTTATAGGTAGTGATAGGGAGCCGTTGAGATGTCCAGCACGGTGGTCAGTATTTCCGTTCTGAACCCGTCAATTCCATCTTCTGCTAACTGTCATTGATTCTCGATCGACGCGAGCCGCAATACTGCGATACGATATTCCCAATGCTGCAATTCGACCTTTATCAAAAACAAAAACGCGCTGGTAGATCTTTATGCTTCTCATACGAGGTATCAGGACATTTCTTTCACCAGACTGCAATGTTTAAATGCAATTTGGGAATGAGAAGCTGGCCGAACAATGTCCTCATTTAAACACGATGTAGATGTCGCTACCTGTGCTGCTTTGTCTGAATGCACAGAAAAACTAATCATTTGCATATAACAGACCCTTTTTCCTGTCATTTAAATTTTGTGTATGTAGCATGTCGCCTTCTTGTTGTAGCAATTTCAATTGCCAGCACATATATATATATATAGATGTAGATTTATAGATATATACATATCTAGATGTAAATTTTTAGATACATATGTATATATATCTTGTGAACAGTTATTTTAAGTTAAAGTTAACATTAGAGATAAAAATTTATATAGTACCACACACAAAACTAAAATCATTTATAGATAAGTTTCAACAAGCAATTTCAATCCCTTGCGATGTGCATTATTTACAAAAACAGCAAATCTTCTACATTTTAATTACTCTGAGATTGACATGATGGCAATTTGTACCTATAGAAAAATATATAGAAGTTAAATTAAGAATTACATATTTTGCAAAACCTTAGATGTCTGCGTTTGAAAATAATCGGAGGAAATAGATTCAGTTAAGGAATTCAGTATTTTTTTTCGCAAGTAAAATGTATTCATTGAAACAAATTTTTGGTAAGTATTTGAAATGGAAAATAAAAACTTCAGTAGTTTTGAAATGAAAAGAAATTATTGTTTTAGTCTTTTAATTGATTGCCAAACCGATATTTTTTATGATGTTTAAGTTAACACTTAATTTAGATTTTTAATGTAACTTAATTTAACTTGATTGCAAGAAGTATGGTGATTAATTTCATCTAAGAGAAATTCTTTCCCCTTATATACCAGTGTTCCAAAATTTCAGAATTTAAGCAAACATCTCTCTATATCTGCCAACAAAATTATCAACAAGAAATGGTGAATCCTTTGCAGATTAACCATCCAGCGTAGTACATTTTGGATGTTCATTGGAGTGAAAATTAAAGTTAATTAAATTTCATTCTGATACAAATGAAGATAAAATTCTTTTTCACACAGTCAGGTAAAAAAAAATGTTAATCAAAGACTTTCGGTGATGTGTAATCAAATAAAAATAATACTCTTTTTCTATAGAGTATTATTTCTTCTATTCATTTTCATAAAATATTTAAATTAGAATATTAAAAATGAATTTGTGATAAAAAGGAAAATATTTCAATAGAAAGGCAGTAAACTTTTTGTCACTTTCGACTGTTATGAGAAATAATTATTTTAATCTTCAAATTTTGTGTTATTCATGATTTATTTAATGATGCTGCTGCGTAAGATGAGTGAATAATAAGAAACATTTTAATTTATAATAGCGCTGGTGAATCTAAAGGGAAGAAAATAAAATTGCTATAATAACTAATGAAATAAAAGGGTTTAGATTTGCTAATGGAAAAAAAACTATGATTAACTATAAATTTTAAAAGAGGCTCTTTTTAATTAAAATAATGATATTAATCATAAAAAAAATGTAAGAAGTTTTTCATTTTTAAATCAATGAATTATTTCAGGATAAAGAATATATAATATAGGATTTTATCAACCTTATAGAATAAACTTAAATTTCAATATTGCATGCATACCTAAATTGATATTTTATAGTTTTATTCCCGATACGGTTTTTAATTTTTCTATATACTACAAAAGAAACTGTGTATTTTTATTCGTACCCAATGCATGTTCGTATATATATATATAATCCAAATCATAAAAATACACAGATAGTTAGAACCTAAGATAACTATACTAAATAGGAAGAAATAGGCACAGTAGTACTATAAAAAACTCCTGGCCTTAGTAACCAAGATTGCAGGTTTAAACAAATTTTAGGGCTAGCCAACCTTCAGCTGTAGTTTTTCATACTACGTACCAAAAGGAAAGGAAATTATAACATTTGGAGTAATTTAAACATTATAATAAAATCACTAAACTAATAAAATATAATTATAAAATTATAGCTTACTAGTATTCACATTATAAATTTAAATTCGATGCAAAACGTAGATAGCAAGACTTACTTCGGGAGTGTATCAACTTGTTATATTTCCCGCCAAATACAAGAGAGGGAAAAACAGTTCCACATAAAGTTAAATTATGATAGAAAAGTATAAAGTTTATATATATATATATATATATATATATATATATATATATATATATATATATATATATATATATGCATTTTAAAAAAATCTTAAATAAATATTGACATAAATTTTAGTGTAAAATATAAATGAATCCTAGAAATATTTAAATATTATTGAATTATAAAATATGTGGTGCCATCTGTTTAATAATTGTATAATTAGTTTAAAAAAAACCATAATGTCAATAAGTTATTAATACAAATTGTATATCATTAAGAACTATTAGAAATATAATTGTAAAGAAAGTTAGCAGGATATCCATGTCCTATACATTGTTTGATAATGTTATTAATATTTAAATAAATATTAGCTTTATCACTAACTAAAACATTATTGCGATAAATATAGTTAAAAATAATATTTATATATTTAGATATTGATAAATTTGAATTCCAGTAAGTCACTTGAAGAATGTAAAAATTAAAGGCATCTCTTTTATCATAAATATTACTATACAATTTCAAATCCTTAATATACAATGCTACATCTAAGTAATTAGTTTTAATTGGATTATTATTAATTTTAACTAAGTTTAGGTAAGCCGGATAAAAATTAATATTGGGATTTAATTTATCATTTTTACCAAAAACAATTAAATCATCAATATATCTAAAATGTAATAGTAAATAATAAAAATGTAATATATATATATATATATATATATATATATATATATATATATATATATATATATATATATATATATATATAAAAAAACTTTCACGGGTTTGTACATTTCAGCAATATGATTTCAACATATTTGTACATATTTTCTAAAATAGTTCATATTTTTTTTCTAAAATGCTCTTATTAGCGCACAATTTTCCTTTATCCACTTTGAAACAATAGAAAAAACAAGGAAAAATAAAGAAAAACATTTAATTTGTATTCCAATATTGCTTTCAAAAGCTACGCAACAGAAAAAAAGTGAACGTTTACCACGTTCCATGTAGACGTTGCTATTTTTTTCACTTTGCATGCATCAAATTTAACAGTTATAAGAGTCAAAAATCTTGACTTTTTCTTTTAATTTATTACTTTTCTTGTGAAATTGTTTCTCAACTTGAGAAACTACAAATTACGTTAAAAAAGTTTTCTTGTCGTACATTTTTCGTCTCTCTTATATATGTTCAAGTAATAGTAAATGGCATTTCTAAAGTTTAAAATAATAGAAAAGAAATTTAAAGGACCATACATTTATTTTAAAGACAACTGGTTTCAATAACCATTTGCTTCCTTCTTGTTCTTTATCCACTTAAAATAATTCTGGTGAATAGTAAATTTTATTTGAATCCTCAAAAAGTACACTAAAATGTCAGAAATTGAAAAGTAATTAAAATACAGTTAAATGTTTTTCCTATAGAAATAAATTTTAGCTAAAGATATCCGACTATGTTAAAAATGTTATTATAAAAAAGCGCATAAATGGATAATTTTTATGATATTTAGTGTTGCTTGGCTTAGAATACACGTATAAAATTATTTTAAGGGCATTTTGACAAAAAAAAATATTTAAATACAATATTTCGGCAAAAAATTAACTTAGAATAACCTTTTTTCAAATTGTTCTCCTATTGTGAAAAATGCTTCTATTACAATAATAGTTTGCCTGTATATAGCTCAGATCTTTGTACAGAGGCTCAACTATGATTTTTGAAAAATTCACATTATCTTCAGAGTTACAACCCATTGAAATAATTATCGACGCTTTTTCTTAAAGTTTCTACCCTCTGCTGTCTTAAAACATGGATAAACCCACTTCTAAGTTATATATTTCAAAAATTCTAGTTGAGCCTCTGTATAGAGGTGTGAGCTATATACAGACAAAATATTATTATAATAGAAACATTTTTCGCAAAAGGAGAACATTTGGGAAAAAGATTATTCTAAGTTAATTTTTTGCCAAAATATTATATTTAAATAATTTTTTGTAAAAAAGTCCTTAAAACAATTTTATGCATATATTCTAAACTAAATGACACTAAATATCAGGAAAATTATCCATTTATAGGCTTTTGCAAATCATGGTTCCGAACGTAGGCGGATACCTTAATGCGAAAAAATTTTTTAATTCCTGTTTATAGAGAAAAAATTCAACGTTTTAAAACACTTTTAAAATAATATGTCCATCATAAATCAACGCTCACATGGAAAATGTATCTTCGATTTTCGAAAGATTGCTTATAAGCTACAAATAAGATAATAAGAAAGTAATCATTTTTTTTTTAATTTTCTTAAATTGTGTTTTATTATTTTGTTGCAAACGTATTATTTGTAGGCTTCGAAAAAATATTGTAAAATATTTTTTTTATTTTTATTGTAATGAATATTTTCTTAAATTAATATGCATTGCAATCATTAACAATATGAGATTTTCGATCTTAGAGTGGAAATAATTTAAATACTACTAATTTGTTACAAGCATAATATGTTAACATGAATAAGCTCAATTACCTTAAGAATTATTCACACTCATCACTGGTGTAGCTAGTCCAAATTGATCCGCTATAAAAATTTCTTGGGAGCTCTTTTTGAAGCCCCTTGATAGCTTAGGATATTTTGCTTACACAAGTTGTGGTACCTGAAGCTTGAGGGCCTCGTGTCATTTATACGGCAGTAGCTATGCCTCTGACACTCATGATACCCCGATATTAACTTCAAAAACTGTTTTAGAAAGATAAAACAGTACGCGCATTAATAAATGTATGCATGCATTTCTAAAAGATTTTTTTAAAAAAAATCCAGGATCATAATATTCCAATAATAGAGGTGAAATTAAATGGAAATCGTACTATGTATCTAATTTTATTTCCAAATTTTTTTAATGATTTCTTATATTTCCATCTCAATCTACAGAAATCTTCATGAGAGAGAGAAATCATGTTTAATTTTCTCCTTATATTTAGAGCAGTTGTGCAAAGCTAAAATCTTATTTTTTGACAGTTTGAGATTTTCATATTTTCAAATTGTATATATTTTAACCTTTCTAAAAATACTTTACTTTTACCTCTAGGGCAATTAGAAGCCATTAAAACATATTTTTAAATAATCGTTGAAACTAGGCCACGCCCATTTGAAAGGCGAAAAATGTAAACAAACGACTTCGCTTTTGCTTAAAAGTTTAAGGTCATATATAGACCAAAACATGTATCTTTTAATGAAAATTGAGCCTTTCTTTATTTACTAACCAATTTGAAGCATCACTGCATACATTAAAATCAATTTATCTCAATATATAAATTTTGATGTTCCATGTACCTTTTCTGAGAGAATACTGTTCAGAGGTATGTACATTTTATGTAAATCACAGGTATGTAAATTAAAATTAATGTATACTATAAAATAAGCTTTTTGCAAAAATATCAAAAATTAATGTTTTACAATTTCTTTATGTGAAAAATGGGTCAAATTTCGCAATGTTTGATAAATTATTTCATGAATTATTAAAAAATTCAAAATTAGCTAAAATCTCATTTCAGTATAATGAGAAAGGTGTACTTTAATTGCATAAAATATTTCAGCACGTACATGTTATAGATTTTGAGAAAAAGGACATCGAATCAGCCAATTAAACATTGTCAGAATAGAGGGAGAGATATGTTTCCAACTCCTCTTAAAGATGATAATATCTTACGATTTTAATTGACTAGTTTCTTAAAATGCTATTTCATTTGACGAAATAGGTTTCAGTTTCATTATGCATCACTTATTTTTTTACTAACATGTACTATCATTTATATTTTTTTGATTTTTTTAAGAACTTTTACATAAGTATCTTCAACAGTTAATTGGAGACAGATTTGAAAGTCATATAGACATTGCCTTGCAATGGGTTCCATCACAATGAGGATTGTTGGGAATAAAAATGCCGATTGCTTAGCAAAGAAGTGGACAAAAACCATTCAGCACTCTAGAAATAGAGTTGATTTATACATTGCCAAAAATGTATAATAAAGTGCTACAGAGAATATTTCTTGAGTTTAAATTCAACTCGAAAAATGTACAAAAAATGTTGTTTAGCAAAGTTCTTGATGTTCCAAAATAGCCGCGAGATAGAGATATGGCCGATTTTTGAATCGTCACCAGTCACGACTGCCCATTCAAGCATTTAAGCACGACGAAAATGGTCCAGAGTCCCTGCGTAAACTGTGCGATTCCAACAAACAAATGGACGCCATATTTGACACTCTGCCGTACACTTAACTCTTGATCCATGTGGAGACTAGAGACAAAATGTGTGATTTATAGACTATACTCCTTCATGTAGGCTTGTGTTTCTTTTGTTTCCTGTAATGTGTCCCTATTATCTGTTACTTGTTTTGTTTGTAGTTGTCTTGTAACCTACCATTTGAAATATTGTAAAAAAAAACAACCTTTAAGAAACTTATCCGAAATGCGTTATTACACCCACATATTTTCGTCGTATTAATTGCACTCTGTAAGAAATAAGATTCCGTTAAAAATATTTAAATTAATTACCGATAGGAGTATTTATGTAACTGGTGTACTTTATGAAACCAAGACTCACCATAAGACGTTGATATGAAAGCAAATCCCAATTTATATTTTCATATGTGATAACTATGGAAAAGAATTTACCTACACAGAATTGCCACTGAGAATTACGGATACATACCTGATAACGAGTTAGGCTTCTTCTAGCCTTGAAAATGGCTGCCACGCGACTCGACATAGTTTCAACAAGTTTCTAGATATATTCCATGGGAATGACTTGCAATATGCTGAAGCTGTCCATAATTCAGTACATTTCGTTGGTGCTGTGTAATGGCATTTCACGCTTTGTTCCCAAACACCCTAAATAGCCTCATTATGATTTAATTCTGGGCTTCTAGGTGGCCAATTTACGAAAGAGAAGTCAGTGAAATGCTAATCCAACCAGCCAGTAGCCAACCGGAACTTGTGAGAGGTACAGTTGTCTTGCTGGAACACTCCATTACCGTGTGGATAACAGTCTAACTTAAGCGGATGGAGATGATCACACAGCAACTCTACATACATAACTGCATTAAGGGAGATCGGTACACGCACCAAAAAATTCCAAACAGAGCCGCGAAAAACACCGCAGAACAGGATTGAGCCACCATGTCCTTGTACATGTCCACTTTGGCATAAAGGATCTATGTCTTCATGATCCTTACGCAATATTCTCTGCCTCCCATCGATTTTAAGTATTAGGAATCGAGACTGATCAGTCCATGTTACTCGTTTCCAATACATCCCAGTCTCTGTGCTCTTGCGCAGGCAAGACGTACAACCTGGTGGCGAGCATTGAGTAATGGAACTCTCGTTGGTCGACGGCTCACAAAACCCATACTGTGAAGCGAGAGTTGCACAGTCTGTTTACTAACGGTACGACTGACACCATCATTCAACTGGATGGTAATTTGAGCTAATATTTGACTTATCTGGCAACATACAATAAGCATCAGACGTACTATACCACAACTCTGCCAATGCTAATTGTTCTTTGTAGTTTGCCCGATCACTATTTTTTTGTCCAGCATCCGTGTATTCATGGTAAATACCCGACACAGTCAACCTTGAAAATCCTAGCTTTCGGACAATTTCTGAAATTGAATAGTCCATGCATTGCTCTCCTGCGATTTTTCCGCGATTGATGGTGTCTAAATCAGGCAGTTTACTCATACTGGCAATTCCAAGAGCTAATCCTGAACAACCACTGTAAGTGCTATATATGCAGTTACCACAGTGCCCTCATTTGCACATAAATGATGCGCAGCGTTGCACAGTTTGCATATAGTCCTTGTTATCCCTAATTCAGTGACACTTCAGTGTGTAAACTCATGTAGACATCTCTAAAAAAATGGCATTTTCAGTTGATATAAGCCAATTCTAGTGAACTTGCGACTCACATTAGCAAAACGCGTTTTATTGGTGTGTGTGTAATGCTGTATTATTTAATCATCTGAAGCTCCTTGTGAGCTTAGAACCTGACAGAAGCTACGTAAGGGAAAGTTTTATAGCTTACTGCTTTGAAAAGACTGATTAAGAAGTTCGAAGAGAGTCACTCGCAATTTGCTAAGGTTAGAGAGCGCAACATATGCCAAATAAGACGAAAACAGAAATTGCAACCGTAATTGTCGACGGATTGAAGACATCCACATATTTTTGGTACTCTTTTCACATTGTGAAATATTTCTTGTGACATGTGGCATACAGTTGGTCGTAAGAAATACTGTGCAGATAATGTGCAGCGTTATTCCCCGAAAAGTACGTTGATATTGAATCTGGTCGAATTCCTCGCCAGGGAAGTGAGCATTGGGAATAAAACATAACATTTTACTGTTATTTTGTATGCGTTGCTATCATTTTTTCCTTCCTTTTTGTGACTTTTTTTTTGCATTGTACAGCGCCATAAATACCCTCATTGGTGATTTTAGAAACTAATTTTTTTTTCACGCTGTCACGTCATGACCCTTTATTTACTAATTTTAGAGCAGTAAGAGGGATTACACAGCTTAAATCCGCTATTCTACTGATAATCAACCTGGGTAAAATAATATTTTTAATTGAGATTTCAGTTGAAAAACGCTTTCTGTAAAGAAGACTGGGATTAAGAAATTCAGAACTTCTGTTTAAATGATAGTCATAGATTAGGCGCGATGGCGATGGAAAGTTGATGTTAAATAAGTGGTTATTAAGATAAGACCATGGTGAATAAGATAGTGACCAGAGGTCGTATAGTTTAGTTAAGTTGGAAAATATCCAGTGGAGAAGAGCGCTCAAGGAATAAGACAATTGTTGTTACTTCTATTATTTTTAAGTAATTAAAATTGCTTGTTCCTCGGGTTTAGCGATATAAGTGCTCTATCGCCTTAAGTTCTTTAAAGTTATTAAATTTTTGGAGACTGCAGGTTTCGAGAGAAAAAGTGTCTTAAGTGAAACTACCAATAAAAGTGTGTTAGTACTAAAATGGCTAATCTTTACTCCAAACCTCCAACATCGTCGTCCACCGAGACGTGACAAGCTATATTAAAATTACGTTTTATTTACAGTTAGATGTCGGAAATTGATACACCAATCTGTTGTAAGTGTAAGTAATAAACTTTGCATATTCGGTTATCAGATATGTATTTGGTATTGTTATCTATTAGTATCTTTCCACTTAATATCCTAGCAATTAAAATTCGTTAAAAAAGTATGGTTCATATTCACACAGTTTGTCTCCTCCACCCGACTCGTAGGTTTTTCTCTGAACTGGCTGATCCCTTTTCGCTGCCTTGCAGCTTTATCTGGTACCAACGGTCTAGCTGAACTCGCTCATATCTCGATCTCCTCATGATCTTTCCATTTAAACCTTTCGAGTGGGCCTCTCCCCCTCCCCAACAATTTCTGATTAGAAGGAACACGGTCCTGCAGTATAAAATTTGACCCCAACCATTAGGACATTGGTTCATTCGGAACAAAAACCCGTCGGAGCTGCGATCTTCTTGTCACCGCAAGTCGAAAATCATGCGGTGGTGCCATAAATTCGCCAGTTACTTAAACACCAAGGGTGCAGTCCTTGGCATTTCTTCCCCTCAATGGTGGACCATCCCTACCACGCATGAGTAAAACGGTAACGTGTTAGATGAACCAATGTATGGACAATAGTTGAAACAGGTGCGTGTTATCAATAATCCACTTTGAAGGAAATGCAATATGGCAATTATTTTCCCCTTGGATGTCGGAGAATAAAAGAGGAGTAATAATTAGCTGCTGGTTAAGTAACGACGCTATGACGGAATCTTATTTTGCATGTCATTATTAGTCTCACTAAGTTTAGTGCCATCGCCGAAGTTAGATCGAGCTGTAGATGGCTCTAAGCAGTGTCAGTTTAAAATTCACCCCGTATGGATATTTCAAGTTTTGCTAAACGCACTAATTGAATAACTATATAAAAATAAAAGAAACTTGTTCATTTATCCAGGTTCTTTTGTGAAAAAAATTGCAAAACATTTGGTCTATTAAAAAAAAAGAGATCTGTTAATGGGTTTGAAATAAAAATGTATTGCTATCTAAAAGGGTTTTTTTTTCTCATAAATTAAGAAGAAAACTAAACTTTTAATTTAAACGATGGCTATCTTGACAGTGGAATTTTTTCGTTTATTTAAAACAAATTCTTAATTTATGACTTTTAATGGAAAAATTTAAAAAAATGGCGATTAATGGATCTATCACAACACAACTTGTATTATTTTTAATTTCGCTTCTTTGAATTCAAAACTGTAAATCCCTCTCCAGAAGTGCGAATTTCTAGAACTTAATCAAGCTAAATTTATATCTATCAAACATCCAATGCCCTTTAAAAATTGTTATTACCGATAGAGAGAGAGAGAAAAGTAAAACTTTTATCTCGTTTATTACAAACAAAACTAATTACTTTGATTAAATTAAATACATTTGATATACTGATAAAAGTTCAGGCAGATATTTCGGAACCAAAACAAGAAATTGTTCATTCTTTGAGACGTTTATTACTGAACTACCGAAGATGTTCATTTCTTTCGAAAAATTAACGACAGAGGACGAGCTTGTATCTTTCCGAAGTAAGAGTCCATTATAAAATATTTACTGTAAAAGCCAAAGAGTAAATACAGATCTAATTTATGGTTGATGTTTATAATATCAAAACAGTTTATGTGTTTACTCTGCTGAAACGTATATCGGAAACCCGTCCAGTGGTGAGTGCGACATAAATCAAGGAATAAATGTTGATGTGTGCCGAGTAAAATCAATTAAGAGTACTGCTTACAATATTGACGTTGATATTTTTTTATAGAGTATTATATCCTTGCTAAACTAAATGTAGAATACAAGACTAATTGTTGTCGGAACTCCAAGAAAATAAAAGGCAATTTTTCTTTTTTAACCCTTTAAGTTCCATGTAACTAGTTGTGGCTACATACTACGTATAGGGCAAAATCCTATTGTAGCCTCGTGGATACGTGGCTAATTTAGGCATACAGCCAGTGTAACCAGCACAGGAAACATTATAAAGTAAATTTTATATTATTGTTATTGTGTAATGTTACAAAAGTTAAGTTACCAAATATCTGAGTTACAATAATTTGAAAAAATATAATTAAAATTACATATCTTTGTGGAATTGCTTGAAATGATCTTTTGGACAAAATGTTTTTCTGCATGTGCTACATAAGTGTATTGTCTTTTTTGTTCCATTTCTTCATCTTCTTCATCACAAATACATAAATCCTCATCAAAGTGACTATCATATTCATCGGTTTCTGGCAAATACTCTCATTCAGTATCACTTTCGTTGAAAACCAATGACGATGCCTCATAGGCAAGAAAAAGTAAAAATAAACAATAGAAATAGTGATACAAACTTTAGAAAGCGAAACGAAATACGAACAAACGCGCGTCTTAGTCAGAGTCAAAAGGAAAAACAAAATGAGTGTCATAACATCGAGGTCAGTGTTTCCAGAAATCAGTGGTTTCTAAGGGTACCTAAAAGAGTTGTCGGGCACACAAGGGGTTATTTTTAAACCTCGATACTGAATTTTCATCGTAGTTTGGGTTGCAAAATTATAAGACCTTTGTGTCATATTTTCCTAAAACAATAAAAGTATGATTATCTTATCATCTTCGTACAAATATGTAAAATGATTATTAAGAGAGTAGAAAAAAATTCGGTTTTATACTCAAATTTAAGTTGGAATATAGATACGGCGAATGAACAGATAATTTTACGTGTAAAATACGAACAAGACAGCCTTGGCTTTTATTTTATATTGAGATTGATCTAGTTGGAATTAAAGCTTTAGTTGTTTTTATGTATGTCAATCATCTATGCAATGAAGACAACCTTTCCAAAAACATCTTTTTCTAATAGAATTGTGAAAGCATCTGACTTAAAATCATAGAAATTTTAGAAGAAAAAAAGAACATGCCAGTAACAATAAATAAAAAGCCACTGAATGTAAAATGTGAAATTTCAAATATCAAAACACCTAGAAGCGAAAGGTGTAAAAAAGGAGTGATTCCCTTAGATATTAATACTTAGACCAGATGTACATTATAGTGGGTGCATTTCTCTGTCAAGAACTTGTAAATAAATATTTTAATATTGCTTATCATGGAAAATATTGTCAAAACTACTTCAACCTGTACGTAAACATTGTAACTAAAATTATGAATTCAACAATGTTTCTTAAGGAGACTTGGCACCTTTCAAAAACCTTAAATCGATGAAAATATCGATTTTTCAATTTTTAGTTTAAAATGTAGTTTGATACCTTTGGTACAATTGAGGGAAGTTTTGAAACGATCTGATTATTTTAAACGCAGTAAAATGCATTTTAAATATTTTGACAGCTCTGTCAGCAGTTTAAATGCCACGCCCACCTCAATGTTTACATTTTTTTACTTGAGAATAAATCCATTATTTTACATTAAAAACTACAGAGAAGCAGAGGAATCCGTTAAGCTGTGACTGTAACTATCAGCAAAGTTGTTTATTTACATTAGCTTTGCCATTTTCTCTTGCTGTGTGATTTTTAGTTTCATTAGTTTTTAACTTCATAGAAACCTAAAACAGCATTTTTTAATGCTACTTCAATCATAATTTTTAATGCTACTTCAATCATACATTCATTCATTTTATTATTTCTTATCTCAATTATGCCTCTTAGAAAACGTTCAGTACGTGCTTTGCAAATGAATGAAAAGCGATGGTGTAAAGCGAAAGTTGATTGTGAAGTGAACAAAAATTCAGTTTTTCAAATGTACGCCTGGAAAAATTGAACACTGTGGTAAAAAAGGATACCTCTGCTATTGGAAATTATATATTGGTGGACTTTAACCAAGTTAACAATCTTCTTCGAAGTGCAAAGTGCCAATATTGTGAAAAACAAACTTTGAAACTGGAGCTTGGAGCCAAGTTGGGATTTTCATACAATTTAAAACTATTGTGTAGCAATTGTGATGAAAACAAAACTGTTGTAAACACATCTCTAAAGTCTGTTCAGACCAGCCATGATGTGAATTTGAGAATAACTCAAGCTTTTTCACATATTGGGAAAGGTTATTCAGCTATAGAAAAATTTTGTATGGTGATGAATATAGATCCTTTTTCATCAACTACATATGGGAAGTGTGCGAGACGGCTGGATAATGCATATACTCTGGCATCTGAAAACATATTTGCGGAAATCCACCGAGAAATTAAAAATGTGTACGAGAATGGAGCTGAAATCACAGACTTAAGTGTTAGTTTTGATGGAACGTGGCTAACTCGTGGTCACACTTCACTTATCGGTGTAGGATGTGTTATAGATATGCTCACCGGATATGTTGTTGACTTTGAAGTGATGAGTAAGGTGTGTCGTCATTGCTCTGTGGCAAAAAATAAGCTAGGCCAGTCAAGTGCTGAATTCAGCATATGGTATGAAGGACATAAAAGCGAATGTGATATAAATCACTTGGGCTCATCTACATCAATGGAAATGGAAGCTGCATTAACCTTGTGGAAAAGATCCACATCACTTGGATTCCGTTATATTACAGTATTATCCGATGGTGATTGTAAAACGTTTAACTACTTGTGCGAGAAAAAGTGTATGGACCTGACATTGTGATAAAAAAGGAAGAATGTATTAATCATGTTAGTAAGCGGTTAGGAACAGCTTTGAGATCTACTGTAAAAGACTGTCGTGCTCAAGGTATTTCTTTAGGTGGTAAAGCTCATGGTAGTTTGAAAGTAGCCACGATTAAAAAATTAACTACTTACTACCAAAAGGCTATTTTGAGAAACAAAGGGGATGTGAATGCTATGAAAACAGCAATATATGCTACATTGTTGCATAGCATTTCTACAGATGCTAAACCTCAACATTCGAAGTGTCCTGCAGGAGAAAACTCATGGTGTTTCTACCAATCTGCGATTGCTAATGGGGAAAAACCTAACAATCATAAATTAAAT
Organism: Trichonephila clavipes; assembly: GCA_019973935.1. Classification (NCBI taxonomy): domain Eukaryota; kingdom Metazoa; phylum Arthropoda; class Arachnida; order Araneae; family Nephilidae; genus Trichonephila; species Trichonephila clavipes. The sequence goes on along the minus strand of BMAU01017801.1, from coordinate 219,610 downwards.
GTAGGAACACCAATAAATGAAAAGTTTCTTCCAAAAATTCTACCGATTTATCAAAGACTTGCATCTAATGAATTGTTAGAAAGATGCATTCGATGTGGAACACAAAATGCAAACGAAAGTTTGCATAGCATGATTTGGGCAAAGTGTCCGAAAGAAATTTTCGTAAACAAAAGACGTGTTAAGCGGGCAGTAACAGAAGCTGTCTGCGAATACAATAAGGGTACAGTACGCACCATTGTAGAAACACAGAAAGCATTAGGTGTAGCTACTGGAGGTTCAACGAAACAACTTGCTACTATCTTAGATTGTCGAAAACAAAAATTTAGAAAACGTCGTCAAAATGCCAGTAATAAGCTGGCTCTTAAACTTATTAAAAAGCAATACATAAAAAGAGTTATTAGCTAGGAGGAGAGAAGGAATGACTTATGGCGCAGGCCAATTTTAAAACAAACCTGTTTTGAAAAAATAATACATTTTAGCATAAATTTGTTTTACTTTATTTTATTTTAGATATTGATTTAAGTAGCAAATTATTTTTATAAAAGCTTTTAAATTTTCTATTGTACATTTCATGTATTTTTATTACATTTATTTCATGTATTTCATTTATTTTTTAATATATTTCATAGATGTTTCTTGTAAAAATAAGTCACAATGATATTTCCTATTTTTCGTAATTTTGGGCTCACAGACAGGCACTTTAAAAAAGCTTATATTTTTGTTTAATATTTTGAAATTGAATTGTATTATGTTTTATTTTAAAGGTATATATTTATACAACATATTGAAAAATTATTACAAAATTTAGACATAGTTTTGATATATATTTGCTCATTGGTATTCTTAAAAATGCATTTTCTCAGTTCGAGTTTTTCATGAAATCATGGTCTTTAAAAGTACAAAACTTCTACAGATATTTATCAAACAACTTGAATTTTGGTGTGTATCTTTATTACAATGTGCTTAATTAAATTAGGGATCCATTTTTTAATATTTTAAGTAAAAAAATTTATAAAAGAAAATGTAGCAGAAGTCATGTTTTTTTAGCTTTTTTTCCATTAATGTTTACATTTTATTTTTTTTTTCCAAAACTAATTTGTTTGTTGCAAAATCGATCCCTAAAGTTATTACTCATAGTCTAATAAATCCCAAAAAAAATTTTGGTGTCAAAATAATGATAATTGTAAAAGAAGAAGAATTTTGAAAATCGGTAAAAATTTTTTAAAAACTTTAAATTTTAAATTTTTTTTTAAATTTAGGATTTTTTTTTCATGGTGAAATTTCTTAGTTTAGTAGTAACTGTTAATAATATACAAAAAAATATTTTAAAACCCTTAAATAAAAAAAAATTGAAAAAAGGTGCCGAGTCCCCTTAATAGTGTTAAAATCTTATACTGCATCTGAAGACCGGACGATAGAGATTAAAATTTTAAAAAAGGAAAAGTAAATATACTAAATTATGCTCTTTTTAATACGAATTATCAAACGTATGTTAAATAAAATAAGGAGAAAATATTTATATATAAGCCTTAAGTAATTATTTACGAAATAGGTCTCAATTTGACCTACACAAGTAAAACGTGGCTATTTTTTTCAGTAGGGTAAGCAAGTTAATGCAGTGAAAAATTAAAGGAAATTTCAAAACAAAAAGTAGAAGCTCCTTTTCTATAAGGAATATAGTGTGATTTGCAATATTAATGCATTTTAAAGTCAATAAAAAACTACATGAAACCATGAATCAATTTCAAAATAGATAAAACGCATAATTATAAGAAGAAATTTTAGACTAGAAGTTTAATAAAGTATTCTATTAACTATTATATTATATGAAATTCGTAAGCACTTATCAGCATTACTACTAGTTCTAACAAACCACTAACTTCAGACAAATAAAAAAAAATCTACTAAAATGTCATAATTTTACATGATTGAAATTCCGTTAAGTATAGACATAATTTTACACTGAGTATTCTATAAAATTTGTGTTCAGTATGCTTCAAACCATTATAATCAACGTTTAGTAATTCACAAAAGATAATTATTCGTTTAACGTCATATGTTACATTAATGTAAAAAAAAAGCATTCAATTCTTTCACTTTCTAAATTGGCAAAGTGTAATGTTCATATTTCGAAAATAGAAAATACATTCAAACAGGATAAGAGATTAAAAAGACTTCAATTCATATTTTCAGTTTTACAAAAAAGAAAGAAATGGTCTTTATTGATTTATCTATCTCCATTATTTCGTAAGGCATTTAATCTTCATTACAGTAAAATTTGTGGTAAAAGATAAGATCCATACAAATGTCACTTCCCATTAAATTATATCTCTTCAAATGATCTCTTTCTAAATACCGAAAGAATCTTTTGTTTGCACGGCAGTGGATCAAAGAAAAACTTTTATCTTACATATGTTCCATTGTTCCTTTTTGCTGTATTTCTGGCTCTAAAGAAGGATAATTGTTTGAAAAAAACTTCCCACGTATCCTAGTTTTAAAGAAAATATATCGAAGTAAGAATTTTAAAAAACAAGAAAGAGAGGAACGATTCCGAGATCCAAATAGATAAAAAAAATCCCATATCTATTCTTTCAATTCTTTCTCCAACTTGATCCTTTGCACTATCCATTATTGATGAAACACCATTGATAGAAGAAAAAAAATTACAAACGACTTTTTAAGTTTCTTTCCACCAAACTATTATCATTATTTTTACAAATTCTATTTCAAAGGATGAAAACAATTTTTTTCCAGAAGATGAAAATAGTTCCGTAATATTTAGTATTTATTTAATTTTATTTTTCATCTAAATAGAGTGTAAATAAAAACACATTCTCCCTCTCTCTTTCACTCTCCACTAATTAAAATTTTAATGGAAAACTAAACATTCTGCTTTTAACTAGCTTGTGTAATTTTCACATTTTCTCTCTGCTCGCAAATAATAATGCTCATATAAATCCTTATGACTTCTTTTAAAAATATTTAATAGAATGGAAGGAGATCATTATAGCATTCAAATGAGCACAAACCTATTAATTAAACACAGAAATTTGATTTTTCTGTCTACTTATAATTATATTTTTAGTTTATAAAGTCATCTTAAAAACAAAGGAAAATGTTACACCAGTGTTAAATCATAATGAACAGAAAATAAGTAAGTATACATATAGTGTTGTTGCACGCCCCCATTGGTCAGCAGTGCTAGACCAGGTCCATGGCACCGTACGCTTTCAGAAAGTCCAACACCAGCAAAGGAACGTCTGTTTAGTCCTGCTTGGTGAGCCCTAGGCACTCGAGGATGTGAGCAGACGTGGCCGGATCAGAACAGCTCGTGCACATTTCAAAGCTCTTGCGTCCTTCAGTAAATTTCATTGTTTTGATATGGCTACTTCGAAAGCGCGCTAGAACAGTTTGATCCCCTCATATAGATAGTTGAATTCCTTGATAGAGGCATGAAATTAATAATGATTTCACTATCAATTTCTATATAAATTATATCCTCATAATACACTTATAAATAAATTATCCAGTATTTTTTTCTTAAGAAAAAAAGTAGTTTTTATTCGTAAAAAAGAGGGGGAGCGTTAATCAACGAATATACTTAAAAATTAAAAACTGCAGATTGAAAGGATGGGTGCTTGCTATACGCCAGAATTTATGGTACTTGGGCCAAGTGTGAAGGACGCCGGATGATTTTTATTTAAAACTAGCTCCCAAGTGTTTGTTCCTTCTGTAAGGTACGCCACAAGTTGATTTGTATGTAAAAGTCTTTAGTCGTACATTAACTTCACATTAAACCAACGTAATGGATTAGGAATTTATAACAATAAATAAACACTGAAGATGACATTTAATGCAAAATGTTCACTCATAAAGTTCATACAAGCCAAGTGAAGATTTCTAAGCCCATTTAGAGAAACTACTTGCAAAAGCATACAAAAAAAGCAAAAGCGTAGAATCAAAACATATTCTGCACTTTTAAGGCAACAAAAACCTTAACCATCAAGATATATTAACGCTGTCTTCTTTTCATATTAGAAAAACCAATACAACTTCATATTTCTAGCGTTAAAAATGTAATTAAAGTACACATTTTGTAGATTACATGGATATCTAATGGAATCGCATATTTTAAGATATGGAGGGTAAAAATAGTCTAAAATGTCTAGCTAAAAGTATAGTTTTGAAAATTTGAGTTTATTACCATTTTTAAAGGAGTGTTTTTTAAAATATTTGTAAAAAAATATAAAAGGGGGAGGATATTAGATGTCCTTGTAAAATATGGTACAGCGTTTGGCACACGTATTTATCGTATGACTATTATTTAAGATTTGCAGCAGATACATAGCTCAAATAAATATAGTTGGTATGCAATATATATATACTCCCCCAACTTTACTGAAAGAAAAAAGAAAACACTTTGCTGAATAGTTTTAAGTAAGAAAACTAAAAAAATGTATAACATATTTATACTAAGGGTAGTAAATCCAGCTTTAATGAAGTTGTTTATTTAAAAATTTAGAAATCAAGTAATTTGTGTTTTGTACCTCAATTATATTTAAGGAAGGTTTTTTTACGTGAAAATTCTTTACGTGGATTACACATACTTCATTAAGTGTATACTTTCCTATAATTTTACTTGAAAAATAACGAAACAACCAAAAATTCATGTGTTACATAATTATGTTATTTTTTACTAAATAATTTTAACTTACTATTAATACTGTAGTTATACTAAACATAGTTATTAAAAAGAATTTATAATTATTGCTGAAATAATCATACATTATGACTAATTTTTTAAGCATTTTAAATGCATATGCTACGCGTAAACTTTTGTTGAAATGAAGCTATTTCTAAGTAAAACATTTTATTTTGTATGTGTGTGTGTGTGTTTCATGCATATTTTCATATTATCACAATTTCTATATACAACTTTTTTCTACTCCTAGAATGTTTCATACGATCCTTCCATTGTTCGAAACAGAACTAGAAGTTTCCTTCCATGAGCTACTTCGGGAAGCATGCCGGTTTCTCTTTCGCAGCATCAATGGATTCAAATTTTGACTCTGTGAATTCGGATCTCACCTTAGGAAACAGATATAAGTTGCATGAGGCAAGACCCGGTGAATAAGGCGGATGGTCTAAAAATGGGCTATTATACTTTGCTAAAAACCTCTTGACAGACAATGAGAAATAAGAGGGCTTATTTCCTTGGTGAAGATTGCCTGTCTTGTCCATCCAGAATTCTTTGTAAAATTTGCCTTACAGATTCTTCGTCAATTTCTACAGTCTCAGCAATCACTCGAATACTGAACTGGATGGTAAATCGAGCCAAGTAACCGATATTTTCGATATTAACATCTGATTTTGACATGGAATGACGACTCGGGCGTAAATTATCTTCGGCGTCTTCTCCGCCATCGCAAAAAAAAAAACAAACTTGCACTTGAAAAACAAGTGCACACGTTAGATGTCCATTGTCATACATTTATTTCAATAAATTATCAGTTAAAAAAGCGGGGTTTTTTCAAGTTTCCTGTGGAATTTTTGAACAATTATTTGTTGTCTTGTTTGTTCTTGTTACATTTATCACTTTTCCGACGTAACCCCAAAATAGCTCTAATGCAGATGAAGGCTGTCGCTATACTAATACCAGTGGCACTTCATTCGAAAGAGAAAATTTCATTCTACATAGTTGCCAGTCACTGTATACGTACTTTTCTGCAGAAGATCAGTCTCGGTATTTAATAGTAAACTTGAGGTGATACTTCACTCTCAAAACATCCACCCTACACTAATTAGAGAACTTTGAACTTCAACTCCTCTACAAATCAGGTTTTAATAGCATTAGTATTCTGAATTTCAATTGGGTTAGAATAATGCCATCCGTGATCTTGATCGTGACAATTGCCACTCAGCTACACCAACAGCAAATAAATTGAGTTAAAATTTAAATAATTTAAACGTTGTATTTGAAACAAAATCGTTATATAAGTAAACTGTCACCATTTTAAGATTCTAAGCTATTATATATATATATATATATATATATATATATATATATATATATATATATATTTTAGTGGGTGTGGAGTTGCGTTTATATATATATATATATATTATAGTGGGTGTGGGAGCGTTTATATATATATATATATATATATATATATATATATATATATATATATATATATATATATATATATGAAAGACACACTATAAAACAACGCAAAGGCTATTGGTGATGCTTATCGTAATTTTTAACTGAGGTCATGTGACGAGAACGGCACCTAAGTTGGCACCCCTTCCCTAAACTGTTACACCACATCAATGGGAGGTCTTTGAATCTTTACAGACTTAGTGTGCTTCAGACAGTGTACACGTTGGATCCTATGGTACAGGGGCTAGAACTCATAATACGTCATCCATGAGTTAGTGACCATAACGACTAAGCTGCCGCGGGCACCACCATTATCTTTATGTTAAGATGCAGTGACGCCTCAGAAAAACGCTTCATTTAGTTTGTTCTTGTTTTTTATTTCATTTCTTTTCTTTTCGTTAATTTATTTTATGTTAATTATTTCTATGTAACAGGATAATCAAAATTCTTTTAATTTTAAGATCTTCAATTGCATAAAAAATGCATTGTTTTAATATCAGTTAAAAAAATTAAAAAACTGAAATAGTTCAAATGTATATAAAAAAGTACTTCGTAATTTTTTTTATTTTAGAAATACATAAGTTTTCGTAATTATGGTAGATTAATTTTAAGATCTGAATTTTTAAGAATATTGTCTGGCAATTACTCTTCTTTCTTCCCTAATAAGGTTTGCTTTTTTATCTCACTAACTCTTTCTAAAAATAAATTGAGTAAAAATAAGCACTGTTTTCCAAAAACTTCCAAAAAAATATTCTGTCACGTTTCTCTTTTAGAATTACTTCTATTTTATAGAACGGAATAACAAGATCTTCAATTCCATGCGTCTAAATTTTATATTTTATTCTGTTACGAAACCTCCCATCAATACCAACTTTTCACTAGCACCCTTCCTCATCATGCACCTTTCTTTTGCAATCTATGTGTTACGAATTTCCTTTGGTCGACTAAATTGGCTCAGTTCAAATTCGTTTATTTATGCTACAGGAAATAGCGTGATTTCTGAAATGCGCAATTGCTTTTTCTTCGAAATAAAGCTTTCTAGCGAAACAATAAGAACATATTTTCCATCTCCGTACAAAATCTCGTTGAGTTGCCAAAATGTCCTAATATTTTGTAAATGTTGGAACAAAATTCCTCTAAAATATTCATCTGCTTACACTCGTCATTTATTATAGAAAATATTAAATGTTTTCAAACGATTTTAGCATTTATTATGAATATTTTATTTCTTTATAGTTATAATACTTTTATTAATCATTATATTAAAAAATTTAATAATCATAGTTTCAGTAAATAAAGATACCTTGCTTCAAAAATTTTAGAAACAACATTTTCACCAGGAAAGTTATTAAATTTAGTTTTTTTCTTTAATTGAGTTTGGTGTTTTTTTATAATAACTCACAAAAGTAAGATCAGAAACTTTTCTATCACTTTCTTTTATAATTACTTCTGAGCTAAATTACGTACATTTCACAACGTTGTTTAGCACGGCTGTTCCTGCTCAGGGTATGTACTACCCACCCCCTAATTTTTTCAAGACTTCACCTAAACCTGTTTCAGAAAATGAAACGTGTCTCGTATAGCTGACTTTAAAATCATATTCTTCGATGGACCTTAGCTTGTATGCAAATTGTAAATACATATTTTTGGATACCATCTTTTCAGGTACGTCATAGCCGGCACGTGAATCCCCGTTATAGTTCTAAATTCATGAACACACTTTAAAATCTTTCTCTTAAGCAATTTCACATTATTATAATTATGGTGAAGAAACGTGATGTTTAAGTCATTTAATAGATACACTATTTAATACACTCATGAACAAAAAAAAATAGAGCAACAAGAATTAATTACGAAATCATAACGAAACCTGGCATGAAGGTACATTTCGGGGAGATATGCAAATTATTATACACTAAGCTTGGTTGCGCATTACATATAGCTGGTAGAGGGCGTTTAACGTCGTTCTCCGTGGAGTATAAAACGAGTAGCCAAAGCTTGTTTGAGTGTGCCAAATCGTTTACAAAGAAAGAGCTGAGGTAGACATGCCATTACACCGTTTTCGAAGACAATATGAGCAGCATGAGAGAGTGAGAATCATCGGCATGATAAAAGCTGGTTGGTAAGCTAGGTGAGAGGCTCGTCAAATAGGCCGTTCTAACTGTGGTGTGAGGAGGTGTTGGGGCCAGTGGATCCAAAAGATATCATTTACACGAAGATAAGGCTCAGGATGCCCTCGCCAGACCAGTTGTCAAGAAGACCGCCACATCGTAAGAAATGCACACGTACAACCAACTGCTTCATCGACAGCCATCCAAGCAAAAGTAGTACCTTCAGTAGAGACCCCTGTGCCGTCTCGAATCATACGAAGACACCTCGCTGGAGGACATTTGCGATCGCGGCGCCCATTACGTGTGCTACCCTCGACACCCACCGATTGACGCCTCCGTTTGGAGTGGTGCCGCGCACGAGGTCACTGCACTGCAGTGGAATGGAACCAAGTCGTCTTTGGCAATGAATCCAGATTTCATCTCAGCAGTGATGGCAATCGTGTTCCTGGTGAACGCTTCGATCCTGTATTTGCTTCACAGCGACACGCCGCTCCCTCAACTGGCGTGATGGTATGGGGTACCTTTGCCTACAGTACACGGTCATCTAGTATTGATCCGTATCACCATGATAGCCCAGCGGTATGTCCATGACGTCCTGAAACCACATGTGTTGTCACTCATGCAACGGCTTCCAGGAGCTATTTTTTACAAAACAGCTCTCGACCTCACATGGCAAAAGTGTCACAAAGCTGTATCTGCACTGTTACTTCCTTTTCTTGGTCTGCCCGATCCCGAGATTTGTCTTCAATCAAACATATCTGAGATCATTTAGCATGACGAGTTTTGCATCCCACGAATTTGAACGACCTAGAGGCAAGGTTACAACAAATATGGAACAAAATGTCTCAAGATATCCTACAGAACGTGTCTTAATGCCCGATCGAATCGTATCGTGCATTTGCGCTACGAAATGGTTCAACAGGGTATTAAATCTTCAGTTCTGTTGTGTTTTCCTCTAAAATGAATGATCATTTTTATTTGATTTTCTAATACTTCACTTATATCAAAGTAGTCATTACGTATGTAGACTTTCGTTTCATTTTGATGCCTCCTTCTTGGTGCAAATTTTTTTGTCCATGAGTGTAATATATAGGGGTCAAGGTATAGCATTGTGGCTGGCTTGTCAGGAGTTCCGGCCCACTGCTACTAAAGACCCATCGTGTAGGGGCAAGATGCACGTTAAATCGGTCGAGAGCTCAAATGTTCTTCCGTTGGTGTGGTGTGGTAGTTAGGAGAGTGTGGTGCCAGCTCAGGAATCCTCCCCGTCACTTGACCCTGATTGAAAATTACGAAGCCCATCGCTAAAAATCCTTTCTGTAGCTGAACGGTTCAACGTTAATATTCACTCGCTCACTCAATAAAAATATACTTTAACATCAAGCTATAATGCAACTGATTATAAACCACACAAACACTATTAAGATTAGTATATTTTTTATATAACTTTATGACATGCTCATAGTGTCACTGGTGATTATTAAACTTGATCTTAACTTAGTACTGCTAAATTAATTAGGGAATACACATTGTACAGTACGGATACATTTATAAGTGTATTATATAAGTGAAAATGTGAATTTTATTTTTTATTGTATGAGAATGTATTTTGTTTTGCTCCGCGTGCGCGCGTTTCAGTAAATTAATATTTTTTTTTTTTGACTTTTCAATACACTTTAGCACTTCTTGTAGATTTATCATGCCCCTCTAGGGTGTCGCACCCCACATTTTTTTACATTTCAGATACATTTATAAGTATATTATATCAATGTAAATGTGTATTTTGATTTTTATAATGTCAGGAGTTATTCTGTTTTGTTTCATTTCAGTAAATTATCTTATCTTTCATTTTCAACTTTTTGATTTCCTCGCGTCCCCCACGTAGGGTCATCAGCCCCGCCCTAAGGGGTGGCCCCTTACTTTGTCACGCTGTTCTATAAGATATAAACAAAATTTTGAATTATAAACACCCGAAAAAACTCCATGAGTAATTAGATTTAAAAAAATGCATTTCCTCTTCCTATTCTTATAGCCTCCACGTTTTTATTTTATTTCAGAATCCTTTGAAAATTCCTTTATTTTTTCAAAAGGAATTCCCTCGTATTAAAAACAAAAAAAAAATATGACTTAGGAAATCATCTGTCAGATCAAAAATATGTATAAACTACTAAATTATCTGATCCATATTTTGAACTTAAAAAATAGCATTTATTTTTCTTTCTAAAGCTGTATAAATAAAGTAAAAAGCATAAAGTAAACATAAGTTATTTTTCAAATATTTTGAATTTACTGTCATCATATCTGTATGAAAACGCGTGTAACTATTATCCAATAACATAATAAATGTGAAGGTTTTGAAGCTTGTCTCTGCTAGGGTTGATTCATGTACAAGATGAAATATAGTTGAAACACATATCCGCTGAATCTTAGTAAATATAAACAGTTCGTCTCTCGCATTTTTCTCCAAAATATGAAAGCAACTCTCTATAATCTTACAACACTTATTCATTTTAGCTTGTTTAAAAGATAAGCTAGATATTTTTCTGAAAAGGAGAAAAAATATTTGTATAAGACCTTTGCAACAGGTATTGACAATACATCCAATAATTTGTGCAAATTTCAGAGATGTACGCATGGTAAAATTAAAGTAAACCACAATAACATATTCCAAATAACATTGAAATTAAAAGTTTAAAAAAAACTGCAATTTTATAATGTAAAAAAACTAATTCTTAAAGAGAAATATTTTCATTTTATTAAGTCAACGAACAACAGTAACAAATTAAGATCAAAATGTGAGAAATTTTCATTAATTAATATCGTAGTTTTAAATGAAACAATCTTTATTTTCCTTTATAAGTATGGATATTATTTTGGATCACCAGCAAAATATATTTAAAGGTATAAATTAATTTCAAACACAAAATATCACTCAATTACATATTCTTATAAATAAATTTATATTAAACTCTCCAATCATGATCTCTTTAATGAATTTGATCATTAGTACACAAAAACTATTTCACAAAGCAGGAAATTATTTCTCAGAAGTGTGTTCGTGCGTGTTTGTTTCAGACGCATTGCAATATCATATTCTTCCAAATAACCTTTAACTGAAATGGAACGAGTTCAATATAATATGTGCTGAAATAATTTAGTTCTGTTAAAAATAATATATGAAAACAATATAAATAACATCCAGCTACAAATGAAGGCTAAATGTTTGAAGGAGTTATTTCAATGGTAATTTTGGAGTTTAAATTGAATAATATTACATTCAGTATACGCATATACTAATGTCTTTGGATTTTACGGATCATAATAGGGTAAATAAATAATATTTTATTATTCGCATACAAGTGTACTTCCCCAAATTTCAATTTTGGTGTGAAAAATATACGTTCGTTTTGTCTAAAAATTATGAAAGTTCCGCGTTATACTTAAACTTAATTAAAAGTCTTTCAATGTTATTTAACATAAAATTGATTCCTTAGAAAACTTTTAAAAAAAAGAATTATTAATCTCTTATGCAAAAACGAACATGTACAGAGTGTTTTTTTTCAGGTATAGAAGTTTAAATTGGCATTACTTCCCAAGATGGCGACCGATTTAACAGATGTCAAGTGATTTATTCTCAGTTTGGTTTGGCAATTCATCATGAATAAACTCACGCCTGAACAACGCTTTCAAATTGTGCAATTTTATTTCAAAAATAATGGTCGATTTTCATAAGCGAATTTTGTTTAGCGATGAAGCGCACTTCTGGTGGAATGGCTACGTCAACAAACAAAACTGCCGCATTTGGAGTGTAGCTAATCCACAAGTGTATGTCGGAACACCGTTACATTAAGAAAACTGACTGCTTGGTTCGCTTTAGGGGCTGGTGGAATCCTTCTTCAAAAACGATGAATGCCACAACGTTACAGTCAATGGTGATTGGTATAGAGCCATAATTAATAACTTTTTCATTCCTGAATTGAACAATCATGATGTTCAGGAGCTGTGGTTCCAACAAGATGGCGCAACATGTCACACAGCTCGTGCCACAATCGATTTATTGAAAGACACGTTTGGGGACAGCCTAATTTCACGTTTTGTACCTGTGAAATGGCCTCCAAGATCTTGTGATTTAACACCGTTAGACTATGTTTTGTGGGGCAATGTAAAGTCATTGGTCTATGTGGATAAGCCACAAACGCTTGACCATTTGGAAGACAACATTCTCCGTGTTATTGCCGATATATGGCCACAAATATTGGAAAAAGTCATCGAAAATTGGACGTCCAGATTGGACTACATCCGAGCCAGTCGTGGCAGTCCTATGCCAGATATCATATTCAAAATGTAATGCCACAAGATTGTCTTTCGAATAAAAAAAATCATGTCAATCGAATAATACATCGTTGTTTTATTGCAATTTAAAGTTCTATACCTCTCAAAAAACACCTTTTATTAGGTACATTTAAATTATAATTTTGTATCAGTTTCTTTTCAAGAATGGATATTTAATATTATTACTGGTGTTCGGACTAAAATTGTGTAACAAAAATGATTGTTAGTCAAGTGAGGTTGTGTTAATATTTAATGCCATGACAAGGAAATAGATTGTTCCCTGAAGCCACACACAACTTAGTTTCATGACAAATATGATAGAATTCATAGATAAGGTAATCCTGTGTATCGTACTGGTAGCTAAGTGTTATAAAATTATTTCTTCATAAAATATTTCAATCCGAGTGATAGCAAGATAGATGTGATTTTCTCCAATATGTCACATTACTCGCTGGCTAGTAGCAGCAAAAAGGAAGTGTGTTATTGGTTCGTCTGCGTCACAGTCTGTTTGATTATCAATCTATCTTATGTCAGACTGTCTAAATTTTTGTTTATGATGTCACTATCTTATATATATACATATACATATATATATACATACATGTGTGTGTGCGTGTGTAGAGATGATAATATATGACACATACCGTAAGTCAATGTTATGTAATTATGTTACTTACTGCTACAAGTATATTACGTGCACTCTAAGAAAACTATATAAAATACCCATAAAAACGGAAATTCAATTCGTCTATTTCCTCACGTCATACAGAGAACCAACTTTCATTAATAAAAATGCGTAATTAAGGATACTCTTAGGTACTACACCTTTTAACTGTAAAGAATACTTAAGAATGGATTTTTCGGTTATTTACAATAACAACACACACACACATAGATATGCAACATTGTAACGAATTACAAGTTAGTTCATACAAAATTATATATATATATAGCAAATTATGTATTTTAAAATTCTATATGTGTACAATTTTTGCATGATCTAAACCATTATCAGGTGATCTTTCACAAATTTTACGCACATAAATAGTGTCTTATCATTATTTTGCAGAAATCATCATTTGCATTACTTTTGTAATCCTTCCTTCCTTTTTTTCTATTTCCGTAGAATGAACACGTTTCAATACATATAGAGGAATCAATAAATGACAAAAGGTCTTTTAATAGATATTACCGATAAACGAAAGTTATGAAGTGATAAATTTCAATTTTTTTAAAGATAAGGTGAAATTCGCGCGTTATCACTTTTTTCAAAGTATGCACAGGTATTTTGGAAGAATGCGCAACTGTTTCTCTTTTACGATAACACGATAGTTTTTAATCTGGATTATCATCGTCTATAATTAATTTCTAATACTGAATTACAAAAAAGTGGTTTCAAACTCATTTCGGTATTTTCTTTAATTCCATTGATCTTTTCTTCAATGTTATTTTATTTTATTTATTATTGTGATTTTTGTATTTATTAGAATTGCAAGTGATATCTAACTTTTTTGTCTTTTTATCTTCCATTAGAAGTTTATTATTTTAAACTTTTTTTGGCATGATAATCCTGCATAACCATGCATAACTCATTTTTTGTATGTTGATTTTAAAAATTTACTATTTTTGTCAAAATTAATACAGAAATTATTAAAATGGATGACTAATTAGAAACGAAAGTTGATGAACACGTTTCATTCAAGGACTACAATGCACGTATCTACAAGCACAGTAATTAAACTTAAGATCCTCGAATGGGCTTTGAAAAAGTACCTCGTAAAGCATATTGCACAGAAAAATAAGTTATTTATGATTAAACGTTATTAATCCTGTAACATCTTTAACATGTAACCAGAGTATATTTAAAGAAAGCAATATTGCAGTTTCAAACCTAAAACATTGCTACAATTTTCGAAATATTTTTTAGAAATTATGAATACATAAAATAAAGAAAAGTTAGCTCATTCAAGCAATCTACATCTAATTCAACTATTCCGTTAGTAATGATAAACGTAACAGATGTTTTTTACTGTTTACTCGTTGAATTCATTATTAAGGAAAATAAAATCACCTACATCTTTTGAGTAAATTACATCCCCTCCACCTCTAAAAAAAGTATTTCATGAATTACAAAACAAATATTGTCAACAGTATCAAGTTCTATTATATTCATTTATTTACATTTCCTAAGAACATATAAAATAATTTTTCGTCCCAATCCACGGTAAAAAAATATTTTATACTATGTAACCCAGGCTGAATTTAAAATATCATTTCTGATATTGTCTTCATAGTTTTCCTCAATATTAAAACACTGTGCATTTTTCTTTAAAGAATTCCATGCATATACATATGTAAAAAAAATTGAACACACATTAATTAGGAAAAGATTCTAGTTTCCACTTCGTTACATCACCGAGGGCTCAAAACTACATTTTTTCTAATGAAAGTGTGAGCAACTATTTCAGCTTTGCTTTTACACAAATGAAATATAATTAGCTTCAGTTTTCGCTTTGATGAACATCAATGGATTTCACACATGAATGGCTACTCAATAGAGCATCCACGCTTTCTTGTTGATAATATTTGGGGCAGACGCTGTGTAATATTCGCTTTAAACGACGGAAAGCATTTAATAAATGTTGATTTATTCGGAAAGAAAATGTCTCCCATGTTCCTTATCATCGTATTTTTTTTACACACGAACTGAATTCAGTTATATTAATGAATCTACGCTAAGCAGATTCAACTTTCATTTAGGATGTAAAATAAGTGATCAGCGCGCACGATAACAGAATTGCCTTAACTGGGATTTATTATCACAAGTGTAAAAAAACTCATTTAAATTATTTACTATGCTTTTGAAAAGTTCATTCTTTCAGAGTATTGCTATTCGCAAAAATCAACATGAATTATGAGATATATTATAAGATTCCTACAAGAACAAAATAGCTTTAAACTCCATACTTATAATTTTAATAATTAAAGAGGACATATACATACAGTTACAAGCAATGTTAACGATATTTCTCATAAATCTTCATAGTCATATGAGTTTTTAAAAGAATGTAACTTAATATTTCATTTGCTGGCGTGTTTTAGTTAATATCTTTAAAGTAGTACATATGAATAAAATATATTATAACAAAAAATTTATTTGAAGTACTAAATTTATTTTATAACCCTGTGAGAAATTTACATTTACTGATTTCTGAAAAATATCTAAATATAAATACTGATAAATTTATAAAAGCAAATGTTTTATATCCGTGTACCTAGAACGATTATTTACAATATAAATAAAAATTAAGCAGAAGAAACTTAAAGATTTCAGCAATTATATAGTTTTTCATTTTTTAACATATAAGAAAAAATTATGAATACTATCCAGATAGTATTTTTCTTCTAAAGTACATTATTTTATACAAAATTATTTATACATTGTGTCTTTGAGAAATTTATGTCGAAATGTATGATTTTCTGGAATATATTTATATATATTAATATGTTTTAATGTATAGTAAGAAATTCACATCAGTGAATAATAATTATTTAACTGAAAAAGATTATTCATTTAAAAAAGAAAATTAGACCATTTTTATGCAAAGGAAATTATTTTCTGAATATATGTGTCCATAGATATATTTAAGGATACGTAATATGGATGTATTAATCACGGTTAATCGGAAGAATGTTGCCTAACGCACATTATTTTTCGTAAGAGAACTTTATTCGAAAAAATAAGTCAGAAATCGTCCGTGTTTCCAATATTAAAATAAAAGGGTTAATGTTTCTGTATTGTATTAAAAGCCTTTTTGCTTAATCATCAAATACTAAATTAGAATAACAGAGCTATTAAAAGGGAAGGCATATAATATGATTTACTGTATCGAGAAAGGAGCACCCCTACTACTTAAAATAATAAAATTCAAAGTGTGGATCTTGGAATATATGTGTATTTGCCGAAAAAAATATTCCATTCCATAATTCCTGTGTCATGTCTTTAATAGAATGACTAACTGAAATGAATTCTGGATGTAGGATGAGTTGCTACTAGAAGCACTAGAATCTATTTTATGTGAAGTGAATCTTAATTTATAATAGGACTTTTGTACTGTGACCTAGAAGCCAGGAAAGTTATTCTTTTCAACTGTTAAAGCTGTCGGGGCAGGACATTTCTAGTATATTTTTACCCTGTCATAGCTTGCTAATACAATTACTGTAAGCGTTGAAATTTTGCGTATTTCCCTTTTGACTATTTTTTTAAAAACTTTTCTTAATCCATGTGACATTAATAGTCTATCTCATTTAATAAAACATGGGGGTTTGGCCAAGATTTATAAAATTTCACGCAAAACAAACTGATAAATATTTTCATATGGCAAGTTCATGCTTGTTTTTTTTTTGCTACCAGCTTGAAAAAAAATTATTAACTTTTACGGACTGACTTCATCCTAAAACTCTCCCTGGATTACTTTTGTAAAAAATTCTATCTGTGCAAAGAACATCATTGGAAAGAATTTAATTTTCCAGTCTTGGAAAGATGTCATGGGCCGTCTGTGTTGAGATATTCCTTGTACTTATAGAAAAGTTACAGATGTCTATTGAAACAAAGGATAGTTCCAATTTCTCTTTAAAGTGCATAGAAACTCGAGAAAAGAGGATTTAATCCCTACCGTTGAAGATTAAAGTGATTTTTCAGGGAGCCTGATTCTTTAATTGAAAATAATAAAAACTTATCCAACTGAATTTGTGAATTTGTGAAATCTTTACTCAACAATAAGTAGCTCTATAAAATTTTAACAATAATAAATTTGAAGCAACTGAGATTAGGGCAACTCAAAAAAGGAAGTAACTCTATACAGATAAAAATTACTCATTAAGTTTGAATCCGAGAATCGATAGCTAAGAGAAACAATTCGAAATCAGTGTCGAAAATTTAATAAAAGCGACAAAACATTCAATCCTCCAGTGTAAAAAAAAGCAGAAAGTTACAGTCTATTTTTTGAAAGATCCAATTATTTTGAAAGGCTAAATTTTAAAATGCAGCCTAAAAAGTGTAATTATCTTACCTATAAAGGATTTCACGGGAAGTCCAATAACATGTATCTTGCTTTTATAATCAAATATGTCCTTCATAAAAATGTAATATTTCACGAGTCATAAAGAACATCAAATCGTAATTAAAAAAATAAAAATTTGTTACGGTAATCGTTTTTGATAAACTATCTATAAAAGTCTTGAATTAAATTTCCTCTGGATATTAAAAAAAAAGGACGATAAGCTACTTTCACATCATATTTAGAAATATTTCAGCTTTATTTTTTCTCGTTATTTCAGTAAAATAAATCGGGCACGCTTTTTGATGAGTGCAAGAACTTTTAAAAAACATCATTAATTTCCTTTTCTACAGCAATAACAAAAGCTATAATTTTTATCCATCGAATTAATTTTCATTAAATGTTCAAAAGAGATAACTTTTAAAAATCAATATTCGGAAAAGTAAAATAACAAGAGAGTAAAACAATAAAGTCATTAAAAAATAAATGTATTCTGAAATGTTCTAAGTTAGATAAATTTAAGATAAAAATTTATCCAACAGCAATTTAAAACAGCATACTTTTAGCAATTTTTTATAAATTCGATTTTGTTCAAAAATCCAGTTTAACATAAATGTAATTTAAGTTATTTATCATTTGAGATAATTTAGTTAGATAGTTAGTTTTTAATTATGACTTATCTCAGTTTTATTAAAGTATAAATTTGAAATCAGATTTTCTTTTTTTAACTTAAAATTAAGTAATTTTTTTCTAAAATGCATTTTTGATCATATATAACACAAATAAGTAACAGTCATAAGGCATGCATTTTTAAACCTCGTTTAAAGATCTCTTATCAATTTATCATTAAATTCAATCCCAGAAATAAAACTTAAATTTTAATTTTAAAAAAAAAAACAGGAAATATACACGAGTCAGAGAAATATGAATAAAAAAACTAAATTTCGGAAGTTTGAATGTATCATATATTTCAACTTAAAAAGGTATTTTCTGTCTAATATTTTTTAAAAAACTATTAAAGTACTGACTAAAACAATAAAATTGAGTAATATGTAAGTATTTTAAATAAATCAAACAAAGGGAAGGCAATAAAATAAACTCAATTACATTTTTCTCCTTATACTTTTCCTGAATTTAGCAATATTGGTTGGCTTCTTTACAATATTTAACCCCTCGTCGCAACTAGAAAAAACATATCGACTGAAAGTGCTCTTTTTTCCGTATAAACAAGGATTTTTCACGAAAAAAAAATTAATTTATTCCTTACTAACTTTCGCTGATGCTTTAAAGAACACCAAAAACTCTTTATATACTTTATTATATTAAGTCAATAAACGGGGAGAGGGTACATTTTCATCGAAGCGAAGTTTTTATTAATAACGATCGTGCCATCATTTTTTAAACGAAATAGCTCTTTATTTTTGGAAAATAAAAAGCTTAAGAAACGGAAATTAGTCCGTGATTTATTTCCTGGCGTTACGCTTGTGAAGAAATAGCTGCATGGATTTCGAAAGAGAGAAAGCTGAAGGTTTAGTTTAGTTGTGATGAAAAAAAACCTTTCATCAAACACCATAATTAATGGATTTTTTTTTTTGGTTTTGGAAAAAGAAACTAACGACTATCACTGAAATAACCAAACAAAAAAAGCCAAAAGTTTTGATTACTTTTAACTTTTAATGGATGAAATTTTAAGGTAGCACTTGAGTTTCATTTGAAGTTTATCTAAAGCTTTTTATAAGTAAGTCTTAATTTTGACTGAACTGTCAAGAAGTAAACAAGACCAATTATTTTTCGTTAATCTATAATTTGATAAGTATTTTAATTAACTTTTAAATATTAAATAAAATGAGGAAGTATTAATTAAATTAAAAGTAAGCAAAATTTGTAACCATCATTTTCACACATATATATATATATATATGTGTGTGTGTGTTCACGCTACTCAGCAAGGAAATATTTTGTTGAAACGTGTATTATTACTTAATGCAATAGAAAAAAGTATAAAAATTAAGAATACTACACAGTTAAATCAAGAAATCGTATTTAATATCTTAGTATATAAAAGGGGATTTTACAATCCTGGGACAACAAACATAGAGGGATGATTGATTGTACTAAGACTTGCATATATATTGTGTAGGAATGTAGGGTCTAAAGTGACATGTAATGGCAGAGACTCAAAAGAAAACATATCAAACTGGAGGAAAAATGATTGCATTTACAAAAACAACGCAAAATGCTTCTTCTGTGAAATAAAATATTTACAATAAATGTTCAAAATGATGAGCACCAAGAGTAATAAATGCTTGACAGCGTCACAGCAGCGATCGGAAAATACATTGAAAAATCTAGGGCATTTCGCATACTAGTTCAATCACAATGGATTGCGGTGCAACGAGATCCTTCGATGGGTCAAAGAGAATCTCGTAAATTACATCCTTGAGATGCCAACATAAAATAAAATCCAGTCTGTATAAACTTGGAGAACTGGTTGGCCGTCGGAATGGTCCACTACGCCCTATCCATCACCCTACGAAATTCGCATTCAATTAATTACCGACTACCTGAACTTAAGAGACAATCACCACAATGCTGCAACCACTTGCTACCTGAACGACAGCCGAAGCAGCTTGAAGCAATTCCTGTAAAACCTTTTGCAACAAAAGCAATAACGTGAGCCATTGAGACACGTAGGTTTGTAGGTATAAGCGTCTGACGTACTCTTTATACCCTCCCATCAATGGCGCACACAACGGAGGTATCTGGATCCGAAGCCCCAAAAGCACCTGATATGTTTTTCGATTGATTATAATAGTATGTATACGAAGTGTGTAAATTAAATAATGAGACAGATTTTTTTCACTTGTTTATTCCTAAAACTTACAATTCAACATTGTCTCCTCCAAAGTAACTGCCTTCTGAAGCCACACAGTGCTGGAGACGTTTCTTCCACTCCTCATAGCACTGGTGGAACTCGGATATTGGAATAGCTTTCAGCTGGTCGGTTACAGCCGTTTGAATGTTTTCCAGTGTCCCAAAATGATGTCCCTTGAGGTGATTCTTCAATTTCGGAAAGAAGAAAAAGTCCCAAGGACTCAAGTAGGGCGAATAAGGGGGCTGAGGAGCTACAGGAATGTTCTTACTGGCCAAGAAACGGTTCACTGAGAAAGGTTTTTTGGAATCATTTTGGAGCAGATCTTTCTCATCGTCAATTCATTGGTCAAAATCTGATGAATGGTGGTGTGATTCAAATCCAACTCTTCCCCAATCATTCTGACTGTCAAGCGATGATCTGAACGCACAAGATCCCGGATTCTAAAGACATTTTCAGCGGTTTTTGAAACTCAGGGGCTTCCGCTGCGAAGTTCATCTTCAATTTGCTCTCTTCCTTCTGAAAATGCCTTAAATCACCAAAACACCTGGTCCCTTGACAAAAGACTGTCTCAGCAGGTTTGCTGAAGTTTTGCAAATGTTTCCGTTGCACTGTATCCAAGTCTGAAGCCAAACCTGATAGCACATCGTTGCTTGAAATTATTGTCACTCATTTCAGAACACACAAGAAAAACCTGTTTCACTAAACAAATCACAACAGACAATTAACTTGACTTAGCAACTTCAAACTCATACTGATGACGCATCGCATGTTTACCTACCTCTCCTCCATCTCCCAAATCCCTAGTGTTGCCAGATCAAATACTACGCTACCAGTCTCATTACTTAATTTACATACCTCGTATAGTACGTAAAATTTAATTAAGTATATTTATTATTAATAATTAATTTTATTAATTGATAATAATTATGTATTGAATAATTATTATTTTAGTATTGGAGCATGATACGAAAATGATGGACTTTCAACCTAACCCTTCTCCCCTTTGAAAAATTCTTGTGTGTGCCACTGCCTCCCACACATTCGCAAAGAAGTACATACCAGAAAAAGACTAAGTTACTTAAGAAAAGAAACACTTGCTAAAAAAAATCCCTTTAGACCCTACAACCCTATACAAAAAAATTCCACTATCAGTGTATGCAATAGCTCCTCCAAGTTTGTTCTATGATCATAAAATCACCCTTCTATATACATAAACTTTTGTTTGTAAAAATTGCAACACCGTGAAAATTCATCTGAATTAAAGGAAATTTAATGCACAAACGACTTGTATTAGTGCAAAAAAGGACGCAATTTTCAAAGCAAAAGAACAATATTAAGTGTTCGAAATCAGTCTTTAGTGTAGCCACCACGGTTTGCAATAAGTGTTGTTATATGACGTGGCAGGGAGTCGAACAGATTTTGAATGTCTGTTCGGGGAAGAGAATTCCATATTTCTTTTAAGCGCAGCAAAAATCCGTCTTTTGAAGCTGCTGGACGCGGATCACGAGCGAGACACCGACTAACCAAATCCCACACGTGCTCAATGGGAAACATATCCAGCGAATAAGCAGGACAAGGAAGAAGTTGCATGTGTTGGGCTAAAAAGAGGTATCGAATTGTCTTTGAAACAGGTGGACGTGGATTATCCTTCTGAATGATAGCTCTGCGGATGCCTTGAAGGAAGGGAACGACTTCAAGCTGTAGCACGTCACGGACGCACCTGTTGCTATTGATATTACCCTCAACTCGTAACAAATTGGATTGTCCATGATACGAAATCATACCCCAAACAAAACCCCCGGATTTTAGACCACTATGCCGTTCGATGACGCACTCTGGAAGGAAGCATTCACCAACAAAGCGTCCAACACGAATGTGGCCATCATGGTACAACAAATTGAATTGTGATTCATCTGAAAAGACAACTTTTGTCACACAGCTTGTCGAGCTCTGTGCTCATGAGTCCAGTACAGATGCAGCTGTCCATGATTTGCCGTGAGTCGAATCATGTATAAAGACACCCTTGCAAGCAGTCCACGGTGCAGCGGGCGTCGACGAATTGACGAAGCCGACATTAGAACACCTGCAGCACTAGATCAATGTGCTCTCAACTGCCTGGAGGAAGCTGTACATGCAGTCAAGGACATACGGGCAGGTGTCGATCGTCGAGGCGCTGACGTCACCTTCCGTCACCCACTGCCAGTTTTACGAGTTGTTCGGTGCTCATCTATCCACTGCTTCCAAATTCGCAACGCTATGGAACTGTTCCGCTGCCAACGAGATGCTATTGTGCGATAGAAAAATCCACTTTCTCGAAAACCGATATTCCTCCGCCGTTCAAAATCCGTAAGTTGTTGGAATTTCTCCTTATTTCTTCGTGGAGGCATAATTAGGTCTCAATAAACGTTCACTAAACACTTTACTATTTTCCGTAACATCACTTAATTGATATTAGCTGCAAAGTTCATTTAATTCTCATGATTCCTTATCTAGATATATACTATAAATGCGATAGTTTGTGAAGATGTTTGGCCGTCTTTCTCGCAAAAACAAATGAATGGATTTTAATGAAAATTTACAGTAACATAGCTTATACATCAAAATATCACATAGGTTATAATTTATAAATATTTCTTGTGAAGTCTCTAAAACATAATAATATTTTTCAAGTAAGTAAGAAAAAACTCTACCATCTGCAAGCAATTCTGACGTACGCTGCAAAAAGCTCACGTCAGCATATACCTAACTTTTGTTTGTGAAGAAACAATTTTTATTTTGGCTACGCATGGCTCTCGTTTTTAATTAATTCCTGTGATCAGCATAATCCCTATTTTTTTTATTTCAGAATAAAACTAAGTTTTGAAGGGAGATGTTGTTATAAGACTCTCTTTATTTGAATGCATTTTTTTTTATGATTTTATTATGCATATTTGGTAATAAGAAATTGATCTTTTTTCAAAATAAATGCTTTTATCGGTTCTGGTACTTTAAGTAAATAAACTTTCTCTTTCACACTACATCATTCGGACAAATTTTCAAAATTTGTTGGTGGTTAAAAGTTAATTAATACGCTATAATTTTAATTGAATAGGCCAGATGTTGCATTTTAGTACTGTATTTTTTGGAGTGAGTTAGTGAATATTAACGTCGCTCTGTTCAGCTACAAGAGGGCTTTTGGCAATGGAACACGTAATTTTGACCCATGGTCAAGTGGCGTGGACGAGACCTGACCTGGCACCCCTTCTCCTAATTACCACACCACACCAACTTAGAAGGAATATTCTACCAATACTTAGCAGGAATATTCTTTGAAATCCACTCTTCCAAGATATATGGCAGCACGGTTTTTATGATGTGTATTTTTAGCGGGGAAGACGAATAGTTTTGTAGCAGATATTGCGTTTTCAGCAGATTGCACTGATTATTATTTTTGTCCCGAAAAATTAGTTTGTCAAAATTTAAGTGTCTTATGTTTTTGTATGTTAATGAAAACCTTAGAAAACGATTTGACTATTTATTTTAAGTTAACAGTGTACACAATTCATTTTACAGTTGTATATCTTTAATTAATTAATTAGCTCTAAGGGATAAAATTTCACAAATTTGAGTATTTTGTTTATGTATATCACTTAATTTTCAATGTACTGATTGAAAAAAAATAATGTATGAAAAAAACTGCTGTAAATCATAATGCGATGGATAAAGTATTAACGTGCATCGCTCCCCTACACGGCGGGCCTTACAAAGCTCTAATAAAGCTCAAGTTATGCAAGTTGCTAGACATTTGCCAACTTGACTCTATCCTTAACATTTCGCTATGTTTTTAATTGAATCGTCATTATAATTTATAAGAAACGGCGTTGCTTGCGAATATTGCAATTTTAACATAAAATAAATACAACAGAAAGTAATATTAATGTATTACACTTTCAGATATAAATTATTTACACTATTTTAAGCGTTCATTACACAAAAATTTTAACAATGTGTTATTTTTGCTGAGCAGAGATCAATTTAGGGAGGTATTTTTCAAAAATCGACCCTCAAGAGTGTTACAGGGAGTTATAAATAAAAAAAATCCTTTTTATCAGCTATTAGATCTACCTACTTAAAATTTAACAAAGGTGTTTTTTTTCTATCTTTTTTGTTTAGCTGAGATATGCAAAAAGCTTTTTTTGTTTAATTTGCAATTCACGTAAAATTAACTCCTTAAAAACTTCTTTATTCTTCAATATGTGTTGTTTAATTTTTCAGTTCACCCGTGAGAAGAACGGGTATAGCAGCTAGTCTATATATATATATATATATATATATATATATATATATATATATATATATATATATATAATATATATATAATATATATATATATATATATATATATATATAATATATATATATATATATATATATATATATATATATATATATATATATATATATATATATATATATAATATATATATATATAATATATATATATATATATATATATAATATATATATATATATATATATATATATATATATAATATATATATATATATATATATATATATATATATATATAATATATATATATATATATAATATATATATATATATATATATATATATATATTACTTTAACCCCTTACTTCTTGCTTCCGTTGATATTTTCCTCTCTATTTCTAGTGCCCGTGATATTTCCGGTTTGGTCTGTTCAAAAATATGAAAAAAATGAAAACTGTCTGTTCTTAAGCCTGGAATCATGTTTATTTTTAATCAGATGACAGTACCACATTATAAGTAGAGCAGTGCTTCTCAAACTTTGAATACTGGCGCCCACCGTTTCAATCACAATTTTTATCGCCCCCCTTATACATTAATAAATTGCTAAATGCAATAATAAAGCACTTTGACGCTAAAGCTACAATTCGAGATCTTAATTGTTATTTATGCAAATTAATAACTTACGTATTAAATTTTGTATACTACTTTTAAGCAAAAAAAAATAATTAATGAAGTAATAGGATAATTTTTTTTGCTATTTTTACTTTCTCTAATTTTTAAATTGAACATATTGCAAAATGCGGTGACTGCTTAGAAGACAAAATATGAATATCTGTTAAACATAGAAAAATAACTCAGAGGATCAATTTCTAATCATAAGCATTCCTTATAAATCTTTGCTTTGCAAGACAAGCCCATGGAAGTCGTTAATACTTATTAAACTTGCTCTTAATTTAGTATTGATTAATTAGTTATAAAATACTCTGTGCAGCACTGATACATTAAAAGAGAAGTTCCTGCTCATTGCAGGACTTCATTTATAATAAAATAAAACATTATTGATATAATATCTGTACTGTAAGGAGAATAAAGACAAGTGTGCGACAATGTTTACGAAAATCTAAAATGTTTTTTTTTAAAAATGATTGCTCAAATTATAATTAGTTTTAAGCGAATTTTAATTTTAAACCTCACAGAATTAGCATTTATAATTGATGTTAAAGATTGAACAATACTATAAAATTCCGATGAAGAATCATTGTATTATTTTTAATACTTAAAGCAGAAAGACTTCGACATGTTTTAAGGTGGGAGCAGGCACGCACTCGATACGGTCAAGCGGGGTTATTGAGTCACCCCAATCCATTTTTTTATAGTTTTTTTACTGTACACGATACAAATCGTTATTCCAGTGAATAATTTAACTAAGAGAAAGTTTACTTACCTACTTTCAAGGACATTTCAATTTTTCTTTGGTAACAAATAAACAATTTTGCCAGAATTAACAATTTCGTGATCTGTGGGCCCCGCGCGACCACTTCCGGGTAAAAAGTGTATCCATTATGATAATATGTATGTTGCTGCTGAAAATAATTGTTATGCTTTATATGTTTGAGAATATTCATCTTGGTCTAAGTCTTGGCCAAGTAATCCATCAAAGTGTGTGCTCTCCGTGGTTTTCCAAATATCATAAAACTGTTTTGCATGGAAAAAAGCGCAACAGAGAAATACATTACTTACAACTTCCTTAAATGAGAAATAAACACATAAGAGAGGGGGCATAACTAACTGTACCAATAACTTAGAAGGTCAAAAAAATTATAGCTATAATGTGCAGTATTTCAAAAATAATGACAGTGATGAATTTTTTATGTTCCTAAATTTTTTCGATTCTGGATCTGGGATCTGTTTTTTCTCTGAAAGAGTAGAATGTTAGTTTTAAAAAAGAAATTGTAATAAAAACTATGTTATTATGGGATTACAGCAAATTAAATAAACTATTTTTTATTTGGTTAAAGAATTGAAGATAGCTAATTAAGTATTGAAGAAGTTTTTTTTTTTGATGACTTAATATCGCCTATAAATTATATTAGAGTAAAATGAATTTTTTATTATGTCTGAAAGTATTTTGTTTTAACTCATTCCAGTAAATAAATTATTTTTTAAATCTTTGATTTTCGATATGCTCGCGCCCCCCTTCTAAGGTTTTGTTGCCCCCAGGGGGCACGCCCCACAGATTAAGAAACACTGAAGTATAGTGTTTATTTAGAGATAGTTATTTTATTTTAAACTGTATGTTAGCACTATCAGTCATATATATATATATATATATATATATATATATATATATATATATATATATATATATTATATATATTATATATTATCAGTATGGTTTTGTAACCTTAGATCAGTTAGTTCCGCACTTCTTGAATTGATGTGGGTTGCGTTCTGAGATAAAATATTTAATTTTTTAATATTACATACGTTATGCAGTTAGTTTGGAAGTGAATTGAATCCTACTTTAAGCATAAAGATATCTGTGAATTTTTCTGAAATAACTGATTGTTTTGTAAGTTTGGTTAGTGAACCTGAGAGCATTGATGACGGATCTGTACTGTTACCTGTGATGTTCGCCTTTTTATCTCTTGCTTAGAAATTTATTTCACAAGAAAAATTACAATTATATTTTTACATTGCATAAGTCTAATAAAATTCTCCTTTAATGTTTAAAACATTTATGTTTCACTTTTTTCTCTTTGCTGAAAAACCAGCAATCAGTCATAATAACCCGAAATGTTGGATTTTCTTAAAAAAATATTAATTTTTTATTTCAAGCTGAAAATTTACTCAAAATTTAAAAATAAGTGTAAATTTTGAACATACACTTAGTTTCATATAATTTTCTTGAAGAAAAAATAGGCATTTTTTTTACCGTTCTCTTTAAAAATTATGCGGCCATTAAGGGTTTAATTACTTTAACAAACATAAAACAAACCAGTTTCAACAACATTACTATAAAACTTAAATTTCATTTGGTACAAATATATTTGTAAATCAAAATAAAGGTATCCGACTACGATCGGAACCGTGATATTAAAAAAGCTCATAAAAGGACAATTTTCATGGTATTTAGTGTCATTTAGATTATAATACACATATAAAATTGTTTTAAGGACATTTTGGAAAAAAATATTTAAATACAATATTTCGGCAGAAAATTAACTTAGAATAACTTTTTTTCAAAATGTTCTCTTTTTTGTGAAAAATGATTCCATTATAATAATATTTTGCCTGTCTATAGCTCAGAACTCTGTACAGAGACTCAACTACGATTTTTGAAAAAATCATTTTATTTTCAGAATTAAAACCATTTGAAATAATTATCGGAGTTTTTTTCTTAAAATTTCTCCTCTCTGTTGCCGTAAAACATGGATAAACCCACTTCTAAGTTATATATTTAAAAATCCTAGTTGAGCTTTTGTACAGAGGTCTGATCTATATACATGCAAAATATTATTATAATAGAAGCATTTTTTCACAAAAGGAGAATATCTTGAAAATGAGTCATTCTATGTTCCTTTTTTTTTTTAAATATTGTACTGAAATAATTTTTTATCGTAATATTATTTTTAAAACAACTTTATATACATTTTCTAATCTAAGTGATACTAAATATCATAAATATTATCCATTTATACGCTTTTGCAAAATTACGGCTCCGAACATAGTCGGATACCTTAATATTTCCTGTTTATGTCTAAAATGAATTAGATAATGTACGAGTTTAAACTATAAATTTTTATCAAACTGGTGCTCTTCTTGAATATCTTTAGCTTTCTAGAATTTTTTGACACGATGAAAACATTATAATCTTGTTAGTAAGTAAAAAGAAACTGCTGTAGTAATTGAACTGTTGTTCTCTTCGGAAAGATATATCATCTATTTCTTAAAAATTGCATTTTGAAAATGTGGAATGATGAAATTTAGAGATCCACTGTTACAAAAATTAAAAATGTGATGAATATTATGAAGTTTTTCGTTGTTTGATGATGGATATACAGTTCTTAAAAGAACTTTTGAAAGTCTTACTGCGTGATACTTGCTGAACTTTTTCGTTGAATATTAAAATCGGTAAAAAACTCAGATTTTCTACGAAAACCCCCATTTGTATTATGTTCTATTCTGCTAGACTGTATTAAAATGATAATGTATAAATAAGCTTTCACTTAATTATTTGAAAAATTACTAAATAAAACCTGTCTCATATCATCTAGCTATTATGGAACTTTCCGTTGCAATTTGTTATAATTACATGATGAAATCCAGTAATAAAATCTAAGAAAATGTTGAACCTCCAAAAGATTTTTCTTTAAACAATTAATCAAAAATAGTAACATTTTTTGAGTGTGTGTGGCATTACTGAAGGGTTTATCAAAAAAAAAAAGAGACTGCATTAAAAACAAGCATTAAGAAGTAAAACACGTTTCATTAATTTATTTATAAAGGGGATTACATATAAGCTTGTGGGGATTTTAATAATATTTTTTTTAAATAAATTTAAATTAAATGACAAAATAAATCAAAAATGTAAGTTTTATAAGTTTGAAAAAAATAATAATGCATTGGTAGACTTAGACATTCATTCATTCCTTTTATTTGCAACATTATTCCTTAATGTATGATATAATTTAGTAATGATTTTACTTTAAAAATTATTAGCATGAACTAATTTAAATAATATGTAAGAATAAATCTTATGTTTTAGCTATTTCATTATAAATTTATTTAACTTGATAAGTTATAACATGGTTAATCTCATGATTTTTGTTTTTCCTGATAATACGTATTTCAAAGTCTTATGCTTTTTTGTTTTTTTTTTATAATCAATATATATAGTTTTAAAACTATTTCTGCTTGATTTATGTGATATGTTTGATTATTCTGCGTATAAAATAAGGATTTTAATGAGAGGATTTTTTTTTAGAAATCCATGGGTTAGATACTGTATTTTTTTTGCTCGCTTTTTTTATATGTTTCGAAAGAAAAAAATTAATATATAGGTATTACTTTTATAATTAAATCCAAGTACAGAATTGTGAGAAACACATCAAAGGATATGAGAAAAAATGTTTAAAGCTATTAAAATTTATAAAAGAGAAAATATTTTAAAATATTGAAAATATTTTAATTTAAAATAAGTTTTACTAAAAAAAAGGTGTTTCTCTCATCTTAAATGTATATTGTATGTGTGTTGAAATATGTGGCGTATGTAAACTTTTTTTAGACAGCTATAATAAATAAATAAAACATTGGTCCCAATGTATTGTGGCCTCTTAAACACAATAATATACTTTTAATGATACTTCAGTACGGTTTTGGAAATGTTTTGAAATGACATTAAATAGTTGTTAAAATTTTAATATCATTTAATAAATAAATTTTATTGTTTGAAAAAATCCTTTTTTTTACAAACTCCTGAGGAAGAAATCTGATTTAAAAAGACATGAATGAAATTTTATAATATATACCTCGCTGTATTTCAAATTATTTTTCCCTCTCTAACCATCAGTATTATGTTCAGCTAGAATGTATAAAAAAATAATTTTTCTATTCATCTAAAATATTTCTATTTTCAAAAATGAAAAAAAAATATTTTTCAAAGGCTGTCTATCCGAAAGATTCTTATCCGAAGGTTCGAAGAATTTCCTACATCCAGTATATTAAGTTTCCGAATTTCATTTGCTACTGTGATTCAAAATGTATAAAAGAAGTTGAAAACATTGATTAAGTATATCTTTTTGAAATATTTCAAGTTAAATCCTTTTATAAAGTAACATGTATCTGTTTCACAAAAAAGTTCAAGACATTTGGCATTTTCGATGCATAAGTAAATGCAGTTTTTCTATACTAAAATAAAGAGACGTATAAATCAACGTTTGCGAACCGGTGGTCGACGAAAACTTTTTGAAGGTCCACAAAAAAATTGGGACATTTTTTCTATTTTATGAAATTTCAGTTTCTAAAATGACCTTTTCCTTTTTAAAAAGTTGTAGGTTCTTTATATATACATATACTTAAAGGTCCATCTCAGTTTAGCTAACTTTTAGCTATTTTTTGCAGTGTATCTAGCGATATTTGTAAGGAGAGTTGTCAAATATTGCTATGTGTTGCTGTTTTGTTTTTGGTTTTCATAATGTTCCTTTTTGTGATATGGAGATACAAATACCGATGTAAATAAGTGACAATACAGATACATTGATCCTGCATGTGATCAATCATATATCCCTTTAAGACCCAACCCGTACGTTCGTGTAGGTTATTGAAGTTACGTTAGGTATTCTTATACGTTTTTGCTTCTTGGATGTAAGAAAATCTCGAATGCAATGATTGAGCGTGTTTGCAGAAAGAGTAAAACATCACTTTTTATCAATTGCCGGTGGTCGCTGTCCATGTTTCACTTTCAGTTGGCAAATCTAGATTTGTTTTCTAATACAACGAAAATGCGTCTTCTTTTGATCTGTTGTAAAAAGGTAATTATCAGTATATTTCTAATTTCTTGGGCGCAAATTCTTGTATTAATGTTTCAATAATTGTAAAATAGAAAACATATTAACTATATTCTATTAATGGGGCTTGTAGAACTCGGGATTTCGTTACCCGCACGATTGTGCGGGTTTGGAGTTACTTGAGTCACTGCGGCTATAAAGATAAGTTCTTGTCAAGTGAGTTTTCGTTTATGTTTCAATAATGCAGATAGAAGCCTAAATAAAAATGAAATAAAATGTTATATAGTTAACACCATGTTTTCTTGGGATTTGCCATGGATGATTTCCTTCTTTCTTTCTCTGGCTCTTTTTGACAGTTAATTTTCTCTTTCACACATTTGATGAAGGGTATGGCATTTTCATCTTTTACTCAGGTATCTGCATTCTTATATCTCCCCCACCCCGAAAAAAATTCTAGATTTTCCGGGGGGAGTTAGTATGGTGTGGTTTAAATATACACTGGTGTGCAAAAATTAAGGACGAGACGGTTTTTTCAATATAACTTTGTACAAAAGCTTTCCAAATCAACACATTTAATACCGTAAGATCCCCAATACGTAAGGACATGTGTAATGTAAGCAACACTTACTAAAAGAGAAATCAGAGGGATAAAAAGAAGCTTGATTGAAAAAGTAGCATGGAGCGCAATGCGACTGAAGGCCGAGACATCCCTGTGATGTGTGTCCAGCAAGAAACATCCGGTCTTTAGTAGGGGATATGATCCCCCCTGACTGTTAGGCAGGTTTCACAGCGTCTGTCCATGCTGAGAATGAGGGTGTCAATGAGCTGTTGAGGCATTGCTGCCCATTCGTCTTGCAGCGCCAATCGAAGCTCCCGAATCGTTACTGGTGGTAAGGTACGAGCTGCCAAGCGTCTGCCTAGAAAATCCCATACATGCTCGATGGGATTGAGATCCGGAGATCGTGCCGGCCAATCCATGCGTTCAATATCCTCACTCTCTAAGAGCTGTTCGACAGCTACTGTGCGATGACATGGTGCATTGTCGTCCATGAAAAGAAACTGCAGACCCATAGCGCCTCTAAAAAGACGCACATATGGAAGAAGAACCTCGTTACAATAACGGGTCCCGTTGACTGAACCTGCGTCGAAGATGTGAAGGTCTGTACGACTACCAAGCATGATGCCTCTCCAAACGAGAACACCGCGACCTCCATAACTGTCCCTTTCAATGATGTTCGAGGGATCATTGCGGCTTCCCCGCTCTCTCCAGATGAGTGTGCGATGAGAATCGCTACTCAAACTGAATCTGCTCTCATCTGTAAAGAGTACTCGTCCTCATTCATTGTCTCTCCAATTCCGGCGTTCCCGGCACCACAGAGAACGCCTTCTCCGATGGCAGGCGTTAAAGGTACACACCGTACAGGGCGTCGTGCAAACAGACCACCACCGTGCAGTCATCTGGCCACGGTAAAACGCGATATCGGTCGTCCTGTCGCCTGTGTCATGTGTCTAGCGATTTCTCCCGCTGTCTGTCGCCTGTTTCTTCTGGCCTGTAAGACAATGTACCGGTCATCTGCGGGTGTGGTTCCTCGTGGACGACCACTACTGAACCCCGGATAGCTGTTCCTGCAGTTTGAAATTATCTCCAAAGTCGTGAAACGATGCTGTGAGCAATTCCGAACTCTGCAGCCACACTTGTCACACTGCGGCTTTCCTACAACTTCCCAATGATTCGACCTCGGGTAAAACCATCCAGATGTCGTCTAACAGATTGATTATTCGCCATTTCTCGCTGATGCAACAACTCGGTGTGATTTTAACTGCTATAAGGCGTGCAATCTCTTTGCCAGAAATACTGATCTTACACCGACAACATGCTTTATACTACTCAGACATTCCCCCATTACGTCTACCTGTATATCTGCGCATGTGCTACCGTAGTCACCTTACTTAATCTTCTGATTGGTCTTTCTGTCCGCTCTGCCTCTTCGTTCAGCTGATATGCTAATTTTTCGACTTCGTCCTTAATTTTTGCACACCATTTTATATATATTTAAATGAAAATTTTCTGATACATTTTATTATTTTCCATGGAATACTGTGTTAACTTTTAACCAAAACCTTTTTCATGTGTCTAAATGGAGAAGAATTCTCGCACAAAAAGAATTGAGATGAGAGGGAGATGAAGGGATCAGATGAGAGGGATAAAGAAAACCATGGAAATATATATGTTTGAAAGGAAAAGACAATTTTGGATTATTATTTACGATCAAAGTCTCTTGAACCCATTCATTTCATTGTTAGTGATGTTGCAAATTCTTGGTTTCTGTTCAAACAAGATGCAATATCAAATAAAATTACTCCAGAAATTAAAATCAATCGCTTAAATTTTAAGTTAGAGATAGTTGAAGTGCATTAGCAACTTCTTCACATACTAACAAAAGTATTTTAACTGATGATAAAGATAACAGTGTTGTGATTCCTCTCGCAAAAAGATCGACGTATTATAATCCGCCTGCTATGCATGTCATGCCTTTTATCCTTGACATTCAAGGATAAAATGGGTTTACACGTATAGCTATGTTCGATGTGTTGAGGACATTTCAAGTCCTCGCAATTACAGATTTGAAAACTATGAAAGCAGTTCGATAATATGTTGTGAAAAATGCAGTGTATTGTTTTACTTATGCAAAACAAAACAAAAGATACCTTATATAGGATACCTTAAAACATGTTTTAAGTTATCCGACTACGTTCGGAACCGTTTTTTCTAAAAAGCGCATAAATGGACAATTTTCTTAGTATTTAGTATCACTTAGATTAAAATACACGTATAAAATTGTTTTAATGACATTTTGGGGGAAAAATGTTTAAATACAATATTTCGGCTAAAAATTAGACTAATATTTTTTTTTCAAAATGTTCTTTTTTGTGAAAATTGCTTCCATTAAACTAATATTTTGACTGTATATAGCTCAGGCTTCTGTACAGAGACCCAACTGAGATTTTTGAAAAATTCACATTATTTCAGAGTTACAACCAATTGAAACAATTATCGGCGTCGTTTTTTTCTTAAAATTTCTCCCTTCTGTTGTCGTAAAACATGGATAACCACACTTTTAAGCTATATATTTCAAAATTTCTAGTTGAGCCTCTCTACAGAGGCCTCAGCTATATACAGGCAAAATATTATTATAATAGACGCATTTTTCACAAAAGGAGAATATTTTGAAAATGGGTCTTTCTTTGTTATTTTTTGCCAAAATACTGTATTTAAATAATTTTTTTTTGTTCTACTATTCTTAAAGCAATTTCATCTACATTATATAATCTAAGTGACACTAAATATCATAAATCAGTGTTTCTCTAATTGTGGGGGTGCCCCCTGGGAGGGGGCGCGTTAATCCTGCGAGGGGGTGCGAGCATATTGAAAATAAATGGTTTAAAAAATATTTTTTTGGAATGAAGTAAAACAAAATGCTCTCTGACATAATAAAAAATAAACATTTACACTGATATAATTTATTCTTATCATCTGGTGATCATCAAAAATAAAAGATTCCATTAAAAACGCTCATTAACTATCTTTGATCCTATAACCAAATGAAAAAGACACTTTGTTTGCTTTACTGTATTCCCATGATGAGAGATTCTTTATTACGTTTATTTTAACCCCTAAAATACTAGTTTTGATTATCATATATTTGACCTTCAAACTTACTGTTGTGTTTCACTCCGTCACTTTTCCTTTTAGGAAAGTTTTAAATCATATTTTTATGTTGCTTTCTTTTTCATGTGAATGAGTTTTATGATATATGGATAAGCATATTGAGCACTTTGAAGTAATATTTGACTAAGATGTATTTTTATGAGTATTCTGAAACATATAATACCATAATGAAAAACGTTTTACACAATTATTTTTTAGAACATGCTACACTTTCCCCCATGAACAATCTTGTGGTATTGATTGCTGTGTTGTATGATTTATTATGGTTTAGAAATGTAAATGAGAAGAATATTAAAAAAAATGGCATTTGTGATCGATATAGAAGGAAGTTGAAACTGATCAAGCAATTGAAGAACCTTCTGAAATAATGCATATTAATCAAGAGAGCGAAAGTAAATATTTGAAAAATGATACACATGAAACGTTTGAGTTGAATTGAAATTTTCAAATGCTGCCTAAAGAACTCTATGCAGAAAACTATGAAGCCATAAATTTAGCACTTCGCCTTGTCAAAAAGACTAAAGGAAGAAAAATACAAAATGCTATTCGTAGAGTATCAAATGACAGCGAAACTACAATAACGTTACCAAAATATGACAGTTTTGCTGGAAAATAACGTTCCTGTATGGTTAGCAAAAATTGTCTGTGATTTATGCCCTTTATTAAGGTTACGAATATTTGGAAAATTTTCTTTAATTTTATTGGACTTTTTCTCAAATTGTCAAAGAGAAATTGAAAAGTCTTTGAAATTAGGTAAGTATATTTTCTCTTCGTTAAATTATTCACTTGGATTGTGATTTTTATCGTGTATAGTAAAAAAAAAGTATAAAATAAAAATTATAGCTTTAAAACAAAATTTAAAAAAAAAAAAACACTTTTATAGTGAATCAAACTAAAAAGTAAAAAAAAATAAATAAAAATATGTATTACTTAAAAGTAACGTATACAAAATTTAATACTTATCTTGTTAATTTGCACGGTTTATAATTATGATCGTATTGCAGCTTTAGCGCCTCAAAGTGCATTATTATTGCATTCAATACATTATTATTTGGGGGGTGCGATTAAAAATGTAATTGAAATTTGAGTCGACAGTAGTGAAAGTTTGAGAACCACTGTCATAAATATTATCCATTTATACGCTTTTGCAAAATTACGGCTCCGAACATAGTCGGACACCTTAAGGTTTTTGCGCAGGAAATAAAGAACGAGTGAATAAAATAATTTATTTCACATCAATAAATTTCGTATTTGTATTAATTTTAGTTGAATTAAGTGTGTTTCTTCCGTCAACTTAGAGAGAAAATATGTAAAATTTCACTGGTGCTGATTTCACAGAAAACGCCCAACACGCACAATTGTGCGGGTACCTTTTACGTTCCAGAGGGGAAGCAGGATTTTTTTTTATTATTATTTTCCTAGTTTCATTAGGGTCAATGTAGTATTAATAACCAGAATAATTTAGTATTTAAAGATAAAAATAATCCGGGTCTTAAAGGGATATGGGGTCTCCAGATATATAAAATTATACAGTCAGGGATCCATGAATGTCTAAACGTTGGCGATCGCTAATATAAATGAATTCTCTGTATTATATATTTTTGAGAGGTGTCTGAAATTAATATTAGAACATTGTAAATAAACTTGATTTTCTGAGGGTAATTTTCTTTTAAGTGAACTTATATTTAAATGCATATCGTTTTATAAATTAGTGTACAACCCGAAGGTGCAAGCCAGTGTATAAGAAAAAAAAAATAACTGATTTTTTTAATGATACTCATTTTTGAAATATTTTTAACGAGAAGAAATTTAGCCTGAAAATAAGGAGTTATTTAACAGAAGCATATATTTCGATCTAAAAAATAAAATCAACATACCAAAAGAATGAATCGAAATAAACGAATTAAAATTTTAGTGCAAATTAAAACAACACAATAACAGTAATAACAACAATAGTTTCAACAACTTCGGCTTTCGTATAAGTAAGATGAACTAAATGGACCAAATACGAACAATACTAATTGTCAAAAGGATCACATATAAAACATTTCATAAAATATGTTATAAAGATGCATAACAGACCACCTTGCTCTGAAAAAGAAATTAAATTGGATTTAACTTAAATCGAAAAACTATATAATACAGAAAAAATAGTCCTAGTTTGAATTCAACTAATATAAGCAGTAGTACCAAATAAAATAGTACAGACTATGGTTTCAACACTAAAAATTATTTTTTAATTGAACATTTTTTACGGTACTTAATTTAAAAATAATTTTGATTCAGTTAAAGGAACAAAGAATGATTAAAAATGTAGTGATAAATAACTATAACGGTAATTAAATTACGCATCATTTGTGGACCAAATTACACGAATAAAATATGTATGACCTGAATATGATATATATACATGAGTAGGGAATCCCCCCAAAAAAAAAAAAAAAACTACATGAACACATAGTCAGAAAAAAAGTAACATCATAATAACATATGACAAAAAAAAATGCTTGCGTCAACAGTAAGTGTTTAAAAATTCTAAAAGTAAATTCAAGAAAATCATTTGGAGGGGCATTTCACTCTAAATATAGTTGCAACAAATAACTTCTTAATAAACATAATCAACTTAATTTTCATTTGTCGCAAAGATAAGAACTTATGCTTTACCTATGAGTACTTATTAAAAAATGGAATATTATCACCCCTTACAATGATGTATACATCGCCTCCAGAAGTAGTAATTACTACTCAGGGATTCAATTTATCAATTATATGACTATTTATTAACAAAAAAAAACAAAGCATTAATTTCAAAAATTCGGGTTAATTGCTTTCGAAAAACAAATGGCATAATGTTATTTGCGCCTCAGATAAAAATATTCCTTAAACTAAAACTGGTTTAAAAATAGTGGATATTCTTCAAAATGCTAACAAATGTTAATAAATTTAATATTAAGAAAATGCATATTTATTTTATAAAAATAAAAAAGAAAAACATAGATTCAAATTTAAAATGAGTTTCATATAAGAAAAAAACTGAAAGATTTAATACAATTAAAAAATAGAATATTAAGAACAAGATTACACTTATGCATTCGAAAATTACTGAAAGGATGAAATGCGGATGAGGAAGTGAAAAAAATCCTAAAAAAGAGGTATTTTGCAATATGTACTATATAATATTTAGTGTAGTAAAAATTAATTTTAAAATATCAATGCGATAATCATAAATTACCAAGCATTTTCCTTTTCCATTAGTGTGAATTTTACTTTTTGTGCATTTATCTAATATTTTTAAAATATAAAAATAAAACAAATTTTTCCATTAATCTAAATTTGAAAAATTTATTAAACCAACTAATATGCAATAAATGTAATAAAAAAGAAATAAACTTATTAAATGGTTTCGTATAGACTTCCGATTCCGCTTTCAATTCTACATATATTTAAAACGTTGCATATTAAATCCTGATAGACATGAGAAGCACAAACCGTTTAAGTATAAATAATAGGGAAAACCCCTAACAGCCTTGAGAATATTCTACCAATTATTAAATTATTTCTAGAAGGGGGATTTAAAAATAATGCTTAAAGAAAGTAAAAATTGTTAAATTGAATTTAACATAAGATAAGAAACAATTCAGAAAACAGTCTCGTATAGATAATACCTGTGCAGTCTGCCTTTCGCATAACAATTCACTATTTAGCAAAAAAAAGTGAATATAATTTGTATTCCTATTCTTTTAAAAGAGCATAAGTTAAACGGGATAAAATACATCTGCAAAAAATATTCCGGGAAAAAACCTAATTATATTATCTACAATAAAATTGCTTCAAAGCGATAAAGTCCAGAGATATCTACATTTTTATCGCGTTAAATGCGAGTTTTTTAATCTGTACAAAATTCCCTCAGATGATTATTACATTTACATTATTTCTATTGATTTCAATGCAAGCAATATTCTTTTTGCTCGCAACTTTTAAATAACTACTTAGAAAGAAGATACTTTTATTAAAAGTTATTAATTATAATTCCAAGCAAATGAATTTTTTTAGAATGGGATCACAGATTTCTGTTCCAGAAACGACAACGACGCAAGGAAATTATAATGTACGGAAATTTACGTACGAATGGACTATATCGAATTTCATGAATTTTGTTTCTTCTGGAAAGATTGGAACTCCAACATGTACTCAGAATCTGAATTTAGACGTGCAATCCAAAAGTAATGTATTTTCTTTGATCTTGTACGCAAATGGTTTTAATGATAGAGTAAAAGATTACATATCCCTTTGGTTAAAAAAGTCTTCATCGGATGAGATGTTACTCCAATTAACTTGTGAAGTGCTTAATGCGACGGGTAAAACAATTCGAAAAAAATCGATTAAAGAAAGGTTGAGCATAGAATCTCACCTCGGTTGGATTACATTCTGCAGAAGAAGCTTTCTCTTGGATAATGCTAACAAAATCCTAAATAACGAAAGTTTAACTCTGAACTGTACCTTGGAGATTTTTGAAGATAGAGCAATACTGAATGCAGAAACTGAAGATGACGATAAAAAAGAGTATAAAACTGTATCGGAATTGGCCCAAAATCTGGAACAATTACTTCAGGATAACAAATTTTATGATATTACTTTTAAAGTAGATACCGAAATCTACAAAGCCCATAAAGTTATATTAAGTGCAAGATCTCGTGTTTTTAAAACGATGTTCGAGTCACCTTTAACGATGGATTCAGAAGAAATAGAAATATCAGACATCAGTGGGGAAACTGTAAAAGAAATGTTGCATTTTATCTATTCTGGGGAAGTAGGTCATCTTCATGTGAAAAGAGCAATGGAACTTTATTACGTGGCAGATAAGTATGAACTGGACAGTTTGAAAAATATTTGTGCCAGAGTAATGGTGGGAAATGTGAGGACAGATAATGTTATAGACATCCTTCTGCTCTCCCATAGACATTCTAATCATGATTTAGAGCATGTATGTATAACATTTATTGCAAAAAATGCATCTGAAATTCAAGACATGGAAGAGTGGGTGGATTTAATGAAGGGATATCCAGGATTGGCCAATAAAGTGTTTAAATACTTATCTTACAAAGGATTTCATTCTGCGTAAAGTTATATTTTTAAGCACATCCATTTTTTTTAAAAAAATAATAAATCTGCTATCTGAATGCTAAATAAAAATAACATAAATATGTTGTAATTAATCAAAGTGCTATAAACTTCTGTAACTGTTCTATGCAACAACAATTATTGCAGGTAATATTATGAAGTTCTTATTGATTCATAATATTATAATTTAATTGAATTATGATAATAACTAACTCGTATTTTACAAATATCATTGTAATATAATATGAACTTTATCATTTGTTATTAATTATTTTCAAAACTGCTATTTGCAAGTTTTTTAATAATTTAATTTTTTATTTATTTTTATTTCAAAAAATGCTTAATTTATAGCGTATTTACTACATTTTAAGAAATACATTAATTACATGTTTTATTTGTTTAAAAATAACTTATTTTGAATAATTGTTATTTTTTATTTTATTTTTAAATTTGAAACTAGAATTTTGATGATTTTATATTATTTTCAAAGCCTTAGAATGATACAAATATTTTATGGTGTTAAAAATTTTAGCTTATGTTATAAAAAAATTATTTAAACGATACTTAAAACTGGTATGAAAATGAACAAGCTTATTGATAAAAGTGTGTAAAATGAAACAGCATGAGAAAAATATTGCAAATAAATGTGTTAATAAATATGTCTATGAAATTAAAAATGCAAATGTCTTCATTTTAAATTCATACAGATGTAGAAAATATACAAAAACAAAAAAATATATAAATATAAAAGAAAATATATACATAAATATACATATAAACATGTACACAAGGAAGATATATAAACACCGACAAGGATATATAAGGACCAATACTTTTGTACTGATATTTAAGCACCATATATATATATATATATATATATATATATATATATATATATATATATATATATATATATATATATATATATATATGTGTGTGTGTGTGTGTGTGTGTGTGTGTGTGTGTAAATTTAAAAGCATATAAATTAATCACAATTCTAAAAATAAAAATAAAGTTGAAATCATAAGAAATTTAGACATACATATATGTACCTGTTTACTATACATTAATGCCTGAAATATAAGAAAGGTTAAGAGGAAAAAAGATTTGTTTCACTTGCAATTTTTATCCTTATTAAAATATTTTTCTTTTTGTGTTATTTTGAGATAAATCTCGGTGACAAATAATAGCATTGAGTCTTAATGCAAAGAGTGAGTTATTCTCCTAACTCAATACATTTCTATTGTTTTCATCCTGAGTGCTTCTGTTTAAATCTTTAAGATCTATTTCAAGGAAATTTTGCATTTTAAATATTATTTTTCATATTTTCAAAAATTTACTTTTGCAAATTCATATTCAATACTAAAGTTGTAATACATAAATCTTTTTATAATGTTTTGCACACTTTTAGTTGTATATATTTTTTCACCCTTCTTCTCTTCATGTTTATGTTAAAGTGGAAGAAAAAATTTAAGAAAGATAAATAAATGTAAGAACTATAAATGTAAGATAAATAAATATAAGAAATATAAACACACACACATATATAAGATAAATAAGCATAAGATAAATAAACATTAGACAAATACATATGAGATAAATACATATAAGATAAATAAAAATAT
Source organism: Trichonephila clavipes (assembly GCA_019973935.1). NCBI lineage: Eukaryota > Metazoa > Arthropoda > Arachnida > Araneae > Nephilidae > Trichonephila > Trichonephila clavipes. The sequence continues at coordinate 177,815 of BMAU01017801.1, read as the reverse complement.
AACATATATTAATAAAAAAAATTAATTATTTTATGCTTAAGTATCTCGATGAGACATGGCAGTGTTAAGGGCCCTCACATACTCACGCGTTCTACAAAAGTCGATTGTATAACAACTTAACATTAATTTAACTCCTCATTAGTATCTTAATGTTAAATTAAATTCTAAACTTGTACATTTTTTCCGTGTATCTTAATTAAGAATACCATTTCAAGAAACCCCAGTCTCGCTTCATTTCCTATGCGAGAAAGGTTAAACACATTGTTTTGATTCATTTCTTATCCATAGGAAAAATAATTACATAGATAATGCATGTATTTTCAAAGAGACAAGTGCCGCCCAATTATTCAATTCAAAGCATCTACATAGTTTATAAAGACTTCCCTTCACTTGAATTCTTGACCATTAGATTCGTATTATATTGATCCCTGTCTTTTATATTTTGAATGTAGCGAGGAATAATGCGGTCTCTAATGTTGTCTCATACTTAAGAGGAGAAGTAACACAATTCTCTTCCCTGAAGTCATAACTACTTAAATAAATAATTGTGTGTTCTATTTGTATAAAGCTTTTCCACTTTCAAAACTAGTACTACAGCTTAAATAACAGAGAAATCATTATATATATATACATATATATATTACATAATAATTATTTTCTTAAAGTTTAAATATAATTAACTTTATTCATATTTGAACAAAAATATATTACATTTTATAACATTTCGAAATAAATTATTCATTTAAAGATATGTAAAGTATTTTCAATTATGGGTACAAAAGCATACAATTTGAAATTTCCTTTTGATAAAATTTGTTACACATATAATGTAAGGAATTTCATTTCAAATCCAAAGGTATGCAGTAAAATAAATTAAATAGATACAAACATAATAAGGTGTTTAAAAACTAAATATGCGTCTCATTTTATTAACCTCGTAACAAACATTAAGGAATACTTGCTTAATGAATCTGAATCTGAAATCCATACTTATGATCACGTTAAAGAAAACATTTTTAAGTGTTAATAGTATTGGTTTTTACATGTTTTATTACAAATATGAATTTTGTAGGTTAATTCAAAATGTATTGGAGGAAATATTATGTAGTCGTAGTTTTATTAATACTTGTATATTTAAAACACTTTTTTGGGAAGTATTTCAATTAAGCTGCTTAAAATATTTTTTGTGCATATTTCTATATGCCAAAGGCTTTGTCAGCTTATAAAATCATTGAATATAAAATTCAGAACACAATTCACGATAAATTATTTTATTAGTCTTGCTAAATATGAATGAAGCTATTCCAAAACATTGTTTTTTGCGTCATTTTTTCTACATTGAAAATTAAGAGATAAAACATAATCATAGTCTTTTTTGCTAAGAAATTTAGCGGCCAAAAATTATCTTGAAATGTCTCAAAACAATTAATAATTACAATAATGTCTTACATAATTTCAATTAAGTGGGTTATTGAAGTACACAAAGTTTAAGAGCGTACCAACATTTGAATAAAGATCAAATAAAGAGGATGATTAGATATTATAGCAATCTTTTTTTTATATATATAATTCCATCATTTTAAGGAAAATTGTAAAGATCCAGTGGATTTAACATGCTTCTATCTCATTATGACGCAGACACATGCTAGTTTCTTACAAACTGAACAATAAAGGGTATGCCTCAGCTGTCAGCTCTTAAAATCTCACCAATTAACTCATGTGGTATTTCTGTATATTTATACTTCGTCCTAGAAATAACAGAACAATTAAATGTCAATTTTTGATAGCTGTTTATCCACAGCCTCTAAAAAAGATGTATTTGAACTTAATAAATAAATAACTTATTATATCAACAGAACTAAAAAGACTATTTAATTCCAATTCCCCCCAAAAATTTAGTCTTGCTATTAATATAACTGAAGAGTTAAATTTCATTCAAAGTTCCTTCTGTAGGTTTCTTATATATATTCGTATGAATTCCATTTCTTTTCACTGAAATCCATTATTCAAAAATAACTGTGTCAGATATATTTAATTCATGAAATATGCAGGATTAATAGGCATTCCAATAATTCCTTTTTCCTTTCCTCAATTTTTAATAATTTTTTTTAGCTCAACTATAAAAAATACACATATTTTAATAAATGTATGTAATTTTATTAGGGTGAGTACATTTTTGAGAGTGTAATAGTTTTAAAATTAATTTATTTACAAATTTTATTCTGCATTCTCGGCAGTATTTAAATGAATATGGATGTTAAGTACACTGTAAATGATTTGACATTGAAAATGATGTACAATGGTCTTAAAATTTGTGACGGGCTAGATAGTATCTCTAGGAGGATTATAATTTATCCTCTAGTGTTTTATGATACGGATTTTTTTTGTGTGTATTTACACCTACATACATTTAAAATGTAAATACTAAAGAAATATAAACTAATATAATATATATATATATATATATATATATATATATATATATATATATATATATATATATATATATATATATATATATATATATATATATCAAGAAGTGAATGTATCAATTACTTTTAAAAGTTAATTTAAGTTGTATTGCCACAAAAAATATACTAAACTTTTTTAATGCCTTGGAAAAAAATCACTATTTAAAAGTCCGTAAAAGAGAAAAAATATATATGCTTATTATTTATCCTAACGAATTATAATCCTACTTTAGGTATGCTAAAAGTAGCCTATATCATAGTCATTCAAAGCATTTTATGGCAGATAAGTACTGCACCATCGAATGAAGTAAAAAATATTTAAAAAAAAGAAATTTGTATTTAAAAAACAATACCATGCAAAATTGCAATCATGACTTTCCATTGCCAAAACTGGTCGCTGTGAATTATCCTTTGATTAAAATTGCAAAAATATTGCTAAATTAGAGTAACAACGAGGGGGGAGGACTTGAAAAAATAAACGGAAGCGCCCGATGGCGCGCTCATGCTTTGTAGTTTCGAGTTGTACTGTTAGGTGGTATTAGTGGGGGGTTTCCTGTGACACACGCGCACACACACACAGAGTTAGTAAGCTGGCGTCAGTCTGAGTTAGACGATTACTTATGGTGCTCTGTTGTAAACGTTCCTGTGTCAACCCTTCGGCTATTAATGAGATGGTCAACCAAAACGAACAAATTGTAGACGTGAATGTGTTCTGTTTGGAAAAACTGCAGCCACAACTGTTAGAATGCTTCGGCAAGCTATTAACCTTTTATCCACCGCATTATGATTGCATGTAGTTTTTTTCATACAAATGTTTTTTGGATGACTGCATTTAAAATTATCGAATATACATAAACAAAATACTCAAATTTGTGAAATTTAATGTGTTAGAGCTAATTAATTAATTCAAGATATTCAACTGTAAAATTAAATATATTCACTGTTCACTTAAATTAAATAGCCAAATTGTTGTCTAAAGCCTTCATTTACAAACAAAAAAATTAAAACATGCATCTTTTGATATTAACAACTTTTGCGGAACAAAAATGACAATATTTGCAATCCGATCAAAATGTCAGCTGAAACCGCAACTTGTGCTATAAAACTATTCGCATTCCCTGCTAAAAAACTCATCATAGAACCCATGTTGCCATATATCTTGGAAAGTACATTTAAAAGAATATTCCTGTTAAGTATCGTCACAGTATTCGTAAAAAAGATTATTTTATGTAATTTTAAAGTGAGTGGTACTTATAAGTACCGTCAGTAGATAAAGGGTTACTAATGATGCTATGGAGAATGACAGATCTGCGTGTGGGTTTCCCGTTTCAAATCTTGCAACATGTCAGCTGATGAAATATCCAGGGTGTTCTAGGATGGTAAGAAATGGTGAAAACATTGCTAAATCACTCGTGCAATTGATGAAGGTTGTCGAAAGATCACTGACCAAGTTTCTAAGGAAATAAATGTGTCATGGAACACGGTTTAGTTAATTTTAACCGAAGGTTTGCACACGAGACAGGTATATGCAAAATGTGTTCCATTACTGGCTCAAAGCTGATGAGAAAACTTTCTCAGAATTCCCAAAGTGAAAACTGTTTGAATGTTTAGCGCGACCTGTAAAGTCTAAAGTCTATTATGATCCAAATTTTCTGAAGTGAATTGTAATTGGGGATTAGCTTTGGTACTACTCGGCAGAGCCAAAATCGCAACAAGCATCCAGCCATTGAAAAACTCTAAATTGCGACCCATCAAGTATTCCAGAACTGCTTTAAGCTGTGAGAGTGGATGCACATGAACCAATACTTTGAAAGGGACTAATGTACAGCTCTATAAAAAGGCAAAATAATAATAACAAAAATAAATTCCAGTTGTTTTTGGGTTCCCTCTTGTATATAATACTACATTTTTCTATGTTTATTTATATGAGCGGTTTACATTCGCAGTACATTTTAATGTCTAGACTATGCGAGTTTTTAATATTAAAATGGTATTATGTTTTTAGTACAATTAAAAGTCCACTCTGTGTTTTGGAATAGATCAAAACTTTGGGTACATACTTTATTGTTCTTTTTTTTGTCACATTTCTAGTAATAAAGAAAAGAAAAAATCTCAGCTTACTGCGATTTCAAAGAAACACATTGTCTAAGTTAGGAAGAAGGAAAATTTGGAGAGTTAAAAAAAACAAATATATCTTTAGGGATCCAGTTCATACACCAAGAGAAAAACTAGCTAAAATCAAAAGAGTTTTAAGAAAATATTTCTTCTTCCGTTCTTCCAACTTGTTTCACTCTCTATCTACTATTGATCAAACACAAATAAAAATAAAATTACAAATGGCTTTTTTTATTTTTGGGTAAATCTTGTCATTCTATAGAATCTGCTTGAAGGATGAGCATTCAGTGTTTGAAAAAAAGGCAAATCTCATGGTTGCTGGTTCCCCTCTTCCTTTTTTTTGGTTTAATCATAAATACAAGATAACATATAACTGCAATCTCATCCAGCCGAATCAGAATAGAAACTAAGATTATTTGCTATTATTTGGTTGCATCATACTCTTTGGCATTTATCTAATCTTTCTTATCTGAAGTTACAAAGTACAAAAAACATCAGTATAGATATTTAAGTTTGTAATTATTTTTTACAGAGAGTTGACAAATATAATTAAATGTTGACTAATATAACATTACCATCTCACCAAGAATGGAAATAAAATTAGAAGAAGAAAAATCACATAACTTTAACGTAGAAATTGAAGCTTTCCCGTTTTTTTTGTATATTTGTATTAAACTATGAAATTTATGAAAAAAAAACATTTCATTAAATAACAAGGTATTTTTATAATTAGCCATACATCATTATATATATAATTTGGAAACCCAAAATAAATATTCAATTTATTAATCTCCCCATCCTTTTAAAAGTTAAGTGTATTATATTTTATTTGTTTCTATAGGATTCCATAAAGAAGGTTATAAACAAATATGATTTATAAACAAATATTATGATTTATAAACAAGCATTTATAAACAAATATTATCGAGTTTAAATAAATTCAAAACTTGTTTTTAATAAAATGTTATTCTTTGATACTTTTAGAATTTCAAATTTATTTACCAAGGGAAAAAAGAAAACATAAATCGTTGTAAACCAGCGTTTCTCAAACTGTGGGACACGCACCCTTAGGCGGGGGTGATAACCCATCGGGGAAGGAGGCGAGCATATAGATAAGTCGAAAAAATTAAACATTATTTAAAAATATAATTAATTTACTGAAAGGAAACAAAATAAAATACATTCTGACATAATAAAAAATAGAATACACATGCACATTGATATAATATACTTATAAGAGTATCTTAGCTACATACTGTATTTGATAGTAAATTTAACAATGCCAAGTTAAGAAACAAGCTTAAGAATTACCAGTGACCACAGGGGCTTGTCATATATAAAATTATATAAAAATTTATAAGTTATCTTGATATTTTTTATGTTTTATAATTAAACTCGTATTGGGATTTACGTCAAAATACATTATTATAGAATTCAATACATTGTTATTGTTTGGATGGGGTAGGGGGGCGCGAACACAATTTTGACTGAGAATTGGGTCTCAAGGATTGAAGGTTTGAGAAGCACTGCTGTAAACACACATTTTGTAACATAATGAGCGACGCACCAGAAAGCAATCTGCGGAATGGAAGAATATCAGTGTTTCTCAAACTGTGCGGTGCCCCAACCTACGGGGTTGTGATAACCCTACATGGGAGAGGGATACAAGCATGTTAAAAAGTTGAAAATAAAAAATTTAAAATAACTATCAATTGACCGAAATGAAGCAAAATGAAATACATTCTAAGGTAATAAAAAAACACATATTCACGCTGATAAAATATACTTATAAATTCATCAGTTTCGCAAAAAATAATTGATGATTAATGCGATGAAAATTACGACTGAAAATTGGGTCGGAAATATTGAAAGTTTTCAGAAGCATTGTCGTACATACGTGATTTAACATAACGAACTGACATAATTAACTTTTGGCTAACTAGCTAGCTCGAGTTCTAAGGTATTGCACGTGGTATTCTCAAATCAATAACTATCCACATAACAACATCGGTCCAGAGGCGCCAACATATTTTATTACATGTAGCCGTATTTTCTAAATGAAAAATCAGGTTTCTATTAGCGTTATTATTATTAGCGCTACATTTTCGATACATGTACATCAATCCACCCAAAGAAGAAGTCACACTTTTTCCAGCTCGTTTAATGACCTTGAATGCAGACTCATAGCAACCATATATAAGCCAAAATAACCTTCAGTATTCTTATTTGATTAAGATCCAGAAATTTGCTGCATATTCCACTCTATCTTGATCCTCAAAATATTCATCGGGAACTCGGAAAGAATTAGGTTTTATTCATCATCAATAACACTGGCATGCAGACCAAGGATCTCAGCCCAATATCTAAAGGCTGTTAGAGTTCCTTCTAAATCCACATGACAGTCAATGTAAACATCCAAATGTGTTCCAGCCCGAAAATTGTGATAATACAGTCTCAGTAACTATATCAACCAGAATGGTTTAATTAAAATTAAAATTGGTAGCAACTGAGGCCTTCTTCTCATCAGATTTGCACATGACCTGAAATCGTTCTCCTAAGTAAAAAAAAATATAATCATCTCTAAAGAGCTTGTTCAAAATAAAGGGCTCTTCTGCGCCATCGATTAAGAGGGACACATTAAAAGTGTCTTGCAAGTCTTTCATTGTGAAGATACATTTTGTAATAACATATATTGTCTTCCCCGTTGCGACACTACAAACTAAAACGAGTTGACTCACAGTAATGCTTCATTGAATCTATATAGCTGTAAAGCGATCTTTAGCAGGGGATGGAACCCTTGGTTGGTTTGGAAAAATATATAAATTTGATTCAAAAACTTGTGGATTCATTGCTATCCAGTTTCCCTGGCAACATTGACATATTCAGCTGCATTAGTCTGTTATAAATCTACTTCCTCTTGATCGCCATCTTATGGAACCGGTGATATGGAGACATATAGCAGGACCAACAATATCCTGCTCCCAAAGATTGAAAACGGGAACTTAGAACAAAACGCTTATACAGGATTTACAAAAATGGGATGTGTTCACTGCTTGATCACATTGGTATGCGTGTTTCTTAAAGAGTGAATAAAACTGTTTTCTAAAACTTATCAGTTACTCAGGATTTCAATTTTATAAATCCAATTTTTGCCCTAACTTTTCTTTCTTCAATGAGCCCCTCAAAATTGGTTAGAAGCACTCAATCAGTGTATATGTGTTTTCTGAACTAAAACACCCCGGTAGCTATACTCATGTCCATAAATTAAGGATAATGAAGTTCAGGCAAAGAAAGAGACCGAAGCAAAACAAATTTGACTTATTTGTAAAGTCTATTTATTAAACAAACGGTAAAGAGCAAAAAAAAATTCTATATGTTTGACATAATTAATAAAAATTAAGCTTTTTACTCCCAGGAGCAAATTTCAAAAAAGAACCTATTTACAAAAAACAGTTTAAGATGGTTAGTAGGATGGTTAATACGGAGTATGTCTCCCGGAAGATGAAATGCAGGCCTTACAATGCCTAGGTATGCAGAGTATCAAATTATCAATCTGATCTTAGAGAATATTACACCACTCATCAAACAATGCCCTCCGAAGTTCCGGTAGACAGGTGGGAGGGGGTTGATGGGTTGCAATTCGTCGGCCAAGCATATCTTACACATGCTCTGTGGGATTCAAGTCCTTCAAGACCGGTGAGTATGCTGGCCAATCCATACGGGTGATATCCTCCGATTGAAGGCATTCGTCTACAATGTTTGCACGATGCGGACGGGCGTTGTCATCCATAAACAGAAATTCAGCCCCCATGGCGACCAGAAACCAACGTACATGTTGTTCCAGAATGATATTCCGATAGATGTGTGTGGCCTGTCATCGTTACACTCTGAACATGGAGGTCTGTTCTGGAACCAAGATTAATTCCTCTCCAAACAAGCCATCCTGCACCACCGTAACGGTGTCGTTCAATGGTGTTCTCTTGGTGGTAACGGGTACCTGGCGCTCTCCATATTAAAGTCCGGCGAGAATCACACTACAAACTAAACCTGGACTCGTTGGAAAACATCACACAAGACCGCTGTTGGGGTGTCAACAATGCATACTCTCTACTCCAGGTTAATCGCAGGCAACAGTGAGTTGCGGTAAGTGGAACACATCTGACAGGCCTACGAGCATATACACCAATGTGCCCTAAGCGTCTGTACACGATCTGCCTTGAAACTGTCGTACCGGTAGCTGAAGAGAGCTGACGAGACAGGTCTGATGCTGTGCTCCGTCTGTTCCTCTGGCAGTAACTGCCAAATACCGGTCCTCATTCGTCGTTGTAACTCGGGGGCGACCTGTGCTGTAACATCTACTCACATTACCATTATCTTGGAATCGTTGCCAAAGCCTAGAGATGACACTCTGGGCGATTCCAAGTTTCTCGGATACTTCCAGCTGGGTACGTCCACATTCCAGTCGTCCAATGATTTTACCACGTAAAAAATCATCCAAATGCTTCCTTTGTGCCATAACTATGCAGTTATTGCACTGAAAGGCTTTAAAAGCACTTGTAAACAATTTTACTTCTTTGCCACCATTCCTTATATACCCCTCTCTTACACTCTCGTCATTGTGACGTACTATTCACACCATCTGGTGGTGTCCTGTAATTACCGCATTCTTCTTCAAGATGTGTGTGATAATTTTACAAGTGAAATTTTTATTTTAGAGTTCAATTTCTGTTTGATTCTGAATTATCCTTAATTCATGGACATGAGTGTAATTGGCTTTCTTAAGGCTACAGTGTACCACTTTTTTAAAATTGTTTGTGGATGCAATAAAAGTAAGAGTAATTTATATATTTTACTTTCATATTATATTATTGAGCTGATTCTGAAAGTAAAAAATCTGCTTCACACCCGTCATAATTTTACGATTATAAAAAATTAAGAATTTGTGTGAAGGTTTTTTTCTCAGGAAAAAAAAAGACTTAACTTAATGACGCGAAAGCCCACAAGAGCCAAGGCCTACTGAACTTAACTCAGTATGCGCATACTTCTTCAAAGCACTGTAGGAAAGAAAGGTTGAGTCCAGCTTGCCCAGCCCGGGGTTTAAACCTTGGGATCCGTGGAGTGAAAGTGCGACACACTAGCCATTCAGCCACTCGGTTTTTTTAAATATTTCATAAAATGTACAATTTTAAAAATATTTTAGTCAATTTAAGTGATTTATGTTTCTTAGATTATTAGAAACAAAAGTTAAGGGGGCATAGTACCTTGCGAGAACAAAAATTGTTCGTTGTCATATACATGTTACGATTCATCATAAGTTAACAAATTTTGCTAATTTTGATCTGAATTTTATATATTATCTATAACAATGTATAAACTTTAAGAAAGCTAGAGAAATTTTGTTCTTTAATAAATACAAAATTTTAAAAAAGAAGATAAATATATATACCAAATTGTAAAAAAAATATATTACTTACCTCCTGTCCCCGCAAGATAATTTTTAAACTATACACTTTAGAAACTCAATTTTTGCATTAAATTGAATTTAAATGTAACATTTATTCTATGTGTGTGTGTGTGTGTATACCACTTATTTGAATAGTATCTTATTTTTTTTAATATTTTTTAAAATTAAAAAATTCATAAAAAATATTTTTTTAAAAAATTTCAATTTTTATACAGTTGCAAATCAAAATGTATTGAACCATAAAACATAATTATGGCATGCAGAACTAAGATCTATGACTAGAATATGCTTGCCAATTTTTGTAGCTCTAGAGTAAAAAAATATTTTTACAATCTTGCGGGAAAGTGTAAAAAATTGAAACTGAGAAAATCAAGTTTAAAGAATGACATTTCAATATTTCAAATAAAACTTAATACATAATATTTAAAATGATCCTGCTTCATATGTAGGACCTTCTAGTTCTGCAAAATGCTCATTTGTGTCTTTTTTTCTTATTCTGCTAGCCCTACGGGCCTCTAATGTATAAGATTTTGATTTAATTTCGGCATTTTTTAAGCGTGCATTATTGGCCTTAAAAGCAGAGGTAACAGTAAAATGTCCTATTTTAAAGCCAAGAGCTTTCAATATCTTTATACGTCCCGTCATTCCCTCATTAAACATCACTATAGCCTCATTTACTGCTATGTCTACAAGATTTTTAGATGACCCACAGAAGTTTTGGGGCAGTACTTCCAAACAGTCGAGTTGAAAGACTCATTAGCGTTTTGTGTTTTACCCCCCACACACACATTTTTTCAGCAATTTTGGTGCAGATAGTTCTGCTATTATAGGCTTTATTTCATCCACTACGGCAATTGGCACAATATTTTTATGTTTGAATAAAGAAGCACTATTCGTAGCAACTGCCTTTTGATATTTGCACCACGAAGTATCACCAATTGGGCAGAAGTGATGCATAGGTTCCTCATCAGTGGACCTATAATGACAATAAGTTGCCCATATGGCCTGACGCATATCACTAACGGAGCTATTACCCTGTCGGTTGAATCCTAGGAGGACCCACTTTTGGTCGCCAAATTTTGAGCGATAAAGGTTACAATATGGTAACCCTTCCATTTCATCAAAAAAATTTGGATTTTCAAATCACCGAAAAAATGGCAACCCTAAATAAAGTGCAACACTTTTCACCTTTTCCGACATTTGACTTCGCTGGAGAAGGTTCGCTCTCCACCGGTTGTTGTTAAGAATGGCGTGTGAAAGGAAATTACTTGAAAGTGAACCAGTCGAAAGATAATCGCCACGACGTCGTTCGGAGTGTGAGAAAGGGCACTTGGTTTAGCGAAAGCAAGCTTGCTATAATAATTATCTTGCGTTTGACGAGATATTGGTTTGGCAAGAGCATGAATGCGTTCGTGGTGAATGACTTGAAAGTTAATAAGAATATAACAAAGTTAATAAGACATGTGGCGGCGATCTAACGATCACAAGTTGGTGAATGAGAATTTTCATAAATTCCTTGCATCCATCGCAAGGGTGTATCCACCAACAGATCATGACGAAATGCAAGCGTAAGGTAAATGCTTTTTAACATTTTTTAAAATGATTGATTTCATGTATTTCTTCGATTTTATCTTTGCGAAACGCCCCTTTCGTCCTTTTTTAAAAATGTAAATCATGCTGTACACACTGGTTTTAGAATGCGTTTTTAAAATGAATTTCATTGTTTTCTCCGTTTTTTTCTTTATATGATAATTTAATGTATTTATTCGATTTCATCTTTGCGAAACGCCCATTTCATCCCCCCCCCCCCCCGCTGACGCATGCGCTTCCCAAGAGTTTTTCGTCATTGACGCCTTTTTGAAAACCTTCAATTTGGCGCTTTTTGGCGCCAAAAACAGCAGTGGGTCCTCCTAGGATTTTACCTATTCTGTCTAATAACATTGCCATAATAGGTGGTAATTGTATCAATGAACTTATCAGTCAGACGATTTTTACCGCTGATACTCTTACAATCTTGCGGGAAAGTGTAAAAAATTGAAACTGAGAAAATCAAGTTTAAAAAATGACATTTCAATATTTCAAATAAAACTTAATACATAATATTTAAAATGATCCTGCTTCATATGTAGGACCTTCTAGTTCTGCAAAATGCTCATTTGTGGCTTTTTTTCTCATTCTGCTAGCCCTACGGGCCTCTAATGTATATGATTTTGATTTAATTTCGGCATTTTTTATGCGTGCATAATTGGCCTTAAAGGCAGAGGTAACGGTAAAATGTCCTATTTTAAAGCCAAGAGCTTTCATTATCTTTATACGTCCCGTCATTCCCTCATTAAACATCACTATAGCCTCATTTACTGCTATGTCTACAATATTTTTAGATGACCCACAGAAGTTTTGGGGCAGTACTTCCAAACAGTCGAGTTGAACGACTCATTAGCGTTTTGTGTTTTACCCCCCCACACACACATTTTTTCAGCAATTTTGGTGCAGCTAGTTCTGCTATTATAGGCTTTATTTCATCCATTACGGCAATTGGCACAATATTTTTATGTTTGAATAAAGAAGCACTATTCGTAGCAACTGCCTTTTGATATTGGCACCACGAAGTATCACCAATTGGGCAGAAGTGATGCATAGGTTCCTCATCAGTGGACCTATAATGACAATAAATTGCCCATATGGCCTGACGCATATCACTAACGGAGCTATTATTCTGTCTAATAGCATTGCCATAATAGGTGGTAATTGTATCAATGAACTTATCAGTCAGACGATTTTTACCGCTGATACTCTTACCGTCTGATAATTTTTTGCCACGATTCATTGTTTTTAATTTTCGCAGTCTAGCACCCATACGCTTTTGTATGTGCCAACACATTCAACTTTTTCGATAGAATATGGTGCTGTCCTTTGAGGCTCTGGGAAGGTTTTTGTGTCCCCATCGCCGATATACTTAATATATTTCGCATTTCGTTGTGGCACCGATCTTTGAAATATTTCCTTCATCCCGTCTACTTCCATTTTACTGGAAGAACCAATATGGTTCTTTACACAGTGTGGTTGATGTTTCAATTTCCACTCTTCATATGAATGTCCAGATTTTGGACCTCGCCATTTTTCACATCCTTTACAATATGAAGAGAGAACAGCAACATCAATCACTTTCCCTGTAACATCTCCAATGACACTACAAACACCAATACGGGAAGTGTGTCCACGTGTTTTCCACGTACCGTCACCACTGACACAGATTTCATTACTTCCAGAAGCTGATACTTATTCTTTCGCAGCATTTTTCATGGAGTCGTCTGCTACTTCACGACTGGCCAAATTTATTTTTCGCATTATCCTTTCATATGACTTTTGTAAAACTGGGGATGGCAAATCTATTGCTGTGCAAAAATTCTTTATTCCACAAAAACCCAATCCTACTGTACGCATATCATAGGTTATTCGTGTATTAACTTCATAGTCCTTACTTGAAGCAATAACTGAGGAACTTTTAAAAGTGGTCAATGTACTGCATGAGTAGCATTCAACCTAAAACTCAGATACCAATCCATACAAAATATTTTCTTTCAGAACTACTTTAGTATTGCATTTAGAACATATTAAATATTTGGATAATTCAGATAATAAAATATCAATGTTTATCATTCTATATCCATTAGAGTGATTGGAATTTATTACTTCCTTGTCAAGATCATTTTCTTTGCACAATTTCTTAGCGGAAGCAGATGTGCAGTCAACAGCAAGCGTATCTGATACTTTTCGAGTGTATTGATTCGCATGAAAACGCTTTCGGTTTTGGCGATAGTCACTGCCTCTACGTTGAGCTTTACTATACATTTTTTACTAATTAAAAAGATGCAAAAAAACTTCAATCAACAAAAATTTAAAAAGCTTACGAATTACGAGAATAACGAGATAACACTCAATAAAGCAGCAGTAAACAGTATGAAATATAAATGTAAACAAGCAATACTTCGAACTAGGGCAGTGTTGAGTTGCAAACTTTCTTCTCTCATTAAAAATAGATAAAACTAAAAATTAGCAACAACTGGGGAGAAAATAATTTCAATAACACCATCGATTTCAAAACCGAAACTAACGAACATGGTTTGTTTACATTGGATTTTAATGGACAATCCAGTGTTGACGTTTGACATTTTTTTTGCTATTGCCGTACTTCTGGTCCGATTTTGACGCGGTTTGTTTTAAAATGCTCCTAACAGTCTGTATTAATTTTTAAAAATATTTTTAAAAAATGGATTTTTTTGCCTTTTAAAGGTACTATGCCTTCTTAATACGGATTTGAAAATTTTCTCTCTTGTTGAGTTTTAATAGTTTTTTTTAAAACTAAACTTGGAAAAATCACATTTTTTTTTATATATTAAATATAGAATTTTTTAAAAAAATAATAAGATATCTCAGAGTTAAAACCATACTAACTTTTATAGAGTATATAATTGGGAGTATGTACAAAAACTTTCAAGACTCTATCTTGACCAGAAAAATGCCTTATGGATTAAAATACAATTATATCTTCAAAATTTGAAATCTGAGTAAAACACATCTGAAGTCCGTTAAGTCATAAAGGAAAATATAATAATGCCTGTAAAGCTCTAATTTTATAATATGTTACTTTCCAACTTATGTTCTACATTAAACACTACTCTAATTACATATGACTGAAAATATTTTTTCTAATTCAAAATATAATTTTGCATAATATTGATAGCATTTATTTCGATGACAGGTTATTCTGTTTATTCCTAACCTAATATTTCCCCAAAATTTTTGAAAAAGAAAGCATTTATTTACAAGATAATAATGAGACTATAACTTAACTCTTAACTACGCATTTTTTTACATTTCTATGAAAAATTTATATGGGCTAGTTCTCAAGTAATAATAAAAAAAGAAAATATGAAAAAAATTAAGTAGTTTTAAATTGAATTTCAGTCATTTTTTTGTTTGTAGCAGAAATGCAATATTGCGCAGTAGTGCTGTAAATTACAAAACTTTTTTTTATATGATTCATTTATATTCATCATAAAATATGTAAATTTCTTGCCTGGTAATTTATTTCGTCAATAAACAAGAGGAAGCATAAATATAATGGATTCTTTTTATAGAAAAAACACAGTTCTTGAGGCATCAGAATTTTTAATAATTGTGATTTCTGAAAAAAAATGTATTTCCACCTAGTGACAAATTTAGCATGTATTTCGATGCAGTAATCTTTTTTTTCTCAGATAAGTGATTTGTAGGTAGTTAAAAAATATTGAGTCTGTTGAATTAAAATAAATCATATGATGCAGAAATGCAACAGTGCGAAGTTAAGGGTTAAGCATAAATTCTCCTAGTTTGTGTATAAAATAAATTTTTTTCAGTTTTAAATCGAGGCATTTGGGGATGTTTGAGTTTCTGTTGTACAACTTTAAACTACTATAATATTAAACTATAATATGTTTACTGTAATGTAGTTTGGTACGTCACAGGAATATTAGTTTTTTTTTCTTTGCAATGTTTTGCATTCTGAATTATCATTGTAGTTCAAGGTTAGATTTTAGTTTATCATTTTCAATTCTATTTCACGTTTTCCAAATATTATTTCTCATAGCAACCTGAGTTCGTTTAGGCAGTGGCCTTTTTTTAGTAGGAATAATTTAAGGAAAACAAGTAAAAAAAAGCTTCTAAGTTATGCAAAATATGTTTAAAAATAAATATTCGTATTGAAATTAATCTTAATTAAGTAAATATGAAAGAAAATAGAACACAGGCAAACAGAAATAGTTTGAATAATAAGAACTGCAGTTCATAAACATTTCGCACTGAAAAAATGGAATATGTTCAAAAATATTTTTAATTAAGGCGTGTTGCAACCCTAAAATCTTCTTAATATGACAATTTTAAGATTTTTACATTTTCAAATTGTATAGATTTTAACCTTTCTAAAAATACTTTATTTTAACCTCCAGGGTAATTAGAAGCCCTTAAAACCGATTTTTAAATAATCATTGAAACCGGGCCACACCCATTTAACTGGCGAAAAATGTAATCAAAGTCTTTTCTTTTTGCTTAAAAGTTGAATGAATGATAGAAATCAAAATATTTAATCCAGAATTGCTACAAAAGTGTTACCATGGAGGCACAAAAAATCCCAATGAAAGTGTAAGCAACGTGATATGGTCTCGTGTATCAAAGAAAATATTTGTTCAAATAGAAGTATTATCATTGGGTACATTTGATGGAAATTAATCATTTAATATGGAAAATGTATCAAGATCAGAATTTTTGAGAAAATTTAATATTGAGCCCGGTGATTACATGACACAGGCAATGGAGCGTCTCGACTAACAGAGGCTGTTAAAGGCTAAATAATCATGTTTACAAAAAACAAAGTAAGTTAGGAAAGAAAAAGACTTATAAAAAAAAAGAGAGAGGATGATGTGATTGAAAAAAATGTAGATCATGTGGTGTATGGGGAGGAATGCTTTAATAAAAAAGTAATTATACATTATAGCTCATTTATCTAAAAATGTAAATTTTTGATGTTCGATGTACCTTTACCTGGAAATTAACATTCACAGATATTTAAGTTTTTTATGACACATTTATAATGATGTTTAATAAATACTAAAATGAGCTTTTTGTAAAAAACTCAAAATTTTGTTTTTTATACTTTTTTTATGTGAAAATTAGGTCAGAGGGAGAGAATTCACTATGTTTGATAAAATATTTTACAAATTATTCAAAAATTCAAAATTTGCTAAAAAATCATTTCAGTATAATAAGCAAGGTGTACTTTAATTGTAAAAATTTCAATCATGTACATGTAACAGATTTTGAGAAAAGGTACATCGGAAACAGCAAAATTAGCATAGTCGGTATAAAGGTTTCCGACTCCTCTCTTAACTCAATTTAGAAGTGCAAGAATGCTTTAAAAATAAACCGAAACTAAAATCTAGACTCAGAAAACTTGAAACATCTTAAAAATTAATCTGGTTTTAAATCTGGAATTTTGGGGCAAGTTTTTTAAATATATGGGTCATACAAATATATAAAAAATAAATCGATACTTTTGTTATATTATGGGTAAGGCTATGCCTTAATATGAACTAAAATGTACATTCATTTTAAGACAAAAATTTGTTATAATAAAGTGAACACTATTAAAATTATTAGACTGATTGAAAATTTTAACGAGTTTCTTTAAAGACAATAGATACGGGGTACCAGTTAGGACATAGAATTATTCATTATTCAATCACAAAATAATTAAAAAGCAAGTTTGAAAATGTAAATTTCGCTGTTGGTAGGGTAAATGACTATCAAAAATGCTTCTAACTTTGCAATGTTTAATATAAAAAAGAGATTATTTTTCATAATCATATGTATAACTATTACAGTTTTCTTAACTTTCCAAAACTTTTTCTTTATTTAAGCTCAACATATACTTGTTTCACTCAAAATACGTAAAAAAAATTCAAGGCATCACATATAGCTATAGATTGTATTAGAAATCAACTCAAATCCAAATATTCGTATGTTGTAAGGATAAATGCATTCTAATAAAATTTTAAAAATGACTAGAATAAAAAAAATCAATATTTGATCCCCCTCTGGTTCTTCATTAACTCCTTCATTCTTATTCTGACTTTTTTTTTACTCTCCCTTCTTAGTAAGCTTAATTTCTTAAAAGAACAATATTGATTTCTTTTAAGTACTACACACAAGCTTTGTTCTTTTTGACTGAAAATTCTGATTTTAAGTTTTAATCAATATCGCTCTCAGAGCATTTCACTCTTTATAATGCTATTTTTGCGAATCAATGTTATGAACACATAGAATACGTTTAAGTCTATTTTTGTTCCATTTATAAAATTTATTTTGGAAAATTAATCCATCCTCAAATTTTTCCAGGGCCTTAATTCTAATATTTTGCTTATAAAAAATGTCTTTCAGTGTACAGAAAACTTGAGATTATTTAATAAATTTGAACGTTATTATTAATATTATTTGGTTCCGGTTATAAGTAAACTAATACTATTCATGTAATATCCAAAAAATATTGATTTGTCATCAAATTAATTTTATTTTCACAATTTCCTGATGACAATAATAGTGCTACAAGTATGAATAACGCATTACCAGGTTATCAGTGTCGCGGTGTGAGTTGGCTTAATATTAACCTTCATCAATATCCATCATTTTCGGTAAATGTACAAGAAGACAAACCTTTGTACCTAATTGCTCAGTCAAATTACTAGCTAAAGTAAAATGCAAAAATCATGAAAAAGTTCATAATTTTAACTATTAAAGCTATACATTAAGAAAATAAGAAATTATAGTCCAAGAAGTACGAAAACAAAAGAAAATCCATTTTAATAAAAGAAATTTAATACAAACCTGCATTAAACAAAAGTTTCAAAAGTTACATGAAAATTAATCCCAGCCATGGAATAAAAGAAATTACTCTGTTATTTTTTTATTTCTAGGGACTTTTATTTATTTTTACGCCTACTCCAGATAATAAAAAAAAAAAAGGTAAGTATTTAAGAAATTACAAATTCTTAATGTTTTAAATATATAAATTACACTTAAAACAATGAAATATATTAGTAAAAATTGTTACGTTTCAATTATTATAAATTTAAGTAAATTGCTTCTCTAATTTAGAAATTTAGTGAGCAGTAATACGCAAATAAAGACGACGGCAACACAATAACTCAAAATATTCGAAGTGATTTCAAGTAATTCCATATTCAGGTTATGTCTATGGAAGTCAGTAAACTACTGTAGCATCTGCCTCATAGTATTTTAATTATTCTACGTGCAAGCATAGTTCACTCTGTATTGTGTATTTTGTATTACTTCTATTGAGGTTTTCGTATTAGAATTACATCACGCATAGCAAACAAATGAAAAATTGATTTTCAATTGCAGCTCAAATAATGATCAATAAGCTACGTACTGACTTATCATATAAGATTAAGCAAAAAGAAATTGATATTGTTCTAAGCATAACTCACGTAAACTCAAATTGATAATTAGTAAACAATTCACTATAAAACAATGATTCTTACATAATATCAAATACATATCTTATCAATAACATGCATTATCCTTTTTTTTATTTCTTATGAAGATGTGGCTTGGTGTTTCCCCAATGCAGACTTCGTACATTCCCCGGGAGCTGGTATCTATTTTTAGTGTGGCACCATGTAGGTGGATACCATTCGCAGCAGGTAATTTTGACGTCCATTTTCTTCCCGGAAGGAAGCACCAGAGCTCTGATGATGCGAAAATGTACTTAGGAATTTAATTTGGACGAATACATCCTAGCCAAACAGACACTCAAGGGAACTTTTACATGCCATTTAATCGTGCAACATGGCCGCTGTCGATTTTCTACATTATGAAAAACCGCCAACTTGATCCGGGGTCGAACCCGAAATTTGGGTGTATAAGGTCAGATAAAAAACAACTACGTCACCACTGATTTGTATTTTAAGATTTTTACACAAAAAGTATGCATATAAGCGTATTTGATGAAAATATATTTACAGTAGTTTTTGTTACTCAACGAACGTTCAGTAAATTCAATTGCAGGATAAAAATTCTGAATTTTTATATTCTTTCATTCTTTTTTAAGAAATGCTGCAAAATAAAATACGTAAATGAACATACATTGTGTTTTAAATATTTTTTTTTCAAAACATAATAGGGAGATGAATAACCATTTTTTCCCACTGTGAATTTTAAAAAAAATATTTATGTTTTTTATTTAAAAATCCTTCATGGAACTTTAAAGGTAAATGCAAATAAATTAATTTCGAAAAACATGTACGAAATATAAGTTATATACATAATACATAAGAATACATATATCTTTAATTCAATTTTTGATTAGTTTCTAAATTTTATTAAAGTTTATACTGAACAAAGAAATATTTCTTTTAATTCAAAAATAGGGGAATTGAACAGTGAGATTTTTTTTTTAAGTAAAATGTACAAAAGTTGGTATAGAGAGTTTTTTCTTGCAGATAACTAGTATGGAAATTATACTTTTGTTCTCACTTTGTGTGAAAAAAAGGATCTTAACGAAATAACAGTACTACATTTGTTATTCACACACACATTCACTCGCTTATGGTTATTTCCCATTACAATTAAACATAAGGCACCTGTCTTTTTAGATCACTACAAAAGGAGGTTTTTACACGTTTTTTAAGGAGGTAGGTTCACTAGCATACGTGAACATGGTAGAATGATATGTTATTACGTGCAACAAAAAGAATGGAAAAAGTTACAAAATTATTGTTCTTCAAAAGTTTTTGTGAATCCAGACTCAAAAAAAAAGACACACAGCCAGGATTTAAATGTCAGTATACTAATTAAATGCTAAGCACAATTTCTCTTGAATTAAGCAACAGTTATAAGAAGTCGCGAAGGAAACATAATTAACTTTTTATATTATAAAGGAAGGCAAAATTCACGGGTGTAAAAGTAAAAGTGCATAATATATAGGTTACTTAAGATGTGATTAGCTATTAAAATTAGGAAATAAGCGTAATTTGAACAAGGATTTTAGAAATTATATTAAAAAATCCATAAATATGTTATTATTTTTTATTCTTTTTTATTTTCATCGTTCGACAATAAATTGGTTTATTAAGGGCAATATACCTCGTAATTCCGATCAACTAATCATGTCAAAATAATGAAGAATTTGCCTAATTTTTAATAAACGCCCCTACAGAGTGTTTATGCAGAGTATTAAAATCTATTATACGAAAAATAAAAAGAACTTACATTGAATCGAATCGAAAGTTTAATGACCATGCATGCAATTAAAAATATCAAAAATATGGTTTATTGTATTAATAACTTTTTGCTTATAGTGTTCGAATTCCGTTTGGAAGCTCTTAGATTTATTTGTAAATTAATTCTTCGAAAATCCTTGCCTACGTGTAGTTGTATGCATATGCGTTCATTTCGAGGACTATTATATTATAGTGTACTCTAGGTGAATCTATTTTCATTATGCCGCTCAAAGACTGCAATTGATTATTTTATGTATTTTTGTTTTTAGCAGCAGTATACTTTGTCCTAAATCTTTAAAAACAGATATAACCAGAATTAGGAAAGAAATATATTATAGTTTTAAAAAAACTAAAGAACACGCTATTATAGTGAATCAAAATAAAAAGTGAAAAAAATAATTCTTAATATAAGAATAAAATAATTAACGAGAAAATTAATGTCATTGGGGTAAGAGCATGGGGTGCTCTACAATAATTGTTATAATTTCTTACTAGTTGTATTCCGAAATGCTGAGTTATAGTAAAAATGCAGTACAAAGCACCCCACGCTTTTACAACAATGGCATTAATTTTCTCGTTAATCATTTATTCTTATATTAAGATTTTTTTTTTTACTTTTTAGTTCGATTCACTATAAAAGCTTGCTTCTTAGTTTTTTTTTAAACTATAATTTATTTTTCATTTTTCAGTTCAATGTACAATAAAAGCCTGTTTTTTTTTGTTTTTTTGCATTTTAAAACTGTTATTTATTCTTTGTTGAATTCATCCTTCAGTTTGATTTTTTGAGCCGGAATTAAGTAGCTGCTAGAATTAGTCTTTCTCTTCAATGGACATTAATTAACGGGTGTGAAAGGTATTCATTCTACCCATTTACGGGATCTCGGATGAGTCCCATATCGTCATATTTCAAAGATTCCGTTTCTATAGATACAAGTCTAAACAATAAAAGTGTGTTAAGAAGAAATATTAAGTGTCAATCATATTATCACCTTTTAAACGTATTTAAAGAGTGTTTTTTTCAGTTATAGACGTTTAAGTTGGCATTACTTTCCAAGATGGTGATCGATTTAACAGCTGTCAAGTGATTTATTCTCAGTTTGGTTTGGAAATTCATCAAAACGATCATCAAGTAAGGCGTAGATTCGTCGAATAAGCCCAAAACGAGATTGCCGTTGTTCCCGATTTTCATAAGCGAATTTTGTTTAGCGATGAAGCGCACTTCTGGTAGAATGGCTACATCAACAAACAAAACTGCAGCATTTGGAGCGAAGCTAATACACAAGTGTATGTCGAAACACCGTTACATCCAGAAAAACTGACTGTTTGGTGCGCTTTATAGGCTGGTGGAATCATTGGTACGTACTTCTTCAAAAACGATGAAGGCCACAACGTTACAGTCAATAGTGATCGGTATAGAGCCATGATTACTAACTTTTAATTCCTGAATTGAACAATCATTATGTCCAAAAGCTGTGGTTCCAACAAGACGGCAAAACATGTCACGCAGCTCGTGCCACAATCGATTTATTGAAAGACACGTTTGGTGACCGCCTAATTTCACGTTTTGGACCTGTGAATTGGCCTCCAAGATCTTGTGATTTAACACCGCTAGACTATTTTCTGTGGGGATATGTAAAGTCATTGGTCTATGCGGATAAGCCACAAACGCTTGACCATTTGGAATACAACATTCTCCGTGTTATAGCCGATATACGGCCACAAATGTTGGAAAAAGTCATCGAAAATTGGACGTCCAGATTTGACTACATCCGAGACAGCCTTGGCAGGCCTATGCCAGAAATCATATTCAAAATGTAATGCCACAAGATTATCTTTCGAATAAAAAAATCATGTCAATCGAATAATACATCGTTGTTTCATTGCAATTTAAAGTTCTATTCCTCTAAAAAAAAACACCCTTTATATAATGTTAATTCGTATCATCACTTCTAAACGTTTTGTTTTGTTAAAGTAAGAAAAAATATTAAGCAGTTAGAACAGTGTTTCGCAAAGTGTGGAGCGCACCCCAGGGCGGGGCGCGATGACCCTACAAGGGGGCGTGAGCGTATCGAAAATTTAAAGATATTTTTAAATAAAAATAACTGGAAAGGGAAGTAAAACAAAATGCTTTCTTCCATAATAAAAAAAATACACACAACGACACTGACATAATTTATGTTTATTATCTGGCTTTTTTTCCGTCATCAAATAGCTATCTTTGATCCCAAAACCAAATTAAAGAAAAAAAAAAAAACATTTTGTTTTATTTGCTGTATTTCCTCAATGAGAGAATTTTTTATTACGTTTCAACATAAAATATTACTCGTTAAAAGAAAAACGAAACCCAGACCCTGAGAAAAATTCTAAGAAGATAAACAATTCACCACTGTAATTATTATTGACATACTGTACATTAGTTGTAGAAAAGAAAAGGAAGTCATGATTCACTTTTCAGCCAGGCTGCATAGTACGTTTCCTAATCATTTGATTGACCTTCAATCTTATGGTATGATTATTATCAATATTAGTTCCCTCCCATCTTTTATGCGTTCGCTTTTCGCTAGGGAAATTGTAAATAATAGAGTTTTGTGATATTTGGAAAAGAATTGATTGGTTTAACATTTCTGTAGGATAATTGAAAAGTGTCTGATATGCGACCTTCATTATGGTCTTGTACTTTTGAATCATTTTAGTACAGTTTTATTGGATTTTTCTCAAATCATCAAATAATTGAATAGTCCTTGAAAGAAGGTAAGTATAATTTCTATAAATTAAAATATTCACTAGAATTCCAATTTGTATCGTGTACAGTAAAAATAATTCTAAACAAATGATTAGGGTGACTGAGTCCCCCAGCACTACCATTAAAGTTAGTATCGAGTACGCGCCTGCTCCCGGGTTATACCATTTTGAAGTCTACTCGATTTAAATTTTAAAAAGTAACACAATTATTCTTCATCGGAATTTTATATTCTTTTTCATTATTTAACATTAATTCTAAATGCTAATTGTGTGAGGTTTAAAATTACAGTTCTTTTAAACAGTTATTTACAATTATAGCATTTATCTAAAAAAAAATCATTTTACATTTTTGTATACAATGTCATGCTTACAGTTTTACTCTATTTACAGTTCAGCTATTATATCAAGAATAATGTTTTATTTTTTTAAAAAATGAACTCGTGCGAAGAGTCGGTGTTTCAGCCAGTTTACGTTTGATGTATCAGTACTGAAGAAAGTATTTTATAAATAATTTCTTATTACTGAATTTGGCCGCGGTAGCCGAGTGGCATAGGTATCGGATCGTAGCTTGCCTTGTCACGAGTTCGAGCCCAGTACCACTAAAGACCCGCCGTGTAGGGCAGCGATGCACGTTAAATCTGTTGAGAGTTGAAACGTTTTCCCGTGGTGTGGTGTGGTAGTTAGGAGAGAGGGGTGCCAGCTCAGGTGTCATACACGTGACTTGACCATGATTCAAAATTACGTTGTCCGTCGTCAAAAGCCCTCGTGCAGCTGAACAGTGCGACGTTAATATTCAATCAATCAATCTTATTACTAAATTAAGAACAAGTTTAATAATTATTAGTGACTTCCACGGGCTTGTCTTGTAGAGGAAAGTTTTCAAAGGAAGGTTTAATATCAGAAATTGACACTTAAAAAGAGTTATATTTCCATATTTAGCTGAGATCTATATTTTGTCTTCAAGGCATTCACTGCAGAAAATCCGGTTTGACAAAGGTAGGATGTTGAAAATGGTAATAGTATACGAAGTGCTTTTGTTTTGAATACAGATAATTCCTCATCCACCTTTACCCTTAATTCAAAGAGCGATTTATTACAAAATTGCCTTTTAATTTTCACTGGATGTGAAATCTATGAAGATTTCTTCTTCGGAAGTTGAGAGCCCTTCTGGAGCATCTTGAAATAGATCCCTAATCCACTCGTAACTTGCTACCAAGCTGTCCTCATCCAGAAAATATTTTTTTAATTCTTTGCCAACATAGCTAAATGATTTTACATGTTTTAAAAACAACTTTCACATGTTGTTCAACAGATTTGTAAGTTTTAACACTTATCGAGCTGGGGCTTTTTTTCCATCATTTACTTCAGTAGTGGTAAATCAAAATTTAAGTATTTTTGAGAAGATCGCCTTGATTTAATTTTCGGAACCATGCTCGTTCGTCTGTGTACTTGTTGATTCTTTATTATGGTCGAATGTTTGCTTACGACTTAAAAATGTATGTATGATATTGTTTTAATCTACTGCCGTAAATACTTAATTACCGTGAATTACAATTAACGTGGAAATTAAAAAATTTACACTCAAGCTAGATTCGGTAGCTATAGGAGTATCGAGTCGACCAAAACTGACTGGAATTGTACGAGGAAAAGCAATTTTTCATGTTTTGCGCAGGCGTCCGATAGATTGCCCAGACTCACGCAAACGTACTCTATAATGCCAGATTTGATGGATATGATAGAGAGCGACATTGAGTAGACTATTTTTCTAATGACATTTGTACTTTGAGAAATGAATGCTGAAGGAAATAAATCTTTAATTAAATACATCATTTTGCGATCTGTTCCAATTTAAAAATTAGAGAAAGAAAAATAACATAATTCTAAGTAATATATATTTTAAGTAATTTTCATAAAATATATATTACTTAAAAGTTATATATACAAAATTTAAAATACTTATCGTATTAATTTGTACGGTTTATAATAAAGATCGTATTGTAATTTTTTAGCGGCTCTCTCTCAAAGTGCATTTTTATTGCAGTAAATACATTATTGTTGTACAGGGGGCGAGACAAAAATTTTGATTGAAAATTGTGTCGCCAGTATTGAAAGTTTGAGAAACATTTATTTAGTGCATTATTAATGTATAAAGGGGGGGCGCGATAAAAAATTGTGATTGAAAAGGGGGGCGCCAGTATTGAAAGTTTGAGAAACACTGAGTTAGAAGATAAATTTATCACTTATTAAACGTATTGGTATAATTTTAATTCGTATCGTCACTTCTAAACCTTACTTCAACAAACACCTCAGTTATGGGGATCATCATAGAACCTCTCAATGCTTAAAGCAGTGTTTCTCAAACTTTCAATACTGGCGACCCAATTCTCAATCATAATTTTTGTAACGCCCTGTACAACAAGAATGAATATACTGCAATAAAAATGCACTTTTAGAGAGAGACGTTAAAATTACAATACGATTTTAATTATAAACTGTACAAATTAAAACGATAAGTGTATTAAATTTTGTGTATATGTAACTTTTAAGTAATATATATGTTAAGAAAATAACTTAAAATATATATTACTGACTTATTATTACGTTATTATTCTTTCTCTAATTTTTAAATTGGAACAGATCGCAAAATGATATATTTAATTAAAGACTTATTTCCTTCAGCATTCATTTCAAAGTACAAATGTCATTAGAAAAATAGTCTAGTCAATGTTGCTCTCTATCATATCCATCACATCTGGCATTATAGGGTATGTTTGCGTGAGTCTGGGCAACCTATCGGGCGTCTGCGCAAAACATGTAAAAATGCTTTTCTATTAACATTCCGATCAGTTTTGGTCGATTCGATACTCTATAACTACCGAATCTTGCTTGAATGTATATATTTTTAAATTTACACGTTAATTGTAAAGTCACGGTAATTAAGTATTTACGACAAAAGATTAGAACAAAATCATACATACATGTTTAAGTCGTAAGCAAACATTCGAAGATAATAAAGAATCAACAGTACACAGACGAACGAGCATGATTCCGAAAATTAAATCAAGGCTATATTCTCAAAAAAATAATTAAATTTTAGAATTGTCAATACTGAAGTAAATGATGGGAAAAAAAAGCCCCAGCTCGATATGTGTTAAAACTTACAAGTCTGTAGAACAACATGTGAAAGTTGTTTTTAAAACATGTAAAAATCATTTAGCTATGTTGGCAAAGAATTTTAAAAAGTATTTTCTGGATGAGGACAGCTTGGTAGCAATTTACGAGTGGATTAGGGATCTATTTCAAGATACTCCAGAAATGCTCTCAACTTCCGAAGAAAATTCTTCATTTATTTCACATCCAGTGAAAAATTAAAAGGCAATTTTGTAATAAATCGCTCTTTGAATTTTGGGTAGAGGTGGATGAGGAATTATCTTTACTGAAAACAAAAGCACTTCGTATACTATTACCATTTTCAACATCCTACCTTTGTTAAACCGGATTTTCTGCGGTGGAGGCTTTGAAGACAAAATATAGATCTCAGCTAAATATAGAAAAATAACTCTAAGTGTCCATTTCTGATATTAAACCTTCCTTTGAAAAACTTTCCTCTACAAGACAAGCCCGTGGAAGTCCTAATAAATATTAAACTTGTTCTTAATTTAGTAATAAGAAATTATTTATTAAAAATAGCTTCTTCAGTACTGATACATTAAAAGTATACTGGCTGAAACTCCGACTTTTCGCACGAGCTCATTTTTTTAAAAAATAAACTTTATTCTTGATATAATAGCTGAACTGTAAGGAGAGTAAAACTGCGTGCACGACATTGTATACAAAAATGTAAAATGATTTTTGTTTACATAAATGATATAATTGTAAATAACTGTTTAAAAGAACTGTAGTTTTAAACCTCACAGAATTAGCATTTGATTAATGTTAAATAATGAAAAAGAATATAAAATTCTGATGAAGAATAATTGTGTTACTTTTTTTAACATTTAAAGTGAGAAGAATTCAAAATGTTTTAACCCGGGAGCAGGCGCGTACTCGATACTAACATTAATGGTAGTGCGGGAGGACTCAGTCACCCCAATCATTTGTTTAGAATTATTTTTACTGTACACGATACAAATCGAATTCTAGTGAATATTTTAATTTATAGAAAGTATACTTACCTTCTTTCAAGGACTATTCAATTCTTTGATGATTTGAGAAAAATCAATAAAACTGAACTAAAACGACTCAAAAGTACAAGACCATAATAAAGGACGCAAATCAGACACTTTTCAATTATCCTACAGAAATGTTAAACCAATCAATTATTTTCCAAATATCGCAAAACTCAATTATTTACAATTTCCCTAAGCGAAAAGCAAACGCTTAAAAGATGGGACGGAACTAACATTGAATAACCATACCATAAGTTAGAAGGTCAATTAAATGATTAGCAAACGTACTATGCAGCCTGGCTGAAAAGTGAATTATGTCTTCCTTTTCTTTTTCTACAAGTAATGTACAGTATTTCAATAATAATTACGGTGATGAATTGCTTATCTTCTTAGAATTTTTCTCAGGTTCTGGGTTTCGTTTTCTTTTAACGAGTAATATTTTATGTTAAAACGTAATAAAAAAAAAAAATCTCTCATTGAGGAAATACAGCAAATTAAACAAAATATTTTTTTTTTAATTTGGTTTTGGGATTAGATAGCTATTTAATGACGGAAAAGAGCCAGATAATAAGCATAAATTATGTCAGTGTTGTGTGTATATTTTTTATGATGGAAGAAAACATTTTTACTTCTCTTTCCGGTTATTTTTTTAAAAAAATCTTAAATTTTCGATATGCTCGCGCCCTCCTTGTAGAGTCATCGCCCCCAGGTACGCCCCACACTTTGAGAAACACTGGCTTAAAACATTGGAAAGATAATCAAAGTTGAAACGAAACAGTCCCTTCTCCCAGGCACTTGCATAAAACCTGAGTTTAAATGAGGGAAACCACTGCCTGATTTCATTCATCAACCCTGTCCTTGGACTCCAGGGGGTCACGTTCCATTATAATTTAATGCACAATGTCAATAAAATGTCTGACCCCCGAACTTCTTAAGCAATTGGCTCTGGATGCGATTGATGGAATTCCACTGGATGCACCCAAGATCTATACTGATGGCAGTAAGGGAGGAGACAAATACTACTGGCAGTGGAGTCTTAATTGAACTACCTGGCCGCGTCATCAAATTTCAGAAAAGAAATGCTGACCATGCTGTTGTCTTTAGAATGGAGCTAATAGATATCATGTGTGGTCTTTCATTTATTAACAACATAAGAGGTCTAGCGTTTTCTGAAATTTGGTTACTGACAGACAGCTGATCATCCATCCAACATTTATCGAATTGACCATCTATCGGCGACAGCACCAGCAGGAGTATTCTTCACATTTTGCAACAGTTTTCGGATCGGCACCCTATTCATCTACATTGGGTCCCTTCTCATGTAGGCTTTCTCGGGAACGAAGTTGTGAACAACCTTGCAAAAGCGGCTAGCAGCAGTTCTGTGGATCTGGAAGACCACATGGTCCTTACATCGAATGAGATATACTCCAGGGCTAAAAAACTAATATGTAGAACTTGGTTACTTCCTCCTGTACACCCATAGTACTTTCAAAGACACCTTGGATCCGCCATTTCATTCAAGGGTTCCTGATCATATCAAACGGCATTCTCCCGATTTCTCGACTGGTCACTTGAGGTGCATGAATTTTGAGGGTGGCAAAAGAAGCATTCCCAGTTTGCTCCAAATGTAACATCAGTTCTTTTTTTCCTCGGCTCATTCTGCAATGTCTGGGGTTTTCCTGTGAGGAGTCTGTTGCATCCCCCCTGCTGTTGTTAGACTTTGTAAAGATTTATGGACTCATGGATCTTGTCTAGTTTCACTAGACCAGATGGGAATTATTCCCACTACCACCTCTTCTAAATAAATTGCTTTATCAAAATAAAAAATATATATATATTTAGCATTTGTAACATAAATTTATCACCTCTTAAATGTGTTGCTGTAATGTTAATTCGTAACATCACTTCTAAACGCATTGCTTTTTGTTAATATATATATATATATATATATATATATATATATATATATATATATATATATATATATATATATATATATATAGTCCTGTTAGTGAAAATTGCAACACCACGAAGGACATACGCGAGTGAGCTGAAATTTTCAGGAAATGTAAAGTAGGGCATGATATGCAAATGATTAGAATTGCAGACCGGTAGCGCATGCGTATGCTGAGCAGCGCCCTCTGAAGGGTAGATCAAACCGAATATAAATAGACAGCTGTAGCGAGGCGTGTATTATTATCGGTGGTTATATGCTAGTGTAAACGTTAAATGAATCTTTACTATGCCTCGTCGATGAAAGAGAGTGAAATTTGACCAAATTTCGGTGTTTAAACGGGGCAGAATCGTCGGCCTTCGTGAGACTGGATTGTCTTATCGTGCAGTAGCCGCTCGTGTGCAGCGTAACAGCAGCACAAACATGCGTGTTTCGAAGCAGTGGACGGACGAGGGTCGGACAGCTCGGAAATCCGTGAGTGGACCCCGAAATGTGACGTCAGCTCGCGAAGACAGACGCCTGGTGCGAATGGCTCAGACGGACCGCACAGCTTTTTCTAGACAACTGGCAGCACAGTGGTCAACAGCTA
Organism: Trichonephila clavipes; assembly: GCA_019973935.1. NCBI lineage: Eukaryota > Metazoa > Arthropoda > Arachnida > Araneae > Nephilidae > Trichonephila > Trichonephila clavipes. Next base: position 147,476 of record BMAU01017801.1, on the reverse strand, counting down.
CACGTGGTTCATTGTGTGCTTCATCAATTCGGAGACGTCTGCTGCAGCGTGGGCTGAGCGCCAGGATTCCTTTATACAGGATTCCTCTTACGCAAAACCATCGCCGCCTGCGACTACACTGGGCCAATGTGCATAGGAGCAGGCGTGCTGATTGGTAGCAGGTCATCTTTTCTGACAAATCCCGCTTCAATTTGTGGTACCATTATGGCCGAATTCGAGTCAGGCTCTATGCCGGTGAACGGCGCATTCCGGAGTGCATTATCGAACGCCACAGTGGACGAACACCCGGAGTTATGGTCTGGGGTGCCATAGCATATCATGGATGATCACAATTGCTACGAATTGTGGAAAATTTGAACAGTACTCGATACATAAACGAAGTTTTACAGCCCTAAGATATTCCTTTCCTGCAAGGATTGCCAGGGCTGTATTCCAGCAGGATAATGCACGTCCACATGTCGCCACGACTGTCAAATCCTATCTTGATTCGCAGCAGGTACAGCTTCTTCCTTGGCCTGCGTATTCGCCGGATATGTCACCGATTGAACATGAGTGGGATATCGTTGGGCGGCGTATCGCTCGTGATCTTCGTCCTGTTGCTTCGACAGACGAACTTTGGTTGAGCATACAAACAATATGGAATACTCTTCCGCAGACAGATATTAAAAATTTGTTTAACTCCATGCCGCGTCGTGTAGCAGCGTGTTATTGCGGCGCGTGGTGGCCACACAAAATACTAATTTCTGTCTCTTTTAATTGTTTGTTTGGTTTGAAAATGTAATCATTTATTTGTACCATTACCACTCAACTGTGTATTAAATTTCATTCAACTATGATGCTTCCTTCATGGTGTTGCAATTTTCACAAACAGGAGTTTACATATATATATATATATATATATATATATATATATATATATATATATATATATATATATATATATATATATATATATATATATATATATTTATATACATATATATATATATGTATACATATATATATTTATTTATATACATATATATATATATATATATATATATATATATATATATATTGTAGTTAGAACATAAACTTATCTCCTCTTAAATGCATTGCTATAATGCTAATTCGTATCATCATTTCTAAACGTATTGATTATAAAATTTTAAAATAAAATATTCAGCAGTTGGAACATAAATTATTTTTTCCCATGCAAGAGTCTTCTTTTTTATTTCAATTTTCAGATAAACTAGACTTAAATTATGGGGGAAAATTGCTAACGCATCCACCCTACCCTTTCTCACATAAAGAACATTATTTTTTTGTTTTATTTGTGTTGAGTTGAGTTGAGTTAATATTAACGTCGCACTGTTCAGCTACACGAGGGCTTTTGGCGACGGACCACGTAATTTTGAACCATGGTCAAGTGACGTGGACGACACCTGAGCTGGCACCCCCTCTCTAACTACCACACCACACCAACGGGAGGACGTTTCAGCTCTCGACAGATTTAACGTGCATCGCTGCCCTACACGGCGGGTCTTTAGTGGTACTGGGATCGAACTCATGACATGCCTGCCATGTTTGGATACCTTAACCACTGGGCTACCGCAGCCCTTGTTTTTTATTTGTGTTAACCACAAGTCTATTCGCGGTTTTAGGATTGCATCTTTATCTTTTAGTCGTTAAATCTGGAATTAGTCGCCAAATCTGGAAATGGTTTATGTAATAAGTCGCCAAATCTGGAAGTGGCGTACGGAATTATACAGTCTCCCCAGTCCTTAAATAGTATTCTCAATAATCATAATCAGAACAATTGAACAAGATTATAAAATTATTGTATTGTCATCGGTCCTTGACAAGTGTTCAAAATTTCGAATTAATCTGATCTTTTAAAGTGGTTAAAATCTAGTTCAAAGATTCCGTTACATACAAGTGAAACTTATAAAAGTTTGTTAAAAAAAGAAACACACAGGAATTCATGTTCTTAAAACTGCGTCGATTAATAGATCCGACAGGTTATAACAGACGTGGTTGCCATTTAGCTTTTGAATTGGTTGCATGAGCAAACACAAGGATCATGTATGGTCGCAATTCAGAACAGTTTTAATGTCCGTTACACTAACGCGAAGCTCATGATTCTATTAATCAGTCTTCAAAATTAATGTTATTCTGCTTGGAAGGTTTAATGTGCCTTCCCTTTTCTTCTGATTTTTGCCTAATTGTTTCAAGTGCATGGGATGACCAATCCTTTCAATTGAAAAATCTTCGATGGCGACAAAATTGATATTCAAGACTTCTTTAGCCTCAAACTACAGGCCAACGCCCATAGCAGACTGTAATAAGTAAACACCAGTTGAGGAGAAAAAAGATGGTGGGTTAAAACCTACAAAAAAATACCAAAACCGTTATTTGTTTTATTGACGAGGTGAAAGAAGTTTGGAGCCTCAGGCTACCATGAGGGAGAAAACATATTAGCGACTATAATGACACTGGGCTACTCCAGACTCACACAAATAACAAACTTCTTAACTGAAAATGGCACTTATGATTTGTTCAAATAGCATAAATTCTTACAGAAGTATTCCTTGCACATGCCCTCACACTTTCAAAAAAAAATATGTGCAAATTTCGACGTCAATACAAGTGGTTCGGTAGTGGATACACGGCCTGTCTATCTTTTAATATGTACAGTACACATAACATACTTTTCAACTCCTCTCACATTCCTTTTCAATAAATGCATATTTTTTTGAAAGGAAAGCAGGAAAAGACAGTTAGCGATTCACATCCCATTTCTTGGAAATAAGCAGATGGGGTACCCAAAGATCCAACTTTCTGGGGACAGCCAACATTTTCAAGTCCTTGGATTTTAATCTATAAGAGGTTGAATGCTTTGGTTAATTTTGGTACGATTGAATTCATGCTCTTTTTTTATCACTTCTCGGACAAGAGAAGGACATCCACACTTTCAATAATTTTGAATGATCTCTTTCCTGAAATTCTGAAATCAACGACGACATGTGGTGTCGTTAATTATAGCCTTTCCCTAAAATCGGTGTTTAGTATTAAAGCATCAGTTCCATCTGTCGAACCTGTACAACAATGTCTTCCTTGCACCTTATTTCCTTTCAAATGTTACAACATCTGAGATATTTTTAAACGATGATATATCTGAAAATAATAAAAAATAGACATTTCACTAATATATTGAGTGTCTGCATATTTTATTTTCCAATAATTCTGGACATAAAAGTGACATTAGTTTAGCTGCCCATTTGAAATTATGCGCATACCCGGTGTTTTCTTAAAATTTTATTTAGCTTATTCATTAAGAAGTCTGATTTCCACATGAGGAAGAAGAATATTATTTTTAAAATTAAAAGGAAAAAAATTAAAATAAATTTCAATTGAATTTACTTGCCTCTCTCCAACGACGATCCATTTAACTTCATAATTAAAATTTAAAAGAAAAACACGTACTTCGAGAAAAAATACAAATAAGGAGAATACAAAGACAAACTGCTGATAAGAAATAACAAAATAAAATTACAATCTTACCAAATGTTGTTGAATAAATTTTTAATCGATAATTTTTAATAAATGCGTAACAAAATATTTCAAAGTTAAATGTATTACTTTAGGAACCATGAAAGATTGAAACTTCATAAAAAGAAAATAAACTAAATTAATGAATTGTATTCCGAGGGAAGTGATTAATTTTTTTTTGAAAATTAAAATGAATTGAGAAAGTTTTATCTTAGAAATATGTAACTCATTTTTAACTAAACTTGAAACCATGAAAATGTTTCAACAAGGAAATGTTAAAGTGTTTTTTGTTTAAAATTTTATAAACTTTCTTTTAAAATCTTAAATGTTCACGAAAAATACATATTCTAATGCAAATTCGCCAGACACGCGATTGTTGTAAAAAGAATATGGAAATAAAAAACGTAGTATTGGCAAATCTGGGAACATTCACATCTTCTGACAGCTGTTCGACATTGCATTTAGATTTTCTTTTTCATTTGTCAGCTAAGTTTCACACATATATTTTTGGAAAAAAAAAAAAAAGCACATAATGAATAAAATTAAAGGATGTAAAGGTATACTTGAGGAACACCCAGAAAGCTTTTTACCGATAATGTCTAGAAATGAAAATAAGGGTGCTAATAGTCTAATTTTTGTAAAAGTTAAAATAAATTCATAGAAAGCGTAATGTATATATTTCGGTGTCTTGTTTAATTTTACGAGTAAAAGGGGTTACACTAAAATATTCAACACAATTTAAATTAATATTTTCGGTGTATGTCCACAGTAACAAATGTAGCAGCGCTAACCGTGTGGTCATGTTCACAAACTGGCGGTGGCATTGTCAAGTTGGGTGTTTGAGTCCTGGTGCCACTAAGGCCCACCGTGTTGTGGTACTGAAGTAAAAGATTTGGTATGTGTTCTATCAAGTGTCTGTAATTTTTTCTGGAAGGACAAGAATGTTGTAACGCTTTCCCGCTTAGCAGCTGCAAGATTTCTCCCTATGTAGATACCATTTCACAGTTCACATCCACACCTTCAAGACGGAACCCCGAGTGTTATTTGAGACGTCAGAAGCGACTGCCTACACCCCCAAGAAAGTGGAGAAAGCCCGTTTTGAAACACAGGAAAAGTTATGTTTGCCTCCGGCTTCACAAATAACATATTTTGTACAATGGATAGTTTGAATAACTTGTGCACAAATGTACATTTGTAATTAGCTGTGGATGTAAAAAATAAATTATTTAATTTCTTAACTCTCACACTATCCATCAGTTTTTCCAAACGTCACAACGTTAATCACAAGGATTTGCCTAAGCATATGTAGGTTTTCTTTCAAAATTTTGGCTGTAATATGTCCTTAGAGATTCATTTTCTGCATTCCCATTAGTATTTTTCCCTTTATAATTGCGGACAAATCGGAGATGAGCAAGGCAAACATTTTCTTTGGGATATTGCCAGCATGGAAAAACGATTCTAGGGCAATTGGTGAATGGCAATGTGTTGGCAGATTACTGTTGGACGCTCATCGGAAATGCTCATCGCATCTATTACTAGCAACAGGTCAAGATATGAAAGTCGGAAGCAGAGTATAATCGAATCCTAAGATGTATTTATAATATATGATACACGAGCATGTTATATACTTCTCTAAGCAATCACGAAAGCTAAAACTTTTTGAAAATTTGTTACCTAGCGTTATTAGAAAAGCAAAGCGTTTATTTTTTATAAATTATAATATTAATGTAAGACTGATATTTATTGAAAAGTTGATTTGCATTCTGAAAATTGTACCTTAAAACTGATTTTTTTACTATATATGAATATGGTATACATCATATAAAATAAGATATGTTTTTCCCATGAGCATATAAATTCCAATTATTGTTAGTTCTTACATTAATTAATTTAGTAATTTTGAATATTATGAAGATATTACCAAAGGTACTTTTTATTTTTTCTGAAAGCTGTTAAAATTTTGAAAAAATAACTGTTTGTGTGTGGTGTAAATAAAATTTCAAAATAAGATTATTTTTTTAAGTAAAAGTTCGACCGACTTGTGATTTCTTTAGATTTGTAGAGCAATTCAATATAGTTCTCATGTGTTGAATTAATTTGAATATATTTGAAGATTTGTTTGAGGGGTTAGAGAAAAAGTGAGTTAAGGAACAGATCACAGAGCAGTGATTTAAATATAATCGAATCTGCTAAGAACAATTCATCTAAAAAACAAATTCTTATCCATACCCGTGGTACCTTCCATCATCTCACGGTACTTCAGATACACCTTCACAGTAGCGTTTAGCCACACAAATTGGCGATGACGCATAATGATAACGTAAATGATCACTAGACATCGCAGTGTTCAGCGATTAATCCAACTTGTTTTGGAGTAGATGGACATTTGATCAGTATGTGAAGTGACCAGCCAGTAGTCGCGTTTGGCTAATTGAAGTATTCGATAATGAATTAATGGTTGCTTTAATGAACGAAACTAATTTTTATATAAATGCCATATCTTAAAATATATTAAAATATTTTCTATAAGAAAGTGTGTGTGGAGCTCTTCATAATGCAGACAAGTAATAGCTGACCTAATATAGCCAAATAGCTGACTAGTCTTAATTTAAAACTCGACAGTAAATATAAAATTCCAACTAATTAGAGTACATGCTCCCAAGTACAATATGATTGATATGCCACTTCGGTATCATAACTTTTTAAGTTAACTAAAAATATGACAAAGAAAAAAGCTTAAAATTATTTTTCTTTCCTTTAAATGTTATACTAAGTTAAAGATAGAACATAAAATCAAATCAATATTTTGTTATTAATTTTCATAAAACTTCCCTTAAAATTTTTATTTATTTATTATATATATTTTCAATACCTAACATTAGTTCACTGTCTCCCTATACATATGTATCTTGTCCAAATTTTTAATCGTTAGTAAAATACTTTCTATTCATCCATTCAAGTTCAAATAATTTTTTTAAACCAGCAGTGGATCACACTTGATGTAAATATAGTTTTTCAAATATATTAATTCATTAATTAAATTTCATTTTTTTAATTTTAAATTTATTCTGTGTTATTTCTGTCGTTGTTGTTGTTGCTCATCTCCCAGTCTAGCCAAGCTAGAGCAAGTCCATGATCTCATTCACTCTCAAAAAGTCCAAAACCATTAGAGGGTCTTCATAAAGATCTTGTTTTGAAAGCCCCAGGAAGTCATAAAGGTGTTCTGGAGATGCCTGGCAGACAGAACACCTATAACAAGTCGGAAAAACTTTGTTTCCATCCATAAAAGACAATTCGAAGATGGTCACTCTGGAAACGAGTTAGAATAGTTTGTTCCTACCTACTGCATTGAAGGAAAGGGGAACCACCAGGTCGTATAGCTTCATAACAGTGAAAACAAAATGAACAGTTCATTGCTTGTTATTATGGTTTCTGATTTCTCATGTTTTCTATTCCTGGAAATATTTGGGAAATCCATGGAATATAATTGCCTTTCCCCGGATTTCCCGAAAATATATCAAAATTTAAAAACAAGTTATTTTTAAATAAAATCTATAATAACTATATGAAAAAATGATAAATATAAATTCCAAAATTAATACCTGTTTGTATAATGAGTTAAAAATACAAAGAATTATGTAATAAATTGATATTTTTTTTAAAAATAGGATTACAGAAAGCATAAGCAATCTTTACTTTTATCACTTAGCCTAGTTCTAAGATTGTTCGGCAGCAGAGAATGATCTCTCGGCTTCAACTGACGTTGGATGAATTGTTTTTAAAGCCTCAGATACTTTTTTTAATGTTTGGTGATGGAATTTCAGTCGAGTCAAACAAATACATCTCTTGCTTCTTGATTTTGTTGAAACTGGTATTTTTTTTTTTTTGGTTAAACAATATAAAACGTCTGTTTTAGAGTAAATTGTTTTCTCTAATTCTTTGTCCAACGTCAGAGGTTTTTCCTTCAAAATCTCCATGCTCTCTTCTTTTGAGCACGAATAGTTGTATATTTATTCCTCTTCTTCGCAGAATAGCATTGTCCCTATCTCATTTGGTCTTATCTAACCAAAGAACTTTTACTAGGTAATCGCGAATTATCGTAACTGCAGCTGTTTTGTATTTTCTCTCAAAATTCAGGTATTGCATTAATCATATTAAATTAACGTTACATCTCTCATTAATTCTTTGGATTAGAGAATATTTCATATTTTCTCTGAATTTTCTTCCTTCAATTCTCCAATAACGAAAAAAATACGCCTTCTGCTGTTAGAAAATTTGCCATTTGTTTCTAAGCCAATTTTTACTGACTTTTTTAAGCCTGCTATAACTCTAGTCACAGCTTCAAACTCTACATTGGCCACCATTTGCTCTTCATTAATATCAATTGATGCTTTTAAAATTGCTGACTTAATTTCTAAAAATCTTTCAAGCATTGCTAACAAACTATTGATGAAACGTGTGATTTTTCGGGTAATGTCAGGAATTAATTATAATTCCCGGGAATAGAAAAAGTAAAGAAATCTTAGGATTTTTAAGGAATCCCAGGTTCTCGGAAAAGAAACCCTACTTGTTATTGATGTAGGTGAAGTGCAGTTCTGAATAGGTGAGAGGGGCCGAGTTCATAGTGGGTTGAGCTGCGCCATCTTTGCTAGGGAGTCAACAATCGCATTGTCCGCGATGTTAACATGCGAAGGAACCCATTGTAGATGGATCTCACGAGAAGATTACAGATGTTTTAGTTTCTCCAAAATAACCACTCCTGTGTTATTACCACCTCATGTCAGTCGTAGTTATAGTTAGATGCAACAGATGGCGCCAGTACGTTTCCTAACTAAGTAGGAATTGCCGTTAAAAAAATGGTATTACTTATTCATTTAATTTCTCACTTTCCTTGCATGTTTAAATAAAAATATTAAACAGTTTCAGTCACTATCTAATCTTTAAATGTATAAATTTCATTGAAACTCAGGCATATATTGGAATTATTTAATCTCTTATGGGTAACTTTCATAAAAGAATGTAAATTAATTCTTGTGTCACACATTACTAATTTTTTAAAACTTTAATTTGGTTTTATATAAATATTAACTGTAACAATTAGATTGCGAATTATAACATTATATTATGAATTTTACGTTAAAATATACATTTTAAGTACCTTAAAAGTACGGTGCAACAGATTCCACAGCCAAAAAAAATCAATATACGAATAAAATCAATATTTATTTTGATAGATCTTCGAATGAAGAAATATAATTTTAGAAAAACTCAATACTAAATAAAAGGTAAATGAACATAATAGATTTGCAATAAGTAGTCCTGCAATTAAAATGTATGTGCTAAATAATACAATATTACAGTTTTTCCTTCAAAGGATGATTAAAATGAGAAATGTGGATGAGTATACAGATGGTGTGCTATACAGCTTTTAGTGGGAAAAAAATAAATCTTAAAACCCTCAGTCTGATAAATATAACATCTTTTTTTCCTCTTCCATTTATATGAATTTTACTTTTTCATGATTAAATCTATTTTCAAGACGTAAATATAAAACTAACTTTTCAATAAATCTAGATTCTAAAAATATATTAGACAAATCAATATGCATTTAACAGTTAAGCTACTATCAAACAACCATAACAAAAAGTACAATACAAGAAATAAGTGTTATAAAAAGCATGGATAAATAAATTATATTTCATCCTGACAACTCTACATATATATTATTAACTTTGGATTAGAAAAAGTCTGCGATATAAAACCAGTTAAACATAGGTAAATGAGAAATTCCCTTAATTATTAAAGAATAATCTGCCAACAGAATTAAAGCGAGAACAAATAAAATGTATGTGTGTTCATTACAATGTTTGTTGAAAGAAAGTACTCAATAGTAACATAAATTTAACATAAGATACAGAATAATTAATTTAGGAAATAGAAAACAAGCTGATATAGTTGATACAGTCTGACTTAAGCATACTCATTCATTACCTAACACACAGTTAAGTAATTATAAATTTAGGTACAAAGAAGTATATGTTGTTTTACTTTTATTCCTTTAAAAAAATACCAATTAAGCGGATTGCAATGCATTTGTAACGAAAAAAATTCGGGAAAAACCCGAAATCTCATATCTCGAACAAAAGTTTACTTAGCAGTGATAAGACCAAAAGATATCTTCTTTTTTATCGAAGTAAATGCGAGTTTTTTAATCTGAAATTCAAATTTCTGTGAAATGATTATTACAAATTTGTTCTACGCATGGATTACTCAGCCTGCGTATTTCTTTTCCTACAATAAGAAATATAATTCAGTACAAGGTCAACGAATACGAAATTAGCTAATTTGGTAAGATAGATACTCTTTTTGAAAAGCTTATTTATATTTCTGTATAAAAGAAACTATTTTTTCATCATTGAAAAAAATGGGACAGCAAAGTTCTATTCCAGTAACAACGACGCATGGTAACTACCACGCACATAGATTTCAATACATGTGGAATGTTCCGGAATTCATCAAGCTCGTTTCTTCTGGAAAGGTTGGCACTCCTACATGTACTCAAAAATTGAATTTAGACGTGGAATCTAAAATTCATGAATTTACTTTGATTTTATACACCAATGGTTTTAACGATAGAGTGAAAGATTACATGTCCCTTTGGTTAAAAAAGTCTTCACCTGATGAAATGCTACTCCAATTCACGTGTGAAATAATCAATTTGAAAGGTAAAACAATTCGAAAAAAATCTATTAAAGAAAGGCTGAGCATAGAATCTCACCTTGGTTGGATTACATTCTGTAGAAGAAGTTTTCTCGTAGATAATGCAAATAAGATTATGAATGATGGAAATTTAATTCTGAACTGCACCCTGGAGATTTTTCAAGAAAGGGCAATAATGAATGCAGAAACCGAAGATGACTATGAACAAGAGAATAAAACTGTATTAGAATCGGCCCAAAATATGAAACAATTACTTCAAGAAAATTATTTTTACGATATTACTTTTAAAATAGATGGGAAAACTTTCAAAGCCCATAAAGCCATCTTAAGTACAAGATCTCGTGTTTTTAAAACGATGTTCGAATCACCTTTAGCAATGAATTCAGAAGAAATAGAAATATCAGACATTCGTGAGGAAACTCTAACAGAAATGTTGAACTTTATCTACTCCGGTGAAATAAGCTTTCTTGATGTGAAAACTGCAATGGAGCTTTATTACGCGGCAGATAAGTATGAACTGGATAGTTTGAAAAATATTTGTGCAAGAGTAATGGTGGGAAATGTTGAACCAGATAATGTAATAGATATTCTTCTGCTGTCATACAGACATTCTAACTATGAATTGGAGCATGCTTGTGTTACATTTATCGCAAGAAATGCATTAGAAATTCAAGGCAAAGCTGAATGGGTAGAATTAATGAAGAAATATCCTGAACTCGCCAATAAAGTGTTTAAAAACTTACTTATCTTATAAATGACTGTAAAGATCATAAACTTTTATTTCCAAACACGGATGTTTTTCTGAAAAACTAACCAATCTGCTAACTGAATGCTGGCTAATATTAACATGAATAAGTTTTCGTTAATCAATGTGCTACAAATTACTTCAACATTTGCCAAAAGCTACAATCACAGTAGGTAAATCATGTGTACTTCGTATACTGATTTATATTATAATTTAACGAAATGTTGTTTCTGGGAGATTTTACTTTTGATGTAAATCATTGCAATGTAATATAAATCTTCTTTTCCTTACAAATTATCCTAATATATGTAAAGGAAGTTAGAGCTTATAGTTTATTTTATTCATTAGAAAATATTGCTAACATTTTAAAAAATATACCAATCAAAAAATTATAAAAATTGAATTATAATGCTGATAACCTTTAAAAGTGTGTTTAAAGAAACCATTTAATCATGTTGTTATAGTATGATAAAAAAATATTGTAATAAACATGTTATGAAAGTTTCATACTCTTGATTAAAGTGTTATATAAATAATTATGCATTTAAATTAAATTATGCATGTAACAAAATAAATGTTTTAATATATTAATGTGATTTGTTTTCAGGAAATGTTTTTAAACAAAAACCTATAAATTACACTTTTTTTCACGTTTTAAAATAATTTATGAGTACAGTTTCAATAGTGCTCAATATTGAACAAAACCAATCCATACACATATGCATTAGTGACGTGTACAGATTATTTGTTATAAAAAGAAAAAAAATATTCATTCATACCTGTACCCTAAACATTTATTTTGGAAAAATAACTTGATAATTGTTTTTATAAAAGGCTTATCCACATTTTTAATGTGTGTAATGCTTATACATTTCCTTTTATTAAAAAAAAAATGTGCAATACATCATTCAACATTAACAAAACATTTCAGTTCATTTAAATTTTATTTATGTATTAATGAAGCATAATTAAGAAAAACAACTTATTAGAAATGTGGTTATAAAGTTTAACTGATAAAGCAGCATATTTTTATAAATATATATATATATTTTATAATTTAAGGAAAAGTAAAATATAATTTGAATTTGTGGGAAGTCTGTTCAAAATTTATTTGTTTATGTATATTTATCTCTATACATAATTTTTTATTAAAAAACTCATACCTCAAGTACAAGAGGTTAAACATATTAGAAATGTGTGCTTTCTCATTACTATTTTAAACCAGAACTGGGCCATCGTAATGCGTGTCAGGGTACAGCTAGTTTTATATAAATATATATTTTTTACAATTTAAAAGTCCAAATTTTAATTTGTACAAAAAACAAGCCATGGATAAAAAATTATTTCATATCTACATATAAAAAAGTGGTAACAAATATTATGCAGGAGTTTTACCTATTTATTTCATTTAATCTGAGATTATTAATCAAATATAAAATATTAATCTAAAAAGATTTAAGCTACCAAACAATATTATAGGTTACTTAACAAAAAAGCCTATAGTTTCAATAAATATTTATGAAGTAAGCTTGGAATGATACAAGAAAGTCAACATAAACCTTACCTAAAAATTTTAGCACTCATATTAATTTTAACATAATACAATAATATTAAGATATCTTGTGGTTCATCTTACCAATAGGTTTGCATTCAGAAATTAATTTTCCTATTGTGTCTTCAAAATCGGTTAAGTTGCTTTAATGAGAATTAAATGCATCTGTCAATTAGCACTAAAATGCTGTTTTGTATCAATGATTTGTTGAAAACAGCATGTTACTGATATTATGTATCATAATTTAAATCATTATGAAAAATGACAAGTATTAAGCTCATAATATATTCACCATTCCACTGTATGAAGCTTTATTTTGAGTTACTTTGCTGTAGCACTAATTGATAAAATACTCTATTTGATAAAATAAGGACTAATACTCTTGAAACACTTTTAAATTTAATAAGAAAATCGTGCTTCAGGCAACATTTTTTTATGTTTATTTTGCAAAAATATAGGTTTTTATAGTTTTGATTTTTTTTCCTCAAATGTTCATATATCTCGTATTTTAACGCAATAAGAAATGCTCTTTTTGCAGTTACCAAAACACAAAAATAGTTTCTCTCTCTCTCCTTGAACACATCATGATCATTCTAAAAGAGATTACAAAACAGACATCTTTTTTATATTTTTCAATGTGTATTTTTCCTTTCATATAGATATTTAACGAAGTAATCTTATTAATTGTCCCAACATTTAAATGTGCTCTAATTTTAAATTAATAACATTAATTTCATGCAGTATACTGTGTGTATGTGTGTGATAGACAAAGAGAGGAGAGAAAAAAATCGTTAAGAAGGTTTTCGTTAATGAGATGTGATGTAGTTGTGGATAGTCAAAAGTGTGTGTTTTTTTAATCCAACAATAATTTATTCAATTTTAGCAACAGGAGAGTTTTCTGAGAGTGTGCTTTGCTCAAGTCCCAGAGTACAAGACAGGGAATTATTCAAAAATCAGGTTTAAATACATCAGGCTAAACAGAGGAAAACATTATATAAAAAGTATAATCACGAGTTCAAGTGAGGGGAATGCTTAGCTATTTATAAAAATGACAACATTGCTTAAGAAATATTTGAAAATATTTAATAAGGAACGCGAAAGCTCTTATGATATTTTATTACTTGGTATTGCCCATAAAGGTCTCAAAAAATCAAGGTGTTATCTTTTTAACGAAGAATCCCTAATAAATATATCAAAATAATGTTTTAAGGCCTTAAAAAAGGAGAAATTTGACATGTTTTGAAACAGCGTATTCAGTTTTATGAATAAGATATTGAAAATAAAGAAGATTTGAATTTCAATTCTGAGTAAATATTAATTTAAAGTTATTACACACACACACACATACACACACACACATATATTTATATATATATATATATATATATATATATATATATATATATGTATGTGTGTGTGTGTGTGCGTGTGTTTGTGTGTATTAATATATATATATGTATTAATATATATATATATATATATTAATCTAACGCCCGTGCTTGGCTTCTTGACCATTTGACGCCGAACCTCCTGGTACCGACTGACAACGTCGTTAGTTGGGTGCTTATCGAGTCCAGTGCATTGAAGCCGATGGTCACTATCCATTCTGGCGTGGCCACAGAGTGGGCAGGCCTCATCAGGAGCCAGGCCAAGCGGCTGGAGCTATACTCCCGGAAAGTCATGCTCACTGGTTAGAAGAAAGCAGGCAACAGCCTAATTCTCTCCAGGTGCCTCGGGATAAGACCTACACTAGCCAGGGTTTCCCATGACTTTCCTAGACTCTTGGCGTTTTGTGTTTGAAGAGTACATTTTACAAAGTATGCAGTTATTACACTCTTTACTTTTAGTAGGGTCAAGGGGACTTCCAATTAAGACATCTCGGTTCCCTGCTTGACTTTTTGGTCAGTTCTCTCGTTATTGGGATCCCAACGTGACTTGCGATATACTTTAAGGCCATAAACCTTTGGCTGTATGAGATAAGCTCAGAAACTTTAATAGGGCAATGAATTGTGTGTAGTCAACCAGTTGGAGTGTTACCGCTGAAGGCTGAAATTGCAGCTTAGGAGTGGTTGAGAAAGGCAACTTTTGCATCCCTCAGGCCAGTAGAGAGTAATCGTGCTGTAACTTCATAAACACCTCAGCATCGTAATTACTGTTTTTTTTTTCTATGGAAATTAATTCGATGCTTAGATAACGATGATCGTTATTACATAATTAGCACCACCCGAGGCCACCACCAAGCAATTACAGCTTGAAATTTACTTCCTATATATATATTACAAGGAGTAAATTAATAAAAAGGATATTAGAGGCAATTATTACATGTATATATATATATATTTATACATATATATATATATATATACATATATATATATATATATATATATATATACATATATATATATACATATATAAACATATATATACATATATATACACATATATATACATGTATATATGTACATATATATACATATATATATATACATATATACATATATATACATATATACATATATATATATATATATATATATATATATATATATATATATATATATATATATATATATATATATATATATATATATATATATATTCATGTAATAATTCCCTCTAGTATCATTTGTATTAATTTACTCTTTGTACTAAAATTTAAAATAACTTTAAATCTTTGGTTTAAAAATAACAGCGTAATCTTAATCGTAATCGGCTAGTCCAAAATCCTTCCCCACCCATTCTAGCTAATCAGAACTATTATTACGTAATAATCACTGTTGATATATAAAAGCAAAAATCTGGTGTAATCGCTCTTTTTTTGTCTATCTGCCTTCATCATGTAATCAGCCGGCTGCCACGCTTTCTATGTTTGTCTTTGTGTTTGTAGTATGATGTTTGCTTCTTGTATGTGTAATGCCGCCCCTACTGGATCTTTATGTATTTCCGGATGTGAATAAAAAGAAATAACGATTTACAAGTTTCTCTTCGATAATACCGTACTCGACCATGCTCCACGTAACACAGAGGATCACATTACCTACCACGTCTTACAATTATTTTTGCCACTCTCCAGAAATATTATAGAAATATTTCATGTGTGTGTGTACTACATATAGTTTGCATAGTTGATGTTTTTAAAAATTAAAATATGATAAAGTGCTACTCAAAATTTCGAAAAAAATTATATTATATTTCAAAATATTCTAAAATATGTTACTCATTAAAAAAATATGTTCTCAATTTTCAAACATAGGTAGAAAACATATAGAGAAATCTATGTTAAAAATCTAATTTAAAACAGTTTGATACACATTTAATCTAAGGAAGTGCATTTCTAAAGTCTGTGGTTATATATTCATAATGTAGATAAAAACTTTAAAGTATGTTTAAGCACTGAATGTGCATCTCATAGCAAATATGCACATTTGTCTAAGTTAGTAGCAAACTTTTAAGAACACTTGCCCCTAATCTGAATCTAACATTGATTTTTAAGTTCTTGCATGCATATTTTTTTCTTAAAAATAGACATTCTTTTCTCATTTAGTTTCAAATAAAATAATAATTTTATAAAAATTCCATGAGTTTTTTTCAAATTTTTATTATTGGAAATTTAAGTCAACTAACATTTTAAAATATATTATCTATTAAAAAAATTCTAGATCAGTCCATCAGAAGTGCTACCATAATTTCATAAGAATTTTTCAAAAGGACACAAGCTATTTTCTACTTAGTCTTTTATAAAGAGTTCAAGTATGATTGATTTTATAGATCATGCTGAATATGTGGTTCAAGTTTTTAAATCAGGGCTTCTCAAACTTTCAATATTTGCGACCCAATATTCAATCATAATTTCCATTTCGTCTCCCTTCCACACAATAATAATGTACTGAATGCTATAATACTATACTTTGATGCTAAAGCTACAATACCACCTGTCAGGGTTACACAGTAATGTTATTAAATTACTCGTTTTTGCGATCACGAGATAATATTTTGCACGAGCTACTTTTGTATTTTGTCTTTGGCAACGAGCCAAAAAAATATAGTTGATGGAATTCGATGGAGTTCGCTTGAAAGAAAATGTTGAATTTGTGTTGTTCTTAAAAAAACTTTTCGTTTTTGAGTATAAACTGGGTTCACGACTGACATTTGTGCGGGGAAACCCCAATGGATTTTGAAATGTTTCCAAGATTAAGGATTTAGAACTGTTTTGAAGAAAGGATTTTGAATTGTTCTCAAGATTAAGAATCGTGAACTGTTTTGAAACTTGGCGACATCGAAACTGTGTTGAAGCGAGGGAATTTCAATTATATATTCAACATTTAGTAGTAAGTGAACAATTTTGAATCTCTAGTAAATTGTTAATAAGTTGTACAGTTGATGGAGTTTATTTTAAAAGTGGAGGAGAAATGGCGTTTTTAGGAAGAGCTATGAAGGTAGATTTCAAGTGTTTGGTGGAAGAATTAGGAGAAACTGTAACGGAAGAAATGAAAGTTTCTGCTTTAAAAAAGTTGATAGTAGCAAGTAAGCAGTATGAAGAGGTGTTCGCGAAAGAATTATTACACAGAATAGTAAGCGAAAGAGAAAATGAAATTAAACGCTAAGAGAGAGAGAGAAGATGAGTTAAATCGCCAAGAGAGAGATGAATTAAAGCGCCAAGAGAGAGAAGATGAAATAAAGCGCCAAGAAAGAGAAGATGAATTAGAGAAGTTGAAGATAGAAGCCTCGATGATGAGTAATGGTTTTAGGAGAGAGAGGAATTCTCAGAATGAAGGAATACA
Source organism: Trichonephila clavipes (assembly GCA_019973935.1). Taxonomy (NCBI): domain Eukaryota; kingdom Metazoa; phylum Arthropoda; class Arachnida; order Araneae; family Nephilidae; genus Trichonephila; species Trichonephila clavipes. The sequence continues at coordinate 130,144 of BMAU01017801.1, read as the reverse complement.
AGAACACGTACCAGTTGGATTGCAAAATTTAATGCGTACTTTTGACCCCAAAGAAGGTGAAATAAGTTTTTACCTAATACTGTTCGAAAGACAAGCACGAAGAGTCCATATTAAGGAAGACGATTGGGTAACGAATCTTGTTGGACTATTGCTGTTAGAAATGGCGAATTTGATCGCCAGGGAACCAGAAGAAAAGGCAAATGATTATGAACATATAAAAGGTATGTTGTTAAAAAGATTTAAATTGAGCCCAGAAGCATTTAAAGTAAAATTTAAGAGGCATTGTAAATCGACCGAGAACACTTGGCGAGAATTTGGATTTGAGTTGGCGAACTATTTTAATGAGTGGATTTCGGGACTAAAAATCTACGATTTTGACAGGCTAAAACAACTTGTCATTGTAGAGCAGATGAAGGAACAGGTTTTCAGGGATATACAGCAACATTTTATTGATGACTGAATTGTTACAGTTAACGATCTTACTGAGAAGTTAGATGATTATATATTTGAAAACGCAAGGCAATATAACCAGGTCACTAAAGCTACTTTGTCTCAACCGTATAGAAATTTCTATAGGGAAAAATCTAGCATGTGCAATAGAAGATGTCATACATTTGGTGAAGGTAAGCAAAATATGATGATAAGCAAAATTCTTTCCAAAAATCAGTTACGTGCTTCAATTGTGGACGAGTAGGACATTTTGCGAGATTTTGCAGAGATAAGAAAGACGGGAGAGGAAAGACCGAGGGTACAGTTGGTGAGGTAAAGGTATCTGAGGTGCAAGTGGCAGAAGTCAAAGTAGTTGAGGATGAAAGCAAAGTAGTCACAGCGAGATTAAACAGCAAAGTTGTAATAGAAAGTAACAAATGTAGCGCAGTTCAACTAAAAATGTCTGATCTTAAAACAGTATAAATTTCGTATGGTGGAACAGAATAAGAAGCTGTAGTGGATTCAGGTGCACAAATTAGTGTGTTTAAAAGCAGTGTATTGGGAAAGGAAGTAGATTACAAAGGACATATACAGTTGGAACCCGCATTTGGTGATTGTTTAAAGGCTGAACTAAAAGAAGTGGATATTGGTTTGGTAACAAATGGGTATATTACGCCGGTAGTTAAAACGGTGGTGGCAACTGTGGATGGGCTGAATACTGACATATTATTGGATACTGAAACTTATGAAGCATTATTAGAACAAGCAAGAATATACAGTCCCAGATTTACAGCCACTATGAACTTAAGATGAGATTCCTTCAAAAAATCGTTAGATCAGAGTGTAAATACTGAAGAGGAAGAACAAGAACCAACTATAACAGAATATGATGAGGAGAATGGAAAGAACACAGAAAAATTCAAGAAACAACAACAGATTGGTGATACTCTTCAGGAAGCATGGAATTTTGCTAGGCGAAAGAAAGGAGGATATGTGATAGAAAATGATATCGTGTACCATGAAGAGCTATTGGACGGAAATAGAATAAAACAGTTAGTGATTCCTGAAATGAGGAAGAGGAAAATACTAGAAATTGCGGAAGAATCAGTGTTCGGAGCACATCTAGGAGCTCATAAAACAATTCAGATAATCAAATTTTCGTCTTATTGGCCAGGGATGGTAAAGGAGATTAAAGCATATTGTAGTTCCTGTCATGGTTGTCACTTAGAAAAGTAATTCGTTCGTTTGACAAAATTCCAATAACACCTGTGTCTCGTCCTGAATTGCCATTCCAAGTAGTAAACGTTGATTTAATTGGTCCTGTAGATCCAGTATCATCACAAGGACATAAATACATACTTTTTTTGATGGACCAGCATTCTAGATGGCCGGAAGCAATCTCACTCATGTCACTAACGGCTAAGAGTACGTTAAAAGCACTGCTCGAAATATTCAGTAGAACAGGAATTCCAGAAGTGATCGTAATGGACAATGCAACAAATTCTACGGGCAGTTTAACGCAAGAGTTTTTGAAGATTTTAGGAGCTTGTCTGCGTTTTTCAACACCATACCATCCAGAAGGAAACGGGTTAATTGAGAGATGGAACCAAACTCTCTCAAGAACATGTTGCAGCACATTATTAGAGAGGAAGGAAGAAGTTGGCATGGGCATATACCGTTTTTACTATGGGCTTATCGTGAAGTTCCAAACGCAACTACCGGTACACCACCTTTTCTACTAATGTATGGAAAAGATCCGAAAGGACTGTTGTTTATACTGAAGTCAATTTGGACTGGGAACACATTCTTACCTCTGAATATGAAGGGATCAGTAGAGAGTTATTTGAAAAAGTTAAAAGAAAAGTTAGAAGTAGCAACCCACAAAGCAAAGTTAACAAGTGACGTGCAACAAGGTAACTACGCTAAATATTACAACAGGCAAAAGAAACATCGAGAATTTGCACCAGGAGATCAAGTGCTTGTTTTGATACCTGATTCGACGAATAAGCTATATGCTAGATGGACAGGTCCAGTTAAAGTTGTTAAAAGAGTAAAACCAAATTCATATGATGTGGAGATGGCTGGAGGTAATTTGAGATTGCTGCATGTTAACAAGATCAGAGAATACAGAGCGAGAGAGTTCAAATGGTTCGAGTTGTTTGTGATTTTGATGATGAATTCGGTAAGATATATAAAACTCCAACAGTTTCTGCAGCTGAGAAGAATGACGAAGCATTGGACAGAGTGACGTTGGATTACCTATCTAAGAAGAAACAAACTCAACTAAAGGATCTTTTACATCGACACAGGACATTTCTTTCTGGGAAAATAAAAAGAGCTAAAGTTGGTGAACATGTGATAAAACTGAAGACAGGAGAAGAGGATGAAACCCAAAACTTATAAGATACCAGAAAACTTAAAGAGAAAAGTAGACGTGCAGATAGATGAATTGTTAGAGTTAGGGCTGATTGAACCTGCTGTAAGTGAAATAGCACACCCCGTGGTATGTGTTCATAAGAAGGATGGAATAATTCGGTATACATAGATTTCAGAAGCTTGAATGCCCTTACCGTACCGGACGCATATCCAATGCAGAATATGATGGAATTGAATTTCTTAGTAGAGGGAAGAAAAAATTCATTACTGTACTAGATATGTTGAAATGATATTGGTCTATACCAATGGAAGACAACAGCAAACATCTAAAAGCCTTCCGAACTCATCGAGGACAGTACCAACGGAATGTGTTACCATTTGGGTTAAGAAACGTTGCTGCAACCTACCAGAGAGCCATGTCTAAAGTGGTTCAAACTATATCTGATTTTGCATGTGCGTATATCGACGATTTAGCAATATTCTCTGATACGTGGGAAGAACATTTAAATAATCTAGAAGATGTTTTCAAAAGATTGCAGCATTTTAATTTCTCAGTGAATTTAGGGAAGTGTGAGTTTTCAAGGCAAAAAGTTAAATACTTAGGACATGCCATTGGTTCAGGTAGGCATTCCCCTGACAAAGAAAGAATATAAAAGTGATTCAGAACTTACAGGCACCAACGACCAAGAAACAACTGAGAAGTGCTTTGGGTTTGTGAAATTTTTATAGACAGTATATTCCGAACTTTTTTTTTTTTTGCAAAAATTGCTCTACCATTGACGGAGCTCACTAAAAAGAAAGTCCTTAATGAGATTCCATGGAGCAATGAGGCTGAAAATGCTTTCCAGGAGTTGAAGACAGCACTATGTGGAATTACAGAGTTACAGGTCCCAGACATAGAAAAACCGTATTACATGCATACGGATGCTTCTCAGACTGCGGTCGGATGCTGTTTAGGTCAATTGGATGGAGAAGACAACATTCATCCCATAGCTTTTGGGAGCAAGAAACTGAACCCAAGCCAACAAACTGGTCAACAATTGAAAGGGTAGCGTATGCTATTATTTGGGCTCTAAACAGATTTGAAACTTTACTGTGGGGAGCAATGATTTTCTTTTTAACCGATCATAATCCTCTAGTATTCCTCACTAGTGCTGCACCCCAATGTCCGAGATTGCAGAGGTGGGCGTTGGCCATGACATTGAAGCAAGCCACATGAAAGTATCTAAACTAGTTAATGCAGGTGCGCTATCCAGACTGTAAATGGAAACTGTATTTAAATAAGAACTTTAAGAAGGATTTAAGACTAATTTAAGTTTTAAACATTTTCTTAGCTATATTGTTAGATGATTAAGTTAAGAAGAATATTTGTGTAAAATTTAATATTGAGTATTTTTATGTAAATGTATAATATTAAGATAGTGACTAAACAGTGTTTCACTTTGGGTGTAACGTGTGACCCTTAGATTGTTTTAGCCATATTTGATCTTTGGATCTAATATGACTCTCGGGGGGAAGGTGTCAGGGTTACACAGTAATGTTATTAAATTACTCGTTTTTGCGATCACGAGATAATATTTTGAACGAGCTACTTTTGTATTTTGTCTTTGGCAACGAGCCCAAAAAATGTAGTTGATGGAATTCGCTTAAAATAAAATGTTGAATGTGTGCTGTTCTTAAAGAATGTTTCGTTTTTGTGTATAAACTGGGTTCACGACTGACACTACCTTAACCACTTAAATACAATCAGCATATATAAACGCCTCGTTCATTGTGTTAGTTACCCCGGACGTATATATACGCCTATCCAAAGTACGATTTTTTCTGTGCTCTTTTATTCATAAAATTATTCCAAAGGATTTGGAATGCAATAAAAAGACTCTGACACTTTTAGCGAAGAATTTACTCATTTCAGGGGACTTGCCTATTTATTTTTATCTCTCCACCCACCTCCATCTCCCCAATTTATCTCATACACACCCCTACGTGGAAAACGGTGGCATTGGGGAGTGAATGACATATTTTTTAATCGGCAGTTTAGGGATTAATTATAAACCATACAAATTATCCAGATAAATGTTAATTTTGTATATAATTTTATATGACTAGCCAATGGGGTCACTGACAATTATTAAACTTGTTCTTAGCTTAGTATTGCTAAATTAATCATAAAATACATCGTGCAGTACTGATACATTTATAAGCGTTTTTATCAGTGTAAATACGCAATTATTTCTCATTATGTCAAAATGTATTTTGTTTGTTTACTTTCAGCAAATTAGTAATTTTTTAAATAATCTTTTATTTCAACTTTCCAATATGCTCACGCCCCCCTCGTCAAGGCATCACGATCCTATAGGGAGTTTGAGAAGCGCTGTTTTAAAAACTATTTTACTTTTTCTTACAACTTTTTATTCGTGCTCAAATATAAATGGAAAAACATACGAATTACAAATATTGTAAATGAATCAATGGAGAAAACTCATTATGAAATTAAATAACAATGAAGATTTCCAAACATTCATACACACAGGGACAAAAAAATTAGGCAAACAAGAAATAATTTGGGATAGCAACGAAACTTGGCATGAAGGTGCATGTCGGAGGATATGTAAAGGATTAGAAAAATACAGCGTGATTGCGCAATACGTATAGCTGGTAGAGTTGCGTTTAACGTCATTCTCCGTGGAGTATAAAACAGGTTAAACCAAAGCTTGTTTGAGTGTACTGAATCGTTTGCAAAGGAAGAACTGAGATAGACATGCCATTACGCCGCTTTCGAAGACAGTATGAACAGCTGTCGCAGTTTGAGAGGGAGAGAATCATCGGCATAAGGGAAGCTAGGTGGTCAGCTAGGCTAGTAGCTCGTCAATCAGGCCGCTCTGACTGTGTTATGAGGAGGCGTTGGGGTTAGTGGATCCGAGATATGACATTTACACGAAGACTAGGCTCAAGACACCCTCGACGACTGGTCTGTCGAGGAGACCACAGCATATTGAGAAATGCACGCGTACAGCCAATTGCATCATCAACCGTCATCTAGGCATAGGTAGCACCTTCAGTAGGGACCCTGTGCCTTCTCGAACCATAAGAAGGCACCTTGCTGAAAGACATTTGGGATCGTGGCGCCCATTACTTGTGCTCTCTAGCGACGAATCTAGATTCAATCTCAGCACAGTGATGACAATCAAGTTCGTGTGTGGAGACCCCGTGATGAAACCATCAATACTGCCTTTGCTTTACAGCGACATACTGCTCCGACAGCTGGTGTAATGGTATGGGGTGCATTTGCCTACAATACACGGGCACCGCTAGTATTGATCCGTGGCACCATGAAAGCCCAGCAGCATCTGCATGACATCCTGAAACCACATGTGTTGCCACTCATGCAACGGATCCCAGGAGCCATTTTTCCACAATACAATACTCGGTCTCACACTGCAAGGGTGTCACAAGACTGTCTACGTACTGTTACTACCCTTCCTTGGCCTACCCAATCGCCATTTTTGTCTCCAATCAAGCATATCTGGGTTCATTTGGGCATCCCAGGAGTTTGAATGAACTAGAGGCAAGGTTGCAGCAAATATGGAACGAAATGTCTCAACACGTCATAGAGCACTTGTATGTGTTAATGCCCGATCGAATCGCATCGGGCATTCGCGCTAGAGGGGGTTTAACGGGAACGAAATTCGCTGTTTTTTTTTTGCTTTTTTTCTCTGAAATAAATAATTATTTTTCTTTGATTTTCTAATCATTAACTTATATCAAAATAGTCATTTCGAATGTAAAATTTCTCTCTCTTTTCATTTTGACCACTCCTTCTTGGTGCACTAATTTTTTTGTCCTTGAATGTAGTGTTATAATCAATAATACTATTGAAATACACAAAATATAAAAGAAAGTATAAACGATATTTGAGCCATGATCATATGAAGATGACAAGATGCTGTATTTATGTAAGGATAATCAATTTAGATTTAAAATTAAATTCCCTACACAACATTTAATTTTTATTTTCCATTGCATCTTTAAAGTAATAAATTAAACAACCAACAACTTCTCCTAACATATGTGAAGTATCGTTATTAGTTATGGGTTATACTTGAAAGTTAATGATAACATATAGGGCTATAAAATATAATGATCTGGGATAAGAAGTGTTTTCTGTGTGAGCCATCTGTTAGGAGAAGTTGTTGGCTGTTTAATTTATTACTTAAAGATGCAATGAAAAATAAAAATTAAAAATGTTGTATAGGGAATTTAATTTTTAAATCCCCTCTAAAATTAAATTATCGGGAATTATAGATAATTATAGGGAATTACGGGCTCTTCATTCGGCTCTCTTGAGTCTGCAAGCTCAGTCGCTGGAAAGGTGCATTAGAGTCAAGTTAAGGGATTAAGCCTTAGCCGGCAAAGTTACGGGAATTTCTAATATCCGGTTTTGGATTTTCTTTCACCATCCCGAAAATGACCATAAATGTACTTTTTCCGCTCCTCCTTCATGTCAATCTTCTGCCATGGTCTGCGTAATAGACAGTCGTCCAGAATTATCCGGTAAAGTAGCTACAACTTCTCATATCGGAAATCAGATTCAAATCTCAAAACATGTCTGGGACAAAGCTTTCATGCTCCAAGGCTTTTAAAGAAAGCCCCTGGAATGAGTGAGTCTAAAATACAGTAGTCCGGCAAAATTGCAACAATTTCTTAAGTTGGATATCAGATTCTGATTGCTCGAAATACATTAGGGAATACGTTTTCGCACTCTATAAAGTTAGGTCCTGTCAGGTTTATGTCTAAAATACAGTCATCCGGCAAAGCTACAGATACTTTTGGGATTCAATTTGAAATTCGGATTCCGTGCCTCGAAATACACCTGGCACTAACTTTCCATGCACCTTGATCAACAAAATCTGCTTCCGCAGGCACACACATTCTGATATTTTGCAATTTTTTCCGTTTCCCAGATTCTACGCATTTCCGGCAATACAAAATTAATGTCGTCATTAACCCTCTAACCGCATAGCACGGAAAATTCCGTCAGTGTAAAGATGCTTCGAAAATGGACTGCACGGATTTTTCTGCCTTCAAGTAACGTTTTCAAAAGCGGATTAGCCGCACTTTCTGAAATCCTTTCCCCCTTTTAAGGTTTAACATCTTGAAAGATAATGAGGGACGGAAGAAGCAACACAGCAGGAGTTTTATGGCTCGCAGGGAACCCCGTGTTTTGACCCTGGGGCAATCGTAAAAAATCGAGAGGAAATTTCTTTAGACCCCAGGAAGTGTTAATTTGTTACCTCGTATTTTAAAAGTTATGAAAAGTCCCAACGCATAAGTAAAATATTTTACAATTCCCTTTTGGTTTCATATAAATTTCAAACTGTAACAAAAGTTGGAGCGTGTCAGTGCAATCTGCTATTTTATATAGTTAGACAAATTATTTTTTTAAGTATATTATTTCGCTTCATTTTTCTTATTTTAATCAAAGCTTTCAGTTTTTTGAAACATGATTATTTTATTATAACATACCGAAAAAATTAATAAAACACCAAAACTCTTTAAAATTTGGAACCTTTTCAATTTTCCAACCACTAAAAATGAATAAATTTAAACTTCATCAAATCATTTGAAACATTTTCTTACACTTTGATAAAAATAATAACGAAAAAAAACTAATTAATATTTTTATTAGTTTTTTTTTTTTTAAAGATTTCAAAGCCTAAGTGTTCAGGGAAGTTTAAGTACAGTGTGTGTGCCTGGTTATATATTGTTAAAATACACCGAATTATATTTGAATTTTAAGTACTTGAACTTCAGTTTACATCAAAGACAACATGAATGAAGATTTTCACACATTTTTTTTATAACTTGAATTTTTGAATAAATGGTAATCAAAAAGATACGGAATTATTTACAGTAGACATTTATGCATAAAAATAAACATAAAAATCAACTTTAAATTCGAGCTATTGAAAAACATTCGAATTATATATTGTTCAAAAATATCTATTTATACAAAATACCTCAGCATTTTTTTTTAAAGACTAACTGAATAAGTAATTAAAATCTGGATATTTTTTGAAATCTCGACCTTATAAAGCTAAAAATTTTATGTTAGAAATTCCATTTGAAATTTCGAAAAAAAATGCATCGCGCAGTTAAAAATTATTTACCATAGGTTTTAGCAATTATTTGAGTATAATAAAAATTTCAAATTTTATTATATAGCTTCTTTGGTATCTTTTAATATATTTCGGCCGAGGTAGCCGAGTGGTATAGGTATCGGAACGTTGCTTGCTTTGTCACGAGTTCGAGCCCAGTACAACTAAAGACCCGCCGTGTAGGGCAGCGATGCACGTTAAATCTGTCTAGAGCTGAAACGTCCTCCCGTTGATGTGGTGTGGTAGTTAGGAGAGGGGGGTGCCAGCTCAGGTGTCGTCCACGTCACTTGACCATGGTTCAAAATTACGTGGTCCGTCGCCAAAAGCCCTCGTGTAGCTGAACAGTGCGACGTTAATATTCAATCATTCATTTAATATATTTCGAAGATTTCATACAATTCAGTTGAAAAACGCATGATAAGAGCAAAAAATATACTAAAAAAATTGAAGAATATACACTTGCAATAAATTCTTACATAGAAGCAAAACTGAGAAGCTAAAGCGTAAGAATAAAAAATTTGAGTATATCTGAAGTAGTTTTCGAAAAATGTTTATAAAATTTGTGTGCGTTATGTTATACTTAATATTAATTAAATGGTTAAAAGAATGTGTTAATATTAGTCATGTAATCGTTTGATGACACATTCATATACTAATAAAAATTGTCATGGTCATTGATGCGAATGTCAAGAGAATTTTATGTAATTTTAAATTCAGACATTAAGATATTGATGTAGAAAATATAAAACGACCATCTAAAATACACGAAAAATGCAGTCTGCTATAAAATGATCTTGACAAACAAAATCCGGCATTTTCACTTACTATGGCAGAGCCGGCTTAGTCAGGGGCGATCTGGAAAACAGAGAGAGAACCGCGGTTTTGATGGATGTCGCTCTAGCTTTTAAAGCTCCCAGGAAAAATTATATATATAAATTACAAATGCAAAAATAAATCTTGTAATTTTCCATACATTTTTATAACAACGAATTGTGGAATTGGCTTCAATACATTGTTGTGTTTTGACAATATCTAAGATAACCAACCCCACTTTAGATAGATTTGTACTACTTTTTCTTAACCGTATTCCTTTTAAAATTAATTCGTGCAGCCGAAATACACCTTTTGTACCCTTAAAAATTTATGTAAACTATAACGGTTAATTTTAATTTATGCAACTTGTGAAATGTTCATAATTAACCATTTCCGTCTAAACAGTTTACATGGAAAAAAAAGTTTGGACTCCCTCATTCATTAGGGATTTATATAAGATTCTAACATTTAATTTTATTTTTCACCGAATAGGATTGAGTGGTAGTGTATAGTACTTCCACACCACAGGTCTGAGTTCTATTAACGGGCTGCGCAAGGTCAATCCCTGCCTTTCATCCCCGCTACATTGGGTCGATAAATGAGTACCAAGCTTGCTTCGGGTCTTAAACACTGAAGGTCTCTCTTGAGACAGACCACTAAATCCGGACATCTGTTCATGCACCTCAGCGTCCAATGGTCACGTGTATTATGATGGGCACAGTAGTTCCTGGCCCTCATGGATTGTTGTGCCACTGAGTTTAAGTCTTAAGTTTGAGGATTACCTCATTTTGGGGATACCCCTTAGATAAACATGTATTTCCACTCATTTGCAATTAAACGTTTTTCTTTCAATTACGTTTATTTCAGAAGGAAGTTTGATTTTTCAAATGTGTTTGCTTAATAACATGTATATTTTTGTATTATATTAAAAATTTGATCAGTCCAAAATTACATGTTTTTTAGCTCCTCTAAAAGCTTTTAGGATTTTACGACTGATCTTACAATCCATATACGTTTTATAGTAGTGTATTTAAAATGATAAAGACATTTTTACGACTGTGTGAGCTGTTATGCCTCGTTTATAAATATAAAAAATTGCATTCAGCTACAGTTTTAAAATGTACTGAAATAAGTGGAGGAATAGGATACTTACATATTATGAATATTTTTGAATGCAGTAAGATATATTTATATTTCAGTTTCTTTACAATTTGAATAGAAGTTGTAAGCCATTTTGCGAATAGTTTGATGTTGAGTATAAGCCCATAGGCTGTTTAATATTATAAAGTGTTTTACTTTGATACCAGCACACACTAAAATAAGGCTCATTTGCAGTTATATGATCAGCTTCAGTGATATTTAAATTTTCAAAAATAGTCTACAAGTACGAAAACATTCTTTCACAACCGCACACCACATCTCTCTCATACTATATCTTTCCTACAGCAGGAAATATTTGTGTATACTGAAAAATTTAATACAGGATACATTTTCAAGTGTTAAATTTGTTTTTAAAATTTGGTATGAATACATTGTGGAACTGTCGGTTAACTTCACTGAACAAAATTGTTTTAAAAGTACTGTGTTTTGAAAGACAAAATTAATTAGGGAGAACTTTTATCACAATAGAATTTGTAATGACTGAATTGTGGGAAAATGTAGTTACCGATGTGTGACATTTTTCCTTGTAATAAAAGAAACAGAAAGATAAGAAATTTAACTTGAATAGAAAATGGCTAGAAGTACTGTCATGCGCATTTGAAGAAGGATATCCCCCATTAAAATTAAAAAATATTGACTGAATGTGTGTTATGTCCATCACAAATGCCGATGTAGAAAAGGATTTTTTATTTAATACAAGAAGTTCGAAAAAGAGAACACTAGGAAGGAAAATTTAATTTTTTTTCCGAAAAATATTCAGTTAACATAAAAATATCTTTTATATGATTTTAATTAAATAAATTAAAAGTATTGAAATCCTATATTATGCTATTTTAAATTAAAAATATAACTGAATAGAGAAATATCGGTTTTACTTCATAAATATAATCATCGTATGTAATATTTATTGTGTTATTGTTTAAAAATGAGATAGGGCCTTTGCTCTTTTTACCTCATTACTTTTTTAAAAAATAGGAAAGTGAGCGCTATTCTTACTCTCATATTCAAAAATGAATACAGGATACTTTTTTCTGGTTCAAATCGCAATACCAAAAATATATATATATATATATATTTTTAATTTTAAAAAATGACAGAAAAATAAATTTTCTTTGAAGAAAATATAATTATTTTTCAACTTCTAATATACTATTTATTTCATTTTTTCCTCTTTTTTTTACCTTTCATTTCGTTTTTAATTTTACAGTGACTGAACATATAGGAGAAAGAAACACCGAATTCCACTACGCTTTCAAAGAAGATTGCCCAAGGCAACTTAACAGCTAGCTGTAAACGATTGATCTCTTGTTTCTTACTTTACAAAGGGACCGAACTGGGGCGTAAAATTGTCCCCGTTCGACCTCCCAAGTTCTAAAAGGGGGAAAGGAAAGTAGTCTGTTGCATTTTTGAAGGGAATCGCAAAATAAGAGTTAAACGGTTTCGGAATAACTTTTCAGGAGGAAGGTATCCAGTTAGATGGTTAATCGAGATAAGAACTGTCGTATACTTTAAGTTAGACTAAATGACACACAATATGCAAAATTATGTCAGGATCGGTTGAGTAGTTTCGGAGTTCAACGCGGACAAACACTGTGACACGTAATTTTTATATATAAAGATATCACTCACTTAGTTTTGTCATTTTAGAGAGGCTTTTACGGAACTTGTGAATTTAACATGCAGCCATCACATTACTACCCTACTCATGCCAGTTTTTACAAAAAACAAGAATCCAGTCTTTGATTCGTTTGAAGCTCGCTATTTTAATTCCTGGATATTTCAGTATAATTACTCCACGACTTTAGATTTACATAACTGCTAGAATTTTATTTTTTTTTAAATTAAATTTTGTCTATTTTCTCTTGAGAAAAGAAAACAGATTTGGCATTCATTAGCAACTTATGATTTTGTCACCAGAACTAAAGAAACGATTTATTTAAAATTCCTGTAAAGATTGAATTTCCTAAGCAAATAAAGACGCTTTTTTTATGCAATATCTTAGAAGTCTGGTGCTCAAGTATTTTCCAAAAACCACACGCATATAGTTTGTAAAAAATTAATTATTTATCTTCGCTTTAACATGTGATTATTACATTCCTATTCATAACTTACTATGTGATTCTGATTGAGACTATGCTCGGCCATCAGATTCGATCATTCGATAATGTCGACAAAATACTGGCATTAAACAGTATAAATAACTAATAGTCTTTTTTTAAAGCAATATGTTTTTCATAGCAGAGAATATGTCGATGAGTGTATCGTAATACTTTAAGATTCCCTTTTTGGATAACCTAAAAAGATCGCCAAATGCAACAAGTTTGTGATGTACCCCCGCCAAAGGTGTTGAATCGATAGGGCTGGAGCTCCTGATCTCGTGCTGAGATCTTCATCTCCTGTCGTTCACAATATGGTTGTTACTTTCACATTGGTTATTTGCCCATTTTTTAATTTTTAAAAAATAATACAATATAAAGAATTAAAGTGATTGCCAAATGGTTTTTTTAAAAAATAGTACTAAGGTGTATAACGAACTGGAAGCAGTATGTTTGCGTTTGGCTGTCGTGTGGGGTGAGACGATGTCTCAGGCGCCTGTCGGTTCGCCCTCCGAAGAGGGGTGGAACCGGCGGCAAAAATCAGTTGCGCTGGGCGGCTGGGGTAGGGAGAGACCGGCGAACCGGTTTTCCTTTCCTTCGCCGTCCGAAAAAATGGAGTGGCCGCAGGAGCGGTCGGATTTAAAGATCTTAGTGTAACTTTACGCTCGTCCAATGGGGAGGCAGCTACTGAGAAGGGGGTGGAGTCGGTTGAGAAAAAGTTAGTCAGAGATCAGGGTGAGAGACAAGTCTCTCTGTTATAATTAATGTTATAATAAAATATTTCGGGGTCTGTTAAAATTAGGATCTGGGGTGTAAATTTCATTTTTTCTTAGAGTTCTATTGTCGATTGATTCTAGGTTAGTAAAGAACTTAGTAGCTATTTTCTTAATGTTCTCCCGCACAGTTGTGAGATTCAGCGCGAATCTAAGATTCGCGTTTCTCACAAACCATGGGGAGTTTGTTAGTTTTCTTATCGTTACAGTTTGAGAAGTTTCTAGTCTGTTAATATTAGTTTTTGTAGCATGCCCCCAGACGGGAGAAGCGTAAAGGAGTACTGGTCTGAGTATGGAAGTATAGATAAGCAACCTATTTTTAATTGTCAACGGAGAATTCCGAGTAAAGTAGGGGTAATAAAGACAAGCTAAGGCTCGAAATTTATTATCAATTTTAGTTATATGATCTTTAAATGAGAGGTGTTGGTCCAACGTGACACCTAAGTAATTTACTGACTTTGACCAGGGGACCGGGTGGTTTTGTACGTATACTGGCGGTGGCTTGTGAGTGCCGTGTCCTGCAGAGAAGAAGACTGCTTCAGTTTTCTCATGATTTATGGAAATTTTCCATTTTTTATACCAGTCCTCTAGCTCTGCGAGGTGTCTGTGGAGAAAGTGAGTGATGCAATTATTGTTTGCACTTTGCGTGAGGATCGCAGTATTGTCCGCGTAAAGGCAGACGGTCGTTTGTCGTGTTTTTGGAATGTCGTTAATGTATATATTAAATAAGGTGGGAGAAAGGAGTGCGCCCTGCGGCGCCCCCGCCCTTATTAGCTTTGTCGAGGAGTGAGTGTCGTTGACTCTGACGGCGAAGGATCTGTTATTTAGAAAAGATTTTATTATCAGTATGAGTTGGGGAGGAGCATTAATTTTTATGAGCTTATAGAGTAAGCCCGTATGCCATACACGATCGAAGGCCTTCTGGATATCCAGAAAAACGGCCCCGGTGTAATTTTTCTCTTTGAATCCAGACTTGGCATACTCAACTACCCGGAGCAACTGGTGCGATGTGGATAGTTGAGGCCTGAATCCGTGCTGTTGCGAGATTAGTATCTTGTTAGTGGTGAGATAGTTATTAAGTCTTGAGAGAATTAGTCTCTCTGCTAGCTTGGAAAGCACAGGTAGCAAGCTGATCGGCCTATAGCTGTCAGCGGCGCCACGGGGCTTTCCAGGTTTTAGTATGGGGATCACCGAAGCATGTTTCCAGGATTCTGGAAAATGTCCGGTGATGAAAATATTAGAAATAATGTTAGTTATTTGAAAAATCACCGGAAGGGTGAGATTTCGAAGAATCTTGTTAGTAATCCCTTCCCTGACTAGAGCGCGCTTAATTTGTGCTTTCTTAATATAATTAAGAACCTCCGATGGCATGGGAGGGGGGAGAGGGGGCATCGAAATTATTCTCATTCAAGAAATAATTTTCGACTACCCTGTTAATAATGAAATCAGAGGGGTGAGTAATGTTATTTTCTTGGAATTGTTTTTCCAAGGAGCATGCAATCACCGCGGCTTTGTCAGAGTCCGTGTGTGCGATCCCGCCCTGGCCATTAAGGACGTAAACTGGGGACTTCTTCTTTCTGAACTCTTTCGACATTTCCCAGAGGGATCCGTCGTCGGGGTCGAGAGCTCGAAGTTCGTCCTCCCAGGTCTTGTTTTGGAAGGCCTTGACCTTCCTGTGTATTCTGTTCTGAATGTTGTTCAACACTCTCTTGTCGCTTGGATCTCGCGTGAACTGCCAGACTTTTCTGGCTCTGTTCCGTTCGATCATAAGCTGTCGGATCTCTTCCGAAACGTAGTAGGAATTCCCACCTCGAATCGGCTTGGAAGAGAGTGCGTGTGTGTTTATGATCGCGTCGGTGAGGTCGGCAACTTGTGTGTCGACGTCTTCCCCCGTGCGCGCAGTGATTGGGTGAAAAGTGTAGTGGGCGGGACTTAGGAGTTCTCGAAAGGCCGCCCAGTCTGTAGTAACGATTCGCCTCGGAAAAGCGAAACGTCTGTTTGTGTCGAATGAAATAATTAATGGGTTGTGGTCAGAACTTAACTCTGCGATCGATTCCACTTGGCTGAGCCAGTGGATATTTCTCGTCAGAGCAAAGTCTATGATGGATGCGGAGTTGTGGCCAAAGCGTGTAGGTGTGGTTGGGTAGCGTGTAGGTAGGTGTGGCGTATCTGTACTGTCAATTAGATTTCTGATAATGTTGCCTCGGTTGTCGTTTCTCCGACAACCCCAGGAAGTATGGTGGGCGTTAAAATCTCCGCAGATGATGGAAGCGCCGCCAAGGCTGAAAAGTGCTTCCACATCGGTGTGAATGTGCTGATAACTCACGCTGGGTGAGATATACAGTGAAGTGATGACTAGTGGGTCGCCTCCGGGCGGGGTGAGGTGACCGAGGTCGCTTCCACCGTACCCATTGGCGGTGTCGGTGTGTGGTGGTGGGGGAGGGAAGACTTGAGTAAAATTACCGTGCCGCCTCTCGAAAGATTGCTGGTGGTGCGTGGTCTATCGTTGCGGTAGACCGTGTAGTTTGGAATGTGAATGTTATCGCCCGGTCCCAGGTGGGATTCTTAGATTAAAAATACATCGGGATGGTGCTTATCTATGAAGTCACGCACCTCGACAATGCGTGACTTTATTCCGTTCGCATTCCAGGATGCTAATCTAAACCCGAAGCAACTAGGGTCCATTAATTCAAGCTGATAAGGTGACGGTAGAAAACATCTACCCGTTCATTTCCTTGAGCATTTCTCAACTGTCTACCCAGCTCTAAGAGAGATGGGTAGTCAGTAAAGAATTTTTTAAGCTCTAATATCGCGTCCATAAAACCGAAGTTTTCGGACTCGATAGTCTTTGGGTTATTTCTGTTTCTATTTTCTTTAGGGGGGTTGGGGGTTGCCTCGGGTTTCGATTGGGCCGGCTCGGACTTGTCGAGGGGTGGCGCCATCTGCTTGTCATTTTTGACAGCATTTGCAAAAGAAACTCCTTTCTGCACGGTGGCAGAAGAAGTACTAAAAATATTACTATTATTAACAATTTTGTTATTCCTGTTTTGGGAGGCTTCTCCCTTTTTTGGTTTTGGCTTTGGGAATTTTGGACAGCGGTGCGAGTTTGCCAGGTGTCCTTTCTGCTGGCAATTAATGCAGGTGGGGTTTTCGATTTTTGATTTAATAGGGCAGTCACCTGTCTTGTGTGGCTCACCACATTTTAAGCAACGGGTCTCTATATGACAATTACTCGAAGAGTGGTGGAACAGGTTACAGTTGTAACACTGTGTCGCACCAGGTCTTCGGTTAAATGAGTCTATTTTAATAGTGAGAAAGCAGCATGTTTCCAGCTGAAAAATGTCAGGGGAGCCCGGAAGCTTCTTTAACTCTACCATGAAAATGGGGAGTTTGAATTTAGATTTTGCCTTCGTGAGCTGGGCGACTTTAAAAACATTAAAGCCCCGCTCAGTCAGGTCAGCGCGTATCGCGTCAATATCGGTTGAAATTGGAAGGCCTTTAATTACGACCTTCTGGGGGCGGACCTCTATGGGGTCAATAGCGTGGAACTCTTCGTTCTTTTCAGTAAGGAAAGCTGTTATTTCCCTGTGCTCATCCGCGGTAGAGGCGAGAATCTTCAGGAATTCCCCTGACAGTTTTGACCTGGATTTCGGCCACTTTCTAGTTACTTCCTGCATTATCAAGTTGTAATTATTTTTGAATTTAAGGTGGATAAAAGGAATCTTGGGGGGGCAACTGGCACCGCTGCGTTGACCGAGTCCGGCATCGCGCTGCTTCCAGCTAGAGCGTTAAATTTATTCTGGACGTTAACAGGTGCGTCCGCACCAATAGAATAGTTTTGAAGGATTTTTTGCTTTTTCGCCACCTTAATTGGCGAAGTGAAACCCTCGACACGATTGGTTTTCTTGTTTTTAGTTTCATCAATTTTGGGATTATTTTTATCGTTAACATTATTTTTCAAATTTGAAATACTATTAGCTAGGAAAAATTGAAGCTTTAGAGCTTCTTCCTCATTCTGTTTTACTATTTGTACTGCGTTAAGTTTACAATGAAATTGGCAATCCGGTATTGGGCAAGAACCAAGTGAAAGTAACTCACCCTTCTGTTGCTCCATGAGGTTCTTGTGGTGCTCTTTGTCCTTGAAGGATTCGTTCGAAATCCTCCTTTGTCTTTTTGAATTTGCCGTTCTTCATTCTGGCAAGGGTCAGATCCAAAAAGTTCAGTCGGTCTAGTACGAATTTTATCTCCTCTTCGAGGAGTGACATCTTCTCGCATCTCTCACGATCAGTGGTGGGTGGATGTTCCGTGTCCATGTTGGAATCGGGCAGATCAGGCGGTTTTTGCAAAAAAATTTACCCTTGTGTCTGCTTCAAAAACTATTATTCGTTCTCATTTTGTTTGTGCTAGAAGCTTCTTAGCTTTTATCGAACATATGCCAAAAGCATCTCCAGCTACAATGGTTTTCTAAATTAAACAACGATGCACTGAACCAAATGACAAATTCCACTGTAAAAAAAGGAGACTGTTCTAAAGGTATTAAAAAATCGAATACAGACATACAGCTTAAATACAACTATATCTTTGTGCGGTGTAAAAGAAGAATTTTGTATAACTTCAGTTGAAAAAATACAAACCAACATAAATGGGCTCCAATTCGTCCCAAATCGTATACTAAAAATACGTAGGAAAAAAATCAATCAAAAAGTGGCAGGGCATAACCCTACTTTTGGTGGATGAAACTACACAGAAAGTATTTTTATATCTTGGTAATTCAAATTATTATTCCAAAATAACAAAATGAACTACAAAACAATCTTCACCACTATTTTAAGGCAACATTTTTACAAATAAAAAAATGGTAAAATTGTCAAATCGGCCACTGGTCCGCCAAATTTTGAAAAATCGCCAATTTGGTGCGTTTTTAAATGGTGTGTTTGGAGTAGCATCCCTACAATTTTGCGATTTTGAGCCTTTATCGATTTGGTGAGAAACACTTGGCGGGATAAGTGGGCGATACGACAATTCAACAAAAAAATAATGCTGAGTAGACAAATGATAAAGATTTGATACACTGGAGGAGAATCTGAGTATTTCAAGCACCGTAAAATACGACGTATAACGCGCACCGATACTTTAAAGCGGCATTTTTTAAAAATTTTAAGGTGTTAAAATTTTCGCCGTATAACGCTCCTTTTTTGCGAAGAATTGAGTGAAGATTAATGTCACATTGTTGAGCTACACGAGGGCTTTTGGCGACGAACCTCGTAATTTCGAACCATGGTCAAGTGACGAGGACGACACCTAAGCTAGCACTTCTTCTCTTAACTTACACATCAACGGAAGGACGTTTGAGCTCTTTACAGATTTAACGTACATCGCTTCCCTACATGGTGGGTCTTCTGTTGTACTGGGCTCAAACTCATGACACGCCAGCCATGATCCGATACCTTGACCACTTGGTTACTCTGGCCACCCCCTTTTTTATGAAGAAACTTGAAATGTAAGTGTGCAATGTTCTTATGTTTTGAAGTCATTTATTTGAGGTGTTATATCAAAATTTTGAAGAAATAGTATACTTCTAGAACTACAACGCTCTAAGTTCATAAAGAATTCCGTTTCTTTTAAATAAACAGTATTTCGATACATATAAAAGCTTAGTTGTTTTGTAAGCACATCTCTATTTTAATTTTTGTGGTATCCGGAGTATAACGCGCACGCGTAAATTTCGATCCCATTTTTTGGGTTAAAAGTGTGCGTTATACGCCGGATTTTATGGTAACCATTATGTTAATCGCAACTGAGATAATAAAATTCTTAAAAGTTAAACGGGTATTAAAAAAACTTCAAGACTGAGAATTACACGGACAAGTTAACGATTATATATGCATTTTAAGATTGAGAATTGATCTATTGATTGATTATTAACGTCGCACTGTTCAGCTACACGAGGGCTTTTGGCGACGGACATCGTAATTTTGAACCATGGTCAAGTGACGTGGACGACACCTGAGCTGGCACCCCCCTCTCCTAACTACCACACCACACCAACGGGAGGACGTTTCAGCTCTCGACAGATTTAACGTGCATCGCTGCCCTACACGGCGGGTCTTTAGTGGTACTGGGCTCGAACCCGTGACAAAGCAAGCCACGGTCCGATACCTATACCACTCGGCTACCGCGGCCACTTAAGATTGAGAAAATACACCTTAAATTTCCAATAATAACACTCAAATTTATGACATAAATTTTAAATAAAAATTAAAACTGCTCTAGATTTAAAATTTAGAATGTCAAGTGGTACAACAAGATTACAGTTATTCATTCAAATAATAATTGAAAAAATAACAAAAATGTAATATTTTGCTCTTTGTACTATATAGCTTTTATATAGGGCAAGAAAGTCAAATTTAAAAAGCTTCAGTCTGACAAATGTGTGTATAATTAATTATTTTTCTTTTTCCTCTTCTGTTTGCATGAATTTAACTGTTTCGGGGTTGTGTATCTAATATTTTCAAAACATAAATATAAAACAAACTTTACAATAAATATAGATTTCAAAAATTAGGCAATTATACATTAAAGTGTCAAACTGTTATCAAATAGTTTAAATTAATTTTAATAAATGCAATAAACAGTTAATATGCAAATAACATCAATGGATAGTTATCCATACATTTCCCGATTATTAACAACACATTGCTAAAAAAAAATTGTGACATGAAATGCATAAGCCGCTTAAATGTATAGAGGAAAATTTCCTTATATTACTTTAAGAATAGTGAACCAATTGTTTTGTTGAATTAAAATTAGAAGGAAAGCCAAAGTATTTATTTGAAGAAAGCACAATGAAACGTATTTATAGCATTAGAGAAGAAACAATTCAGAATAAAAAATGGGTGTACGAGTAGTTGATTTAGTCTGACTTTAGCATACTCATTCACAACCTAATATAAAATAGTGAGAATTTTGATTTCCGTTCCATGTTAAAAAAATAAAAAATAAGCATGATGTAATAATGCATCTGAAGATAAACGAATTTCAGGCGGATAAAAACCTCTATTCATTTATCTCTGAGAAGTTTGCATTAGTAATTGTGAATAGGCCGACTCTCACCAAGAAATGAACTGACGCGAACGGACCTTCTTCTGGTTGGAGGGTTAATGGAGCGCCTGATTTCCTAGGAAAATCTAAATCTCCAATCAGTCAATAGTTGGGGAGTGACATTAATTTGATAATTTGCCCTTTTTTAGTTTAAAGTAGTTTTATTTATGAAAATTGTAATTTAAAGTTTAAATTTAATGATTGCCAGTACAGGTGAAACGTGTGAAAAATCTGGAAGCGATTTGTTTTGTGTCGTTCAGTGATTTGAATCGGTGCCTACCGAACTCTGTAAGAGTTGGCGGAAGGAAGGTGTATCGGCGCGGTAGGGGAAGGGATCAGCATGAGCCGTCGCCTTTCCTACTTTGCCGGGTGAAAGTGGCGAAAACAAAACGAAAATTAGATTTAACGGGTGCCAGCGAAATGAATCGCTTATACCCAAATTCGCGGAGAGAAAGTAGCAATGAAAATCAATATCTGAATACACTCCCCCGCAGGGGGGGTGAAAGTGGCCGTCGGGAACGGCCGTATTTGAGAGTTTTAGCGCGAGTTTTGCTCGACCAATCAGGGGGCAGCAGCTCGCGTGGGGGGGCGGGATCAGGCGGGATTTGTCAAAAAAAGTTGATCTTGAGATTTGGGGAGATGAATTTTAAAGAATATTTCTAGGTCTATTAAAAATAGGGTCTGTGGTGTATATTTCGATTTTTCTAAGGGTTCTGTTATCGATTGTTTCTATATTGTTGTAGAATTTTATTGCAAGTTTCTTGATAGTATCCCGGATGGTTTTGAGATGAGGCGCAGGCCTAATGTCTGCGTTTCTCATAAACCATCGGGCATTCGTGAGGTGTCTTATAATGGCGTTTTGAGATTTTTCTAGTAAGTTAATATTTGAAATAGCTGCATGCCCCCAGACTGGAGAAGCATATAAGATCACTGGTCTGATTATAGAGGTATAGATAAGCACTCTATTTTTTAATGTCAGTGGTGAATTCCGAGCGAAATAGGGGGAATACATACATGCTAGAGCTCGGAATTTTTGTTTAATGTGTGATATGTGATGTCTAAAAGTTAAGTGTTCGTCGAGGGTGACTCCAAGGTATTTTACGGTTCTGGACCATGGGACCGGGTGATTTTGGATGTGGATTGGCGGTGGTTTTCTTGTGTTGCGTCCTGCGGAGAAGACTGCTTCAGTTTTCGTTGGGTTTATGGAGATTTTCCATTTATTATACCAGTCCTCTAGCTCCGCTAGGTGCCGGTGTAGAAAGTGTGTAACGCAAATTTTATTTGCGCTTTGAGCTAGGATCGCTGTGTCGTCTGTGAAGAGACAAACAGTTGTGTGTCTTGTCTTTGGAATGTCATTGATATATATGTTGAAGAGGGTAGGGGAAAGGAGGGCCCCTTGCGGGGCACCCGCTTTTATGTTTCTAGTCGTGGAGTACGTGTCATTTACTCTGACCGCAAAGTTTCTGTTTGATAGGAAAAATTTTATTATCAGGATTAGTTGAGGGGGAGTATTAATTTTAATGAGTTTATAAATTAAACCCACATGCCATACACGGTCAAAAGCTTTCTGGATATCCAGAAAAATAGCCCCCGTGTATTTTTTGTCTTTGTAGCCGGTTTTAACGTACTCGACCACCCGGAGCAACTGGTGCGAAGTGGATAGACGAGGATGGAACCCGTGTTGGTGAATTAGTATGTTATTGTTAGTAAGGTGAGTATTGAGTCTCGTGAGAATTAGTTTCTCAGCGAGTTTGCTTAGTACTGGAAGGAGACTTATTGGTCTGTAGCTATCAGCTAATTCTTTCGGCTTACCTGGTTTTAGTATGGGGATGACAGAAGCTGTTTTCCAAGAGCTTGGAAAATGGCCGGTAGTAAAGATATTTGAGATAATGTTTGCTAGTTGGAAGATAACAGGTAGGGTGAGGTTTTGGAGAATTTTATTTATGCCCTCCCTGCCCGAAGCTCGTTTAACTTTCGTTTTCTTTATATAATTTATAAATACTGAAATAAATATAGATTTTGAGAAGAATCGGGGAATTCCTGTTTTTTCATTGATTGGGCATTCTTTGCGCTGAATGCTCTCTCTAATAGTCTATGTATACAATTATTTCTGTGTCGTGGTAAGGTAATTATTGCAAAAAAATTTTAAAGTGTGTGAATGCTTTTTTTTCACCCCATTGTAGGAAAATAGGAACGAATTTGCAAATCCTTTTCTAAAATACCGTTATAACACTTCTGAAAAGAAACGATTATCGAAAATGGTGGTGATTTGAAAGGATCATCAAGTCTTAAGGTATCTAATTTTTTTTCTACTGAAATTCAAAATTTTCCCAAATGATTTTTACATTTATATCTATTATTGCTGTCTTATTTTAAGCTTGGGATATTTGTGTACTTCAAGAGCAACTAATAATAAGTTATCTGTTTTGATGAACACAATATATTTGTAAAAAATTAATTTATAAATTTTTGTTAAAAGAAATATTTTTGATTATCGAAATGGGACAAATTTCTGTTCGAGCTACGACAAGCAGTCAAGGCAACTACAACGTACATAGATTTCAATTCAAGTGGACTGTTAAGGATTTCATATAAATCTCATTTCTTCTGGAAAGGTTGGCACTCCTACATGTACTCAAAGTTTGGATTTAATCGTGCAATCTAAAAGTAATGAATTTACTTTAATTTTATACACCAATGGTTTTAACGATAGAGTGAAAGATTACATGTCCCTTTGGTTAAAAAAGTCTTCACCTGATGAAATATTACTCCAATTCACGTGGGAAATAATTGATTCGAAAGGTAAAATCATTCGAAGAAAATGGATTCAAGAATGGTTGAGTATATAGAAACTCACATAGGTTGGATTACATTCTGCAGAAGTTTTCTCATCGATAATGCAAATAAGATTCTGAATGATGGAAATTTAATTCTGAACTGCACCCTGGAGATTTTAGAAAATAGATCAATACTGAATGCAGATATCGAAGATGACGATGAGCATAAGTTCAAAGCATTATCAGAAATGGGTCAAAACAGGAAACAATTACTTCAGGATATTAAATTTTATGATATTACTTTTAAAGTAGGTAACAAATTTTTTAAAACCCATAAATCTATATTAAGTGCAAGATCTCGTGTTTTCAAATCAATGTTTGCATCATGTTTACCAATTAATTCAGGAAAAATTGAAATATCAGACATTAGTGAGAAAACTTTAACAAAAATGTTTTGCACTTTATCTACTCATGGGAAGTAGGACATCTGGAAGTAAAAGATGCTATGGAGCTTTATTATGCTGCAGATAAGTATGAACTGGACAGTTTAAAGGATATCTGTGTCCAAATAATGGTGGGAAATGTAAAAACAGATAATGTAATAGACATTCTTCTGCTCTCATATAGACATTCTAATCCTAATTTGGAGCTTATATGTATTCACTTTATTGCAAAGAATGCATCAGAAATTCAAGATAAAGCTAAGTGGGTATAATTAATGAAGAATCATCCACAATTGGCAAATAAAGTGTTTAAAAATTTATCATATAACTGATTTTAAAAAATTATCATATAAAGGATTTTAAAAATTTATCATATAAAGGATTTTAAAAATTTATCATATAAAGGATTTTAAAAATTTATCATATAAAGGATTTTAAAGAGGATTGATTTATCTCTCGTCGAACAGTTTTGTAAAGAAAACTAAAAGCAACATCACACATGTAATATCTGATTAATCAATGCATTAAAATTTTGTGTAACAAATAGTTACTAGTATATATACGGCAGTTAATTCATAAACTTGTTGATTCATAATATATTACTATATTGATTCATGTAATTAATTCTTTTAATGAACTTGGTTTTTCCCCTTAGACATAATGCAAGTTAATTGTAATGGGAATAATAAATTAGGTTATAATTTGCTTTATTCATCACAGAATAGTTCTATTTTAAATGTGTAGTGCCAAATAATACAACTATTAAATATAATCGCTCAGTAAATGCTAATGAACTCTTAAAACTTTTTGATAAAATGTTCTTTTCCTCTGAATTGTACAACAAAATATTTTGTAAACATACATAGGCTCAAGTATAGTATAGGAGGGCCACTTTGGATTTGGTGATTTTTCTTCAGATTTGGTAATTTTTTTCCAAATGTCATGGTGAGATAAGGAATTCATTCTATAATAAATAATTCCGATTTAAGTACCTTGGCGACTGCTTATAGTCGCCAAAAAAAGGACTCCCCTATACTTTAACAATATTATTCAGGGATTTTTTACTTCATTTAATACAAGATTAGAAATCCAATATAAGATAATAATTTTAAGAAAATTTTGTAATCACAAACAATATTATAGGTTATTTAACAAGTTCATTAACTGACCAAAAATTTCATTAAAACTTCAGATGTGTATAATTTCAAACATTCATACAATGACTTCCATTTACATTAAAATAGTTTTTAAAATGAAATAGACTGAAAGATAGTTCAAGAAAACCCATAGGGAAAACACTTATATAAATTTTTTAACATAAGTTTTCTATTATAAAAGTATCTAGTACTTTATCTTACCAATAAATATGAATTTTAACATTTATTTTCTTATTGTGTCATCAAAATTGGTAAGTTTATTTAATGAGAATCAAAATGCATCAGTCATTAAGTTGCTGTTTAATATCAATAATTTGCTGAAAATGACGTTACTGATATTAGATCTTGTAATTTTAAATCACTATCACTTATATGTATGTTAATAATGTATTGACCTTTGCACTATATGTGGATTTACAGTTAAGGGAAACATGCAGCAGCATTTTTATTCTGTTAAAGGTCTTGGACGAAACCAGGAATAATACAGTTGATGTTCAAGATTCTTTGTATATATTTTTAAGTGCTGTATTTATTTATTTGTTTTGTAAAGAATATACATTAGCAGTTATGATATTTTTCTGATGTAAGTGGTGTAGTAGATCTTACTTGTTGATATTTTGTTGTATGCATTATAAGAAAATAAGTAATGTTCATTTTTGCTCTAAGCATCTTTGAACGTTAGAAAACATTCCTGTAGAAACTGAAAAATTTATAACTATTCTTATATTCCATATTGAGTATTTTAATTGCATATGCCATAAAGTAATATTTTTTCCAAGCAATAAAAAATCTTAAATCATAATTTTAATTTAAAATATTAATTGCCAACAATATACATAAATATCAAATAAATATTCTTTAGATACTTATATCTGTAAAAAACAAATACATCTTACAATATTCTAAAATGGGCTGCATATTTTTTAAAAAAAATGCACTGCTTATTTAAAAAAATGTTCAGAATTTTTAACGATGGATACTCAAGCCTATAATGAGGACTGCATATTTTAACATTAGTAAAATTAGTCAGAAAGGATAACTAATATTTGATCCACAAATGAAGATGATACACCATTAATCTTAAACTCTTAATTTTGTCAATTTAATGAGGATTTTAAGGTTCTAGTGGATTAAACAGGCTGCCATCTCATTGACTTTCTCTCTCTCTACACTTTTTAACAAAAATCAAACCTATGAGTCAAATATCAACTGTTCGGAGCTCACTATTTAACTCCTGTGTTATTTTAATATTATTACTCCTTAATAATACTTCTCTGTTACTAGCATAACAAGACCAATTACTTTTTTTATAATAAACATATTGATCTATATAAGCATTACTACTTTTAATTTTCTGACAAATATTTAAAATTCCTTTGAATTGTAGAAAATTATCAGTGAAAAACCACATAATTAAGAAATTTGGTCAGATACATTGGACAGAATCTAAGCTGGTCTTCAATACTTTAATTTCCTCATCCAATAAGTGAATTTTAAAGCCACATTAAATTCAATGTGTGCAAAATTCTCTCACTAATCTACACAACAGAATTTAGGTAAAAAAATAATTTTAACTCTTGATTCATTCTCTGAATGAATTCCCTTGAAGCTTACCATCTAATTACTAGACTGCTTTATGATCATTTGGTACTTAAATATTATTCCATCAAACAATTTCACACACCCATGTAATATACTGCTGATTCAAAAAAAAATGCTGTCGGTATCATTTTTATTGTGTACAAATATGTATGGCAGCATTTCTCAAACTAAAGGAGTGTGAGTATATTGACAAGTCGAAAACAAAAGTTTTAATATAATTATTAATTTACTGAAAGGGAGCAAAACCTCTAAAAATAATATACTTATTCACACTGATAGATATTTATAAATGTATCAGTATAACACAAGTATTTGATCATTAATTTATCAATACTAAAACAAATACAAGTTTATTAATTACTTGGTTTCACCTATATGATGCTGCACTAAAATGTGATACCAACTCTTGGGGAATGTACTAGGTCTGTAATGGTAAAATGCACTGAAAAAAAAATCTAGTATTTACTAGTGATTTCAATGGGCTTATCATATGCAAGGTATAATACTTATCTTGGTAATTTGTGTAGTTTATAATTAGAGTCATCACCTGAGCAATCAAAGTATGTTATTATTGCATTCACAATACAAAGCTGCTGTATGAAAGGGAGGGGGTGCAATGAAAGTTATAACTGAAAATTGGTTCACAAATATTGAAATTTTAAGATGCACTGATGTATGGGAATGGTTTTCTGCTGTCGGCTGCATATTGTAACAATAGGAGACTGTTGGATGGTGTAATATAGAAATACCAATTATATTAATTATAAAATCATCATTTTTAACAAAATTAAATATAATTTGAAAAGAACAGTATACAAAATTAATATATTTCACATTTTCCATTCAATGTATTAAAATCTTAAGTTCCATGTAAAAAGAAACCTCTTCAGAATGAATAACTATACAAATTATGATGGAATGTGATAAATTGGAAGACGTATTTACTGTGTGTGGTATATGTCAGTTATAGGGAGCCTGATTCCAAATATGGTAATATATCATATTCTGATTAGTATTGATATCCTATTCATTGATGTCTTAAAATTCTGATCTTAATAATGCATCACCAACAAACAATTGTACAAAGGGTTATTTTTTTATAATTATAAAAAAAGTTTTATTATTTTAAAACAAATTTAATTTTGTTTTATTCATAAAGATTGCAGAACATTTTATGGTATATTTATATGAGAAAAAATATTACATAAATTATATGTTTCAAAACATTTGAAGAATTTCCATTCTTATTAAATATTTTATAATCCTGAAATAAGCTTCTGCTATTACATTATATGCATTTTAGATTAATATTTATTTTATGTTTCTTTATCGTGATTTTAAATCTATTTTTTTATTTTCTTGTCATTATGTTTTATTTTCATAATGAAATAATTCTCATGATCTAGAATTCCATTTATAGAAGACTTACACTTTATTTACTGTTAGAGAATCAAACTTGCATTAGTGTTGACTTAACCCAGAAATAAATTGGATAATACATATGTTGGCAACAACTTGAAAAATCAGTTACCATCCCATTGACTCTATGACCAGTCACTACTTATTAATGTTTAACCTATATTACTCCCATATCACAACTAAGGAATTTGCATTTCATTGGTTTACTGAGGTATAAATTCACTATTTACTCCAATCTTAACATGCATTAGTTAAGTTTTGATTTGCTTAAAACAGTGTCAAAAAACATTTGGTACAGTGGGTGATCGGTTAACGAACATAATCCGTTCCAAGACTATGTTCGTTAACCAATCATCGATTCACCATAGACTTCTATGTGAAATCGATTAATTCCTTCTGGAGACCCTAAAAATTAAATTTTAAAAAATGTATAATTTCTTAGTAAGTTTTTTAAAAAATAATACATACATATTGTCTTGCATATTAATCAGTCCTTTTCATTTTTTGCTTATGGGGCATTGAAGAACATGTCCAGTGTCAATTGCTTTTCTCTCTTTTTCAGGATTTTCCAGAAGTAATTAATAGCATTGTTGTTCTAAAGATCCCCAACCCTACTGACATCAGCTTGGTTTGGGTGCCATTCTAAGACCATTGCTCTGACAGCCTCCCACTTTTTCAAAAGTCTTTAATGGCAGATGTCGGCATTTGTCCTCTTTCGACTTCCTTTTGTGTCAGAAGAAGACCCATTTCGCTGTGTTTCTTGGTGTTCTTCATTCAAAATTTCTTGGAGTTCTTCTGTCGTTAGTTCATCTTCATGTCCCATTATGAGCTCTTCTATGTCATCCTCATTCACCTCCAATTCCAGATCTCTAGCAGTTGTCAAAATTTCATCCATAATTTCAAGGGTGTATTCCTGGTCACCTCCGAATATGTGTTCGTTGTTCAAACAAAAAAATCTTTCTTGACAGTGTTCGTTATATATATATATCCGAACATAAAACTCTTTCATGAAAGTGTTCGTTAACCGATCACCCACTGTACTTGGGATACCAACTGGTGTAAGACAACAATAAAGACACAAATTCAACAGATAAAAATGCTAAATCAGTTGATGAAAAAAATAATTCATAAAATTTGACTGAAACTATATATTTATGACACGTAATGGCCTTAATTTGTTAGCCTTTCTTTTCCTATGGTTTAATACTAAATGTAATTTTCCTCATGTCTTAGAAATTTTTACCAGGATAGTAAGGAATATGAAAGTTTATTATTTAAGAAACGAAATAAAACTAGGAATGTGGCCCCTGTTTAGGTAGAGTAAAGTAAAATGTACCTACATATATTAAGAATTCAATTGTAAAGAATATCCCTAAAACAGAAAACCAATTCTTTTCTAGAACCTGAGGAAACTTTTTATATGAATTCCTGTAAAACATGAAATTAATACAAACTATATTAACCCAGCAGGGTATGTCATACCCACCACCTAACTTTTTTCAATGCTCCTTCCAAAATTTTTCTGTAAAAGGTTTTGTTTTCTTCATGTATCTGACTTTACAGTCTTATTCTTGGAGGGGTCATAGCATGTGGGCAAATTCTAAAAATAGATCTTTGGTTAATGCGTCCTTGGTTATGTCATATCCTATGTGTGCATTTTTTTACAGTTCTGAAAGCATGAACATCACTGGTGTGGCTAGTTCTGAGTGAGACCTGAGTGAGTCAAAATTCATTCGGGGCCTATTTTTAGATATGAGAACCCTGTTAGTGGAGTTGTAGATGCACATAATGGGGCCCTGTATCATTGATATGGCAGTAGTTACACCCTTCATGGGCATGCTTTAAAGTTTTCTTTCATTATGGCCCGTTATTTTAGTTATGATGAAGAAATGCAACATTTAAGAGAATTAATATACAGCATTTTTTTGGATGAAAAACATTTCTGCAGTGATGATGAAGAATAATGTGGCAGCTAAGATTCCTCTGCAGGCATGGTCTTTTAACTTTTTCAACTCATTGAGCCCTTAAGGTGTTTTCGGGGAACCCAATTCCATTTAAAGTAGATCAGCATTTTATAGTTTCTTTTTATGTATGTAAAGACAATTAAAAAAAATTATTGTATTGAAAATTTTTTTACGTGATTTACTCACTAAATATATTAAGTTGTTAGCGTCACCTTTAACCATGTGTTCACTGTGCTTGCATTTTTTTACACAAACTTTTTAAGTCAAGATCTATCGAAATTATCTGCTGTTGCATTTCATTTTTAATTTTATAGCGACTCACATTGAGAAATATTTTCATTCAAATATACTATTATTCTGAATGGAATAGAAATGTTTATAGCTGTGTGAGAAATCCTGTGTATCTTGCCTCAATTTTCAACTCAAACTTTTGGAGCTGTTCTTTCTTAAATTTAGATTTTAACACCAAATCTGTTGATATGTCGATAACTTACTTCCTCTCCTGTGTTATAGCTGAGACTTCTTCTCCATGTTTAAAAAAAAGTGCATTTTCCATGAAAAAATGATTTAGTTTTGTAAAAAATTGTACTAACAAGTGTAAAATTGTTTCGTGAAAGTGAGGATAGTAAACAATAAAATATCCAAAATCTAGTAGGTAGTACATTCTTACGTTTTATTATTCATTTATTATAGATATAATAAAATATTTTAAAATTTTACAAAATTAAGTTATATCATAAGAAAATGTGTGTTTTTTTCTGTCTGAGTTGAGCTTTAGATACTTGTAGTTATACAAACTTCATAGAAAATCTATTTTGCATACACATTCATCATTTTATTTTCTATTTTCTCATTATGACTCCTGCATATGCCTCATGGAATTTGGGATCCATTGTCTCAAGCACAGCTTGAAGACAATTCCTCTACTGGAATCGACTAAGATTTAGAAGAAGGTGACACTTCTGAAACGATTACTTTACAGGGAAAGCTAAAGAAATAGTTTGGAAAAACATCATTTAAAAGCAGACAACTAGTATACAACTTATCCACATGTGCATGAACTTTTAAAAAAAGAAAATAATTATATTTGGAACAACGAAAAAATTAAAAAAAAAACATTCAACCAATTTTTTTTAATTCAAAGAACAGAGAAGTTAACTCCCGTATGTTTGATTTCAAAAAGATATGACAATTGTTTTGTATACACAATTAAAAAAAGTTGGAATAGTGATGTTAAATGGACTGATCTACAGTAACATTTATATCAGGTTCAAATGATATATGAAATAATATTTTTAAGTAATTTGACTAACGACTGCAAAACATTCAGCACAGCTAGAAAATGTAATTGTTAGCATATGACAAGAATTTTGGGTTTCTAAGCATTGCTGCAATAAATGCACTAATTATTTTGTATAATATTCAGAATTCTAATTTCTTAATATATTCAGAATCCAAAAACTCACTATAAAACCAATCACTGATTTCTGAAGTACTTGGATTTTGACTTGCAGAAGAATTTAAGAACCAGCATGTGAGAAATGTTTTCACGAAATTTAAAAGAGAATAAAAATCTAATGGAAACATCCCATCCACCTGTAATGAAAGCTTAAACAGGAATATAAATGCTACAGTTAATTTTTTATAATAAAAGAACAGAAAATTTAAACTTACGAGGATATTGTATTTCCTTCCCTTATTTAGCTTTTTATACATATTCTATGGTTGAAACAGAATGTAAACACGCTTAGATACAAGATAACTTATGTGTGATATTCAGCTATTTTTTTGATGCAAGCATCAGGTTAATTTCTGTTTCGTAAGAATAAAGCTACCAATGTTTTGATTTATATAATAAGGTTTTTTTATTCTGTTTTCAAAGTATTCAATAGACAAGATTTTATATCATGTTTATAGACACACACACACTCCCTATTTTTTAACAATTTTAAAATACAGTTGTTGCTCAATCAGTACAAATTCTGTAACATTTTCAAATAATTCAATTAATATAATTATTTCCTATACACAGCTTCCACCATTTAGTATGTTCAGATTTAAAAGAGTAAGGCAATAGTTATGCATGAATAACCCTTTTTTTCACTTATAAAAGTTAAATGTGATCTTCATTATATTTCGGATTATGTTGACTGTAACTTTTATTAACTTACATCTGTAATCTAGATATTTATAATGCAACCTCGGAGAAAATTAAATTGCCAACACAATTGAAATGAGATGTATTATGTAATCAAAAGATGAACAAATTTTAGTCATTTGTGCAAGGAAACATTCTTTACTGTAACAAAATTTAAGTTCCTGCTATTTACGAGATCTGGAAAATAGATATTTTATCTTGTCAATAATTTAAATTATGCTAAATGTAAAACGGAAAACCTTGCATGGCACTTTTCCATTTTGCCATCCCGGGTGATAAAGTTATCAAAATTAACACTACTGATGCCAAACGGAAAAATCACGTTATTTCGGTAAGCCATCAAAGTAAAAAATAATGTGGTCGATTTATCCCTAGAGGCCGCTGCGATCGTTTCACTATCATCACTTAATTATCCGTATGCGACCAATAACAGCTAATCGTATTACACCCGTGCGCTAACTTTCGAATTAGCTTATATTATTATTTTATATTGTTACGTAGATCCGAATTCGAGGATTTTATGCAAAGCAATCGCAAAGAAAACAACAGTTTAAAAGCGATGTGAATTTATTATCGTAAATCTAATCCTTTAAATACAGGATTCAGCAGCAATATTCACAGGGTAAATATCTGAAGGTCTTCACACCTTCAACAGTAAACAAACACAATCACCAGTGTTTAAAATACACGTACGTAAAGATTATTCACAAGCACAGCCGAGCTAATCGCTAGTCAAAACAATCCTCACTGCTCGCTGGCTTAATCAAGACTCATCGCCACACCGGCGAGCATCATTTTTATAGGCGTGACAGAAACTTCTAGAAATATAACCGCTTGTGTCATTGAATGTGACACTAGTTGAGAGTTCTACTTTCTAGAGGGTTCCGAACTCGCCAACTTGGCTCTACCACCAAGTTTTCATTGAATCACCATTATAACGTAAGGGGCGGCATTGCTTGCGAATAGTACAATTTTAACGTGAAGTAAATACGTATAACATAGAACAATATAAATGCATTAAACACTCAAATATAAATTATTTACACAAAATTCGTAACACTGCCCTTTCCTCAAATACTGCACGTCCCGTGCAGTACAATCCTTAAGAGGCATCTATTTACAGGCAAACTACTGACATAATAATCCCATATAAAGAAACAAATGTATTCCACAGCATATACCATACAAATAAATTCAAAGCGTGTGAAAGGATGTAAACATAAATTCCAATATTCAAATAAAACTAAGGAATTAGAAAAGAGAAATAATTTACAAAATAATTAATCACCATGGTCTGAATTTAAGGATCTTATTCATCTTGGCCCAGATAAAGGGCTAGCCTATTATAATGTATTACCTTCGGTTTTTTGAGTGTGGTGATTTCTGTGTACGCACCACAAGGGCATTCAGTCTTTTTTGGACTGTGTAAGGACGTTCCCAGTTGGTCTGCAGCTTCGGAGATAGTCCTTTGTGACGTTTCGTATTCCATAACCACACTTTGTCGCCTTCGTGGAAGTCGAGTCCTGTTGCTCTTGCGTCGTATCGGGTCTTCATCTTCTCGGAAGCCATGCTGATTCTTTCACTAGCTAGATTATACATTTCCTCCTTCCGTCCCTGGAGAGAAAGAGTTTCTCGATATACTCTTCAGGCGCCAAGGATGCATCTGGTGGCCGTCTGAACAGAAGATCTGCAGGCAGACGAAGATCACGTCCAAAGAGCATCTGGGATGGAGAATAGTCGGTGGTCTCGTGAACGGCACTCATGTAGGCAAGCAGAAAAAGGGCCAACTTCATGTCCCAGTCATGTTGATTACTGGATACCAGGAGAGAGAGGCTGTTCAGGATGGTTCAATTGAACCTCTCTACCATGCCATCAGACTGAGAATGCAAAGCTGTTGTCCTGGTTCTGTCGATGGCGAGTATTTCACACAAGTCTCTTGCCAACTGCAGAATCGAAGTTTCTCCCTTGATCGGAGTGCAGTTGTAGAGGGACCCCCAATCGTGAGATCCAGTGTTCAACTAAAACCTCTGCAACAGTTGAGGTCTCTTGGTCAGGAATAGGATAGGCTTCAGGCCACTTAGTAAAGTAATCCATGACAACCAGGATGTTATTGTTACCATCTGACGATCTAGGATGTCAAAAGCTATTCGTTCGAAAAACGCTCCCTCATTATACAGCTGCAGTCTTCCTCTAGTGCGTTTCATGTGACCTTTGCATGCAGCACAGGGATCACGTATGCGACAAGACTTTTCCACATCACTACGCACATTGTTCCAGTAGAAGCGCTCACGAACTGTTTGTAAGGTCTTCATAACACCAAAATTACCTCCAGTTGGACTGCCATGCAGTTCCTTAAGAACTGTTGAAATTCTTGTCTTTGGGAGTATTAATTGCCACCTGAATGTTTTTTCGTTGTGAGACTCACATTTTCGATATAAAACACCATTTCGCAGATGGAAAGAGTCCCAAAAGAGCCCAATAAAGCTTTGTTGCATGATGGAAAGAGGCGATGTCTTGCCAGCTGGGATTTTCGTCAGACGACTCTTTGAATTCTATAATTGGTTTTATTTCAGGATTAGGCAGTCAATCTTTTCGGACGCTCTCATCACTCCACGGGTCCAATGCCGATGCAATGTCGTCGTGACTTGGCAGACTACTGGATCTATCATGCCAAATTTCTTTTCGACTCTCAAGCTGTTTGAGAGATTCTTGCTGCTCTCCGAACATAGTCTTTTCGAACGTACGTCTCCATTTTTATCTGCTGATTCTTTTCGGTTGCTACACACTTTCTTTGATTCTGTTACACTTGTACGAAAAGGATCTTCTTGATTTACTCGAGGGCAGTTACTTCTTACATGCCCGGTTCTACAACACCCACAGCACTTGATGTTGTGATCTTTAATTATTCGAGGGCAGCTACTTCTTAGATGGTCTACTCCACCGCATCCCCAACACGTGATTCTACATCTCTTCAGGTTCTGACGTTGAGCCATTAAATCTTGAATTTCCTCTCTCAATTTTCTCAATCTCCTTCCTCCATGGAGATTCACAGGGTGCATGTGTAGTCGCTCTAGCTCCTCGGACGGAATGGCTGTCTCTGCAACTGGCTTCATTGGCGGCCTCCACTTTCAAGGCAGATTTAAGACCTTGTACATCTGGCATTCTTACAGCCTTCTGAATTTCCCCCTCCTTCAGGCCATCCATGAAATACTGTAAAGAGATTACTTCTCGCAAAGTTGCTGGGTGGTCGGAAAAAGCCAAGTAGGTGAGCCTTTCTACTTCTGAGGCATACTCCTGCAAGCTTTCTCCAGTTTTCTGTGGAGTCTTGTTTTCATTTGCAGACGTGTGTAGTCCTTGGAGTATTTTTGGCCGAACCGAAGATCCAGAGCATTAAAAGGGAGTTAAAATTCAGTCGCTCTGTGCCGGGAAGAGTCTGCAGTACTTCAGCAGCTCCTCTTATAAGGGATGCTGCTAGCTGACATGCTTTCACCCCTTCAGTCTATCCATTAGCTTCAGATATTCTTGAAAATTGAGTCTTGTATATTTCCCAGTTCCTTTTTCCGTCATAGGTTGACAGTTTTACTGACCCTGTTAAAGCAGTCACAGGCACTCGAGAAGCAAGCACATGTTTTGGAAAGGCAAACACAGGCACACTCTTGCTTTTGTTCTCATTTCCGCCAGCTAGAAGTTTCTTCTCAAGATCTTTCATTCGCTGTGATATAGGGCTAAAATGTCCAGCCACTCCTTCAATTCTAACTTAACTTGCTCTTTAATTTTTAATTCAACTTTCTCTTTAATTCTTTCTATTTCTTCCCCTACTTTTTCTCTATCTTCTCTTCAACTACTGCAATCTTTTCTTCCAAAATGGCAATTTTTCTTCAATTTTAAATGCTATTTCTCTTCCACGCTATCGATTTTCTTTTCTAAAATATTTCTCAGCTCTTCTTGACCTTTTTTGGTCTCCTCTTGGCTCTTCTGTATATTTTCCAGACCTTTCTCTATTCTATCCTTAGGCTCTTCTTGGCCGTTTTTCAATGCATTGATGTCTTCCAACAGAGCCTTCGGTTGCTCATCTATCGCTCTTGTTATTGGCATAAAATCCCACTTCTGACACCAAACTGTTACGTAGATCCGGATTCGATGATATTATGCAAAACAATCACAAAGCAATTAACAGTTATTTAAGAGCGATGTGAATTTAATATCGCAAACCTAATCCTTTAAATACAGGATTCAGCAGCAATATTCACAGGGTAAATATCCGAAGGTCTTCACACCTTCAACAGTAATCAAACACAATCACCAGTGTTAAAAAATACACGTACGTAAAGATTATTCACAAGCACAGCCGAGCTAATCGCTAGTCAAAACAATTCTCACTACTCGCTGGCTTAATTAAGACTCATCGCCGCACTGGCGAGCATCCTTTTTATAGGCGCGACAGAAACTTCCAGGAATATAACCACTCGTGCCATTGAACGTGATACTAGTGGAGAGATGTACTACTTTCTAGAAGATTTCAGAGGGTTCCGAACTCGCCAACATGGCCGCCGAAGTCGCCTAAACTGGCCGTCAACTTGGTCGCCAAAAATGATGCCATCTTGGCACTACCGCCAAGATTTCGCCAAGTTCCCATTGAATCGCCATTATAACGTAAGGGGCGGCATTGCTTGTGAATAGTACAATTTTAACATGAAATAAATATAACATAGAGCAATATAAATGCATTAATTCTCAAATGTAAATTATTTACACTATTTACACAAAATTCGTAACAATATATTCTTTAAATTCTTTTTAGTACTTTAAATATTTTTAATATATTTTCTAGTCTTTTAGTTTTTGTATAGTAAAAAAAAATATACGTATCATTTTATTTAATAGTATAAGATTTAAGTTTAGTTTATACTTCTATCCTTTGACTTCCTGTTTTTGACTATACTTTTAGATTTAGTAATTATTTTTATTAGTGCCAACCACATTGTGATTCAACTAATTATGCAACACTTTATGGAACAAATTTTATTGTGATTCCGAGATATGTATATACATTTTCAATATTACTAAAAAGTAACAAAAATAAAAATTTTCATTGTTGACCTAATGAGGAATTGGCTTAATTGGCTACTCCGATGTAGGGGATTGGAAATATTGGAGCTCCCTCCTTCCTCTCCCAACATTTAACCATGTGACTTTGATTTCATTCTCAAGATTAAGGAACCAAAACGTGGTAGGCGGTTTGCAACACAAGATGACTTTGCTAATTGCTAATGCCGTGCGCAACAGGTGACCTGATTCATACATGGTGCAGCAAATGCTGAGGATGATGGTATTCGGCGCCTCCCACATCGTTGGTATAGCGTGGTGACAGTAACAGTGGACTACAATGGGGGTCTTTATGCCTAGGTTTGCCATGTCATTTTTATATGTACTGTGTTGTCAT
Source organism: Trichonephila clavipes (assembly GCA_019973935.1). Lineage (NCBI taxonomy): Eukaryota > Metazoa > Arthropoda > Arachnida > Araneae > Nephilidae > Trichonephila > Trichonephila clavipes. The sequence continues at coordinate 92,274 of BMAU01017801.1, read as the reverse complement.
TCTTTTGCACCATGAAGGTCTTATTGTCCTGTCATAAATTAGTGTGTTACGATATTTCAGTGCTATTCATTGTCCACACATGTAGTTAACACCATGTCCTTTCTTCTGTATATGTCACATTTTCCAACCGGACTGGCATCTTCAAGATAAAAAAAATAGTTGCCATGACTTTTGCCCAGCCATCGTGTATATTTCTATATTTATAGCTATTTGTTTATATTTATGGGTTATATAGTTACAAATTTTGAGCAATGAATGCTAAAAATAGTGTAAATAATTTCACTCTGAATGTGTAATACATTAATATTATTATTTTATGTTGTGTATTTATTTTATGTTAAAATCGTAATATTCGCAACCAGTTCCGTTCCTTACATTACAATGTCGATTCAATGGAAGCATAGCCAAGTTGGCATCATTTTTGGCAACCATATTGATGTTTTTTTGGAAACAATTGCAAAAATCTAATATCACAACCTGTCATGTAAACAAATTTTTCGAGAAAAATTCGAACAAACTGTAAATAGGGAGTGGCTCTGCGAAACAGAGTAGTTTTGTTTTTTGACTACTGGAAAGTCTACCAGCGATTAAATACTTCGGCTATACCAGTGCTTCTCAAAGTTTCAATATTCGCGACCCAATATTTAATAATAATTTTATCGCACCCCCCTCATACAATAACAATGTATTAAATTCAATAATACTAGACTTTGATGCTAAAACTACTATACAACTTTAAAATCTTAAGTACCACCGGCGTATATAAACGTTTTACTCAGCTAAAGCGTTAATATCCCCGGACGTATATATACGTATTTCCGAAGTACGATCTTTTCTGTGAACTTCTATCCATAGAATGATTCCAAAGGCTTTAGAATGCATTTAAAGGACCTTGACAATGTTTGCAAAGAATTTACTTATTCCAGATTATTTACTGCTTTATTCCTTTCCTCTCCCCAATACATCACATTCGCGCGCCTACGTGGAAATGTTTTTGCGTAAAAGAGTACCAAACATCCACACAAACTTTCACGTTTATAATACACTGCTAGACAATTGCTAAGGACGGATAACACTATCATCCATAGCAACCACAAAATGAAAGGAAGCAAAATGTGGAAAATTGGAATAAGTGCGGGATATTAGTAAGAAGAAGTATGAGTTTGCAAATTTTTTTCCACGTCTGTTCATCACGTGATAGCGTTCATAAGAGCTTTAAAGGTTTTGACGCGTGTGGACAGTTGTTGTTTCAAGTCAAAGTTTTAAAGGAAAGATTTAATAGACGAACTTAAAATTTTTGGCATGTCTTCCCGACATCACATAGATGATTTTAAGGTGGCGAATTATTGGAAAGATCGAAGAAGGGCGAAAAATAACAGATGTTGCCAGGGAGTTCGACATCGCTCACAGCGTTGTTTCACGGCTGTGGAAGTCATTTAAAACTAATGGAATGTGTAGTAGACGGCACGGGGAGATGTCGTGTTAGAAGCACGACGCCTGCAGAAGACAGATATATCGTCCCTATCAGCAAAAGGAACAGGCGCACCACAGCTCAGCAGGTGGCAAATCAGTTTCTTGCTGCCTCAGGAAAGCAGATCTCGCGAAAAACTGTTGCCAGACGTTTGAGGGGAGGAGGGACTATACGCACGCAGACCTGTTGTGTGTGTCCCATTGACCAGACAGCACCGTACTGCCCGTTTGCAATGGTGTCGTGAGCATCACAATTGGACTGAACAGGACTGGGCATGCGTACTATTCTCAGATCAGAGTAGGTTCAGTCTGTCATCGGATTATAGATGCCAACTGACCTGGCGCGAGAGTGGTACTGCTTATCGTCCAGAAAATATCCAGGTAAAGGACCGATATCCGACATGCAGTATGTCTAGACAGCTAGGGTATTCACCGTCTCGTATGGCCAGCGCGTTCTCCTGATCTAAACCCCATTGAAAATGTGTGGGATGCTTTGGGGAGGCAAGTTGCTGGTAGAAACTATTCTCCGACAAACAAGAACACCCTCATTCGTGCACGCACAGAGGAATTGAATAAATTGCCTCAACAGCTACTGGATAATGTTGTGCAAAGTATGGTACGACGTGTGGAATGTTGCATCACACTCCACGGTGGACATATCCCGTATTGATACCTTTCTTTAAGGTTCCTGCTGACTTTTAAATGCATTGTTCCATCTCTCCGTACGCAGATCAAATGAACATTTTTTTTCTTTCAGATGTTTCACAGCTTTTGTACTTTCCAGAACAATACATATTCATTATTCTAATGTCTGAACAGTGTGACAACTATATTGTATCCTACTAGGCCTCATGTCTCGCTTAATGTTATGCTACATAGCAATTTGTGATCCATCTTTAGCAATTGTCCAGCAGTGTATTTCTAAGGATGTAACCATTTCTTTTTTGAATTTTTTTTGTGTAATGTTTTTGAATGTGTAGTGTATTTTCTTAATACCGGATGATTATCATTCATGTCGTATCATCCTTACTCATAATATAGGATTCTTGATCCTTACGACTCATTGGCTGATAGTAGCTCCTATTGAATTTCATTGGTCGGAAGAAATGCATTCTGGCATTTCATCTGTCTACCCAGAATTCCACTCTGATGAAGGGAATATATATTCGAACTCAGTTTTTAGTTGTCGGTGCTGTTGATTGAAATAAAAGTTTGTTTTTGAGATAAATCACTGCTATTTTTACTTTGCCACTCAACAACGAAAATGTATAAGAACCTCATCATTTCCACATGCTTGCCATATCACTTCTTCAGGAAGGAGAAATAAAATACAAAAATGCTTTTTTCTATTGATGTTCACTTCTTTTCAGTTGTGTAGAAGTAATAAATATTGCAAAGTAATTTCATCCGCAGACATTGACATTGTTATAATTTTGATACCTATATCTATACCTGCGAAATTCTAATAATCAATAAGGATCATGCATTGTAATACTTCCATCTTATTAAAAATTCGGTAGATAGTTTTGAATGACGATAATTTTATTTCCGATACCCTATTTGAGAATAACACACATTTCCCCAATAATTTGTTATTTTCTACATTATCTTAGCTAGCCGTAATTTCTGCACATTTTTTCCTTGAACGGGACCGTCGACCTATATTTCATGCTCTCAGAAAAAACTCACATCATGATGAAGATGTGTCTTATGCATCCCAATCGATCATTAAGAATTTTACGAACTTTTCGGAAACAGATTTGACACCAATTCTGGATTATATATATGACTTTTTTTTCAATTCATAACACCCAAAAAGTTAAAATATTTAAATCATTTGCGCAGAGCTAAGCATGTATTTTCTCATTTTTAAAATCCACGTTTTCTAAGTTACAGTTATCATTATTATTTTTATTTTTAGATTGCTTGATCCGTTTAAGCCGACCCTCTTAAAAAAGTGTTCCAAAAAGTTTCAGTTTAGGAATTTTTTAGTAGTTAAATTTATTCTCTATAACAATGAATTTCTCAAATGGTCACAATGGCTTTCCTCAGGTTAACAGGTTATTATATTTTCTGGATTCTTATATTCTGTAAATATATTACTCAAAGTTCGTTTTGGAGAGATAGTTAACTATAGCTTAAGGTATCCAATAAAGTTCGGAGCCAGGATTTTGAAAAAGTGCATAAATGGATAATTTTTATGATATTTAGTGTCACTTAGATTAGAATACATGTATAAAATTGTTTTAAGGACATTGTTACAAAAAATATTTAAATAAAATATTTCGACAAAAAAATAACTTAGAATAATCTTTTTTTTCAAAATGTTCTCCATATTGTGAAAAATTCTATTATAATAATATTATTGCACACCATATACAGCTCAAATATCTGTATTATTAGGCTCAACTATGATTTTTGAAAAAAATCACATTATTTTCTGAGTTACAACGCATTGAAACAATCGTCGTCGTTTTTTTTCTTAAAATTTATCCCTTCTGTTGTCGTAAAACGCTTTGATAAACCTACTTCTCATTTATATTTTAAAAATTCTAGTTAAACGCCTCTGTACAAAAGTCTGCGTTATATACATGCAAACATATTATTATACAAAATAATTTTTCACAAAATGAGAAATATTTTGAAAATGGTTATTTTATGTTCATGTTTTGTCAAAAATATTGTACTTAAATAAAGTTTTATTGTAATAATTTTCTTAAAAACAATTTTATATGAATTTTCCATTCTAGAGTGACACCAATATTACAAATATTATCTGATTTATACGCTTTTTGCAAAATCACGGTTCCGAACGTAGTCGAATATTTTAAGACTTAAATAATACTAAATGTATGGCTGCTATATATCTTTCTTCATACCACATTTACGGAACAAACAATGTTTGTTAATGTTCTAATTATTGATGATTTTTCAGTTTCCGTTGAGAATTCTGAGCAAATCTAACTTTTTGAACTTGTAATTTTAATTTTTCTAGTTCAAACTGCCTTTTTTCTTCTAATTCTTCTTTGTTTTCACTCCTTAATTAACTTCTCAAGCATCGATTTGACGATTTTTTTAGCAGCAACACCCCTTTAAAAATAATTTTTCTGGTATTATCAGCTTTATATCCGGAGTAATTACTTTTCCCCACCAAATTTAATTAAATTCCTCTTTTTCTTTCTTTATGTGTTTTCTTGAGGAAGCTCAATATGACATCTGTCTGAAAAAGCTGAATTTAACTAAAATCTACTAAAAACTTACTGCTCAATTCTCAGGTCTAAAATATCTCAAAGCAACTTTGTTGAAGACGAAACTTATTTTCTTTCTTAAAAAAAAGCACATTAAGTGGAGAAGTGTTAGTTCTGGAAATGAAGACAAGACTCAATATAGATGATGATATGGGATGGATGGATGCTTTCAGTCTTAATTACTGGGATGTGATCACTAAAAATTATACTTAAATTGGACTTGACCACAATAGTCTACAAACTCCTGAATGGTAAGGTATTTACACAAGATGATGCGGGCGCACATTACAACAAAAGCGGATGTAACTAACATTGATGGGTTCCACACGTGGATCGAAAACACTATCATTTTTCTGGGTTCATTTTAAGATAAGGGCGTTTCGATGAAATTCGCCACGAAAAAATCTCAACCAAAATAACAATATTTACCTAAAAATAGTAGTTGCGGCGTTTGAAGAGAAGTACTTATAGCTCGATCTGTCGTCTTTATCCATAATCTCGCTCATTACGAGGTGGTATCGTTCGCTAAGACCGCTGAGAGGGATGTTTATAAAAGCAAGTAACAGCATCCAAGGACTGGGATTAATATTTGAGTCTAATTTATCAATGGTGAGGTGTTGTGTGTAGTCAGTTGAAAGGTTCTGTACTTTAAGGATGGCACACTTCACCTATTCATTGGCTCGGACTAACAAGATTAGAAAAAACAGCCGCCGTCACCTCGTGGCGCCCCATCTATCACCAAAAAAACGAAGGCAGACAGAGGCAGGCTGTCCACTTGCGTGGTAGACAAGTCAGAACTCTCAAATCGAATATCGTTTGGACGGATATTAAAGTCATTCGGCACCGGATGACGATATCATTCTATTCTAAGTTCTCCACCACGTTCAGTAGAACAACTGTATCATTGTGATTACTATCACAAACTCACTAGACAGAGTTATCGCTTATTATCATATCATAAACTGTCTTTCTAGACACTAGAGTACCAAATGCAATCTGTTGGTCAGCACTGTTCTATTACAGGCTTTGGATCTTAAATTAGAAGTTCAGTTTCTTCAGTTCAGCTGAGTCCATGTCAAGTCAAAGTATTATTAATGGACTCAGAGGTGGTTTACGTGGTAAAAATCTCAAATCAGATCGTCACTGGAACTGGATGATGACGCATTTTCCCGGCGAAACGTGCGATTAATGATTTTACCAAGATTAATGGGCATTTTGTTGATGGACTGGAGATCGTGTTACACTTTGCATATTGTTGCATTTTCTTAAGGTTCATTGCGCTCAATTAGCTATTCTCTCAGATATATCTCCAGGTGGACTTTAAAAATGGAAACAGAAATGATCCACATCGCGAACAAAAAAACTCCTCGATTGACGGACGAAAAGGATGATATGATGTGTGGCATGGTGTGGTGATGTGTTCGGTGTGGATATGTGGCAGGAGACATGTCAGTATCGATGGTTGTGTGGGATAGTTTGAGGGATAGATCATTCAATCTGGAGATGACATTCCTTCAATCTTTGTTACTAGTTATCTCAGATATATTATTACCACGGTGTTTGTGTATTATGAAGGTCGTGACTAAAGCACAACGATATCTGTATTGGTATGGATGAGCGTGACTCCGGCAGTCGAATCCGCCTGGCGTGGCGGACCATGATCACTCAGACCTGCGTGACTTAAGCGAAATTGTCATTGTGAACTAACTTTACAACAAATGGCCGCTTATTTGATCCAATATTTGACAGCTTAGTTTAAGGGTGATGGGATGGATGATTGTGTTGGTGACGAATCTACAGCGCATGAAGGTTCAGTTCTTTGCAGCCATAAGTCACCAGCTGAAGGAATATTGAGTCACAAGTGCCTTCAGTTTCAGCCATAAATTCTTCCATCGACTGCTATAAAAACCGATCGCCTTCGTGGCAATTGACGAAGTGCTAGGTTATATAGATATCTACCGCCCAGCTTTACTAAATCCCTTGCAGAACGGACTAGTTTGTGGTGCGTGGACCGGACAAATGATTGATTAACGTGAAGAGACGTGTTTCGCGATTAATGATAACTGCCATGTATCGATTATTTATATATTAGGCCCAGAAGTATTATTTGCATTGTTCAAATATTGTTTCTGGAGGACCAGATGAGATTCTGGAACTGTGGTGTGGACTATATTCACTATTAGAAAGGTTATTGTTTTAGTCTAATGAATATTGCATTTGGTAGGATCATTCAGGTAAACTGAAAGAGATTGCTGAAAAATGTTTCGAACTTTATAAAAGTATCATTAATGAATTCAAAAGAAAGATGGAAAGAGTATGGACAGTATCTGTTTCCAAAGAACGGGTTTGTGGAATAGAAGAGACAGGGCGTGGTGACATTTCATGTAGGCATGATATCAGGTGTGTGATGACGGATGGCGGTGTGGGCGATCTCAGATATCAGGATGATTCGATATCGGAGTATTGTGCATTTCAGAATCACGAAATATATCTATATCTTGAATGAAATCTGCCATCTACTAATTAGTTTATATCGAATATTCTATGTTGATGATTAATGGGTAAATGTAACTTAAAATAATTGCCATGCCATGATTTATATATATCTTTACAATATCTTTACAAAAATTTCTTTAACTGAAAAAACTATTCAGTTCATTATTAATAAATTCTCTCAGCGGAAGAATGGACTGAATGATGGATGACAGCTAAGATGGCGACATTTGGGTGGACGGTTCAGATGGATCTGGAAAATAATGGATGATGTGGGCGATATGGATGATGGACAGGATGGAAGTCATCATTTATTTGTGAATAAAGATGTTCTTCCATTTCTGAAATTGCCGCGTAGTTGTGTTAAGTCGATTTTGAAATTAAGTATAGAGACAAATATCTCCATATTAAAAGATTTCGTTCCAAATTGATATGGATGATTCGATGATGTTCGATAATAAAAGTGAATGCATTTTTATATAATATCTATTCAATGACGAAACTGGTAATAATTGAATATGTGTAAGAGTTGGCGCATTATTGTGGACAGCGTGGTGTTGTTATCAAGGTGATGATATTTTACAAAGGACATTTTCCACATGATTTTGTCATGATTATCTTGATGGTTTGTGGCTGACTGATTATCTCAAATTCTATTAACCAGATGGTTGTAAAATCAGTGGTGGTTTGATGATATGATGGATGATTCAGATATTCAGCCATTTTTACGAATGGATTGATGTTAAAATATTTATTTAAACTTTGATTTAAATGATTGTTTGATTGACCATTCACGGTAATCTTTGTTCAAAAACTGGATATGGTAGATGATTTTTGGTTCTACCAGACAATTGTAAATTCAGTTCGCTGTCGGACGGCGTTTTAATAGTTTATACTAACAAAGCTTTGTCATTAATTTTTTTACTACTAGAAAAATGTGATTAACCAAAATAAAACGTCTAAGGACCTGACGCATCATTTCGAAGATGAATACTACAAATGAAATTGTAGCATCTGTCTAAAATCGACAATACTCAACTGGTTCTGCGAAGTCTCACTTTGAAATTGGACAGAGGTATTCTGAGTTCGATAACACCGATACTAACTGAAATGGCTGCCAATTCAACAAACCACATCTGCGTCAACCATGTGTTCTTCAGTACCTCTGTTTTACAAAGATCATTTGACAGATGCATGTTTGGCAGCATTACTAAAATGACCAAGACATTAAAAATAACATCGGACCGAAAAGACCAATGTTTATTTGGATGAAGTTAATATCATTATTATTACATGACGATAGTTACATCACTTCAATGATGGACGTTATAAAAATAACCAGTTAAATAAAATGGATGACGTAAAGAGTATCGGATGGCGGAAGGAAAGAGCTGGATATCTTGTGGATATGGATGTTGGATATTGTAAAAATGGTGTTTCATCACAAAACCATACATTGAAAACGTCTTCAAAATTGTTGAATTTACAGACATTCTCAGTTGTTTGCGGCTTTAGCACTGAATGGAAAATCAGGCGATTCGCTTACAAATTATAAATATTTCTGGATAATCAAAGCTTTCTGTGGGCAGGATGATAACCAGGACCTTCTCCATTTCGGGATGAGTGTCTCGATTGCGTATGGATTGACGATTTTCGTTCATTATAGCGAGTGATGATTGTCTGGGTGTGATGTTTTTCGATTTCTTCAGATCAGTTGTTTAAGAGTCGTTTATGGAATATTTATGGATCTTATGATCTTGGCTATATATCGATATCTGATCACCATTATCGGGTGTGTTAAGTTCATCTGGAGGGCATGGGGACAGAAATGGTTCTGGACATATTACTAATCAAATAGTGTTTGGCCTTCGGATCTTAATATCGTTCAATCCATCGACATCATTCTTTGTTCTTTATATTCATTATTGGAAGGAGCATGATGATAATATTCATGGATACAGCGTCGTTATCTGCCCTCTTCCATGGATCGATGTATGATGATCGTGACGGACACTGATGGGCTATAATAAAACTTTTTACAAGGACGGCATCATTAGCCTAACTAAGCTATTAGAGCAAAAATAATAAGAGTTACTACTTCTCTAAGTCTTCAGGTACGTATTTTTATACAAGATTAGCTATTAAATTACTGTTAAGTTTGAGGAAAAACAAAAACTTAAAAGTATTTAATAATGTTTTCCTTTAACATTCATGAAATATACCATCACCAGCGTTCGAAATATGATGTGATATTGTGGACGAAATCGGTTGCGATGGTGATATCGCGAATGGACTCCATTCTTCCACTTTTCAGCTCCTTCACATCGCCAAAATTAGTATACAAAAATGGTGTCGCCATTATCATCAGTAGTGGACAAAATCATTGGGACCACAGGAAGGCACAAAGTCTGACAATATGATTTCAACATAAAATCATTTATTGTTTCATTTTTTATGCCTTATACGGCGATATTCTTACTTTGGCTCCTCTACCTCTTTGCATTATGATATGGTGGACAGATATGTGATGGATGATGTATATAATCAGTTTATAGATGTATCCACAGAAAAATGCGTGGCGGTGATATGGAAGACGTGTCGATGTGTGGATGTTTAGAGCAGTGTGCAGGATCGTGCGGGCGGGCAGACAGCGATGATGTCAGCATCAGACCTGAGGCTGTGGGTATCTTTACGAGGCCTTAAAGGTCCTCAAGTGTTCCACAATAGACGCTACAGCAACGGACAGCGTTCAACCTAAAATACTCCACTTTAAGAAAAAGAAAATAAAAGCTGAAGAAAGGTTAGTAAAAACAGGATATTTATATTCAAGAAGTGTGGACGTGTTTATGTTATTTAATTCTCTCCACGGGACTATTGAGACAAAATACCAATCCAGGAAAAAAAGCAAGTTTGGGAAGATCAGACTACTCTACATGATCAGCTTTGGTTTCAATACTATGGGACCTGAAGGCTATCGCTGGACAGCAAAAACGTTGTTCCAACTAGAAAAATCACAACATCTCTTGGCATTCTAGCACCCTGGACGAGATTGCTCCTCGGCCGCGAAGTGATATCATCCCATAAAAATGCATATTTGTTCATTTCATTCTTGAAAGGGACAATAATAACCTGGATAAATGGTGATTTACTATTCTCCAAATGCTAAAAAGTTGCCCTATCTTTACTACATATCTCCAAAGTTTCTGCACCATCTTCTTGGAACGTATTTCACATTCTTTCGGCTCATTCAGTATAACGACGAATTTGGCGGTGGTAATTCCTTTGAAGTCGCGTCATTTGGTGACGTAAAATGTCTTACTATTGGACAGTACCAAATGACTAGCATTGAAAGAGTTGCTACAGTTTCAATTCAATTAGACAGACGTTTACCTTTTGCTGGATAAAACAATGCATTATTGTCTTTTAATATTCCAAAACAACATCACCATTTTAGTTCTCATTTGTGTATTCTGTGGGCTGGATCATTTTTATTTCTGAAACTTACGATCTGGTGGCGGAGACAAATCAAAGTTGTTGTGGTGAAAAAAATGTTGTTCTTTCCAGACTAAATCCTCCAATAGACTAAATCATTAATATGAAAAACCTTTTTTTCAGAAAGGATAATCATACCTCTGATTTCTTGCCAAGAACAATACATCATCCAATGGAGTCTAGCGAACATCATTTGAAAAAAGTATTATAAATTATTTAATGTAAAAAATGTTCTCTATTCAGACTAATAGCCGCTAATATATAATTCAGACAAGTACAATGATTTAGACGGAAGAATTTTTACAGTCGTTGTATATTATTAGTGTTATTTGTACTAAATTATAAGAAATTGTTTAAGAAGATTCTACCTGCGTTTACATGAAAAAATTCACCCGCTGGACTTTGTTTAGCAAAGAGCTACCCAATGTTGTTTATTGACTGGCATTCTTATTTTGGACATCAAAAGCTAATTCATCCACTATAAGTTTATCTATTAAAAATATGCAAAGTTTCTTCGTAAATCGTTTTTCAATGTGTGAGGACATCATTATGGCGTGGTATAAGCTACAACTTTGGAAACAACAGATCAAATTAAAAACTTTATGAGCACATCTTATATAAAGTCAGAGATCTAAAAGGGGGTTCTTTGTGGAACGCTGGAACTTCTTGGACCCATTGGTTTGCAGTCTCTGGGTTTATGGTGTTCTCAGCTACTAAAAACCATTCTACAAAGGCTAGGAAGGATTGTTGACCATTGTTCGAGACTCAGAGGAAGAAAAAAAAGTCTGTTATTACCAGGCCTCTCTGACACCCACTAAAGGCAGGAAAAGTGCTCATAATAACAGTCGCCAGTCATTTGGCCTGATTAGCTTACCCGCCCGAGCGGACAAGGGACATTCGTTCCATCCCTCTTGAAGGCTCTGGACCCTGTCAGGGTTCAGCTAGAGACTTTTCTTATCAACAAACATAACCAGCGGATCATTTTTGCCATTGGCGGGATTGACAACAAAAATATCTGAACATTCCAAAAATTTATTTGAGGATAGATGTATTTTCTATATATCGTCAGCATTTTCTAATATAATAATTCAGTTTAAATTATTTTTATTCTTTTTTGGATAAAAAATTAAATATTGTTTATATTTATTAATGTTGGATGGTCTAAATAACAGTATTCTGAGTTTTTCTTATATTATTTTGCCAATTTAATATTATAGACAATCAGAATATTTCATTTACCAATTGTTTACGGTGCTAATACAACCGTTCGGCGTTCTTTAGAAAAGTTTCAGTTTTGGTTCAATGACATTTAATAATAGTGGACAGTTGATTGCGTAAGTGATATCCTGAGACAGATGACTTGGCTTCAATATCACATTTCACCAAATGTTATGACAAATATCACTCTCTTTGAGGATTGCTGTTTTCAGAATGAAACACATTAAATACTTACAGAACAGACTTGGATGGACCAAACTGAAATGTTTCATCCTGTTTCTAACATTATCCAACTTCTACACTTAAAGCTAAATCTATAAGAAGGTGTTCCAAACTTAACTACTAAAGGCAGGAGAACGAAGGTGAGGTTAAAATCAAACTATTGTTTAATGGAGTTCAGTCCTCATCGCTCAATGCTTTCACTATATTAGTAATTTAAAAATTTTGATGGTTTTTCACAAACATCATCATATTCTGCTTCTTCTAATATTCCTTACAATTGAATGATTACCACTGGTGTGGTGGATGTGGATGCTCGTTTCATCTGTTTGACCACTTTGAGAAAATCTATCAGATGTTAGATGTTGCTTTTTATTAAGAAAGAAAATGTTAACATACTATTGAGACGTATTAAAGAAGTCTACTGATGACAATTAATTATTGCCAATAACCTTTGACTTTCCTGCATCCCCACTATCAGTCATTATTCCTTTGAAGATGAAATGGTGGTGAAGACGGATCTGAAGCTGGATGATGTAGTGATCTATGAACCAACTGGCGGAACTGGATCTCTTAAATCTTTGGGCTCATCAGACTATAAGATTATTCTGACATACTCAACTCCATTTTCACAAGAGGAAAGACTGACAAATGTGTAGATTAACACTATAAACTAGAGGGTTTTCTCTTTGTAGGAGATACTCCAGGTGATGGGAAGTGATATAAAATTATATCATTTGAATTATATGGCATTTGATTACTAGAAAGAAAATATATAATAATAAGAAAACTGATTGCCAAAGTAAATATGCATTTCGTTGAAATTCATAGATAATGGATGATTGGTGATGATAAGTAATCATTGTTGAAATTGGACGGAAAGATGATGTGTGTGGATGATGATGTATGTAGTGATGATGGAAGGAAAATGGACATTGGACCTCTCCCACAAGTCATAATTCTCCCAATGGTGACGTTCAAGTTAAAATGAACATTTGTAACTAATCCCTATTTATTTTTGATCATTTCTTTAACCTTCTTCAAAAATTATTCCCAGATGGATGATGCGGATGCGTATTCTAAATTCAAGACTGAAACCTTGTGAGAATCGGATGTTGTCTCGACAATTTACCGATATAACGGGTCTGAACATTAACCGGGACGATATGATTCCTCTTCCGCGTGTACATGAAGGCCTGATTCAGTGATATCTACGTCAGCGCGTTCCGGAATCTTTATCGGAAAAAAATAAGATTGAGAGACATTTAAGTTTACTAAGGATTCAATAGTAGAATTTATTTCTTTAAACAGTTACTAAGAGACTTACTAAAATTATACTAACATTTACCAGGACGCTGCTAAACCCCTTAAAATGGATGTAGCTGCAGTATGCAGGAGTCTGAAGCCGTAAGTGTTGGACAGGAGATGCTTTGGAAGATTGATTGGCATTATGGTTGCCAATTCTGTTCAGCTAACTCCACCAATTCCAGCACATCGGGTGATTTTTAACAGGCTATCACGAGGTTGCTCGCCAGCCAAATGCTGACCAATTTGCGTCGGGACAGAAGGGACAATTACCAATAGGAAGAAACCACCAAGCTCAAGTGTGATTCATCATGAAGTAGTGTTTACAACGAGGAAGTTGAATTAAAGATGGCGGGCGCATTTCTAAAATTTACAGGCTACTAATTTTTAAAGGTGAAGTAAAGTCCACCAGGCGGATGTGATATCGGACAAAAATTACAATTAAATCCAGACAGGATCTCCAGACCCCAAGCCTCTGGTGTTGATTTCTCTCTTGTGCGTTTTTACGGAACTAAGAACGATTACAGTTTTGTTGTCATCTGCCTCCAAGCCTTAGGCTTTTCTATTAACTGAAATGTTCTTATATTTGGATGTTCTCAATATTTTTTGAATACTATATAATGGAACAAGATCCAATATTTTTCCACTCCCAATGTTAATGGATATTAAAGTACGGCTTAACGACGGGATGAAAGAAGGACTGTGGGGTGAAGGCATTTTAAGAATAGTGTGCAGCTTTATTGTTGTGTTGTTACAATAGACTATTGATTCATTATATGTTATTGGTTTCCTTTCTCCAGTTATTTTCATTTATAATGATCTTGGACATCGACAAACGATAAATATTTTTCAGTTTCATAAATACCATTCAGGAATTTAGACTTAAGCCGAATCAATTATTCAAGCTGACCAGATAAATATGGTATTTCACCTGGGCCAGCTATATGAAGAGAATGATTCTTCAGGTCTTAATTTTCAGACTGCGTCTTCCTAAAATGTTGTTCGATTCACTAGATCAGTCTTGGTTGTTCTTATTCTTTGAGTTGCTGAAGCCACCGTTCTTGCTTTAAGTGCTTCTTCAAACATTTACAAGGTTCAGTTGTAAAATTCATTTATAAACTATTTCCCGTTTGTTTATATTTAATATTGGTTATTTGAGTTACGTGTGCTAAATTCGGGTTTTGCATTTTTAAAACAATTCGTTTTATAAAGACTAATGTAAAATACAATAATATTAGTATATTTTGAAAAGTATCATGAAGCGGATATTCTACTTTGGATTTATCCTAAGGTCTGCATTTTGGCAACATTGCCATTCAGTTTGTAATATATATATATATATATATATAGTCTTATATATATATATGATATATCCTCTATGATGTTCATATATGTTTATGACAAATGTTTGAAGGTGTCCCTTGCCCCAGATGCTGTGTATTTTTGACTTAGGAGACGACAGAGAACCCAGCCACAGCAAGGAGCTAAAATTACATAGGCGCTGGGCGGAAAGCGATGATTGGCACTCTTACTGGCTCTCAAAAATAGGAAATGGAACTCTCCATTCAGACAGGATAGCATTCTGACTAGACCATCATGTCGTTTTACGAAGAACTCGGGTTCAGCGGGATGTCCATTTATCTGAGGATTCTAAATTTAACGGAAATGACTGCTGCTATTCAGGTTTATTTATGGAGGATGCCAACAAAGACGTAACTAGATCATCAGAACAGTTTTACTCCAGGTTGCATCAAACTGAAAGCAACAGGTCTTATGGATGTCTGGTCAAGAAATTTCTGGATGGCAGCTTAAAATAAGCGCTGTTTTATATTCGAAGAAGGTATTAGTTACAGCATCTTTAATGAGACTAAACTCCAACTTTAAATTATTGGCGCTTGCTCATATAGCTGGAAGAGTCTCCCAGCGCTATCCATCATGCTACACTGCAGGATTTGGCTAAGCTCAATCCTTATTCATGTGCAGAGGAACACAGTCAAACCTTCCAGATGAGTCCCAGTGGCCATTATTCACATTTAGTCGGTTTCTTAGTAAGTTTAAGCTGACTATTCCCTTTACACCAGTTCAAAGTGTCTCATTCATTCTGTGACAAACCTTCTTTGCATTGGAGTTATTCATTTAGCCCTTTCCATTCCACTTTTGCCTGTGGGACCTTCAATAACCTTTACTTTTCCAAACCAGAGCTAACAACAGCACTTCATGGGTTAATGTGGGCGATTATCAGTGATGATGAGTTCTCTCGGCCATGCATTCTTTGCCTCAGGCTGGATACTCACAATTATCTCGTGCTGGACGGAGTTGCTCCAGACTATTACCGATATTCCACCTCATTAAGCGCCTTCTTTGCTTCCTTGGGATAAGGCGCCATCCTAAATTCATAAAAGAGACATGTAAAAACACAAGGCATTAGATGAACATTTCCAGCAGATGGTTCGGTGCAACGACGATTCCGGTAGCTGGCGCATCTCGATCCCGAATTTATCCCTCACGGTTTTTCTCTCTGAAAGATTTTCTCGAGAGGCTACCTGTGCTGATGCATATATGTTTCAAAATGGACCCACAATTCGGATGCTGCTAGGATCCGTGAAATGCCCGGTGTTTTCGAAGATGTTCGGCAACCCATGTCGCGTCGGTGCTGTGCGTGCATACATGCCAATGGTCGCAATTTCGAACACTTCCTCTGATGCTTTCACATCATACTTTTTATTTATTATTGGTTTTTTATTTAATAAAGCGTTTTGCAGTACATTTTGTGTTGTGACGTTACTGTCTTTGTGTCTCTTTATCTCGTTAGGGTTACGTTTCCGCCCATGCTTTCCTATGTAATTTTGGCTCTCACAATGTTCTCTACCACCCTCCAAGTTTGTATTATCGGTACTGGAGACACCCCTGTATATATATATATATATATATATATATATATATATATATATATATATATATATATATGTACGATGTGTCAAATTTAGGTGACATCCTTTTGTTCAGCCGTCTTCAATTACCCTAAATTTAACTTAACCCGTAAAAGATGTTTCCTCAATTTGTGATTATGATTAACAGGGTCATTGTGAAAGATCACGTTGCTGAAAAAATCACAGTAAAATTGTAGATTTCACAGTTACAGTATCCAATCATGTGATGGAGGGTATCAACGGAGTAGTTTTTAAAATAAAGAGGTTCTGTAAATAAAAGAAAATTCTCTCTGACTGTCATGCATAGAAAAGTATAAGTGTTGTACAATTTTTGAATCTTAAATAATTAGGTCGAATTTCCAGAAACATCCCTGGGATTGTGTGAAATAGGTTTTTTTATTGATAGTCAAATGCTAGATGACTTTTTTTTCTCAAAATACCGACCAACAAAGGTTTTTGCTCGACTTGTGAGTGTGATAAATATTACGGTTATGCAAGGTGTCATTATTGATAAAACCATCGTAAAATTGAGCTGATGATGCGATGGAGAGTGTCAATTTTCAACACTTTCAAAAATGTTCTCGTCTTTACTCAACAAAAAAAAGTGCTAAATAGTTTTAATTTTTTTTTCTAGAACATATATGTCTCTAACTTTTACTTTGTGCTCATTTATAGTAAAATTTGTACACGCTGTATATTTAAAGGAGAACAAGACTCACTCACCACGATATCTTTAAATCTATTAGCTCTACAAATGTGAAATCTGTTAAGCATATTCCATTTGTTTGGGTAGAAATTCAATTTGAAAGGTTTTGTGGGAATTGACTCCCAAGAAAGGTTGCAAAGGGTTAGTAAGCTTTATAGATAACCATTCTCGCTTTTGAGTTATTATACCTACATACTTGAAATTTTACTCATATTTTTCTTTTGTTGAATAGACAATTGCTGTTTTTACATAAATCGACTCCCAAGAGAGTGCTGTGGTAGATACTGTAGACATATAGATAAATTAAATACACATTTTTGAATTATTAGACGTTGCCTGGTCTATCGGTAGAACTTCTATTGATCCTATTGGGGAAAGTATTCTTCAACTATGATTTTAGTTTAAAAAACACTTTCTGTAGAGTTGACTTGATCGTATGCTAATGTAAACGCTATTTAAACCCTGGAATTGGAGTGTATGAGGTTAATCGTGAAATCTCGGAATAGTAAAAAGTGATTTGTGACTAGGAAGTCGTGTGGGCAGAAGTTAAAATTCATCTAAGCCTCCACCTGGAGTAGTGGAAGGAATAGAGGTGGATTTGTAACAAGATGTCGTTGTTCGAGAAGGAGTTTCCAAAGTAACTACACTCAAAAAAGGTAAGTCTTTTTAAAAAAATCACATGAGTTAGATTAAGAATTTGGATTTAAGAATAGTCGGAAACCTTTATACCGACAATGTTAAATTGGCAGTTTCCGATGTACCTTTTCTCAAATTCTCAATTATATGTACGTGCTTGAATTTCTAATACAATTAAAGTGCACCTTTCTCTTTAGAATTTCGCTAATTTTGGTTTTTTCATAATTTATAAAATATTTTATCAATCATAGTGAAAAATTTGACCCATTTTTCAAATAAAAAGAAGTTGTAAAAATAAACTTTTGAGTTTTTTAACAAAAAGCTCATTTCAGTATATTTAATCCATCATTATAAACACGTCAGAAAAAACTTAAATGCTATAAATATTATTTTCCTAGAAAAGGTATATCGAACATCAAAAATTTACATTTTGAGATAAACTTCAATGTATAATTGTTTTTTTATTAAAACATTCCTCCCCATACTCCTAATGTGTGTTGATCTACATTTTTTTAAATCTCATCATCCTCTCTCTCTCTCTCTTCCTTTTAAGTCTTTTATCTGTCTTAACTTCTTTTTTTTATTTTTAAACATGAGTATTTAGCCTTTAACAGCCTCTGTTTGTCCAGGCTCTTCATTGACTGTATCAAGTAATCACCAGGCTCAATATTAAGTTTTCTCAAAATTTCTGATTTTCATACTTTTCCCATATTAATGACGAAATTGCATCATATGTACCCAATGATAATGCTTAAATTTAAAGTAATGTTTTTCGAAACTTTAATCCCATATTTAAGCATAGAATAAAGAAATGGAACATGCTTTTTCATATAAATACCTTATTTGAGCGAGAAATTTAACTCATTGAATAATAACTTTCTGCAAAAATAAAATATTTCTCCGATAAAACTTTTTTAAATGACATCTTTAAGTAATTTAAAATATAGCAGTGAGTTTCTATATATGTATGCATTCTGCAGTTTACTTTAAAAATGCATCTTTTAAAAGAATTTTTAGTTACAAATTGAATTTTGAAAAAAAAAAAAAAAACATGCACAAAATTTTTCCAAGAGACAGCAAATCCAAAAAAAAAACACAATCGTGAACATACATTTAGTTCTTGAAAAAGTAAGAGTATCGAATAAAAATGAAGAATTAATAAATGAAAAATAGCTGTATTTGAATAGGATGCATTGCTGATGATATAAACGTTTTCATACTATAGTTTTTCATTCAAAACTTTCTTAAGTTAGCCCTTTACGGTATCTCGTTTTCCCTAAAATTGGTATAAAAAAACCTGGTTGGCTTAAAATTGCTTGAAGGTGGTGGACAAATAAACGTTTCTTTTCAAAAACCTTCTGTTGTACTGAAAAACAAAAGAATTAGAGTGGAATCTCTTTTTCTCTTACTCAATCTGGAGATATACGAGAGTATTTTTTTTTATATTTTTGAATTCAGTTTCTATCTAATATGTGCAATATCAATAAACTCATAAATATTTTTATTGCTGTCTTTATATATATATATATATATATATATATATATATATATATATATATATATATATATATATATATATATATATATATATATATATATATATATAATTATTAAATTGAAAACTCTTTTTTTTTTGTTTTAGTCTTCGCAGAAGTCGCTTTTATATTCAATGGATTGCAGACCGTGAGGCTAAGTTGCTCTCAAACAAATCCAATTTAGTACTTTGCACTCTTAATTCTTACGGTTGATAAAAAAAGGAAATCTTTTCAATTTATTTGGTTGAAAAGAGTGAAAAAATGTATTGTACAGTCGCATCGCAAACTTAAAAGTGTAAAAAAAAATGTTTGAAAGAGTAGAATTTTGTTTGGAAAGAGTGTGCGAGGGAAATAAAAGACTAGAATTTTTTTTTTGATGTGGAATGGAACAGACTGTATCATTTGGTAAAAATAAATCTAAAATTTGAAGTTTCGAAAGCATTGGATTTACTTCATAAGATGTAAATTGCCTTATTGCAGCTCAATATAAACTATCTTCAAACTGCTGTTGTTTCCAAAGATATTTTGAGAGCTATAAATACTTGTTATCTGAATAGTTGCTATATTTTATATCAACAACTGTAATATTTCTACATTTTTCGTCTTTTTCACTTTGAATAGAAGATAAGGAATTCGATAATTTTAATTACTTGAATATACTTTTAGGTAAACTACGCCTGCGATTTACATAAAACATGTTCCACTTTAGAAAAAGTAAAATGATTTATAAAATTGAGTAACAAAAGTAATCTTGTTAATTCTTTATAGAAAAGTTTCATCTCCTTGAAACAATGAGCCCCATGAAAATATTTTTTCGATAATTTTCGTTTCTTAACCTAGAATTTGTTATTAAAGCTATTATAGTTGGTTTTTCAAGAATTTTAAAGTTTTCATTTTAGAAAAATATTAAACTAAATCACCATTAAGAAATTGAATCTTTAATTGCTACTACTGATTCTAAAATATATTATTGGTCCTTCTTGTAATAATTCAAATACAACGTACGACTTAGAATACTCAAAACTTAGAATACACAAATATTTTGGTGTGTTTTGGAATTTCAAGTGCTACGTAGTAACTTCTGTCGGTAATGGTTAAAAAAAAGCTTTAGCACTTAAAAATTATTTCAGTTTTAAGAGGGATAGTTACTTTTAAAGTATATCAATTTTGTGAGAACAGACAATTTTCAATAATTAACAATGCTGCCAAAATATGCAAAAAAAATTTTTTTTAATACAAAATTGCGTGTATCTTCTTGTAAGATATAATATTCTAAAATGCAATAATTTTAAACCGTCGTTACAAGAAAATGTTAAATAATACCTGAGTTATGGATAAAAAACCCGAATTTACTCCTAGCTGCAAAAGAAAAATTCTGACTCAAAACTAAAATTGGATAGTCAATTTTAGTTACTAACCCATTTTATTACTAAGTAGTAATGTACACATGCGATGAAACGGCATAAAAAAGGCGATAGAAGCTGATGATAACACTGACACATAACTTATATGTAATCAATTCATTTTATTTACAAAGATAACTTTAATATAGCGATTAAAAGGTGGAAAGATCAATAAGAAATAATCATTTCTCGTTGCTATATATAGAATCAGCTACCCAACGACGTACATACTCAAGTAGTACATAAATGGTATAATGGGCGAGGGAAGCCATATGCCCTCAAGACATCTAGAATAAAACAGATCAAACAAACAACACCCGATCTTGTCCTAGATATTGTCCATCGGCGAGAGATCATGAGACATTGTATGTCAAGGAAATACCGGTCATGCTACAAGGATTGCCTGTTGATGAATACCATATGAGCTGCCGAGTCCTGGAAAATACCGTTTTACAGTCACTCATTGTTAGGTAGCAGCTCTTCATAAAAATATTATAGTCACGTCATTAATGTGTATAAGAAGTAATCTGCTATCAAGTCTAGTATCCAAAGAGGTACCATTACACTACGTTGAAGAGTGGTATGGAGTTCAACAATAGTCGTTGGATAGGCTCTATTCAGCTAATTACTCTAAAATCTTACCTGTCTTTTATTATCAGAAGAAAAAAAAACTGAAGCGAGGCATCACTCAATAGAAGAATCATTTAGTTGTCCAAAAATGATACCTATTTCATCACAGTCTTTAACGTCGATGGGTGGAGTCAATGATAGTTATCATAAAAAATGATTTGTGTGTATTTCACTAGCAGTCAATTATCTTGAAATAGTTTGTCTGAGGTACTGCAACCGTAAAAGTCCATCGCAAATTCTACAATATGTATAGACCTCTGCTACATTACTTGAATGCGTTTATTTTCAAGCTGTATTGCACACTTAGGTCAAAATGGCAATTACTTGGTAAGTAACGTTTTAGCATTTTTAATTTTTAGCCTTACAGATTACGCCTTGGTGATTTCGTCTGTGTTTTTTTTAAATATTAACCACTTACATAAAAGAAGTTCGTGTACGTCACAGCTTAAGATATTAACCTCATTATATTAAATTTTCAAAAAAAGTTTTGCCTTATTCATTTCTGCTATATGTATTTTTTACTGGAAAAATGGAAATTAGCAAAATTCCTGGGGAACGACCAATACGAAAATATGAACGAACTGTGTGTTTGAAATTAAAAAGGGTAATTCCTGCTAATTATACATAAAGTGTTGACTCGTTTTGGTGATAGAAGAAACATCCGAATTGAATGGGTATATAAATTTCGGACACTTAAGACTTCCTGATTGCCCCGTTATAAAGCTCTAAACTTCATTTACGTTCCAACCATTTTTCGTCTTGGCTGATGGCGGGCTCTTATGATTCGATGTTTCTGTCAAATCCCCTGCATCTCACAGATTCAGCTGATTGCTAATTGCCCTTGGTGCCTAAGTCAAAATACAGTTGGCACACAATGTACTTAAACCATAATAAAGTTTACCGTGCCTAACCACCGTGTATATATTATATTCCTCTCAGAATAAATAACTCTGTTACTTTTTAACTAAGTTTCTTAGGCAAAACTATATAATTTTAAACTCTTTGAACTTGTTTTTGTTCAGTGTTCTTAAGATATTAAAATTTTCAATTATCTTAAGAACACCGGACAAGTGTACTTCCGACAGCTCATTATCAAACATCAATAGTAGATAAAGATCTAAATATAAAATGAATGGTTTTAGTAGTTTCTGTCAATAATCATTCAATAATTTCGTCACAAATTTAGTATCGCTTCGCGCTCAGCAAATGACTCCTAATGAACCACTTATTTTCTTATCTACAAACATATACTCACAAGGGGAGGGGCTAAAATAACCTGAACCAAGCTGTTGTACGAACATGCTTTGTAGTCTCGAGTTGTGCTGTTGGGTGGAGTTAGTTAAGGGAATTCTACGACTGTTAGTGAGCTGGCATCAGTCTGAATTAAGTAGATTGGCCATGATGCTCTGTTGTGTGCGTTCCTGTTTCAACCCTTTTGTGACGAGTGAGATAACCGACCACAAAGAACAAAGAGTGGGTGTGAAGTTTTGATTTCTAATAGGGAAAGTAGCAGCTGAGACCATTAGAATGCTTCCAGTTTTTAATGATGATGCCTTGGAAAAATCGCAGGTCTACGAGTAGGTTTCTCGTATCAAATCTGGCAACATGCCAACTGAAGAGATGGCAGGCATAGGCCTTCGACACGAAGAAATGATTAAAATATTGCAAAAGAAACCGTGTGATAGCCGTAAAGATCGTCAAAAGACCATAAACAAAATTTCTAATGAAACGAACGTGATCGTGTCACTGAGCCCATTCACAATGATGCTGCAGACCACACAGCTTGGACTGTTCGTCTGCTTTTGACGAACAACAACATGGTGCTTGAGCCTCATTCACTTTTCTCCCTCGACGTGGTTTCGTCGAACACTTATTCCACGAATGAAGAAAGTCTGATAGAAAAGCAATTCTGAAACGAGGATTAAGTCAAAGAAAAAATGCTAATGGCTTTGAACAATATCTGGCTTCAAGTGTTCCAGAACTGTTTTAAGCAGTGTCCTAAGCGTTGGCCAAGTGCGTAAATGTACATAGACAATATTTCGAAGATGACATCAACAAAAATAAATGCAAAATAAAAAGTAAAAATAATAATTTCCAGCTATTTCTGAATTTCCTCTTAGTATAAGTTTTCTAAATATTAATTTTAAATAAACATGTCTAACAATTTATTCGGTATTATGAAGTTTCTTATTTATAGCCTAAGGTTAGTTTACGTAATCATTTAAAGTAACCTTGCAGTCATCCAATCTAAATATACAAAAACATAAGCTTCATATTATTTAAATTGTTTGTCAATTACGTCTGTTACAAAATGATAATTGCTTTTTTTATATGGTCATCAGAAATATTGGTTTTAATTTTCTAGCTTTCTTTTTAATGAAAAAAGAATTCCCTTTATAAGGAATCTTTTCATTGTGTTATTAAATAATGACATTTGTTTAGTTTATATAAATAATTTTAACAATTTCAACTTTAACGTAACAACTCGTCTAAATTAAGTGTCAATGCTACATAAAAACATGACCTTTCCTTGATTTTATACGGAATACATTTCAATTTCGTAGTGAAAGAATCGAAAGTAGCCCTGGCTATAATGCGAATTCCCCAACTTAGCTGAGTTTCCAGTTGATTTTTTTTTACATTAACTAATTTTATTGTACATCGTGTGCTTTTACTATTTTGAATATTTTGAAATAAATTAGAATGCTTTATATCTGATGTTATATTATTGTATGTATTATTAACCACACGATTATTTTTTAGAATATTTTGATCAAAAATTAGTGTAATTGTTACTAATGCCCCTTGATCGATGCATGTCAGATCGAAGCCCACGGAATTCATCATAGCAAAGGGCTAGATTGTATGCCTATCGTTAGCCGTAGCCTTGAGCAACATGTAGGTGACAGTACGATTTGGCTCGTTTCCTACCCAATTTTGAGAGAAAGCACCCTTGGTCTTCCAATTATCTTTCCCTTTCACCAACACCACGACAAGACTTGAAGCTTGATAGCTATGTAGAGTACGCCCCTGCTACGAATGCACTGTACTATTACAAACATGCATGAATTTTCCAGGATTCGGACCCAGGTCCTACATCACAGCAGTTAAAATCGTGAACCACACTATACCGCACGTGTGGCAATTGTTCTAGTAAAACAGTAATGATAAATATGACAATTTCTGAATAAAGGTAAAGATCTTTTGTATTTTCGAAGCTTTTTCCGCCAAAATATGAAAATGTGCCAAGCATTCTAACTATCATATGATATCGATTTTAGCATTTTTTATTAGAAAACAGACATCTCTTAACTCAGGCACTACATCCCATAAGGGACAATGCCTACTGTGACCTACACAATATACGTGACCTTGGACCTTGAGATGCATTGCAGATGTTCCTGTTAGGTGGTCAGTCTGAGATGAAAACACCCAATATTGTTTCCAAGCAAGCTTGATAATCATTTTATCGAACCATTGAAGGGATGAAAGGCTGTGGCAACCTTGCCCAGCCCGGGATTTCAACTTCAGTCCCGTGGTGTGGAAGCGTGATGCACTAACCACTCAGCCACTGGGCTTCAGTAACTAGACATTATTTAAAATAATGTTTTGAAAACATTGCTTAGTGAATAATTAACAGATTTAAGAATTGATAAATGTATATTTAATAAAGTTGTAATGAACCTCCTTGGCTTTTAACAAAACTTTTTGGTGAATAAACAGCAAAAATGCAAGTTTTCTATAAACTGTAATCTTGCACAGTATTCCAAATATGAAACATTCTTCACTGACGTGTTATATATTTTAAACAACCTGAAAATTGCCATCTTTCATTAAGGTTCTTATAAATGTTTCTAACCATGTGTAATATAATATTTAAAATGGATACTATAACGACAATGCATATAGGAATGCAAATCTTCGCGGTTACAGTTTATACTTTGTGAGATAATTACATTGAACGCACTTGAAAGGCTGTGAAATTAACAACATTAATCTTCAAAATAGAGTCTTTTGCTAATGAAACTAGTTGGTCACATAATTGCGTAAAAGAATATGCAAGTTCCTCATGTTTATTCTAAAGTTAACGTATTATTTACTTAATTGAACGATAACATAATCTAATAAAACTTTATCTTTAAAGTAATTATCAAGAATGGTTTCCGTCTTTCAGTTCCGAATTTCAAAAGAGTATCGACTGCTTTGCTAACGAAAATTTGTGATATTAATCATATATGTTATTAAATACTTCAGCATTTTTATTAGGTTTTTAAAATTATACTTTATAAAAGTATTTTCCCAAGTACATATAAGTATTTTCAAATTCTTATCTTCATTGATTTACCAATAAGTAATGGGAAATTTCAGAAAATTACTATTTTATCACTATTTGCCTACATTGAAATTTAAGTGAAATGTGTGGACGTATATATTTATACGTAAAAGTCTTCTGCGCGTGTGTTTGTCACTAAACTCCTCCTAAACGGCTGGACCGATTTCGATGAAATTTTTTGTGTGGGTTCAAGTAAATTCGGGACTGGTTTAGATATACAATTCTCGGTGCAATATCGCAATTAGTTAAAAATATATTAATTAAAAACATTCAAAAATACAACTCAACATTCACCTGCATTGTTGTAACAACGATATTGTTATAAAAACAAGCAATATAAAAAAAACAGCTTTATTTAACACGTGAGAAAAAATTTTTTCAAACTTTGATATAAATCGCCAACGTGGCTGTATTTGTAATTTTTTTAAATAATTAGTTATAATCAATTAATTTTTATTAATTATAATTAAGTTATTGTATTGTCATCCAAAATAATCATGTGCATTACATTTTAGCTCAATTGAGCGCTTTAAAATGTATTTTGTTAATGATTGAGAAAATTTCACCAAGATAAATAAATAAGTGGACAAACAAACAAATAAAATATGTATAGAGATCGTGCGCTAATAGTAGGAATTGAAAAAGACGTAAGTTGGCGTCGAAAATTGATTGTCAGCCAAACTGGCCAAACCGGGTCTTTATTGTTACGAAAAAATGCAGACGATTTATGCTTTTTAGCGTTTTCAATTATTATCTTTTCAAAATATCTTTGTTGGGGAGTGGTCCCTATGTGTTTTTTTCTCAGGTAACCAGGCGAGGATGTTAACACAACTCCTTTATTTTCACACTCGGTTGCTCGGAGAGTATATCGGAACACTTACGATGGGCACCGTAATTCCGCGCGCTCGCTCGTCTGATCTCCTACACACACTCTGAAAACTTATAATCCTCGTTTCGCTAAATACACTTAATCACCGCTACGCGGCGCCCACTGCGCATGCTCGAACATACCCCCCCCCCCACACACACAGCCTTGCAATATTAATATTCAACAATAGCACAATACAGTTTCACAATTCACAACAATTTTCACAAAAATTACACAATTGTTTTCAAAATTATTATTATATATATAAAAAGGTACTATATATAAATTTTCAGTAAAAAAAAAAAAATTTAAGGTACTATAAATTTTCAGTAAAAAAAAAAAAATGTTAAAATTACACTAGCACAATTTAAAGATAAACAAATAATTTCTTAAATGGAAATTGACCGTAACTATTTACATCTATAGGTAGAATACAGATTTTAGTTATGGGCCTCTTAAATTCTCCTGTCTTTGTTTTAATTCTGACTGTTTTCACTTTACCATCAGAACCATGATAGACCTCAACGACGCGCCCTAAAAGCCAGTTGCAAACTGGTGTAAAATCCTCCTTTACAATTACCATTGTACCACACATTACATTGTCCTTCTCGATCATCAGCTTTCCTCTCTGTTGGAGAATATTCAGATAATCGGTACTCCATTTTTTTAAAACTACCTGAATTACCTTTGTTGTTTTCTGCCAACGGCTTAATCTATTGTCCCTAATATTAATTACTAGGGTCTCAAGAATAGAATTAATTGATCTACCAATGAATAAATGTGCAAGCGTTAATACCTCAAAGTTATCAAAATCATTGGATATTGGTGTAAGGGGTCTGGAATTAAAAATTCCTTCCACCTGGATAATAACTGTTTCAAACTCCTCGTATGTGAGTCGGAATCTTTCCAGAGCTCGCTTGAGGTGATATTTTACTGACTTTATGCCCGCCTCCCAAAGACCTCCCATATGTGGGGCCCTTGGTGGAATAAAATTCCATCCAATACCTTCCTCAGTGAAATACGCCGCCAGATTTTGATCTGGACCTTTAGTTGAGAATTCACACCAACAAAATTTGTTGCATTATGCGTAAAAATTTTGGAACATTTTCCTCGCCTAGACATGAATCTCTTAAGGGTAGCAATTATTGCATCCGAAGTCAAATCGGAAAGAATGTCTAGGTGAATGGCACGAGTCACAAAGCAAATGCTAACACAAACATAAATTTTATTCAAAATGCCCTTTCTCTGGTGTTTGTAAGTTACAAAATATGGACCTCCCAAATATAGTCCACTTATACTGAATGGAGGGGCCATATTTACTCTTTCATATGGAAGATTGCCCTTTATTTGAAAAGAGGGAATTGGTTTACTCTTGAAACACACCACACAAGTATGAACCGTTTTCCTAGCTAGGTTTCTCTACCTCCTAAAGCCCAAAATCTCAATCTTACTGCATTCAGCAGTCCTTGTGGACCAACGTGAAATAATTTCTTATGCAAAGTTATGAAATATATTTTACTCTATGTAGAATTTTTATCCAGTATAGCTGTGTGCTTTTGGCTGTAGGGTATGGAAACTTTTTCCAGCTTTCCACCAACTCTCATGATTCGTTTATCATCCTGGAATATGTTCAAAGATTTAAGATTACCTGACGGGTCACTTAAGTTAATGCCACTCTGGTACTGTTTAATAAGCCAGGTTTCTGCATCATTTACCTCACTTGTAGTTAAAGGTCCCCTCTTTTTCACCTTTGATCTGCCATTGTGTAAAAATCCATAAATATAAGAAACAATATGTATTATTTTAAAATAATTATTAGAAAGGTCCATAAGATGGTTGAAAAGGTCAAAGTTCTTGGAATTCAGCAATGAAGTCTCCAGAGTTCTCTCAGACACCCTTAGTTCGCAATCAAAGTCATCTCTCTGGGTTGGTTCTTCAATGACAGTAGTTGAATAAGTACTCTGTAGAAGCTCAGAACCATGCCACCATAGAGAGTCGTCACGAATCTCCTCAGGAATTAGTCCTCTAGATAACACATCTACAGGATTCTGTTCTGATGTAATGTGATGCCACTGGTCACGGGAACTTAGTTGATGAATCTTAGACACTCGATTAGCCACGAACGTCTTCAATTCTCTTGATTCTCGATGTATCCATAAAAAAGCAATAGTCGAATCCGATCAAATATGCACAGCTGTAATCTGAAGGTTCAGTGCCTCCTTTACCTTCTTCATCAATTTAGCGGCAAGAACTTCCCCACACAGTTCAAGCCTTGGAATGGAAATCTGCTTCAGAGGCAACACTCGGCTTTTACTCGTTACGAGACACACTTTGACTTCTCCAAGGGCAGATATAAACTTGAGATAAATGGATGAACCATACGCTTTTTCCGATGCGTCGCTAAATGCATGTAACTCAGTGCTCTCCGCTCTATAAATCACAATACATCTGTCAATAGAGATGTTATTCACGGCTTCCAAAGAGTCGATAAATCGACGCCACTCCTTTTTTTCCTTAAAAGGAAGTTCATCACTCCATCTCAATTCCAGCAACCGCAATCTTTGCATAATTATCTTTGCCTAAGTTATGATCCGTAAGAGGAGACCCAAAGGGTCCAAGATTCTTGCAATAGTAGACAAACTATTCTTTTGGTGAATGAAGTTGGCCTTTTTTGCTCTGTTCTGAAAAGAAAAGAGTCTAACTTAGGATTACAAATTATTCCTAGCGCTTTAGTCTCATCAGACTCCAAGAAAGCATACTCCTGTAGATTTGAAGTTATTTGGGGTACATTTCCACACCACTTATGAAGATGCATCCCTGTGGTCTTGAACATTTCTATTAATTGATGCTGCAAATCGATTACCTCTTCTATACTCTCGGATCCCGATAGTATGGCATCCATGTAGCAGTCATTCAGCACCACAGGAGCTGCTAAAGGAAAATTATTAGCTTCATCCATCGCTAACTGTTTCAAAGTTCTCGTGGCTAGATAAGGTGCGCTAACTGTGCCGTAGGTGACTCGTACGTTTTTATTGGCTCTCCTATGCCCTTCTTCCACAGAATTCTTTGCAAACACGCTTGCTCCGGATGTATGTTTATCATGCGAAACATTTTCTCTATATCCGTAGTATAGGCATGCTTGTTATTTTGGAAGCGAACCATAATGGAAGAGAGGTCTTCTTGGACCAGTCCTCCATTAAATTGAATTAAATTTAGAGATTTCCCACGCGTTGAAGGACTTGATGCATTAAAAACAATTCTCAGTTTAGTTGTAGACTTTTCGGGGCCATAAACACCATGGTGTGGCATGTAAAATGAAATTCTAGATCCATCCGCCTTGATGTCCCTCATGTGGCCCAAATCCTCACATATTCCTGTAAAAATTTCTCATACAGGAACAAATATTCTTTATCTCTACTTAGTCGTTTTCACAAGGAGTTTAATCTCTGAATAGCGGTTTGTCTGGATTCACCAAGACATGAAGGATCTTCTTTTAATGGCATCGTCACCGTATATCTCCCCTGATCATCTCTCAAATGAGTGTTTTTAAAATGGTCTTCGCAAATATCTAATTCACTGGTTTTAACAGAATCGGTTTCTACATTTTTGATTTCCCAAAACTTCTTAATTGAATGCTCTAGATTATCCGTAGCCTGAATAAACCCACAATGTTCTTTTATCTTTGCTTCTGCAGAAGTAGATCCGGAAACGATAAATCCGAAATTAGTGTTTTGAAAAATTACATTTGAACCCTCCATTTTGAACTGTCCGGGTAACATTAATTCATGAAATACTTCTGCACCTAATAGCATTTGCATGCGCTCTGGAATATTGAATTTTTTGTCAGCTAATTTAAGATTGAGAATATTATTCAGATTAAAATCGATTTTCGTTGTTGGAACAAGATCTTCCGTTATTGTTGGTACCAAAAAAAGTCTAATGTTTTAATATAACTCCCTTCTTTATTGCTAATAGATACTGAAACGCGCAAGTCTATTGGAATCACTGTTTTGTTTAGTCCCGAAACCGAAACATTAGTCTTGTATTTTTTCAATCCAATTAAATCGCTTCAGCTCCTCGTTAAATAGTTAGATGTATATCCACTGTCTAGAATTGCTTTGACTAGGAATAAACCATTTTCACATTTTATATAACAAATTGCTGAGCTTAGCAAAACATATTTTTTTCTGTTTATACTGTTGCGGTTAATAAGTTGTGAGTTTCTACTCGTGGCTCGAAGACTGACGCTGAAATGTTAAGAGGGGTTCAAAAATGTTTCGAGAGTTCAAACAATTTTCGACTAGATATAATTCTTTGAGATTAAAATGAAATAATTTGATTATTTTACACATTTCTTATAAAGGAATAAAGTTTCAAAAAAGTATAAAAAATCTAAAATATAATAATTTTAAAAATAACACATAAAAATAAGAAACTTTTGTAAGAAACAAATAGTAAGTTCTACGACGGTTATGATATTTTAATCAATAATTCAATTACTAGCAATAAGTCGATTTATAGAGTCAAATATATCCTTATTACATGCTGGCACATCTTATATAAATAGAATAAAAAAATAATATTTTTAAAAATAAAAAGTACATTTTTTTCAAAATTAAAAAAATTCAATCTTTGTTGAATTTTTCAAAAATCGAAAATTTATAATACTATAAATAGCTAGGATTTGAAGATTTTAAATTTATAATTCTGTAAAAGTTTTATTCATCAAAAAGTATGATAGTTTTTGAAACGCAATACTCTAGTTGAAAAAACCAATCACAAACTCGAGAAAATGGCTTTAAAGTTTTAAATTGAATTTGAAAAATAAATCTTAAGACTTACACACTAAGAAATGCTCCAGTTGTCAAAATCAAACCTTCCTGCTCCTGAAACAGCTCAGTTTCTTTAATTTTAATTTTTTTGGCTCTGCGAACTTCAAAAGATGATGCTAAATGTTTCATCTTGACGTAAAGCGTTCGACGATTGTCACGTTCAGCCAGGGACACAAACATTTCTGTTAATTTTTTAAGCCAAACTTCTCTAAAATAGTATTATTTGATTTCCATCAATAAAAACACTGGTTGCTAGATTTTAAGCAATCTCTGCAATCTGAAGACTAGAACCAATCGTCTTAAGACAAAACTTCCAAATTAATGAATTTAAACTAATGAAGATTCTGTGTCTTGCCTCCTAAACATTTCTTCAGGAGTGTCGGATGAGACAAGTCTGCAAATACAGGCTTAATTACATCTCGAACAGCTTTAGGTCTGAGGGTTTGTGCATAATTTTTGTAAATTATTATTAATTGCGAACATTATATACTTAACGCATGTATTTGGATTTGTAGGACAAAACCAGTTGTAACGTCACGTCTCGAAAACAACAACAACATCTGGTGTCGGTTTCTTTGTAGATTCGACGCCCACACGTGCAATTTCCGATCCAGCGCAACCCCTGTTTGACCCCCGAGGAATCTAGCGACCCGACCGGAAGATGAGAGAGGAGAGATGCTTTGAACTTGCACGGGAGCGGTAACCAACGAAACCTCCTCTCACAAAATAGTGGACTCTAACAATCTAATTAATTTTAATAACTTTAATGTATCATTTTGTAAATAATTTTCAATAGTTGTGACGTAATAAATTCCTATTTTAATTCACCAAGAATACGCTACCGTTATTCTTTCAAACGTTACAGCTTAGAGTTTTGGTGGCAGCGCTTTGGGATAAAAAGTTAGCATTCAGGACCCGTGAGAGGGAGGAAAATTTTGGATTTTTACGGACGGACCGCAACGCAGGAGAGAAAGAGATCTTCGGAAGCCGTGCTGCAAGTAAATTCAGCTTCGAGAAAGAGAGCGTCCTTCTCATAAAAGATCAAACTGATCTATAGTGTTAACGGCTAGTGTCCGAAGGGAAAGCGATTTTCGGAAGCCGTGCTGCAAGTAAATTCAGCTTCGGAGAAAAAGGAGCGTCCTGCTCAAAGATCAAACTGATCTATAGTGTTAACGGCGAGTGTCCGAAGGAAAGCGATTTTCGGAAGCCGTGCTGCAAGTAAATTCAGCTTCGGAGAAAGGGAGCGTCCTGCTCATAGAAGATCAAACTGATCTACATCTACAGTGTTAACGGCGAGAGTGTCCGAAGGAAAAGCGATTTTCGGAAGCCGTACCACTAGTGCACATAATTTGCTTCTGACAGCAAGCTGAGTACTTCAAATGGGTGAGTACTGTTATATTTTTGAGTTGCAAACTGCATATTGTATTAGGAATTTTGGTTAAAGTGTTCTTTAGAAATTTTGAAATACTTAGTGTTTTTCTTGCATGGGAACAGTGTTATTTTGTTTCTAGAGAATTGTAATTGTATTTCAAGCATTGTGTGCAATTTTTAGCTTAAGATTTATTGTGTTTTAAGTCTCTTGAATGATTTTGATTATTTTTAGTGTTAAGTTTTTCTTTGTGTATTTCTGTGTATGCATGGGACCAGTGTTATTGTATTAATAGAGAATAGTAACAATAGTGCAAAAATTTAGCGTGACATTTATTTGATATTGTTTAAAAAATGGCTTTCCTTGGTAAAGGGAAAAAGCAAGACATGTTGCAACTTGCTGAGGAATTAGGAATAAATGCCACTTTAAATATGACTGTCCCTAGCATAAAAATTGCAATCACTAACAGTGAAGGTTATGAAGAGGAATTTGTTAAAAATCTGTATGAGACTATCATTGCAAACGGAAAAAGATTGGAAGAGTTAGAAAGGGCTGAAAAAATGAGATTAGAGGAGTTAGAAAGGGCTGAAAAAATGAGATTAGAGGAGTTAGAAAGGGCTGAAAAAATGAGATTAGAGGAGTTAGAAAGGGCTGAAAAAATGAGATTAGAGGAGTTAGAAAGGGCTGAAAAATGAGATTGGAGGAGTTAGTAAAGGAGCAGGCATTAAAAAGAGAAAGAATTACAGCTGAAATTTGATTTAGAAAGGTTTAAAATAGAATCCGGATTTAGAGTAAACGATGAATCAAACGATTCTACAAATGCATGTTCTGTAACCTCTAATTTAAACTTAAAAAAATTGATCCCAGATTTCGATCCTAAGCAGTCAGATATTAGTTTATATCTAGTGATCTTTGAACGCCAGGCTAAAAGGGCGTCAATAGAAAAGAAAGAGTGGGTGGGGCAATTATTGGGTTTGTTACCCCTAGAGATCGTGCAATTTATTGCTCGCGAACCGGAGGAACAAGCCGAAAATTACGATTATGTAAAGAAATTATTACTTAAAAGATTCAAGTTAAGTCCGGAGGTCTTTCGGCAAAAAATTTGTCCAACACCAGAAAAATCCGATAGCACCTGGAAGGATTTCACTTTTGAAATTACGAATTATCTAGATGAGTGGCTGATTGGCTTAGAAATAAATACCTTCAAGATCTTAAAGATCTAATGGTGGTAGACCAATTAAAAACGCGCCAATGCTAGTATGAAAGATCATTTTTTAGATAATTGGGCAAACCTTAAATCAGCTACTCAAATAGCAGAACTCTTTGATAATTATGAGGACGTCCGAAAGGTAAATTCGAAACCCATGGATAGGTGGGGCAGAAATGATAAAATTTTGACATACTCAGGGATCAAGGAAAAAGAAAATAGATTTGGGAAAACTTCCCCCAGATTAGAGCTTCTGTTCCGGAGAGTACTAGAGAGAGAACTTTTGAAAAACGCGTGATACAAAGATGTTATCATTGCAATATGCCTGGACATATAAAAGCCGGTTGCCCTAAATTAATAAAAAACAAAACGACGGAAACTCTCAATAATATTGAAGGAAATGAAAACCCGGATTTTCTTAATTCATATACAACAAAGGGCTCTGTGAATGGTCACGAGATAGACATTCGTAGAGATACGGAGCGACAATAGATTTAGTATGTGCCAAATACATAAATCCTTCTTCTTCTCTGGTGAAAATGTTTGGGTAAAACAACCGTTAAGCCCAGAATTAGTTTGTTTACCTTTGGCGGTCGTGGAAATTTCCGGAAATTTTGGAACGGTGCAGACTAAGGCAGCGGTTTGTGGAAACCACTTAAATCAACACGGTCGATATTTGCTTGGAAATAAAACGGCCGAGCTAATAAAAGGAAATTTAGGCTATAATTTCCTGCCAGTCGAAATATTGAATGCTGTCCAAACAAGGTCTCAAGTCAAAGCGGCTAGAGAAGAAAGGGGAATAGATAGTGGTGATGCTAAAAAAGGGGAAGATGAGGTTATAATTGTTTCTTCGGATGCAGAGGACTAAATTTTAATACCTGCACTCCAGGAATATGTTCCGGAATTAGCGCTGCTAAGGGTTACGCGAGAAAATTTAATCGATGCTCAAAAAATAGCGAGGAGATTAAACCCTTATACGAACAGGCAGCCAGTCAAGTGCAGGTTACCAATCAGGTTTATTCGCTAGAGAAGGAATTATTGGTAAAAAATCGTGAAGATAAGTTAGGTAACGTGGTGAAGTTAATAGTAGTGCCGGAAGGGTTGCGCGACCCTATTAAATCATTGTGTCATGAGGGAACATCTGCACACCTGGGAATTACGAAATCCAAAGACAAATTAAACCGATATTTCTATTGGCCGAATTGCTATAGAGATATGGAACAGTTTGTAAAAACTTGCGATCAGTGTCAGAGGGCTGGGAAGCCCAATGATAAAAGAAAGCTCCACTAAAATTGGTCCCTGTTATTCAGGAGGTTTTTACTAAGCTAAATATTGATGCATGTGGGCCTCTCCTCCCGATCACATCTAAAGGGAATCGATATCTTATCACGGCCATTTGCATGTCTTCAAAATTCCCTGAAGCTATTCCGGTGTCTGATATTAGTTCCGTTAGTGTCACAGATGCGCTGTTAAACATCTTTAGTCGGATGGGATTTCCCCGTGAAATACAATGTGACCAGGGTACTTTTTACTAGTGCTCTGACTACCGAGTTTTTGAAAGGTTCGAATACTTGTCAGGCATAGTTCTGTGTATCATCCACAGAGTAACCCTGTTGAGCGATTTCATCGAACGTTGAAACGACTCTTACGAGTCTTATGTTTAGATGCAGGCTCCGAATGGGACAAACATCTTCCGTCAATTCTTTTAGCGTTACGAACTGTATCGCACGAAAGTACAGGGTATACACCGTCAGAGTTGGTGTATGGGAAAAAATTTGCGAACCCCAGAGACGTTAGTAATGGAACATTGATGGAACTGGAAGAAGAGGGTGATCTCGTCACTGAATATATGTTTAAGTTAATAAATAGATTAAAAGATGTCAAGAAGTAGCTATAAATAAATGGAGGAAATGCAAGTTAAGCGGAAAACTTGGTATGACAAAAACGCAGTAAAACGTGAATTTAAGGATGGAGATTTAGTCCTAGTGTTAGCTACATCCAGAGCAAATAAATTAGCAGTGCAGTGGATAGGTCCTGGGACAATTTTAAATAAAATTTCGAAACGAACTATTTAGTCGAAATCCCCGGCAGACGCGAAACATCTCAAATCTATCATATAAATATGCTAAAACCATATTACAAAAGGCCAGAACACGTTAACGTAATTATTAATGAGGAAACAAAAACTCTCTCGCAGACCAGGAGTTAGAAATCCCATACTTAGAAAACAATTCTCTCATTTATGATTTCGAGGACGTAATCCAGGCTAGCGAGTTGAACAAACACCTTCACGACAAACAAATGGATCGACTGCGCGAATTATTAAATAAATACTCTAAATGTTTTTCAAACAATCCCGGTTTAACTAATCTGGTTGAACACGAAATCCAGTTAGTTAGCGATCAACCAGTTAGACGAAGCCCTATCGAATGTCGCACCGACAAAATGAAATCTTAAAAAACGAAATTAACCGAATGTTAAAATTAGAATCATTGAGGTAGGAGAATCGGATTACATGTCTCCTATGATTTTAGTTGAGATAGCTGGGAAAGAACCTCGTCCATGTATAGATTACAGGAAATTAAACGGGATCATTAGAACGGAATATTTTCCTCTTCCGAATATCGAAGAACGCGTAGAAAAAGTATCGGCGGCTAAATTTATTACCGTCTTTGACTTATCTAAAGGATATTGGCAAATACCTTGAGTAAAACAGCACAGCGATAAGCCTTCTGTACTAGCTTTGGTACATACCGACCCCTAAGGATGAGTTTCGGATTAAAGAATGCTCCATATTTCTTTTAGTAAACTCATGGCTGAATTACTTAACGGACTAGAGGATTTCGTTGTCCCGTATCTAGACGATATCGCAATTTTCTCAGATACTTGGGAGTCGCATATTAAACATATGGAAACGGTTCTGCAGAGAATAAAGAGAGCTAAGTTAACGATAAAACCTTCAAAGTGTAAGTTTGCGCAACAAAATGTCAAATTTTTGGGTCACATTGTGGGTCAGGTTTTCGCACTCCTTCCGAGATCAAAGTTCAGGCTGTTCTAGAGTTCCCTACCCCTCGCACGAAAACCCAAATACGTGCTTTCTTAGGTATAGCGGGTTATTACCAAAAATATATAAATCTGTTCTCGGTAATTGCTGCCCGTTGACGGATGCGTTGAAGGGAAGAGCAAAGAAGGGAGAAATTAAGTGGACGACCGAGTGTGAAAACGCATTTCGAGAACTAAAAGGGAAACTAATTGATAAGCCCGTCTTGTACGCGCCAAATTTTGAACGAGAATTCATTGTTCAAACGGACGCTTCGAACGCAGGTATGGGAGCAGTTTTAACCCAATTAACTGAACAAGGTGAGGAGCATCCAATCCTTTACCTGAGTAAGAAATTTTCAGAGGTAGAGAAGCGTTATTGTACGACGGAGAAGGAATGTGCTAGTATTGTTTTCGCAATTAAAAGGTTACATTATTACTTAGATGGAAATTCATTTTTAGTTATGACCGATCACAACCCGTTGGTGTGGTTGAATAGAAATGTTAGTTCTAACCCTAGATTGATGCGATGGGCTTTGGCTTTGCAACCATATAATTTTAGAATTGTACATCGGTCGGGTAAAAGTCACAAAAATGCAGATAGTCTCAGCAGATCGGTGATAGATAATTAGGGATTGTTAATAATGTTCTCTTGCTCATGAATAATAATTGTTGCTTATGTTTTTTAGTTAAAGGTTAATAATTGTATTAAATTTTATTTATTTACTAGTACTGTATATCATATCGAATGGCGATGCGTGTCAAAAGATAAAGCCATGAAAAGCAAATGTATTAATATGCTTAATTTTGTGTACAGGGTTTTAAAATATACATGAGTATTTAGGGTTACGCAAGAGACATATTGTGAAAAATATTTTGTGTGTAAGGTTGTACACTTCGCATATCATATCAACATGTCGTTAGTATAATTTTATTTAAGTATTGTGGCGAAGAATATTTTATGTGCAAGGTCTTACACTAGCATTTGATATAACATGTTAGTATAATTGATACTAAGCATTGTGATAGGAGTGTTTGTATTTTTATTTAATGTATAGTATGTTTTCTTACATTGATTACATTGCTATTTCGTGATATAGATTTGTGTAAGTTCCCAGCAAGAACACTCACTCACTAGAAATAAGTAATTCCAAATTTAGTTCAGCGTTTTCTTTAGTAATTAAAATTGCAGCTCAGAAATATAGTGGTGCTTGATGAAGGGATGTGTCGGTAATCTGTCAGTTGTCTCATCGTCATCCCATTAAACTTTTCTCAACGGAAAAGTTCCATAAGAGAAGGCGAGAGCTGTAACGTCACGTCTCGAAAACAACAACAACATCTGGTGTCGGTTTCTTTGTAGATTCGACGCCCACACGTGCAATTTCCGATCCAGCGCAACCCCTGTTTGACCCCGAGGAATCTAGCGACCCGACCGGAAGATGAGAGAGGAGAGATGCTTTGAACTTGCACGGGAGCGGTAACCAACGAAACCTCCTCTCACAAAATAGTGGACTCTAACAATCTAATTAATTTTAATAACTTTAATGTATCATTTTGTAAATAATTTTCAATAGTTGTGACGTAATAAATTCCATATTTTAATTCACCAAGAATACGCTACCGTTATTCTTTCAAACGTTACACAGTGCATCGGTTCATCATCAGTGCTGCAAGAATGACCCCAAACAGCCCAAGTGGCTTTCCGCATTTACTTTACACTAGTAGAATTGCATCGAATAGCATTACCATAGTAATGCGCAAGTTTATCAATTAAACTATCAGTTAACCTACCTTTACCGCCAATAGTTTTACCATCAGATAATTTCTTTTTACTATATACTAATTTAAGCTTCCTAAGTCTTGTACCCATTCTCTTTTGCACATGGCCTACACATTCTATTTTCTGAATAAGATGATCATCGCCGTATGGCTTGTTTTCAGAAAGGGCATTGAATGTTTTTGTGTCGCCATCTCCTATGTAATTCGAATATTTCAGGTTGTGAAGCTTTTCTGATCGATTAAAAATCCTCAACATTCCGTCAACCTCCATCTTACCAGCAGAGCCAGAATATTTTTTTCTACATGAAATCTTATGCGCTCTTTGTCATTTATTGTACTTGATACCAAACTTTACCCCTTTATAACTGTAGCATCCTTTGCAAAAAGAGGACAACACTTCCCTATCCAAAACCTTATCTGTTTCGGCCCCTATTACAGTACATACTCCAATCAACGATGAATCTCCTCTCGTCTTCCTGGTACCATCACCACTTACCGTTAAAAGGTTATCAGGTGACGAAGAATTTTCTTCGACAGCTGCCCTTTTCATGCTTTCTTCAGCGACTTCCTTCATAACACATGAAAGTTTATTATTAATAACATCATATGATTTTTGTTCAACAGGATTAGGAAGACTCATTACAGCACAAAAGGTTTTTAATGACTCTAAACCTTGACCTATGCATCTCATTGCTAAAATAGATCTTCTATTAATTTCTGGAGCCTTATTTTTATTCCCAGTGTTTTCACAGCTTGAAAAAGTACAAACACTCCCACAGTTTTTTCAACGTATTTCAAAATTCGAACATAAACCACGAGTGGATTTTTCATTAATTGTTAATGGTTTATGACATTTTAAACAACATGATACTGATAAAATAGAGCTAAAAGTTGAAATAAAATCAAAAATACGATATCCTTTGAAGTTTTTTTTCACTTACCTTAACAAGATTTGACTTTAATGAAGTCTGAATTCCTGAGATTTTATTCCTGGAAGAGCACACTTACTTGTATCTCTCCTTTCTGCAACATATATATGAGAACATACCTTCATGAATTGGTTCCCTCTAAATCTCTCTCTTCTTTTCTTAGGACGTTTACCTGAAGGTCTACGTTGAGTATTTTCCATTTTAATCGAGAGTTTTCAATTGTTTTCAATTTTGATAAATGGTTTTAAACAATGCTGTTTTGAATTTCGATAAGTTATTTCAAACAACGTTCTAGCATTACCAAAACAGAATCAAAACACATTAAAAAAGTGTGTGTTGAGTTGCAAGCTTCCTTCTCAATTAAGCAAGTGTTTAAAATATTTCATGAGGCTTTTTAAAAACAGAAAAATAAAACGTATGCGGAAATCAAGATTAAGTGTTTGTGGCATGTAGCCATTTAAACATTATTATTACTAAATTTCTGTTTGGAATTTTTCGAATAACTTTCAAAGTTTTTGTAGTACTATCACGTGGTTGGTATCAAAATGTTCAAAAGAAAATAAGGCACAACATATATTTTTTTCGAAAATTTGAAAAAATGCAAGATTAATACCCCTGTGATCCCTTAAGAGGTTCAAAGGTGGAATTCGTTACTTCCTGGTTTTGGGCTGTGTATTGTTTTATGTCTCTTTTGACACTTAGAACAAACAAATCGCGATTTACAGTCTTTCGCTCTATGAGATGTAGAAAAGCATTTAAAGCAAAGGTTATTAGTTTTAATCAGATCAATTCTCTTATTTATGGGAAGTTTTAAATACACTGCACACTTATATAATGGATGCGATTTAGCGCAACAAATACATTTAGAATCTTTGATCTCACTCAAAAATACCCTTGACGCGTTCTTCACTGGATTATTCCTAGTAAGGACATTCGGCAAAGGCTTTAAGCTCTTTCCCCGAGAAGTGTTATACAAGTCTATCTCTTTGACATGCTCTAGTGGGTGAAACCAATCATTTCCTGCTCGAACGGAAATGTGTGACGCTACCTTTTTTTCAAGAAAACTGAAAAATTTGTCGGACACAATAAGATCGTTTAAGAGAACTTGGTACCCCAAAAATCACAAACCTATCATTTTTTTTATTTTCATTTAATCTTATTCTTTTCATTATTATCTTTCGATTGATATATCACTTGTGCATATCGGAAGTTAGAAGTTGAATAAAACTTCATTTGAAAACAAATTAGGCAATTCAGCCACGCCCCCTTTTTAGAAAAAAAAAGCTAAACAAAACGTTTTGATAAAAAAAAATCCTAATTTATAAAAAGAAATAATAACATTAAAAAAAGAATGTGCAATATTTAAAGCAGAATATTTCCGAGGCAATACATACAATCATTTTTTTTCTTTGTGAAATGTGTGCATGTAAAATTTTTAAATTAAGGCATTTTATATTAATAATTTTATAATTTCAGTTCTTATTCCTGATATATTTTTCATAAAAATGTAATACTTTAATATTATGAGAAGAAATAAAGCTAAAATTTCTGTCGTGACTGAAAAAAAAAAAAACTTTAAACGTTTTTCTTGAAATTTCTTGTGCAATTAGTACTCTCTAAAAGTTGATCATTTATAAAAATGTGTAAGTTGAAAAGTATGAAAATGCAATTATTTTAAAGAAAAACGTATAACTAATATCTTAAAGTGGTATTTTAAGTTTAATTAAGCTAATAATAATTATTTTTTCAGATTTATAAACTTTAAACTGGTTTTTCTCAGTTTGTGTTTTTCGAAACCTTAGTGCATTCCAAATGCTACTCCTTCGACAATTATTTACCAATCACTTCCATTTTTTTCCTGCGTATTAAAAATAAAGCATTTAATAAAATTATGGATACGTTTTGCTATAAACTGAATATTTTTAAAAAAAAATAAAATGTAAGAGGTGTTGGCTTTTTCGTTGATTTTTAGCCTGTATATCAACATTTTATTTTTTTTCTCAAAAACGAAGGGAGTTATTCTAAAATCGATCCCCAAAGTTGCTTAGAACATCCATAAAAATATTATCAAAAAATTTCAGGTCAAAAAATTAATTTTTACAAAAGGAGTAAGATTTTAAAATTTTCCCAATTTTCTTCAAAAAATTTAAATTTTTAAAATTGTGTGAATAATACATGAAAATTTTCATCTGGTATTGTTTTCTTGAATAGAAACATGGTATAAAATGCTAAAATATTATTTTTAAATACGTAAATAAAGAAATTTGCTCAAAGGGTACCAAGTCCTCTTAAGTTGTCAAAATCAGAGACCTTTCTTAATTTAAAGTAATACTGCCAATTTGTAAGCAAGCGAGAAGTATATTGAATATATGTTTCATTTGGATGACGTGTAGCTTTTTAAAATTGTTCAAGGAATTGATTTGCACTTGGCTCATATTCTCTTAGTATTATTGATTTTAGTTGTACATAATTGTTAAGCTCGTCATCTTTAACATATGTTAACACATTTGAAGCTTTTTCTCCCATCAAATTTAATAAAATCTCCGACTTGAATTTCTTGGGCACATTTTTGATACAAAGGCTCTTTCTAACGAAGCGAAAACGAATGTCCAACCTTTAGGTCTATTAGGCACCTTCACCGTTAGGAATCGAACACTTTTCACCAACGCATCCAGCGTGTTACAACTCTCACCTGTTCTCTCGTTATCTGAATTAACTTTAACATTTAAACGTGCAAGTTGAAGCTCAAGCTCCTTTTCTCGTAACCTATTTTCGGCTTCTTTTTTACGGTCTTCCTCTATTCGCATTCGCTTACGGTCTTCCTCTGCTCTCTTACGGTCCTCGATCGTATAATGAATTAATTCTTTAACAAATTCCACATCCTCTCTTTAAAATATTTATTTTCTTTAATAATTTCAGTTAACTCAACGACAGTTACTTTTTCAGCAACAAATCACCAATTTCAAGAGCTACGATACGAAGATCTTCCTTACGGCAGTTCTTAAACATTTTTCTAAAATTAATTTAGTCCTCAATTTATAATATACGAGTAATAAAAACACAAAAAAGACCACTACTCACCTTGAATAGCTCAC
Organism: Trichonephila clavipes; assembly: GCA_019973935.1. NCBI lineage: Eukaryota > Metazoa > Arthropoda > Arachnida > Araneae > Nephilidae > Trichonephila > Trichonephila clavipes. The sequence continues at coordinate 49,538 of BMAU01017801.1, read as the reverse complement.
TTCTCCGACTCGGCTGAACGGACCATGTTAGGGAGTGGTCCCTATGTGTTTTTTTCTAAGGAAACCGGACGAGGATGTTCACACAACTTCTTTATTTTCACACTCGGTTGCTCGGGGAGTATGTCGGAACACTTACGATGGCCACCATAATTCCGCGCTCTCGCTCGTCTGATCTCCCCACACACTCTAAAAACCAGTGGAGTAACGTGCACTCCCGCATCGCGGGGGGCCCAGGGTTCTAAAGGGGCCCAAAGCCTGACTGACGCAAGTGCCTACCCTTTGAAAAATTTAACATGGGACTCCAAACCTGACTTTGAAGGGTTACCCAAAAACTCTCCGTTACGCCACTGCTGAAAACTTTTAATCCACGTTTCGCTAAATACACTTAATCACCGTCGCGCGGCGCCCACTGCGCATGCTCGAACAATATTTATATAAGTAATTCTTCTGTGCGTGTGTGTGTAACTGAACTCCTCCTAAGCGGCTGGACCGATTTTGATGAAAGTTTTTGTCTGTTCCAGTGGACTCGAGAATGGTTTAGATTTATAATTCGGTTTAGAAATGTATTTTTAATTAATTTTTTATTTATAAATTGTTGATCTTGGAATGTTTTACATTAGATCCGGCAGACTGCACTAAGATCGCAGTTTAGAATATTCAAAAATATTTTATTATAATTCAAGTTGGTCCCGACAGTTGGTGCTGTGATCATTTCAGGAAAATATTTTGTCACTTCGTGGTACTATTTTGTTGAAATAAATCGTGTGTTAATTAAATTATTACATTCAAATATAATTAGTGTTTGAAGAGTTTTGAAGTGTGCATAAAAAACTATACATTTTATGTACAATTTTATTAATATACCTGTTTTAAAATAGTTTAAGTCTCAACTTTTTCACCTGTAATTAAAAAATGTTTGTTTTTATTCACACAGCCTTTACATTTAACTTCGTTCATAGTATACACATACTCACACGCTATCGATTGATTGCATTGTGATAATTGTACATGTGTAATGATGTTAGACATTGTAATAACTTTTTAATACAAATTTTACTCAAAACGGTCCAGATTGTTAAGGCTTATTCATAAAAATTTGGAATTTTTGAATTTAAGATGTGTTTACACAGGACAACGTCTGTCTGGTCCTCTAGTATATATATATATAGTATCTTTAAAACGCACTTGATGATACAAATAGCTTACACTACAATTGTACTAGTAATGTAATTTAAATTTCTTTTGACTTACGAAGGTCATTCTGAAATTTTTGAGAAACACCTAGTTTTTTAAAGTTATACTTACAAAACTTTAGGAGTGCTCAAAGTAGCTTCCTCCAGCATTAATGCACTTTTGTAGAGGAATTTTCTACAGTTTAAATGTCTCATACCATTCATTTCTTAAAAGTGACGAAAAATGCATTTATAATCACACATCAACCTGTTCTTCCAAATGAAAACGATGTACACGTATGTTTTTTTTTATTAAAAAATAACTAAGTCACACATAACTGGACCCGGAGAATAAGGTGGATGTTCCATCACTTTACTTTGTTTTGTTAAAGAAACTTAACCGTTAACCCGGCTGTATGTGAAGATGCATTGTCATGGTGAAGCATTAACCCTTAACATTCACTTCTTGGAGAATTTCTGGAAGACATTTAGCGGTATACCAGTTTGTTGTTAATGTCTTCTGTCATTCCAACTTGATAGCTTTGAAAAACCCCGTACTTCCGAAGAAAACAGCATACATTACTTTTTTTCATTGTTGGTTGTATTTTCATCGCTTGTTGTTTTGTCAAAGTTGGATCGTCTTCAAAGACCCGTACTTTACTTTCTTGACGTGTTGGAACGTCAAAAAATGATATGTACGTTTCATCACACGTTACAATTTTAGAGACTATACGGTTGCCACCACCATTTATCAATTTAAGTGTTTATTTACTGATTCTGCCACTCTACTATGTTTTTGTGCTGAGTTAGGTTATGGGGAACCCAACATCCAACGGCAAACTACTTTTTTCTTATGTTATTCTTCATGAATAATTTCGTGTATGGAGACGGATCCAATGTTAAGTTCCTTCTGTATTATTTAGGAAGTACAGTTGTTATCGTCTATTAACTTTTTTCGTTTGGCGGACACGTTATGCGGAATTACTGCCAACCGCTCCCTTCTTGTGTGCTCTTTATCCGAAAAGAATTGTGGCGCCTGCAAAATTCTTTTAACCATTTGAATACAGTAATACGACATGGATATTCATCACCAAATGTTAATTGCAGCTGTTTAATGCATTCATCTTGATTTATAGTCCCACTTTAAAATAATAGAAAAACATAGCACGATAATGTATTTGCGTGAACTCCCATTTCTCTATTCTGTTTAAAATTTATTCTACACTAAAAAACTTGAAGTAAGTCAGTAAAAAAAAATCTGCTGTGTTAAAATACTTTGTATTTTCAAACTAAACCGTTCATTTTTTTAAAACACTTCTCGTATTTACGTATATAAAAAATTTCATTTACCCTCGTATAAACTTGTAAAGTGAAAATTATTTCTGTAAAGATTAATTGTTTAAGCCTTTTGGTTGTATCTAAAAACTATTCATATTGCTTTTCATACGAAATCACACTTTACTAGACCTTAACTTGAGTTGAAAATTTTTCAAGAACTATTAAAAAAAATTAAATACTAAAACCTAATAAAATACTACCTAACATTTGAAAGTTTTAAATAAAACAAACATGGTGCAAGTGCAAGAAATATGCGCCTGCATATAGCTTTTAAATTTAATTTATTTCATAATTTAGAACTTGTGTTTAAATAATCTTGGAGTTAATTATTAAGAAAATACATGTAACTATATCTTATAAAAACATATAAACTTTTTTTACCAATTATAAGATCTTAAGTATCTATTTCTTTGTGATAAATATCTCGTATTTAAATGCGGCTTTTAAGTGGCCAATTTTCTAATTTTAATATGTATTTAAAATGTATCGAAAACAGAAGTACTCTTCTGACAGACAAAAAACCGAGCTTTAAGAAAATCTATAAAAAAATTTTAAAAAAATCAAATTCAGACTTAAAATGCTGAATTACTTCATTTCCTAAGCCTCTTATTTTACCGTCTAGAAATATTTCAAAAAGTTTTTGTTATTTATGAATACGATTTTGAAAAGAGTTTGCATGTAATACATACTAACTATGATGTTTCTGCATTTAATATGCATATTCGACCGAAAAAGTTTAAACATTTTAAAACCTTTTACTTAGATTCAAAAGAGTCAGACACAAATCCGCTGCCTTTTCAGACATGCATTATCAACCTTCTATACAGACATGAATAACTTAAGAGAATCTTAACCTAGGAACTATGGTACCTCTTCAAATATGGATTTGTTCCCTCAAACCATATCGCATTACACTGCTCGCATATTTCAACTTAGTCGATGGATGTAAACATACCATTTGAAAGCTTTATGCTCTCCAAGCAAAGGAGAATTGGCTTTTCAATAGTCTCCGTATTTACTTTGTGGATGCCAACTCTCCTGCTCTGTATCGATTACCACGTACTTTGAACGATGATATTTCACTAAATTCGAATCGAATTCTGTGAGTATTTTTTGGAGTATTTATGATTTATGGGAAATGACTATTTATTTCCTTCCTGCATCGCTTTGTATGTTATTTTCAGGATTAGAGCTATCCGACGTAATGTTATTGCAATATTTTAAAATATTTTTCTTTTGCTAGCACATCTTGCTTTGCAATGGAATAGTTGTTGAATTGTTTAGTATTAGAAGTAGCAAGGTCCCAGTGGCTATGGATTTATATTCACTACTTGAAGGATATAAAAGGAAATGGACAGACACACATAAAGAAAATTCAAATACTATCCAGTACAATAACAGAGTTCAGTGCTTATTGATTAGTCGCATCCAACTTCTGTATTCTTAATGCTGACATTTCTTGAAGTAACTTCTGTATTCGATTATTGCAGACACTTTTTTTCTTATTCTGCGGCTATCAATTGATAAAAACCAACATTACTTCAGGAAACATCTTACCAACAAATAGATGTTATGACAAATAAAAATATATCAATGGAATTTATATCAGGAGAATAATTTATATTTACTTACATGTGTCTAATATTCATAAAAAAGAAAACTTTAAAAAATGCTTTCCTTGATTTTTCATTAAAAATAGTTGTATGCCTTTTCTATTCAACTCTTTAATTATTCCTAAGTTATGAATTATGTAACATAATACTGAATATTATAGCTCTATTTTATAATTGAAGTTTATTACAAATGACGGTCAATCAAAGAAACTGAAATGATGTATTACATCCTATGTAATAAAAGCGGTAAGGAACCTGTACACTATATTTGGACATTTATCACTTTTAAATAAAAAAAAAATATATTATTTAAATAATTGATTTTCTAAGTCTTGCAACATTCAACTTGATTACAAGCCTTTTAAACCATCTATAATATATCCTATGGTTTTTGAATTGATTACAACTGTTACCCATAGTGGTCTCCAAGTTTTTTTTTTTTTTAATGAAGCATCATCTTTTAAAATGTGAAATAGTTTGTGAAACAATGAAACAAGGGGAAAAACATTTTGTACAATCTACATGAAATGAAATTTAATGTTTTGACCTATTTTTGTCTTAAATATCCTAAAAATAAATTACATGGTAAAGTTAAGAATTAAAATTTAAAATTTTATTTATTTCTTCATTTAAAATTTAAATTTAAATAAAGATAATAGATAAAGGATAAAACTAAGTATCTCAACAGAATTCAGTATCGTACCACTCTTTATTTTAAATTGTTCTTAGAAGGAATTAAAATGAAAAAAATCTTCATAGTAAGCATCTGTTTCGTAATACTTGATGTCACAATGGGTGTTTTGTACGTAATATAGTATTTTGCTTCAAACATTTTTCGTTTCATTACAAATTGAATAAATTTGGATATTTGAGGAAAAATAGTTTTTCCCATTTCCAATAAAGGAAAAGAATTAAATTTATTTTGAAACAAAACACATTTTAAAAGAACATATCTCTTTTTAGTATTATTTTAACTTGCTTATATATATAAGATAACATATACTTTAGTATAATTTTAAGCCAGTGTGATGTTAGTTTTCTTTTAATTTAAGCTTCTATAAAAAATGTTTCCATCTCATATCGTATAATCCTACTTCTTTTGCTTTAAGAATAAAAAAAAACAAATTAAATTGAATCAACTGTATCAATATCAGTATAAATAAATGAACTAAATCTTTCAATAGTTCCTGAAGGCCATGCATTTTAAAATACTGATTTTTTTGCAATGTTTAAACTTCAAAAAATTAAATTAATATCATCTTAAGTAAAAGAAAGTGTAAATTAAATAAAGTAATTATTTACAGCAATTCTAAAAATATCTCCTGCTAGTAATGCCCATAAAACACAAAAACTACTTTTTCCTTTCCACTATCTTTCTACAAAGTAATAAAAGTACTCAAAGTTGTTTTTATTACTTTACACGGAATTAATTCACTTCACTTAACCCTGATTCGGGCCACTTGAAAATCTCTTAACCAAAATTGTTCGACGCAGCAATTACGTTTCGCTTAGCATTAAACTTTTTACTGTGTATAGTCCCTTGAGAGGCACAATGGAATGGAACTTGGGAGATGTATAGTAACGGCAATGATCTCACAGATTACTACTAATATGTCATTAACGATAATTGTGGTAGAGATCTCATTACCAAGTAATCCTCAATCACGACGGTAATCCTCAGTTTCACAGTCCAAAATAGTGATAATGGAGCTTGCCGTTTTCCTGTGGTTCGATCGATCATGCGATAGGGTAATTAAATTATTTACTAAATCTATTTAGTAATAAAGGGAGCTCAGTGGTTAATATAGCGTTTGGGATTAAAGCGATTAAGCGCATTATTTGACGTTCCTTCTTAACCAGATCGCGGTATTGAGCTCTGTGGGTACTCAAGTTGGTTAAATGAAGGACCATAAATATGTAAGAGAATTTTCTATTGGTAAACGAAGCATATAAGGGAAGTATAATGAGAATCATGGTTTTTATTGGGATACTTTCATCTTTTTTACATGTCGTAAATATAATGACATGTTGAATATTAGATTAAGACAGTGTTTCTGAAACTTCCAGAATTTGTGACCCAACTTTCAGTCATAATTTTTATCGCTTCCCACTCGAACAATACCAATGTATTGAATGCCATAGTAATGTATTTTGGCGCTAAGGCTACAATACGAATTTAATTACAAACCGAACAAATTATCAAGTTAAGCATCCCATTTTGACAATTGGAGTCATTAGTAATTACTAAACTTGTTTTTAATTTAGTATTGATGAATTAATTATCAATTACTTTGTGCAGTGCTGACACATTTATTAGTATATTACATCAGTGTGTGTGTGAATGTTTATTTTACATTTTATTATGTCAGAATGTATTTTGTTTTGCTTCCTTTTACAAAAATAGAATTATTTTAATTCTTTTATCGTCAATTTTTCGATACGTTTGCGACCCCTTCGTAGGTTCATCATGTCCCTTTAGGGGGGTGCGCTCCACAATTTGAAAATATTTGGATTCAAATAAGATTTATCAATGCTTTGAAAAGTGATTATTTTGTAAAATGACTCTGTAATAACACGCGCATAATTACAATGTTAAAATAAATATTTAATAGAATATGATTGAGATATATGCTGCAACTGAAAATTTTATTTTCGAACATCCTGTTAATGTTACACAAAGTTTAAGAAACTACCCAACGCATCTTTTTTTCAAAGATTATCTTGTGTTTAAAAAGGGATTATGTTGTAAAAACATTTAGAAGCTATAAGTTTAAGTTAATTTTACAAAAAAGTTTATAAATTTATTACTTTGGCATGTTCTGTTACAAATATGATAATAAACAGTTACACGGTTATCAGCATCGAGTGAAATGATACATTTTCATAAAATAAGCCTTAAAGTTGTTACCAATAAAATTTTAGGTAATTAAAAAAGTACTTACTAGATCAGGAAAAAGGGAATTACAGCTCTTTTCACACCTGAAATAAAACTGAATGTTTTGAATACATTCTATAATTTCCCTTTTATGCATCATCTGGATATCAAACTGATTTTCTGTTACTGATTCTATATATCTTCGAGAACAGAATTCAATGATCTACAATTTTACACTTATAAAAATATGGCTTTTATTCAGAAAGAATTAATACTGGTTTTAGTTTAAAAAAAAGTATTTCTGAATTAAAAATCTACAATTAAATTTCGTTTACTTTCTAAGTTATACATTTACAATTTAATTATTTTGATCTAATGGTATCTTGTTACATGTGGTACTTTGAAATTACATTAATTGCTTTTAAAAAGTTCATTTATCTCTGAATTAGGAAATGAAACGCACGCACACACACACACACACACACACACATATATATATATATATATCGAAATTTAGTGTGTTTTATAGAATGTTCACTCCCTAGTTTTTATGAATTCGTCTCAAAAGAGCATAGTTTTATTATATCTAATGCATATGATTCATAATCTGAAGTAGAATCATTATAGATCACTGAAATGTAGGTGAATATAAAAACGGTTAAACCTCTAGTATTTTCCCTCCCCTATTTTCCAGTGTATAAAAAACAAAAATGAGCCTATTTATAACCTAATTAGGTTCCTTTAAAATGCTACCAATTGTAAATCCTTACTATAGAGTGAGTTTTAATACAACAAAAATCAACCCTAATTGAGGCAATAAATGACATTAAATTTTCAATTTTTCTTTTTAGAGATTAATTGCAAATTTCTGTATAAATAAAAATCCATAGCTGTTGCTTCAATCCAAATTTTTATTATTATGTCATAGTATAATCTGCAACTGTCGTAAAAATTTAAGTAATTAAAATATAATTAATTATTAGTATCTAAAAACTAAATGTTATACAATCATGCAAATTCATATTAAGATTTACATTATTGGCTTTTAATAAAAGTAAGATATTTAGATAACATCGTCTTGATTTTATGACATTGATATTTTTCTTTAAAAATTGATTTTTTCAGATGTATTCCAAACCAAAAAAAGTTTGGCAAACATTAACCTTAAATGATTCATTATGAAACACAATTTACATTGAATTTTATAAAACTTTAATATTGAATTAATGGTTTTTAAACTATTAAATTCATCATCACACATTTAATCCTTCTTTTAAGATAAATTTTAAGAGTATTTTTTAATCGGCCTTTATCTGTAAGAGAAAAACCCTGAACATTTAATATTAATCTTGCATTGAATTCATTTGGAAATTTTTTGTTCGGGCTGAAGGTTTTTAAAGTAGTGATTTACTGAGAAAATAGTATGTCACGTAATAAAAAAAACCATAGTTTTTTTTTTTTTTTTTTTTGCATTGCCTTCATGATGTTATTATGATACATTCGTTGCAAAAATCAACCAAGCCAAAATAGATAAATGCTGTGCAAGTTTCTTTCAGTAAATCTCTTGTGGAAAATAAAAAAAAGCTTCTTTCACTTTTATGTCAGCTTCTTATTGAAGAAATTATAAGTGATTACTTATTTTTATAATATTATATACGAAAGAATATAGCGCAGTTCTATTTCTTCTCTTTACACGAAACTATATAAATTCCGAGAAATCAATAGTTTTGTTGTTTAATGCTTCCTCTTAATGTTTATCTACTTTTTTTTTATTTATTTTTGATGAGTAGCTGCCAAACATTTCATCATAAATGTTTTTATTTAAACTTCTTCGGCTGGAAAAGTAGAATTTATATATTTCTACAGTAGGGCACACAGGAATTTTTCAAGGGGAGGGGGTCCAAGATCGAAAGTCCACTATTCGTGTATCCAGCTCCTTTTGAGTTTGTCGATTTTTGGGAGCAATAAACAGTAAAAAACTAATTATTGAATAAATAATTACATTAATTAATATAATCAATATATGAGTAATAACAAATATTTAATTAAATTTTGCGTACTATATACTTAGAAATATAATCAATTGGGGAAAAAAAATGAAGGGCTTTGGGGGGAGGTTCCAGACCACTAGGAGGCTCTCCTTGTGTGTGCCACTCTATACATAAATATTTATCATAAATGTATTAAATTATAAATGTTTAAATGACTTTTTTAAGAATAATACTTACTATGTGTATTTAATTACATATGTGTGTGGGGGGACATGTTAAAGTTTTAGAAGTTAATCATATTAAGTTATTATTATTAGTTAGAAGTTATATATATATACATCAAACTCAGCAGCATAACAGCCCATGAGGACCAAGGTCTATTGTGCCTATCTCAGTTTACGTGACCTTAGGTGCTGGGTGTATGTGCAGAAGTTTTGGACAAGTGACCAGTGCTCAGTCTGATGCAAACCCCTAGTGTTCAGTTCCCAAGTAAGCTTGGTACTCATTTATAGCTTACTAAAAGGATGGAAAGCTGAGTCGACCTTTCCCAGCCAGGATTTGAACCCCGGAATTGCGGTGTGGAAACGAGGTACACTACCACTCAGCCACTGAACTTCTATATAAAAATATACACTGGTGTGCAAAAATTAAAGACGAAGTCGAAAAATTAGCATATCAGCTGAACGAAGAGGCAGAGCGGACAGAAAGACCAATCAGGAGATTAAGTAAGGTGATGCACGGTAACACATGCGCAGATATGCAGGTAGACGGAATGGGGGAGTGTCTGAGTAGTATAAAGCATGTTCTCGGTGTAAGATCAGTATTTCTGGCAAATAGATTACACGCGATATAGCAGTTAAAATCACACCGAGTTGCTGCTTCAGCGAAAAATGGCGAATAATCAATCTGTTAGACGACATCTGGATGCTTTTATCCGAGGTCTAATCATTGGGAAGTTGGAGGAAGGCCGCAGTGTGACAAGTGTGGCTGCAGAGTTCGGAATTGCTCACAGCATCGATTCACGACTTTGGAGACAATTTCAAACTACAGGAACAGCTATCCGGGGGTTCAGTAGTGGTCGTCCACGAGGAACCACACCCGCAGATGACCGGTACATTGTCTTACAGGCCAGAAGAAACAGGCGGCAGACAGCGGGAGAAATCGCTAGACACACGACACAGGCGACTGGACGACCGATATCGCGTGTTACCGTGGCCAGAAGACTGCACGGTGGTGGTCTGTTGGCACGACGCCCTGTACGGTGTGTACCTTTAACGCCTGCCCATTGGAGAAGGCTTTCTCTGTGGTGCCGGGAACACCGAAATTGGAGAGACAATGAATGGGGACGAGTACTCTTTACAGATGAGAGCAGATACAGTTTGAGTAGCGATTCTCATCGCATACTCATCTGGAGAGAGCGGGGAAGCAGCAATCATCCCTTGAACATCATTGAAAGGAACAGGTATGGAGGTTGCGGTTTTCTCGTTTGGGGAGGCATCATGCTTCGTAGTCGTACAGACCTTCACATCTTCGACGCAGTTTCAGTCAACAGGACCCGTTATTGTAACGAGATTCTTCTTCCGTATGTGCGTCTTTTTAGAGGCGCTGTGGGTCTGTAGTTCCCTTTCATGGACGACAATGCACCATGTCATCGCACAGTAGCTGCCGAACAGCTCTTAGAGAGTGAGGATATTGAACGTATGGATTGGCCGGCACGATCTCCGGATCTGAATCCCATCGAGCATGTATGGGATTTTCTAGGCAGACGCTTGGCAGCTCGTACCTTACCACCAGTAACGATTCGGGAGCTTCGATTGGCGCTGCAAGACGAATGGGTAGCAATGCCTCAACAACTCATTGACAACCTCATTCTCAGCATGGGCAGACGCTGTGAAACCTGCCTAGTAGTCAGGGGAGATCATATCCCCTACTAAAGACTGGATGTTTCTTGCTGGACACCCATCACAGGGATGTTTCGGCTTTCAGTTGCATTGCGCTCCATGCTACTTTTTCAATCAAGCTTCTTTTATCCTCTGATTTCTCTTTATTAAGTGTTGCTTACATTACACATGTCCTTACGTATTGGGGATCTTACGGTATTTAATGTGTTGATTTGAAAAGCTTTTGTACAAAATTATATTGAAAAAAAAAACTGTCTCGTCCTTAATTTTTGCACACCAGTGTACATCGACGGAAAAAAAATTCAAAACACCAAGAAAAAATTATTGTAGAGCAATGAAATTTGGACAATACAAATGTCTAGTTAACAAGTAAGTTTAATTGATTAAATTTTCAAAACAACAGGTCAATATAAGATCAAGAAAATGCATTTCAAATGGAAAATGCTATTACCTTAATAGCCGATGTAATCTCCAGAATTTTAAATGCAAACCTGCAAGCGTGCATGCATTGTGTTATACAGGTGCTGAATGTAACTCTGTGGTATGGAGTTCCATGCTTGTTGTATGTATTTGTTTTGTCAGTACTGGAACGGCCAGTGCTGGCCATGAATGGTGCTGAAATTGTCGTCCAATCATATCCCATACTTGATAAATAGGAGACTGATCTGTTAATCTTTTAGACCAAGTTAACATGTCAACATTCTGTAGAGCACGTTGCGTAACAGCAGCATTGTAGGGCGAGCGTTATCCTGTTGGAAAACTCCCCCTTGAATGCTATTCATGAATTACAGTACTATAGATTGAATTACCAGACTGATGTACAAATTTGCAGTCAGTATGTCTTGGATAATCACATGATTGTTCCTACTGTCATAGGAAAATGCTGCATGGTCGTCATTGGTACCAAGGTAAAAACTGCTGCCATCAGAAAACACAGCAGATCTCAATTTCGTCCATCAATGGGATCTGGCTTGACATCACTAGTGTCGCAAACGACAATGGGCTGCAGTCAGAGAAATATATGTTACAGGGTGTTTGGCTCGGAGCTATCGTTGAAGTAACTGATATCTAGCAGTTATTTGTGTCACTGTGGTACCAACTTCAGCTCTAATATCTACCGCAGACACAGCACGATGCACCACAGCCGTATGTCAAATACGGCGGTCTTCCCTTTTAGTAGTATCACGTGAATGCCCGGAACTCGGTTTTCCAGAGGCAGTATCATCCCCTGTCCCAACCATCCTCCTCCTAGCAATCATGCACAATAGATACATTCTGGCGAAGTCTTTCTGCAATATTGTGGAAAGAAATTCCACCTTCTCATTCCCATATTATAGGATCTCGTTCAAACTCCATAAGTTGTTGATAATGGCTACTTTATCTTTAAAGGCATTCTTGGTTAACATTAACTCAATACATCAAATAACGCTAACAAACTTTATAGCACGCATTTAAAGCAACCCTTATTCGCAAGTTTTGAGTCGCGTTACTAGCGCTACACTTAAGTGTGAAGCATGAAATTTGAACCGATGTCATCTTTCAATTGTATAAATACGCCTACCAAATTTCGTTGATCTAACACAAGTCTTTCTTGGTATTGGGACTTTTTTACATCAGTATAATTATATATATACAAACTATTATTTACACATACTATTATTTCAGACACGCAAGTGATTAACTTTGGTACACAGTGAAAAAAGAAATGATGAATTGCTAATAAATATTTTTATATGAAATTATTTTTTTTAATTCAAATACTTACTGTAATTTATACTGTACTTTGTATCATGTTTTCAAATTTAATTTTTCTCTCTATTCTGCAACTATGGAATATATTGCATGTGGATCCCTGCGTACTACAAACATACGCCACTTTCTAAGAGAAGATACTTAGTCAGATGGAATGAAATAAATAGTTTAAATGGTTTGATTTCATAACATTTAAGTAAAAGCTATGCCACCATTCATCAAGTTTGACTTAAATGGTTACTCTATGGCAGTACAATGGGATAAGAAGGCTATAGTTGATCATAAGAAACGATCGAAAGTGAAGAGAAAGTATTAGGAAGAGAAAATCTTATACCATTCATTATTTTCAATAATACTATTAACCAGAATATCAATGATTGAATGATCATTCTTTATCAAAGAATAAGATCTGAGATAACGTCATTACAACAGCAAGAGCTACCCTAGCCTGTATGCCCTAAATGCATTTGCCCCTATGCCATTCGCCAAGACATTTGCTTGAAAAGCTTTACAACTCAAAAATTTCTGTAAAGAAGTTTTCAGTAACAAGTTACGTGTGAAGTAAAATTTCAATATGTGATTTTTTTAAGATGTTCTGGCAGTTTTGTGATCTTGGCTTTGTCCTGACACTGTATGATGAGGATTTGGGCAATGGAAGGCCAATGCATTTAATAGTCGGTCCTCTTTCCTTGTCTCTGGCGAAATCTTAAGTCGAAGATAACCTATAATAATACGCCGGTATTGTGCGTACCTTGAACTTACAAGATAATTCCAGTTATAGGTAACATATAACCTTTCAACAAGTTTACATCAGATATCACTGTTTCTATTTTATTTAAATGTAAATTTCTTTGTTTTCTACTTAGGTCTAACAGATATAACCAAGACTTCCCGCAATAAAATATTATAGAGGGGGGGCTTTTGAACAAATTTTGCGCTCAACAGATTTATTACAAGTTTTTTTTCTAACCTAGATATTAAAAATATTAGCAAAAAAAACCCCTTAATAAGCCTTCATCAATTATTGGAATCAATGCAAAGCAGCATGAAGGGCCAAAAAAGAGAATTTCTCTCTTACTTAACACTTCATTGATTAATTCAATATTTGTAACTACATCTTTTGAATATTAAAATTAATTTAACTAAAACAATAATCGTGCCCGTTAAATTTGCAGCAATAATTTGCGTTTGAATAATACTATCCCATTAAAGCTTAAAATTTATAGTTCCCAAACGCATTTCAATTTTTTGATACCTTTACCAATGCATTCCAAAAAGTTAACCCCTTAACTGGTTTGCCCGTACACCGTACGGGCTACCGAAAGCTAGCCACAACATGTTTGCCAATACGCTGTATGGGCACTAGTATTTTTTTCTTCCTGTCTTTGATTTGCACATACTTAGTGAAAGATTGTTAGTGATATTGTTTTTAAGAGATGTAGCTAATCCACGTTACTTAAATACTTCTCATCCGGAGATTTTCTATGTCGTGAAAATAGGAATTTAGATTCTTGAAATTATTCGATAAAGAATAGAGATTGGCAAAGCAATGAGAAATGTGTTGCTTGAGAAGAAATGTATATATATATAAATGGAAATATAATCTAAAAAAATACAATATTATCTTTGTCCTCATTGCAATGTAAGACAATACTACGCCATGCTTCAAATTGTATGCACACACAAGATCATCAGCATCTGAGAAAGAGATACGAGGATGATATTCTTTTTGTAAGTATGAGAAAAATTTTTACGAAATATGAAATATTCTTCGTGGCATGCTGAGTGAGCTTTTATCTGGCAAATATTTAGGGGGCTTTATGTTAAACAATTATAAATAAAGTAGTAGTGAGAAAACTTTAAAATTGAAGACTAAATAAAATTTTCTATTTTTCTTTTCTGTTAAGCATTGTGCTTAGCTATATGCAATAAAAATATGCCTTTTTTTTCTGGAACATTTTGGCAAAAAAAAGAAAAATTAACCGTTTAAAAATTGACTCCATTTAAAATACCTTCCTAAGCTTAACAATATTTGGAAACTCCAGAAATTCATTAATTCTAATAGTAAGTAAATTTTGTTGCTAAAATTGTTCAGCAAAACAAATAGTACAAAAGATATATCTGCAATAAATGTATTTGCAATTTCCTACTTGAATATTGAATTGAGGAATAACAAGTTTATAATAGAATATTGATTGAAAAATGGAATAAACTAATAATGTGTAATGTTGACTCCTAAGTAATTTAGTAAATCACAAGAATAACAAATAGTACTAAAGGTATATCTGCATTAAATTTATTTGAAATTTCCTACTTAAAATCACAGTTCCAATATGTTACAATATGAGCCATTTAATAAAAAAATCATTTTACATTCTTGTAATCATTATCGTCCACTTGGTTTTATTCTTCTTACAATTAATGTATTATGTCAGGAATAATGTGTTATTTTTTTTTATAAAATAAACTCTTGCGAAGAGCGAATACTTCAGCCAGTATACTTATAAATGTATCAGTACTGTGCAATGTATTTTATAACTAATTTATTAATACTATATTAAGAACAAGTTTAATAATTATTAGTGATTTCCATGGTCTTGTCATGCAGAGCAAAATTTTTCAAAGGAAGGCTTGATATTAGAAATTGACACTATGTGAGATATTTTTATATATTTAGCTGAGATCTATATTTTGTCTTCAAAGCAGCTACTGCAGAAAATACGTTTTAACAAAGGTAGGGTGTTGAAAATGGTAACAGTTCACAAAATACTTTTGTTTTCAGAACAGACAATTTATCATCTACTTCTGCCTAAAATTGAACTAGTGATTTATTACAAAGTTGCCTTTTAATTTCGCCACTCTGGATGGGAAATCTATAAATATTTCTTCTTCGGTAGCTTAGAGCCCTTCTGGGGTATTTTAAATTGATCTCTAACCCACTCGTAACTTGCTAACAAGTAGTCCTCAGCAATTTTTTTTAAAAATTGTTTGCCAACATGGCTAAATGATATTCAATAGTTTAAAAAACATCTTCCGCGTGTTGTTCTTCAGTTTTGTAAGTTTGAACACATTTGTCCGCATTTTTCAAACATTTCTAGGTTTTTTTTTTCTTTATAAATTTCGGCTCCATAATTCGCATTGTCTACAACAATATTAATTTTATCACTCGTGTCAAACATATGAACATTTGATCCTTGAATTTCAAAATGCAAGGTATTTAATTTCTCGAATAAATCGACGAAGTAGCTCAACTTCATGACAAATAAACCCTCTTGAAATTTCTAAAGCTTACGGTAGGTTTTCCTCTTCTAGAAAAATGGCAATTTTATTTCTTAATTCATAAACACGTTGCAATAATTTCTCCCGGCATAACCATCTTGGCTCACTATAAAATAGCAACAATGAATGTACTGTACCCATATCTTTGCAATGTCCATAGAAGATTCTTGATTTTAGCGGTCTCGTTTTTATGTAATTTACTTCAACTGTCATCAGCAGGACTCATTTCTTTGGAAGCCAGAGCTTCTCTGTGGATAATTCAATAAGTCCAGATGCATAATGGAGTTTCTTGTTTTTCACATGTCGCTGTATACATTTAAATCTTCCAGGCATCGTACGAGTACCATCGGTGGATATTCCGACACCATTTTTCCACTCTATGTTTGCCTCGTTTAAAAAATCATTTAAAATATCAAATAATGCTGTTGCTATGAGTTTTATTGATTTACAAAAGTTGTTCTTCAGCTACCATCCTAAAATCGAACATACGCAATGAAATGAGTATCCTAATTGATATCTGTTGCCTCGTCAAGCTGAATTGAAAACAATTTATCTCGCAACTTACCGAAAGGCTGTTATTCTACATTTTCAGCTATATCCTCATTTCGATGGGACCCAGAATCATATGATATAGGTACGAACTGCAACTCTTTGAGAAAATTGTCTCCAAACCTACGATCTCGGACAAGACTAAAATTGTACTATGTACAGCATGTTTACATGTTTTGTTCAGACGTTCACGAGAATGCCAGAGGTGATGGATATGATCGAGCGCCACATAGACTAGACTTTTTTTTGAATTTCTACTATTAGTTCACTCTCTCTTTATATTTATGTATATATATATATATATATATATTGTTCAAATTTTCAATCGTTACTAAAAATACTTTTTCTATTCATCCATTCCAGTTCAAATACATTTTTAAAACTTATAATGGATGATAATACAGTTTTTCAACTATTATTTCATTAATTAAATTAAAAATGAATAAACAGTAAAAATAATAATAGTCCAACAGCATAAATAGAAAGAAAAATCGTTCGTTGTGTACCTGCCACGCAGTGGACTTCTAATCCAAAGTTCATGGGTTCGAATCCCATCTAGGATGGCCTAATTCTTCTGAGAATGTGGTTTCTTTTTTTTTTACTATATATACTATTTTATTAGAATAATTCAATTCAAATTTTGAATAAATAGTAACAAACAAACAAAAAATAGTCAAACACCATATGCAGCAAGTAAAATGAAAAATTGCAAGAAAAATCGCTTCCTATTTTGTCACTTAATATTGTGATTCTGTCATATTTATATACATATTTATATTAATTGTAACTATTTCATAAAAAAAATAACTAAAATAATTTTTCCTTTGTTGACCTAAGTAGAAATTGACTTATATATAGTTTTTATATTACATGTTCTAATGACATTTGTACTTATAGAACTGGATGATGGAGGAAATAAATCTTTAATGAAAAACATTTTTCAATCTGTTCTAATTTTAAAATTAGTGAAAGGAAAAATTGCAAAATAATAATCATAATACTTTAAAGTAATTTGTTTAAAATGTATAATACTTAAAAATAGCATTTAGAAAATTTTATACTTATCTTGTTAATTAATACGATTTATAATTAAGATCGTTTTGTAGCGTTAGCACTAAAGTGCATTATTATTACCTTCAATACATTATTATTACAAAGGGTGTTTTTTAGAGGTATAGACTTTAAATTGAAATAAAACAACGATGTATTACTCGATTGACATGAATATTTTATTCGAAAGATTATCTTGTTGCATTACATTTTAAATATGATTTCTGGCATAGGACTGCCACGGTGGACTCGGATGTAGTCCAATCTGGACGTTCAATTTTCGATGACATATTCCAACATTTGTGGCCGTATATCGGCAATAACACGGCGAATGTTGTCTTCCAAATGGTCAAGCATTTGTGGCTTATCCGCATAGACCAATGACTTAACATAGCACCAAAGAAAATAGTCTAGCGGTGTTAAATCACAAGATCTTGGAGTCCGATTCACAGGTCCGAAACGTGAAATTAGGCGATCACCAAACATGTCTTTCAATAAATCGATTGTGGCACGAGCTGTGTGACATGTTGCGCCGTCTTGTTGGAACCACAGCTCCTGGACATCATGATTGTTCAATTCAGAAATGAAAAGTTAGTAATCATGGATCTATACCAATCACCATTGACTATAATGTTGTGGCCTTCATCATCGTTTTTGAAGAAGGATTCCACCAGCCCATAAAGCGCACCAAACAGTCAGTTTTGCTGGATGTAACGGTGTTTCGACATACACTTGTGGATCAGCTTCACTCCAAATGCGGCAATTTTGTTTGTTGACGTTGCCATTCAAGTGCACTTCATCGCTAAACAAAATTCGCTTATGAAAATCGGGAACAACGGCAATCTTGTTTTGGGGCCAATCGACGAATCTACGCCTTGCTTGGAAGATCGTTGTTGATGAATTGCCAAACCAAACTGAGAATAAATCACTTGACAGCTGTTAAATCGGTCGCCATCTTGAAAAGTAATGCCAACTTAAACTTCTATACCTGGAAAAAACACTCTTTATAAGGGGGACGCGATTAAATTTATGATTGAAAATTGGTTCACCAGTAGTGCAAGTTTGAGAAGCCCTGGTCTACATATAAAATAGTAACCGAAAAAATATTTTTCATATAATCATTTAAAAGTAAATAATATTTTATATTTTATTTCGAAACCAAAATAATTATGAAAAGGAAATAATATGTATTAATTATACATATTAACGTCAAATGATTAAGTAAAATACATATTTTGCGTGTTTTCTAAAAATTCTTGATGTGTTTTTTTCTATCAGTACATTACATATCGAGAAAAAAATGTGTAACTTCGAAAAGAGAAATCACCCTGCTATAAGAAACAAAATATGACTTTTAAACTCAACAAATACCCAGAAGTATTCAGAAAATTTATATCAGTATTGCGACAAAAATGGGCGTAGCTTAGGGCATTTTTCTCTGTGTTTCACTTTCCTCCAAAGAATATTTCTTTTACATCCTCCCCCATTAGATTACAATCCTTTTAGATAGAATCAGCAGAGATGAACAAAACATTTTAAGTAAATCTGGCTCTTTGTCTTTGTTTTTTAGGTCATGCCATTTGAAACTTTCTTTCAGATAAAATTCATCTGTGTTCATCTCTTGTAATGCGATTCTGTAACTTGAATCGCAGTTTTCGAAGCATGCAAATCACTAGGGGATTATTTGTCTTCTCCGAAAGGCGCTAAAACCTATCAGAAACATACATTCCATAAAATGACAAAGGCTGCAAAGGGATCAACGACTCAAGTCAACGTTTAAGGCGTTATTTATTTAGCCACTTAAAGTTAAATCTTCAATTACGTTTTTATTCCAGGAATGTAATGGAAGATGAATGTTTCAAGCATTGCATAAAATTAAAAAACTGAGTTTTTAGTAAGAGAATATACTTTAGGCTTAGTGTTATTCATGAATATCAACCATTTATTTTTTAAATGTAAATTTTCTTAAATACAAATAAAAAAATGTACTCATTCGTATAAATAAGAGTTGTACATAGTGTATTTAAAAGCTGGAAATATTTTTAGTATTATTTAATATTACCTTTGAAAACACGAACATTCTGTTACGTTAAAAATAATTATCCAGTTGCATATATCAAATGTTAATTATTATTTTGAAATACGTTTTGCATTAAAAATAAAATAAAGTTAATTTTCTCGGCTAGATTAAATATTCCTGTCACTTAACAAATAAGAAATCTAATAAAAAAGATATAAAACGAGATTTACATGATTTTTTTTAAAAAAAAAACTTTGAAATCAAATTATAAGAAATATTACGCTATTTTTTTTATTTGAATTTTTTAGTAAAAACATTCAAAATAATTTCGTAAGCTGCAAGTACTACACGGAGCTTAAGTAAAAAAAACAAAAAGTAAGAAAAAAACTGTGTGTGTGTGTTATAACCACCCGATAGAAATGAAATCACTTCTAATTTATTCTGAGCAAGAGAATCCAATTATTCGGATGTACTACGTTTTCTTTCATGACATTTTTGTATGCTGGCGTTAAGTAGTTCTCTTTTTCGTGCCAATTTATCAGCTGGATTTATTTATTTCATCCATTTTCTATAAAGGGTAATGTTAAAATAATTATGTATTCTAATATTTATATATGAGTATATTTGATTTAAATGCAATTAGTCTAATTATTTAAAAATATTTAAACAAAATTACTTATGGAAATTGTATTTTATATATTAAGAATGTTTATATGGTACTTTACGTAGTAGCGTAACAATGCCAACATTCAAAAATTGCCACGTTGGCAACCCTGATTTATCATGTGTAGTGGCCTCTGAATGGGCAACAATGTGGTTCCTTTCATATAACATCTCCAATACTGTTGCTATAATACGTGAGTACAGTTTATATAACATAACGCTGCATACTATTTAAGGCTAGAAACATTTATGCCATGAGAGCCGTCTACTCTTTCTTACAATTATTATCTAATCAAATAAAAAAGAGAGGTGTCCTAACTAATGTAAACAAAAATATTGGCAACTTTCTCGTCAATTAACTTCATTAAAATTTTTGATTTTAATTCTCTTGGCACATTTTTGTACTAAAATATGCTATTTTTACTGAATCAAAAATAGATTCAATGTTTCGTTTCTTCTTATTTTCGATCTCTTACATAAAAAAATTGGTACTTAAGAAATATTATCACAACATTGCCAACTTTCAAGAAACTGCCAAGTTCTCAATCCCGATTCCACATGTTGTACGCATTGAAATGGCAACCATGTGCTTCGCTTAATTTAAGGGCGCCAATACTGTTGGATAATACGGTAGCGCGAATAAACTTTTTCAATTCCTACTATTAGCGCACACTCTAAAATATTTATTTTTCTTGGTGGAATTATCAGTCGCGCCAATAAAATACATATTAAAGAGTTCAATTGAGCTGAAATTTTATATACATGATTATTTTGATGACAATACAGTATTTTAATTATAATTAATAAATATTAAATGATTAAAACTAATTATTCAAAGAATTACAAATACAGCCACCTTTGGCATCATTTTTGGTGCCTTAGCGACCCTTTCTGGCGACTTGTGTCAAAACTTGAAAAGTTTTATTTCTCACATATTAAAGCGCTTATTTGAGCTGACATTTTCTGTACACTATTGTTTTGGGTAAAAATATGATCATTTATTAGTAATTAATTAAAATTAATTGACTGAAACTAATTATTTAAAGAATTACAGATAAAGCCACGTTGGTTACATTTTTAGCGACTTGAGTCAAAACTTTAAAATAATTTTTCACGTTTTAAACATTCAGTTGAACTAAAATTTAATATACACGGTTGTTTTGGAGGTCAATACGATATTTTAATGATAATTAATAAAAAAATTAATTACCACTTAATGCTGTGATTCTGTCATATATGTATATACATATTTATATTAATTGTAACTATTTATATAATAAAAGTAGCTAAAATAAACTTTTCTGTATTGATTTAAGTGGAATTGACTTAAAAACATTTTTTATGCGTATTTGTTTAAATTCACTCTTCAACAAAATGGACCTAAAGAAGTTATCACTCCCAAAAAAAGACATTATACAAAACAATTCAGAATCAGATCTATGAAACTATAAAATAATATGAACAAGAGCTGTAATAGAAAAGCACGTTAGCAAAATTAGGGAGATCAGTTCACTTTGAGAGAATTCAGCTTGTCTTTCGGTATTTTCTTTCTCTTCTTTCCTTTTTTTATTCTGATCAACAAGAAAAGGAAAAGAAAATTTGGTTAAGACATATTCGCCACAAATACTACAGTCGTTACGTTCGAAATGGTAGATATTAACATTAAAACTAGCCTAGTGACATTTAAAATTATCATAATCAGCTTAAACTGGGCGGCTTAAAAACTTATAAAAATGATTGCATTTCAGTCTTTATGAAATGGTGTTAGAAAAAGCTTTTTGTCAAGCAAAAATAAGCTGCATTGAGGGTGAATGTAAGATTGTTTCCAGAGAGACAATATTAAAAAGAAACAAACTAATTTCATTCTTAAGAAATACTTTATATTTAACAACTACGAATATTCGACAAAATAATTGTTGTTGTCAGTGTGTTTTTTATCCTCGGATACATAAAAATACATGGGGAAGAACAGAAACTTACAAAAAAAAAACAAAAGAATTGTGCCAGTTATTGCAAATGATGATGATCCCAGCATATAACAGAAGGGGCGCGCTGCTTTCCATTCAAGACGGGCATCCAATACAGGCGAAAGAGTCCGACTTCTTTTCCCGAAGAAAATACAACCCTGCCTTACTCGGTATTCGAACCCACTCGGTTACAAGCCGAGGGTCTTATCCACCATATTGGCTGGGCGCGACAAAAATAATTATAAGCTAAGACTAATTAAATGTCATTTATAAGAATACAAATAATGTTATTATTTGAAATGTTTATCATTCTATGTTGTTATGTGTTATAAAAATAAAGAATAGAAATAATATTAGCATATACCTAACACATTTTTAACAAATTGTTGCTATATCTCACAGCTTGTAAATCATTCGTTAAAGGTAACTCAGAAAATTGAAAAACTATGCCATCACATAAAAATATTTATAACCGGTTTTAAATCAGTTTCCATAAATTTTTAAAAATACTCTGAAAAATTATATATTTAAACTGGAAGTAAATAACAGTAACAAAGATTTTCACATGCATATAAATTTAAAAAAATACCGTTTTAAAATAGATTTCGTTGATTTTTACATTGAAAAGTTTCATTTTTATCAGCCTATGAAAACGAAAACAACTTAAGCATATTCAGAAACTTTTTATTCTTTATATCTTTATTTTTGGCCTGTCATTCTATTTTGAAATTAGCACTGGTACACACACATTATATATATATATTTTTTTATGAAATGGAAATTTTATTTTCCTGGATGCCATCCTATCAAACAAATATCTAAAAGGAGTATCAGCAGGAAAAAAAAAATGTCACCTTATTTTTCTCGATAAATATTCTGAGAATAACAAATGAGATTCTTACGCTTCTTAAAAATATCCACAAATGTTTATTTCTTTCTAAATTAATAGCACATATTCTGAAGTCTTACATTTCCCTAGTATGATAATTCCACTACTATTATTTACGAGAATTCCTCTTCAAATGATATTCTTTTATGATAAAATTTAATTTTTTCCTTAATTCAATAAACTCATTATTCATTGAATCTCGTAATTCATTTGAATATTATTGTAAACACTTTTATGTATTTAGTGATATCTTATTTATTCTAAATGTTATATATATACAACAATCCTTGGGATGTAACACATTTTTGTGAAATCACTTGCATACCTTGGATTTAGAAGTATTATAATATTTTATTATGTGTGTCCCTTATATATATAACGTAACACAATTTATTCATACCATACTATATCGAAACTGCTTTATAAGAGACTTATTTATTTATTTGTTTGTGTATTATTTTATTTATTTATAATTTTATTAGTCTATTTATATATTATTTTATTTATTTATGTTCTATTGCTCTATTTATTTACTATTAGTTTATTTATTTATTATTTTCTTTGTTTATTTATTTATTTGCTTGTTTATTATTTTATTTATTTATTAACTTAATTATGTATGTACATAATATAAATCAAGACAATGTATGCCGTGTTATATCGAATCCGTGTTGTACGAAACTTTGAAATATTATAAATCAAGGCGTGTACCCCGTGTTACGTCAAAAACAAACCTTAAGGTGTAAAATTTTATGATAACTGAAAATTCATTCCAGTAAAACACATGAGTAAAAAAAAAAGTATGTTAGCTTAAAGTTTATAATAAAAAAAATATATTAAAAACAAAAATTAAAAATAGAGTTATAATTATTATTATAGTAAAACAAATAGAAACGGTTTTTTAGGATCACAAAATCAATTTTCATCATCACTGCATCAAAAAATTACAGCTAATCTATTTTTTCCCTCAAAGTTGGTTCAAACTCCCTTCACTATTCATTTCTCCATCATTATATAGCTTGGTGTCACGTAGCTGCACAATGGACTAAATTCATATAATGTTATAGTCACATGATAATGGCAAACTTCACGTGTTTCTAACCAATCAGTTCAAAACTCATGTGAAGTTATAGTTACGATAAATGCAATCATCTATTTTCAGCTAATCAGATCATACACTTCATTGTTGCCAAATTACGTTTTTCCCACAAACTTTTTAAAGTAATATTTGTCACTTTATTTAGAAATACATATATAAAACAAGATTTTTTTTAAAAAAATTTAAATATTTTTATTGAAGTTTCATTCTATAACAGTTGAACATCTTTACGAAATTATGAAATTAAAAATTTTATCTAAGTTTTACGAATACAATAAAAAGTACAATTTGATTACAAGTTAGTTTAATGTCAGTTTTGAATTCAATGTAGAGCACGTGTTTACCTTTATCATGTGACAGTCATGAATTTAGTCTATTATCTGTGTTATGCTTATCTGTAAAAAAAGTTATGCTTATAATTGAAATATAAAGTTATTCTCATTGAATAAGTTTCCATGTATTCTAGTTTATGTGTAAAACTGAAATAATAGTACACTAAAAGTTTCAAGCAATAGTCTTATGGAAATCATTGCATACACACTACACACATGTGATTCTTACAACGATTGAAAGTGATGAACAATACGCATGTATACAAATAAGACAGTCTCGCAAACAGAAGTACATCTTGAAAATAAATGAAATATATGAAATATAACATACATTATAACAAAAACAACACGTCTTAAAATTGCTTCATTGATTTTCAGTATAAGTTTAAAACTATAAATGGGTGCATTGAAATTATATAAAGTTGATGTTTATGTAACATTTTGATTCCTATTTCAGAATATATTTGTTTCATATTTTTATGAATTTAAAATGAATTATAACTTTCAAATTTAATTTTCATTTCGCGTAGAAATGATTTTATAACGATAACGCTAATTCCTAACAATGATTAAAACAGTAATAACAAATAGTGGAAATATATTTTTATAACTTCAATTTCCTTTTAGTTCATATTTTCGGATTTGAAAGGTTCAAAAATTTTTAAATTGGTTATATTCTTATCACATTACATAAACCAAAGATGATATCATTATTATATTTTTTTTTTTGCTTATGGCTATTTCTTCTAGATTAAATAAAAGGGGAAAGAGATAAATGACATATATTGATTGTTTTCGTGTTATTTTAGCACTTCTATTATATATATATACTAACTTACTTTTGAAGTTTAACAAAAGCTGCGCCACAGCCCACAAAGGTCAAGGCTTACTGTGACCATATTACTATACGTGACCTTTAGGCGCCTGGGAGGTGAATGAGCAGATGTCCCGATCAGGGGGTCAGCTAAGGCAAAACTACAGTGTTAGTTTCCCAGAAGCTTTGTACTCATATATTGACCCACTGAAGGGATGAAAGAGAGACGACCTTGCCCAGCCCAGGGCTTGAGCCTCGGACCTGTCATGTGGAAGCGCGACGCACTACCGCACAGCCACTGGGCTTCACTTGCACTAATGCTGTAGCTAATATTTCTTAGTGTTCTAACTAGTTATACATTTGTATATTTTTTTATTATAATGATTAACATCAGAGTTATAATAATTACAATTTAAAACCAATATCTTATAAAAATATTTGTAATATTCTTTTTAAATAATTTTTAGTCCTTAACAATCACTGAGACTAGTTGTGTATGTAGTTGTTTGAAAATTTTTAGGTCTGCTTGTGATGGATGTCCGTACAGGATATTTGTCAACTGAGCCGGGGCACGGGGCCTCGTCTCGCTCTCGACTTTGCCTGAGTAAGATTATGATAGAAGAAATTCTTTTTTATCATTTAATGTTATTCCGCGACATTGTCTCCAATAAACTGAGAATTTCGAATTATACCAATGAGCAACAGTGGCAAAATTGCATTATAAAGTGATGACCATCGCCCGCGCCTGACACCATCATCATCATTACTCATTTAATGGAACAGCGGCAGTCGTCTTATTAGATTGTGACTCATGCACATTTATTGGTTTCAGTTATTGTTTGTATGAGTATTTGCAGACTCTTTCAAGGGTCACCATATGTGCTATATATTGCAGACTCTTTCAAGGGTCTAAGGTGCAGCCTATTTTTAGATAGGAAGAAGTCTTCCGTAAAAGCCCCCTGATTCCATATAATTAAATTGTCTGTAAAGTCCTATTTCGTTAAAGCTTAGAGCAGTGCTTCAAACTTTCAACTCGTATTTGGTACCCAATTGTCAATCATAATTGTCATTGTGCTCCCCTATACAATTACAATGTATTGAATTGAATGATGATGTACTTGGACGTAAGGCAACAATACGACTTTAATTATAAAAAAGTACAAATGATTATAATAAGTATTAAAATTTGTATATAATTTTGTATATGATAAGCCAATGGGGTGACTAGTATTACTTAGTACTTCACTTAGTATTCGCAAATTAAAGATCAAATACCATTGACAGTACTTATACATTTATAAGTATATTATGTTAGTGTAAATATATATTTTATTTTTTTATTACGTCAGAATGTTATTTCTTTTTAGCTTCCTTTCTGAGAATTAATATTTTTATAAGTAATCTTTTATTTTGGTCTTTTTGATGTGCTTGTGACCCCATGTTGGGCTGTCATCACGACCCTATGAGGCCGCTTCCCACAGTTTGAGAAACACTGATATAATATATATATATATATATATATATATATATATTTCATTTGAAAGATTTGGTATCTGATTACGAATTACAAAACTTGAATGTTTATATAATACATGATTTTTTAAATTTTATTTCTGGGAAGCTTCTCCTCAGGCAGACTTCACAGAATTATAGAGATTCCAATTCTATTCGTTTCATCACATTGGCTGACATAATTGTCGTAGCTAGTTCTAAGTGGGCCCTGTATCAGAATTCCTTTTGGAGCTCTTTTTAGATATGAGAGTCCTGTTAGGGGAATTGTAGTTGCACACGTTGTAGCCCCAGTAGCTAGGAGGCCCCGTATGACTAATACGGCTGAAACGGAGGTAGCTACTCCCCCGATTGACATATTCAAGTTTTCTGCATGGGTGTTTGAAAATAAATATTAATAAAGCTGAAAAAGAGAATAATTCAAAAGTAACTATTCATTGGATTTCGAATAAATACAATTTTTTATCTCTTTTAAATTTCAATTTGCATTTTATTTTAGAATTCTGAATGGTTTAAGCGAACACACCATCCCTAAGAATGCCGCAGAATGAACAAGGAATTATAAATGTCAATAGTGTCAACAATTTGAAGCTATTTTCTGGTTATTTTGTATCAGTAAATTAAGATTATATAAACTCACCAAAAAAACCTTTAGCTAATGTTAATTAACTAGTAAGTATATTTTATTATCAACCTTCTGTTAAACTTGAATTTCTAAGTTACGATTTGAAAATGTTTTTTTGGATCACAATTGGAAGGAAACAATCATACAAAAGTTTTAAAACTGCAAAAAATAATAATAATAATAAAAATATTCCACATGTTTACCAAAATTGATTGTGTTATTATATACTAATATACATTTTGCTTAAGCTTTTTTTCCCAATAAAACTTAACATTACTAATATAAAAACAGATTGTTAAGTATCTTTCTGCTTGATAAAACCATGTCTTTTTCGTGCTAAACAGTAATGTAAAAAATTAAACTTATGAAAATCGTACGCCTACACAGAGAAAAAATTTTTTTATTTTTTATACAACAATATAAAACCCAAATAAAACTAATGTTGAAATAAAATTTCTAAAAAATAATTGGTGCTGGAAGAAAAATATCTGTTGTATGGTGGAGTTTGCCAGTCAGCTAATAGTTTAGTGCCATCTATTGTAAGCGACTAGAAACCAATAAGCATTTTACCCCAAAACAAAGTTTAAATGAATAGCATAAATTTTTCTACTTCAGTAATTATAGATAAAAAATAAATGATTCATGATCGGAAAGAAATTATTAAATTTCATTTTCTTATACATGAAAAATATTTATTTATTTATTTTTGGGTGGAAATGTTTCTAAAAATATTATTTAATGCGCACACTTTTTTCAAAAAACTTTTTTATTCCATAAATTTTTATAAAAGTAGTAAAATGCTTTGCATTAAATACAACTCTTAGAACTACCAAATAACAAACAAAATATTTTAAACATAAATTTCGTGGCGCCATCTACTATCGTAGTGTTTAACAAATTATTTCGAAATATTGTTTTAAGATAATGTTTTACTCTTCAGAACAAAAAACATGAGAAGTTATTTTTTTTTCTCTGATAATTTGCACATTCTTGATAGACCTCACACTACATCATATTTGTAAGTCACTTTAATGATAAATTAAATTGATTAAATATTCTGAAAAAAATTATTTTATCAAATGTTGCTTAAAAAATTCGATTTAGAATAATACGAAAAAGAAAACATCTTTAATAAATACATTACACATTTTTTCAATAAAGTCTTCTGAATAATGAGTGAGAATTTTCACTATGCTTTCGAATAATAATAGAATTGTAGGTATTTTAAAAATACAGGTTTTTTCCATACTCTACTTGTAGTGGGATATTTATTCGGTAGATGGCGCCCGTAGTATATTTTTGCTATGATTAAAAAAATTTAGTTGCATCCAATTTCTTTATTATTATTATCATTATCGTATTTATTATTATTATTATTATTATTGAAACCAAAAGAGACAAACCTTTGTTACTTCAGGTCTTATTTAGGCATAATATTGAAACAAAAATAGTTAGGATTATATTCTCTTCGTTTTAACTAAATTCATCTTGCACATAATTTAAGTAAAGTTTTAAAATTTTAAAAGCAGGCTATACTTTTTAGAAGTATATATTCAAGAAAATTTAGTATCAGACATTTTTCCGTACCTTTTATATTGCAAAAACATTTTAATTTTGTTTTGCGCACCAAATTTACACACATTTAATTATTTAATTTGAATTATCATTGATGGTTATATTACTATGCATTTTGCTCTAATACAGTATTTCTGTAGAATAAGAAGTGTCTTATATGGACATTTATAAAAAAGACAAAAAAAAACATTGAATGTGTGATTTTTTGTATTAAGATATGTAGGGTGATTGTAAGCCAATAGTTTGATAATATTAAAGTGTATAGCATAAATCATTGATTTTAAAACTTTTTTTAAGTTTAAAATAATCCATAAATCAAGTGGTATAATGATTTTACGTATTTAATGTGAAGAAATAAAACGTATGATATTATTCAAAGCATATTTGAAGCTGAGTTGTCTTGATCGGAAACTCCGTGATTGACTTAATTCGTTGTTTTGATGCTACTAAAACTCACGGATAGAGTAAATGATAGATTTTAACTCTTTCACGCTGAATTTTTAAAACATTGCACGAGAGGGAAATAATTACAAATATTTCAGATAAAAACTCACAAAACTTAGTTATTGAACAAAAACTGATACATAATAATAATATTAAACACTTTTTGAATAAATGATGTCCGAATTTTTTTAAAATTAGGTGGTACATATTTTGTACCTCCACACTTCAAGTCACGTAATAGTTCTGGAAAAATGATTTTTTCCTCCCTAGGCAAGATGCTAAGATTTAGCTAGTTGTTTTATGTTTGGAAAACAAATAAATATACCTCATCTTATCCTGTGATTCATCCTATATATTAAAAACATTTTCAGTTTTACCTAATCTAAGGTCGTAAGCTTAATTTTAATTTAGTCCTAATTTATTTAATGTCAGTTTTAATTTTAAATACACTATTCCATATATTGCTTTATTTTACCTAGTTTTTTATTTAGTCAACATATATAATAAACGTATTAGTTGTACTTATTTTTCTTGAATGCGAAATATAGCTCATTCGGGATATTTAATATAATTTTGTATTTGTACTATTATTTAATATATATATATATATATATATATATATATATATATATATATATATATATATATATATATATATATATATATATATATATATATATATATATATATATATATATATATTTATTATTAAAAGTATAACTTACAACAAATCAATAAACATGTTCGTTATTTAAAAACGTGGTGGTGCATTTTTGGACTCCCCATATTTTCATATTAGCCATGCATATGCGGTGTGCTAACTATTGTAATATGGAATATTTAGTTCAATATACATACTTACTTGATTTGTATCAAAATATCCCACAAGAATCACTTTCATTTACTCTTAAAAAATACACAATACATTTCACTTCCAAAATATACCGCTCAACAAACTCATAGCTGATCTAAGAATGAACTGCTGCATAAACCCATTGCACTGGTGGCTTTTGACATCTATTGGAACCTTGTGTAACTGCTAGGAGATTACCTCTGTGGTGGTTCAGAGAATATACCACCTAGCATCAATTTCTGAGGCTATCAAAGAAGTGGTACGTCATATGTGTGTGTGTGTACCCTACAATAAACAAATACGAATTTTGGTGCAATATATTGACCACCAAGCATGTGAAAGAGTTAAATCAGTCATGGCTCAATGTCGTCACTTAGATGTGATGTGGTATTTTCGCAAATGGGTTGTCAAAGTAACCAGGCGCGTTTCCAATAGCTCTCATGTAGCCGAACACATTAATAAGCAGTTAAAGATAAACGTGAAAGCATTCTATTAGTAAGAGTTCATATCTTACCTCTTTCTGGCATTAACCTATTACATATAAACAGCGTTAATTTCTCTCAAAGATTTTTGGTCATTCAGTAAAATCGCAATTAATCGAAAATTACACCGTTTTTTTAACTTTATTATTTGTGTTTTTATTTATACGATACCAGCTCTCTGCAGCATAAATCTGCTAAATAACTACTTTTAAGTGAGTGAATCAGAGAATATTTACATCGTACGGCTTAGCTACACGAGGACCTTTGGCGACAGACCTCGTAATTTTGAATCATGACACTCCCATCTCCTAACTACCACACCACACCAAAGGGAGGACGTATCAGCTCTCGGCAGATTTAATGTGCTTCACTCCGCTATATGTCGAATCTTAAGCGGTACTAGGCTCGAACTCAAGACACGCTGGTCATGAGTTCGTTGCCTTGACCACTGTGCTACCACAGCCACCCAACTTATAAAGTGCCCTGCACCCTTATAATAGATAGCATGCGGGAAGACGTATTTTTACGTTATTTCTAATGTTTTAAACAATGAGAACAAAGATTAAAGATAACTCAACATTTACTCTATTTTGCTGTAAATTTGTTGATTGGTAGATTACCACTAGAAAAATATTAGCTCCATTACAGTAAAGGACTTGTGAAAATATAATACCGAAGATTAAGAACGTTATTCATTCAAAAGAGTAAAATAAAATGTCTGGACAAAAAACAAATTATTTTCCGAAATAGGGTAAAAGTGAAGTTCGGAAAGCAAATTAATATATAATTAATTTATTAAATGGAATGCAAAAATATTCTCTTGCAGAATTTTTACATATCTTAAAAAATCCGGCCTATAACACGCACTTTTAATTCAAAAATAATATCGAAATTTACAGGTGCGCGTTATACGCCGGTTATAAAACATGATAGTTTTAAAAAATAAAATAAAAGATGAGTATTAACCTAAAATAGACTACCACGTACATCGGAATACTGTTTATTTTAATGAAAAGGCATGTCTTATGAACTTAAAGAGGGAGCTCTAGAAGTATATACGATTTTTTCAAACCCTTCGGTATAATATCTCGAATAAATCGCTTCAAAATATAAACGTTGCATTTAAAGGTTCTTCGCCCAAAAGGGGATAATGTTATATGACGGAAATGTACCTTAACACTAAAAAAATGTACATATTTTTAAAGTATAGGTGGGTTACGCTGGTTTTTACGGTATATATTAAATTAAAATATTTCCCTTTAGCCAAAATGATTATTTTTCCTCATTACTCTGACTGTATATGAAAACCTAATACCGTTTGAATTTCCGTTCTATCATTTCCTTCGGGTCTTACTACTTATTAAGAGGACGCGGTACCCTGTACACATTTTTTTTTTTTTTACTTATATAGTTATAAGAATAAAATTACATGCACTGTATTCGAACACATCTGTAATAAACACTTCATTCGCAAAATACTATTTTTCAACAAACAATATTTTTAAATTTTTTAAATTATTTAAAATTATTAAAAATTCCTACTACTTTTACAAATTTGAATAATTTTGATCCATTTTTCTGATATTCCTGGAAGTATTTTCCACAATTCTGTGCATGGGATTGGTATTATAAAGTGATACTTTTATTTTTAGAATTTTTTTCTTAGACACTATAAAAAACCAGCTATATCTAACTTTATAGATTTCTAATAAAATAATTGTTCACCCAAATACTTATTCCAATGCACATAATTTTTAAACATATTATTTTAAACAAGCAGAAAAAGTTTCAAAAGTTTATAATTGAATATAAAAAAAGCCTTAGTATTTCAAACACATGAGATCATCATGAAAAATAAGAAGCTGAGAAAAAGCAATTTAAAGTTTTTAAAATAAAAAATAATTGAAAGAGCTAAAATATAGTATTCATTCTAATATATATTATAATTCAAGTTATACTAAGCATTTTAATGCAAAATTCATCCTGAAAACACATATTAAAAAGGAAATAAATTAAGGTTAAATGGAATGAAGTCATGCAAAACAGTAAAAACAGCTATATCTAACTTTATGGATATTTTTAAAAATAGCTCTTCATATAAATTCTTCAGCTGTGCACAGAACTATCAAAAATTTTATACAAAACAACCAGAAAAAGTTTCAAAGACTTATAATGAATACACAAAAAGCCTTAGCATTTTAAATATATGATCACGATGAAAAAATATAAAAAGTCGTGGAAAACGTTGAAACTTTTGAAAGTCAATAAAATACATGAAATAACTAAACCTTGGCCTTCATTCTTACATGTATTACAATTTAGGTCATAGTAAATATATTTCAAGACAGTAATATATTCTAAATTATTAAATATTATTAAAATGAATATATTAAAATTAAATGTATTAAAAAATATTACAATATGTATCAAATGCATTAACAAATTGTTTTGAAATTATAAAACATTCATTTTAAGTTCATATTATAGTTGTAAATAAATATTATTAAAAACAACCCCGTTCATATGTGACTCCTTCTTTTTTAATGAATGAGGCATTCGCCGCTTTTTGCTAACGTAATTTTTTTTTCGAGCAATTGCGTACACTGCTAATATTTTTTTTTCCTCTGATAAACTCTGCGGTAGTCTCGCCAAACAGCTAATATTTTTTGACTGTTTATTTGAAGCAAGCCCATTTTTCCTTTAACAAATTTTCTAATGATTTTTTGTGTCAAAATTTAATTCACAAACTGCATCACAAACAACAATAGTTACTCGACGCAGTGTCGCTGAGGTTTCTTTTGAACATTTACCCCATATGATGCTGTGAAGGCTCTCGTTTGATTTTTGTGTCACACATCTTATGCATCATTGAAGGAGTTCATTTGAAGCTAATCTTTTGATATATTGGCATAATTTTGGCTAAATAAGCTTCCTTCAAGGGTGTCTTCACAAGATTTACGTGAAGACTCGGTACTTCACCACGAGCAAGAGCAGCCTGGAAAAGGCACCAAGAATCTTTTCCAGTCGGATATTTAAAATGTTGAGGTTTTTGTCCATTGATATACTATGAAACAAATTACAGTTTTCATTGCTTCTACGTCACCTTTGTTCGAGCGAATCGAATTTTGATAGTAACGTAACAAATTTTTAATTGTCTCTTCCTTTAAACTGCCACGGATTTCACTCCCCAAGGAAACACTTCTTGCCCGCAATTCTTTAATATCTTTTCGTAAAGATGGACCTAGCCTCTTGCCAACATGATTTATGCACTCTTTCTTTCTTTCTTTTTTTTATCTCAGGACCATTAACTTTCTTAGTATTTAAATATTGATATGTTTTGCATCACCATCTGACAATAGTGTCGTGTATCGAAAACCATTATCTCCAGATATTTGCCATAATTTAAGAGCAGCTTCTTGTTCAATGGCACAAGATGATCCTACGTGATTGATAGCACATGAAGATATATGGCCATCATAACACACATGGAATTTCTGCTGAATTTTCTCCCAAACCAGATTTTGCGTGTCCACATTCAATGCAGCGTTTCGACATAATTTGAAAATCCATGACAAATCCAGTAAGAAGTTCAATCATGCAAATCTACACCTATTTGAGATGAATGTACCCGAGTCAACCATGTACCACCAAAGTAACATCTATATCAGTAATGGTACTATTACTTTGATAAGCACTTTTCAATCTGACTTCGAACATCATTCAAGCTTTTTTCTGTAGATCTAACCAGAGATTTACACAACTTTTTTATATGTATTGAATATTCTGCTTGAGGGTAAATCCATATTCATGAACACGTAAAATTTTTCCATAGCTCAATTGCCTTTCTCAACACTTTAAAAATGATTGCACCATGCACATGTTTATGTCGAACGATTGGCTTTCATTACCTTCATTGTCAGAAATTCGTCTGATGTAAAGTTACTTGATTTAATTATATCGCAAGAAGTGCAAAATACAGAGATTTTTCTAGAAAAATCCAAGCTTTTCACCAATGTCAATTTTTAGTGAATACGATTTGCAAACATCACATAATAAGTTTTTTAAAAGTCCTTTTAAAAACTGTACATCCATTATAATATAATGAGGGGCTTCAGAATTTTCACAACAATTTAAATCGTTCAAGCAGCTGTCTTTAAAGATTGACATATCATATTTCTTTCTGGTAATGCTGAGGAAATAGAAGTTTATTTTTTCTCAAAACATCAGTTTCAGGACTGTAGTGTTCACTGCACCATCTCTTGTTAGTTTTTTTGTTTACTAACAAGACTCGATCGCTTTTGTCTAGGCATGATGGATTAAAGTTTACTTATTAAAAAAAATATATTCAAACGAATATTTAAAATTATAAAAGAAATAAATTGACTATATAATTGGCTTTGAAAAAACCTTTTGTTTTGATACTAATGGTTTTAGAATAAGATAAAGGATGCAAAGAGAGCAAAATGGAATAACGTTTCTCTCTTGCATAAAAACAAACGAATTAATTCACTTCTCTTCTAATTAAAGTATAAAGCTTAAGAATCGCGTGCAAAAGTAAATCAATCGAAATTGTTTAGGCTAGGATGCTAGCGTCTGCATAAGAAGCATACGGCATGTTTCCGTTTCGCTTCAACATACTGTCAAAAAAATTTAAATAATTAGCAAAATAATGCATAATGCAGCTAGAGCTACCAGATTTTATAAGCATATTTAAAAAAAGTCACACAACTAAAATAAGGTAATAAAAAAAAAATTCAGTAAAATCGTCATTTTTAGGGTAATGTGTCCTCTTAACCAACACTGCGAAAAACCGGTATTCAGAACTGAGTACAAAATACTCACTTATGTATACATCATATACACAAAATAGCTCCGATGCAAACATACTCAAATTTGAGAATAGCCCATTCTCATCTTTGGCAATGACTACATACTCAAAATTGTAAACTTCACATACTCATTTTTGAACCAGTTACTGGATCAAATTTGAAAATATAACAGCTAAATGAGTGTGTAATGCACTCATTTATGAGTATTTATGGGTCAAATATGAGTATGTATGTTGTTTATTTTCGATACTGCTCTGTATCCAATACGAATTTTTTAACATAAAAATATACATCAAATCAAATTTAAAGGGATTTAAATACGTGATACTTAAGTTGTAAATTTCATTTTTTTTTCATCTTATATATGATTTAATTTACATTTTATGAAGTTTTTACCTCTTAACTTCGAAAATCTAAATTCTTTTTGCATTTATTGAGTTACAAAAAGGTACTTGCGTGTCATCGCAAAAATGCCAACGCTTAAGATAATTCGCCATGTCTCGTACGCGCTGGATTAACAACCATGTACTTCGTTTTATACAATGTCGCCAATATTTTTGAGGTGATACTCAAGTTCCAAAATATAATTTTTCCTTTTAAAAATGTAACTGTTATGTGATCATAAGCTATACTATTTTTGAATTTATACCTCAAATTTAAATCTTTGAAAATAACAAATATAGATACGATGCAATAGTTAAACAAATTTGTGTAAGCAATTTGGCTCGTTAAAAAAGTTATATTTATATTTCTAGAACCAATATATTGTCTCTTTTAAATCCTATACAAACAGAAAATTAGCTATTATTTAAAATCAGTCTTTCAATAAGTTTCTTGGAAACATTATTCAATAAGAAGTGTCTTGGAAACATTACAATGAATAACAGACTTTTCATATTAAAAATTTTCTAAACACAAAGTAATAAAGGAATGGTTACTTTACATGTTATGTAACGTGAAAAGAAAAAAAAAAACTTCTAAAACTAAGAAACCCGACTAAAATAGGTCTCATTAGTCTCCTAGGTGAGTAAGTATTGTTTTATCAATTGTTTTGTTTAAATCGATACATACACAACCTCTGCTCTCAACACTCATCAACCGAGCTACAGGGACTCTCTTTTAATCCATCCAGATGGAAATAAAAATGCATTGTAATATCTGTTACAAATCAAGCTCACTTTTATATATTAACTAATTTTATACTCTATCACCAAAGAAAACAAATATTGTGGTTTTTAAGTTAATGTTTTTTTTTAAATCAAAAACTAAAATATTTAAAAAGTTTAGTCCTTTTAAAAGTTGTTTTAGTAAAAACAACTAAAACAGTAGATTTTTACATTTACAAAACATTTAAAATGCACACATTTTTAACCAACTGGAAAGAGTTTTCAGCGAAGTTTTCAGCGCCCATATTTAGAAGAAAAAAATAAACATCTAAGGATCAGTTGAACCATAATCCAGCCATTTTACTTGTGTACAGCATTTTTTTTAATGATTCAATGTAAACAAAAAAAAATCATATCTTTGAAATATTTATTCTGGAAATTGTACACATACATATCAGACATTGGAAACAAAAAAAAAATGTAATTTTTAAAGGTGATTTTTAAAACAACATGCCTTCATCCATCCGTTATTTTTTTATTGAATTTATTTAATAAAAACTATCTCTCTATATATAATCCATGTTATAGTCAACTCCACTCTTATTTGTATAGCATAGCTTAGCTTATGTTTTAATGTAATATACATCAAATTATCATTTTAAATATAGAAAGTTTGAATGTTTAAAGAAACATATAATTAAGCAGATTATTTTTTTTATTTTTATCAAATCAATAGCATGTCTTACTAAATATAAGTGAAAGTCTTCCAATTAGCGTTTTAAATAAATTACATGATAGGATACATGAGTCATCTAAATTATATACTGAAAAATTTATAGATAGTTTGTTCTGAGAGGAATCTTAAAAGTTTCCTCATTGGAGTAAAATCTCCACAAAACTTGTTCGTAATTATATAGTATTTATTCTAAGCGACAATTTACAAAATTTTGCATAACAAATGTAGTAACAAGCCCCCCCCCATATGACTGTTTTGAATATGACGACAAAGACAGCAATGGAAGTCAAATGGTCTTTGGCAGAAAGTGTAAAATGTATGAAATTTGTAAATTATTTTTTTATCTGTAAAAAAAGAAAAAAAAACAGAACTATGTGCAGAATTTAAAATAAATTATGAATCGTAATATTAAAAATGAAGAATTAACTTACAAGTAGAAATGAAACTAAAATGCAATTTAAAAATAAAGCATTTATAATTCAGAAACAAGGTGAAAGGTTTTAAAAAATACAATTTGTTTACTAGTACACATGAAGGCATGTCTTGCTGAGTGATAGAGTATTTACGGAGCACTATTCAGCTACACAAGGCCTTTTGGCGACAGACTTCGTAATCTTGAACCATGGTCAAGTGATGAGGACGACACCTGGGGGCTGGTACCCCTCCTCTCCTAACTACCACACCAGCAGGAGCTCTCGACAGATTTAACAACTCGACTGATTCGAACTCATGATATACCAGCAACGAGCCTGTTACCTTGACCACTGAGCTACCATGGCCACCTCGACTTGCTGAGGCTAACGTTTTAAAAACTACTGTTCAAAAATACCCCTCGTTGGAACAATATATACATATAGGGAGCTAATTTGTTATCATTT
This sequence comes from Trichonephila clavipes, assembly GCA_019973935.1. Lineage (NCBI taxonomy): Eukaryota > Metazoa > Arthropoda > Arachnida > Araneae > Nephilidae > Trichonephila > Trichonephila clavipes. The sequence goes on along the minus strand of BMAU01017801.1, from coordinate 11,197 downwards.
CTTTGCGCACAAAAAACGTATTTTAGGTGCGGTTTTGAAATCACTGCAAGTAAAATTTTTGGAATCTAATAGTTTTCAATCAGAAAGTAGTCTCACGCTAAGAACTCAACATGTAATTTAAAAAGAATAGCCTATTCTTGACAATGAGGAGTTGCCTAATTTTTAATAAAATCAAAAAAATCTAAGTTCTATTCCTGTGAAAAATATGAGTACCAGGATTTAAAGAAATAGAGCATAAGGTATTTTAGAAATGCCGGGAAAGAAACAGAAAGAAAAATGGAAAAATAACTGTTAAAAACTAAAAAAAAAAATAGCAAAACAAAGAAATCAATATCAGGATGTGAACAGATTAATGGTGATATGTTATAAACCCGATTCTTTAAATATTTTTTTATATATAACCCGGGATTTAAATATTTTGAAAATAATTCGAATAATTTTTAATAAATCCAAAAATACCACGTTTCACTTGTGAATTTTACCAAAAGGAACATTTAAAAAATGCTTTAATTAAAAATAAAGTTTAAGAAAAATTACACTTTGCTGCCGGTAAAAAAGAATTATTTCCGATAGATTTACTATCGTGGCCATGCAAATTTGCATTGTAAACATCTGCAATAAAATATACAGCTGTCAAATTATTTAACCTGCCTGTAAACTATTTTCCTTTTGCTGTCATGTGTATCACATTTCATAATGGCCAAAATAAGCACAATCTCAATCTAGAATAAAATATTATTAGAAAACAAGAACCAAAATTTGGTAATCCTTTTTAGTTCATAAAAATTGAAAGTGGAGCCCAAATATTATTTTAATAAAATATTAAGTAAACATCAATGATATTTGAAATATATATTTATGAATAAATGAAAGAAGACTAAAACTGCAATCTAGACAACGGAAAGTATGGAAATGTTTGTTTGTGAAAAAAGCTACTTAAAATTGTATGGAATTAATAAGGATACTGCCATAAATATAAATCAGTAAAAAAATTCATTTTAATATACTATAATAACAATATGCATAATAAAGTAAAATTAATAAAGAGCATAAAATTAAAAAATATGTAATAAAAACAATGGATGGCAACCACAAAACCAAATTTAAATGTATTGGTAACCATATTGTAATGTTATCGCTTAACTTGACAACTTTCAACAACAACACTTGATACATAGTGTACCGGTTTCAAATTAGAACATTAATTTCAATACTCAAAAACGACAAGTTATCTCCTTTTCCCACAACCTGAAATGTAAAAAAACGTCTTTTAATGATGCTTTCTACTACCCTTCTTGTTTTACTGCTTTTGTAACTTCATGGAAGAAACTTGATATTAATAGTGGACAAAGTATAATTGAATATGAATAAATATTATGATAATTTTTCTGAGATACAAAATCTTTCACTTTTTCTCACTGAAACAATTGAGGTCAGGTTTTACGAATTAGTTTTCAACGTCCCATTATCTAAAAGAAAAAAACTTTTCCATCTATGCTTTAATCTGTTAAAAAATATTTATGTCGATAAGTATATTTTCCAACTAATCAGTAGAAATAAAACACAGAAATCTTGGACTACCTGAAAAAATGCAATATATATAAAAGAATTACTTGTTTTATTATTATGGTGTTTCCTGTATGTAAATTCGTAAAAAATCTATGCTGTATAATAAAATACAGGAAACACCAGTATGATCACAAGACTCTGAAAAGGGAAAACGTAATCTCACATATCATACCGTGTTCCCTGGAGAGATCACGTATATGTAATCATAATCCTGAACAGATAAATACTAATAGGGTTAATTATCAAGTATCTGATGTATATCTGATTCATTTTCATCCAAATAAACAAAACACTATGGTCACATTAAAGGTATTTTATAAACCAGAAAATTAATATGTTGCAAATTAAAACTTACTTTAACTGGGCTTGTGTGTTTATTATATATATATATAATATCAGATTAATAAGAATTTTAGAAATATCTCAATAGTTTTCAATCAAAGCAAAGTATTAAGTTCATGAAAGTATAGTCGTTCTGCATTAGCGTAGCATACACCCCCATATTGCGGAATGACCTGGGTCCTAGGAGGCCCAAAGCCTGACAGCCGCGTAGTATACCTACCTTTTGTCAAATCCAACTTGGGGACCCAAAACCTGATTTTGCAGGGGGGCCCAAATATCCTCCGTTACACCATTGCCTTTCTGCACTATGTTATAAGATAAATTGGTACTTGCACATTACGGCAGATTTCTTGCGTGTTTCTGTTCATGTACAACTACCTGCATACAGAAGTTTTTGTACCAAAGCTGGGTTAATTTTTGGTACTTACATATTATTGCAACTGTTTTGGTGAGATTGTATGAAATGAAGCACATGGTCGTGTCAATTGAGCATGAACAACATATGGAAAAACAGGGTTGCCAACTATGTTGAATGTTGGCATTGTTGCGATAATATGTAAGTACTTAAATTTTCTCTTCCTTTAACTCGTTCAAAACCAGCTGATTTTTGCTGTTAAGCCTAACTCCATTTCAAAATTCACATAAATTATTTGTAAAAATTTATGGTTTATAATAATTCCAAATTAAGATAACATTAGTATGATCACAGGACTCAGAAAGAAGAAAACGTAATCTCATATATGATACCGTGTTCCCTGAAGTGACCATATATATATAAACACGGATAAATAAATAAAAGCGTAAAATATACTTAATCAGGTTAAATATCAAAAATCTGATATATATCTCATTTATTTTCATCAAATAAAGAAAACACTATAGTAAAATTAAATGTGTGTTATAAATCAGAGGAGCAATATGTTGTGAATTAAAAATACTTTAACTGAAGAAGCTTTATGGTTATTATAGAAAATACCAATTAATAAGATTTTTTAGAAATATCACAATAGTTTTCAATCAAAGCAAAGCTTTATGGTTATGAAAATATTGCCTTTAGCAGTGGCATAACATTGCCACACCTATATTGTGGGGGTGCCAAGTGTTAAGGCCTGGGGGCCCAAAGCCTGACAGTCGCCAAGTATACGTAACCTTTGTAAAATTCAACTTGGGAGCCCAAAGCCCGACTTTGCAGAGAGGCCAAATGTTCTATGTTATGCCACTGTCTTTCTGCACTATGTTATAAGATAAATCGATACTTACATATTATGGTAACAACTGCCAACGTTCAAGATAACTCGCCAAGTTGGCAATACTAATTTTGTATGTGTTGTGTGGGATGAATTGGCCATTTTAGGTGTTTTGTTTCATATAATGATACCAAAAGGCTGTGATGATGTTTAAGTACTGTGATAAATCTAATTTAAACATTGCAGAACAATTATTAATACAAACGATCCATTAAATATTAGTAGTTAAGTAGATTTAATTTTTATATACTTAATGTCTAATACCGAAAAGTAAAAATCATTCTTGAAATATATTACGTTCAATTTTACTAACTAATTTTAGTCTTTCTGTAATTTCTGCTCCGTTAATTTTGATTCTTTCAATATTGGAAATTGAAAATAATCATAAAACAAGTGTATTGAAATTGTTTAAACTCTTAAATAATTTCTGTATGGGAACTTTAAAGATATTTTCCGTAACTTAATTAATAAGCTTAGAAAGTACTTAAAACGTTTCAGTGGAAATTTCCTCAAAAGATTAATAACTGTCAACAAAAACTATTTTGTAAACTTGCCTTTTTCAAGACAATCACTCATAACATCCAAGCCATTTTACAGTTCAGTATGAAAATAAAACTAAAATTATTCCAAACTATAAAATGAATAATTCAATTATTTTTCTATAAATAAATACGAAGAAGAAATACACTAATTTTTGTGGGGTTTGAAAATGTAGCAAAAATTAAGTGAATCCTGAATCTTTTTAGTATTGATTTCGATTCAATGTGGGTTGTCTAAAATTGTATTTAGTCCTACATTCAAGACACCTTCTGCTAACAGTGTTAATTGATTAAAAACTTAAAACTATGTTCAGTCAAATAAAACCATATTGCATATTCAAACATGTTAATACTACAATTACACAAGAAGCATATTCTACTGGGAAAACAATAGTACTATTACTGCAAACTTCATGCGACATAATGATCATTGGACGAACTTTCAAAGCCGAATCAAAAAATGGGGTTTAGTAGTTGACTATGTGTAATGACACAGATAAAAGTTTTTCCAGTTTTGGGTTTAAGTGTAAAATTGTAGCTCTTTTGGATTTGGCAAACCGGAATTGATCGCCAAACAACTTAATTCAAATGCATTACTGGTAACTTTTACTATTTTTTTTTTATTTCTCATTGACATTTATTTATTTTCATTGGAAAAATCAGCTTCGTAATTTTTCGTAACACCTTTCGCTAAAATAAGCCAATTATCTTCAATTTTGGTTGCTACAAAATTGAATCCCCCCCCGCCTCTCTATTCTACACTTGAACCCAGGATGGGTTTTATAAGAATGTCGCTTACAGTTGTTCAGTTTTGATCTGAATAAATCAAACAATTGACTAATGAATCAAGTAAATTGCATTAAATTAATAACACTAGTCTTTTTTAAATAATCTGTCAATATAAAGTAAAAGGGATTCGAACGATCTTGACTTTCTCTTCAAGGTTTGCGTGTTAGAGACTCTCCTTTGGAATACCTGCTAGTAATTTTTATACATGTTCAACAATTCTTGTAATTGCATCCATTGTTGTTGTTGTACATTTCTCAAAAATTAAATTGCAACAACGTGTGCAGAATGTGAATTTAAATAAAAATCAATGGATGGATAGAGGTGGAAAATACATGCAAATTCTTACAATTCTGAACGCATCTGGTCACATGATACAGAGTTTTTGACTGTAAAAGGCAGCAGTTGCCTCCCTCTACATGTGCTATCTGCGACAGATTGCAGCTACAGATGTATTGAAGTGTAAAAAAAATATCTGGGAGACATAAGTTAGCTGAATACCAGTAGTTATCGCCTGTGAAATGAGACCGTATCCTGATGAAGATATATGACTTCAGCATCTCGATGCCGTTTGTGTTAGATGAGGGTATGACTACAATTTAGTGATGTGTGATAAGTAGACACTGGATTATCTGCGTATTTGTAGGAGAGGCAGTGTGTTGCATAGATACACAGTAATCTCACTGTTAAGCAGATTCGTTGAGACTTAATTGCCAATGCACTTGATGTTAAAAGCTACTTGCACCCGTTACAGATGGTAGCACCCAGGGCAGCCAGTCATTGGAGTTCCTGTAAGCCAAGACTGCATGGTCACATGGTGTCACTGGACTAACACTTGGCGGGAAATATTTTCAGATGAATATATATTTTAGTTTATAAAAAATGCGGCTTTTTCCGCCACACCCGCCATCTGCCACCCCATATTGTCGAGACTCACACTATTCCACAAAGCGGCTTCCAGTTTCTTAAATATTTTTCTGGTTGCATCACGTTTGGATAACGGATATCCTTCTGCCCATTACCTTTAGCTCCAACATCAGAACGGAATAATGCATCGAAGTTCTTTTCTTTCTGGTTTTGACTATTTGTTCAATTCACCCTCCATTCACACTTTTGAAATATGGCAATCATAAGGGCGTGGAGCTGATGATTCATTATACCATAAAAATCACGAAATACCTAATCTTGAAGCTGATACCCCCCCTCCTTTCCACCAAGAACACTTTACGCCACCATGCTTCACTGTTCCAAATAAATTCTTGAGATTAAGTTCCTCGTTTTCCTTCTCCAAACTATTGTACTCCTATTTGACCAAAAATGTTGTACCAACCAATTTTACGTGAATGATAAATTTTACAGAATAATTCCGGTTGAGTATATTAATTCTTATTAGTCGAAATATTAAATTTTCTTGAACATTGCAGGTAAATATGAACACTTTTAGAGCCACTGTATATATTTTTACTTTTAACGAAGTTTTAAAAAAATAAAATTTATTATTTAAATTTAAATGTGGATTACGAAATGCTGATTTCTTCCTTTTAAGTAAAATTTTGGAAGTTTAGCTTCGGGCTTTTCTTACACAAATTCTAGGGCATACATATAAGTATGATTTCAAGCATTTTGTACATAAAATGTTATTTTTCTTTTCATTTTATCACGCAGTTTTTTTAAACCCTTAAGCGGCTTACTCGTACAACATACAAACTAACTAAAGTTGACCGCAACTGGCTTTGCCCCGTATGTTGTATAGACTCTGGTATTTGCTTTCTTTTTTTTTTTATTCGCGCTTATTTTTAATTCTATGGTGTATTATTCATTGCTAGTATTTTGAAAAGGTGATGCAACTGGTCTGTGGTACTACAAAAATGCCAGGTGCCGGTTTTACGTGGGCACAGGAAACCGTTGACGGAAGGGGGCAACATAAGGCCCGGATAAGCTGAACTTAATCCAAGAATTTTCTGGTTATAAATTTCGATACTCCAGTGGGGAAGGGCCCGTAGATCTTCTGTGCCCAGGGCTCGAAATGAACTTCTGCTAGCAATGCTGAAATGCTTCTCGTTCGACATTTTTTATGGTGGAGGAGGGAAATTGGTATGTGTGGTGTTCAGTTATAAACAATAAAAATTGTGCCTTTTTGGAGCATTTTGGGTTAAGAAAGTGACATTGTACGGGGTTAAACTGATTCTTGTCCTCGATATTGATAATTAACAGGAACAATTTTGATGTATAAAAATATAGATGATATTTAATTCAGATGATTAAAATTTCAAATTATGTTTCACTGGTTAAAAAATGGAGCAATAAAGTTTTTCGATTACATTATTTGAAAAAGTCCAAAATAAAAAAAATGTTTTCTGGGGTGAATAGCATGTATAATTTTAGAAATATTAAAGTACTTTGAAAATGGAAGGGTAAAAATGTACTTTTAAATTTTACTCCAGACTTTTTTTATAGATAATATTTTGACGACATATATATTTATTATAATTATATATATAAGTAAACTAATACTTAGTTTGTGAATATTTATTTAACAGTGATTTAAAATTTAAAAGAAAAATGAAAATCAGATGTCACTAGCACTAAGATATTTTTATTATAAAACGTGATCGCATTATGAATTCTTAATTTCATTCACTAAAGTTAATATAAGCATATATTTATTAATAAAATAAAATGAGCACAAAAATTTAGTAATTCATTCGCAAAACGATTTACGAAGACAAAGTAAAAGCGAAGCGATGGAATAAAATTGTCAGTATCTTAAGCGAAACGGTGTCCAAAGACAGGGTAATGCTAGGAGTACATAAAAAAACGTCTGCTACCCTAAATGAAGATGGTGTTTATAGACAAGGCAGCGAAGCTATGTGTGTCAGTATCTTAAAAGCAAGGACGGTTTTCTTAGACGGGGTAAACTATGTCAACATCCTAAAGGCAGGACGGTCCCAAAGAGAGGGTCAATTTATATGGATACAATAAAAACATGAGCTTCCCAAGCGAAGGGGTTTATTCAGGCGGGATATAACTATCTTAGTATAATAAAAACGTCAAATTCCACAGTTTTGCTCAGAAAGTCTTTAATGATATAATCGGTACGTAATCGTATGGTATAAAGAGTTTGAACTTGTTTCAATACCTACTATTACCTCACAATCTGTACATATTTATTTAATTATTTATCTTTGGTGGAATATTCAATCTTTAATAAAATACATTTTAAAGCGCTGAATTGAGCTTAAATTTTATATAAATAATCATTTTGGATGACATACAGTAATTTAATTAAAAGTTAATTGATTAAAACTAAGTATTTGAAGAATTACAAATACAGCCACGTTGGCATCTTTTTTCGGCGACTTAGTGACCACTTTGGCGACTTGTATCAAAACTTGAAATGTTTTTTCCCACGTGTTAAAGCATTCAGTTGAGGAACAGAAATTTTATGAAACCCGGTTGTTTTGAATGATGATACGATATGCTTTAATGATAATTATTAAAAATTAATTACCACTTAGTGTTGTGATTCTGTAATATGTATATACATATTTATATTAATTGTAACTATTTAAAAAAGTAGCTAAAATAAAATTTTACTTTGTTGTGATCTTGACTTATTTTTTTTATATATTACTTGTTTTTAGTTATTTCTAGATAGTTTTTAATGCTTCTCAGTAGTGGTATATTCTATAATTTCATCAAAATATTTTAAGTAAAAGTGATTGAGCTATTGAAGGCTGCATATGCTGTTAAATTTTTTATCTAAACCTTTAAATCAGTACAATCAGATGTTTTATCAAGTCTTCAAGTTTTTAGGGTTCCAGAGCCTACTCAAAATAGTAATATACCGAAATTTAAACTCCGTTTTTGTGATATGCATTTTTTAATATGTCTAATAAATTTTTGTATGCTTATAATAATGATATATTAGTTACTTTCCAAAACCACAGCAATAACAGTTTTTAGCTCAAAAGTTTTTTTCTTTTTCTTTTTAGTTGCACATGGATATAAATTTAAGTATCTAGTAATATATATTTTCATTTAGATACCATTTTTTCAATAACAATACCTAAATAAATAAAATATTTTACACACACATATATAAAATGATGCGCAAATCATGGTTAATGAGTTATTTGATGAAAATCGTTGGATAATTTCTTTGAAAAAGCTAAAGAACAATTTAAAAAATTAAAATTAAAGTTCTAGTTTTATTTTAATACATAAAATTATTTTTAAAACATAGGATACTATTTAGAGAAAAAATACTTTGGTTCATTATATACACATTAATCTTTTATAGAAGCATAACAAATTTTAAAGTATATAGTGCAATTCAATAGTGTATGAGGTCAATAAGGTGCTAATTTAATACTTGGTCGCTACTCTCAAAATTGTTTCTAATTTTTGCCCAGAAGGGGATAACATTACAATATCATTATACTGATTTTTATCGTTTGTTAATATGCTTTCTACAGTCCTCACGTATGCGATCCTTATATTTTCTTGGCTTATTTTTATTGTGAGAACACAATTTTAAGCAATTCACCTTTTTTTCAAAATATATATTCATTTTTTTATATTGGACGCCATTTTGTTGCAGCATTTTATCTTTGTAATTTCTGCAGGTTAATGAATGCCTCAGAAATTACTGGTGATTACCAGGATTCTTTTTTAAAAAGAGAGTTCCATGTTTAATTATCGCGGTTTAATAGATTATCCAAATTCGCTCTTTTGGTCAATGTTTTATTTATTTATTATTTTTTACTGTTATTATTATTTATATTTTTTTGAGGATTGAATTTCTTTTTTTTTTCAATTTGAGTTAAGATTTTACTGATTTCTGCGAATGGGAAATGTGATAAATCTGCTAAAAACTCAATTGGTAGGTTGAATATTTTTCTGTGAAGATTATGGTGTGAATTTCAACTGACATAACAACAAATCGGTCAGACAGAATTATTTTTGTATGGTAGCAAATAACGAATTATACTGCTGTATTTGTAAAAATGATTTCTTCATTTTTTTTACATCCATACTATAGTCACTTTCTTTAGTATTAAATTCTTCTTTCGGCCCAAATTATATATAATATTTATTTATTTTTAATTTTTTACCGCTTTCGACATGTTTATTTTTTTTTTCTTTCGCCGTTTAGAAATTCCTCTCACATTCAGTTTTTTTATCCTGGTACTTATACACTTCAGCGCCGTTTTACATGGAAACTGTAAATTGAAATTTCTTCTTGTTCCAATTTTTAAGTCATTTTTAATGGTTTTAATTACAGTTCTCAGTTGCTTCCCCAAGTTTCAGTTATATTTTTCTATTCTTCACAACTGTTTATTTCAGTGCGAGGCGGTCATCTTGAATAAAATCTACGTTCCGCCTAAAGCATATTTGACGTGATTTTAATCACACCTAATAGCCCTCTAGCAGAATACGAAGAAAGTAGCTTGAATTTAGAATCAAATGCACCTTCCCTTTAATAAATTCACATTTCCTTCACAATTCTTTTAAATGCACCGAGTGTCTACCGTAAAATCCAGCGTATAACGCACACCTATGCTTTCAAGCTGCATTTTTTTAATTTTAAGGAGTATTCGCCGTATAACAAGCGTCTTTTTACGAAGAAACACTTGAAATGTAATTCTGCAATGTTCTTATGTTTTGAAGTCATTTATTTATCATTATAGCAAGATTTTGAATAAATAGTATTCTCTTCTAGAGCTACAACACAAAGTCTATAAAAATTCCCTTTCTTTTAAATAAACAGTATTTCGATACATGTAGAAGCCTAATTTGTTTTATACACATCTCTTTTTTAATTTTTTTCTTTCTTTTTATTTTTAAAGCTATCATTTTGGTACCCGTCGTATAATGCGCAGCCTTAAGTTTCGGTCCTATTTTTGTGTTCCAATTACGTGTTACACGCCATATTTTACGGTAATTGGTACAAATGCATACTGGCTTAAGTTTTGAAAAAAACCTTGATGGCTCATTTACAATGAATCTATAAAAAACCTATTTTCTTTTTATCGTAGGTGAAATTAAATTTGCTCATCAATCTGGGAACTTTCCTCCTTGGATTCCCTTAAATGCATTTCTTCATCTAACAATATAATCGTCGAGATCCAAAAGCAACTTAAAAGCCTAAGAGATAAAAATATCTCAATAGATTTTGCATTTGTTCGCGGACACACGGGCGTCCTTGGGAATGAGTGATCCGATTGGCTTGCAAAAGCTGCAACCAAGCGCAGAATTGACATTGACGTTAATATTCCTAAATCGTTTTGCAAGAAGATCCCGAAAGAAAAAATGGTGAAGTCTTGGAACCAAGGATATCTCATTTCTAATAAGGGGAGCATAACAAAGAAATTTTTTTCCCACCATTAATAAGAGACTATCATGTCATCATTTTTACACTAACTACAAATTAACCCAATTTCTCACTGGTCATGGTAATTTCAAAAGCTACTTGAACAAATTTAATTTAGTTCCTTCATCTTTCTCTGACTGTAATACTGGTGGCGAGGAAAATGTAGAACATGTAATCCTTCTGTGTTCCAAGTATGTCAGAGAGAAAAAAATCATAAGACTGGCGTTCAGGAGACTCAACATTAATTGGCCACCGGATTTTCTCCAACTTCTTTCCACCAGAAGTGCTTTCAAAAATTTCTGTAAATTTTTTGTAACTAGTTAGTAATCCTTCTTAAC